>JAPYXD010000169.1:0-1346943 GCA_030998225.1 Diplolepis rosae
TTTTATGTGTATGTGTGTGTATTCGTTATTGTGTCGAGGTATAATAACGATAATTTAATTTTCTTGATTCAAAAAGTTTCATCATATTTTTGGAATTGAAAAAACTCAAATTTTTTAGATTCTGAACATACGTTGATTATCTACTCTGAAAAATGTAAAAATTAAAGCGAATTCATAGCCTGTATAAAGTGTCACTAATATACAAATAATAAAAATTAGATACTTCTCATAAAATGTATATAAATCATTTTATTATGTAATGTTCTGTTATCAATTCCAAAAATTTGATCAGCTTTCTTTCAAAAATATTTTATTTTATAGAAAATCGATTTAATAATTAAAAGTCTTAAAAAATTTTAATCAGAATCATAACATTGGGCTAAAATCTAAAAATTCGCGATTACACGGGGCCTAATACACTTCTTACACGGGCCCTGCAGCAGTTGAAGGTTATAAGCGCTATTTTCTTTCTCGTATTCCAAGCGTGCGCAGCCGAGAGGCTTATATGTCGTCTAGGTCATGTTTAGTAATGCGTTAATTATAAGTAGAGAGGGTTCGAACCCGCAGCGTAAAGAATAATTTTTTTGAGCATACCACCTAAACGAGCAGTTTGTGTAGTGTAGAGAGGGGGGGTGTGTGTTTGTAGGTGTGTATATAAAAATAAGTAAAGTGTAGAGTCTACTTGAAAGTATATACAGTTTTGAAATGTACTAAGAATATTCATCGATTCAACTACTGCTCTTATTTGATTTACCTATGTTCCTGCAGTTCACTTAACTTCAAAAATGACACTTTTGGGGCCATTACAAACTACGGAAAGTAAGTTAAAAAGTAGTCAAACCTACTGAGATTTTTTTTCAGTGTACATGTAACAAAAAAATACTGTCAATTTACTGAGAAAAAATTTCCTATCTTGAAAACAGATTTTTTACTGTGAAAACAGTAAACTTAACTTTCCACGCGAATATCCCTCCGTTGCCGTCAAAAACGGTAAATATTAGAGTCGTAACTCGCATTTCCCCTGTACTTTTTCTATCAGTTCTGCACTGAGAGAAATCGGCTTTGGTTCCTGTGCACATAGCACATAAATTTTTTGTACAGTAGTTGCCTTGACCAAAAAAGTTGAGAGAAGCTACTACTTTTATAGTTATCATGACAGTAATTTGGACTTTTTTGTGTATTCGGTTGTTGTGGACCAGAAGTTGATGATTAGAATGAGCTTCTTTGCATACGTACCCCAAACGGTTGAAGTACACGTACATTTTCTTTATGTGTACTCGCCAAGCTCCTTTGGTTACTACAACCGCAGCGTTCCAAGCTGTTGCGCTATGACAAATCGCGAAGTATAACTTCTCATTGAAAGATATGCAGCCTAAGCTTAGAATCCTTCTGCCAATTCTCGTTCTCGATTCCTGGACTATATTTCACCGTGCCAAGCATTATCAGGTAAATAATTCTATTATAAATATAGTCTACGACAATTCTTTCTAAATGATAAACGATTTTGTTCGGGGACAATGCAATGCGGTTCCAATTTTGCTGTCTCGTCGTATTTTGTCAAAACTATAGTCAGTCAAAAAAAGTTTATGATGATGAAAAAAGTGGACAATTTTTTAACTTAATCGACGAAGGTTATCATAAATATCATTATACCGGATTATTTTTCTTAGATCTTTTTCGGTGAAACTTTATTTTTTCTCATCAAATTGAATTTGATATTTTGATTAACTAAGAGAACCATACCTATAACCTTAAAAAATAATTTTGGCTGGGTATTTACTGTCCGTAGACTTAGTCATGTTTAACCAAACTCTATGCGCGGCTTTACGATGGGACTTTGGTTCCTATAACCGCAGCGCTGATGGTATTTCAAGTACCAAGAATCGTGGTCTCAGTAACATTCCTTGCAGTTGAAGTAAACACTTTTCCAATGTATGACAGCCACTACCATGATTGTCATGAGAACTTTAACATTTTTGTAAAGACGATTTTAACAAAAAAACTTTGGTCAGTGAAACCTAAAATTTCTCTCTGTGTGGAAAATCCTTTTTATTTATTATTTTCTCAGTGAGATACCTGAACAAAATTGGTCACGTGATTCTGCTGATTTTAGCCCTTAAATTCAATGCGGAGGTCCAATAGGGCCCTAATGCTGTCGTTTTATGTAGGTGGGGTAGTGTAAGGGCTGACCTCACTAAACCCCTACTAGAAAGTCTAGTAGGGCCCACGTCGACAAAAGCGTTACGTTACCGACGGGGCCCTGACTAGTTTTCCACTCTAGATCCCGACTAGAGATAGGGCAAACTCGTCGGGGCCCCACTAGATCCCTATCAAAATTTCTACACGGGATATGCGGGGGCCCTCTTCAGTGCCATAAATTAAAAGATTAATTCAAAATTTTCGTAATAGATAAAAATGTAGATGATAGTTAAAATAAGGATAATAATGAAACTCAAAAACTTATCTCATTGCTTGCAATTCAAAATGAAGAAGTCTTGTAAGCAACAACACGAGTTGGAAAAAATATGTAGAATTCACTGTATATAGAAAACCGGATAAAATGAACGAAAAACTTAGAAATTTGTAAACAACAGGCCAGAATTTTTGTTTGTTTTTTGTTTGTTTTTTTTTTCCTTTATAAAGAACGGATGACCATTTCTTCGACCGTTATATTATTATATCATATAGGTTTGCTTTCGTTGGTCTTAAGGTCAATAAAACAACATTAAAGAAAAATTATTGAATCAATTTATATCAATAAAAAAGTATTAATATTTCAATAAAATTTTTGGGCTGAAATTAATGAATATTAATCGAATTTGCCATGAAATTATTTAACATATGATTTGCAAGTTTGTGTTCTCAAGCTTTAGCACACTTTTCATTGGTGAATTTAATTCAATTTGATTCGTATCTTCGCGCTCTCTCTCTCCTCTACAGTTTGCGTTGCTTTCCATCGCGGGATTGTACTTTCTTACACTAACCGTATTATAAATGTAATATTAAATTATTGAAGCCCTCAATCTTTTTAGAAGCTTTAATTTTAATCACATTTTCAAAGAATAAGACTGAATATTCATGTGTGCTTTCGTTTATTTGTAATTTATGTAAGTACTTATTTATTATCATCAACAAAACATAAAATAGTTCTGTGTGGAAAAAGGAAATTTGATTGTAAATTGATTTGTTCAATTTTTAGTGACATATATATTCCTTGAAAAAGACTCGCAGTGAGGTTGAAACATAGGAGAATTTTTTGACCAAATATAATGAAGGAGTTTTTTATAGAATGTTGTTTTATTGACCGCAAGACCGACGAAACCAAACCTATATGATATAAAAATCTACAAGTATGGACTGCAACATTTTTTCATAAGATGTATATTTTTCATTTTAATTACAAAAAAGAATACCATTGAAAATCCGAAATTCAATGTTTCAACTAAAATATGTGAAATACGAAAAAAAACGTAAGAATGGAAAATTGTTCGTTCCAATAATATATACAAATATTTTTAGATATAGTTTCTGATAAAACGTATATTTTTCATTTTAATTTTAAAAAATACGATTAAAATTCAAAAATTCCATTATTTGAACAAAATATGTGACATACGAAAAAAACGTTGAGATGGAAAATTATTTGCCTGAATGAGGTCTACAAATTCTCAGTAGGACATTTTTTGACAAGATGTATATTTTATGTTTTGGTTTTAAAAAAACACTATTGAAAATAAAAAATTCAATTTTTGAACCAAAATATGTGAAATACAAAATAAGCTATAATACAAACAATCGTTTCCTCAAAAAGAGTCTACGAATTCTCTTCCTTTTTTAAATATTTCGAAGAAAATAGATTTTTTGTAATCTTGTAAATTATTAGTAAGTTACAGAAATGCATACAGAAAATCGAGCGTGAAGCGCAAGTGTCATGATAAGAATGTGTTCTTTAAGGCTGATTTTTTTAAAAAACCTTCAGAATACATAACATATTTTAAATGAAAATTTCAATATATAAGTATAAATGAAAGGTTTGATTATTCAAAAGTAAAATATATTATATCTAATATTTTATCGAACAGCTTACTTTAAGATTTCATTGGTATGGGGATACACATTTTTAGAATTACACGACTTTTTGTAACATGTTCAACCCCAGCATATAGAATCCAGAAAAGACTTTCTAAAAACATTTTAATTAGGTTAACAAATCACTATGAAGACATAATAAAAATAATCTTTTAAAATTTTAATTTTTTACATACTTATCAATTGCCTTCAAAGATATCTAAATTAAAATTTCTTTTGTAATATCTTTCTATAAAATAAATCACTTTAACGACAGTTGAAACTCTAGGTCAACCTGTAATTTCCGATGGTAATTTATATATATATATACAAATTGTCATGTAGAAGATGTAAATTCCAAAAAATGTTATAACTACAAAGCTTCAAAATTTTGTAATTAAAATTTTAATAAAAAACTTTAAGCATTTATTGACCTTGAATTCCATTGGAAAATTAAAAAAATTAAAAATTACAAAATATTTCATGAAAAAAATTGAACTCCTCCATATGATCTTGTCATATTGTAACAAGATTTGAACACTTCGGACAAAAATTTTCATGTAAAATTTAATATCGATAATAAATATTTACATATTCATATGAAGATATTAAAGAACACATATTTTAGCTTTTTAATTTATCCACATCGGTTAGAAAATTTTTCCTTTCCATAGACCATTTCATTTTGTTAATGAAAAGTCTGTGCTTAGACTACAAAAATGTGAGATGAAAATATTTCTAACATAAAACTGAGAATGTAAATTTTAAACTTGAATTTTATGTTTATGAAAAGTTTTTAAATGTACAAAATTGATAAGAAGTATGGAAATTTGAATAGGAAAATATATATTGATTCAAATTTGGAACATTTATTGGCATCACATTTTACTGTAAGTTTATTTTTGAAGTGTTTAAATGCTTATAAAATTTCACACGATATTTCAGATTTTTATTTTAGGCAGATTTTCCAAAATATCGGAAAAAGAAGTGTTGTTTCTTAAATAACATAATTCGTAAATTTGAAATTGTCATCTGCTTCGCGCCACTTTTGCACGGTTTCGACTGTCACGTCCGTGGTTGACAGGCGCGCGCTGACGCTGCCTGATTGGCGAACGCGAGAACTCACTTGGTTTAAAAACTCCGCGGGTACTTGCCTTTGGTCGCCTATGAGGATAGGTTTTCGGGTTTCTATAAAACTCGTCTATAAAATAGATAAAAAAAGGAAAACTCTTATTCAATTATTAAAAACACAATTAAAGTTATATATTTCACAAAAATACTCAACTCGTTACACTGAAATTAGCAATTTTAAGTGACTAACGACAAGTCATTTCATAGAAGAAAAAATGACTACAGAAAACGAACTCTACTGACTTGGAAAAAGTGGAGGCGCGATCTCGGAACCTCAAGATTGAAATCCCCACTCTAAAGAATAAAAATTAGAAAAAGTTGGGGATGATCCTTAACCAATGAGGGTGTTTACAATGACTTAGTATGCATGATTTTTATAGTTTTTCTGCCAATGAAAATCTCGTTGGTTTCGTGACATTTCTATGTTCTCACGCATCCCACATGGTCCATTTCACTAACCCTCCGGCCCAACGTTCCGAGAACTCGCATCCATGTGCACTTGAGAAAGGTCGTAAAAGTGCAGTTTTCTTGATTGATCTACGATTTCTAGGTTTCTAGTCTATAGATCTCGAACTGTGTTTAGACTTTTATTAAAATATTAAATCAAACATAACAAGTTTCTACAAGTTCTCTTGTTTTGGAGTTCTTGGTCTAAAGTTGTTACCAAAATATTTTATGGTTTTCAGTATTTTTATGTTACATATTCCTAATTAAATAATTTACGTGTTGCTCTTATGTTCTGAAAGAGACCTTTGAATTTCTTTATGAGAATAAAGAAATGCATTCAAAATTTTAATTTCACATCAAACTTTATGTTGTTTCAGATAATAAAATAGAGTGTTCTGGTTTTTAGGGACTTTTCAGAATTGGAATAATTATTATTTCTCAAATTGGTTTAAAGAGTTCTGTTTAATATCAAAATAGAGTTATTATTTAGAATCGACTGTTTTTAAGTGGTCTCAAAATTAGTTTATAAAAAGTACACGATTTGTAGAGAGTATTTCTTGTAGACCTGTTTAATAAATCTTAAATTAATTTCTTATTCCTAATTTGTATAAAGAATTTAGGGAAATAAATTCTTTTATAAGTACATGATTTGTAGATGGCATTTCTCGTAGCTCTGAAAAATAAGTCTTAAGGTTACTTCTTAAGTCTAGGTATCTTTGCGAATTGAATAAAACAGAATTCTTTAATTTAAATGAATTTGGCACGTTAATATTCTAAATAAACATGGTATGTAGCGGGCATTTCTTGTAGAGCAGAAAAGTAAATACTAAAATAGTAAAATTAACAACTTCGCACGTTCTCCAAAAAGAGGATATACTTCTCTTTTGTCTCTCGCAGTCATCTACGTTAATTCTCTCTGCACATCACGCATTACTACAATCGAATATACCATAAGAATATTCATCTGCTATACGTTAGATTTAATTCATTATCATTATCAAGAAACCAAAGAATCCTGCATTATCGACCTCAGGTTGAGAGATAGTTTACGAATTTACAGATGAGAGCACCAGGTGCGATCATCACACGACAGAAATACGCAATTCTCAATTCCGACTCGATAACCGAAAGCGTGAAATCTAAAAATAGCATTGCATGTTAGAAGCGAGGAGAATAAGGAGAAGTGGGACGAGCCGTTCTCACGTGCAAGAGCGACGAGGAAGAAACAAGGGCAGCGCGCGCCGCTGCCCCTCCAAAGAAATTCTGTAGGTAAATCATGTCTGGATTTTCTAACTTTCATTATTTACCGACGCGCAAAGTGCACCTTTTGCGCAACGCGTTCAGAGGGCGCGTTTATCAGCCCACTTTTGTAACATTCTCTTATAGAGTTCTAAATTTCTCGTACATTTTAAATCCGGTCACGTTCTCGTGACTGTAACCGTCATTTTAAGACAACTTGAGAATTTACAGAGAATTTTACCTTCACCAATATTTTCTTTATCATTAAACCTTATAATATTGTAAATTTATTTCCAAACACTATGAATTGCAATAGTGAAGATTTCATACAAATAAACTACGAAAAATCCCAAGGTTTATCGGAATTCAATATAAAAAAAATTTCTTTATAGTCATTATATTAAATTCAAACATAAAGAACAAGTAATTCAAGTTTTCTTCGCATAAATTACGCTTTGATTTAAATAATTGCTTGACAGTTTCGGGACAGTTTATGCACTTTTTTAAGTACTCTACTTGTCGAGTGGCATATGGTTTCTGTACCATCTATCGATCGGTTTGGATGTTTCTCTTGGAATCGTCCTGACCACTATGCATATGCCTATCATTTATATATTTTTATCGTATTCTATTTTATCATGGAAGATTCGATTGCACTACACTAGTCAGGACACCGTATACCCCTGTTGGTCGCTCGGATGTATGCCAAAATCCTGACTAGTGTAGTGTGTAGCCCAGGAAGGAATAATGTGATGATCGCACCTGCGCGCTCATCTATTTTGCGGATTGCGAATAAACTAGATCGAGCGTTCATGAACTCGATTCAAATTCACTTCTTCGGTACGTACGTAAGCGTACGTAACAAAGAAATGCCGTGGGAAAATTCAATTTCGATTTTATTTAAAATACTTAGAAAGGCAGAATAAATCTTAAGGTTTATGATCAAAGAGACTTTTAATATTAACAGGTATTAAGAATAAATATAAATCTTTTAGTTTTATTGACAAAATAACAAGGGTTGGTTTATGTCACTTTAAATGTACGGACACGTGCAACAATCTCACGGTTCTTAAATTGTTAAAATGAATTTAACGTTAATTTACATGTTGAAATTTACCAGATCAAGTTGACATTTGAGAGAAATGATAAATAAACCAGCCTTGTTTCTTAGAATAATTAAATTAATGGTTTATTTTCAGATTGACAGGTTGTCTGGAAACCTTCGAGGAAATGCCTCAATAGAAATAAATAATACATAGTTTTAAGAGCCTTCCTTTGTTCTGAATAGGACCAGACTATGTGAAAACCGTTCCGGAGAGTTTGGGAAATGTCACTAGCGACTAATAAATTCTAAATTTATTGCCATCTAGTATAAATTGTTTGGTTTACAAACCATGAATTTCGCTAAATACTCAATAGTCGTTGAAATTTGGTTCCAAATTTCAATAAACCCAAAATCCCCAGAACGATCGTAAAATGTGAAAGAACATGGGTATTTGTCAACCCTTAAAAATTAATCTACGATCGAAGTTACGTGACCAGAGACGGACCCCCGGAGTCAAAAGAGGAATTGTATTTTGACACCCTCAAGTGGCCGCACTTGAGATGCTGGGAACGCACGTGGGCCCGACACCCACTATTGGCCTAGTTCGTATCCGCCCTCACTGTTTTAAGGGAAGAATCTAATCCAATAAGATTATTTTGGAAACACCCAAAACTAAAAATCAACCAATTAGATCTATTATCTACGCCCTAAAAACTCAAATCATTTAGTGGGGACTTTTGATAAAAAGACCCCTTGGATCCCTCTCTGGACATACGTACACACTCGCTCTCGGACGTACTTGTTGATTATTTTCAATCACACTCCCTCGCGACTTTTGCTACTAAATTGTAAAAAGTAACATCACGTTTTCTTCGACTATTTAATATCGGATTTGTGAAGAGTTTTAATTAAATAAAAAGTGTCAAGTTGTATTCAAGTTTTTCCTTCTCCCGTTCCTATCTTCATAGGCCGACCGAAGGCCTCTAGATATTTAAATAGACAATTTAAATTCAACCCGCCCATATAAATCAAATATCGACTTATTCGATATTTATCGATAATTGGACGTTTCCAAATCCGGGACATCACAATTAAAAATTTCTGGTGACAGCGGTGGGATAATTTAAAAATTCGGTCGGTTCGGGAGTGAACAATTTTAAGTTGTTAATCAAAGTGTCGTGAAATTGAATAAACTTGAGAAACTCATTTTCGGATTCAAGAAAATAAAAACAAAATAAAATTTTCTGTAAGTTCGGGAGTGAAAAATTTCGATTTGTTTTTCAATGTGTTGTGAATTTGATAAACTCGAAAATCTATCTCAAACTTAAAAAGAAACTATTTGATAATTTAAAGAAAAAAAAACACTATCGGTTCGGGAGTGAGAAAATTCTTGTTCAGTGAAGTGAAAGAACATTCCAAATTTGACAAACAGTTTTTATTGACTTTTTGAATAAAATAAATTGACATCCATCGCCAAAACAAAGAATAATTATTTCTGGGCGAGTACCTGAAAATAAAATAAGTTTGAGCAGACTAATAATAATTATTATTAGGTCTGAAAACAAATAAGTTAAAGTTTATAAAACTTTGGTGAACTCAACGCTCGGAGCGGTCGTGCGCGAAGTGCGATCCATCGTTGGACCTGGACCTGGAACCTGACTCTTCTTCTTCTTGGACTTGGAACTGGCTGGAATCCTTGGACGTGGACCTGGACTGCTGCATCTTGTTGCTGATCTGGATAAACCTGGAATATAAAAGTGTGTTAAGTGCGGGAGTGAATCTTAATGGTCATTTCCGAAAAGTGAAAAGTGCAAAGTGAGAATGCAGGAATGCTGAATGTTTGTATGCTGAATGGTAAGTCTTCTTTGATCAGCTATTTATTTTTTTATTCTGCCTGTCTTGTAAGATTTGAAAAAAAAAATTTTCAATTGATTAAAAGTTTAGTTTATTTGAAAAATAAGCAAATAAAAATAAAATAAATATACATATATTTCCTTAGTTAAGATTATTGTGATTAATAATAGATCCTATAAATGTTGAGATAATTTCCCTTTTTGTTTGAACGTGCAACGAGAATTCTATTTCCCAATAATTCATATTTTCTGTTACTCACGTGCTTAACCGGTACGTAAATGTTGACAGAAGGCGAAACTTATATTTGCCATTTTACATCCCTTAAGGATCACCTCTTAATTACCGTAACTGACGACGAAAGATTACCACATCAGTTTTTTATTCCTAAAGATCCTACCTCCGAGACACTATTAAAAAACGAACACCGCTTAAACAGGAATAACAGCGAAGTAGTTAACAAAGCCGAAATTTTCAATTTGTGTAAATTAACTTCAGAATCCGATTTTTGGGTAATTGAGATCTTCGAAAAGAACGATACACTGGTTTTCCGAGTATTTGCGAATACTACTGATTCGCTTTGTACCTAAATATTAAAACCCGATAACAATATTTTGCATACCTTGAAATTTTTATTTTTTTATTTCACTCACTGCGAATTTCGTTTTCTTCTTCCGTTGGGCCGATTCTCAAAAACGATCTTCCTTTGCCATTTGACTCAATTCTCTTTCCTTTTCGTTGAGAATTGATCTTCTGTGACAAGTTTCAAATCCAATTACATAATTAAAGAACTTTAAGTGATAATTTTGGAATAATAATTTTACATAATTTTAGTATAATTATTTATAGAAATATTAGTAATTGTTACTGATAATAACTATTTTAGTTTTAATAATTGTTTTTAATATTTTTAATAATAATTTTTTAATCATTTTAACTATTGTGTTCTTTAAATTTTAATAATTATTTTTCAATAATTTTAATAGTAATTTTTTATAACTAGTAATTTTATTGCTTTTAATAATTACTTAGTAAATTTTTTTTTTTAACTTTAATCATAAATTCTTGTAGAATTAATATGTGGAACAATTTTGAATAACACATTAGTTTAATATTCTATAACTTAAATAGTGATTTAGAAAATTTTAGTCTCTCTGTGGATAAAGATTTCCGTCGATAAAGTAGAAAGTGATAGGTTTCAGATTCAAGCACCGAATTCAAAAAACTTAAATAATAATTGTGACTTATTTTCAACAATTTTAAAATACTTGTTTATTAAAGTTTTATTATTGTTCTTAATAATTAACCTGTTAATAATTAGATAATTGTTTGCAATAATTTTTGTATTAATTTTAATCATTCTAATCTTTGACTTAGTAACTTTTATTTTGATAGTTTTAATAATTGTTATCAAAAACTCCAATAATCATTTTATTTTTATAGTTTTAATGATTGTTTATAATAATTTCTAAATTTTTAAAAATAATTTAACTATCGTTCCCATAACTTTAAAAATTACATTGATAATCTTAATTACTATTTTCAAAAATTTTAATTGATATTTTCAATAATTTTAATACATGTGTTCAATGAATTTAATAATTATATAACTTTAATAAAACTTTAGTAGCTAATCATTTTAATTTCATTGGTTTTAGTAATTATTTAATAATTCTAAAGTTTAATTGTAAACCCTGTGAACTCGAGAAAACACTTCCTCTCTGTACATTCTCTTTCAAATCTCTAATTGGCGAATATTTTGACACGTGTCTGAATAACCTTATTGTTTTAAGAACCTACGATTATAAAGCTTTTGATAAGAATTTTCAACGGAAATTTCTAAAGTAAATTAAACTATTGGAACCAAAATTTTCAGATATTTTTGTAAAATTTATAAATCTGAAGGTGCATAAATTAGTAAAAGCTGTCGTAATATTGAACTGAATTTAATTATAATTGACATAACCTATAACATAAAATTAATTAAGGTATAATAATTTGAAATTTATACTATTGTAAGTTTTATTTTTTTTTTACCTTATGTAATATACTATTGTATTCTACTAATTATTTTATATCTTTTCTACTACTCCTGATTTTGTTCTAATATTTTATAAAAAGAATACACATATAATTCTATAAATTTCTATAAAATTTCACGGGTTCGGAAATTTCAAAATTTTGGAAACTTTCAAAGCAAAGGTTCCATATTAAGAATTAAATCGTTTTTAAGAATTTTAAACTTTGCTATCTCGAGACCGAAAAATTTGCTTGAGATTCCAGTCACTTTTATATAAATCTTGGATTTCTTTCCGAAAAATTATATTATTGAAAGCTCTTTAAATTAGTTACATTTCATATTTCCACAAGAAGTTAAGTTCAATAATAAAAATGGAAGAACATTTTGCAAATGTGCCTACTAACTCACATTTCGACCATGGGTACTCTCGTAATGAAAAAGGAAACCAACCTCAAGTTGATACAAATAATGGAGGTCCTAATTTTAATTCCGTCCAAAATGAACAACAAAACTCCCAACATTCTGTTTATCCTACCCCTTTAATCTTATATGAACTAAGCGAAAATGGCGATCTTGTGCCATACACTTTCAGTCAGGAAAACAGATCGTCCGAATCGGTCGAAACAAACACCTCGACAATAAACAATGCTCTCAATATCGAAAAAGAAGGTACTATTTCCAATGACTCACAATCTCCTTCGAAGCGCTATGTCAGCATTAAATTGGCCACCGATATTGTACCTGTTTTTGATGGTAAAACACCATCAATAATGACATTCATTCGCGCTTGTAAATCGGCCGAAAATTCTGTTCATCCCGGTGATAGGACTTTCCTCGTCACCTTGATAAGGAATAAAATAATAGGGAGCGCGGATTTGTATTTACAAAACAACATAGAATATGACTGCCTAGATACTTTGCTAAATGCTCTAAAGTTGGCATTCAGTCCACAATGGGACTTAAGTCAACTCCAAGCACAGATTTCCAATGTCATTCAAAAAGAAAACGAAAGTGTTTTACTGTACGGAATTCGCGTTAGTGAACTTCTTCGTCGAACATTAGAATCGATAGACGAGGGATTTCCTAAGGAAGCTGTAGCCGGGATGAGGTTAGGAGCAAATAAAAATGCAGTATCGTGTTTCGTAAGGGGACTGAAAGAAAAAATAGAAAGTAAAATGCAAAATAAAAATCCAAATAATTTACAAGATGCTATTAATACGGCTGTGGCAGTAGAAAACGAAATTGAATGCCTCTCACACCTTCGTAATACGCGCACCTTTACTCGAAAAGATCTATCCCAGAGATCACACCCTCATATCCGCGACACTCCTCGCGACACATACGAACAACGCAGAGTATATAAATTAGAAGGATCACGCAACGTTCCTGATATAAATTTTAAAAATAATATAAAATGTTTCAACTGCGGGAAACCAGGCCATTACAAACAAAATTGTTTTAAAAGGCAATCTCCTTATCAAAATTTGAATCCACGAAAAGTAATTGGTCGTTGTGGATTCTGCCAAGGACCTAACCATTATGAAGAAAATTGCTTCGCTAAAAAAGAGTACGAAATTCGCGAAAATACAAATTTTTCAAAAGGGCCTCACAGAGTGAAGGAAAAAGAACACCGACACTTACCAAGTACCTCGAATTCAAAACCCTCCGGATCGAAACACGTAGGGTCCTTTGCACCATCGAACACTCAAAAATAGGCAAAGATCCAATCATCACGTTGAGTAACGAATTCTTTTGGAACGGAGAAGCTGATTTTCTCCTGGATACCGGCTCCGATTTGAACCTGATTAAAGAAGAAACGTTCAATAATAAAATCTTAATAAACAGTAGGAAAATTTTTAATTTAATCGGTGTAGGTAAAGGATTAACAAAAACTTTAGGCGAGGTAGAGATTCCAGTAAAAGGAAACCTAACAAAATTTCAAGTAGTGCCAGCAAAATTTCAAATCCGACAGAAAGGGATACTAGGAGTTGAATTTTTTAAATCCCAAGAAGCCACGCTTAAATTCAAAAGAAATTCAAACGGAGAAATAATTATAGGAGGTCAATCTATCCCTTTTGAAACTCACACTACATTAAAGCTGCCCGCTCGAAGTAAAACCTTAGTCACTCTTCCGATCAAAAGAACTTGCTTAAAATCGGGATATATTAGGAAAATCCAGACTGGACCAGGTATCTATATGGGAGAAGCATTGGTCACTCCGAAAGAAGGATTCGTTAAAATATATGCAATAAACTGTACACCCGAAAATATAGAATTAACTATACCAACCGTTGAATTGGAAGAATTCGAAATAATTGATCACGATAAACTAAGTTTGAATAAAAATGACCCCTATTGCGAGAAAGAAGCAGCTCATGCAAAAGGAATGTGCGAGATTCTAAAATTATTAAATTTAGAAAAACTTAACGATGAAGAAAAACTCTTTTTAATGCAAATCATAAATCGATTTCCATATCAATTTCATTTACCGACGGATAAGCTAGGAAATACAAATTTGGTTAAGCATAAAATTATAATGACTGACCAGAAAGTAATCAACGTGAAACAGTATCGATATCCTCATATTCACAAAGAAGAAGTGCAAAAGCAAGTTGCAAAATTATTAGATAATGATATTATTCAACCTTCCAATTCACCTTATAACTCGCCTTTGTGGATCGTACCTAAGAAACCTGTTTCAGAAGGGCAAGTTAAGTGGCGTGTGGTTATAGACTATAGGGCTCTGAATGAAAAATCAGTGAGTGATGCATACCCTCTTCCAAATATCACGGATATCCTCGATCAACTGGGAGGAGCAAAATATTTCTCAACTCTATACTTAGCTTCAGGATTTCATCAAATCCCAATGGATCCCGAATCGCAACAAATAACAGCATTTTCAACACCCTATGGACATTATGAGTACATAAGAATGCCTTTCGGGTTGAAAAATGCTCCTTCTACCTTCCAGAGACTAATGGATCAAGTCCTCTCTGGTTTACAAGGAATCGAGTTATTCGTATACATGGACGACATCGTTGTCTATTCAAGCTCACTAGAAGAACATATGAATAAACTTAAGAAACTCTTTGGTAGACTTCAGACTGCAGGACTGACACTACAGTCCGAAAAGTGTCACTTTTTAGGAAAAGAAATTACATATCTCGGACACATAATTACACAAGATGGCGTGAAACCTGACCCCCCCAAAATAGAAGTAGTTAAAAAATTCCCTCGTCCAAAGACACGTAAAAACATAAAGCAATTCCTTGGATTAATCGGTTATTATAGGCGGTTTATACCTAATTTCGCAAAAATAGCAAAACCTCTAACATTGCTCACTAAACTCCGAATAAAATTTCATTGGGAGCAAGCTCAACAAGAAGCCATCGAAAAATTGCGAGATTTAATAATAACTGAACCCATCCTTCAATATCCAGACTTTAGTAAGCCTTTCATAGTCACCGCTGACGCATCTGATTTTGCTATTGGGGCTATCTTAAGTCAAGGAGGGATAGGAAAAGATCTTCCTGTTTCCTATGCATCCAGAACCTTAAATGAAGCAGAAACTAAGTACGCGACTATCGAAAAGGAGCTTCTTGGTATACTGTTCGGTGTTGAGAATTTCCGATCGTACTTATATGGTCGAAAATTCACTTTGGTTACAGACCATCGACCTCTGGTATGGCTCCATAATATAAAAAATCCCGGTTCAAAACTGAACAGGTGGAGGTTACGATTAGGTGAGTACGATTATTTCGTGGTGTATAAACCAGGTAAAGTGAATGCAAATGCAGATGCATTATCGAGAAATCCAGTTAATTTAAAACAAAATGTCAAGGAAAATGGTACCGAAACGAAGACTCAAGGTTACACGACAATAAATTCACCCGACTTGAAGACGAATGACTCAATTGACAATACCCTTAGAGACCAGGAGCAAATACTTGCTATTGACGGCACTTTATCGGCTCTTGATTTCGATCCTGATATCCTTACACAAGACAATGACTATTTTAATAATGATATACTTGTTAAAGAAAATTTTCATTTATTTACTATAGAAAATTACGACGTAGACCCAACTAACGACACTAATTAAAAAAATATTAAAGAAAAGGATTTGGAATATCTTGAAATTGGTAGCGGCAGATATGAGTCAGCCGAAGAAGGTTCATCTCTCCTCATAAGAAGTAGTGATGATAGAAATATCTGCACACTTCGGGAGATGGAATCACACGATTCCTTGCATTATGAACCGGATAGTAGGGAACCTCCTGGCCGGGTAGATGCAACGAACGTATTGCCACCTTGGCCCGAGGTAGAGAGGCACCTTTATCCTGAAAGAAGAAAAGAAAATCCTATAGGTGGAATCGCGCTGGAAAGCGGATTGGTTATTGATCTGGATTCACAGAGTTGTGAATCAGGTATGAGCAAACCTCCTGGCCGGGTAGATGCAACGATCGTATTGCCACCTTGGCCCGAGGTAAAAGGTAAAGGTGCCGGAGAAAATTTTGAAAGTAACAGCGATAAAGATTTTACAAATCCATCAGAACAAAAAAGAAAGAAAATTCTATCTTGTGACTGTAAACAAAATCTTTCTAAACCTGCGTTCGTTTTGGTACTTAATACTTCTTGTATACAATATAAAAAAGATATTTTCGAGACGAGAAGAGATCACCTTATCCATTTTATCTCCGAAGACTGTAAGTTTACGACGTCGGTCAGTAAAAAATTAAAAAGCGAAGGTCTGGTAAATTTTGAGGCTCTTTTCTCGACTCAACCTCAAGAAGGTCACACAGTAGTATTCGAACAAAACGATAAATATGTATTTCACCTTGTCGTAAAATCAACCTATGATCAAAAGCCATCTTTAGAAATCCTTAAGCAATGCATAAATGGATTGAAAGAAGCCATGGAAACCCTTGATGTCAAAACCTGCAGTGTTTCTAGAAAAGGAAATGGCTTAGATCGCTTACCTTGGTCAGGAATCGAGAACGCATTCAGAGAAACATTCGGAGGAAGCAATATTATCATAAATATATGCACTAATGAAGTGAAAGTACCGGATCTCAAAGACAGATTTAAAATTATAGAAGAAAATCATTGCTCTGTCACTGGCGGTCATCTGGGTGTTGCGAAAACGTATTCTCGAATACGTAATCAATTCTATTGGGAAGGTATCAGACAAGATGTGCAAGATTTTATCAAATCATGTGAAAGTTGTCAGAGAACAAAACTAAAAAGGCAAAAAGGGAAGGAACCATGTACTTACAGTTTTGAACGTTCATTGAACGATGGAAAGCTTTTTCTTAAAAACTAAATAATTAGTTTTTGGTCCAGAAAATTAAAAAATAGTGTATTGTTAATGAACGATTGTATATTTGAAGGGCCCTAAATATAAATATAATAATTAATTTTTTTATGGAAAAAAATATTTTGTCATCGTTCAATGAACGTTCAAAACTGTAAGTACATGAAGGAACCGATGAAAATTACCGACACACCGCGAAAAGCTTTTGATAAAATCCAAATAGATATCGTGGGTCCATTACCCACTTCTGAACGCGGAAATAAATATATATTAACCATTCAAGACTGCTTAACAAAGTATTCTGAAGCAATACCATTGAAAAATGTCGATTCTGTTACTATTGCTGTTGCATTGGCAGAAAATATAATTTGTCGATTCGGGTGTCCCAAAATAATACATACCGATCAAGGCAGTAATTTTCTCAGCCAGATTATGAAGACGTTCTGTCAGATTTTTAAAATCAGACAAATTAAATCCACAGCTTTTCATCCACAATCTCTCGGCGCTCTGGAACGTAGCCATCATGTGTTCATAGAATATTTAAGGCACTATTGCTCAAAGTACAACTGGGATCAATGGTTAAAATTTGCCATGTTTTCTTACAACTCAACAGTGCACTCTGCCACAGGATTCACTCCTCACAAATTAGTCTTTGGCGAAGATGCTAGAATCTCCTCCGAATTCGAAACTGGAGAAGTATCAATCACCTACAACGAATATTTAGACAGTTTATTATTCAAAATATATGAAGTTCAAGCAACAGCTCGAGAAAATATTAAAAAGGCAAAATTAAAATATAAATACTATTATGATAGGAAATCCCAAGTAGAAAACTACGAGATCGGAGAATATGTTTACTTGCAAAAAGAACCTAGAACTTCGAAACTTGATGATCATTACGAAGGCCCATATAAAGTAACAAACGTATTCACAGATCATAACGTAGAAATCGCAATAACTGAAAATAAACGAAAAATCGTACACAAAAATAAACTGAAGTTAGCACATCTACGTGCAAACTTAGAAACATTAGATTAGATCAAACACATACAAGACTTCTCTGTTACTCCTGTTAAGTTGAGGATAAAATTTATGCATGTATATATATATATATAAAATTAGATCCTGATATAACCTTTAAAATTGTAATCATATACTACATACGATCATCTTTTATTAAAATAAGATACAATTATTTTATATTAAAAAACATCTTTACTAAAAGTATTCGAAATATTCAAGAATAAAAAAAAATTATTATTGAGTCTCTTTATGTAAATAATTAAAGTACAATAATCAGACAAAATTAAATAAAAATAATAGTAAATAAAAGCTAATAGTATAACTATAATAATATAAGAAATTTAAAAATTTAACCAAATAAACAGACAAATATACAAAAAATAAACTAATATAAGAAACTATCGGAGTGATTGAGAAAATGTAAATAACTGGTTACATATATTTAGTTACATGAATTTAGAAGTAAATATATGTATACATAAAATCCTAATCGTTCTAATTAAAATTATTTTAATCATATAACTATACTCACCCTTGGCTATAATGCAATTTTCTGATTTCTTCTAATAGCTTTGTTTGTATTATTCATAAAGAACGTTTCCTTATCTTCGATGTTCATGGTGACCTTTAAATCTCAAAATCAAAGAAGATATATCCTTCAACGACTGTTAATTTTTCCTTGTCGTTAGAAATCCCATAGACTTCATCCAAATTGAAACCATCAGAATAAGCGCTTTTGATCCTGTTCACATGAGAAGTTTTGTTAGACTCTAACAATGAGAAGAGCTTGAAAAAAAAAGTATCTTACCACTAATATTTCACTGAAATCATTAATCACTCATTCATTTGTCAAAGGAAAATGAATAAATAATTCGGTATAAGGGGTGAGGGATAATGCAGTATGAAACTGCACTCATTCTTACTTACCCATTTTTATTAATTTTTCTCTCTGAGCTGTCTACCATTTTCCATATAGAATTGCACCAATTCTTCCTTGATTGCTCGCTCCTGTTGGACGCTTTGTTTTTTTTTTCCTTTACAGAATGCTCTACCTATCGACATTCTGTTCATTTGCCTGACAAGCAATCAACTTTTACCCTCCTTCCTATATCAGTTACCAGGTTGATAACTGTCGATTCATCTGCAGATGAGTGTGCACAGGTACGTGAGAACTAACTTTACCCGTCTGTTCCTCCTTCTTCTTGGTTAGAGTTGATTCACCTATATCTAACCATTTATGACCTGTGTTATACAAAAAATATAAATCCTGAAAAGAAATTTCATAAATAATCCTTCCTTTTACCTTTTGCATTTGAAATGATATAGAATTTCAAAATCATTGGAATCACTATATAATCTTAAATTAAATTTCCTCCTTGTGAGTCGATCTTCCAAAATTTAACTTTTTTCCTTCGTGAATAAATCACTCAGAATAAAGCGACACTTCATAACAAATGACCACGTTAATAAATCTAGCCTATCTAGGTCTCTAGACATTTTATGTTTTAAAAACAAAGTTTACAAACTTACCCAAATTCCCCACGACGTGTAGTTTTACCTTACCGTCAGTATTATAATTTTTCCATGCCCTTTTTACTTCTAATACATATCCTCTCACCAACATTGCTGGCTTATTCATATGTTACTTAATCACACTATCCTCTAGGAAACCAATCAGTGTGTAGTTTATTGTCATGTACAGCAAACCTGGCTAGATGCAACGTCTTTTCATCATTGGCAATTTTCGTATTTATCATTGTTCTTATGATGAGTTTTACTTTAGATAAGATTGTTCATCCTCTTCCTTGTCAGACTAAATTATTTAATAATTTATCTTCAGTTTACCAAAAATAATTGTTCTTAATGAATACAATAATAAATTCCTAAATGTCATAAAATACAATCAATTAATTACTTTAATTCAATTATTTGAGAATAAATATTAGAAACAAACACTATAGGATACACATGTATACATATGGATATGTATATATATGTGTAATCAGTAGTAACTACCGGCAATACCTGTTATAATTACATAACCTAGAAACCTAAAAATAAAATAAAACTAATGTGAGTTTAATGACACTTGTCTCTAATATTCCTAAAAGATTAAAAACTATAAAACAACTTGATTTCTTACCTTGGAAATCTTGAATCCATAACGAAGTAAAAGAAATTCTTACTTTATTAACAATCACTGTCAAGGTTCACTTTACCTCATTTCACACGATTCTCAGGCACGGTTTATAAATTGCAACTTTTTTTAATTAACACTAGAAACTAATACAAAAATCAGCGAGTAAATGACCTGATATTACAGATTAAAACTTTTATTTTCACTAAGGCACAAGAAATTGCATATAATAATAAGGAGACCTATCTCCATGTAAGCGACTTGGCAGCTTGGCAGGAGCAACGGCACGGTAAGTGCCCGGCTTGTAAGTTGGAAGAAGTGGAAAGGAGTGCGCAAGTGTGCAGTTGTCCTCTTCTTACTCACGAGAAAATGTGCGAGTGAGACGAATTTGTCAAATTGATGTAAGCCAGAGTGGTTATATTGATTGATTTTTTTATCATTTGCAAGCGGCAGATATTTGTTCAATTTCAATTTAGTTTAAAAAAAAAATTATTGTCTAAGGACTCCTATAAAGCTAAAGGAGTGCATTATAAAAGTGGTAAGTATATATCGAATATAAGATTGTAAATCTTGAAATGGAAATTATGGTATTTGTTATTACTTTGTAAATCGTGTGTTAAATAATGTTGAATAGTTTTTTCCTTCAAAGGTGAGGGGATTTAATCCGAGAAATTTTCGAGATTTTAAATTCGGAAAAGTTTCCCATGGCAGTTTGGTCTCCTTATTATTCCTTCATGGTTTATAATATCTTTGCCGCACCATAGCATGTATGTATATAGCAGCCGTATGCATCAGAAAAGAAAATGGCGCCCCGTTAGTGTCCTAAGTCAGAGATGAGTTGGGAGATTGCTAAAGTAATGGAATAAGAGAATTTCACAAAAGTGGGCTGATAAACGCGCCCTCTGAACGCGTTGCGCAAAAGGTGCACTTTGCGCGTCGGTAAATAATGAAAGTTAGAAAATCCAGACATGATTTACCTACAGAATTTCTTTGGAGGGGCAGCGGCGCGCGCTGCCCTTGTTTCTTCCTCGTCGCTCTTGCACGCGAGAACGACACGTCCCACTTCTCCTTATACTCCTCGCTTCCTTCATGCAATGCTATTTTCAGAATTCATGCTTTCGGTTATCGAGTCGGAATTGAGAATTGTGTATTTCTGTCGAAACCGTGCAAAAGAGGCGCGAAGCAGACGACAATTTCAAATTTACGAAATATGTTATTTAAGAGACAACACTTTTTTTTCCGATATTTTGGAAAAATCTTCAAAAATAAACTTTCAGTAAAATTTGATGCCAATAAATGTTCCAAATTTGAATCAATATATATTTTCCTATTCAAATTTCCATACTTCTTATCAATTTTGTGCATTTAAAAACTTTTTAGTTAGAGAGATATTTTCTATTAAGAAGAGATAAACATAAAATCCAGGTTTAAAATTTACATTCTCAGTTTTATGTTAGCAATATTTTCATCTCACATTTTTGTAGCCTAAGCACAGACTTTTCATTAAAAAAATGAAATGGTCTATGGAAAGGAAAAATTTTCTAACAAATGTGGATAAATTAAGAAGCTAAAATATGTGTTCATTAATATCTTCATATGAACATGTAAATATTTATCGATATTAAATTTTACATAAAAATTTTTGTCCGAAGTGTTCAAATCTTGTTACAATATGACAAGATCATATGGACGAGTTCAATTTTTTTAATGAAATATTTTGTAATTTTTAATTTGTCTATTCTTCTGAAATCGGAGGAAGATTTGAACAGTAAACAACAAATTTTGCAATGGAATTCAAGGTCAATAAATGCTTAAAGCTTTTTATTAAAATTTTAATTACAAAATTTTGAAGCTTTGTAGTTATAACATTTTTTGGAATTTACATCTTCTACATGACAATTTGTATATATATATATATATATATATATATATATATATATATATATATATATAAACTACCATCGGAAATTACAGAGGTTGACTTGGAGTTTCAACTTTCGTTAAAGTGATTTATTTTATAGAAAGATATTACAAAAGAAATTTTAATTAAGATCTCTTTGAAGGAAATTAATAAGTATGTAAAAAAATTAAAATTTTAAAAGATTTTTTTTAGTATGTCTTCGGAAATTAGATTAGCTATTGTTAAAGTAATATAATTTTTATAATAAAAGGTTAACATTTTTTCATGATGCTAAAATAAAAGTTAACACAGTTTTGCTTCTAATAAGCCCAAGTTAAGAGCATAATATTAATTTTGTAAAAATATACTACAAAAAATCTGCCCGTTTCGTGGGCACATTCTCATGGCGCGCTTCGCTTGCAAGTTTGAGCGCGCCTGGGGCGCGCGATTCGATCGTCGCACTCGGTCTTATATTCTTTGGACCCTAAAGCCAGCTAAGAACGTGAACAATATTTGAATATTAATACTAAGGGTCGATATAAGTCCTGTTTCATTATTATTTAAATTTATTACTTGTAATTTGATACTTAAGTTCAAGTCAATTTTATATTATTATCGATGTGAATTACATTTTCTCAAAGTTACTAAATTTGTTTTTGATATCAAATGAAAAAAGAAATTCAATTTACTTAAAGCTCTATCAGCCTTAAAGAACACATTCTTATCATGACACTTGCGCTTCACGCTCGATTTTCTGTATGCATTTCTGTAACTTACTAATAATTTACAAGATTACAAAAAATCTATTTTCTTCGAAATATTTAAAAAAGGAAGAGAATTCGTAGACTCTTTTTGAGGAAACGATTGTTTGTATTATAGCTTATTTTGTATTTCACATATTTTGGTTCAAAAATTGAATTTTTTATTTTCAATAGTGTTTTTTTAAAACCAAAACATAAAATATACATCTTGTCAAAAAATGTCCTACTGAGAATTTGTAGACCTCATTCAGGCAAATAATTTTCCATCTCAACGTTTTTTTCGTATGTCACATATTTTGTTCAAATAATGGAATTTTTGAATTTTAATCGTATTTTTTAAAATTAAAATGAAAAATATACGTTTTATCAGAAACTATATCTAAAAATATTTGTATATATTATTGGAACGAACAATTTTCCATTCTTACGTTTTTTTTCGTATTTCACATATTTTAGTTAAAAAATTGAATTTCGGATTTTCAATGGTATTCTTTTTTTGTAATTAAAATGAAAAATATACATCTTATGAAAAAATGTTGCAGTTCAAGCTTGTAGATTTTTATATCATATAGGTTTGGTTTCGTCGGTCTTGCGGTCAATAAAACAACATTCTATAAAAAACTCCTTCATTATATTTGGTCAAAAATTCTCCTATGTTTCAACCTCACTGCGAGTCTTTTTCAAGGAATATATATGTCACTAAAAATTGAACAAATCAATTTACAATCAAATTTCTTTTTCCACACAGAACTATTTTATGTTTTGTTGATATAATAAATAAGTACTTACATAAATTACAAATAAACGAAAGCACACATGAATATTCAGTCTTATTCTTGAAAATGTGATTAAAATTAAAGCTTCAAAGATTGAGGGCTTCAATAATTTAATATTACATTATAATACGGTGTGTAAAAGTACAATCCGATGAAGCAACGCAAACTGTAGGAGAGAGAGACGAAGATACGATAAATTGAATTAAATTCACCAATGAAAAGTGTGCTAAAGCTTGAGAACACAAACTTGAAAATCATATGTTAAATAATTTCATGGCAAATTCGATTAATATTCATAATTTCAGCCCAAAAATTTTATTGAAATATTAATATTTTTATTGATATAAATTGATTCAATAATTCAATGTTTTATTGACCCACAATAATAATTTTGTAATAGTTAATTTGGCATGGGGTCAATTTTGATACGGATTTATTTTTTTAAGTGATAGAACACACTTTTGTATATTTTATGTGTTCTATCACTTAAAAAAATAAATCCTTATCAAAACTGACCCCATGCCAAATTAACTATTACAAAACAATTTTATAATATTAAAGATGATGTGAATTACTCATTTTCTCAAATTCACTAAATTTCTTTTTCAGTTTAAGTGAAACAGGAAATTCAATTTACTTAAGGCTCTATCGGCCTTAAGAGGAACACATTCTCATCATGACACTCGCGCTTCGCGCTCGATTTTATGTATACATTTCAGTAACTTTTTAATAAATTACATGATTAAAATGATTTATTTTCTTCCAAATCTCTCAAAAAGAAAAAATAATCGTAGACTTTATTTAAGGTAGTACGATCACGAAAATTAGACCTCAGGCTAAAATAGATAATTTTGCTTTCAAGAAAAAATTCAAAAATAGGAAACGGTCAAGTTGTAGAGAATCTTTTTTCCAAAAAAATGAACCATAATTTATTAGAATCGCATCATTTTCAAAAATTTGACTCGAAGCGATAAGAAAATAAGTTTGGGCAAAATACAATTAATTAATAAAATTATTTTTTTGTGTTTCAAATTTTTTTCAAGAAAAATAATCTTTTCTCATTCAAATTGGCCCTTCAATAATAATGTTGCTATTCGTGAAAGCAAAATTATTGTTACGTCCCGAAGGATTAAACAGACCCAATTCAATTTATATTTACACTCTCCCGTTTTATTTATGAAACACAAGGTTTCAAGCTAAGGGAACGGGAACAAAAGGTCACTCAATAAACTAATATATTTAGAAAAATCAGTTAAACACACGTATATATTTTTACACACAAGAATTAAACACAAAGATATGATTTTAATTACAGCAGAAACTGACAACTAACAGATTGGAAATTTTAAGAGTATTAACACAATTCACTAATTTTAGTCAAACCGATTTGGCAAGTTGCAGGAATCTTCTTTTTCTTTCGGGTTCCTAGAGGAGAAACCCAAATTTTAACAAATTGATACAAGAGCAAAATATAAAGAATAAAAGATATAGTCCTTACCTTGATTTGTTTGTGGTGTTAGCTTTGAATTTCGAGGGTGGCACGATCCGCCAGGTATGCAGGTAGGCGCCGCTGCAGGTAGCTGGGTTGGTAAGCTTCCCCAAAGCGGTAAAGGTTCCAGCTGCGAAACGAGGCCGACGGAGTCTGAGAGGATTGCAGGTACTTCCGCACTGATAAACTTTTAATTGATCCAACTTCTGATAATGCCGATTCAGGATTATCTCGTTCAGAGATTGTTGAGACTTTTGAAGATATTGATTACTATCAGCGCGTGGACTCGATGTTATAGGTAAGGTTCGGTGGTGAAGATCAGACTGACTCTGCGATGGTAAAAATTAGACTGACGACTGCGATGGTAAAAATCAGACTGACTCTCCGTGATTGAATTCCGCCAATTTATAATCGATGGGTGGTTGGGTGTTACCTTGGCAACCTTATGGTGAATCGCGCATCATAGCCCAGTTAATAAGTAGTTATTGATCTATTTTCCAAAATTCGTAATGAGTGGGTGGTTGGGTGTTGCCTTGGCAACCTTATGGTGAATCACACATCATGGCCCAATTTGCGAATGCGATGGTTATTGATCTGACTAATAATGTCTAAAAGCTTTTAAGTTAATTACATTTTCAATAAAAAAAAACTAGTTGATAATAGAACTGTCAGTCAAGTTAATTTATTGCAATTTGTTCAATCTATGTTAGTTATAAGGTCTGCCATTACTTAGTATAACAATAATTTATATTTTACCAGCTGTCTACATTTTCGATACAATGGTTTACTCTTCATTTTATAAAAACTGTTTATGCTTAATTTATATAATAAAGGTATAATATTTCTATTAATTGTCACGGGGACGTGACACCTCCCCCGCAAAGGTCGAATCATGGGGGTGAAATCACCATGTTCGACTTTTATTAGTTATTTGAAAAAAAAAATTCGTTCGTAAAACTTAGTTTTTTACTCCTATTTTTGGGGAGTATATCACGTTACCGTTGAATCTTATTACTATTATGCATATATATTTTATACGTCGCATGGATGTGACACCTCCCCCCCAAAATTCGAAACATGCGGT
Organism: Diplolepis rosae; assembly: GCA_030998225.1. Taxonomy (NCBI): domain Eukaryota; kingdom Metazoa; phylum Arthropoda; class Insecta; order Hymenoptera; family Diplolepididae; genus Diplolepis; species Diplolepis rosae. The sequence continues at coordinate 26,286 of JAPYXD010000169.1, forward strand.
GAAACACCATGTTTGAATACTGTTCAAATATGAAGTTCATTTAATTTCCTTAAAAGCAATAGTAAGGGAAATCCCACCATAAATGCTTTTAGTACGAGATATCATCAGTTTATATTGGAAATCTACGTTTAATAAGAGCAGATCCAGTTTGAAATGGTTATTCGGTCTTTTTTTTTCTTTTAAAACGAATTATTTGCCTAGGATTTTACGATACATACAAGACAAGAATATGCTTAATAAAGTTGATAAATACACTCAACACACACATTTTTTTGAATTTTTATTAACATTTTCCAGGTGATGATATTTCAATATTCCACTCAAGCTTACTTTATTCTATCAAAACTTAATTATTTTCACATGAATCTCTTATTGTGTTTCTTTTTCCTTTTGTAATATATATATATATATATATTCTAATTAGTTAACTAAATGAATGTAATGATTTTTATTGGAACCTTTTAACGAGGTTCAACCTCTCTTATTCGATCGGTTACTCATCTATTTCTAGGTTCAATTATGCACTTGACTATCTTTATTTTATCTAAATATATGTATATGTATACATATATATTTATATATATTTTTATATGTATATGTATGTTTTTTAATTGTCTTTTCTTACAAGTTAGACATAATTTTTGTTACGCTTAGGTCCATTACAAAATTCTGCTACATGATACCGGGAATAACATCTTTCGCAACTATTTGCGAACTTATATAATACTATACGTTTATGATTATTATCGTGAGGAATTGTTTCATCGCTAAATCCATATTTTCTTTTCAAAATTAAATACATTTTTCCTGATACGTTATGTTTTGCCTGTTTTTTAGTATTCGCAGTATTTCCCGTACATACAAATATATCGGAATTTTTCTCAATTGTGCATGTTGCTTGAAATCTAGGAGTTTGAAAGCCTATATTTTCAAGTGTACTTTGGCTTAGAAAAATCATATTCTATACTTATGTTGTTTAGCTCCATGGTTGGACAATTGCTTGATTTAGTTCCCATTTTTAACTTTGAAAATCCTGATTTTCTTATTGTAAAGTAGTGAGTCCCTAAAATATTACACATTTTCTTTTTAATAGGTTGAAACTCGTTATTAATATTATATTAAAAATTTATAAGAAATAATTTAAGATATTGTTGAAATAGAAAGAAAATTTAGAGAAAGAAAAAACGTTAGTGGAAAATGAAACGAGTAGAAAAGAATAGGAAAGAGTGTAGGAAAATGTGGAGAGAAGTTCAAACATTAGATAAGGGATGTTTGATATTGCAGTCGAGGCTTCACGGTTTTTGGTCTGTCAGTTCGTCAAAAATTTGTATAATGTAAGATTCAATTTGTAAAATCTGTTCAATATTCATGTATGCCATGATATTCCATTTTTCTGTTTTAAGTCGAGCTGTCGTTAGTTGTTCATAAAAAAGTCCAGGAGCGGTAAAAAGGTGTATTAGTATGTAAGGATTTAATCTTTGCTGAAAAATATAAGGATATAAGAAAATAAAGATTAGTTGCAGATTCAGGATCATATCACTTCTAGCTCTTGACCTGGAACAAGAACATAGGTTATATCAGTACTGAAATTTAAACATTCAAATTGAAATTCCGAAATTTTAAGTCATAGTGCATGCTTGGTTAGCGAGAGATTATTTGATTCTATCTGAAGAGAATCCACATCTATGACATTTTTGAATATTTTATTTTGTCTTGAGTTTTGAGGTGAATTTGAGCTATCATAATTGAATATTCTATTCATAAACAAATATGGCGATAGTGTTTTTATATTAACATATTTTACGATTAAATTGCATAACTTATCGTTGCATTGGCGATGTTTTTGTTCCATAGTGACCTGTAATAAAGGATTAATTTATTGCTTTCTTTTCTTGGTACATTCTTTTGGAGAAATATATGATAGTCTAAGTCGATTGATATTAACTATTTTTGGCTTATTTTGAATGAGAATTTTTATATTTCCTTTCCCTAATATTTCTAATACTTCATACGGTCCTGAGTATTGATCTCCAAACTTTTTTGGTTTAGGTCCATTCAATAGATATACATTATCTCCGATTTTAAAATCTTGTGGGTTTATCTTTTGATCATAATAGGTTTTGGATTTAATTTTTGCATTAATTAAATTTTTCCTTGCAAAAATTTGAATATCGTATAATTTTGTAATTAAATTTATTAAATAATCATCATATGTTTCCAATTTTTCATGTGGTAAAAGAGGTTCGCTAGATGGTTGTCTTGCTAGCTTACCAAAAACTAATTCGTAGGGAGTGCATTTTGTTCCTTCATGAATGCTTGCATTATAGGAAAATGTGGCTAATTCTAACCAATCATCCCATTCAGCATTTTTGTCAACAAATTGTTTAAGGTATTCGGCCAAGACATGATGTGATCTTTCTAAGGATCCGTTTGACTGAGGATGAAAAGAGGTTGTTTTAAACTGACGAATTCGAAAACGCTTTGCTAAACGTCTCAAAAGATTGCTTAAAAAATTTGTCCCTTGATCAGTTAAAACTCCCTTGGGTGATCCAAAAATGCATATAAATCTTTTCACAAAAGCATCAGCTATTGTGGTGGCTTGTTGATTAGGTAGTGGTATAGCTGAAGAATATTTGGTAAGGTTGTCTTGGATTGTTAATATACACTCATTTCCAGACTTAGTGACTGGTAATGGTCCAACGATATCCATAGATATTTTTTCGAATGCAACACCTGGAGTATCTGTAATTACCATAGGATTCTTAGTTTTTACTCGCACTAATTTTTTCAGTTGACATTGTAAGCAAACTTGAATATATTTTTGAATATCTAATTTCATATTTTCCCAAAAGTATTTTTGTCGAATTCTATTGTATGTTTTTGTACCTCCCTTATGTCCGCCTAAAGCTGAAGAATGTGCCTCTTCAATGAGAGAATTTCGTTGCTCTGTATTTGCGAATTGAGTAATTCCATTGCAAATAATTATTTTAATTGAAGCGTTTGAAAAAGTATTTTTTATAATAGTTAAAATTTCATGTAAAGATTGAATTACATTTTTGATATTTTCTAATATTCCTGAAAGTCCTTCACCAGATTCTGATTCAATAGGCAATGCAATATGATAAAAATTTCCTCTTTGTATTTCTTTTGCCTCTCCTAGAATAAGATTTTTAAATTGAGGTAATTCATTTCGTTTTTCTAAACTTTTTGAACCATTATCTCTTGGAGTGCCATCACTTGATAAAAAATAAACATAGTTATCCTTTCTCATAATCATTTGATCCCTACATTCTACTACGTTACGCCACTTGTTTACATTTTCATTCATACTAGATTGGGGTAAGTTATCAGGTGGAATAGGGAAAGGGGGATTCCGAGGGGGACGCTGGTCGTGATTATTGATCAGAATTTCATCATCTGTCATTTCTGCATTTTCTTGTGTTATGGAAAATCAAATTCTTCATCATCATTTAAATAATCTTCTTCTGATTCGCTTTCTTGTGACACATGATTTTTATTTTCAAAAAAGTTTTCCTGAAAGTCTTCATCCCTTGATTCGTCTGAAATAATTGAATTTTCATCATTGAATTCATCTGAATATGTTTCTTTTAAATATTCTGGATCCGACTCATATTCCTGAAATTTTTCATTTTTATTAAGCTTTCTTTTCTGTTTAACTCGTGTAAGTGACCTTGCTGATTCAACATTATTGATTATTTTCCGAGGCCTTCCTCTTTTTCGTTTTATCTCTTGTACACTGATTTGAATTTTCTTTGGCCTACCTCGCTTCCTTTTTTCTAGAACTGGAGATTCGCGATTAATTTTTTCAGACTTATTTTCTACAGAATTCGAATAATTTTCTTGATTTCTTTCGTTTTCTTCAACTTCTTATTGTTCCTGATATAATTTTTCCCGACTTTGTAAATTTTCATCTCCTTTTTTATTTTTCTGAATTTTATGACTTCGTAAAATTCTTCCATTCGTTTGACTTCTTCGTCCTTGCAGATTTAATTGAGCTTGTAATTCTTCTTCAATTTTCTGATCTTCATTACCCTTTTTACTTACTTGAGTTTGAATTTTTTCCTGATTTTTCTGGGTTCGAAGGTTTCCTCTTGTCACGACATTAAATTTTTAAGATTTTCCATGATTTGTAGATAATTCAGTTTTTATTTGTTTACAGATGTCGCTTAAGTTTTTGAGTTCTAACATCATTATATTTATTATACTTGACATCTCCGGCTTACCACTTATTATTTTAACTTCGTTAACTTCTGTATTATTAGTACCTTCAATAGTTTCATAATTTATTTTTTCGTTACATATTAAATCAATATCTTCCTCCTCAGTATTTTCCTGAAAAATATTCCCTTCATCTTCGAAATTTGTATTTCCAAAATATTCTATTTCGTTATTTAAATTTTCATTATTTCTTGAATTTGATATTGGAATTGCTCGATTTACGCTTTTTCCATTTATTTTTTCTTCATTATCTACTGGATTTCTGGACAATGCATCAGCATTAATATTCATTTTTCCCGCCTTATATACTATTTCAAAATCATATTCTGATAATTTTAGCTTCCATCGAGTTACACGCGAACATGGATCTTTTGAACTTTGAAACCAGATTAGAGGTTTATGATCTGTGACAATTTTAAATTTTCTTCCATATAAATAATGCCTGAAATATGTCACAAAATATACAATCGCAAGTGCTTCTTTATTATATGTGTCGTATTTTACTTCGTGAGTATTCAAAGATCTGGATGCATAAGCTATGGGTTTGTCTTTTCCGATTTCTCCCTGAGATAAAATTGCGCCTATCGCAAAACCTGAAGCATCGGTTGTAAGTATAAACGGTTTGTCAAAATCAGGTCTTTGCAATAAAGGTTCCTTGCAAAGTTCGTCTTTTAAAATATCAAAAGCAGTCTGTTGTCTATCTGTCCATTTAAAAGGTACATCCTTTTTCAATAGCTGAGTCAAAGGTGTTGATTTTTTTTGAAAATCCTTCCATGAATCGGCGATAGTAACCAGCTAGACCTAGAAATTGTTTTATATTTTTTATATTTTTTATATTTTTAGGGATAGGAAAATTTTTTACTGCAGAAATTTTCTTCGGATCAGGTAATATGCCATTTTTATTTATAATATGTCCTAGATATGTTATTTCTGGTCGTAAAAATTCGCATTTGTCCGGCTGTGATTTTAAATTTGCTGAACGTAAACGATCCATTAATTTATCAAATTTTTGCTGGTGTTCCTCTAATGAATCTGCATAAATAACGATATCATCTAAATAAACGAATAAATCTGTACCAATAAGCCCTGACAATGTGATGTTCATGAGACGTTGAAATGTTGCAGGACCATTACAGAGTCCAAATGGCATTCGGTCGAATTCATAATGGCCGTTCGGTGTAGAAAAAGCTGTTTTATGGGAATCTTCTGGGCTCATTTTTATTTGATCAAAACCTGATGCTAAGTCAAAAACAGAAAAATATTGCGCATTCCCTAATTGGTCAAGAATTTCATGTATATTTGGAAGGGGATAAGAGTCACTAATCGTTTTTTCATTTAATTTTCGAAAATCTAGAACCATTCGCCATTTTTTATTGCCTTGAGAATCCAATTTTTTCGGTACTATCCATACTGGAGTATTATAAGGAGATTGCGATGGTTTAATAATTTCATTTTCTAACAATTCATTAGTTTGTTTTAGTATTTCCTCCTTATGTACGGGTGGAAATCGATACTGGCGCGCGAACACAGGCTGATCGTTGGTTGTCGGAATTTTATGTTGGAGAACGTTGGTAGCGCTGAGGCGTTCCCCAGGAATATGAAACCTGTCTGCGTGATTATTGATTAGTTTTTGTACATGAATTAATTCTTCTGCATTTAAGTGATCTAATCGAAGCAAATTTTTAATTTCTTTAACTCTTTCTTCAAATGTTGCATTATGAACCTTATAAAATTTTTTGGGTAGATTTTCTGAATTCGCTATATTATTAAATATTTCTTCTGTTGAATACATAGAATTTAATTTATTTTTCTCCTCTAGATTAAATGGTTGCTGATCTAATTCTTCATAATCTTCTAGTCTTACACTTGGAATTTGTATTTCTACAGGCTGAGGTTGTGTATTGGCTATTTTTACGTAAGCTTTTCCTTGATTATTTGTAACAACTGCGTTTCCTAACAATATTCCTGGACCTACTGATAATTGTGGAACGTATCCTGTTTTTATATCTGAATTTTCAACAATGAGATAAAAGTCAGAAATTGATCTCGCCGGTATTTCAAAAGTATTTTGAGATGCAAAAGGATAATGTTTTTCGTCTATTTCCAGGCATTTTATTTCGTAATTAATTTTTACATTATTGTCCCTAAAAAATTCGGATCCTAAAACACCATCTTCGTCAACCGGAACTTCCTTAGGGATTATATTAAAAATTGTGGAAAAACCTAAAATTTCGATTTGAATTTGACCTAGAGTATGCACAGGATGTTCATTAATTCCAGTTAATCGTACCGTTTTGAATTTATTTACAGGAGTGGATGGTTCAAGCATATTTTCCTTTAATAGATTCAATCCTGCACCTGTATCAATCATCATGCGTACAGGATTTTTAAGACCATGAGTATTGATTATTATTGAGGGTATGGAATTTCCTTTACTGAAATAAAATTTCGTTACCGAGGTTTCTGTAGGCCTTTCGTCATTTAATTCAGGTGCTTTTAATTCTGGGATGTTGACGCCTGCCCCATCGCACCTGTTCTGGGGAGGTCTTGCCCGTTTTCCGAGTTTCCTTGTGGTTGCTGAGGAGTCTGTCGTTCTCGAAATTTATTACTATATTCTCTACGTCGATAATCTTTAAGCATGTGTCCTGGTTTTTTGCAGTAATTGCAAATTATATTATTCGTATTTCGTGTAAAGTCAAACGGAGGGTTAAAATTTTCTTTTTTAAAATAATTATTTTGTGATGGGGGTGGTTCCCATATTACTCTATTATTTTGATGGAATCGTCTAGGATCTTGTGAAAATTCCTGTGATTGCCATTGAGGTCTCATAAATGGTGTCTGTCGGTTTCCCCAAAATTGGTTTGTTTGTCTCATATTTTGTTGGGGTGAAAACCAGTTGAATACTCTATTATGGGGGTTTTTAGTGTACACATTAATATTAGCTAAAGAGCGGCAAGCAGATGCAGTGTGACCTCTTTTGTTACATAATTGACAGATTATGACTTCCCCTTGAGTATAATTTACCCTTATTGATTTTTGCTCATGTCTATTTGACCAAGTGTTTTCCTCTAATCCGTCAGGATTCTGTTTGAAAATATTGCCCTTTCGTAAATCAGCAGCTGCATTTAATCTACGTTCAACTTCGATAGCGTTATTTGTCACATCTTTAAATACCTCACCTTGCTCTACTCGAATTTCTATTTCTGACCTTAAACCACGTAAAAAACACTGTATTAAATCTTTTTCTAAACCTGCTTTAAATGTTTCATCTAATTGTCCGCCATTATTAATTCTATGTGCATTATAAATTTGATCCGCGATTTCTTTGATTCGTGTAGCATATGATAAGACACTTTCTCTTTCCCACATGTATGTACTTCCTAATTCCCCTTGTAATTGATAAACAGTTTTTGATGGGGAATAAATTTTCTTCAATCTATTTATCAAATCATCTACTTTTTCAAATGTCATTCCGTAAATACATTTTCGGGCTTCACCAATAATTTTACTTCTAATCATCTTCACTAAATTTTGTTCGACTGCAGGAATAGGTGGTAACATTTGTTTCGCTTCCTCACACCCTTCTATAAAATGAACTAGCGGTACACTTCGTCCATCAAAAATAGGAACGATTTCTAATGCATCACGAAAAGAAACTTGCTGATTATTCGGAATATTCATATTTAATTGAATTAATGGATCAAGGTTGACAGAATTTAAATTACAAATATTAGGACTTTCAAATTGATTTTCCGTCTCAAAATGTATACCGCACTCGTCGAAACCAGGTGCAGAAGGCTTTTCCGGGGGTAATAAGGGGCGAATATCGATTGCAGTCAGAGAGGTGTCTGCAGGAATGACCGTAGAGTTTACAGGTTCACACGTTTCACTGTTTTCCGTTAAAGATTTGCTTTTATTAAATACGCTAGAACTAATTATACTATTGTTGTCTTGATATTTTTTAAGATACTCTAAAGAAGGAGAACCTTTAATTTGAAAATTAATTTTCTTATTTGAAGGTGTTTGATTTGGATTAATTTTATTCGGATAATCGTTTCCTATACTGGGAAGATTTAAAATGGGATCTTGATTATTATCATTGGTCAAAGTTTCGTAAAAAATTTCCGAAAAATTTTGGTTATTTGTTCCTAATGTTTCAGTAGAAGCCGGTTTTAAGGGTGGACTATGTACTAATTTTGAAATAGTACTGAATGCGTCTTTTTCTTTTTCTTTTGATAATTTTTCGGCTTCCGCAAGTACCTTAGATTTGCTACGCGTAGTTCTTTGCAAATTTAAATTTATATTTTTATCTGACATGAGGTGAGATTTTTGTCAAAAATAAATGAATAATTTTGCATATTTTTTCGCACTGTAAAAGAATATAGAAGAAGAGTCCTGATTGCCACAAAAAATCAGAAATTCACTTATGAAAAATTTTCTTTAAATAAATTTCAATCAGATTTCAACAAGATTGAAGATATATATATTTTATGTGTGTTCTGTCATATAAAAAGAAAATATTTATTAACTTTTTATTACATACAAAATTTTAAATGACCTTTTGAGTGTTTCCCGGCCGATGCACCAAAAATAATTGAATGGACTCTGTTACGTCCCGAAGGATTAAACAGACCCAATTCAATTTATATTTACACTCTCCCGTTTTATTTATGAAACACAAGATTTCAAGCTAAGGGAACGGGAACAAAAGGTCACTCAATAAACTAATATATTTAGAAAAATCAGTTAAACACACATATATATTTTTACACACAAGAATTAAACACAAAGATATGATTTTAATTACAGCAGAAACTGACAACTAACAGATTGGAAATTTTAAGAGTATTAACACAATTCACTGATTTTAGTCAAACCGATTTGGCAAGTTGCAGGAATCTTCTTTTTCTTTCGGGTTCCTAGAGGAGAAACCCAAATTTTAACAAATTGATACAAGAGCAAAATATAAAGAAAAAAAGATATAGTCCTTACCTTGATTTGTTTGTGGTGTTAGCTTTGAATTTCGAGGGTGGCACGATCCGCCAGGTATGCAGGTAGGCGCCGCTGCAGGTAGCTGGGTTGGTAAGCTTCCCCAAAGCGGTAAAGGTTCCAGCTGCGAAACGAGGCCGACGGAGTCTGAGAGGATTGCAGGTACTTCCGCACTGATAAACTTTTAATTGATCCAACTTCTGATAATGCCGATTCAGGATTATCTCGTTCAGAGATTGTTGAGACTTTTGAAGATATTGATTACTATCAGCGCGTGGACTCGATGTTATAGGTAAGGTTCGGTAGTGAAGATCAGACTGACTCTGCGATGGTAAAAATTAGACTGACGACTGCGATGGTAAAAATCAGACTGACTCTCCGTGATTGAATTCCGCCAATTTATAATCGATGGGTGGTTGGGTGTTACCTTGGCAACCTTATGGTGAATCGCGCATCATAGCCCAGTTAATAAGTAGTTATTGATCTATTTTCCAAAATTCGTAATGAGTGGGTGGTTGGGTGTTGCCTTGGCAACCTTATGGTGAATCACACATCATGGCCCAATTTGCGAATGCGATGGTTATTGATCTGACTAATAATGTCTAAAAGCTTTTAAGTTAATTACATTTTCAATAAAAAAAAACTAGTTGATAATAGAACTGTCAGTCAAGTTAATTTATTGCAATTTGATCAATCTTTGTTAGTTATAAGGTCTGCCGTTACTTAGTATAACAATAATTTATATTTTACCAGCTGTCTACATTTTCGATACAATGGTTTACTCTTCATTTTATAAAAACTGTTTATGCTTAATTTATATAATAAAGGTATAATATTTCTATTAATTGTCACGGGGACGTGACATTATCTATTTTTGTCTGAGGTCTAATTTTCGTGATCGTACTACCTTGAGGAAACGATTCTGCAGAACAACGCTTATTTCGTATCTCACATATTTTGTCTAAAAAAATGGAATTATTGAATTTTAATCGTATTTTTTGGAATTGAAACGAAAAATATATGTTTTTTCATAAACTGTGTAAGACAAAACTTGTAGATCTTTTTGAAACGAACAACTTTGTATTCTTACGTTTTTTTCGTATTTCACATATTATTGTTAAAAAATTAAATTTTGGATTTTCAATAGATTATTTTTGAATTAATAAAAAAAATATGCATCTTATGAAAAAATGTTACAATTCAAATTTATAGGTCTTTATGTAGAAAATAATATTGTATAATAACGTTTTTTCGTATCTCGTATAATTTAACTGGAAAATGGAATTTTGATATTGACTTTTTTCGAACTTGAATATGCTGTAACATTTCTAATTTTGATTTAATCAAAAAATGTTATCAGGATAATTTTTAGAGATTTATGAGCACTATCTAAAACCAGTATTAAAATATTTGATTTTGCAAAAAATTATTTTCAAAAACACAAAAGTAGTGCTCAATCCCTCAATTTTGATTGGATGTGGCTGGTTAACGAACTTGTCCTTACTTTTTTGGCTCCCATAAAGTGTGCCAAAGTACAATTCAATCTGATAATTCTATCGAGAGTTATGCCGCACACGACCTACAGACAGACAGACAAACACTTTCGTAAAAACCCTTTTTTCGGACTCAGGGGGTCTCAAAACGTAAAGATTTGATGAAATTTTCGATATCATTTTTCACATAAAACCAATACCTTCTCATCCATGATGAGAATGTAAAACAACAAACAAAAATTCTGGCCTGTTGTTTACAAATTTTTCGTTCATTTTATCCGGTTTTCTATATACAGTGAATTCTACATATTTTTTTCAATTCGTGTTGTTGCTTACTGGACTTCTTCATTTTGAATTGCAAGCAATGAGATAAGTTTTTGAGTTTCATTATTATCCTTATTTTGATTATCTTCTATACATTTTTATCTCTTACGAAAATTTTGAATTAATCTTTTAATTTATGGCACTGAAGAGGGCCCCCGCATATGTAGCCGAAACGTTTGCCTTCTCTCTTTTTTTGCATTTTTTATCGTAAGTAGCATTGATAATATTAATAGAAGAAAATAATAAGAGGCTGACCCAATGCCAAAAAAATGAGAAATTAACAAAAATTTTGTGAATTTTGGGTCAATATAATAGCAGACATGTCATCAAACATGTCACTTTACAGTTATTACTGTTGTAGATCTTTATGTAGTAAACCATTTTTTATCATAACTTTTATTCGTATCTCGTATAATTTAACTGGAAAATGGATATTGACTTTTTTCAAGTTTTAATATACTGTAACTTTCTTAAATTTATTTTAATTGCAAAATATTATCAGGATAATTAGTAGAGATTTACGAGAGTTATCAGAAACCAGTCTTAAAATTTTTGATTTTTTCATAAAGTTTTTTTTAAAAACACAAAAAATGCTCCTATTTTGACAATTTTTGTCAGATGTAGCTGATTAACGAACTTGTCCTTACTTTTTCAGCTGCGATAATGTATGCCAAAGCTCAATTCGATCTGACAATTTTTTTCTATCCAGAGTTATCGAGTAAATGACCTATTACTACTGCAGACGGACAGACAGACAGACAGACACTTTTGTAAAAACCGTTTTTTCTGACTCAGGGGATCTCAAAACGTAAAGATTTGACGAAAATTCCGAAAATTATTTTTCATATAAAACCAAAACCTTAATTCTCATATGATGAGAATCTAAAAGACATCAAATTTAGATCTTTATTAATAATATTAATAACTCTAAAATTAATTAACATTGTGAAAAGTCTGTAGTCTCATTTCAAAGGTAAGTTTTCATAGTATTTTTCTAACTAATTAAGATGTTTTTGGAATTTTTCTGCCAGATTCTGCTCTAGAATCAACCATGGTAATGAAAAATCATCAAATTTCAAATGATGATTGTACTACATTCATTTGAAGAATTCAAAAAATCCAAACTATCAATATTTTGATAAAAATTTCTAAATTTATTAAAATATGATATACATCGATTTTTAAAAACTTCTTGAAGAAGCTATATATTTTAAAAATTGCATGACTTTTTTGAATTCTGTTCAACCCCAAGATAGCATCCAGAAAAGAATTTCTAAAAATATTTTGATTAGGTTAAGAAATCACTATGAAGACATACGGAAAAAAACCTTTTGAAATCTAAATCTAAATTAAAGTTTCTTTTGTAATATCTTTCTGTAAAATAAAACACTTTGACGAAAGTTGAAACTCCAGGTCAATCTGTAATTTCCGATGGTAGTCTTTTTATATGTATACATACGAATTGTCATGTAAAAGATGTTAAATTCCAAAAAATTGTATTCAATGTATTTTATTTTTTAGTAACCGTTTGTCGACTTAGCTTCATATCAAGAAAAGTTTGAGGTGTAAATTCACATATAATTTATGTATTTTCTTAAATCAGCAAACACTTCATTTACATTCATCTATTGAAATTGCCATATGTCTTAGGTAAAAAAAGATAATTTTGGTACCAAAAATAGAAAAATTATTATTGAAGAGATCATTTCAAAGAAAAGAGATTAATTTCCAAGAAAAATATTTAAAGCATAAGAAATAATAAATTTAACAAATTTTATTTTTACCCCGACTTTTTTTCTTATCGCTTCAAACCAAATTAAAAAAAAATGATGTGATTCAAATAAATCAAGAATCGTTTTTTCAGGAAAAGACCTAATACAACCTAGCCGTTTCCATATTTCCAAAATGAATAAGTTTTTACCAAATTCAGTAATTTTTTTACAAGAATTTTGTTTTGGAAATTTTATTTTTAATGCTTTTAGCCATTAAAGAATTTATTATAATTTCCAAAACATGGAAACGGTTAAGTTGTAGAAAGCCTTTTTCTTAAAAAAATTATCCGTGATTTCACAGAATCACATCATTTTCTAAAATGTGGTATGAAGCGATAAGAAAACAAGTCCGGGTAAAAATAAAATTTGTTAAATGCATTATTTTTTTTCTTGGAAACTAATCTCTTTCCTTCCAAATGATCTCTTCAATAATAATATTGCTATTCTTGAAAAAAAATTTATCTATTTTTGCCTGAAGTCTAATTTTTGTGGATGAACTACCTTAAATCTGCAAACACTTCATTTACATTTATTTATCGAAATTTTCATACCAAAGATGTTACCTATTACAAAAATGTTCAAACCCTTCATTTTTGAAACTTGTATTTCATCTTGAATGATATCTTATTATAAAATATTCTCTACATAATTTTAAAAAAAATGCTGAAATCGATATTGTGTTTCGAATCATTAAGCATTTATTGACTTTAAATTTCATTAAAAAATTATTTTTCAAGTATTTAAATCATCTTAAAATTTCACAAAATCTTTTAGATACTTATTTCAGATCAATATTTTTCAAAGCATATAGAAAAAAAGTGTAATTTTTTTAATGTTATATTCCGTAATTTTGAATTTTGTTTCTATTTCGCGCCTCCTTTGCATGAAGTCGAGAAAAATACAATTTCTGATTTTAACTCGACAACCGACAGCGTGAAATCGAAGCGAGTTAGTGGGGTTACACTGACATGACGCGCTTCATTGTGTGTGCTCCCACATATTATTGTAGCAGTGCGGACCTTTAATTTTAGTTTGAAAAAGATCCGAAAAAGCTTTACGCAATTGGGGGCGCTGCAAAAGTGATAAACAGTAGCTCTGTTTTACCCTTCAAGTAGTAGCATGAACCTTTCATTTTAGTTCCCAAGAGCATTTCGCAATAGGGCGCCCTGCGGAAAATCACTTGAAATTAAATACATTACTTTAGCAGAGATGAGGGGGGCGATTGCTCAACACGTGCATTCGATTTCGAGTGATTTTCCACAGCGCATTCTATGGAACTCTGCTTTTGCGATCTAAAATGAAAGGTCGATGCTGCTACTTGAGCGGTAAAACAGGGCTGCAGTTAAACAATCTGCTAATGTCGATAGAGTAGATCAGAGAAGGTAACTCTAATATAATAAAAAGCGAAATAAAAAATCGATGTAGAAATTTTGAAAACTTTAAAAAATATATTCATTTATTATAATTTTGAAAACGGAACAAATGCCTAATCTAAAATCTTTTTTGTATAATAATCTATGCTTTCTTCATATACCAAAATTTGGAATTAAAAAAGTGATTTTCTAAAACAGAAACTTAGTGGAATTTTTTATTTCTCGATATACTTTTCGATACCCTTCCTTGGTCTCGTTTCCAAAAAAATTTACGTGAAATTTTGACAAAAATTGGGGAAATTTTTCCCTAGATTTTACATGAGCCCGAATGGGGAATATGAAAAATTTGAAAATTTAAAAATACATAACATAGATAGAAGTGTTTAACATCCATAGGAAATATATGTTGAGAAATTTTCACAAAATGTAAATGAGATTATTCATTTAAAAAAAACGAAACACGTATTTTATCAGTGCAAGCATTGTTTGAATTTTTGAAATTTGCTTCTTAGAAATTCTGCCCCAAGAAGAATGCAAGGAAAAATGTCAATAACATTCGTTGTAAGTTAAAAAATTTAATAAAAATTTATGTTCAATATGAGACCGAGGATATTGAAAAGTGTTCAATTTCATTAAAGATATTAATAATAGTAAACTAAAATCAATTCTGTTATTAAAAAAAAAAATGTGTTTAAGTTCTTTTCGTAAATATTATGTGTATCTTAACGAATTTCAAACAACACCCGTCCTCATACTAGCAAATTGTAATTTAAAAATTAAAAATTATTCTCACTATAGAGATAAAACTTACCCTGAATATCTAAATTCTTTATATTAATAAAATTTTGGAATAAAATAAAAATAATAAAATATAAATTCACGACGTACAATAATGCGATGCTTGGTGGAGGGAAACGGAAGGGTTTAAAATGATTAACTCCTTGAATCAAAGGAATGAAACAAAAGTAATATTTATTAAATAATTTTGATTCACCTAACAGACTCCCGCATTTGCCTGTGCTTCTGCATTACAAAATCTCTATACCTCACACTGCTTCAGCACAATCCGGCAGGGAAAAACCACATTGTGGAAAAACCTCCGGAAGGAGTCTAACATAACAAATATCAAAAACTAAGACAAATTAAATAAAATAGGATAATAAAATATAAAATAAATCAAAATATCGAACAGCATACTTAAAATTCCTTAAATGCTTACTAAGAATTTCGTAATTAAAAAGAATTGGTAACAAATTCGACTACGATTTTACATAGATTAGATAACCTACACATATTTCTACTTAGAAATTCAAAACCACATATTTCCTCCTCGCTTAAAATTAAAAAAATACTTATTTTTCAACAGAAAATAGTGTTGCCGAATTTCAAGTTTAACATTCACTCTGTCATTTATACCGAATTTCTAATTGGAATACTTTAGTCTAAAAATAAAGTTAAATTAAGCAAATAAATTTGAAAATTTAAGAATTCCAAGGTATAAAATTTCAAATAAAAGCAAAAATAACTTTTTACAATACTATATTCAAACTTTTACTATTTTGATAAGTAAACGCAAGATATTTTCCACACTTTTTAAAATAAATTTCTTGATTCCTTTCATCCTGAAGTTGCATAAGTTACATAGGATCTAGCCCGACAGCTCTGAAGAAAATTTGACTAATTAACGTCCACTCCTATCAATATTTCTATTTTTAACGCATACATAGCTCTTACCTATGAAAAAAGTAGCATCTCTCTCGCAGTAGTTAAAGTGCGAAGCTTGGGGAAACCTACAATTAGAGTAATGACAGAATTATTTGCAGAATATTAATTTTTACTACACTAACTCAAATTCTAAATATGACTGAAATACCTGACAATACCGGAACACCAATGATATTTGACCGAAACACCCTCCTTCAAAGAATTTTTCTCTCCTCTTTCTGCTTTTATTTATGAAACCGAAATGTAGTAAACCTTTAATCAAATGAATTTAAAAAAATTAAATATCGAATATTATTTTTAATGGTACTGAAATTGAATATAGAAGACGGCATTAAAATTCAACTACCTACCAGTATAATCGGAATATAAATTTTTCACAAGTCAATAAGTTTTAAAATGAAAACCATCGCGTGTTGAATAAAATTTCAAATCGATTGAAATTTGGCACACACACTATGTACAGTCTATCTATGTACACAAATTTAAAAAAATCTACAAATTCCCTTTTTTTAATAATATTTAATTGCAAATTGAGTGTGGTGGGTAATCATGTTTCTTTAGTTTCGCCGAAAAAAGTATCGAAGAAACTTTAGAGTTAAAAAAACTTTCTTCGAGACATTTGTTGACTGTTATATAAGAAAGCTTCTTGGTAAGTTTCAAACCAATGCAATGAAAACTGGTGGAAATATGGATTTTGGAACGTAGCTCTCGACGCCAGTATCGATAGCTCCATAGGCAGAATAAAGCCGTGGAAAACGATAATAGTGAAAATACGTTGGTTCGATGATGCTTAGTACTCATGGGGCTATCGTTACTGGCGTCGAAAGCTACGTTCCAAAATCTATTTTTACACCAGTTTTCATTGCATTGGTTTGAAACTTACCAAGTAGCTTTCTTATATAACAGTCAATAAATGTCTCGAAGAAAGTTTTTTTAAATCTAAAGTTTCTTCGATACTTTTTTCGGCGAAACTAAAGTAACATGATTACCCACCACCCTCAATTTGCAAATTAAATATTATTAAAAAAAGGGAATTTGTAGATTTTTTTAAATTTGTGTACATAGATAGACTGTACATAGTGTGTGTGCCAAATTTCAATCGATTTGAAATTTTATTCAACACACGATGGTTTTCATTTTAAAACTTATTGAATATCAGGTTTTAAATTTTTTAGTTTTTAAATTTCAGTCATCATACGACAAAAAAACTTGAGATACAAAAAAATTCCATCTAGTTATTCTGCACATGTCTATATTTAAAAAAAATTGATTTTGCGACTTTTAAGATTTCATGCGAATATGAGATCAGAGGTGAACAGTTCTGGCACTTTCGAGCGCTGAGCGAGTTATTCGTTCCGGATCCTCGATTGAAAAGGAACTCAAAGTATTTATAAAGTTGAAGTAAAAGTGTTATAGCGTAATTGAAGATCAGGATTTTTCTTTCTCATTACCAAATTCAGTTTACAGTACAATATATATATATATATATGTGTGAAAAGAAATTCTTCTGCAAAATTAGGGTGTCTACTTAAATTGAGAAAAAAATGACCTGACAATTCCAGGTTTCCAGGTATCATCTCTACATTGTTTCAGGAATAGAAAACTATTCACAGTACTATGATTTTTCTGTTATAAAAGCAGTTCAAATTAGAAAACCTTATTAAATTTACATTTTTTGACTTTGTAAGCACTTTACATTACAAAAAGAAAGAATTAGAAATGTGAAGGAATTACAGTAATTTAAACTTTCAAAGCTAGCGTTATGTGAAATATTTCAGATCAATATTTTGCTACTAATTTTTATAATTCATGAAGAAAAATGTAACACAATTTGAAATAATTCCTTAATAATTCAGGGTTCTACATATACGAATAGACACCCCGAAAGGATACATAAAGTTATTTTTACCTCAATTGTTCATAACAATGTTGACCTTTCTGCCCTTTTTTATCATGTGAGTGTTAGCTGCCTTTTGTTGTCCATTTCGTTCCCGAGTTTTAGCGTAGATTTTTACCCTCAGCATAAATCTGAGGGCATTCAGGCGATGTTCATTGCACGGACCGTCTGCCTTAAACCACTCTGGGAAATGCTGTTTCGTATGAGTTTTAGCTTCTTCTGTCAAATGGTCCAGCAAATTTTCAGAATTCCAGTACTTTTCCCAAGACGAATGAAATGATCGCAGTAGTTCATAAACAACTTTTCTCAAAGTTTCTCAACTTCTGGAGCATCTTCGTCCAAATTTTTATATTCCCTCAGTCGGATGTAGTACTCGTTATCCTTGCTCTCTTCCATCGGAGTCTTCATCATGTCTTCTCGACAAGATTCACATTGGTTTTTTAGGAAGCATCTAGAAGCGACGTAACCAGCAAAAAAAGTAACAGCATTGAGTTCGTAAAAGGAAATTTCCGGTACTGAATTAATGGATTCTTCCTTTTCCTTCGAGCTTGAATCTTCGGCTTCTTGAATTTCGACATTATTCGCATCTTCTTTTTCATTGAGGATCAAATCTTCATTTCTTTCAATCGCTTTTACAGCCGATTCTATTTCTTCGGTATCGTCATCTTCTTCAACTTTCTTAAGGTGATCCATGATAAGTTGATCGCAGTTCTGTCCGAATTGTTTCTCAACCCCGCTTGGAGAGTTTATCAATAAATGGAGATTTTTATCTCCTATTTGGACATTGGCTCCTGTACCACCTTCAATTTTTCCACTGGAGAGTATATGCCGTAAAGCTAAGCGAACCATCCTTCCTGTCGGATTGCTAACATGACCTCCTCTTTGGCGAAGTTTCGAGCATAAATATTCCAAAGAGTCTTGATTACAAAGTCCAGCTGCCAATTCAAATCCTGGAAAATCTTTTTGAATATCATGATATGAACAAATAAATGCATTTACTGTTAGTGGTAGACCTTTTAGGCATGGCGCTTTACTTTTTGATTTTGGATTCGTAGTCCATGTTAAAGACCAATCCACAAACTTTTGTAGAGTTTCTTCAATATGTGGATTTCTTGGTGACAATGGGCGTGTTGCAGGATTATGAAATATCAATCGGTATGCATTGGCTGCATCTATCACTTTGTCCAATTCTTCGGCGAAATTTGCAGTTCTTTCCCAAGTATCAGGTTTCCCGTCCTCTGGATGAATTTTATTCTCCTTGTCCCCTGTATCTCTCCCAGCTAGCCGTATCGCCGCAGCAAATCTCTTGCTGAAGAAGTTCATAGCCCTTTCAACATTCATTACCTCCCAATTATTTGGAGCCATATGCACATCCGTTATATGTCCAAGTAAATTACTAGTTGTACTCTTTTTGTCATAGAGCCATGCATTTACGAAATCTTGGTAATTGGCTATTATGTTTCCATCTCCATCGTACAAATACTGGTGTGTTCGTAGTTGTTTCAATAAATTTTTAATCAAATGTGGAAAATCAAAACTTCAAAAATACTTTCGTCCCTCATACTCAAAGAAAGGTTTCTCTATCGTTGCTCCAAATGTTTTCCAGATGTAGTGTTGATTTGTAGTTGCCTGATCACAAGTGAGGAATCTTACATCTGCCCCACACTCGGCTAGTTTCGAAAGACAGCGTTTTACAAGATGTGCAATCACATCGCTGGTCACACTCTTGTCAATTAAAAAATATGACATCGGCTGAGAAAAAGGCTTTTTTGCATTTAAACTGTCCACAGAAAACACCAAAACGTTTGTTGCTGGGACGTTTTTTCGGCCCAATGGGCCCAAATCAACTAAGCCTTCAATAAGGTCGCAGTATTTGGAATATTTTTCACATTTTTTAATGCTGAAGTCGTCCCACTTTAAGCCACATATCCTTTCATCTGACGGCAATTGATCCAAATTTTCCTTGAATTTTTCATAAATGATTTCACTGAATCCTGGCTTTGTATCATACTCAGCAATCCACCTTCGTACCGATGACTCAGAAGGAAGCCTGAATCCAGCTTTTCTCATATGTCTGTACGCTGATGCAGAATAAAAGTTTAATCTGCTTGCGAAATCTCTTTCGTCTTTATTATAACGTGCGTTGTTCTGGTGACAAAGTTGCATCGTTACAATTGCACGAGATACAGGATTAAGGCATTGATGCACATTCATAAACTCAGAAATACTGACTTTTCTTCATTTTATTGCGGCCATGTCTCGTTTGTATTTTTCCTTTACAGCCTTCAATTGTTGCTGCAGGCTCTGAATTTTCCTCGCCATTTTCCTTCTAACTGACTCGTCATCCTTTCTCAATTTTTTAAACTTGTTAGTCAAACCCTTTTTAATGTTTTCTACTCTCTCCTCAGCGGAGAGAGTACCTGTTCCCTGAATATCAGAGCTTGAAGTACTGGGTAATGGAGGTTCGATTTTTGACCATTCCATTTGATCATTTTCTTCATCCAGGGTGATAAACTTATCCTTCTTGGCAGCTCCAGGATAAGTTTTTACCACTTTCGCTCTCTTCACAGGTATTTCATTTTCACTATCAGATATTTCTGAAATAATTCCTGACGCATCTTTACCAGTTCCGGTCTCTCTATTCGCTGTTTCATCTTCTTCTTTGTCGGTTTCCCCTTTCTCCTCTTCTATTATTTCCTGTATCTCTTCTTGTATCCTCTTCTCTATTTTCTGTTTTATTCTCTTCTTTGTTTCCTCTTGCATTCTCTTCTTTGCATCCTCTTGCATTCTCTTCTCGGTTTCGTCTTCTTCTGCTGAAGTATTCCAATATGGAATCGGGTTCTGATTCGATTTCAGCCTATTTTTCGTGTTATTCCAAAACGATTCAGGGAAAAAGTGATCTCCACAAAGTCCTGCTTTTCGAAGAGTTGATGCGCTCATCTTCTTTAAATAAGCTTCGTTTCCTGAAAAAATAATTAAAAATTAGAGGATTACCAGACCCTAGGGACATTTTTTGAGAATACAAAAAGAAAGGACGAGTTCGTCAAGCAGCCACATCCGACCTTAATTGTGCAAATATAAGCATTTTTGTGTTTTTTAATTTTTTTTTTAATCAAAACTTACAAAAATGGTTACTGATATTAATGATAGATCTCTACCAATTATCCTAATAAAATTTTACGATTAAAAAAGATGTAGGAAAGTTACAGCATGTTGAAGCTTCAAGAAAATCAATATCTAAATTCCATTTTCCAGTTAAATTATACGTGTTACAAAAAAAACCTTATAATACAAATTATTTACTACAAAAAGATGTACAAATTCCAATCGCATCATTTTTTTTTAGAAAACGTATATTTTTCTTTTTTTGATTTAAATAAAAAACTAATTTAAAGAATTTTAAAACTTCCTGTGAAAAAGAGACGCTTTCTTCTGTGCCTGCATTCGAGCCTGGAACTTTCGATTGCTGGTAGACTGCTCTAACCAATTAAGCGACACAGGCGTTTGACATCTCCTTCTCCACAGGAAGATTCATTTATTTTGCCTAACGGCATAGTCTTACGGCTGTAACAATTTGAAATTAGATGGATGAGTTCGAAATTTTTGCCACTGCCTCGATGATCGTCCAATAATGTAGGAGTGACAAAAATTTCGAAATCAACCACCTATTTTTAAAAAATGTTATTGAAAATCGAAAATTAAACTTTTCAACCATAAAACTAAGAATTTAGATTCAAAACTTATTATGTCATATGTTTATCTCTTCTCAATGGAAAATACTCAGCACATAATTCTCTGTTTCGATAATTTTTAGATGTACGAGTATTTAAGAAATTCATAAGTATTTCACTTTTTATGAAACTTAAAAATTTCCAAATAACGCTTTGATTGACAAATCTAAAAATTTGTCAATAATTGATCTACTGTATTGTAAGTTTAAATGTAGGAGGACTTTAAATTTCACAATGACATTATTTTTCAAGTACTTAAACCTTTCTTCAATTTTAATAATTCTTCCCGAGGTTTATTTCAAGTGAGTGACTATTTCTTTTTTTAATTAAAAAAATTGTAATTCTAAATATGGCTCATCTTGTAACATTGTGAAAAGATTTTGAAACTTCAATGCAAATTTTTTAGTTTAATTCAAAGTCAATAAATATTCAATGTTTGAAATAGAAATATTAAGTGAAAGATTTTGAAGCTCTGGGAATCAACTGCTTTAATTAAACCATTTTTCTTCTCTGTAGAGCATCTCAGTTTTTAAATTAAAAGTCTCAACAAAGGTCACAAAAACCTAAGTAAAAAATACTTTCATTATAAAATTTAAAATATAGATTTCAAACTCAAAACCTATTTGCCTGAAATAAACGTCTTGAAAATCTTGTATAGAAATAAAGGGAGATTTGAATCCATCAAAAATAAACTTTCAGTAATATTTTGAACTTGAAAAATGTCAAAGCTTAAATCAGGATATCAGTTGACACATTTTTACTTGCGTAAATTGACTATTTCAATTTAAAAATTTTGTGAAAAAATTTTTTTTTTCAAAAATAAGGCACATTAAATTACGATTTAAACTCCACACTCATAGATTCATGGCAGGCAAATCAAAACAATGAAATGCTTTATACATGGTCAAAATATTCTTATTACTTCTACAAGATTTTCCAGTAGTTTCATTTAGGCAAGTACTTTTCAGATTCAAAATCGATATATTCAATTTTACACTAAAATTATTTCCATCTCACGTAATTTAATGTGCCTTATTTTTAAAAAAATATATTTTTTTACAAAATTTTTAAATTGAAATAGTGAATTCACGCAAGTGAACATTATATCTTAAGTTTTTGTGACCTTTGTTGAGACTTTTAATTTAAAAACTGAGATGCTTTACAGAGAAGAAAAATGGTGTAATTAAAGCAGTTGATTCCCAGAGCTTCAAACTCTTTCACTTAATATTTCTATTTCAAACATTGAATATTTATTGACTTTGAATTAAACTAAAAAATTTGCATTGAAGTTTTAAAATCTTTTCACAATGTTACAAGATGAGCCACATTTAGAATTACAATTTTTTTAATTAAAAAAAGAAATAGTCACTCACTTGAAATAAACCTCGGGAAGAATTATTAAAATTGAAGAAAGGCTTAAGTATTTGTAATGTTAGATAATTGGCTTTAGGGTCCATAAATGAAAAAAACAGTAGTTTCAATCAAACGTTTCGACTCTGATTGGAGTCCTCATCAGTGATCTTTATTTCTAGAATATGAAAAAACAACTAGTGAATATTGTGCATTTGAGTACAACTTTGGTATTGTCTGCAGTATAAAAATATGAGAAAACCTACATAAAATCAAACATAAACATTTTTTGGTGAAACACGAGAGAAATCTTAGGAATTGATATTGAAAAGTAACACATACATTTTAAAAAAACATCTGAGATAAAAAACTAGTCACGTTTATGTACAAATGTAGCTTAAATTGTAGATGCAGGTATAAAATGCGAGAGAAAATAACTCAAAAAATTACGAAAAACTTCGGTAAAACTTTGATCAATATGCAAAAAACCTTAAAAAACCTTGAAAATACGCAAACAACACTTCCATAAAGACTTCGATAAAATTTCAATGAAACCTTTAAAAAACTTCGATAAAATAAGCATGAAATTTCTTTGGGATTGTGTGAAAAGTAAATCTGAGATAAAAAACTAGTCACGTTTATGTACAAATGTAGCTTAAATTGTAGATGCAGGTATAAAATGCGAGAAAAAATAACTCAAAAAATTACGAAAAACTTCGGTAAAACTTTGATGAATATGAAAAAAACCTTAAAAAACCTTAAAAATACGCAAACAACACTTCCATAAAGACTTCGATAAAATTTCAATGAAACCTCTAAAAAACTTCGATAAAATAAGCATGAAATTTCTTTGGGATTGTGTGAAAAGTAAAAACATGAGAAAGTTGACATAAAATTATACATTTTTAAACAACTGAGATAAAAAAACTAGACACGTTAATGTATAAATGTAACTTATAATGTGGATGTGAGTACATAAAATGTGAATAAATAACTCAAAAGGGCAAAAAAACTCGATCAGAAACGCCTATAAAAACTTCGATAAAAATTTCGATGAAAGGCTTCAAAAACTTCGATGAAAACATGGAAAAAATTGTTTGCATTAAAAATCGAATTCTTTAAGTAATATTATAATATAGGATCCAAATTCATCATCTCATCTGTTATGAATTTAAATTTTCTAACCTTAAATCATTGTAATCCCTCGGGTTCTGATAGGTTTAATCTTGATTTTAATTTAATCTTTTTCCTACGTCGCTGTTTTTGAAGACACATTTTCACAAACTTACTATAAGAGGATCGTTTAGTGACTGATTTCCGGGTGCATAGAAAAGACAGTTGTAGGCAAGAAAACCAGTAAGATGGAGGGAAATTTTTTTTAATATAAGTAGAACTGTGATTGTAAGGGAAAGTGGAAGGATAAACACCAGATGACCAGACTGTCCCGATAATAAAGGAAGGATAGTAAATTGTAACCGGAGTCGTAACGGTCCCACACATTTTTAAAGAAAATTGAAGAGGCCTATGTGTCCATTCATTGCAGAGTTTTGAGGATTTAATAATGAAATAAGTTTTGAATACCTTGTTAGGATTGAGATTTATTTATTTGAATATTTTGAGAAAAGCACCAATATTCAAAAAATATTTTGGAGAAAAAAAAATATAAGGATATTTGTTGACTCCATAGGGAAGATAAAAGTTTGTGAATCAGGTCTTCAATTGTTTTTAAACCTGTTGTTTAAAAGTGAATGGTAAAAAACAGATAGATTGTCAGTGTCAGTTCTTTGATTTATTGTGTTGGGGTTGCTAGCTATATGGGTCATTTCTAAAATCATTCGCTTTCTATAATTGTCAGTTCGATCAACGATCTGTACATTATCGAAATCGAATGTGTGATGAGGGTCGATATAATTCCTGTTCTAAATATAAAAGGCTTAAGTACTTGAAAAATAATGTCATTGTGAAATTTAAAGTCGTCCTACATTTAAACTTACAATACAATAGATCAATTATTGACAAATTTTTAGATTTGTCAATCAAAGCGTTATTTGGAAATTTTTAAGTTTCATAAAAAGTGAAATACTTATGAATTTCTTAAATACTCGTACATCTAAAAATTATAGAAACAAATAATTATGTGTTGAGTATTTTCCATTAAGAAGAGATAAACATATGACATAATAAGTTTTAAATCTAAATTCTTAGTTTTATGGTGAAAGAATTTGTATCTTACTTTTTTGTGGCCTAAGCACAGATTTTGAATTCCAAATATAAAAATGCTCTACAGAGCTGAATTACTTTATGAATCAAGTAGTTTATTTACAAAGCTTCAAAATTTTGTAATTAAAATCTTGATATAAAACTTTGAGCGTTTCTTGACCTTGAATTCCATTGGAAAATTTTTAGTTTACTGTTCAAATTTTCCTCCGATTTCAGAAGAACACACAAATTAAAAATTACAAACTATTTTATTTAAAAGCTTGGACTCGTCCATATGATCTAGTCAAATTGCTACAAAATCTGAACACTTAGAACAAAAATTTTTATGTAAAATTTAAAAAGGATAAATATTTACATGTTCATATGAAGATATGAATGAATACATATTTTAGCGTTTTAATTTATCCATTTCTATTAGAAAATTTTTCCTTTTTGTAGAGCATTTTATTTTTTGAATGAAAAGTCTGTGCTTAGGTTACAAAAATGTGAGATGAAAATATTTCTAACATAAAAATGAGAATGTAAATTTTAAACTTGAATTTTATTTTTATCTCTTTTCAATAGAAAATATCTCTCTTACTGAAAATTTTTTAAATGTACAAAATTGATAAGATGTATGGAAATTTGAATAGGAAAATATATATTAATTCAATTTTTGAACATTTATTGGCATCTAATTTTGCTGCAAGTTTATTTTTGAAGTTTTCAAACGGTTAGAAAATTTTTCGGGATTCCTCAGATGTTTATTTTAGTCCGATTTTTCCCAAAATATCTGAAAAAAGTGTTGATTCTTGAACAACATATTTCATAAATTTGAAATTGTCGTCTGCTTCGCGCCTCTTTTGCACGGAGTCGAGAGAAATACAATTCTCAATTTCGACTCAATAACCGAAAGCGTGAAATCTAAAAATAGCATTGCATGGAGGAAGCGAGGAGAAAAAGGATAAGTGGGACGAGTCGTTTTCGCGTGCAAGAACGACGAGGAAGAAAGAAGGGTAGCGCGCGCCACCACCTTTCCCTACTCGCTTGCTCGCTTCTCACGAACGGGAGGTGCTTCTGTAGTTGTGACTGCGTCGGTATCAGATCCGAGCACACTGAAAGGAACACATTCTCATCACGATACTCACGCTCAAGTTTTCAAAATTAAATCGAAAAATATAGGTTCTATCAGAAACTGTGTCGAATAAAAATTGTAGACCTCATTAAAGCGGAAAATTTTGCATCCTTAAATTCATTTCATATTTCACATATTCTGGGAAAAGATTAAATTTTCGATTTTCAATAGAATTTTTTAAATTAAAAAAATATGCATCTCATAAAAATGTTGTGATTCAAATTTTTTAATATGATTTTATAATTTTATTTGCGATGTTTATTTTAACTATAATTACAACTACAATATTTAGTTATAATGACATTATATACAAAAATATGTAAGAAATATGAACATCTTGGATTGTATAATGTAATGTTGAGTAAATATTTTTTAAATTCATTTAAAGAATGTTTTTATTCAATTTTATCAATCATATTAGTATGAATTTTTATATAAACTTTGAATGTCGGCATTTTTTTATTACTATTTTGAAATTATTCTTTATTATAAATTGAAATTTGTATTACAGACCTTATTTTAAATTTATATCATTATTTAATTATAAATTTGGATTTCATGAAAAGTAATACGTGTTGAATTATAAATCTGAATTGGAATACGATTCCATTTGGAATCATAAAATTATTATGCCAAAATTAATTTTGTCTTCAGAAAATTAATTTTCCTTATATTTTTGAAAAATATGCAAATAGAATTAAACTTTTATCAAATTGGGACATTTAAAGTTGTAATTTTAACATTTTCCAATTTCAAAAAAGTTTGGAAAATAATATTGTACTTCAAAGAACAAAATTAAAATCTATTTATATTTTAAGATATCGATAAGATTTTTTTCAATTTCATTGAAAAATTTTAGAATATCTCGCTTTTTATCACAATTCTATTTTATTATATTCAGGAGATGAACAATAATTACTCCGGTTTTTTTTCCAACAGAAAAAAATTCTAGGATTTTATTAAATGTAAATTTTAATAAATTGAGATTTTTAAGTCTATCTAGATTTTTTATGAATACCATAATATTCAATTAAATTCAAGGATGCTTAAAAAAATCATCGAAAAGACAGGACAACTGAAAACCCTTCAATGGCCCGCTAGCCTTTAAATGTAATCCTTTAATACTTAAAGGATTTCTTTTGATAGTTAAGAACAATATTTTTTTTTAAACAATGACATTTTTAACAAATATGTACATAAAAACTTTCAATTTTGAAATGTTTTCTGGTTCTTTATATATTAACCTCGTTTTCTATGTTTTCATTAAAAAAAACTCATAAGGTATGTTTTCTTCATTTTCTCTCTTTTTTGATTGATTCTCAAAAAATTGGTGTATTTTTTATTATATAAATAACCATTTTGTTTTTTAACAGGTCCGTTTCATAATAAATAATTTCATGTACTTATACTATCGAGAGGCACAATTTTTCAATTCTACGAATCATTCGCACCATTATGATTTTTTATTTTTCCGGTAAAACTTCGCCACATACAAGAACAGTTATAATGCAAAATTGTTCTTTCGAAAAAGATCGAAATTTCAATTTAAATTTTTTACTAAACGATTTGTATTTTTCGGTCTGATTTAAAAAAAATAAATAAATACTGATATTTTTATACATACTATGCGAGATATGACAAAAATATCAGCAAATTTTTCAGCAATTATTATAAAATTACTTCTTTTCTAACAAAAGTATTTTTATAATTACAAAATAATTAAAAACTCTAAATCACTCTCAGTATAAGAATCGCAGTTAGTAAAAGAGTGGGGAGGCAGTCGGCAGCGAGAAAGAGACGGAAACCGAGAATCGACACTTGAAGAACAGCGTTTTGCACACCTGGCAACGAACATTTTTTGACAACATTCATATTTTGTTTTGATTGCAAATATTGAAAATATCAAGTTCCATTTCTTAACCATCATACACTGAGAAAAATATATCTGGATTTTTCCTGTTTTTTATAGGAATTCTACCTCAGGGAGTAGACAATAGGAAAACTTGCTATTTGAAAAGAAGTATATACTATTGCGAAAGTGAAATAAGAGGATAAAAAATGAAAGTATTTACTTTTTTTTATAGGAAAGTTGTTATTCAAATTTTGACGGAAATAGTCCCTTACGTAAAGAAAATATGTACAGTAACTGAATTTAAAAAAGTCCGATAAATTATGGGACTTTCTATGGTCCGTCAGATTTCCGATAAATTATCGGAATCAAAACTTCAAGTTCATCGCAGATTTTACTGGTTTTTTTCGGACTGATGGCATCAACTATACACGACTCCGTGCATTATTGTGCGGCGTGCTCACGTGAGCAGTGTACTTGTGTGCGTGTGTATACAGACGTGCGTCATGCTCGAATGTAGTAATGTATTTTTGGCGTACAAAGTGACTTAGCGTACATGTGTACGTGTACCTATTTGAAGAAGTAAACTTGAAAAAATATTTATAAATTTTTGATTTTTTTTATAAAACGCTACTTTATATGAAAACACAACACTTCATAAAATTAATGACTTTGTATGAAGTTAACTTTAAATTTTTTTATAGAGTCCAGCCTTTTTATGAAATGCGATTTTTTATAAAAAAGACAAATCCTCATAAAAATACTGACTTTTCATAAGGTCAACTATACAAAAATTTTATAAAGTTTAGTCTTTTAATAAAAAAAAGTTCTTTATAAAAATAGAAAACTTTATAAAACTTTCATAGGGTTAACTGTATACAAAATTGGTACATTTATTCAGTTTTCATAAAATTACATTATTAATACACATAATGTATCCATTTTTTTATAATGTTCACTTTATAAAAAAACTATATAAAAATTTTACAAAGTTTAGAGTTTTTATAAAAAATCGTACCTTTATAAAAAAACAAAACTTTATAAAAGTCAGTGATTTTATAAAGTTTTGTATTTTTATAAAAATAAGCGCATTTCATAAGGACAATTTTTATAAAAATTTTTATAAAGTTGACTTCATAAAAAGTCACTAATTTTATAAATTTTTTATTTTAAATAAGTGGCTTTATAAAGTTTTTAATTACTAAGGACCATCTGTATATCGCTATGTAGAATCTACATTTAGAAAAACAAATTTGGTTTTTTACGGTTGGGAAACGATTTCACCAACAACAGTAGGGTTTTTCTAAGTAAAACTCGTAAGTAAATGGGGCATCTCAGGTTGTGGGTCATGTAACTAATAATTGAAGTGCCGCTGGAATGGTTTCACAGGTCAGCGGTCTACGTTCTAGCCTACGTACCACGAGTGCGCGAGTTCGAACCCAGCTTAGGGCAGAATTATTTTCAGATTTCTTCGTCTTTACTACATAAATGTTAAATTTCCAAATATAATTACTAACATTGTTTCATAATTGTGCATGATAATAAAAGTCTGAATAATTCCTCCTTTCACACAGGTTGTCAATGATAAGTATAGAAAAATGAAGGTAGAAACGTTGTAAAGAGAAGAGAGGGAAGAAGGAGAAAAGGATCGATAAAAGGGAAAATAAATTTTTGCTTTTTTTTGCGTCGAGAAAGTCCGATAAAAAAAAGGAAAAAGTCCGATAAAAAAGAGGAAAAATTCTGACAAATTTATATGAACTTTTTAGTGTTCCAATCACGGGAAAAATCCGATAAAAACAGTAAAAATTCCGGAATCAAAACAGTGATATTTTACTGTTTTGAAAAAGTATTAATTAGCCACTTGAGTAGGAAATTATATGATGTTTTTTTGAAAAAAGCCCCCTATTTTATTGCACAATTTCCGGTGGTAAGTAAAGTCCGATAAAAAATAGGAAAATGTTCTACAAGGATTTTCTGGGGTTAAAATGCCATAAATTATAGGAGAATTTCGCCTAAAAAGAAGAAGAAACTAAGATATATTTTTCTCAGTGTATGTGAGATAAAAAATAAGCGTTAAAATAAGAAATAGTTTGCTGAAAAACAGTCTATGAATTTTTTTCCTTTTTCTTTTAGATATTTGGAAGAAATTCAATTTTTTTTAATCATGAAAAATATTAGAATATTACATAAATGTATACAGAAAATCGAGCGCGAAGTACAAATGTTATGATGATAATGTGTTCTTTAGACTGATAAAAAAAAAACAAAAACACGAAATTCCAAGTCCAATAGGTGTGCTTGGAGAGAAATATGAATGTGCTTGAGACAAAATAGCAATTTTTCAACATTTTCAGGCCAATATTCGATAAGGGTGGTTTATCGAATTTCGTCCCCTATTTTTTTATAACAAAAGGTTGCGTTAACCGTGATTTTTGCGAACATTTAGATTTTTTATTAATAGGGGTGGTTTTTTTTTATTATTTCCGGGAGTTCTTACCACCCTCAATGTTTCGGGGGTAATAAATGCTCAAGACACTTTTTTCGATAAAAAAAGGTTGCGTTGGAGGTGATTTTCGAGAATGTTTAGATTTTCTTATCAACAGGGGTGGTTTTTTTATTATTTCCGGGAGTTCTTACCACCCTTAAGATTTCGAGGGTAATGAATGCTTATGATCAAGACACTTTTTTCGATAAAAAAAGGTTGCGTTGGAGGTGATTTTCGAGAATGTTAAGATTTTTCATTAATAGGGGTGGTTTTTTTATTATTTCCGGGAATTCTTACCACCCTTAATATTTCGCGGGTAGTAAATGCTTGTGGTTAATACACTTTTTTTGCGAAAAAAAGGTTGCGTTATAGGTGATTTTTGAGAAAGTTAAGATTCTTTCTTAATAGGGGTGGTTTTTTATTATTTCCGGGAATTCTTACCACCCTTGATATTTCGGGGGTAATAAATGCTTATGCTTTTTTTGCGAACATTTAGATTTTTTATTAATAGGGGTGGTTTTTTTTTATTATTTCCGGGAGTTCTTACCACCCTCAATGTTTCGGGGGTAATAAATGCTCAAGATACTTTTTTCGATAAAAAAAGGTTGCGTTGGAGGTGATTTTCGAGAATGTTTAGATTTTCTTATCAACAGGGGTGGTTTTTTTATTATTTCCGGGAGTTCTTACCACCCTTAAGATTTCGAGGGTAATGAATGCTTATGATCAAGACACTTTTTTCGATAAAAAAAGGTTGCGTTGGAGGTGATTTTCGAGAATGTTAAGATTTTTCATTAATAGGGGTGGTTTTTTTATTATTTCCGGGAATTCTTACCACCCTTAATATTTCGCGGGTAGTAAATGCTTGTGGTTAATACACTTTTTTTGCGAAAAAAAGGTTGCGTTATAGGTGATTTTTGAGAAAGTTAAGATTCTTTATTAATAGGGGTGGTTTTTTATTATTTCCGGGAATTCTTACCACCCTTGATATTTCGGGGGTAATAAATGCTTATGCTCAAGACACTTTTTTGCGAAAAAAGGGTTGCGTTAAAGGTGATTTTTGCGAATGTTTAGATTTTTTATTAATAGGGGTGGTTTTTTTATTATTTCCGGAAATTATTACAACCCTTAATATTTCGGGGGTAGTAAATTCTTGTGGTTAATACACTTTTTTTGTGAAAAAAAGGTTGCGTTAAAGGCGATAATGCTGGTTTTATGTCGATTATTATGAATAAGGGTAGTTTTTAACCCCGTAAATACTAAAGAATCATATATTTTATTACAGATCATATTGTTAGAGCGTCCTAAGGGTAGACATAAAAAAAAATATTCGTTATTTTAAAAATTTTTTTTTCATCGTTCATTGAACGTTCAGAACTGTAAGTACATATTTTTTACCCCTTGAGGTAGAATTCCCATAAATGATAAGAAAAATTCAGATATATTTTTCTCAGTGTATATTTGTCACTATCAAATTGATAACTATTTACCCGTGTCGAAAATTTTTCAATGAAATATCCAAACTGTCTTATATGTTTATTAATGATGACTTAATGAGACCGAATCATTGCGATAAAACAAGGAGAAAATTACATTGTACAGTTTATACTTTAAATTGTAACACGGCCTTTCATGCGTATTTTCCTTGGGATTTTGTGAATCTTACAAAGTCACACAGTTGACTTGACAATTGACCTTACAGTAGTTACAATTCGACTTTGCAAGATCTAAAGAATTCGAAGAAAAATGGTTTTTTGCAGCGTCTCGTAAATGAAAACTGATCGAACTAAATGATAATAATTTTTGAATTCAGCGAGCTCAAATTACTGTAAAAAAGCTATTGTCCACTCTGCAGCAAAATGGCTGTCGATCAGTGCAATAGTAGCAAAATCAATATCTAATGATAAAAAGAATGATTATAAATAAAGTATGATGTATATTTTCCTAAATTGAACAATTTCTGGAAATGAAAAATTCAACGATTATAAACGCTTCAATTTTTAATCGTTCCATTTTGAACACTTATTGATTCAAAATCAAAATTCATATTCCTATTGTTTAATCTCTAAAAATTGTTTTTTTGGAGTCTTTAGTTAGATATTATTTAATATAAAAAGTAATTTATCAGTAAACAAATGTGAAGGCTTTCCATTTTTAATAACGTATAGATTGCCCATTCTTAAAATGTTTCACTATCAGCCATCATCAACTTTTAAATAGGGTATTTTAATTTCTTAAATGTTTAATTATTTTTACTTTTATCGTTAATCAACTCGAAACGTATTTATTATCAAAATTATTGAATTTCTGACACCTTTGATTTTTAATCACATACTTAGACATGAGAGACTAGTAGGAACAATTTTAGGTGTAGTAGAAGGTCGCAAAAGCATAGGGAGACAGAGAGTAGAATACTTAAAAAAAATTATAAAGGACCGAGGTTGTAGCGGATACCGCGATATGAAGAGACTTACTCAGGATAGGAGGGGATGGAAAGCTACATCAAACTAGTCCCAGGACTGATGACTATAACAACAATAGCCTTCAAATCTATATTTCAAAAAATTTTCAATTTCATACAGAACGATCAGAATGTAAAACTGAATGTTTTTGAAAAATTAAAGGACATTACAATTACGCAATTAGGACTGAATGGTTTCATGCCTGAAAAATATACAAATTGAAATTTTTAAACTCAAACTATATCAAATTAACCCCATTAAACATTAAATTCAAAAGGTGTTCCTACTGAACATTTGAGAAATACTCAATCAAAAAATAAATTCACTGTCATTTACTGGCTTATCTCGTTGTCAAAAAATTTACGGTCATCTTCCTGTTTACCTAGAGTATTGCGAAATAAATCTCGTGCTCGATGTTCACAAACAAAAACAAGGAAAACTCGTGATTTGAAGGAAAAAATCAGTATAAGCCTGTTTTTATTTCCCTGTAATATATGTATATATTCATATCATTTCGTATTTTTTCGAATCCTACTTTTGCATTCTATTTTTTTAAATTATTTAATTTATAAATAATTTTAAAAAATATGTGAATACAAATTTATAAATCTCGATAGAATTATCGGATTGAATTGAATTTTGGCATATTTTATCGGAGCCCACAAAGTTAGGACAAGTTCGTTAATCAGCCCTATCCGACCAAAATTCTAAAAATAAGGGGATTTTTTGTGTTCCTGAAATTTTTTTGAAATAATCTAAAATTGCAATATTGATTATTGATATTGCTCATAAATCTCTACTAATTATCCTGATAATTTTTTTCAATCAAACCAAAGAATATCTCATTACAAAAAGATCAACAAATTCGAATTGGAACATTTTTCTGTAAATGTGTATTTTTCTTTTTAATTAAAAAAATAATACTGAATATTTTCTTCTTAAATCAGTATAACCTTGACATTTACACGGAGAAACTTTTTATATCAATTTTTACTACAGTATTTTCCAATTCAGGGAAAAACGTATTACTTTGAGAATTTTTGTCGGTAAAATACTAAACTTTAGAAGAATGATATGAAACTTTAATATGAACTAACAGTAAAATTTGCTATGAACTATGCTGAAGTTCCATATCATTTTTATAAAGTTTAGTATTTTTACTGGCAAAAATTCTCAAAGTAATACGTTTTTCCCCAAATTGAAAAATACTATAGTAAAAATTGAAGAGTGGACATTCAAAAGGGCGTAACCCACATTTCTGAAATTTTACACGGCAGCACAGAAACGTTCCCATTTCGACACCTCGAGATACAGATTTTTGATTTCCAAATCAAAAATAAAAATATTTCCGATTGGAAAAAAAAATCGTTTGCGCTATTGTATTGGCATTAACCTCAAGAATTTGTTTCGCCCAAAAAAACGATTTTTGAAAAATTGTGGGTTACGCCCTTTTGAATGTCCACTCTTCAATTAATATAAAATGTTTCTATGCGTATCAAACAATATTGACGATTTTTGTAAAAAAATATTCAGAAAAGATCGAAATTCACGATGATTATACTAATGACTTTCTCGACGATTTGATAATTTTATTTATAAAAGTGAAAAAGATATTTAAAATAATATTTCTCGAAATGCATTGTTTGTTTCGGCGTGATTTTTTTCCATGGAAGTAAAATGTTCAAACTAGAATATGGCAAAAATTATAATAGCGAAGATTTTTCGGAATGAGATATGGTAGAAATCGTTTTTCCCATTTCAACTGATATTAGTGTCAACTTTTGAATTAATTAACTTTAAAAATTAAGATTAAATTAAGAATTAACTTCAAAAGAGTTATCGCTGATATTAGTGTTAGCTTTAAAAAATATGTATGTCAAGTTAAATTGATTGACGAACTTTCAAATAGAAAAACGGATGAAAAAAATTAATTCCAGGGTGTAAAAATTTTATCCCAGAAAAAATAAGTTAATTTTGGAACAGTTGAAACGGGAAAATCGTTTTTTCTCAAAAAATCATATCTCATTTAAAAAAACATCTTCGCCATTACAAATTTCGTCAGATTAGAATTTGAACATTTTATTTCCATGGAAAAAATAATAACGCCAAAACAAAAATTCCCTTAACTCGCCAAAAAACAAAATATAATTGTCTAATTGAATCGTTTTGGGAACATTATACTGCAATTTCGAGTTAAAATGAAATATCAACCTATAAAGCTTGATCAAAATGAAATGGAATCAGTCATATGTGAGCTCAAATTATTTGTCTACATGCATCTTTAAAATTCTATTGGGACATTCATTAATATGATGTATTTATTAAGTTTTGATAATGCATTCAGAGGATTAATCGGAACAAAATACTTTGCGTACATAGATGACATTGTGGTATTCGGAAGCTCAATTCAGGAACATAATGAGAACTTAGTAGCAGTCATGGAAAGAATCTACCAGTTAGGACTAAGATTAGAACCGAAAAAATGTGAATACCTTAAACCAGAACTAGAATACCTTGGACACATAATAACCAAAGAAGGAGTCAAACCCAACCTTGAAAAAATAAACTGCATAAAAGAATTCAGACCATTGAAAACTGTAAAAGATGTGCAATCATTTTTAGGGTTTGCAGGTTACTATAGGAAATTCATCAAGAATTTCTCTACTATAGCGAGACCCTTAGCAAAGCTAACTCAGAAAGAGACAATATTCGATTGGACCCCAGACTGCGAAAAAGCATTTTACGATTCGAAGAACGCATTGGTAATCGCACCAGTTTTAAAGTTCCCTGATTTTTCCAAACAATTAATACTAACTACGGACGCATCCAACTGTGGATTAGGAGCAGTATTGAGCCAAGACGGGCACCCTTGTCTTTTTATATTAAAAACATTGAACAAAGCCGAAGAAAAATACACCACCTCTGAAAAAGAACTTTTAGCAATTGTATCGGCTATGAAACGCCTCAGACAATATCTTCTCGGTAAGAAATTCAAAATTCAAACAGACCACCGTGCTTTAGTTTGGCTGCACAATGTGAAAGACCCTAGCTCAAGACTCTTACAATGGAGACTTCGTATGGAAGAATACGAATACGAAATAGAATATGTAAAAGGAAAAGAAAATAAAGTAGCGGATTGTCTATCCAGATTTTTTCCCATCACTAAGGACACATTAGAAGAAGCAATGGAAAAAACCGGAATTAGTACTGAAGAAGAAGAACCAAGCTTGGAAGACCAGTTACCGGAAATTGAAACATTCGACACACCGCGAATAACAAAAGACGAAATTTTAAAAGAAAAAATCAAATTAACCGTGAGGCGAATGAGAGAAACATCAGAAAATGAAACCACAGAAACGGAAGAAGAAATCACGGAAACACCAGGAGACAATACTAATTTATATACGGATTTTATAAATTGGAAACTACAACCAGTCAAAGGCAAAATTAAAACAAAGCCTAACGCTATCGGCAAACTTTGGAAAGAAGTAACTAAGGATGAAATGCCTATGTACAACGAAGAAGATTGGCTGTATAATTTAAGTTGGTTTTTCGAAGAATTCGTTAACAGAAAACTTTCAATCGTTAGATTATCCTTTGGAGATCCTCTATTTACATTATTGGAGCGAGAAGTAATTCAAGAAATAATGGAATTCCTATCAAACTATTATCCAGATAAGAATTTCCACATTTGTTTCTCTACAACCCGAGAATTAACTAAGGAAGAACGAAAACAAATTATTAAAGAAGCTCATAGGGATCACACTGGAGAACAAAATACCATCGAAAAAGCCAAGAGAATCGGAATTTGGACCAACATGGAATAAGACATTAAGGACTATGTCAAAAAATGCCCTATATGCCAACTACAAAAGACCACGCGAATTAAGAATCAATCAGAAAGTATAATACCCGACATACCACTCAATCCAAATGATAAAATAGCACTGGATATTTTTGGA
Organism: Diplolepis rosae; assembly: GCA_030998225.1. NCBI lineage: Eukaryota > Metazoa > Arthropoda > Insecta > Hymenoptera > Diplolepididae > Diplolepis > Diplolepis rosae. The sequence goes on from JAPYXD010000169.1 coordinate 63,268, forward strand.
CCATTACCCACTACACCTAGAGGTAACAAATACATACTTAGTATTCAGGATAGATTGACCAGATACATCACTTTAATACCCTTAGAAAGTGAAACCTCAACAGCAATAGTAGAATCTCTGATAGAACAATATATTTACATTTATGGATCTCCTAAAATTATTCTCACTGACCAAGGGTCTAACTTTCTATCTGAATTAATGGACCAATTTGAGAAGGCTTTGAAAATCAAACATATTAAAACTACAGCTTTCCGCCCACAATCCAACGGAAACATTGAAAGAATGCACTCAACCCTGAATAATCTGATCAAAACTAGCATGGCAGAAAATCAGAATTCACGTTTGGAAGATTACCAAATATACCATCTCAAATTGAAACTCACCCAATTTAACCCATCAAGATCTGATTAGAAAATGGAGGAAAAAACACGAGGAAAACATCAGAAAAGGTAAAGAAAGAATCCAAGTGGAATTAGAAAAAACTAAAAAAAGATTGGATGAAGGAATAACAAGAACGCATCCTTTATACAAGCCAGGGAACCTAGTTAAAATCTTAAATAACACCAAACAAAACAAATTAGAACAATCCTGGAAAGGTCCTTACGAAGTTATACATTACCTAGATAATAATAATCTACGCATTAGGAATAAAGATAAAATACTGAGAGTACACATAGATCAGTGTATGCCTTATTTTTTAGATGAGGACCCTAGTACTTCTAATAGCGGCAATGGCCAACTGTAAAGCCAACTACACCTTATAACCGTCAAAATTCCCATTATAGAACAGGAAGAGGGTACCATCAAACATATTATACCTATCTCTTATCCTATCCAAAACCTATATTTTGCAGTAATTCCCGACCATGACTATTTAATAAAATTTAGAGACTCATATGTAATTACTGACAAGGAAACAATAAATAAATGTACGAAGATGAGCGAATATAAAATTTGCGAAAGAAGCCAACCAAACCTTAGGCTGACTGACAGTGAAACATGCGACGCTACGATATTCAAGCGATACTCAGAGAACAAATGTAAAACTTCAACTTTTGCTTTACACGAAGAAACCTTCATACCCGTACTAAACGGATACATAATAGTACTAATGAACAAGGTATATTTAGATACTATCTGCGAAACAGGAATAGAACACCTAAAGATTAAACAAACCTTACTACTGACGGGCTCAAATTGTAAAATCTATAATGGAATTGACGCACTGTACCTTAGCAAAAATCTAAAGGGACAATTTTGCAACGAATTCAATGTGACCTACAACATTAGTTACTCTAACGACGATCTAACAACCTTAGAAAGTAAATTAATACGTCTCCCTAAAATTATAGATAACAATGAATTACGACAAGCCAAATTAAGCCTAGACGATGCAGAAAATATGTTAAAATCAATTGCCACTAACAAAAGACTAAGAACATGGAGAGAAACAACTATAGATTGGTTAAGCTATTTAGGTTACGCAGCGCTAGGATTAGGATCAGCCTATGTTCTGTACAGATTAGGAATACTCGAATTCATACAAAAGTGTATGCCCAAAAAACTCTGTATATTCTGTGTAAAAACAAAGGTAACAACGCCGACGAACGTTGTCACGTACAGTTCTAGCTTGCAACCCTTGGTAACCACCGAAATACCAAAAGTAAGGAGGGTAAGAATTTAGTAAATTAAGAGACTAATTCATGTCTAAAACAGACGGGTAAAATCTGGAAATTAAAGGGTTAATTTATGTCTAAAAAGGGGGGTGTTACCAGGCCAGATGATGACCTCCTTCCCCCAGGTTTAGTTACCCATATATATAGAGGTTGATGACCTCCCCCTCCTAGGTTTAGCTGTCTATATATGTAGCGGCTCAGGCAGGCCTCGTCAGTTCTTCTCTAAAATCTCTCACGAATAAAAACATACAAAGTGACATCAGTTTGATGTCACTACCTTTAAAAATTAGAAAGTTTAGTTTTCACTATAACAGCAGGGATTAAGCAGATTTAATAGTTTCTACACCTATTTCACTCTCGAGTAGCAAGTTCACTTTAAAAATCACTCACAGCCGATTTCGGATAGAGCTGAAAATACTTTGCGATTATTTCTTGCCAGAAAATTGCTCGGATTCAAATTCGGTAGAAAACCGTTTGAAAACCGTGCTTTCTTGACAAGGCTATAAATCAAAGTGACTCGATTATTGTTTTGTTTTAGAAGTTCACTACATATTTACGCTTGCAATTTCGGTGGCGTAAACAGAAGGTCACGGAAGGACATTCCTCACACCTCTCTTTGTTATTTTCGTCAGATTTGTTGAACTGGTGTATAGAGTTGGCAATAATACGAAAATAAAAAAAAATCTTTGTACGGGGTTCTTTGAATTTGTCAATATTCGAAAAACAAGAAGAATTATAAATGGACATTGAATCATTGAATACCCTCACATTCTCACATTGCCGAAATTTAAAATTGACGAAAATTAATATTTTTATATCTATACAGAATAAGTATATTTATTAGGAAAATTTTCTTTGTAAAAAAGGAAAGTTTTGACTCCACTGGATATTGAGCCCAGGACCTCTATAGATATAAAGAAGTTACTTATAAATATAAAAAATATTCATTTTGAACAAATATTATAATAATAAAGTTATTAAAATAAAAAATAGATATAGTGATAAATATAGATATATATATATTATGTATAGATATTAAAAATATTTTTTTTGTCAGTTTTATATTTCGGAAATGTAAGAAGGTGAGGGAATTCAATTATTGATTGTCAATTCATAATGAAGAAAAATAAATATTTTGTATCTTTATACTCTCTAAATCTGAATCAGTCAAATTTTCACTGATCGAATCAGTGATTTGCCTTTTCACTGATTCATCAGTGAAAAAATATTTTTCACTTTTAAATCAATTAATTTTCACTGATTCATCAGCGGAAAAAATATTTTGCACTGTCAAATAAGTCAATTTTCATTGAAATAATCAGTGAAATTTGACTGATTTACAGTAACGTCTTTTTAGCTATTTGAATCAATCAAATTTCACTGATAATCAGTAGATTTTGACTGATTCAAATTTAGAGAGTACATAAAAAAATTTTATTCTGAATTATGCATTAAAATGTTATGTCACGGATTTTCTTAGATTCGTGATTTTTATTTTCGTCATTCAGAAATCGTGTCGTTACTTTTAAATTCAATGAAATCCATAACTCCTTGATTTTTGTTTACTGCAATTTTTTGCCATTATTCATACATTGAGCATTTTTTTCCCGTTAATTTGAGCGTATTAGATTTATTTGTTCGTTATTTTTTATTATTATGTACCTTAAAAAATTAAGAGTAAAAAAAGCTGCTTATACCATACAATATGGAAGAATGATTAAAAAAACAAAAATTTTATAACAAGCTAAATTTATTTATTTATTTCATATTGAAAACAAAATACAATTATGGTGCTTTGTCTTATATGTAAATCTTAGTACAAATATAAACATATAAATTATATATAATTTATATAAATATACAATATATATATATATATTTTATATATAAATATATTTTTGTCATTTCTTAATTCTGCAATGTCGATGGAATAATAGAAATAATTATAAATTATTAATTATTTAATATTCTGATAATAAATAATTTTGCATATTGCAGTTTGTACTCGTGATCTGGCGTGATAATTCTTTCAATAGCAACTCCGATGGTAACTCATTTCTAATTTCTCTCATTTTCATCATTTACCGACGCGCAACGCCTGAAAATCTGAATTCACAAAGTAACTCACAGTTCCACTCGCCTGATGGCGCGTTTATCAGCCCAGTGTAACACGCTGTGGGCAAGGTAGAGTTCTAGTACATGTCGGTAGTTGAATGAGCGGTAAAGATTTGAAATTAAAAATATAGATTTCAATATAAATTATATAAAAAAATATAAATCTGTAATCAAAATTAATATCAGATAGCATAAAGTACAATATTAAACTCAATTGGGTTAAGAGAGAGATTGCTAAAACGTGAACCGACGATAATTGATTTACTTCAAATGACATTAGTGAATTATGAATTATTGTGTAATGAGTATGATTAAAAAGGGTATGATTTGATTAAGTGAATTATATGGAACTGAGATACAAAACATGAATTACAAAGCTGTATTCAAGCTAGACTTAAATTTAGATTAAGAGTAGTTTGAAATCATATAAATTATATTCTGAATCGGAACCAGGCGCTAAAAAGTCATATGAAATAATTAAATTTGTTTATAAAATGAAGAATAGGCGACTGAAAGTCGACTGAAGAAATCAACAAATGTCAGGATAGACAGGATGCATAAATTCAAAGATTACGTACTAGAAAACGAAACTAGAAGCGTAGATTGAATTCTGTATAAACTCAGTCATAAGCTTAAAACTCTTAGAATTTTAGTTTATAAAACGTGACTTAAGAGCTAGCGGTAAAGACTTTTGAAGTTAGGGCTATAGACATTTCGGGTTAACTTGGAGAGGAAAAGGTCAAGTTAACTAGTAGGGAGAGAAAAATGACCTGATTGGTTAAGGGTGACGCCAGAGAGTATGGAGGAATGAGTGGGAGTGTGAAGAATCCTGATCTGGACCCTTGGATGCTGTTCGATATGCAAGTGACAGATCAGATCGATTTTCCGGCTCAATCGAGAAGTTTATATTTTCGCTCGCTCTATTGTAACTAAAAAAAAGAGAAAACGGTTTTAAATTATAAAAATAAAATTTATTTGTTAATTCTCTTTCTTTAAAATTTTGTATTCTTATTTTATTGAAATTTCCTCACTTGCTTTAATTAAACTGATTAATTCGATCTTGTGAAGGTTTTATTCAAACTTCGGTTGGAGTTTCAACTCCTTAATTGTGGTGAACTTACGCTGGAGCCAAAACAAATTCAAATTGAATTGTTTTTCGCGCCTTGTTGCAGACCCGCTTGTGACATATAAATTTTTGGTGTCAGAAGTGGGATACCACAAACCGTCGCGGTGGAATCCCATTAAGAAAAAAAAACTGAACTGAACTGAACTGAACTGAAATTACGTGAATGGAGTTTTAATTTGAAAGGGGTTAAGTTATACGTCTAAAATTAGAATTGAGAAATTGACGCTAGTAGTGCTCGGACAGGAAAGTGATGAAGTGACACTTGTGCAAAACTTTAAAAAAAATTTGTTTTGATGTTTTGAACTATTACACAAAACTTAGTGATTCGACGAAGTAGTGAACAGTTTAAGTGAAGTTAAATAATTTTTAATGATTGACATTTTTTATTTTTTGACAAGAAATAATAATAATAAGAAAATTAATAACTTTGCAGATAGTTTATTAGCTTTTTCACTTTGATAAATTTTGTAAATTTACTCACTGAAATTAAGTAATTTTATTCTTTTACGGAGAAGGAAAATAAAGTTAATAATTGAATAGTTAAATTTTTAAGTCTTCATGATTCGTAATTTAGAGGAATAATATAGAAGTAACTTCAAGGAAAAATTCAATTAAATATATCATGGCAATTTAAAATAAATTTAATATTTACTTTAGAGGAATATTGATAAAAATGAAGGATTAAGATAAAATATAGGTTCACCACATTAATAAAGGAAAAATAAAATAACTATCAGAAGATTGGATGCAGAGTAGCGGTATCGTTCTTTCGTAAACTCTTTCTTGCCGTCAGATGAACTGAGTAGTTTGACGTCAAGCAGTGAGAAAGAGTAGAAGGAACGCAACGAGGGAAATCAACGAGGAGAAGCAACGATTAAAAGAAGAAAAGTGGAAAGAAACCTGGATGACATTAGGAACAGCCACAGCTCGTTACAAGGTTTTATGTGGGTTTCCTTGTAACCTTAGCGGCATAAGCCGGGGTTGTAAAGCGGCACGGGGCCCACACGCCTATTTGGAATAAAGGGTTGACCCTCCGTGACCGTCGGCGCAGCATCGACATCAACTCCAAGAAGGATAGAAGGAGGATAGAAGAAGGATACGAGGAATTTAAGGAAAACTGAAGAGGGCTATCGGAGTGAAGTTTAACTGAAAAAAGTGTTTAAAAAAAAAAAAAAATAGTGAAAATTTTGAATCAGTGAAGTGTCGAAAAAAAAAATATATATAGCCCATCGTCTAGAACTTCAAAACGGTAAGTCGGTTCACAAAATTGTAAGGTTTAAGCGATCTCTCTCTCTTTTGCAAAAATTTTATTGAATAAAAAATTGAAATTTAATTCAATAAAATGGAAAGGGAACATTTAGAAAATAATAGGGATATTCCAGAGGGTAATATTGAAAATGAGGATAGAATTTCTAATGACAATCCTAGAAATCAAGACATTGCTTTGGATTTGAACATAAATAATGCGTTAATTCGTGCACCATCTCAGATACTATCCCGGCAATTACACGCACCTATAGCACATAGCTCTAGAATTTCAGAAAGCGATAATAATCATTCTGAGACAAATGATAGTGCAATGCGAAATGAAGCGTCAGCCTATATTTCTTTGAAAGCCGCACTCGATTTTTTGCCGAAATATTTTGATGGAAGTAATATACCCGTTCAAAAATTTATTCGCGACTTTAAATTTGCATATAAAGCTGTCAATCCAAGAGACCAGTCTAATTTGTTATGGATGATTAGATCTAGATTAACTGGAGGAGCGGAATTAGCGTTACAAGATAGGGATATTAAATCTTTACAAGATTTAATCAATCATATTAAATTGACGTGCACCGAGCATCGTAATTTAGGGCAGTTAAATACAATGTTAGCCACTGTAGCTCAGGAGCAAACAGAATCAGTAAATGACTATGGAAAAAGAGTAGGGGAAATTTTGAAAAACATTGTAGAATATATTGAGGAGAAAAATTTGCCAGAAATTGCCGAAGGTATGATTGCATCTTCAAAAGAAACAGGGAAAGAAAATTTTATGATGGGATTAAAAAGAGATTTATCATTGAGGGTTAGATTAGAACGTCCTAAAACTTTACAAGAAGCGATGAATGTAGCTAGGGCTGCTGAGTGGGAGAATAATCATGAAAAGGGCCTCAATCGCATGGAGGGAAATAAATTTACAGAAGGCAAATTTGAAGCAATAAATGAGAATTTTAAAAATAGAAGGGACAATTTGGGACATAGGGTTCATAGGTTTGCTCCATATTCGAGAAATGCACTTGTACATACAATGTCAGGAAAGCAGGAAAGATTCAACGTCAATTATAGTAGAACTCAAGATGAAAATCAAATGCAAGGGAGGGTGCGAGATGCTGTGCGAGAGGGAGAGTCTGTTGCCGCACGACCAAATGTTTCTTGTTTTGGATGCGGAGGTTCAGGACATTTGAAAAGGGATTGCGTCAGGATTGCCAAATCTGAAATCGATACATATTGCTTTAATTGTGAAATGCGCGGACATGAACCAATAGATTGTACAAAACCAAAGTATCATAAAAAACTTGCTATAAATGTGGAAAGTTAGGGCACATATCCCGATTTTGCACGGAAAAAATCGCAAATGAAAATAAAATTATTTGCACATATTGTGAAAAACCGGGGCATAAATATGAAAATTGTTGGTCTAGAGATAGAGAAATTAGAAATTTAAAAGCAAAGAAAGAAGATAATTTAAACGGGAAATAGACTCTTTGGTTTGGTGCTCCAAGGAGGAAGACAATACTTGTGCACTTGATAAGAGAGTAATTATGACTATTAAAACTGGTAAAAAGCAAAATTCTCCATCAGTCGAAATTAAATGTAAAAATTTGAATGGAAATATAGGTTCTTTAATGGTTGACACAGGTGCTGAACTCAATATTATAAAACATAAAAAATTAAAATCTGAAACATTAATTGATGAGACTGTCAAATACCAAATATTTGGGATTAATGAACAAGGAATTAATAGCATGGGGGAAGTAAAACTTAATATTAATGATGAAATCTGTTCATTTCAAGTCGTTCCAAATTGTTTTGCAATTCAAGTCGACGGAATACTCGGAATGCCATTTTTAAAAGATTCGATATTAAATTTGAAAGAAAAGAAATTAATACATGAACTGGGCGAATTTCCATTTAAATCTACTTCAAAAAGTGTCACTTTAAATTTTAAAGCTCGCACAAAACAACTAGTAACTTTACCAATCATGGAGACTGAGATGAAAGAAGGCTATTTACCTTTGATAAATGCAGGACCGGGAATTTATATAGGAGAGGTACTAGTTTCACCAAGGCAGGGGAATATAACAATTTATTCAATAAACACTAATACTAAAGACGTTGAATTAATTATTCCACCTGTTAAACTTGAAGAATTTGACATCGTAAATATCACAAATAATAAAAATAATAGTAAATCAGAAGATAACTCTTTAACTTCGATAAATGCTCGAGTCGAAGAATTGAAAACTAGCTTGTTATTGGATGATTTGAATGAAGAAGAAAAAGAGTCATTATTTCAATCTATAAAAAAATTTTCATTTCAGTTTAAAATAAAAAATGACAAGTTGGGTTCTACTCATTTAGTTCATCATAGAATAACGACAACTGATAATCAACCTGTAATTAGTAAAGTTTATAGACCTCCACAGATTCATAAAGAGGAAATTGCAAAACAGTGTAAAGATCTCCTTAACAATGGGGGAATTACTTTGTCAAATTCACCTTATAATTCTCCTGTCTGGGTGATTTCGAAAAAGTTAGATTTACATGGCAATAAAAAATGGAGAATGGTGATAGATTATCGAAAACTCAATGAAAAGACAGTCGGGGACGCGTATCCGTTGCCAAATATAACAGATATCTTAGATCAACTAGGGGGAGCAAAATATTTTAGTGTCTTAGACCTGGCATCAGGTTTTCACCAAATTCAAGTGCATCCAGATGACCGCCATAAAACTGCTTTTTCTACCCCCTTTGGACATTATGAGTTCAGAAGGATGCCTTTCGGGTTAAAGAATGCGCCTGCAACCTTTCAAAGACTCATGGATAGAGTCTTGACAGGATTGCAAGGTGTTGAGTTGTTCGTGTATATGGATGACATTGTTATTTATGCACGGTCCCTAAAAGAACATCAGGAAAAGTTAGAAAAACTTTTAGGGCGACTTAAAGCGGCAGGGTTGGTTCTCCAACCTGACAAATGCCATTTTCTTGGAAAAGAAATTGGTTATTTGGGCCACATGATTTCTAAGGAAGGAGTCAAACCTGATAAAAAAAAATTAGAAGCAGTAAAAAATTTTCCTCAGCCTAAAGCTCGTAAAAATGTCAAACAATTCCTGGGTTTGGCTGGTTATTATAGACGTTTTGTTGCTAATTTTGCTTGTATAGCTAAACCTCTTACGTTATTATTAAAAGAAAAAATAGCCTTTCAATGGAATGAAAATGCTCAAAATGCTTTTGATAAACTGAAAGACATTCTATGTTCTCAACCTTTATTACAGTATCCTGACTTTGGCAAGCCTTTTGTATTGACGACAGACGCTTCTGATTACGCTTTAGGGGCAGTATTGAGTCAGGGTCCTGTGGGGCGGGATCTTCCGATTGCATATGCATCTCGTACATTAAATGGGGCAGAATTAAACTATCCAGTTATCGAGAAAGAATTATTAGCAATAGTATTTGCAGTAAAATATTTTAGACCTTATTTGTATGGGAGAAAATTTTTGTTAGTGACTGATCATCGTCCTCTTACATGGCTGTATCAATTGAAAGATCCAACCATAAATTCTAGACTTGCGAGGTGGAAGATTAAATTACAAGAATATGATCATGAAATTATTTATAAGCCAGGCAGAATAAATGCTAATGCAGATGCCCTTTCACGTAATCCAATCCAATTGAATACCAATAATAAAATTCCCAATTCAATGTTTGTGAGTCGTATTGCGATGTTACAAGCTGCAGCTCAAACATCGGGATGCGATTTCCAACCAGATCCTGGTAGATTCTATTCTGAATATCCAATTGAGAAAGTATTTCTTAGTAAAATCCAAAATCCTATATCCTGTGAAAAAATCGAAAACAGAGAGAATAATGATAAGAATGATAAGGGGGTTGCACACTCTAAATCATATGCATGTGTGTCAATCTCAAGTAATATTGAGGAAAGTGACAAGGGGGTTGCGCACTCTAAAACATATGCATGTGCGGCAATTCATGGTGTTTCTCAGAATAGCCTTAGATTGGGCACCACTGTTAAAGATGTTTTTCAGAATAGCCTTGTAAGAGATACGCATGATGAACGGAAGAGAAAAGTTTTTAATGGATCTGAGGATTTAAGAAATTTTTTAGATAGGAAAAGAGAAATAAAAGCACAGAAAATAGACAAGCAGATTCAAAATGCTTGTATAGAGAATGAAGAAGATAGTGACATATTAACTGAAAATGAGGAAAGCGAAATAATCGGGTTAGTTGATAAAATAGCTGAGAAAAATGAAACTAGAATGAGTAAAATTAATGCTAAAATTATGCCAATGCAAACCGGTACAAATAACTTGTTAAATTCTTTAATAAAAATTCAAAAAGATAAAATTTGGACTCGAGACGATCATATTTTAAACTTTATGTCATGTGACTGTATTATAACAACTTCAGTAGGTCGTGATCTTATTGATAAAGGATTAATTAAATTGGCTGATTTGAAAATTGAAAATCCTGAATTAGGACATGTGATTTGTCTTAAAAATGGAAAGTACTATATTTTCAATCTTTTTGTAAAAGAAAAATTTGATAATAAAATGTTCTTGAAAGATATCGAAATTTGCTTCAACACTTTAAAAGATGCACTTGAAAAAATGAAGTATCAGACTTTTAGTATGTCACGGGACGGAAACGGTTTTGATAAGATTCCCTGGAATTGGATAGAAAAAGTATTGAAGGACTGTTTTGGAAAAGGAAGTTTCAGAATTACTATTTGCACGGGTGAAATAATAATTCCATTAGAAAAAGATAGAACTGAAATTTTAAGTGAAAATCACGATTCGGTAGCAGGTGGTCATTTAGGTGAAACGAAAACATATGAACGCGTTCGTGAAAATTATTATTGGCCAGGAATGAGAGAAGACATTCGAAAATATGTAAAAACATGTGATTCTTGTCAGAAAAGAAAATTAGTAAGGGTTAAAACTAGACAACCGATGATGATAACTGATACACCAAGTAGAGTATTCGAAAAAATTCAAATGGATATAGTAGGTCCTTTACCTAAAACTGATTTTGGAAATATGTATATATTAACTTGGCAAGATTGTCTCAGTAAATATTCGGGTGCCATTCCGTTATGTAAAATTGATGCAACTACGGTAGCAATCGCGTTAACTGAACACATAATTTGTGTATTCGGATGTCCTGAGTCAATATAAACAGATCAAGGGAGCAACTTTTTGAGCGAAATAATGAACAGTATTGCAAAAATATTTAAAATTCGAAAATACAAATCAAGCGCTTATCATCCTCAATCTTTAGGCGCCTTAGAACGTAGTCATCATACTTTCATCGAGTATCTTCGACATTACTGCGAACGTACTAATTGGGATATATGGTTGCCTTATGCTATGTTTTCTTTTAATACTGCAGTACATGAATCCACAGGCTTATCCCCACATAGAGTAGTTTTTGGTCGCGATGCTCGAAAACCGTCGGAATTTGCAGAGGAAAATGTACCTAGAACATACGTTTAATTAGTAAACGATATCCTCCAAAGGCTAATTGAAACAGAATCGATGGTTGTTGCCAGGTTAGAAGCCGCGAAAAGAAGATGTAAGAAATATTATGACAGGAAACTAAATGAGCGAAACTTTGAGGTAGGACAGCATGTTTACTTATTAGTTGAAAGAAAAAATAAATTGGATGATCATTACGTTGGGCCTTACCAAATAAATAAAATTTTTAATGATCTCAATGTTGAGTTGCAGATAAATTTAAAAGAAACAAAAATAGTTCACATGAATAGAATTAAACATGCTTTTTTGAGATTTTGAATAAAATATTTAAATATTATTTTCAATAAAGTATAGAATCTAAACATAATCAATTTAAATGATTTTAAATACTAAGTCTACACATATATATAATTGTAATTATAGTTAATTAATTAATAAGTTTGAAAATAAAAATAACTGTACATTTTATGACAGATTGTTCATATGGATATAAATTAATGTTTATATATCAAAATTTTATTTTAATTATATTACAGTATTTGAAATAATTTTAGAAAATATATAATATGAAATGTTAAAAAGTTAACAAATGGCAATTAAATTAACAAAAAAAAAATTATATACATATAAATGAATTAAATTTTATACAAATGAAATAAAGTGGCATAGAAATAAGAAATCTTTAGCATAACATTTTCTATATTTAGAAAAGTAATAGATTGAGATTTTATTCACATTGATAGTTTAGGATAAAGTTTGAGAAAGCGCAACTATACTACTTGAAACATTTTTTAAATGAGGCATGCTGGGCCTAAATTCAGAGGTAGCAACCACTTGAGTTTTATGTGCCTCTTAAGGTTTACCAATAGAGATGCATAAGATAATGTATTCAAAACTATGGAATATGAAGAGGATTATGAGTGGAAAATTGGTTTCGTTTTCGTAAAATATCTTATGTGAAATAGAAGTACGGTTTGAAAAAAAAAAGGATTATAAGTTGAACAGTCTAAATTGCTAACGAACATTTGTACTGTAGTAACAGTTTTGAAAAGTTGCTATATTTAGCAACTTTTCGAGTGGGCGTAGAGGTGTAACACGCTGTGGGCAAGGTAGAGTTCTAGTACATGTCGGTAGTTGAATGAGCGGTAAAGATTTGAAATTAAAAATATAGATTTCAATATAAATTATATAAAAAAATATAAATCTGTAATCAAAATTAATATCAGATAGCATAAAGTACAATATTAAACTCAATTGGGTTAAGAGAGAGATTGCTAAAACGTGAACCGACGATAATTGATTTACTTCAAATGACATTAGTGAATTATGAATTATTGTGTAATGAGTATGATTAAAAAGGGTATGATTTGATTAAGTGAATTATATGGAACTGAGATACAAAACATGAATTACAAAGCTGTATTCAAGCTAGACTTAAATTTAGATTAAGAGTAGTTTGAAATCATATAAATTATATTCTGAATCGGAACCAGGCGCTAAAAAGTCATATGAAATAATTAAATTTGTTTATAAAATGAAGAATAGGCGACTGAAAGTCGACTGAAGAAATCAACAAATGTCAGGATAGACAGGATGCATAAATTCAAAGATTACGAACTAGAAAACGAAACTAGAAGCGTAGATTGAATTCTGTATAAACTCAGTCATAAGCTTAAAACTCTTAGAATTTTAGTTTATAAAACGTGACTTAAGAGCTAGCGGTAAAGACTTTTGAAGTTAGGGCTATAGACATTTCGGGTTAACTTGGAGAGGAAAAGGTCAAGTTAACTAGTAGGGAGAGAAAAATGACCTGATTGGTTAAGGGTGACGCCAGAGAGTATGGAGGAATGAGTGGGAGTGTGAAGAATCCTGATCTGGACCCTTGGATGCTGTTCGATATGCAAGTGACAGATCAGATCGATTTTCCGGCTCAATCGAGAAGTTTATATTTTCGCTCGCTCTATTGTAACTAAAAAAAAGAGAAAACGGTTTTAAATTATAAAAATAAAATTTATTTGTTAATTCTCTTTCTTTAAAATTTTGTATTCTTATTTTATTGAAATTTCCTCACTTGCTTTAATTAAACTGATTAATTCGATCTTGTGAAGATTTTATTCAAACTTCGGTTGGAGTTTCAACTCCTTAATTGTGGTGAACTTACGCTGGAGCCAAAACAAATTCAAATTGAATTGTTTTTCGCGCCTTGTTGCAGACCCGCTCGTGACACCAATTTTTACTCAATCTCTTTTTCCACAGGTTGAGCAATCTCCCCCCTCATCTCTGCTTTATCAATCACCCAACTCATCTCTGCCTAAGTTGAATTCCTAAGTTAGTTTGCCGAACCGTCACACGCGGCACTAACTGTACCATCACTCCCTGAAAATGCACAGTATAACATACGAAGAATTTAATAAAAAAAATTTTTAAATATGTTATTCAATGCCATAAAAAAATAAAAGAAATCATCCTCTAAATAATAATATTATTTGAATATTTAAAATTAAATTTTCCCCTTTTTATTCATATTTATCTCGTACAAAAACTATTTTTGAACATTCAGCTGATATTATAATTTTAAATTTAAAATTTTTATATTTAATTGTCTACAAATCACTGCATTTATATTATTTTTTTGAGGAAAAATTAAGTTGAAAAATGGAAAAAAATGAACAATTCTGAACAAGGAACGAAGTTGTTGAGAGTTGTAATTAGTTGGAAATCATTATGAATAATTAAAGAAAATAGAATATAAGAAAAGGAGAATATTAATTTGTATTTTTAAAATAGTTAACTAACATTAATGAAAACAGTATAATAAGAACAATTAAATTTTGGTTTCATTTCCAAAACCAAAAGTAATCTATCTACGTCCGTTTTCATCGTCTCTAACATTCACGAAATGTGAAAGTTGAAATTTAGGGAAACAAAAAGTTGTAAAAATTCAAAGTATTTTCATACCTAAAAAGCGGATCCCACAAATTGTGAAAATTAATTATTAGAAACAAAATAGAAAATATGTTACTTAGAAATACATTAAAAGTATTTTTATATTTTTTTATGAATGATTTGACGAATTTTAACTTTTACAACTTTTTTCCCTAAATTTAAACTTTCACAGAATCCAGGTAAAAATGATTACAGTTTCATTCATATACATCGGATATTTTCCGTAAATCTACCATTGTGATAGATAAACAAAAATGTTGAAAAGTTCATTGCTTTAGGTGTTATTAAAAATGGTTAAAACTATGAAATTTGGACTTTTTTTGCATTATCTTTGTCAATGCTGCACAAAAACACTTCATTTTTAGGTCTCTAAATGCAAAATTTCATTACCTCTGACGTGATTTCTAGAAATGTAATTTATTCGATCTATTACTAAAATTATGAGCTTTGAGGGCATGTGATACTTGAGAAGAGTAGCAAGTTTATATGAATAATTTGGTCCAGTTTCTACTTGTTGTGTCCAAAGTACATAAAATGTTGTTTCCAAAATTTCGTGAATGTTAGAGAGGATGAAAACGGACGTAGATAGACTACTTTTGGATTTGAAAATGAAAAAAAAATTTAATTGTTCTTATTATACTGTTTTTATTAATGTTAGTTAACTATTTAAAAAGAAAAATTATATTCACCTTATTTTATATTCTATTTTCTTTATACATGTATGTATATATTGCATTCTTTTAATCTTTCATTGAATATTTTTAATCAGAATTGCTTAATAATTAGGAAAGGAACGAAAATATGTGTTTAACACTAGAACTACCAAGGGGGGTCAAAATGACTTGTTTGACATGGTAGGAAGTAGGTATACCTCAATCGTCGGTAGTTCTAGTGTTAATAATAGAAATTTGAATTAAAATTATTTTTAATAAAACAGTCAATGCATGTCTAACATTTATTATTCAATACAAGCTAATTTAAAATATTTTAAATTTTGAACAGAAATATCTTAATTTTTCACCTATATAAATAAAACAATGATGGAACGTAATGAAATAATCAAAAAATTGTATAATTCCATTATATAAGTGAATAAATAGTTTAAGAAATGAAAACACTTATTCTTTTTCAATGCTACACTTTTGAAATTTTCATTACTTTTATTGAATTAGAGAAAATCAAATCTTTTTCTTACAAATAATGTGTCTCACAAAAAGATTCTTGTAAAGGGCATAGCCGGGTTTCCATGTGAAATGGGACTTAAAACCAATTCAAATTTTACATTAACCTTATCGAAGGGGTTGGGCAAGAGATTATTTTGTCAAATTTTCAGATCATTATCTGCCATTTTAAATGAGTAATGGCGGATTTTACCATTTTCGTTTTTTTCATTTTTTAGCTAAACTGATCATAAAAAAATTTTGAAAAAAATCAGGGATATTTTTTCCAATAGAAGACACATTTATAAATTTTGCACATTTTTTTATGCATAATTCGCGATGCAAATAGTTGCGAAGATTTTTGCACGCAATTTTGTTCATGTTTGATTTGCGCGACCACTCTTTTGAATTATTCTATTCATTAGTTACCTATCGATGATTAAAACATAATTTTTGCAGATTCTTGCGAGGTGTGGACGGGGGTAAAAAAAAAATAAAAACCGTCAAAGTACGCATTCTTCCAACATCTTACTATTAGAACACATTTTATAATAACAGTAGACAAATGAAAAAAAGAAATTTATTTGGTAATCAATCTCTAACACGGTATACTGCTGAAATTTTTGCAAAAATTTTGCAAAATATTTTGCGAATTATTTTTGTTGCGAAAAATTGAAATTTTTACATGCATTGTGAACAAATGGTTCATTGTGATAATTCGTAAGTCGAAAGAGTGTTGCGAAAATTATCTATTTATATTCTTGAATATTTTTCGAATATACAGGTTTTGCCCGTTGAAAATTTAGTCCGTTCAAAAAATTTCCGTTTTAAATAAAAGTGGTATACAAAAAGTGAAATTGGTTTTCCTACAAACTTACAGTTATAAACGAAGACAGCGATGATAACTAATAAGACGGTTCAGCTGCATACCGATTTATAATCATGCATATCATATTATTTATAAATTTCAACTAAGTGACACCTGATCTCTGAAAATAATAAAAAGATAGACCGTCATAATAAGGCGGAAGATGCAATATGCAAAGTAAAATAGATTGTTTCCGAAACTTTTACTTCATTTTGGCACGTTTCCTTGATCAAGTGCCGTTAGGAAAATTGCGTAACCTGTGAGGGGATTTAAACCCATGAAAATATTGACACTCGTGTCTGGCCATTAGACTACGGGTCAAGGCCGGTTACGAGACGACGACAGGTGAATTGTTTTTCCCATTCTAACGCTCGTGTGTTCTCTTTCCCTCTTATCTCTAATTGCAGGAAAATGCAAAAGGGTATTTTTCCGGCAAACCGGAAATGATAAAAATATGGGAAAGGTTCGTTGTAACGCATGAGGAAGCGCGCACCATTTCGACTGGGTAAAAGGGTAAAAGGAGCATTAATGTGTGAAAAGATAATTATTTTTATGAATTTTTTTTCTGCCACTCCCATTGGTTCCCCATTTTTGGTGATCTCATGTCAGGACAGTCATGTGAGCCCCCTTCTAGCAAATTTATGAAAAGTGGGGAATCAATAACCGCGAATCGAAGGAAAACCGAGGTGACGAGCGCGGTGAAAAATTACCAAAAGTCACTTCGGTCTCAGTTCCTACAAGAGGTAGGTTCGAGGGGCCATTTAGGAATCTGGGAAGTAGTTGCAACTCTGAGTTGTTCCGAGTTTCCTCAGGAGTCACCGCTGGGTGCTATAGGAGATAGACTCAGCAATTGTTTCGCTGCATTTTAGCATCAGCGAATCAATTGCTTGAAGAGCTTCTCCGTCTATGTTACCCGTCCTCCGTGATTAGTCAGGAGTTTGTTGGATCGCGTGGTCGCGTTATATAGTAAAATTAACAAAAAAGGGGAAATTAATTAATTTTTTAAGATAAAGTCTAAAAAAGGAAAGGCAGTTTCTTTAACGTATTCTTCGAAATCTCGAGTAATGATTCCATTTTTACCTGAAAAGGGCAAGGGATAGCTACTCGTCACTTTGTACAGCCACACCAAGATCAACGTGAAAAAATCGACTTCTTACCCGCCGTGGACTTAGTCAATTTTTCTCGTTATTCCAGAGGAAATCACAACCATCTACCTTATGGAGCTGGTAATGTGATTTTCGCTCCTCTCCAACTCCTTTTTAATTATCCATAGAGATTTCGAAGAACACGGGATTATGTAACGTTAGAATGTAATACAGAGGTTTTTTTTACTGTCGTCGTATATGATGTGCTTGATAAAATACCAACACGCTCAAAAAAATTTTATTTTCAGGCTTTAGGGACTACCCAAAAATTAGAACGCGAGTTTTGTTTTATTGCGCAACTGCGCGAATTTGTGGGCCATAATTAAAAATTTGATTTATTGTTTAGATTCCGAAAAACTTGAGACTCCACTATAACGAGACAAGCATTTTTTTGTACGAAAAACGCTCCTTCAAAACACAAAATGTGAGTTTTTTTTATATTGAATCGTTCAAACAAGAAATTTAATTGCGCGAAATCTTCCCCCTTCGTGAAACCCAATAAATAAAATTAAAATCCGTAAATATTAGCCAAATCAGACAATAAAAACAGTATAAAATAATTTGAAAACGAACGATAAAAATCGCCAAAGTGCGAAATATTTCGATAGATAATTTTGCTTTCAAGAATAGCGATATTATCATTTAAAGGCTAATTTGGAAGAGAAAAGATTATTTTTCATGAGAAAAATTTGAAACAAAAAAAAAAAAAATTTATTAATAAAATCATTATTATTTAATTTACTTCGTCAACAGAGCGAAATGTTTCAACTGGCGCCCAACGTGGGGCACGAAGGTTTTTGAATTGGAAGATTTCGCGAAAAAACTTGGAAAGATAAAAATTTGTGTGTACGTTGGGTATACCTTGCACGATTATTCTTACGTATCGGTCTTTGTGATCTATTGAATCCCGGGAAAAATAGCGTGTCACTTGGTCCGAAACTGTTTGCCACCCTTTACATTAATTTTATTTGAATATTTTAATTTGCTTAAAGGTGAACAATTTCGCTTTGCATGCGAAATAGCCAAGTGACAACAATCGAGCGTCAGCGTAACAACAATCAGCTGACTTTGACGTTCAGCTGTGTGCTAACACGTGTAGCCAGGAACAAGGCATAAAAGTGAATGCCCTGGGAGACAAATAATTATTGAAATAATATTCGAATTTCAATATATTATTTGATTTAATGGAAAATAAAAATTAAAAGATTAACCGATAAAATAAATTCCCGAAATAATTTTGGTTAATTGATTAATTCAGGATAAGACATTTGAAAAATAAAAAAATTCGTTAATTTTCAAAAGAAGGCTGTTGCTTTTCTCCACCCATGCTAATTAATCCACGCTATTAAATTAATTCAGAATATATATATAAATATACTCTGAAAATATTTAATAAAAAATTTTTTATGACTACCAAAAGAATAGTTTTGATTTTTGCTCACTCGGAAAATAAATTAAAATTTGTTTAATGAGTTATTCCAAAACAGAATAATTCATAAGCACTAAATGAAGTTTTAACTGCGCCGACCTGTCAAGTAAATGACATTTGCTTAATCAAACTTATAATATTGTCTCATTTTCTTAAGTCTAGTTACATCCTAAAAATGGCTAGTACTAATGAAGCGCAGAAGAAAACGTTAAAACAATCTCAATCCATGATGACAAATAGCTTCAACATGGGTGAGTTGTTATGAAATACGACTCAGTTATTAGCAGGAAATTATAATAGCTTAAATGGCCAGGGAGAGGCGCTAGATTTATCAATTAATGAAAATAATATGTCGTACGAATCCGTGGATAATGAATCATCTTGCTCGTCTTTACATGCTAAAGAAATAGTAGATTCAGACGAGGAAGTCATAGCGGAACTTGATCAAATGCTGTTAAAACTTAAGTTTTTCGGCGTCAAAATAAAAAGCGTAGCGAATAATCAAGCGAAAGTTATTAATACGGTAAAGAGAAATTCTAAGAAAATATCGGATTTGAAGCAAAATACATCGAGAAAACTTAGCGAATTCACTGATTTGACTGTCGATAGGATGGATAGCTGCCAACAAATGTGCAAGGCAGAATGTGAATATAAAAATTTAGAATTAGAAAAGAATGTCAGACAGGTAGAAGCAAAAGTCAATGTGTTAAGCGAGACTTCCGAAGAACTTCACTGCCTGACTGGAGATCTCATTGCTAAAAAAATGGCGCATGACAAAAAATTAAAACATCTGGAAGACCACCAGTTTGTCTTGGAGAACAAACTAGAAAAAAACCAGGGAAGTTCTTCGGCAGCCTCGTCGTGGCTAAATAAGCATCCAATGCCTAAATTCTCAGGTTATAAGCGTGAAAGGCCCATGCGTTTCTTAAGAGATTTTGAGAGATATATTAACGCAATAGATATAAGAACTAACGATTTTAATTATGTAGTTTTTGCGTGTTTAGATGGGCTAGCCGGAGAATGGTGGGATTTGGTCTCTTTGGAGCATGAGAATATCAACTCTTTTCGAGAGAAGTTTATAAAAAAATATTGGAATGAAAATGTGTGCTTCCAAATTAGTTCAGACTTACGGGAACTTACGGGAAGCGAAATCACGTGTATTTCGGACAATTCCTTTGAAGATAATAAAAATAAGCTCAAAAATTGTAAAATTTTACCAATCGTCGGCACAAGCGTCGTAGGTGCCACAGGTGTTAAACCTATAAAATTAAAGCATCAAATATATGCAGATTTAAATGTAAATGATGAGACGTATTCTTGCGTGTTTATAATAATTCCGAAATTGAACAAAAATTGTATTCTGGGAATTGATGTACTCAAGAAGTTAAAAGGAAGGATTAATATAGAAGAAAATTACGCGATACTACGAAATGAAGATAAAGATTTGAAAATTGAATTTATAAATGAAGAACGAAAATGTATTGGGGTAATCCATGAAATAAATATGGAGCCCAGTGAAAATTGAACAAATATTGATCCACAGGACTTCGCAGATGAAGTTAATTATCCAGAGAAATATGAAGAATTTCGCAACGTGAAAGAATACGAGCTGCTCAACAGGGAAGAGAAGAAGAAGTTTTGGGAAGTTTAAAAAAAATATAGAGACATATTTTCAAAGAAACCCGGACGGATTTCAATATACGAACATGAGTTGAAAATTAAAGATGATAAACCCTTCATAATTAGAACTTATCCAATCCCAATGAGATTGAGAGAATTGGTTACTGCCGGGTTGAATAAATTATTGGAACTAGGAATCATTCGTAGATCGAATAGTCCCTACATAAATCCACTGGTGACTAGTTTAAAAAAGGATGGAAGCGTTAGGATATGTTTGGATGCCCGGAAATTAAATGATATAATGATAAATGATTACGAATGCGCAGAACCAACTGAAGTACTTTTTCAGAGGTGTGCAGGCAGTAAAATAATGTCAACAATGGATTTGACCAGTAATTTTTGGCCAATTCCACTAGCCGAGGAATCAAAAAAATACACTGCGTTTCTACACGAAGGTAAATGTTACGAATTTTGCGTAACTCCCTTCGGGCTAAAAACTAGTACAGCGGCATTTGTCAGAGCCCTAGACTTTGTCCTTAACGATCTAGGGAAGTTTTATTTAACTTATATTGATGACATTTTCTGCGCTTCTGAAAACGTGCACCAACATCTACTACATCTGGAGCTGCTTTCCCATAGATTTATGGAAAATAACCTAACAATTAATCTGGAAAAGTCTCATTTTTTCAGATCAGAAGTAAAGTTTCTAGGACACGTTTTAACTTCCACAGGAATAAAACTAGATCCAGAAAAGATTGAAACCATCCAAAATTTCTCAAGACCATGAAATTTAAAAGAATTGCGTGGATTTTTAGGTCTAATTAATTTCTACACCAAGTTTTCAAAAAATCATGCAGCAAAAATAGTTCCACTTTTGGAACTATTGACAAAGGGAGTGAAATGGTCCTGAAACGACGATCTGGAACAAGCTTTCAACAAAATTAAGCTTCTTTTCAGTAGCTCGGTTTTGTTGAATTATCCAGAAATCAACAAACCTTTTTATTTGCAGACTGATGCAAGTGATGTGGCATTGGGTGCCATTCTTTTTCAAGTTCACGAAGTTGGAAACCCATGTCCAATTATTTATGCCAGTCGAATCTTAAAGGGTGCTGAATTGGCATATTATACCACAGAGAAGGAGCTGTTGGCGATAGTCTAGGCCCTACAGAAATTTCTTTCTGGGTACGCTGCACCAGGCTCCAGGAAGTGATAGGTGGCAACGTTTCTTTGGGCACGCCATCCAGGCTCCAATAGATGACCTTTAAATATCTTTTCTCATAACTCTCGCCCTGGGTACGCTGCACCAGGCTCCAGTGCGAGTAAATTTTTCAACCAAGTGCACCGTCGTTAATTTAATTAATCTTTTCTTGCAGCAGCGCCACCTATGTTTTGTAAATTGCGTTATTTCTCCACATATCTTCGCATAGCGCTCGTCACAGAGCAGCATTACCGTTGAATATTTTATAAAAATCGGATATATCTTCTGGCGATAGTAGCGCCACTGTGCATTGTAAAAGACGAGCATTTCGATATTTTCTTATATCTCTCTACGCTGTGTTAGCCATTGAGAAACACCATCGTCGAACATTGCATAAAGTTTAAATATATCTTTCGCCATAGTCGCGCCATCTATATAGTGAAATATACGAGTATTTTGATATTTTCTTGTATTTTCTTTACATTGTGTTAGCCACTGAGCAACACCTTCATCGAAGATTGAATAAACATTAAATATATCCTTTTGCAATACTCACGCCATCTGCATCTTGCTATATACAATTATTTGACATTTTTCTATATTTCTAAGAGTCGTGTTGGCCATAGAGCAACATCACCACTGAATAGGGTATAAAATTTAGATATATCTTCTGCGTTAGTTGCGCTATCTACATCTTATAAAATATTGTAATTTCGTTATTTTTATATATTTTTCTGCGTCGTGTTAGCCATTGAGCAATACCACAATCGAATATTGCATAAAAATTAAATATATAATTTCGCGATAGCCGCGCCATCTACACTTTGTAGACTGCAATTGTTTCGATATCTTTTGATATATTTTAGCGCTGTGTCAGCCATTGTGCAACGCCGCATTCGAATATGATTTAAAATTGATGTAAGGGTATTGTGTTATAATAAAAGACTTTGTTGCAATTCATCCATAAATCACGTCTACGATTCTTTCCTACACCTTTGGGTTCGCAAACATTATTAAAATTAGTGTAGGACAATCTCGAACTCTTTCAAGTTATCATTAGAACTGACCACAAAGCGTTAACATTCCTGAAAACATGTAAGCTTTTGAGTGGACGGTTAACCAGGTGGACAATGGCCATTCAGGATTATGATATTTCCATAGAGCATTGCTCTGGTAAAAATAATTTAGTTGCAGACACACTAAGTCGTCTGCCAGAACAGGAAAATGCTGCCAAAATGGCCAACAAGGACGGTAAAATCATTTTATATGCATTTTATATGCATCATTATATTTTATATTTATATTTTATATATCATTAAACCTACGTAATCGGCTACAAAATTTTGCCCAAGAGCAAAAATTAGATCCTATCCTGGGACAAAAAATGGCAGAAGTTGAAGAGAAGAAAAATACAAAGTATGAAATTCATGATGGTTTACTGTATTTCATAAATGGAGGAAATAAACGGTTATTTTTAACAAAAGGCATCATTCATGACTTAATTGATAAATGTCATGAAATGTATGCTCACATCGGCCCTTTAAAAGTCATGAAAATGTTAAATGACTTCTTTTATTATCCAAAAATGGCCAAAATAGTCAGACGACGTTTGGCCAGCTGTGATTCTTGTCAAATTATCAGCCTGAGAGGCCAAATGAAATCTCGTCAATTGATTTCTATGGGCCATTGCCAGCATCGAAAGGTGGTTTCAAATATATTTTGTCCACAATTGATGCGTT
Organism: Diplolepis rosae; assembly: GCA_030998225.1. Lineage (NCBI taxonomy): Eukaryota > Metazoa > Arthropoda > Insecta > Hymenoptera > Diplolepididae > Diplolepis > Diplolepis rosae. The sequence goes on from JAPYXD010000169.1 coordinate 87,048, forward strand.
TTCAAAATACGTGGTTTTATATCCAGTGAGACGAGCAAATACTAAGGCCGTTATCAGCAAATTGTCCAAGGACCATTTTCCAAAGTATGGAAAACCTTTAAAAATAATAACGGACCATGGGACACAATTCAGGTCACCTATTTGGTCATAATTCTTAGAAGAAAAGGAAATACAGCCCGTTTTCTCCTCTATAAGATATCCACAAAGCAACATAGTGGAGAGAATCCATAGGGAGTTATCAAGGTTTTTCAGATCTCTCATTGGAGAGAATCATGGGTCGTGGTGGAGTTGGATTAAGATTATAGAGAGCTGCATAAACGAGACATACCACGAAACTACTGAGTTTACTCCGATGGAGCTACATCTCAATAAAAAACCCAAGCGAGCTTGGGAAAATTGGTTAAATTTCCCCCCAAGCAACTCAAAAATAAATTACGAGAGAAAACTGGAATTAGCTAAAGAAAACATCTCCAGAAAAGGAAAATACAGAGCTTCAAAATTTAATGAAGCTCACCGTCTAACGGCTTTAAAAGAAAGAGATTATGTACTTGTAAAAGCCATTAATGAATCGGACCCAAAAAGAAAAATTCTCAAAAAGTTCCTTCAAATTTATGAAGGTCCTTATGAGATAAAAAAACAGGTTAGACCTGGAACCTATATCTCATGGAACCCAGAATCAAAGGAGGAAAGGGGAATGTTCCACTCCCAAGATCGGAAATTTTATAAAAAGAGAGAAGACGACTTAGATAGAAAAGAAGAATCCGAAATCAAAAATGTCGGGGGATAATGACTTTGTCATTTACTTTTTGTGAATACAACTAAGAAATAGCCTACCATTGTAAATAATTACATATGTAGGCCTTAGATAATTAGAAATTAAATAAAACTTAGAGTAGTTAAAATTAGGACTAAAATATAAGCCAAAAATTCGAATTTTCTTTTGCAAATCATGCGCCTTAGCCTATAGAGAAAAACAATTTTGAAACTTAGTGTAAAACAAACAAAAAATCACGAAAATTACAAAAAAATATATATGTATTAAGGTTATTATATTTTAGCCGGGTCTAAATTTCATTTTTTGTCACTTTTTTTTTGCAGTGAGCAATGTCAAAAATAATATTTGTTGTGTATTGAGAAGCCAAAAATCAAATAAAAAGATCAAGTCACATTATTTTCAACCTTATGAATATTTAAAAGTGTCTAGTTTTTTGATTAATTAAAATTAAAAAATTAGTGTAAAAGTCTGAAACATGAAATTGAAATACCAACAGGGCAAATAAATTTGAAATATTCATAAAAAAATTCTATTTTCTCATTTGTTGCTGAACTCACGAGCTCTAAACCCGCACGTAATAATAAGCTGAACGTCAAAGTCGACCACGGTAGAGGGATGTTTATTTTGAATTAACAACAAATACTGAAAAAAAAAAATAAAAAGACAAAGATGGAAAGAGTGTAAGGCTGGTTGGTTGACTCTTTCCTCTTTTTCTTTAGGAATAATTATCAGTTTTTTTAGAAAGAAACGTAGTAATTCGTTATAAGAAAAGAATTTTGAAGAAGTTTGAGGGGGTATTGGCAATATAAATTGGCTTGATTAAAAATAAGAATACATTAGAATATATACTAGAATATATGAATATTGGACCCAAAAAGAAAAATTCTCAAAAAGTTCCTTCAAATTTATGAAGGTCCTTATGAGATAACCAATATTATTGGTTATGTAGACATATTAGTGGAATAGTGGAAAAACTATACGTCAACAATTGATTTAATTATTTTAACTTGAAATAAAAATAAAAAAAATCCACAAAACACAACAAAATATCATTCATAGTATAATGGTGGTGGGAATATGGGAAAATAATAATTTTAAATTCCTGACTTCAAGTCGAAAATTTGGAATTTAACCACAAGTCTATAATAACAAAACAGAACAAAAAATTATTACAATACATTTTATAATACAGTTTGAAACAACGAACTGATCCTTATGAATAAGGGATCACTTCGTTTGGGGGAGGCGTTAAGACGGTTCAGCTGTATACCGATTTATAATCATGCATGTCATATTATTTATAAATTTGAACTAAATGACACCTGATCTCTGAAAATAATAAAAAGATAGACCTTATTAAGCCGTCATAATAGGGCGGAAGATGAAATATGCAAAGTAAAATAGATTGTTTCCGAAACTTTTATTTCATTTTGGCACGTTTCCTTGATCAAGTGCCGTTAGGAAAATTGCGTAACCTGTGAGGGGATTTAAACTCATGAAAATATTGACACTCGTGTCTGGCCATTAGACTACGGGTCAAGGCCGGTTACGAGACGACGACAGGTGAATTGTTTTTCCCATTCTAACGCTCGTGTGTTCTCTTACGCCAGGAAATCAAACTTTCTGGCCTAGGGTCGTAATATACTATTGTTAGGAAAACGAAAATGTAAGTATTGCAATGCAAAATAACTGCTAAAAATTGTTTGATATCCAGAAATCCAAGTTAATTACTTATTTAATTTACGAGCTTTTCTTATTATTTGTGTTCATTGAAATTTCAAAAAGTAAAGTAAATGGAGGACGATTTGAGGGTATTTTCGATGTCTTGTATGGTAGAATGAGTATGTTATTTTTAACAAAGAGAAATGAATTTAACTTGTATATTCGAAAAATATTCAAGAATACAAAAAGATATTTTTAGCAACACTATTTCGACTTGCGAATAATCACAATCAACCATTTGTTCAGAATGCATGTAAAAATTTCGATTCTTCGCAACAAAAAAAATTCGCAAAATATTTTGCAAAATTTTTGCAAAAATTTCAGCCGTAAACAGTGTTAGAGATTGATTACCAAATAAATTTTTTTTTTATTTGTCTACTGTTATTATAAAATATGCTCAAATAGTAAGATGCAGTGTGCTCAGACCCTCAGATTGCAAAGCGGGGTACCTACAGACGCGATTGCACGCCGTATCCGTGTGAAGCGAGTAGGGAGAGACGACGGGGCACGCTGCTTTTGTTCCTTCCTTGTCCTTCTTGCGTGCGAGAACACCTCCAACTTCTCCTTATTCTCCTCGCTTCCTCCTTGCAATGCTATTTTTATATTTCACGCTGTCGGTTTTCTAGTCGAAATTGAGAATTGTATTTTTATGTGCCACCGGCGCGCAAACTTATTTTTTCGCTACAGTTAACATTGCGCTACAGAGGAATGAAATTTAAAAATTGAACTGCGCATGCGCCCATAGCCATGAACCAATCTTATTCTTCTTCTTCTTCGTACAGCGATTGCATCTTACTGGCAAAGCATTGTACATTTGAACTGCGCAGGCGTTTACTAAAATCCATTACTACTACACAAGATCGATAAAATTAAAATGGCCGGGACTAGTCGTGACATATCAAGTGTAATGACTAGCGCCGCAAACAACTACAATACTAGATTAGATTCGAGAGTACGCATAGAAACTCGTATACGCACCGGAGTCACATAAAATAGAATACGTGCCAATGCACACATTTCGGGAAATTACGAGACTCGCGACAATGCTCACAGGACTGATCGCGCCTCGGATTTGTCTCGGCTTTGCCTCAGCTACGTCTCGACTACGCCTCGACTACGTATCAGCTACACCGCGACTACGCCTCACCTACGCCTCACCTACGCCTCGACTACGCCTTGGTTCCGATCTCCTGCGAGCATTGTCGCTCGTCACGCAATAACCCTCATTTTCCTTTTTTAAAATCTTGATTTATTAATTGTTTACACGCACAAGGAAAATACATAATTTCAGAGTACAATGTTCCTTACTTAGTTTTAGATACCTGTTTCTCAGAAAGAAACTCTGACCCTATAAGTTCCGAATTTATTTGTTCAAATTATTAATTATCCACTCCACACGGGAGCCGCGTATAATAGGATTGTTCTGATAATCATTTTGTATAAGAATAATTTATTTTTAATTCTGAGTCTACTCTTTCTGCACATGAGAAAGTACAGGATACGTAGCATTTTTTGTGCTTTTTTAAGTGCACTTGAGATGTGCTCATTGTGCGTTAGTTTGTGATGGAGTGAAACTCCAAGATATTTGGCTACTGTTACGGGCTTAATCACGTTATTGCAAATTATAAAATCAGGGAAGACAACCTTCCTATTTTGATGATTAAAGTTTTTCCTTGTGAAGACTACAAGCTCAGTTTTTTCAATATTCACGCTCAATTTCCATTTATCAAAAAATTCTAGTGTTTGGTTGGTAGCAGACTGCAGCCTATGCAGAGTCAGTTTTGGGCTCCAGGATGCAGTATACAATGACGTGTCATCGGCGAATAGGGAGCGCGAGACATGTTGGGACATTGGAATGTCATTTATGTAATAAATGAAGAGTAGAGGACCAAGAATAGATCCTTGCGGGACCCCTGCTTTAATGTCTCGATATTCAGATTTATTTCCATTAATTACTACTCTAAATTTTCTTCCCGATAGATATTTCTGCGCTAATTTAATCAGGTAAATTGGGAATTTTAATTCATTCAGTTTATATATAAGGCCTTTGTGCCAGACAGTGTCAAATGCTTTTTCGAGGTCTAGCAGGACCATTGCCGTAGTTTTATTTTTATTTAAGTTAGTACTGATGGTATTGACTAACCTGATGAGTTGTTGCACCCTGCTCCTTTTCTGCCTGAAACCGAATTGTTCAGAGATGAGCATTTTATGTTTATTTTCAAAAGCTAGGATTCTGTTAAATATGATTCTTTCAAAGATTTTAGCTAAGCTACGCAATAGGCTGATCGGTCTATAGCTAGCCGCAAATAACTTATCCTTTCCAGTTTTATGAAATGGTAAGATATTAGGAATTTTCAACCTGTCTGGAAAATGACAAAGCTTGAGGCAGGCGTTGAAGATATAATTAATTTGGACATAAGCTTTTTTTGGCAAATTTTTTAGCAGGATGTTTTGCATGCCATCATGGCCAGGCGCCTTCCTCGAGCCTGTTCTCATGACAGCCAGTCTTATTTCCTTAGGTGTTACCAGTTCAATGGCAACTAAGTCAGGCAGGGAAGTCGCAATTTCTCTGTATTTTTTGTTGACTGACCCGTCAGTGCCAGGGTCACCATAGTCTTGTATGAGATAATGGACTAACTCATAATGATCTGCGAGCACTTCTGTTTTGTCTGTGTCCGAGATGGCTAGTCCTTTTTTGCCATGCAGGGTGGGAACTTTATTCAAGTTACTTTTTCTAACAAGGCCCTTGGCCATTTTCCATAAGGAATTATCCTTCACATTTAAATTTGATAATCTTGTCAATGTCGGCTATATTTTTAAGATTAGGTACAAGTTCTAACTTTTCACAAAGAATATTTCTATACTTATTCCAGTTTGCACTCTTATAATTATAAAATTCAGTCTTCATTTGTATTATATTGCTAAAGCTTTGGAATGTCATAAGTACAAGTAAATGGTCCGAGTTAAGCTCATCAACTACATTAATATCGATATCACAGTCAAAATTCTTCACTAGCCCTATGTATGGGAATAAGGTGAAATTGTCAGGGAGTATAATTTTATATGAGTTCTTAAGTACAAAGTCAAGTAGTATTTTGCCATTGTGATTTCCATTTTTGCACTTCCACACTGAGTTTTTGGCATTTAGGTTTCTTTATTCCCAGTCCTAAGAATACTTTCTAGTTCTCTTAAATTGAGTTTGGCGTTAGGCGGGTTGTACACCGAGGCTAATACTATACTGTCACAGAGCTCAATCGCCACGCTTTCTATATGTTTTGTGTTTAGATTAACCTCTATATAGTTGATATTATCCTTAATTAGAATTTGTACCCCTCCCTGAGTCTTATTTCCTATTCTCTCCTTTCGCACAACATTATAGCCTGCCATGTAAAATTGATTTTTAGGAGTTAATCTAGTTTCATTTATAAACATTATGTCTACATTATGGTCCTAGAGAAATTGCGAGAGTTCCCTGGAGTTGCCTCTGATACCATTAGCATTCCAGTGTCCCAATGTTAATTTATCGACAGTCTTTCTATTTGCTGTCATTAGCTAGTATTTCAAAGAAAACAACAAGCCTATCCATGTCAGTCTTACAAGTTACGAGTTTGGCGATCAAGGTTTTTACTAATCTAAGCATCTTACCTAGGTTACAAATTGAGTTAAGTTTCTTGAGTTCAGCTGCTAACTCCTGGAACTCTCGTGCCTCCTTGTTGGTAGCATATTCCTTTCTTTCTTCGTTGTAGGTGGCGTTGCTTATGTGTTGCTGCGCAGAGGTGTTTGTCCACGCAAACGGCTTCGTATTTTTCAGCTGTGGATAGTGTTGCTGAATTCTTGGGGGTGGGAGTTTTCTCCCTTGCCCTTGAATTTCCGCTGATTGTTTTTTAGTGCCTTGGTCAAATTTCTCCAGTCTTCTTTTATAAACTGGGCAGTTAGCGTCGTTAGCTTGATGTTCCCCTTTGCAGTTCGCACATTACGGTGGTTCATTTTCATTTTTCGTAGTCTTCTCGTCTAGGTGTTGCTCAGTGAGATGTTTTTTTGCGCAGAACATGCACTTGGGTGTGTTTTTGCAGTGCGAGCTCCCATGTCCAAAGAGTTGACACATCCTACATTGTCACACGCCTGCTATTGCGTTAATTCTCCCAGTAGATTTTAACTAGGCACACGTACTTTATTTTTCTCACTTTACTGATGTCCTGGTCTGCTTGTAGGGTGACCATATACTATAGAGTGGAAAGTCTGTTGTTATTCTTTGTTTCATGCGGATAACTACTTTAGCTACTTTCACTTCCTGCAATTGGAGATTATCTTGCACTTCCTGTGTCGGTATTATTGGCAGCCCCTTGAGTACCAGATGTCTCAGTTTATCTTCTTTAAAGGGATGAGTAAAATAGGTTGTATTCGCTGCGTCCAGCTTGCTTGTGATGGTATTATATTCCTGCTTGTTGTAGACATGAATTGTTATTCCCTGCCTTGAGAAGTTAAAACTGGTTTTTTTCGAGGTCGTCAGCTCATTTATCTCGGTGATCGTTTGGTTAGGGTTATTAAGGTTTGAAGTTAGCACAATCGGTGGTACCTTCTGCTTGGGTTTTTTCTCGGGTACATTGCTTGTTCCTTCATCTTCGTCCTGGGAGTGATCTGCGTCTTCATCAGACAGTACGTCAAACCTGTTTTTAGTGATCATTTACACTTTATTCACTCGATTATAATAAACTCAATAAATCTAGAACATGTAATGATTGATAATGTCAATGATCGAGTCACAATATGTGAGCGAATAATCGCGAATCGAATCTACTGAATAATAATGACACAAACTCTAGATGATCTTAGTAGCTCTCTGATAGACCCTCAATAACCCTCATTGTGTGCCTAGGCACGTAATATACTATTCTCGACTCCGTGCAAAAGAGGCGGGAAGCCTATAAAAAAAAATGGTTTCAAACGACAATTTAGAATTTACGAAATATGTAGTTGAAGAAATAATACTTCTTTTTTCAATATTTTTAAAAAAATCTGCTTGATTTTAATATCTGAAAGGTCCTACGAAATTGTATAAGGATTTCAACACTTGCAAAATAAACGTTCAGTAAAATTTAATGCCAATCAATATTTAGAATTTTAACTAATATAAAAATTCTATAGAATTTTTAGGTTTTTAAATTAAATCGTAAATCATGAATTTTGGATTTGCATACATCTTACCCGTAAATTTAAAAAATTTTTAATCAGAGAATTATTTTCTATTGAGAAGAATGTCTTAATTGAAAATTTCTATTTACGTTTGAAATTGATATACTCAATTTTATGTTAAAAATATTTCCATCTTACATTTTTTATCAAAAAATGAAATACTCTACGTAAAGGAAAAAATTTCTAATAGAAGTATGTACATAAATTATAAAGCTAAAAAATGTGTTCATTGATATCTTCAGATGACCTGGTAAGTATTTTTATTGACTTGAAATTTTACATGAAAATTTTTGTTTCAAGTGATCAAAACTTGTTATATTTTCACAAGATCTTATGAACGAGTGCAATTTTCAAATGAAATATCTTGTAATTCCTAATTTGTCTGTTCTTCAGATATCGTAGGAAGATGAAATTCAAAGTCATTAAATGCTTGAAGTCTTATGTCATGTTTCTCAGGTCTAAAAATAAAATATTTTGGACCAGATTTGGATTTAAATTTAATCTTAATTTTGAAATAGTCTGGTTCTGACTTGGTTGTAGCCTGGTAAGTGACTCCTCGTGAATTTTCTGCTTAACCATGTGCGTTCAGCACGAATTCGGCGTAGCCGTCGTTTCGATAAACCTGGCGATGACGAAGTCCCGGGTGGCAGGGGTTCTCAGTACTACCCTGGTATCGAAGTTCCCCGGGTAGGCGAGGCGAGTAGCGTCCCGCGCGGTTGAATAATCTAAGACCCGGTGGGCCTTAGAGTACCGGGCCTGCATTCGCGGACGCAGGCGGAGAAGGTAGCGAGAGGCGGTGGCGGTTGGCGAGTGACAGGCGTGAGGGGTAGTCTGTCGTCAGGGTTAAGGGCCGTTCCCTCTAAGATTGGCTCGTTCTTAGTTTTGTCGCTGGACTGGTGTCCTCGAGCGGTAGCCCTGTCCTCGGCGTTGGAAGTCACTTCGTAGGATGGTGGCCTTGTTTCTCCACCTTGTTGCTCCTTATAGCCGACCGTCAGATTCTCCTGAGCGTCGGCGGTGGTGAGGTATCCTACCTCTCTGTGACGCTGGAGTTGCCGGCTGATGGCGCGGGCGCGTTTCTTGCGGGGATTGAGACCCATGCGCCATGTTCAGCCTAGTCTAGATGGTGCTGGCGTTTCTGGGAGGCTTTCGGCGAGAAATTTAGCAATCGGGATGTCGTGTGTGTAACTGGCCCAGGATTTGGTCTCGAGCCCGGATCCGCCTGTCTAGTAAGGATGGCGCCCGGAGGGCATCACAAGCTGTCTGGTCGTTACGAATCCAGTCGGTGGTGCGCTGCCAGGCCTCCTGAGAGTTCGTTCAGCAGTAGGGATGGCGCCCGGAGAGCATCGAAAACAGCTGGAACTTGTCCTCGGGTGATGATGGAACAGAATTATTCTTTAGTCCTGAGAAGGACTGGTGATTGAAGTAGTTATACAACTTCAGAGTTGTTCCAATAGTCCTGAGAAGGACTGGTGTTGTTGGTGAGGGTTATTGACCAAGACGTTTTGTAATTGAGCCTGGAGTTTTATTCTCTATATTATCGTCGAGCTGGAGAGCGTCGCTGTGAAGTACTCCAACGTGTCCGGTACAGTGGTCGGGCCGGTTCTGACCTAGCTGCCTTGCGGCGCTTCCTTTTAATAATATAAACTAATATAAACTAATACGAACTTATATGAATAAAATATCGAATGAAAGGGCAACTGTCCTTCTTTTCTTACAAATCTCCAATAACTTTTCAGTCAATTCATTCTTACATATAATAATTTTAATACAAGTAAGCTCGGTCTCTGTTTGGATCTTTCGATCATCTTGTTTTCTTGAGACACAACACGATCCCCTAATAATTAACCTAGGGAGTACGATGATTTTAATAGTAATTAATGCTGCCTGCATTTTACTTCCTAATTAATTGACTACTTAATCTATAGTTATATGATTCATTATGAATGCGAAAAATTTGTCCATAATCAAACGTCCCTATTATTTAATTGAATTAAAATATTAATTAGTTATTTTCTAAAGACCACGGATAATTGATCAGGTCATCCATATTCCCTAAAGCTAGTTATCAAAACATCAAATCAATAATAAAAGTAAAAATAATCAAATTATAAAATAAATAAAAGCAATAGATTCTAGAAATTAATTCTAATTAAGGTAGACAAATAGAAACAGTTAAATTTTAAACAACAATGGGGAAAATTCTAGAAAGTAATTCTAATTGCCCAACTACGTGCTATCCTCTTGATACTCCGAACCTCCGTTAGGGATGGGTGGAGCACTTGGTCCTGGCACGTCATACCACTGTACATAGAGCGCACCTGAGCGAACCCTAGGTTGGAATTCTTACAACCTTTAGACATTGTTTACCCCTTAATGTCTTTTAAATGAGCAAGCGAGGATCGTTTTTGCGAAAAACGAAGGACTTTGGAAATACCACAATTAAAATTTCAGGTATAGAATATTAAGTGCTCCTTCGTTTATCGCCTTATAAGCCGATGGCGCATATCAATTTCATATTGCTTAAGGGGGTCCTACCAAGTAAACGCCGTTTTTCGAGGCGTTTTTTGGGATCTTGCAGAAGGAAAAGAATTCAATATTTTCCAATGCGGTTTCTTTTTAAATTTTTATTGGTCCTTTGAGTATAAAAAAATCGAAATTTAAGAAATAAGTTTTATGCTGTAGCCACAGCACCCCTGCGAAATTAGGCCTTCCAAAAGTATGTGGGTTGATGGTACACACGATTTTGCAAAAACTTTTCGTCTGAAACACAAAAGGAAAAGTTTTTTACAATCTGCAGACTTGTCGCTATCGTTCGGTACAAGATGAGCTTCCAATTGTTATAAAAAAATAATAAAAAAATTGTTTTTATCTGCTTAAAAAACCGAAAAATGAGATTTTTTTTTCATGATCCGCCATTTTGACAATTGTAAAGATAATTATGTGAATTGTTACCGTACGATAGCGGCAAGTCTGCAGATTGTAAAAAACTTTTCCTTTTGTGTTTCAGACGAACAGTTTTTGCAAAATCGTGTGTACCATCAACCCACATACTTTTGGAAAGCCTAATTTCGCAGGGGTGCTGTGGCTACAGCATAACACTTATTTCTTAAACTTCGATTTTTTTATACTCAAAGGACCAATAAAAATTTAAAAAGAAACCGCATTGGAAAATATTGAATTCTTTTCCTTCTGCAAGATCCCAAAAAAGCCTCGAAAAACGGCGTTTACATGGTAGGACCCCCTTAAGCAGAAATTTTTAATTCAAAAATGAAATGCTGTACGAAAAAGAGAATTTTTTAAAATAAAGTAGTTGACTTAAAAACTACAAAACTTTTCAATAAATATATTGACGTGAAATTTTCAACAACTTTTAACTTTTGATTTTACCAGTAAATTATATTTCAAGTTCTTAAATCTACTATTAATTTTACACGATCTTCCAACAATTTAATTTAGGCAAGTATTTTTCAAGTTCAAAATCGATATATTCAATTCTATACTAAAATTATTTTGATCTTACTTTTTTTAGCCTGAGCATACATTTTGAGTTTAAAATATAAAAATATAATTTATGTACTTCTATTAGAAATTTTTTACTTTACGTAGAGTATTTAATTTTTTGTTAAAAAAATGCAAGATGAAAATATTTCTAACATACAGTTGAGTATATCAATTTTAAACTTAAATAGAAATTTAAATTTTCTATTAAGACATTCTTCTTAGATAGAAAATAATTCTCTGATTAAGAATTTTTTAAATTTACGGGTAAGATGTATGGAAATCCGAGATTCATGATCTAAGATTTAATTTGAAAACCTAAAATTCTATTGAATTTTAATATTGGTTAAAATTGTAAATATTGATTGGTATTAAATTTTACTGAAAGTTTATTTTTTTTTATTTTGCAGATAATGTTCTGAAAATTTGGCAAAATCATCTCTTGCCCAACCCCTTCCATATGGTTGATGCGAAACTTGATTTGGTTTTAAGGTCGGTTTCACATGGAAACCCGGCTATGCCCTTTCAAAACAAACGCTGTTTTGAGCTGTTTTTACGGAATTTAAAAATATTTTCAAAGCAGGGTAAATAAATATCAAAAGAATTTAGAAAAATATTTGAAGTTGAAAAAATTTAGGATAATATAATTTAATCAAAATTTTTTGAAATTATAAAAATTAATTATTTATGTTCAAAAAGTAAACTTAATATTTTGGTAAAATGTTTGTTTAAAGAAAAGTTTAATCGAATCGAATAAATATTTGTTTTGCTATGTGGGAAAAATTCGAAGAAATTTGTCTGTGAATCATAAAATAGTGTATTACGTGCCTAGGCGCACGAGGGTTAATGCGCGACAAGCGACAATGCTCGCAGGAGATCGAAGCCAAGGCGTGGTCGAGGTGTAGCTGAGGCAAAGCTGAGACGAAGCCAAGACAAAGCCGAGACGAAGCCGAGGCGCGATGAGTCCATCGAGCATTGTCGCGAGTCTCGTAATTTCCCGGATTGTGTGCATTGGCACGTATTCTATTTTATGTGACTCTGGTGCGTATACGAGTTTTTATGCGTACACTCGAATCTAATCTAGTATTGTAGTTGTTTGCGGCGCTAGTAATTACACTTCATATTTCGCGACTAGTCCCGGCCATTTTGATTTTATCGATCTTGTGTAGTAGTAGCCATGGGAGTGAAACCCGCTATGGAAGGGGAGAAACACGTCCATGCAAACGTGGGGGAATTACGCAGCCAATTAAAAATCACCCAAAAAACCATGAGAGTGAAGCCCGCTTTGGGAGGGGAGAAACACGTCCATGTAAATGTGTGGGAATCACGCAGCCAATTAAAAATCCCCCAGAAAACAGTTGATCTCGCGGTTCAGAAGAGTCATAGCAGCTTGTGAAATTACATTTAGTCTAAAGCCAAGGAAATTAATGCTAAATACTCCAATGAGGCACCAGAGGCGATCAAGTTATGAAATTACAAGACCAAATTTACTGCTTAATACATAGTAATACAAAGTTTTGCAATTTCAGCACCTAATCGCTTCAGATGTATAAAAATTTCATTTTAGAATGTATTCTGGCAAAGGGGACAGGAGGGCAGCGGGAGCACTGAAAGGCTCCATGCAAAAGTGGGGAATCGCATGCATTTACCGCCATGTTTGTTTCCAGTAATTTACCATTGGGTTTCACCCCCATGGTAGTAGCGGATTTTAATAGACGCATGCGCAGTTCAAATGTACAAGGCTTTGTCAGTAGGGTGCTAACGCTGCACGAAGAAGATTAAGACTAGACTAGTCGCGAATTATCAAGTGTAATGGAAGAAAATGATAATAGATTAGTCTCGAGTGTACACATAAAAACTCGTATACGCACCAAAGTCACATAAAATAGAATACGAAAAAATTGAACTGCGCATGCGCCCATAGCCATGAAACGAAACACAAAATCTTCTTATTATTCTTCTTCTTATTCTTCTTCTTCTTCGTACAGCGTTAGCATATTACTGGCAAAGCCTTGTACATTTGAACTGCGCATGCGTCTACTAAAATCGATTACTACTACACAAGATCGATAAAATCAAAATGGCCGGGACTAGTCGTGACATATCAAGTGTAATGACTAGCGCCGCAAACAACTACAATACTAGATTAGATTCGAGTGTACGCATAAAAACTCGTATACGCACCAGAGTCACATAAAATAGAATACGTGCCAATAGACACAATTTGGGAAATTACGAGACTCGCGACAATGCTCGCAGGACTGATCGCGCCTCAGCTTCGTCTCGGCTTTGCCTCAGCTACATCTCGGCTACACCTCGACTACGCCTTGGCTCCGATCTCCTGCGAGCATTGTCGCTCGTTACGCAATAACTCTCGTTGTGCGCCTAGATTATGGTTTATCACGTAATTTTTCATTAAAAAGACCATCTTATACAAATTAATATTAATGCCTTCAATTTTTCCTTCCATTTTCTGAAACAGAATCTTCGTGATTTTTTGAAAATGTTTTAAATTACCTTAAATGTTTTAAATATTATGTTACAAATTATATCTAAATTATTTTGACAGAATTATTTCAAATTACATCAATTCCATTTAATTCGTTTATATTATATTTCGTTCGTAATATTCGCAAACAAACAATGATTTTTTACTTTGACTTCATATCTTAAGTTTATTCTACCAATATGATCCAAATATTGCTCCCTGCAATCTAAACATTTATATGCTGTTTGAAATCTTTTTACTAATTCTGTTTCGCAAAATTGGCATTTTGTGTTTATAACTTCATTTTTTACTATTGAATGCCAAGAATTTTCAAGTTTATAATTGAAGCGAAAAGGAATATGTATCTGTAGATAACATAGTTCACAAATTTTAAATATTGTGATTTTGTGGACATATATTTTTTCTACTTCCGGAAATAAGGAAATGCATGAACAATTCAAGAGAATTTGATAAGCTCTTGGATGATCTTGTGGACAAACACCATCTACTTGTATAAATTTTTAAAAAATCGTTGAAGGATTTTCAGTTGTTGGAATCATTTTGTAAAATGTGATTCAATTAAGGTTAAATGAAAAATTTTTTCCTCAATTTGTAAGTTATTCTCTTGAGTTATTCAAATTTTTTTTTAAAGTAAGTGGAGTCTTATTTACTAAAGGTAAGTATGTTTGATTATTTGTATTATTTGTAAGTGACTCCTTTGTAAAATAATACTTTCTTGAATAAATTTAATTCTACCTTATTTTTGTTCAATTCGTTATTTATAAAAACTATTAATCTGTTCAATCAATCATAATATCAGTTTTTATGTAAATTTTATTACTTCTCACAATTTGAGTCCAATAAAGTTTTGATTTAAGTTTTGTTGAAATGAATTTAGTGTTGTTGAATTGAAAAGTTCTGGGTACTACATTCCATTCTTTGTATAAACTGTGTATTTCCTAAATGCCTATGTAAGTCATTAAGTGGCTTTCCATCAAAAAACTTACATTTTTTTTTCAATACTTTAAAAGTAAAGCCCCTTCGAATTTTCGAATTTTATTTTTAATTATATTCACTAAAGTTAGATTTGTAGGCAAAAAGTGAGTTAAGCAGTATGATAAAATTGAAAAGAAATAACATTTTTCCATATATGTCACTTCTCTGCAGGTTATGTCCTAGAAAAAAAAAACAGATAGTATTAGTATGTGACCTGAAAGAAAATTTATAATGTTAGATAGAATTCGTGGATGGAATTTGCTTATGTGTAAAGGTTTATAAATGTCCTGAAAATTGTTTTCTGTTTATTTTTTGTAGTTTCCTTTGAACAATTGTTTGAGATATAGTTTGACCACCTTTATTTTGGAGTTTAGTTTTTTTTTTGAGCTATTGAATCTTCATATTTTTCTTCACAAAAGTCATAAGGTTCTTACATCAATTTTATTGGTTACTTTGGCCTACATCGCAAGGTTCTCCTTTACTGTTTATAAAATATGCATAATTATCCTTTCTCATTGTTAATTGGTCGCGGCATTCAATTATATTCTTCTGTGTCCTAGGCAATCCAGATATTGAAGGTTGATCAGAGGGTGGCTCTGGGGGTGGCCTTTCTTCTGTAAAATCGTCTTCGTCAGAGTTTTCAGAATTCTCTATTTCTAGTATATTCAGTTGTTCGTTTTCGTTTTCATGTTCTACGTTTTGAAAATTTTCCTGGATTTCTTCTTCTTTTTCGTATTCGCTTGATAAGTCAGAATTTGATTCAAAATAACTTTCTTGTATTAATTCTTCATTTTCATTTTTCGGAGAGTTTTTCTTCTTCTTATTTATTTTTGGTTTTTGTTTAACATTATAATCTGGATCAGAATCAGATTCGTCTTCGGATTTCATAAATTTACCTTTTTTATCATTTTCAGTCAATTTATTCATTTACTTAACTTTACTGGGTCTACCTCTTTTTTAAATTGATTTCTGTAATTTTACTTCTTGAATAATCTTTCGTGGCCTTCCACGCTTCTATTGTACCTTATTTGTTACTTCAACATTTCTTAATAATTTATTTTTCATAGTATCTTCATTTTTATCCATATTTATATTCCTCAAATTTTTTAACTGGCTCCTTGTTTGCATAGCATAACATTTATTTTTATTTTGTAATAAAATTGGAACAGAATCCATGACACATTTCAAAAATTGGGAAACAAATGTTTCCGAAATCACTGATCAATTTATTTCCATTTCCCTCATTTTTCATTTTATTCATATCAATCAACCTTTTATTAATTACGTTAAATAGATTTTCTTCTTCCAATGGTTTAATAGTTTTTTCATTGTTTTCATAAATTGTTCTCTTTTTTATATCTTCAAAGTCTAATTTCATACAACATTTTTCATCATTGTTATAATCATTTTTCAATAAATACTCTTCATTTAATAATTGTTTAAATTTTTCAGTATCATTTCTATTATTTTTTCCTACATAATCATCATCATAATTGCGTTTTTCATCATCAAAATTTTTAAATAAAGCTTCTTCGTATAATTTTTCGAGTTCTTCAAAATTTTCATGGATTCTTCGTTTTTTTAAATCTTCATAATTTATATCATCATTATATTTCTTATCTTTCATATTCTTAATTAAATTTCCATCGTTTGTCAGTATTTGTTCCTTTCCTCCAATTTTATCATTATTTCCATCTTCAATAACCTTATATTTTAATTCATTATAATTTCTTCGATTATTTTTATTCTTAACTAAATTTTCTCCGTTTAAAAATTCCTTAGTTTCTTTAGAATTTCTCTCATCAATTTTTCTTTCTTCAATAATATCATAGTTTATTTCTTCATTGCATTTAAGATTTATTTCTGGTGCTTTGTTTCCATGTTTAAATCTAGATATGCATTTTGCATTTCCTTGTTTAATTAAATTTATTTCAATATTGTTTTTATCATTTATATCGTTGTTTTCAATATCTTCTAAATCTATAGGATTTCTTGATAAAGCATCTGCATTCACATTAGTTTTACCTGCTTTGTATGCAACATCAAAATCATATTCTGTCAATTTTAATTTCCATCTAGTTACTCGTGAGCAAGGGTCCTTCGAGCTTTGAAACCATACTAATGGCTTATGGTCTGTGACCAAGATAAATTTTCGTCCATATAAATAAGGGCAAAAATATATTACACAATAAATAATTGCTAAAGCTTCTTTTTCGTATGTGTCGTATTTTCTTTCACAATCATTTAGTGATCTAGAAGTAAAGGGTTTCCCAATAGGGGTGATATGATTTTGAATGTCCCTATCGGGCTCATTTGAACTGAAATTTTTGACGTCTGCTGTCAGTTGTCATCAGTAAGGTTTGCCATTTAATCATGAGTAGTTTCACGCTTCCACAACGTTTGGAAATTGTCCAATTATTTTATCAAAATTCGAGAAGTTTTGTCGGTGTTCAAAGAGCATATCGTGCAAAATATGGTCGTCATTCTGCTCCATCCGCGCTCTCAATTCGTCGAATAATCGATAAGTTGGAGAGTGAATTTACTCTATTGGATACTAAGCCTAAAAATCGTATGCGTACCGCACGTTCTACACAGAATATAGCCGCCGTACAGGCCAGTATCGAGGAAAACCGTGAATTGTCCGTGCCACGCCGATCTCAGGAATTGGGCCTGTCCAGGATGACTACCTGGCGTATTTTGCGATTGGATCTTGGCCTGCATCCCTATAAGATGATTCTGGCCCAAGAACTGAAGCCTAATGACCATCGTTTGCGTCGGGAGTTCGCGGATTGGGCTCTGGAATCAATTGAAAATCATCCCAATTTTCATAAAAAAATCATCTTTTCTGATGAGGCGCATTTTTGGCTCAAGTCTCGGGGGACATTTGGCCGATATATTGTTTAAATCATAAATGGCATAGAATATCCAATATATTAAAAAAGATTTCGATCAATTCCGAATGAATATTCAGTGTTTTTTTTCAATTTCAAAACATATCACCCTTATTGGGAAACCCTTTATAAGCTATTGGTTTATCTTTACCTATTTTGCCTTGAGAAAGTATTCCTCCTATAGTGAATCCTGACGCATCAGTTGTCAAAATGAAAGGTTGTGAGAAGTCTGGTCTTTGTAAAAGAGGTTCATCACACAATTTTTCTTTGAGAAGTTCAAATGCTTCTTGTTGCTTTTCTGACCAAATAAATTTTACATCTTTCTTTAAAAGTTGGTTCAAGGGTGTTGCAATTTTAGAAAATCCATCAATGAATCTTCGGTAATAACCAGTTAATCCTAAAAATTGTTTAATATTTTTAGGGTTTTTTGGTATCGGTAAATTTTTTACTGCCTCTAGTTTCTTAGGGTCTGGTCGTACTCCTTCTTTGTCTATTATATTTCCTAAGTATGCGTCGTGAAAATAATATAGAATAATATATAATATAATACGTGAAAATTCACATTTATCTGGCTGTAATTTGAGATTTGCTGCACTTAATATTTCCATTAGTTTGTTAATTTTTTGCTCGTGTTCTTCTAAAGAATTTGCACATAAGACAATGTCATCTGAGTAGACGAATAATTCAGTTCCTTGAAGTCCTGTTAAAACTAAAGCCATTAATCGCTGAAACGTAGCTGGTGCATTTTTCAAATCAAATGGCATACAGTCAAATTCGTAATGGCCATAAGGGGTTGAAAAAGCTGTTTTATGAGTCTTCAGGGCTCATTTTTATTTGATGAAATCCGGAAGCAAGATCAAATACGGAAAAATATTGTGCTGATCAGAGCTGGGTAAAATGGTTCTCAAAATGTATTTAAAATGTACAATGCACAATAGTTTCGCAAAATCCATTTAAAATGCAAAATAGAAAATGGTTTCCTGTTTTCTATTTAAAATTAAAAATGTAAAATGTATATTTGAAATAGGTTAGTACAAAATGCAAAATGAATTTTTAATAATACAAAAAATTACATCAAGAATATTTATTTTTCTTTGCGTATGTGTTCATTTGCTTTAAGTAGCAATTGCTTCTCGAATATTGCGTCCTCCATGGATCTTCTTTTTGGGCGCAAAATCATGCCTGCGTAACTAAATAGTAAAATAAAATCAGTGTTTCGAAAAATGGCTGCCTGCGCGAGCAGCGCGTGTTGGCTTTCCGCTGGAAAAATTCTGCCATCGGCTGTAAACTGGTGCGCGATTCAATATCGAATTAAATTAATTTGATTTTAAATCGCGCGCCAAATTTTGACCAATGACAGCATTTCTCCGGTGGGAAGCCAACATGTGCTTTTACTTGTCCAGGGCAGAACCAAAAAAAAAACTATAAAATAGTATTTTAAGTCGAAAATAGGTTGAAAACCTATTTAAAATGGGAAATGCAAAGTGGTTTTCTTCTTCCTATTTAAAATACAAAATGGAAAATGGCATTTTGCATTTCATATAGGTATTTGAAATGGATTCATTTGAAATAGTTACCCAGCTCTGGTGCTGATTCCAATTGATCTGAAATATCGATTATATTTGGTAAAGGGTAAGAATCGCCAATCGTTTTTTCGTTGAGTTTTCGAAAATCAAGTACCATTCGCCATTTTCTATTTCCATGTGAGTCCATTTTTTTGGGTACTATCCAAACAGGTGTATTATATGGTGATTGTGAGAGTTTAATAATTTTATTATCGATCAGTTCACTTACTTGTCGTGAAATCTCTTCTTTATGTACTGGAGGGAATCTATTTTGTTTTGAAAATATAGGTTGATCATCTGTTGTCGGAATGTTAAATAAAAATAAATTTTTATTTTAATATCCTATTTTGTGTAGTTTCAATTATCCGATCTTTCTGTGATTAAAAATTAGCCAAGCTAGACTCAAGCACAGAATCTTTGGTAATTATACGACTCACAGAAATCACGACAGTCGAAAATCAGAATTTTTGCAATACAAAATTAATCAGGCCTGACTCAAGCACAACTTCCTTCTTAATTCATGTAATTTACAAAATTCTGATAATCGTTTTGTAAGGAACGAAACAAAACAACATCTATGGCTTTGGTACTTACCAGACGAAATTATACTAATTCCTGGAATTGTAATTCTGACATTAAAAATAAGTACTCTCTGTTTTTCATAAACAAAATATACCTATATTTCATTTCTAAAATAGATCTCATTCGTAATCATGAGTTTGCGGTTAGCGTAGTATTTATATTGAAGATGTTTTCTCTTGTTGAATTAATATACTTGTCGGCCTAAAAAATTACCATTTCAATGGACATGCCAAGAAAAAATTATTTTACGTTATGTAATATTTTTTGTTATTATTTAAATTTATACTTTTTATTTTTGGCGACGGTAAACTGTATCGAAAATCATAGTTGAAATATTCTCGAATATTGTAATATAAAATAATAAAATAAAATAAATAAAATAATAAAAAAATATGATATTATGAAATAAAATTGTTATTATTATAATAAATATTTTTTAAATTAGATTGTACTAAAATTTTCCAGAAAACTTCTTTTTAGTCTAATGAAAAACTTTCTCACTGAAAGATTTTGTTGCTCAAAATTTTTTCGATAAATGAAGCGATTAAAGATTACAATTTATGATTTTGTCAATGTGTCCAAAAAAATTTAATAATTTTTTCATTAATAATAATAAGCATATTTAATTTTTCATTCTTTAGTTGCTTTCGGAATACTATATCACATAATTTCCTTTCGTATTTATGAAAAAAATTCTAAAAATATTGCTAAGTTGTCGCGAATTAAAGTGAAAAATGAGAAAATTTTGATTTCATAAAAAACTGGTTTCTTGTAAATATTTCGAAGACACTTGAAAATACAAAATTTTTTAATTTAAAATAAGAGATGCATAATGAAATTCTATTTCAGAATATATTTGAAAAAATTGGATTCTTAACTTGACCAAAGTGTAACGTCCTAGTTACTCACCTTTTATTATATGATTTATTTTTTCCTTGCTTTTGTTCAGAAGAGACCTGAAAAGATTTCTTAACGGAAACAGGGGTTGAGGATAGCCAACAATAAAACTCAAGAATATTACAATTATCAACGCTTTCATTTAAATATTTTGAATACAAATGTGACAGAAATTCCCCTTGAAAATTCCTCTTGGAAAGCAGCTTGAAAATGAAAGGGGGAGAATTTATATATTTATTCAAGTATCAAATTAGGGACTTGATAAAAATTTGGTACTTACCGAAATTGTTTCTAGTTAATGGTTCGAGTCCCCAAAATTCTTACGTGTCCTTGGTACAATGTTGAGGTCAATTTATGTGGATCCAATTAGATATTTAAAATCCTCTCGCAGCACTGATAATCCAATTAATATTCACAATGATGAACGAACTGATAAACTGATGGTAATGAGTGACAGTTGAAATCGCTTTCTGAGAAAGGTACTGAGTTCCGAACTTGAAGGCACTTTTCTAAGAGAATTCCGGGGTTGAAGATAGTCTGAAAGTCACTTGTTACTTTTCTGGTAAGAGATGCGATTCTGAAGATGGTCCGACGGTCACTCGTTACTTTCCTGAGAAGAGGTGCGATTTTGAAGATGGTCCGATGGTCACTGAAGATTTGTGGATTTGCAGGTGCTTTTATAGACTGCTTTTTCGGTCGTTACCTACATGAAATCCGCTATTTTTCAATCGATACTGACATGACATTGCAAGGTGCTCCCTAAAAGCTTTTCTTCCACCCAGATGAGACCATAATTGTTTCCACGAAGATTCCAACACTTTCTTTAATTTGTATCCATAGCGACAAGATTCTAATTTTAGTTCCACTCATTAAAAGGTCTTCTAGATTTTCCTTCGTGTTCCTCTAGCCTCCCTATTTCCCATAGGTGAACCTTAGGTCCCAATAGGGCTTCCCTTAGGTCGCAGAACGTGGACGTAAACGCCCCCCACCATAGATGCTTCGAACACTGGTGTACATAACGCATTCCAATGGGGTTCCCCAATGAATACAATTTCGTTTTGTCTAGACATTTAGGGTTTTTCAATGATCGATATATAGAGATACCTGTTGCTTTTACATGTTTAATATTTTCAAATTATTAATCTTACACATATTATTTTGTAAATAAATATTGATAGTCACGGGACGTGACAAAAGATACAATATTTGAAAATAATATACTTTTTAACTCAAAATATTGCTCTTTTAAAAAGCTGCCTTACAATGTTGAACCACTAATTCGTATTTAAACTTTTGAAATATTGTTCTATACAAAATACACGGATTTATTTGATTTTCAGTTAGTTTCTTCAATAAGTAAGTCTTATGGTGACAAAATTATCCATTTCACTCTTCTTTAAGGTAAAGAAACCAAATAGGGATCAGTGTTTCTTCTTCTACGTATGAAAATCAAAATTATGTATGTACCTCGATTCACCTTTTGTTTCTCTACCTTATCGGTTTCAGAAGATAACTGGAGCATATGCTCTGCCTTACCGATTAGGAAACAGAATACAACCGCGCCCACCTTCATTGTAGTTCCAAAGACGCTTAGGTGGATAGGGAGCGCTGCAGAAAATCAGTTAAAATTTAATACATGGGACTGGCAATCTTGCACCTCATCTCTGCTAACGGAGTCAAGTTAAAATCGTGAAATACGGGCTAATGCATACGGCTGTGTAAAAGAGGCGCGAGGCAGACGACAAATTCATAATAACAAAATATATAATTTAAGATATTACCCATCCTTTTTAGATATTTGGAAAAACATTCATATCAAATGTATTTTGCTCACAAATGTGTAGAAAAATAAAATTAATAAAATTTTATAACTTACTAAGTATCACATGCCCTTAAAAAATTATGTTAAGAATATTTTATATCAATTATTGAGATTCAAATTTAAGAAGCTAAAGGTTTAAATAGAATACTTTGGAAAGTTTTTAAATTACATAACCTTTTTACAATTTTTATATACATGTGTGAACAAAATGGTTTGGGTATTTAAAAAAGCTGAGTCTATATCTAAATCAACGTACGGTCGAAAAATTTCTTGGTTTCAATATGAATACGGCTTGTTAGATGTCGCCACTAGACCAGGTCCACTCGAATGATGTAGTAGTAAACGGCATTACTGTCCGATCTAGAATGGCTACGACAGCGTATTTCCTTACCTAGTGATCAGAGTGCGGTACAGTAGAAAACTTCTTCTTAATCTTAATAGATGGTGCGTAGTATCATTATATTGTAGGTATTTTTGGTGAACACTCATAGAGAGGTCATAGGGAACCTACTACCCTGAGTAACACCTGGTGCAATAAATAACCACTCACTTTAACAATAACAGACTTTATTCAAAGAGACGATACGACGTCTTGTCAAGTGCACTTGCGTGCGATGGAACGATCCGCTACCAACTGGCGTTACAACATGGCCACCGCTGTGGCATATAATATAGTATACAGAGTATACGAGGAACTCGCCGAAACGCAGTCGGCCAATCATCGTTCCCTACCGTACTCCCCCCCGAGTGAGAGTGGTCACAAAGGTAGAATTTAAAAAAATAGATTTAATATTTAGTTTAACTGACGGATGACAACAAATCACATCATTTGTATAAAATATAAAACGCTGCAGAAAACAATGTTGTGAAAAATAATTGGTTATAACAATATAAAGTCTTTTACATTTTTTGGCGACGGATAGCCTAGGTAACATCCTTAGTGCAGAAATTGATATGCATTTTTAACAATCAATAACAGTAGTTCCGCAATATCAGTACGAAGGACTGTATATAAGATTTAGAAAAAGAATAAATAAATGCGGTTTGTGATAACATTCGTAGAATTTGTGTAAAATATGCAGAGACAATGGTCATACTCGGAAATGGAGACGAGAGGAGAAGGTTCAAGGCACAGATCACAGACGTTTGACTTGACTTGACCCTTATCTGACATCAACTCTTACATGAGATGACATTCTCTCAGCGTAATTCACACTTACATCTGTTGTTTAAATGTAACTCGCTTGCGAGAATATGTTTTAAGAACCGGTTGAACAATGTCCGGATGAGTTACATTTTGCAATGGAACAAGGTGATCGGCGTCGCCACGTAAGAAGTGCGCTGGCTTAACATTTTCGACAGAAACGTGGCGTGAAGCGCCGTTAACCTCTATTTCAATAACTCTGTCAGATGGGCGATTTAAGACTTTATGAGGGACCGTATAAGGGCGTTCCAAGGCCTTCCTGGCGTGATGACGCAGAAATACGTTAGAACATGAGCTTAGTTCTTTAAAAACAAAGCCGTTTCGTGTATACTTTTGAGCTACTGGAACTGGTTTTACCTTCCGCATATGTTCTCGAAACTCTTCGAGAAAAATGTGCGGGTTAGGCGCGAAATCCTCGGGAAGGACGAATTACCCAGGAATTCGAAGAGTGGTTCCAAAAACGTATTCAGCAGGTGATGCTCCGACGTCCAAAACGTTAGTTCGTAAGCCGACGATCAAAACCGATGACAAATATCGTGACCATTCGCGGTCAGAATGGCACATAATGGCCGCTTTAAGTGATCGATGCCACCGTTCAATCATACCGTTAGAAGAGGGATGATAGGCGGTGGTTCGTATGCGGTTGCAGCCGATTAATTTCAAAAGTGCTGAGAACAACTGCGACTCAAATTGGCTACCTTGGTCGGTTGTCAGAGTTTCTGGGGAACCGTACCGTGATACCCAGTTATCGAAGAATGCTCTGCAAACGGTTGATGCTTCGATATCTTGAAGTGGTATAGCCTCAGGCCAACGCGAAAAACGGTCGATGATCGTGAGGCAATACTTAAAACCATTATTAATGGGGAGTGGACCAATAATGTCCATGTGCACATGGCGGAGGCGTCCATCCGGAGCGGAAAAACTCGATGGCAGTAAGCGATTGTGCCACGAAACTTTCGATTGTTGGCATTCCGGACATGCCTTGCACCAATCGGAAATATCGCGACGCATCGACGGCCATACGTACCGCTTGCGGATGACACGGTCCGTAACCTTTGCGCTCGGATGCGCTTGGTTATGAAAGAGATGGAAGACTTGTTTCCTGAGAGAAGATGGAATGACAGGACGGAGTGCTACGCCAGTTAGATCACAATACACGGATGTATGATCTGGTCCCCATTGAATTTTTAGAATGTTTAGCGAGCATTTAGGATCTGACATAAGAGATTTGATCTCTTCATCTTCGAGTTGATGTTGAGCGAGTTCAATAAGGCCAAACTCTGTGGGAATGCGTATGCTGTCCACTCTGGAGAGCGAATCGGCTACGATATTTTCGTGACCTGGCTGGTATTGAATATCCGTTGAGAATTGCGAGATGAAAGCAATTTGGCATTGCTGTCGTTGCGACATTTTCTCGACGCGTTGCGAAAACATATGTCAAAGGCTTGTGATCTGTGAAAATGGTGAAAACTTGCCCTTCGAGGAAGTGTCGAAAATGCCGGATAGCTGCGTAAATGGCAGTGAGTTCACGATCGTAAGCGCTGTAATCGCGTTGTGCCGATGCAAATTTTCGAGAGAAAAACGCCAGAGGTTTCCAATTGTTGTCCAGCCATTGCTCGAGAGAAGCACCCATGCCGAAATTTGAAGCATCTGTTACTAGACGCGTTTTAGCATCGTGAGCAGGGTGAGCTAGAAGAGCTGCGTTGGTTAGGTCCTGCTTGACCTGTTCGAATGCGAGTTGAAGTGTACCCGCTACTCGACCTGTGTCACATGTGTCGACAGCAGACGATCGCCCAAGAGTAAAGCACTCAATGCCCCTTAAAATTCAATAGAGTCTTTTTTATACTTCCTTTCCCTCCTAGAAAACTTACATCTTGCTAAACAACCCTAATTAACATAAAATTAATAAAAAAAAAACCTAAAACATAAAATTTATTGCTTCAGTTCTTTTAAAATCTGTTGAACGTGAGAAACCATATCCTAACTAATGCATTAACGAATTCCGAGACTCCCTCAACTAAAAATAATAAACAAGCATTCTAAACAATATTTGTATTATTAGAATATTGGCTTTAGGGTCCATAAATGAAAAAAAAACAGTAGTTTTAATCAAACGTTTCGTCTCTGATTGGAGTCCTCATCAGTGATCTTTATTTCTAGAATATGAAAAAAGAACTAGTAGTATTGCGCATGTGAGGCCCACTTTTGAGTACAACTTTGGTATTGTCTACAGAATAAAAATATGAGATAATTTACTTAAATTAAACACAAACATTTTTTGGTGAAACACAAGAAAAATCTTAAGAATTGATATTGAAAAGTAACACATACATTTTTTTAAAAAACCTCTGAGATAAAAAAACTAGACACGTTTATGTATAAATGTAACTTTGATAAAACTTCGATGGAAACTTCAAAAAAAACTTTGATTAAAAAGCATGAAAATTCTTTGGGATTGCGTGAAGAATAAAAATATGAGATAATTTACTTAAATTAAACATAAACATTTTTTGGTGAAACACAAGAGAATTCATAGAGAATATATATAGAAAAGTAAAACATAAATTTTTAAACATCTGTGATATAAAAACTAGACACGTTTATGTATAAATGTAACTTAAAATGTGAATGTGAGTACATAAAGGTGTGAATAAATAAATCAGAAAAGGCAACAGACTCGATAAGAAACACCTATAAAAACATGAAAAAAATTTTGCAATAAAAATCAAATTCTGTGAGTAATATTATAATATGGCATCCAAATTCATCATCTGATCGGTTAAAAATTTAAATTTTCTAACCTTAAGTCATTGTAATTCCTTGGACTCTGATGAAATTAATCTTGGTTTTGATTCCATCTTTTTTCTACGTCGCTGTTTTTAAGGCACATTTTCACAAACTCACTATAAGAGGATCGTTTAGTGACTGATTTCTGGGTGCATAGAAAAGACAGTTGTAGGCAAGAAAACCAGTAAGATGGAGGGAAAAAAATTTTTTTTAATATAATAATATAAGTCGTAACGGTCCTATATATTTGAAAGAAAATTCAAGAGGCCTATGTGATCATTTATTGGAGAGTTTTGAGAATTTAAAAATGAAATAAGTTTTTATGTGCCACCGGTGCGCAAAATCGTTTTATCGCTACAGTTAACAGTAACGAAATGTAGTACATTGCGCTACAAAGGAATGAAATGTAAAAATTGAACTGCGCATGCGCCCATAGCCATGAAACGAAGCTCAATCCTTCTTCTTATTCTTCTTCTTCTTTGTACAGCGTTAGCATCTTACTGGTAAAGCCTTGTACATTGTATATACATAAAATAGAATACGTGCCAATGCACACAATTCGGGAAATTTCGAGACTCGCGACAATACTCGCAGGACTGATCGCGCCACAGCTTCGTCTCGGCCTTGTCTCGGCTTCGTCTCGGCTTTGCCTCAGCTACACCTCGACTACGCCTTGGCTCCAATCTCCTGCGAGCATTGTCGCTCGTCACGCAATAACCCTCATTGTACGCCCAGGCACGTAATATACTATTGAATACCTTGTTAAAATTGAGATATATTTATTTATTTTGAATATTTTGAGAAAAGCAACAATGTTCAAAAAAATCTTTGGGAAAAATATAAGGGTATTTGTTGACTCCATAGGGAAGATAAAAATTTGTAAATCAATTTTTCATTTGTTTTTAGACCCGTTGTTTAAAAGTGAATGGTAAAAAACAGATAGATTGTCAGTGTCCGTTCTTTGATTTATTGTGTTGGGGTTGCTAGCTATATGGGTCATTTCTAAAATCATCCGCTTTCTATAATTATCAGACTGATCAACGATCTGTACATTATCAAAATCAAATGTGTGATCTTGATGCCATGCATGTTTTGTCAGGGCAGTCCACTTGTCTGGGGGATTGTAGACATCTTTCTTATGTTCTAGGATTCTATTTTTCAAGGGGCGTTTTGTTGTGCCTATGTAACAGGCTGTGCAATCGGTGCACGGAATGTTATAGACGACATTGGCGGTGTTAAGTTTAGGAATGGGGTCTTTGGTTGTTTTTAATATACGGGACAAATCATTGGAGTTGCGTGAATCAATTTTGATGTTGAATGGGTTGAGAATGGCTGCTAGTTATTTAAACACGTTCAAATAATAAAACTTTTAAAGGAAGGAAGAGTTCACCCTTATGTTTTTCAGGTGCATTAATGTTTTATAAAGTAGATTAATTGATAGCGAGAGTGCATAAGCACTCGATCGCTATGAACTATAAAGGTATGAAATGAGAGAAAAGCGAAGAATGAGTGTAAAGTGAGAGCGATGATATATAAGAACTAGGATGAGCGGAGAAAGAATAGAATAGAATAGGATATGTTAAAGCTTTAATCTACTTAAAGATTATAAGCCTATACTAATTAAATATGTATATTTTGATTTACTCTGAAATATATTTCGAACTAAAATTGTTTCTACAATTTGATGACCATGCATCAAATACTAAAAATTGATGAGCACATTTCCTTTCTCACGATAGGTGTAGAAAGAGAGGAGAAATAATTGCCATCTAAAAATCAGCAAATGGCGCAATAACCACAACAGCATTTGTGCCAATTCCTAAATCCTCGCTGCCATTATTACCTCTGTCCAATCATTAACTCCTTAATCATCAAGAAACCCTACCATTATCACCTCGCGATGAACTAGTGAAACGGATCAAGGCAAAATCAAATTCTATTTTTTCGTTTTCATCTTACTGCAAATTTTTAAAAAAGTGGATTAGGCCTACAGGGAAAACCACTTTAGAAAAACGCGCCTGCAACTCTATCTCCTCGGTGGTGTAGAAAGGAGTTTAATAGAAATTCATATTAATTAAGGCTCTCACTAGTTTTTCCTATCAGAACCTGATTACTGACAGGCCAAAACAGCTAGGGCGCTACCACAATCGAATTAAAATTTCTGTTGCCTAGAAATTGTAGCTAATGATTCCAAATTTTCACCTCGCGTTTTTGTAGCTTATGCATACATTTTTAGTGAAAAAATAGAAGAAATATACGAAAATGAAGAATTTTCTGATTAAAATAGTTAACTACCAAAGCTACTGATTTTCCAATCAATGCCATAACTTGAAATTTTAAACATTTATTGACTATGGAATTTTATTTATATCTGAAAAACATTCGTCTCATAAAAACATTTTTGAGATTATGTGAAATTCTTGGAAAATTCTAAGTAAAATTTAAAGCCAATAAATATTTGAAGATTTAAATCAATATATTAATTAAAACATGTTTTGGGTTTAAAAACTTGATCAACTGCATCAATTAGGAAATTTTGCCTTTGTGTAAGGCATTGCTTTTTTTCATTGAAAAGTCTATGCATATAAGCCACTAAAACGTAAAATGAGAACTTGAAATTGGAAAAAATGTACTGAATTTTTATAAAAAAATAAAAACTAAAAATAAAATAAAAAAAGGTTTTCTTAATATTATGGAGCTTGACTGAATTTTCAAAAAATATATCTTAAAAACTACGAAACTGTAAAAGAACTTTTATGAAATTATCATTATAATTGCGTAACTGTAATTGAGTTTCAGTTGCATGTGGTTGAATTTTCAGCTGCATATAAGTGCATTTAACTTCAGATAATAAAACGTAAAATTTTTCCTACTACAAGTACAAGTATTTCCAGGGAAACATATACAGAATATTCAACAGTTTGGAACTGAAGTTTAACAAAAAAATTTTTTTTATAAATTTACTAAACAGTATCAGAATTTCCTGAAATTCTGTATAAATTTTGGGAGGCTGTAGCTGAATAAAACTCGACTCACATGTACTGGGAAATTGCGCTAGAAAATTCTAACAGTGTAGAATTCGTATTATCAATTCTAAGCTAATTTTCATAAATAATCCTTTGTAATTTTATACTACATATGTACTTGCATCTATATCTTCAGTAGCGTTTAGACACAAATATATACTAGTTTTTTAGTTGATTTACATTAGAGTTATGTGCTGGAATTTGATTGCTATTCCTAAGGAAGTTTTTAGATAATTTACTGATGTTTTCTGTACATTTATATGTAAATTTTCTGACAATATTTTACATTTTTTACATTACCAAAGTTTATTGCAAAATAGGGCTCATATGTGCAATATTTTATCCACTGTTTGAAAATTTTAGAAATAAAGATCACTGACGAGGACTCCGATTAGAGTCGAAATGTTTGAAAGTATGTGACTTCCTGAGTTATAATTTCTAGACCCTAGAGCCAATTATTAACAACAATATCGTCTAGAATTTTTATCTACTATCACCATGTAATTAGGAATGTAGATTTTTAAACTTGTTTTCTTATTTTTTTTTAATAAAATATTTTCCACTTAATTTTTTAATTGATATAGTTGATTCACGTATTATAAAATTTTTTTAAAACTATTTTATTCGAAATGAATATAACTAACAAGGTAGTATATATTTGTGTCTAAATGCTACTGAAGATATACGAGTTCTGTCCGGAAAGTATCAGGCCTACCTTTATATCTTCGCGTCATAGTGTTCGAGCGACCCCTGTGGGTCATGCACGTCAAAAGTAGAGCCTCACGAACCTATCGGTTGCTTGCTGACATCTGCCGAACGTATAGTTCATGCGCAGCGTGTCTTTGTTTACAAAGATATTTTGGAGTTCGGCAGATTTTATGATTGTTAAAAATGACTGAAAAACAAGATCAACGAATTAGCATCAAATTTTGTTTGAGTCCGGAAACTATTCAGATGATGGAGAAGGCCTTTGGGAATGCGTGTAGAAGCATAACACGAATAAAAGAGTGGTATAATCGTTTCAAAGGAGGCCGCACTTCTGTTGATAGTGATTCTCGTTCTGGTCGACCTTCGACGACAAAAACATTGGATAATATTGAGCGGGTGCGACTTGCAATTGAAGGTGATCGTCGATTAACTGTTCGTGAACTAGAAAATGATCTCGGAATACCGAAAACTATTGTTTGGGAAATTTTGAACAAGATTTTAGGAATGACTCGTGTTTCTGCGGTGACTAACTTCTTCGCCATGATAACGCGCCAGCGCATTCATCGAATCTTGTGCAGCAGTTTCTGAGTAAACGCAGTATCGCATTGCTTCGACAACCTCCGTACAGTCCCGACATAGCGTCCTGTCACTTTTGGCTGTTTCCAAAACTCACAAAACCACTCAAAGGACAGCGATCCAATGACAAAACGATGAGTGTGAAGCCCGCTTTGGAAGGGGAGAAACACGTCCATGCAAATGTGGGGAATCACGCAGCCAATCAAAAATCCCCCAGAAAACAGTTGATCTCGCAGTTCAGAAGAGTCATAGCTGCTTGTGAAATGACATTTAATCTGAAGTAAAGGAAATTAATGCCAAATAATTCAATGAGGCACCAGAGGCGATTAAGTTATGAAATTACAACACCAAATTTACTGTGTTGTACATGGTAATACAAAGTTTTGGAATTTCAGCACCTAATCGCTTCAGATGTATACAAATTTCATTTCAGAATTTATTCTTTTAAAGGGGCAGGAGGGCAGCGGGAGCTCTGAAAGGCTCCATGCAAAAGTGGGGGATCGCATGCTTTTACCTCCATGTTTGTTTCCAGTAATTTACCATTAGGTTTCACCCCCATGGACAAAACGACGGTTGAAAATAACGCGACGAGCGTACTCAAGGCCATCTCTGAACGTTAGTTCCAGGACTGTTTGGAGAAGTGGAAACATCGCTGGAACCGTGTTATTCAATCAAGTGGGGATTACTTTGAAGGATGCCACCCGCCCGATGATGAAGAATAACGCCAGCGCGGAGATATAAAGGCAGGCCCGATACTTTCCAGACAGACCTCGTAGATGCAAGTACATATGCAGTATAAAATTGCAAAGGATTATTTATGAAAATTAGCTCAGAATTGCTAATACGAATTCTGCACTGTTAGAAATTTCTACTGCAATTTCTCAGAAAATGTGAGTGGAGTTTTATTTAGCTACAGCCTCCCAAAATTTAGACAGAATTTCAGGAAATTCTGTTACTTTTTAGTAAATTTATGACAAAAAAAATTTTTTAAAATTAAATGTCAGTTACATATTTCATATTAAGAACATTTTTTAAAAAAATTTAGTACGTTTTTTCCAATTTTAAGATACCTTTACTGAATACCAGCGTGACATTTGTAACAGGGTAGTCTTCAAATATTTTTTAAAAATAATAAAAAACTTCTGGTAAAACCGCGTAAAAAATCTTTAGTATTGGATCTTTAACTTAATTCGTGCGGTTTGCAAAGAGATGGCGTAACTTGATTATTATTCCATCATTCCAATATTCCGAATATGCGTTGGAAAGGTACTGTCATTGTGCGTCTTTTTCACTATATGTCATTCATTTGAAGCGTAAACAAGAATAATTTTTTTTCACTCAAATATGTCGAACTTTGTGCCTGAAAAAGTGTTTTTGCGGGGAGTTCTTTTTCATTACTTTAATATGAAGAAAACTGCTGCCGAAAGTGATCGTATCTTGATGGAAGTTGATGGTGAACATGCTCTAGCTGAGCGAACATGCCAAAAGTGGTTTGCACGATTTAAAAGTGTTGATTTTGGCTTGGAAGACGAAGAACGTCCTGGGCAGCCAAAAAAGTTTGAAGATGAAGAACTGGAAACCATTTCAAAACGTTTAAAAGCAGCCGGATACATTCAAAAGCAAGGAAATTGGGTTCCACATGAACATCCCGTAAAATTTAATCAAATTTAAAATTGTGCCTACAGCAATGCAGCCCGGCATGCAACCAGGCAATTGGATGTGAATCACATCACTGCGATGATAACTACTTGTCGATAGGATAATTACCCGAAATCGACAAGGCAGTAGAGTTGCATTAAATAAGAGAACTGCCTTACCGTCGGTCATCATTAAGTGCCGTTAAATACGTGTATCCTCGTATTGAGTCGAGTTCTGAGAGTTAAATCTATGGAAAACGTACTTAACCAGTGTTTAGCAAGCAAGTTGGATTGCCTGATATGCTTCCTGCACTACTTTTCTAGCACTACTTAACTCCATCCAGTATTGAGCCGTTATACCATTACCATGAAGGAGAACGACAAAACTCTTTTTCTTGCCTTCTCAAGCAGGGGAATAGCGTAAGTTATATATGGGTCATTTCATGGGAGATTGACAGTCAAAATTTTTTTTTTCGACAAAACATTTTTTTTTGCCTTTTTACTTCCAAAATAATCGACACGTATTTTTTTTTCAATGTGATACTGGAAAATTCCGAGATATAATTTTTTTAAGTTTGGCACTTGTTACCAGGCCAGATGATGACCTCCTTCCCCCAGATTTAGTTACCCATATATGTAGAGGTTGATGACCTCCCCCTCCTAGGTTTAGCTGTCTATATATGTAGAGGTTCAGGCAGGCCTCGTCAGTTCTTCTCTAAAATCTCTCACGAATAAAAATATACAAAGTGACATCAGTTTGATGTCACTACCTTTAAAAATTATAAAGTTTAGTTTTCACTATAACACACTAGGAAAATTTTATTTTTTCTAACAGCTCACTGTAAAAGCAGTTTTGAATATAAAATGTAACCCTTGCACTTGAAATGCGCGAAAGAGTACAAGCTTTCAAAAAAGTGATAGCACACATTTTGTTGTTTTTTTTTTGTAATAACAATATAGTACATTTTTAAAAACAATTGAATTTTTTTTAATTTAGAACTAATTTTTTTCCGATTTTTTTGTTTCTAAATCTTTATTGAAGTTTTTTCAATATGCAGACAAAATTTTGGAATGGAAAAATGAAAACTGTAGGTGTAATTAATTTATACAATCTGTCCCGCGCGTTGCAACGAGCGAGCTCGCACGCTGCAACTACGCTTAAGCTTGATTAGGCATGCTCGGACTCGAAGCACGTGTGACAGTGAATACAGTGACCGCTGTTTTAGTTTTCTCTGAATGTTCCTCAAGAGTTCACCTATATCAAATTAATACAGAAATGCCAAGCTCTCGATTTAAACATGTCTGCTGCAATCCGTTTAATAAAAAACATCATAATGCAAAAAAGCAAAAAAAAAATTTGTGTCTTAAGTGTATCATTTAGAGTAATTTTATCGTAAAACTTCACTCATCAATTCATCATTATAACTAATGATTCGTTTTGATATAGTCTACGCACAAGTTTGAATGTACTTACAACAAAAATCTTCCATCTCCATTTCATTTGCTTCTATTCTGAATTGTGTACACAAAACATCATCCGGTTTGAAAATTTTCAATTTTTTAAGTATCAAGGACGAAACGCGACGCAAATTTTTTTTTTGCATTTTTGCACTATGATTTTGTTTATTAAACGGATTGCAGCAGACATGTTTGAACCGAGAGCTTGGCATTTCTGTATTAATTTGAAATAGGTGAACACTTGAGGAACATTCAGAGAAAACTAAAACAGCGGTCACTGCATTCACTGCCACACGTGTTTCGAGTCCGAACATGCCTAATCAAGCTTAAGCATAGTTGCAGCGTGCGAGCTCGATCGTTGCAACGCGCGGGACAGATTTCATAAATTAATTACACCTACAGTTTTCATTTTTCCATTCCAAAATGTTGTCTGCATATTGAAAAAATTTCAATAAAGATTTAGAAACAAAAAAATCGGAAAAAAATTAGTTCCAAATTAAAAAAAAAATCAATTGTTTATAAAAATGTACTATATTCTTATTACAAAAAAAACAACGAAATGTGTGCTATAACATTTTTGAAAGCTTGTACTCTTTCGCGCATTTCAAGTGCAAGGGTTACATTTTATATTCAAA
The DNA here is from genome assembly GCA_030998225.1 of Diplolepis rosae. NCBI lineage: Eukaryota > Metazoa > Arthropoda > Insecta > Hymenoptera > Diplolepididae > Diplolepis > Diplolepis rosae. The sequence continues at coordinate 121,508 of JAPYXD010000169.1, forward strand.
ACTGCTTTTACAGTGAGCTGTTAGAAAGAAAACAATTTTCACGAGTGCCAAACTTAAAAAAATTATTTCTTGAAATTTTCAAGTATCGCATTGAAAAAAAATCTGCCCGTTTCGCGGGCACATTCTCATCGCTCGCAAGCTTGAGCGCGCCTAGGGCGCGCGATTTGATCGTCGTGCTTCGCGCTCCGATCTTTCTGGACCTCGCGCTTCGCGCTCGGTCTTGTGCTCTTCGCATACATTTAAGTTTATTTCTTATAATTTAATACTGAAGCTCAAACCAATTTTATAATATTAAAGATGATGTGAATTACTCATTTTCTCAAATTCACTAAATTTCTTTTTCAGTTTAAGTGAAACAGGAAATTCAATTTACTTAAGGCTCTATCGGCCTTAAGGAACACATTCTCATCATGACACTCGCGCTTCGCGCTCGATTTTCTGTATACATTTCAGTAACTTTTTAATAAATTATATGATTAAAATAATTTATTTTCTTCCAAATCTCTCAAAAAGAAAAAATAATCGTAGACTTTATTTAAGGTAGTACGATCACGAAAATTAGACCTCAGGCTAAAATAGATAATTTTCCTTTCAAGAATAGCAATATTATTTTTGAAGGGCTAATTTGAAAGAGAAAAGATTATTTTTCATGAAAAAAATTTGAAACACAAAAAAATAATGTTATTAATAAATTTCATTTTTGCCCAAACTTATTTTCTTATGGCTTCGAGACAAATTTTTTAAAATGATGCGATTATAATAAATCACGGTTCATTTTTTTAGAAAAAAGATTCTCTACAACTTGACCGTTTCCGATTTTTAAAGATGAATTCTTTAATGGCTGAAATTATAAAAAAACATTTTTTCAAAACAAAATTTTTATAAACAAATTGCTGTATTTGATAATAATTAATTCAATTTCAAAAATAGGAAACGGTCAAGTTATAGAGAATCTTTTTTCTAAAAAAATGAACCATAATTTATTAGAATCGCATCATTTTCAAAAATTTGACTCAAAGCGATAAGAAAATAAGTTTGGGCAAAAGTAAAATTTATTAATAACATTATTTTTTTGTGTTTCAAATTTTTTTCATGAAAAATAATCTTTTCTCATTCAAATTGGCCCTTCAATAATAATGTTGCTATTCTTGAAAGCAAAATTATCTATTTTTGTCTGAGGTCTAATTTTCGTGATCGTACTACCTTAAGGAAACGAATATTAAAAATCAAAACATAAAATATACATTCTGTCGAGAAATTTCTTAATAAGAATGTGTAGACCTCATTTAGGCAAATAATTTTTCATTTGAACTTTTTTTATGTATCTCATATATTTTGTCTAAAAAATGGAATTATTGAATTTTAATCGCATTTTTTGGAATTAAAACGAAAAATATATGTTTTTTCATAAACTGTGTAAGCAAAACTTGTAGATATTTTTGAAACGAACAACTTTGTATTCTTACGTTTTTTTCTTATTTCACATATTATTGTTAAAAAATTGAATTTTGGATTTTCAATAGTTTTTTTTTAATTAAAAACAAAAATATGTATCTTATGAAAAAATGTTATAATTCGAATTTGTAGGACTTTATGTATTCAATAATATTGTATCATAACGTTATTTCGTATCTCGTATAATTTAACTGGAAAATGGAATTTTGATATTGACTTTTTTCGAATTTGAATATGCTGTAACATTTCTAATTTTCATTTAATCAAAAAATGTTATCAGGATAATTTGTAGAGATTTATGAGCACTATCAAAAACCAGTGTTGAAATTTTTGATTTTTTCAAAAAATTATTTTCAAAAACGCAAAAGTAGTGCCGAATCCCTCAATTTTGATTGGATGCGGCTGGTTAACGAACTTGTCCTTACTTTTTCGGTTCCGATAAAGTGTACCAAAGCTCAATTCAATCTGATAATTCTATCGAGAGTTATGCCGCACACGACCTACAGACAGACAGACAGACAGACAGACAGACAGGCAGACAGGCAGACAGACAGACAGACAGACAGGCAGGCAGGCAGGCAGGCAGGCAGGCAGACAGACAGACACTTTCGTAAATACCCTTTTTTCGGACTCAGGGGGTCTCAAAACGTAAAGATTTGATGAAATTTTCGAAAGTCATTTTTCACATAAAACCAATACCTTCTCATCCATGATGAGAATGTAAAAATACGTGTCGATTATTTTCAAAGTAAAGAGGCAAAAAAAAATGTTTCGTCGAAAAATAAAATTTGACTGTAAATCTCCCGTGAAATGACCCATATATAAGCATCTGTATTAAGAATCTTGCATCAACACAAATTTTATCCGTATCGTATGGCATTTCATCAGGATTTATACGGCAATGATTTCCTAAAATGCGTCAATTTCTGTAATTGGATCCACAGAAAAATGCGCACTGATGTCTCATTTTTAAGTCATGTGCTTTTTCTGATGAAGCTAACTTCGCAAATACGGGAAATGTGAATATAGTCATAATATGCATTATTGGGCAAATGAGAATCCTCGATGGATGAGAACTGTACCATTTCAACATCCGTGTTCCGATAATTGTTGGTGCGGCATTGTGGGTGATTACGTCATTGTTCCATTTTTAGTGGATGGTTTTATGGTTATTTTTATGGCTAGTGGATACTTTGAAACATGCTCACAAAAAATTCCCGAAAATAGCCTATTTTTTTAGCCCGCGAACTAGAATACACCCTTAATAACTTGTAGACGCACACACTTTAATGCGTAAGTTACATATATAGGATCTTAAAACCTGTATTATTAACTTGAAGACGCATAGAAACTCTCAACATTGACTTCTAATCTTTACAAGTAGTATAAGTCGTACACATGAGCATCTCAAAACATATTGTATACCAATCCTTTAACTAATTAAGCTTGTACAACGCAATATTATCAAATTTTGTTATGACTGTGAACAACTTGAGATGCATAGGTTTTACTTATGACCACAATCCCACAAAAATATCAATAATCAGAACTTACCATTCTGATTTAATCAGCAAACTTTCCTCCCTTATCTCAAATTTCCAAACCTACGCTCGCCTTAGCTCGAGACCTAACGCGGAGATGGGGGGTGGGGGATTCTCAGAAGGGCCGACCGCTACGAAGCATTGAACAAATTAGCAGAAGACAACCAAGTCACTGTCCTCTAGACCCCTGGATACAGGGGTATCAAGGGCAACGAGACAGCGGATAGACTAGCCACCCTAGCTACAAAACAAAACCCAACTGGCCTAGTACCAGTAATAGGTATTTCAAATTGGTCGATCACAGAAGACATTAACAAGTGGCTGGCCGAGAAACACGAGGAAGAGCGGAGCAAGGCTACGGCATGGAAGCAAGCCAAAACGCTGATGGGGGAACATCTAAATCCGAAACGAGCTGCAGATTTGCGCAGGCTTAGTAGAATCGAAGTAAAGACCCTAACAGAAGTGTTCACTGGTCATGGCAACCTCGCTTATCACAGGCATTAGATAGGGCTTGCAGAAAGTCCACTTTGTCGATTATGTGGGAAAGAAAACGAAACATCAATTAGGGACAAACGCCAGATTCTCACTTGCTACTTCTTCATAGACGTAGCCGTGATTTAGACCAAAAGCGTGGTCGCGCATGTTTAATAACCAAAATTTCAGAAAAAGAAAAGTTGGGTAAGTCCAATACGGCCATAAGTTATGCGTGTTTTCGTCATGTCTGCAGTATTTACACGTTGCAACTTGAGTTTTCATTTGTTTTTTCTTCTTATTTTCTTCTGCTTATTAAATTACTTTCGGTGCGTGGTCTAGTTTAAATTCACGCTCAATCCAAATGATAAAAGTAATTGATTGAGTGATCTGTAATGTTCGTAACCTTAAATTCATGTTAATTGATGATTCGCATAAAAATGGTCACGCCAAATCGCTGTTGTAATCCCTTAAATAAAAAAGGGCACAGGGGTGTTCATAAGGATATTTCAAAAGTGTGGTAATATTTTATTACGCAAAATTTGTGAACTTGATCGAAAAATATATTTGCAAATCATGTCGTACCCAAATTTATCAAAATCTGGAGAAAAATTTTCAGAAGCATGGAATTATATTCAATGAAAAACTAAGTGATGAAGAAGTTGGTGAAAAAGCGATCAATGATAACTGTGGCGATGGTCTACAACCTGATCCAGATTATACAGACCCGGCAATTGACATTGAGAAAAAAGAGAAACAGAGAATAAATTACGCAACGAAATTTTCAAAAAACAACGATCAACTACTCGAATTCATGAAAAAAGGCCGATATAAGTGGTGTTAGTGAAAAGTGTGTAACGGTGTGTATCTTCTCCTCTGGTCGGGCTGGTCGTCCTCCGCCGGATGCTGCAGTCTGCCAGGGTCAAACGCAAGGACAGGAGAAGTCGTAATAATAAGGCGGTCATTTTATTAACAAAAACAATAGGATACTTTATTGCCCTACTCAAAACATATACATATCTAGGGTAGAACTACCCGTGCCGGTGGTACCGGTGTCGTGGTCGGCGGTCGTCGTCTATTACACAAGATGACGGTCTGACAATCGCGACGCGTCACAAGCTAGCAGCGTGGCCCCGGAGCGAGTTGGGCCGGCGGCGCTGCACCTCGGCTGTCGCCGAGTCCCGGAAACCTTCCCTTTCCCACGGTCCCCGGGACATCGCGTCCTCGTGTCATCCGCCGCCGAGGGTGGGGTGATCAGGAACGCCTGAAGTCACAGCACCCGAAACCCGTGGGCTGGTCATGGAAACGCCCATCCATCGGCACACCGGTCGGCTCGGGTCTCTCGTAGTTGATGCGTCGCCGAGGGTGGGGTGATCAGGAACGCCTGAAGCCACCACACCCGAAGCCCGTGGGCCGTTCATGAAAACGCCCATTCATCGGCACACAGGTCGGTTAGCGTTGTTTGGGCCTCTAGGAGTCGATGCGTCGCCGAGGGTAGGGTGATCAGGAACGCCTGAAGTCACCACACCCGAAGCCCGTGGGCCGATCATGGAAACACCCAACCATCGGCACACAGGTCGGCTAGTGTCTCCTCGTAGAGGGTGGCACGTCGGGTAGGTCGTCTGCAGGTAAGTGCGTCGTCCAGGTAGGTACGTCGTCCAGGTAGGTATGTCGTCCAGGTAAGTATATCGTCCAGGTAAGTATATCGTCCAGGTAAGTATGTCGTCTTCAGGAAGGTGCGTCATCGTCAGGTAGGTATGTCGTCGGGTAGGTAAGTCGCGGTCCAGGTAGCTCTGCCACGGGAACGCCTGTCCGCAGAGTAACCCGCTGAGTCTAGGTCCAGTGAGAGCTCCTCGATGTTACTCGAGACGAACGCACTGGACCGACCGTCGTTCTCACGTCGAGACGTTGCACTTATAGACTCGACGTGCTGTGCGTGCGCCATCGAGCGGTAGTCTGGGGGAGACTGGCGTGTGGGGGGAGGGGGGGGCGCTGCGCTAGATGTTCGTGACGCCGATGGTAGATGGTATTGGCGTCACAAGTGGATAGAAGATCTGCGATTGGCTATTTTAAAGAAACCATCTCGAAGTGGCAAAATTTCTCTTTCACCAGCGGTCCCTTTTGATTGCAATATTCGTTAAACACATAGGAAATTGAGCGTTTCACGAAGAATGGCCGCAACGGTGAAAAATTTAAAAGTAACGACACGATTTCTAAATGACGAAAATAAAAATCACGAATCTAAGAAAATCCGTGACATAACATTTTAATGCATAATTCAGAATAAAATTTTTTTATGTACTCTCTAAATTTGAATCAGTCAAAATCTACTGATTATCAGTGAAATTTGACTGATTCAAATAGCTTAAAAGACGTTACTGTAAATCAGTCAAATTTCACTGATTATTTCAGTGAAAATTGACTTATTTGACAGTGCAAAATATTTTTTCCGCTGATGAATCAGTGAAAATTAAGTGATTTAACAGTGAAAAATATTTTTTCACTGATGAATCATTGCAAAGGCAAATCACTGATTCAATCAGTGAAAATTTGACCGATTCAGATTTAGAGAGTATAAAGATACAAAATATTTATTTTTCTTCATTATGAATTGACAATCAATCATTGAATTCCCTCACATTCTTACATTCCCGAATTATAAAACTGACAAAAAAAATATTTTTAATATCTATACATAATATATATCTATATTTATCACTATATCTATTTTTTATTTTAATAATTTTATTATTATAATATTTGTTTAAAATTAATATTTTTTATATTTATAAGTAACTTCTTTATATCTATAGAGGTCCTGGGCTCAATATCCAGTGGAGTCAAAACTTTCCCTTTTTACAAAGAATATTTTCCTAATAAATGTACTTATTATGTATAGATATAGGAAATATTAATTTTCGTCAATATTAAATTTCGGCAATGTGAGAATGTGAGGGTATTCAATGATTCATTGTCCATTTATAATTCTTCTTTTTTTTCGAATTTTGACAAATTCAAAGAACCCCGTACAAAATGTATGTAAAAAATGTTTTGATGGATTTTGCCTGACAATAATTTATTTTTCACTTTATAGAATAGAAGAAATTTCCAAAAAAAATTAGGTCCGATTACAGGTCCTCATCTGAATTTTAGAATTTGCTTTAATTCAATTACTCAGAAATTATATAATTGGATTGATTTCAATTCGGGATATTTTGAAATTCTAGATTCTTATTTTTCGTGATTTTTTTCGTCAATGAAAAATATTGTTGTTATTTCAATTTCACGAAATTAATTTAAATTTGTTTAAAATCTACGAAGCAATACAGAAAAAATTAAAAGGTTTTTTTTCACATAAAACCAAGAAAATAAAACCATCTTATTGATGATAGACTTATAGCCTTGTCAGGAAAGCACGGTTTTTAAACGGTTTTCTACCGAATTTGAATCCGAGCAATTTTCTGGCAAGAAATAATAGCAAAGTATTTTCAGCTCTATCCGAAATCGGCTGTGAGTGATTTTTAAAGTGAACTTGCTACTCGAGAGTGAAATAGGTGTAGAAACTATTAATATTTTATATTTTTGTATATAATGTCATTATAACTAAATATTGTAGTTGTAATTATAGTTAAAATAAACATCGCAAATAAAATTATAAAATCATATTAAAAAATTTGAATCACAACATTTTTTATGAGATGTATATTTTTTTAATTTAAAAAATTCTATTGAAAATCGAAAATTTAATCTTTTCCCAGAATATGTGAAATATGAAATGAATTTAAGGATGCAAAATTTTTCGCTTTAATGAGGTCTACAATTTTTATTCGACACAGTTTCTGATAGAATATATATTTTTCGATTTAATTTTGAAAACTTGAGCGTGAGTATCGTGATGAGAATGTGTTCCTTTCAGTGTGCTCAGATCTGATACCGACGCAGTCACAACTACAGAAGCACCTCCCGTTCGTGAGAAGCGAGCAAGCGAGTAGGGAAAGGTGGTGGCGCGCGCTGCCCTTCTTTCTTCCTCGTGGTTCTTGTACGCGAGAACGACTCGTTCCACTTATCCTTTTTCTCCTCGCTTCCTCCATGCAATGCTATTTTTAGATTTCACGCTTTCGGTTATTGAGTCGAAATTGAGAATTGTATTTCTCTCGACTCCGTGCAAAAGAGGCGCAAGCAGGCGACAATTTCAAATTTATGAAATATGTTGTTCAAGAATCAACACTTTTATCAGATATTTTGGGAAAAATCTGACTAAAATAAACATCTGAAGAATCCCGTAAAATTTTCTAACCATTTGAAAACTTCAAAAATAAACTTGCAGCAAAATTGGATGTCAATAAATGTTCAAAAATTGAATTAATATATATTTTCCTATTCAAATTTCCATACATCTTATCAATTTTGTACATTTAAAAAATTTTCAGTAAGAGAGATATTTTCTATTGAAAAGAGATAAACATAAAATTCAAGTTTAAAATTTACATTCTCATTTTTATGTTAGAAATATTTTCATCTCACATTTTTGTAGCCTAAACACAGACTTTTCATTAAAAAAAAAAATGCTCTATTAAAAGGAAAAATTTTCTAATAGAAATGGATAAATTAAAACGCTAAAATATATATTCATTCACATCTTCATATGAATATGTAAATATTTATCCTTTTTAAATTTTACATAAAAATTGTTGTTCTAAGTGTTCAGATTTTGTAGCAATTTGACTAGATCATATGGACGAGTCCAAGCTTTTATATAAAATATTTTGTAATTTTTAATTTGTGTGTCAGGAATACCTTCTACACAGTCTCCAACCCTTATGGTCATAACACTCCGTCCATCTTGCACGCATATTTCCAAATTTTTTTCTCTGCTTCTTTCTCTCGGTTTCCTTCCATAAAATCAAAACTCTACGTAGATACCATAACCCCTACCCTCCAAATCCTTTTTTTTCAACATGTTTCTACAAGTATACTTCATAACATAACTTCAGTCCTTCTTTAAATCTCATTTTTCAGCCTAAAATACCAAAAATGCACTTTCAAGCAACATAAAGGTTAGTAAGTTTACAAATACTCAAATCATTTTCACACATCCCTATTTTTGAGACGTGAAAATTCAGACCCCCGACCGATAAAATTTAAGTTCCGTCTTCGTTTTATATTTTTTAGTTTACAGTCCATATGTACAATTCATTTATATCGTTTATTAAAAATATGTTTATCCGTCACTCGTGCAATTCTTTAATGTTCTCCCCCTGGTATACTATAGAAATATTTCGTTCGTTTAGTTTCACATTTTTGAAAATTTAGCTATTTACACCAACATTATAGTGTCACACTCGCAATTCTTTTATATCACATTTACCATAATTTTTTTCTCGGTCACACGTGCAAACTTTTTATGTTTTTCTCTTTGTATTTTTATTTAAAATTTTTATTGTACATGTGTTTACAAATTTAGTTATTTTAGATCTATTTGAAAGTTTTATACTTACAAATTTTTTACACCACTTTTACCACAATGTTCATCGGTGATACGTGCAAACTTTTTATGGTTTTCTCTCTGTATTTTTATAGAAAAAATTTTTTTTGGACATTTGTTTACAACTTTAGTTATTTAGACCGATTTTAAAGTTTTACACTCACAACTCTTTTTCATCATTTTTTACCACAATGTTCATCGGTGAAACGTAAAAATTTTTTTTGTTTTCTCTTCGTATCTTCATAGAAAAAATTTATTCTTGCACAGTTTTCACTTTTTTTGCAAATTATAGCTATTTAGATCAGTTTTATAGTGTCATATGTATAATTCATCTATATTGTTTTACCACAATGTTTATTGGTTTGTACAGTTTCAATTTTTCTGAAAATTTGGGTATTTGGACCAATTTTATAGTGTAACTTTCGCAATTCTTTTATATCATTTCCTACCACAATGTTCATCAGTCACACGAAAATTTTTTTTTAAGTTTCTTCCTTTGTATTTTTTATAGAAATAAGTTCTCACTGATGAGGACTCCAATCTGAGTCGAAACGTTTGAAAGCATGAAACCTTGAGTTACATTTATTAGGATAATTAAGAGAGATCTATCATTAATATCAGTAACCATTTTTGCAAGTTTTGATTAAAAAAAAAAAAATTAAAAAACACAAAAATGCTTATATTTGCACAATTAAGGTCGGATGTGGCTGCTTGACGAACTCGTCCTTTCTTTTTGTATTCTCAAAAAATGTCCTAGGGTCTGGTAATCCTCTAATTTTTAACTATTTTTTCAGGAAACGAAGCTTATTTAAAGAAGATGAGCGCGTCAACGCTTCGAAAAGCAGGACTTTGTGAAGATCACTTTTTCCCTGAATCGTTTTGGAATAACACGAAAAATAGGCTGAAATCGAATCAGAACCCGATTCCATATTGGAATGCTTCAGCAGAAGAAGACGAAACCGAGAAGAGAATGCAAGAGGAAGCAAAGAAGAGAATAAAACAGAAAATAGAGAAGAGGATACAAGAAGAAATACAGGAAATAATAGAAGAGGAGAAAGGGGAAACCGACAAAGAAGAAGATGAAACAGCGAATAGAGAGACCGGAACTGGTAAAGATAGATGCGTCAGGAATTATTTCAGAAATATCTGATAGTGAAAATGAAATACCTGTGAAGAGAGCGAAAGTGGTAAAAACTTATCCAGGAGCTGCCAAGAAGGATAAGTTTATCACCCTGGATGAAGAAAATGATCAAATGGAATGGTCAAAAATCGAACCTCCATTACCCAGTACTTCAAGCTCTGACATTCAGGGAATAGGTACTCTCTCCGCTAAAGAGAGAGTAGAAAACATTAAAAAGGGTTTGACTAACAAGTTTAAAAAACTGAGAAAGGATGACGAGTCAGTTAGAAGGAAAATGGCGAGGAAAATTCAGAGCCTGCAGCAACAATTGAAGGCTGTAAAGGAAAAATACAAACGAGACATGGCCGCAATAAAACGAAGAAAAGTCAGTATTTCTGAGTTTATGAATGTGCATCATTGCCTTAATCCTGTATCTCGTGCAATTGTAACGATGCAACTTCGTCACCAGAACAACGCACGTTATAATAAAGACGAAAGAGATTTCGCAAACAGATTAAACTTTTATTCTGCATCAGCGTACAGACATATGAGAAAAGCTGGATTCAGGCTTCCTTCTGAGTCATCGGTACGAAGGTGGATTGCTGAGTATGATATAAAGCCAGGATTCAGTGAAATCATTTATGAAAAATTCAAGGAAAATTTGGATCAATTGCCGTCAGATGAAAGGATATGTGGCTTAAAGTGGGACGACTTCAGCATTAAAAAATGTGAAGAATATTCCAAATACTGCGACCTTATTGAAGGCTTAGTTGATTTGGGCCCATTGGGCCGAAAAAACGTCCCAGCAACAAACGTTTTGGTGTTTTCTGTGGACAGTTTAAATGCAAAAAAGCCTTTTTCTCAGCCGATGTCATATTTTTTAATTGACAAGAGTGTGACCATCGATGTGATTGCACATCTTGTAAAACGCTGTCTTTCGAAACTAGCCGAGTGTGGGGCAGATGTAAGATTCCTCACTTGTTATCAGGCAACTACAAATCAACACTGCATCTGGAAAACATTTGGAGCAACGATAGAGAAACCTTTCTTTGAGTATGAGGGACGAAAGTATTTTTGAAGTTTTGATTTTCCACATTTGATTAAAAATTTATTGAAACAACTACGAACACACCAGTATTTGTACGATGGAGATGGAAACATAATAGCCAATTACCAAGATTTCGTAAATGCATGGCTCTATGACAAAAAGAGTACAACTAGCAATTTACTTGGACATATAACGGATGTGCATATGGCTCCAAATAATTGGGAGGTAATGAATGTTGAAAGGGCTATGAACTTCTTCAGCAAGAGATTTGCAGCGGCGATACGGCTAGCTGGGAGAGATACAGGGGACAAGGAGAATAAAATTCATCGAGAGGATGGGAAACCTGATACTTGGGAAAGAACTGCAAATTTTGCCGAAGAATTGGACAAAGTAATAGATGCAGCCAATGCATACCGATTGATATTTCATAATCCTGCAAAACGTCCATTGTCATCAAGAAATCCAGATATTGAAGAAACTCTACAAAAGTTTGTGGATTGGTCTTTAACATGGACTACGAATCCAAAATCAAAAAGTAAAGCGCCATGCCTAAAAGGTCTACCCCTAACAGTAAATGCAATTATTTGTTCATATCATGATATTCAAAAAGATTTTCCAGCATTTGAATTGGCAGCTGGACTTTGTAATCAAGACTCTTTGGAACATTTATTCTCGAAACTTCGCCAAAGAGGAGGTCATGTTAGCAATCCGACAGGAAGGGTGGTTCGCTTAGCTTTACGGCATATACTCTCCAGTGGAAAAATTGAAGGTGGTACAGGAGCCAATGTCCAAATAGGAGATAAAAATCTCCATTTATTGATAAACTCTCCAAGCGGCGTTGAGAAACAATTCGGACAGAACTGCGATCAACTTATCATGGATCACCTTAAGAAAGTTGAAGAAGATGACGATACCGAAGAAATAGAATCAGCTGTAGAAGCGATTGAAAGAAATGAAGATTTGATCCTCAATGAAACAGAAGATGCGAATAATGTCGAAATTCAAGAAGCCGAAGATTCAATCTCGAAGGAAAAGGAAGAATCCAGTAATTCAGTACCGGAAATTTCCTTTTACGAACTCAATGCTGTTACGTTTTTTGCTGGTTACGTCGCTTCTAGATGCTTCCTAAAAAACCAGTGTGAATCTTGTCGAGAAGACATGATGAAGACTCCGATGGAAGAGAGCAAGGATAACGAGTACTACATCCGACTGAGGGAATATAAAAATTTCGACGAAGATGCTCCAGAAGTTGAGAAACTGACAAGACCATGGGACCAATTTTCATATATTGTTTATGAACAACTGCGATCATTTCATTCGTCTTGGGAAAAGTACTGGAATTCTGAAAATTTGCTGGACCATTTGACAGAAGAAGCTAAAACTCATACGAAACAGCATGCCCTCAGATTCATGCTGAGGGTAAAAATCTACGCTAAAACTCGGGAACGAAATGGACAACGAAAGGCAGCTAACATTCACATGAAAAAAAAGGGCAGAAATGTCAACATTGTTATGAACAATTGAGGTAAAAATAACTTTATGTATCCTTTCGGGGTGTCTATTCGTATATGTAGAACCCTGAATTATTAAGGAATTATTTCAAATTGTGTTACATTTTTTTTCATGAATTATAAAAATTAGTAGCAAAATATTGATCTGAAATATTTCAAATAACGCTAGCTTTGAAAGTTTGAATTACTGTAATTCCTTCACATTTCTAATTCTTTCTTTTTGTAATGTAAAGTGCTTTCAAAGTCAAAAAATGTAAATTTAATAAGGTTTTCTAATTTGAACTGCTTTTATAACAGAAAAATCATAGTACTGTGAATAGTTTTCTATTCCTGAAACAATGTAGAGATGATACCTGGAAACCTGGAATTGTCAGGTCATTTTTTTCTCAATTTGAGTAGACACCCTAATTTTGCAGAAGAATTTTTTTTCACACATATATATATATATATTGTACTGTAAACTGAATTTGGTAATGAGAAAGAAAAATCCTGATCTTCAATTACGCTATAACACTTTTACTTCAACTTTATAAATACTTTGAGTTCCTTTTCAATCGAGGATCCGGAACGAATAACTCGCTCAGCGCTCGAAAGTGCCAGAACTGTTCACCTCTGATCTCATATTCGCTTGAAATCTTAAAAGTCGCAAAATCAATTCTTTAAAAATATAGACATGTGCAGAATAACTAGATGGAATTTTTTTGTATCTCAAGTTTTTTTGTCGTATGATGACTGAAATTTAAAAACTAAAAAATTTAAAACCTGATATTCAATAAGTTTTAAAATGAAAACCATCGTGTGTTGAATAAAATTTCAAATCTATTGTAATTTGGCACACACACTATGTACAGTCTATCTATGTACACAAATTTAAAAAAATCTACAAATTCCCTTTTTTTAATAATATTTAATTGCAAATTGAGGGTGGTGGGTAATCATGTTACTTTAGTTTCGCCGAAAAAAGTATCGAAGAAACTTTAGATTTAAAAAAACTTTCTTCGAGACATTTGTTGACTGTTATATAAGAAAGCTTCTTGGTAAGTTTCAAACCAATGCAATGAAAACTGGTGGAAATATGGATTTTGGAACGTAGCTCTCGACGCCAGTATCGATAGCTCCATAGGCAGAATAAAGCCGTGGAAAACGATAATAGTGAAAATACGTTTTCTGAAGTATAAGTTCTATTAAATTTTCAGAATTCAGACATCATTTGTCAAAGTGCAGTTCAAGCTTCCAAACTGTGTGTGCTCAGCGCAGGTTGAATCACAAAAAGGCATTGGTAAAGTCAAATAATATTTTATTCCATATATGTAAATACAAAATTGTAATTGATTGTTTGTAATAACAGAGTATGTACGTTCCCACCCACTATTATTGAAATTTGTTGGAGTTCAAAATGGAAATAAAGCATTTTTGGTTTAATAGAGGTATGTTTGATATTTATACATAAAATAGTATATATTGCATTCAATATTAGGCAATGTTCTTTAATAAAAATAATCATCATCAACAATAAATAATTTTATTTTCAGGTCATTGGTAATTCTGGATGTCATAAACTATGTTGATAGCAAAAGGTTTTTTATTCATCGAGGCTTCATTTAAAATTAGAAGGTTAGATAATAAAATATTATTCGTCATAAAACCCAGCTAAAAAAATATTATTTTTTGTAAAGTTGCTAATTGGTAATTTATAATTGATAACAGATGAGGTTATTAATGTCCATATCCACGATGGAAAAATTTGGAATTCTTTTCGATTATAAGGGAAAGAATAAATCACTTATCATGGAGGTAAATATATCTAATATATAAGTTGGTAAAATTCAACATTGAGCAATTACTCACAGTTAATTAAGTAATGAAAAATATATAATTTTATTTGCAGGATCAAAAGGCTGTCATCACTGTTGTTCAAACGAATTTAGGAGACAAAGGAGAGTAACTTGTGAAAAATTTATATTCCGATTATACTGGTAGGTAGTTGAATTTTAATGCCGTCTTCTATATTCAATTTCAGTACCATTAAAAATAATATTCGATATTTAATTTTTTTAAATTCATTTGATTAAAGGTTTACTACATTTCGGTTTCATAAATAAAAGCAGAAAGAGGAGAGAAAAATTCTTTGAAGGAGGGTGTTTCGGTCAAATATCATTGGTGTTCCGGTATTGTCAGGTATTTCAGTCATATTTAGAATTTGAGTTAGTGTAGTAAAAATTAATATTCTGCAAATAATTCTGTCATTACTCTAATTGTAGGTTTCCCCAAGCTTCGCACTTTAACTACTGCGAGAGAGATGCTACTTTTTTCATAGGTAAGAGCTATGTATGCGTTAAAAATAGAAATATTGATCGGAATGGACGTTAATTAGTCCAATTTTTTTCAGAGCTGTCGGGCTAGATTCTATGTAACTTATGCAACTTCAGGATGAAAGGAATCAAGAAATTTATTTTAAAAAGTGTGGAAAATATCTTGCGTTTACTTATCAAAATATTAAAAGTTTGAATAGTATTGTAAAAAGTTATTTTTCGTTTTGTTTGAAATTTTATTCCTGGGAATTCTTAAATTTTCAAATTTATTTGCTTAATTTAACTTTATTCTTAGACTAAAGTATTCCAATTGGGCACCTGGATTTTAAAACTCGCCGCGCTCTCGGAAACAGCTAAAAGTATTGTACACTGGGTCAAAATGAAGGTTTGAAAAAAATGTTTTTTAATTAAAAAAATAAATATATATTTGAATAGAGCATGTTCAGCCCCATATTTTTCCTAAGTGAAATTTTTTTATCCGTTCATTATTTTCTTCAATAAAAAATAAAAATACAACATTTTTCCTTCGAGAAAAAGTGGTTTTTTAAACATTTAACTCGTCATTTCTCAGCAAAAAATGTATGAAATGATTTGAGACTTTCAGAACTTATGTAAAATATACCACTGAAGCCGGTAAGATCCTTTAAATAATTGAAATATGCAATTGTTTATAGATATTTAATAACAAATTGATGCGCGCCGTATTTCGTGTTTTTCTAATTTCGCCGACAAAAAGTATCTAGGGAAGTTTAACCTACAAAAAACTTCTAGCGAGAAAGTTGTCCCCATATGTTCTATGGATTATTATTAAAAACTTCTCGGCAGCCGCATCACGCCTCGGGCATCGAGAACGTGCCAAAGTGCAAGTTGCCGGTCGCATCTTCTTTTTTCAATGTTTCTATTTACAGGATCGTTATCTAGCGTGTAATTTAACATAACAGTAAAACCCGCTTCATAGTCAATTTCGAAAAAGAAAATCTTTTAAAAAAATCCTGGTATCTCTTATCCTTTGCTATGTTAACGATTCACAATGGATCTGTTAGGATAGTGGTAGTACTCCAGCTTTGTAATTATTCGAAGTTGCGTGCTCGATACTCGTTGACTGCATTATTTTTTTTTTAATTTTATTTATCAAAATGTTTATTACTTCACTTTTCTGATAAAAGTTTTTAGAATTATGCAAATATAATACTTTCTAACACTAATTTTTTATTTTAAATTCGCTTTTTCGACTATTTTATTACCTTTTCGCATAAAATCTTTTCTCCTACCAAAATTATTCATTTTGTTTTTGTAATATTTTATTAATATTTGTATATTAATAAATATTTTTAAAAATAAAACAAAAAATAAAATGCAGTCAGCGAGCATCGAGCACGCAACCTTCGACCTAAAAGGCTTTTTTTTATGGAACTTTGTAAGGGTTATTAATAAAGTAACGTTAATTCAAAATTCAACAAGGATTATATATTTATTTCTCGTTTCTACAATAATTTTTTTGCATTGCTTACTTTCTAAACTGGAATCCGAACATTCCTTAGTGTATCACTGAAATACTAACACATTTGGCGTTTTTAATAATATTCTTTTTGTAAGAACTTTTATTTCTAGTTCTTTTTTTACCATAAAACTCTTTATCATTTTTATCACACATCGTGAATAATTTATAAATAAAACATCTAAAACAACCGGACAAATGATTGCAAAAATACTGCGAAACGAATACAATTTGTAGGAGCCGAAATAAACATGAATCTTCAAAATAATGCTTTTATACTCTCTGCTTCTTTAAAAGTGTCCTTGAATGTATGTAAACAAAAACATCAAAACAAAAGAGATGCGACCGGCAACTTGCACTTTATTGGCACGTGCTCGATGCCCGAGAGGCAAGATGCGGCTGCCGAGAAGTTTTTAATAATAATCCATAGAACTCCTGTAGTTTTCATCCGAATAATCTCAAATTTTCGGAAAAATTTCTTTGTACATATGGGAACAACTTTCTCGCTAAAAGTTTTTTGTAGGTTAAACTTCCCCAGATACTTTTTGTCGGCGAAGTTAGAAAAACACGAAATAGGGCGCGCATCAATTTGTTATTAAATATCTATGAACAATTGCATATTTCAATTATTTAAAGGATCTTACCGGCTTCAGTGGTATGTTTTACATAAGTTCTGAAAGTCTCAAATCATTTCATACATTTTTTGCTGAGAAATGACGAGTTAAATGTTTAAAAAACCACTTTTTCTCGAAGGAAAAATGTTGTATTTTTATTTTATATTGAAGAAAATAATGAACGGATAAAAAAATTTCACTTAGGAAAAATATGGGGCTGAACATGCTCTATTCGAATATATATTTATTTTTTTAATTAAAAAACATTTTTTTCAAACCTTCATTTTGACCCAGTGGACAATACTTTTACCTGTTTCCGAGAGCGCGGAGAGTTTTAGAATCCAGGTGCTCAATTAGAAATTCGGTATAAATGACAGAGTGAATGTTAAACTTGAAATTCGGCAACACTATTTTCTGTTGAAAAATAATTTTTTTTTTAATTTTAAGCGAGGGGGAAATATGTGGTTTTGATTTTCTAAGTAGAAATATGTGTAGGTTATCTAATCTATGTAAAATCGTAGTCGAATTTGTTACCAATTTTTTTTTAATTACGAAATTCTTAGTTAATATTTAAGGAATTTTAAGTATGCTGTTAGATATTTTGATTTATTTTATATTTTATTATCTTATTTCATTTAATTTGTCTTAGTTTTTGATATTTGTTATGTTAGACTCCTTCCGGAGGTTTTTCCACAATGTGGTTTTTCCCTGCCGGATTGTGCTGAAGCAGTGTGAGGTATAGAGATTTTCTAATGCAGAAGCACAGGCAAATGCGGGAGTCTGTTAGGTGAATCAAAATTATTTAATAAATATTACTTTTGTTTCATTCCTTTGATTCAAGGAGTTAATCATTTTAAACCCTTCCGTTTCCCTCCACCAAGCATCGCATTATTGTACGTCGTGAATTTATATTTTATTATTTTTATTTTATTCCAAAATTTTATTAATATAAAGAATTTAGATATTCAGGGTAAGTTTTATCTCTATAGTGAGAATAATTTTTAATTTTTAAATTACAATTTGCTAGTATGAGGACGGGTGTTGTTTGAAATTCGTTAAAATACACATAATATTTACGAAAAGAACTTAAACACATTTTTTTTTTTTAATAACAGAATTGATTTTAGTTTACTATTATTAATATCTCTAATGAAATTGAACACTTTTCAATATCCTCGGTCTCATATTGAACATAAATTTTTATTACATTTTTTAACTTACAACGAATGTTATTGACATTTTTCCTTGCATTCTTCTTGGGGCAGAATTTCTAAGAAGCAAATTTCAAAAATTCAAACAATGCTTGCACTGATAAAATACGTGTTTCGTTTTTTTAAAATGAATAATCTCATTTACATTTTGTGAAAATTTCTCAACATATATTTCCTATGGATGTTAAACACTTCTATCTATGTTATGTATTTTTAAATTTTCAAATTTTTCATATTCCCCATTCGGGCTCATGTAAAATCTAGGGAAAAATTTCCCCAATTTTTGTCAAAATTTCACGTAAATTTTTTTGGAAACGAGACCAAGGAAGGGTATCGAAAAGTGTATCGAGAAATAAAAAATTCTACTAAGTTTCTGTTTTGGAAAATCACTTTTTTAATTCCAAATTTTGGTATATGAAGAAAGCATAGATTATTATACGAAAAAGATTTTAGATTAGGCATTTGTTTCGTTTTCAAAATTAAAATAAATGAATAAATCTTTTAAAGTTTTCAAAATTTCTACATCGATTTTTTATTTCGCTTTTTATTATATTAGAGTTACCTTCTCTGATCTACTCTATCGACATTAGAAGATTGTTTAACTGCAGCCCTGTTTTACCGCTCAAGTAGCAGCATCGACCTTTCATTTTAGTTCGTAAAAGCAGAGTTCCATAGAATGCGCTGTGGAAAATTACTCGTAATCGAATGCACGTGTTGAGTAATCTCCCCCCTCATCTCTGATATTTCTGTCAGCTTGCATATTTCTCTGGCATTTTTCATTCAATAATAGCTACACTAAAATGGCAGACGGCGGGCAGTCCTCGGAGCGGGACAATCTCTCCAGAATTATTCAAAATTTTGCTCAAATCGAGATGCAGCGCGCCGATGCATATAGATCTCCAAAAATTTCAAAATTTTTTCGGGAAGACCCGGTATCATTTTTTGTAATTGTCGAAGCTTCTCTTAGACAAGCTCAAATAAAACTTGAGTCAACTATGGCTGACTAGCTGGTCGCAGAAATTGATCACGATTTGATCCCGCACATCAAGCACATTCTCGAGTTGGAACCCAAACATTTATACTTAAATTAAAACGCGTCTTATCGCTAGTTTCTCGATCTCAGCGGAGACTCGCCTTCGTCGGCTTTTGCGAGGCGAAGTCATTTCTGAGGGTAAACCTTCTTTACTCCTAACTAGTTTCAGAGCTTTAAATGACGGAAGTTGTACAGATACGATAATCAAGAGCGTTTTCTTGGAATAGATGCCTTCCCACATTCGTGCCATTCTGGCCATGTCAAATGTGGAACATTTGCAAGAGCTAATAAATCTTGCAGACAAGGTATCCGAGGCTTCGCAGCCTTTGAACTATCAGGTCGCGGCAGCCTCTTCAGGAGGTATCCCGAATAACACCGCTGCAGTCTCCGCGCGATCGATCCTTTTTCGGCGTTAACGGAAATTCTCACCAAGCAGCTCGAGAGACTATCGAATGAGATTAGAAATTTAAAAGTTACTCCACAAACTCGAGGCCGTTCCAGTTCGAGAACATTCCGCCGACTTGGTGGTTCTTGCAGTAGGAGCTCTAACGGACGCTGTTACTTTCATCAACGTTTTGGTAAAAGTGCTAGGAAATGTACCAAGCCGTGCTCTTGGAAAACCCTTCCAACCCCGGAAAAATAGCCACGCCTATTCGAACGGAGGGCATCGACATAGGCTTTCCGATTCTAAGCGTCTCCACATTCGGGAGATATCGTCGGGCTTGATTTATTTGGTCGACACCGGCTCGGAAATATCTCTGCTTCCTGCGGACACCAGGGTTAGCAAGAAGTAATTGATAAAATATCTGAATCCACTTGTGCTAGATTTTTGAGAATTTTTACAAATTTTGGAACTACTAGTGCATGCCTAATTGGATTAATTATAATAATTAAAGGCACAACATTAATAGCCGATAATATTATTCATGGATACGTGTTACACAGATTATTTGGATGGTCTCTCCATCTACCAGGCGCCTTTTGGAATTCGGTCACTAACCTCTTGCTACACTTAGGTACCAACCGACCTGCTCAGGCCCCGTCAACTCGTATAGGCCAATGTGCCGAATTATGATTATTATTTTTTGAAGTTCAATAGGCGGCCAACTGTTGGCGCTCTGTTTCAACCTCGTCTGTACATCTCACGCCGCTTGCCTATGGTCGCACCTGTCCCTCTTCCACTTACATCAGTTCGACGTCATCAGTCATCGTCAGTCATTTTTCTGTGTTTTGATTGTGACAAGAGTGACCTTTTTGAAAATTCTCAAAATGAAACCCGCACCAATCAAACATGATAGGCAGAAGTGTATCGTCCCAGGTTGTCATTCGACTCGTCGGTCGAAACATCACGTCTTTCCAAAAGACGTGCTGTCTTCAAAAGAAAGGCTGTGGGTAGAAGCGGTGTCCAACCCGCATTTGAATGACCAAACCTACGAAGAAATATATGATAACGGATACCGAGTGTGTCATTTACACTTTACCGAAAACGATTACGTGTGTGGTCGGCGAAATGTGTTCAAGAAGTCATTTTCATTTTTCGTAGAAATAAATTCTCACTGATGAAGACTTCAATCTGAGTCGAAACGTTTGAAAATATGAAACTTCGTAGACATGATACTCCGAAATGCTGATAAAAAGAGTAAGGGTAGACGATTCACGGCAGATGAGAAACTTTTGTGCCTCTCTATTTTCAAGCGGTCGGCTGCTACGTACAGATATTTGGGTACTTTTCTTTCGCTCCCAAGTCCAACTTCCGTCAAAAAGTTATTCAGAAGATTTAAGCTTTATACCGGGATCATGCAGTCCATGTGAGATCTGTTGAAGGATGCTGCAAATCGAATGACTGATGATTTGGATAGGGTATGTGTTCTCATGTGGGACAATGGAAATGCATCTTCAGTATTGCTACCACAAGCAAAAAATGATTGGTTTCGAGGATTGGGGGACGAATCGAACAACAAAGTACGCTGACCACGCCCTCGTGTTTATGCTGCGCGGAATAAAGACAGGATGGAAAATTCCTCTGGCCTGCAATTTTTGTTTTGCACAAACTACTCACAAACAGTTGGCATGGTTCATCAAGGAAGTAGTGAGAGCAGTCACGAAAGCTGGATTCGAAATTGCTGCAACAGTTTGTAATCAAGTAACATTAAATATGAAAGCTATAAAGGCTTTGCAGAAAGATACGGACAAAGTGAGAGAGGAGAAGAAGATCGCTAAGTGTGAGAATTTGTTTATATTATGCAATTTTTTTCCTTGAAGAACAAGTACGTTTTACATTAAACAATTTAATTTTTTACTTAAGACTGGACTATTCTTATCGATGATGTCGAAATAGTGCCGCTCTACGATCCACCGCACTTATTAAAATGCATTCGTAATAATCTGCTTATAAAAAATCTTGAGTACGATTGTGAAGATCATGCAAAAGAAGAAGACAGGAAATTCGCTGAATGGGATCACATAATTAAGGCCTACCACATCGATTTATACTCACCTTGCCTTAATCGCATGGTTACAGATTTAACTGATGAGCATGTGTATGCGAATAAGATGAATAAAAATAAATTAATAAAATTCGTGAAGACACGACCCCTCGTCGTTCTCAGTGGACAAGTACTTCTTACCACGATCAATTCTTTGGAGAAGCGACGTCAGAATTGAAGAAGATTAAAAATGTTTTTCCTGGTTCGAGAATAAATGAAAGATTACAAATTACAAATGAATGTAATTATTTCAAATTAATTAGTTGAGTTTGAAATTTCTGCCACTACCTACATTATTGAAAAATCACTAGTTGCCGACAGGTGTCCTCGTAGACAATTTCAAACTCTTGTATTGCAAATAAATGCAAATTAAATTCAAATTAAAAGAATTTGAAATGTCGAAAGCGTCTATTTTCCACAGAAAGATTTCAAATTCTTTAAATTTGAATGTAATTATAATAACATATTATAAATCATGTATGCCTACCTTTGCTTTCTAAATTTGCTTTCTCAATTTATTAAATTTAAGAAAATTGAATACGTAACTTTTTCCACAGAAAAATGTTTAATTCTCTATTAATTTTCCAAATTTTAATGAACAATATGAATCATAGTCATTAGCCTAGAATGATTGAAATAAAAAATACATTCAGCCCAGATAGCACGAAATATTCCCAGAACCTTCCAGGAAGTTTCCGACGGAAGGATCGGAATATTCCACAGGAAGATTCTTGGAAGGTCCTGGGAATAAAAAAAATGTCCGCCCGTCAGGGACTATTCCATTGAAAGGTTCGTGGATTATTCCTCGAGAACCTTGATGGAAGATGTAATGAGAATGTTCCGACAATAGTTTTATGACATCTTCCAAGAAGATTCAGCAGCAATAATAAGGGAAAATGCGCAGGAAGTATTCGTGATACATTAATCAGAAATATTCTGGGAATATTTTCGAACATTATTCCCAGAAGAAAAAAAAACAATATATACATATATATTAAACATTCTCATTTGAATATATTGTATATTATTATTTAAACTATTAGGATAGTGAAAGGAATGAAGACCGCTAAATAATGTACAGGTAAGTAAAATTTTATTTCACTCGGTACAATTATTAACTTTGTTATGATTAGTGTTTGCCTGTTTTCTCTTTTTTATTCTATGTTTTAATGTAAAAGTTATGAACGGTACCTTTCGTAAAAAATCATCTGCTAACATTATTTTATTAGTGTAAACTTGATTTTTCTTACTGAGACCAACACCAAGTCCAAGGATGAACCAACAGATTACGAGTACTGTTACAGAATAGGCCAAAAGTGAAGTGATAACTATGCTAATCGATCAAGGCAAAATTACGGCTGTGCTGGCCCCGATAATTTGATGATAAATGATAAACCTCTTTTAAGCTTGAGAAGCCTTTAAATATTAATTTTATTAAAAAATTTTCAAGCAGTTCAAAGAATTATAATAAAATATTAAAATTCAATGAAAAGTATTTAAAATATCTGAAAGAATTGTAAAAAGATAAGATATCCAACCTACCAGAGTTTTCAAGTCAAGAAGTTTCTAGAACTTGGCCAATTAGTGGCAAGAGTGCAGTACAGGAATTAAAATTCGTCCTTTTCCACATGGCATTTGCCACACTTTAGCCGCTACATCATCCAAAGAATGAAAATGAAACGTTACGCCGGAATCGTTCTTCATGATGTGGATATTCAATAATCTTGAGTCTGGTTCCTTGCACAAGCTTTCACTTGGCGAAAATTTTGTTCCAATGAAGCGAATATCGTTATTGTTTAATTGTACAATATTTTTAACTGATATAAAAGTCTCATTTTTTAGAAGAATGCAGCTATCCTTGTTGCAATTATTGCTCTTAATAGAGTAGGACTCGGTTTTCAATACTTCATATTGCTGCTTCACGTCAGTACAATGGTTTGTTAAGGGCCCTTTGCTGTGGGGTTCCTTTAAAGTTCTTTCGGGAACGAGTGAAGAATAATTCAGCTTTTCAGCTGCTTCTATTTCCTCATATCTGCGAGCTATTTGCTCTAAAGGCTTATATCCTTCTCTTAACATCGCTTTAATCGATGACATGTAGTTTTTGAAACGAAAGGAGCTGTATCTCTCAAGTGGTCCATACTTCTTTACATCTGCAGCCATACGAAGTAAATTGTGGACATTATGAGACACGTATGCTTTTCCGTATATTTTTGCAAAATCTTTTACAAAGTATTGTAGCATTTCGTGGGCACTATCTATATTATTTTTTTCATGTTGGTGAGTGTCACTGATTAAAATTGTTACCGCTGAATGCAACATTATGAAATTAAAGTACATTTTTGCCGGCAGTATGTTTTTCAGTACAACTGGTCCAGTATAGAGTCGAAATGTACGCAATTCCGAAGCTTTCCAAAATCTATACTCTTGTAGCGTTCTTGGTTTGCTTACAAATTCACTAGGTATACTCCAACGTAATGTCAGCAACCTCTTAGTGATTTTATTAACTTGCGTTGCACTCAACCGTACTTTTAAAGGACCCAGCAGCCATAGACTAATAAGTTTCTTAACAACTCCTAGTAAAACGAGGTGCATGTAATCCAAGGGTACAGATGAAATACCACCAAAGTTCGGAATTGCTTTTAAAATTGTTTCCTCGTCGAAATCATTATAAACGTTGCGCGCGAAGTCTTCGTCGTTTTTCAAGTTGAATGGCCTTATGTCTGGAAAACACACCCTTCCGGATCGCTTGCTATTTTTCCGTTGCATCTGTTTTAGAATATACTGACCTTGAATCAGACACTTTGAGCAACTGTCAAAACCAGTATAGCCTTTTAAAAACAATGCGAAAGATTTTGCAGGGGCATCGCAGATCAAGCCTTCAAACGTCACTCGTACTTTCACGTTGTTGTCTATCAATCCATTTTTACTGAATTCTATTGCTTCTTCAACGAAATCCATCAATATTCACGAGTAATTTGACGTGTTCAGTTTGCTTGCCTCTCCGTTTATGATCTCGCAGAATTCCTTGAAGTGCTTTTCTAAGTTCGAAATGATAATATTGGCCGCCGCCTATTTTGAATATCAAGGTGTGTTTAGGAGTACCCAGTAAACTTCGACCGTCTAATGGCAAATCTGCATGTGTGAAACATCTTAAAATTAAGAGCAACGCAGTTAACGCAGCTAAACTAACACGAAATGCTATCGCCCAGAAACGTAACGAACTTTTCAAAGTCTCTTTCTTTAACTTTTCCCGTTTTTCTAGATCATTTTCCAGGTCGAAATGACAGTAATCATTTCCGACAACTTCATCTTGTACAGCATCCTCTGAAGCTTCACAATCAAGGTCTGAATATGAATTTGTAATGCTATCCTCCAGTGTTGCCCGTACAAATTCATCATCAAATATAGAACACTCGCTGTCAAGGTCCGAATGTAAAAATTGTTTTTCAGCACATGAGTGTTCGCTGGAGTCCTCATATGTACAAGTAATGCTTGCTTCCAGACACACCGTGTCTGAAAATTTGTCAGAAACCTCTGTTGGCTTTTCAAAACAGTTTGAATTTGTCCCTGGAAAACTGTTATCAGGCAACTCAATCACTGATATTTTATTTTCTATTTCAGTAAGATCACGTTTATTTTCAATGAGATGTTGATTTTCTGTCTCCATTATAGATCGCATGTCCTCGTTAATCCGGTTTCGTAGTATACGCCGAAAATGTCGCGTTGAATAGCCACATACTCGTGGCGTCTTACTACCTTTTATCTTGCCCATGGTTTATTTCAAGTTATTCTGAAGAATGAACTCATTCCAGAAAATTTATTTCCTGAATAGAATAAAGAAGCAGTTCGATTACAAAAATTCTTTATTTCGAATGACAATGAAAATTGAACTTTCAGATTAGGTTCTTGCATCAGAATAATGAATAAAATATAATATGATTACAATTGATTTTAATGATGAAAAATTGAAATTGTGGTCATTTCAAGTATTTAATGTAAATTTCTCTTACCTCGTTTCACATTGCTACCCAAAATGACAAGATGACGAAAATGACAAAAGTTCTTTTTTGTTGTTGTTACCTAGTAGTCACTAGACTTAACCAATGGTTAATATGTATTTCAATAACTGAAACAGATGATTAATTGATATATTAAAAATATAATTTAGAAAGCAAACAATTAGAAAATTGGTTTCTTTAAATCACGCCGCGGATATAATTCTAAGGTTAGTTGAACATAATCACCTGGAAATTCGATTTTCTTATTTTCTTCATGAAATATTAGAATTAACAGGCATTTAAATCAAATCAAGAATAATTTAAATAAAAGTGAGGCTAAAAAGCGAAAAAATGTCTAACTTTAATATTTGCTATGGAAAATAAAGCGATTGAGGTTTTTATTGATTTTTATTGCCCTTATGGAAATCACTATGCAATTTGTAACAGTTGAAAGTTTAAATTACTGCGGATCACTGCGGATCTAACCGGCCGGAGTTCTCCATTTTGTTTATTTTTCCTGAGACTTACAACCCTCAGAACATGGCAAGGTAAGTAAAAAATCAAATAATTTAATTATATATCACTTAATTTATTACTAATACTAATTGTTTTACACTGGAGCGAAAAATATGTACCATATTTGTTAAGTAAAATGACGAGATCGAATTTTGAGGATCGAATAATTAATAAGAAATCTATTTTTACATCCAATTATTATTCTCTCACCTAAAAATAAATTCGAAATATGTATATATATTTGCGTGCCAAATTTATTGGATTGTATTTCTTATAAAACCCCAGTAGTACGTAAGATTGCAGAAATTACAGAGATTGCAAGGTTGATGCAACGTTGTTGCAAGGTTTATATCGTAAGGCTGCTACAAGCTTGCGAATCTTGCCATGCAACCTTACGCGCTACTGCGAAATATAATTTCTAAATATTTATTTTATGTGAATACGTAAATAACTTTCCGAATTTATTAATTATATATTCATTGAATCCATTACTTTAATTTTGTCAATAAAATAGCATTACTTGTACATATGTATATAATTTGCAGCACATCAAAAGCTGAGTTGCCTGATTTCGCAATTGTGGAATTTAAAGATGACATTGAAGTCATCAGAACTAGTTGGGCAGTTTTCGATCATGAGGATGATGAGCAAATGGTCGCCAGCTACTTTCCTCCATGCGGAAGTAAAAAAGATTTATTCAAAAGACTTGTCAATAGAGACAAACAGCCATGTAGTGAATGGGCAGATGATCAGATGAAACCATGGCCGGTTTTACGGGTTTTACGTTATGCAAGTAAGTATTAACTCCTCTTTTCTAAAATTTTCAATAATTAGTACTGCGTGTAATGGCACAAATTGTTTTTCGCTGAAAGGGGTACTTTTAAAGAATGGAAAAATATTTTTTTCATATCAAAATGCATATTTATTTCTTTATTTGTATATGAGTGCACCCATATAAAAAAATCACCTTGCTGGCGTAGGTAATTTGAAGCAGAAAATTTAGAAAGATTCTTAATCTGTATGAGTGTCGCTATCAGGTCGAAAATATGAGTTAAAATTAAAATTCTACCAAATAGGAGGTACGGGCGATATGGTCCTAAAATTTGAAGTCGATTGGTAAAACCGTTTTTCAGAAATCACCTGCGCCTAGTGCTAAAAGTCGTTTTAGAAAAAACCGTTTAAGGTTTTTTTAATTGAAAAATAATGAGTCGTAATAGCCCCTTAATATAATTGTGAGATGTAAACTTTAAAAAAGATATGTATAATTTCAATTCAACAAATAGAAATTCGGGAAGTACGGCAATGTTTGATTAAAATTTATAGTTCCCTACAATAGTATCTGACATTTCCAGAGACCTACGAAGCGGCACAGAAAGCAATGACGCTGCTTTTAGATTTGTCGGAATTAGACAGCGATGAAACTACAAACATGGAAAGGCTGAAGAAGTCGAGGCATATACGGTTCGCTAAAAACTTTGACGAAGATCAAGAAGAAGATAAGCTTTCAGCAAAAACAAAATATATTCCCAAAAAACCCATTACTCCATTAATTTCTGATTCCAATAAAATTTCTCTCTCCAGTTCCAGTAATAAAAAAAGTAAGTTGATATGTAAATTTATATAACTAATATGACTTGTAGTTGTATGAGAGAGAAAAATAGAAATTTTCCATAAAAATTGTTATAATTATGGAAAATATATTTCATTTAACTATAGTTATTTTCGTTCACAGATACCATCAATAACATCTACAAACATAATGTGGAAAGTTCTGGTGAGATTAAAGAAAAAGCTTCAGTAAGTTATAGATATCTTATATCTATTACCAAATTCATATGTCTATTTGAAAATTTTTTCTTCTTTTTTTTTTTTTTAGTTTCAGACTTTGAAATTTCAAAATAAACCGAATCCCTTGTTCGCATCAAGTATTTCTGTTTTCAATTAATAAATTATATTTATGGAAGGATAAAATCGATGCTTAGCTGGAAGAAGGCGAACATTCAGAATTTGCTTCAAGAAGGTGCTCGTTCGGAATCAGCTTCAAGGAGGTGTTCTTCCAAAATTGGACTTATTAATAATATTTCTCCAAATGAATACCTTCCTGAATCCAATTTAGAATAAACGCCTCTCTGAAACTAAATCTGAACGATCAAAAATTGAAATTTGTGGGAAAACCCGTAGAAACTAACCTGCTCTTAGGTTAAAGTATCACATGCCCTTGAGATATTTCTAGTGTTTTGAAAATAACAAATACATGAATAATGAATACGTCACTTACAGTTTTAATTTAGAGTTTCACTTATAATAACTTTGAAATGAATATAAATTGGGATCTATAATTTCTTTGTTTACATGTACAGCTTCTATCAATGAAAAAATGTCCGACGTAAATGGAAATCAAATCCAGAAATTACATCGAACTTCATCCAGTAGATTCATCGATTCACCAGAGGACCTATTGGGCTGTAAGTTTCTGTACAAGTATTACAATTTATTTCTCATTTAAATATCACACTCAGCAAATAGTTCCATTGATCTTAACGTTGCTTTCTTACAGTAAATAATTACCAGCTACTAATTATTAAAAAGACCAACACAATCGGTCTCATGTTAGAATCTCTCTGCAGCCGAGAATCTATTTCAAAGGTTTCTCCTGAACAAGCACAGCAGCAAGTATTCTAGGCGAAGAGGAAACGCTAGAAATGCTTCCAACAAAAAATAAAAAAAGAGATTCTACAAATTGAGAATATACTTTGAGATAAAAGCTTCGTCTCGAAAGTGGTATACATTTTTGAAACTGAAATACAATAGTACGGTTCCTAATTGATTATTTTTTCTGAAAAATACTACTTTTTAATTACATTAGGTATTCGCTCTTATGAGTCTGGGAAAGCTTAGAACACTCCAAATGACAGTGAGTGGTTTTATGGACTATCTATTTTCATATTCAGCCGGAAAGGAATATTCATTTAAAGGTCGGTCGAAGAAAAAGAGTTGTTTCAAAGAACTATTTCTTTATAAAATAGTGACACGCAAGCATATATTTTAAAATTATATTTGAATAATTCTATTACACCATTTTTATAATAATGTCAGGAAAGTCAATTAACGCTAAACTGTTTTATTGTACAGGTTGTACCAGAAAAATGTTTCCACATGCAACAACCGCCGAGATGGAGAAATCTATTCAAGATTGGCTAATATTCTGTGAAAAACGCGAAAAACGAATTAAGTATGTATGTTTTATTATTTCAGTATTTTATTCTCATAACAATTCAGAACCGTATGAATTTATGCACATTACTAATATGTTTTTATATTTTAGAGAGAAACACCGAAGTCATGAACAAGCGGAAGCGCAAATAAATTTAAATTCCGAAGAAGAATCAGATGAAGATCATGAACTTAGAATAAAAAAGAGGAAACAGGCAAACATTAATCACAACAAAGTTAATAATTGTACCGAGTGAAATAAAATTTTACTTACCTGTACATTATTTAGCGGTCTTCATTCCTTTCACTGTCCTAATAGTTTAAATAAGAATATACTGTATATTTAAATGAGAATGTTTAATATATATGTATATATCGTTTCGTTTTCTTCCAGGAATAATGTTCGTAAATATTCCCAGAATATTTCTGATTAATGTATCACGAATATTCCCTGCACATTTTCCCTCAGTATTGCTGCTGAATCATCCTGGAAGATGTCGTAAGACTATTTTCCGAAAATTCTCATTACATCTTCCACCAAGGTTCTCGAGGAGTAATCCACGAACCTTTCAATGGAATAGTATCTGACGGGCGGACATTTTCTTTATTCCCAGGACCTTCCAGGAACCTTCCTGTGGAATATTCCGATCCTTCCGTCGG
The DNA here is from genome assembly GCA_030998225.1 of Diplolepis rosae. NCBI lineage: Eukaryota > Metazoa > Arthropoda > Insecta > Hymenoptera > Diplolepididae > Diplolepis > Diplolepis rosae. The sequence continues at coordinate 151,680 of JAPYXD010000169.1, forward strand.
GAATTTCGTGGAAGGTTCTGGGAATATTTGGTGCTATCTAAGAGAATAATAAATCTTTTTACATTAATTTATTTCAGTAATGTGCCTTATTTTTGCAGTATGTGTGTTATAAGTATGTGAAAAATATAAAAGCCTAATTAAATGATCAAATAATGCATGAAGCAAGGGAAAAAATGTATAAAAAAACAAAAAGAATAATCATTCATACTTTATGTATTTTTATTGTTTTTTCTCTCTTGCTTCGTGCATTTTTTGGTCGTTTAATGAGGTTTTTATCATTTTCACATACTTGTAACACACATGCATCACATGTACAGTACACATACGTATTTTTAACTCAATGGGCGGCCAACTTTTGGCGCTCCAATCGACTATCCTTCTTCACATTTCTACCATTGAGTTGACAGGGCCTGGACCTGCTAGACCTCCCGCTGAGAGCCATCAACCACTGCTTACAGCTTCAGCGCCACAAAACTCTCAAGAGGCACCTAAAAGTTCAAGACATAACGAAAATACCAATTCACGTAAAGATCATAATAGTACACACACTATTCTTTATCCTCACTCTGAACTAAAAGGAGAACTTAGTAGAGCACATTGTTCTATCCAAGTCTAACATCTTAAGAATGTTGCAGGTTCCTTTTACAACCTTACTAAACAAAATTATTCAATAAAGAGGAAATTCATCCCTCAATTATGAAATACAGATTGAACAAACCAATAATAATGAATATCTACAATATATCACGTTAATTTGCAATATAAAAATTATATAATTATTTGGCAAAGATAAAGAAAGTGTAAAGCAAAAGATAGCACAAAATTTATATAATACCTTAATTAATGATTCAAAAGAAAAAAATCAAAACCTCCAACCAAATTCTAAAAGTAAAAGTTGCAAGAAATTAAACGAAATTTGCACTCAAAATAAATTTGAATAACCGAAATATACAGTATTACGAATAAAAACCTAATTAGAAGACTCAACGTACATAGCAATTTGTATTATTATTGACATTAAACAAATACGTATTGCAAACACAATAAAAACAGCAAAGGATTTCGCTGCAATAAAAATTATAAATTCTCTTTTGCAAAGAGATAAAAAATGTTAAGTAAATTTAATAAAATAACTAGCACATTTGCATGGCACAATCCAAGAATTATCTATAAATGAAAATACAAATCCGTATAAAATAAAAAGAAATAATATTTCTACTACATCGCCTTTTCCTCGTAAAAGCTTTAAGAAATATTTTGAATGCGGTCATAGATCCCCAATCAGTACAATAAATTATAATACAAATATTTCTTATCGATTCAGGAAACCAAGCTCAATGGAGCAGTACTATGATGAGCCAACCCACGTGCCAATTTACAAAAAAAAGATACACAGAACAGACTTTATGGGACTTTTAAACCACGTAGAAATTTTGAAAAACTTTACAATAAAATATGGATTACCGTTACCGCAATACATAGTTTATCTTGATCCAAATTCATAAACAAAATCATTTTCTTTTGCTCAAGTTTACACATACGATCATTTTGTTGTACATACAAGAAGATCCTACCAGCGAGTTAGCTGAAAATAGAGCTCAAATGCATGCTACAAAAGAGTGCCGTGGACGGAATGTTTTAAAAGCTGACAAATCAACACAATTTCCCCCTCCACTTTCACCTTGAAACTCCTCAACATTTAGTAAATTATTTTCTCCAAAAAACTTCTAAACCTAAATCCAACTACATGCAAACATCTAATTTCACTCAATACTAATCCTTCTTTTATTTTTCAGCCCTTCGAGAAGCATAATGAATTTCCTGAGTCAACTAGCATGTGGAGTACATTCAATTTTAACCTCACTCTTTCTTTCTAAAGCAGAAAATTTTAATATATTATAAATTCACAATTTTCTTATTCATCAGGCATTTATTTTGAACCTAATTTCCGAAAATTATAATTTCATCTCTTATGTTGACATTTTTCAACCGAACATTCTTAAACATGAAATAATTGATATTCCTCACAAACTTTATGAACATTGTATACTTACAGGTATTTCCAATACCTGCAATTTAAATAATCGCAAAACAGCATGCATTTATGAAAAAACGTATAAATTATTGTCTCGGAGAAATATTATTTATACCCAGACAGACTCGTAACATCACTAATATTTCCAAAAATAGTGATCCATTTTTACACCAAATTCAAAATGTTCTTTCACAGTCGAAAATATGTCCCTACTTCCAAAGCCATTTTCTGAACAAATCGAAAATCTTTTATTCAATCTTGACAATGTTCCGATGTACAAAGACTGGAATAAAATACAAATTTACCCAAATGTTCACATTCATTCAATCCTTGCAGCAAAGTGGCTAATGGACTTGCATGAAATCTCCCAATCCTTCCTTTCACTCTCACACAACTTACAGAAGCCACTACCCAATACGGCTACAAATTTATGGCACACCGTGCTCCTCCCAAATACCTTCCTAGATTTTAGATATAACAAAGAAGACCCATACCTTCCAACATATCTTTTTTCTATGGATCTACCCTTTTCTAAAATACAATACTGTTTGTTCAATAATTATTTGATTTTTACTATGACCATACCAATTCATTCCACTACAGAATTCCACTTATTTAAAATACATTCAACCCCAATATATTTTGATTTTCATACTGACTACACTTTACCTACTTACATAAAACCTCAAGTTTCTCATACTGCTATTTCTTCATATAATGGATCTTACAATATTTTACAGCAAATGAAAGTTTTCTTAGTTCATGCCACCAAAATGGATTTCAAACTTTTTGTCACCCTCCGCATTCCATATTAAGTGTCAACAATGGCCCTATTTGTGAAACATCAATGTTCATAAAATCTCAACTGTATAAATGTAAAACATTTATAAGTTTCGATGAATATCCTTTCGTAACACCACTATAATGCCACCGTGGATAGATTTATTTAACTATTTTTGTTCAACCAATTTCACTATCGTGCTCAAAAAACTCAAAGATCTTAATTACTCTCCAGGGAATGGGAATCTTACAAATAGATGTAACGTCGTGGTTACTTACCGATTATTATTATATTTGTGCCTCCTCGTTTTTGCTCGGTGAAGAGACCTGAAAGATTTCTCAACCGAAACCGGGGCGAGGATTACCAACAATAAAGAAGCGCAGTAAATATTGACAATGCAAGTTAATGATTAATAGCAATAGGACAAGCCTGCGAATTGATTGCAAGGAATTAGGGAGATCTGAGGAGACCAATACCTTATAATTCGAGGCAATCCTGAAATGTTGTGGCAGTTGATGTGTTAATTAGGACTGGTCGAGCGCTCCTCGTCCAATTTTCGTTTTCCTATTGGTTGGTGGTCCCGTTCCTTCCAGCTGGATTCACTGATACTCTACACTGATGAACTTGACGAAAGAATGACAAGAACCACTAAATTTGACGGAGTTGGTGGAACTCGTCGATTTTTCGAACTGGACGCCACACCTCAGTCAATATCAGGATAAAATTTAAATATTACTTAAGTAATACTTACTTCTTCATATGAGTCATCACATGAGTGATTTGGAGAGTTCAATTACTCCTAACATCACAGAGGGTGATCTTTTAATCAAATGAACATTTCTGAGATGCTCCTAGAACCTAAATAACCCTTTGCAATCAATACTTTTGTCACTTGTTGCTTTTTATGTTACGTCCCAACACGTAATTCTAATACGTCTTAGATTTGATTTAATACATGAATATTTGATAAATGTCTATTATATATTTTTAATGTTTCACATCAGGTATTATATGAAAGATTTAATTACATATTTTAAACAATTCAAAGTTAGTATTAAAGCATTTATAGTTGTCACAGGACGTGACACCTCCCCCGTTAGTTTAGACATGGTGATGAAATGACCATGTTCAGACTTCGGAAGAATTTGAAAGCAACTACCGATTCTGTCAATCTCTCAGAAATTCTTAATTAATCTAAAATATTTCTTAGAACTCGCTATTCCAGTAAACCAGAATCGAAAGTCCCCTTATTCGCAGTTCACATAGAATGAGAGTTATCTTATATAATTTTACGTATTTGATAATGTAGACATTTCAGAATATATATATTTGTAAATTTTTTTTTATATCCTTCTTAAATTTTTTTCGTACATAGATACAATTATTGAGTCGTTTTTTAAAACAGTTTAACTCGATCGTTGAGAGACTCCGGTAACCAAGTCCTCAAGAAAAATCCTTGAAATTGATAAGTGTTCGGATTGTCATGATTTATCAATTTCACATTTTTTAAAAATGTTCCCGGCCGGTTCGTTTTGCAAAAATCTAAGTTTTGTTCGTTCTATCCGTTCGTTTATATACAGTTAATTTTACATATGTTTTCAATACGTGTTGTGTATACCGGACTGCTTCATTTTAATTTTCAAGGTATGAGATAAGTTTCTGATTTTTATGCCTTTCCTTATTGTAATAATCTCCTATATTTTAATCTTTAAATGAAATTTTGAATTAATCTTTTAATTTATGGTGTTGAAGAGGGCCGAAACGTTTGCCTTACTTTTTGCGTTTTTTATATCTACCAATGATAATTTTTAATGTGAAAATAAAAAGAATCTGACCCAATGCCAAAATAACAAAATGAATAAAAATTCTGTGAATTTTGAGTTAATATAATACATACATGTTTCCAAACATGTCACATTACATAGATAAAATGGCACTTTCAATACTTTCAGTATAAACGCGGATTTTTTGACAGTTATAAATATGTTTAGAACTAATGAAGTTTAAACATCTAAGAATAAAATTCAAATTCAGAAATTATGAAAACCTTCGATCTTTTATCATTACTAAAAGTACTCAAATAATATTGAGTAAATTAAAATATATAAATATGATAATAGCTTATATTTCTGTAAAGCCTTGCTTGCAAATTCAATCTAAAATTGATTGTCCGTAAAGCCGATATACCAAAAAATTTTCATTCAAAAATACTTAACTTGGTATAGGACAATTGTCTTCTTCAAGGAGGAAAAGAACCTCTCATCAGGATAGCATTTGAAAAAAATTTCAGAGAGCAAAGCCACATGTCCTGAGTCGGTTTTTGAAACAGTTCAACTCGATTGTCGAGAGACTCCGGTAACAGAGTCCTCAAGAAAAACACTCAAACTTGATAAGTGGTCGAATTGTCATGATTAATCAATTTCACATTTCAAAAAGTTTTTTCCTGGCCGGTTCGTTTAACAAAATGGTATGTTTTGTTCGTTCTATCCGTTTTTTTATACAGGATGAGGCACATAAAGTGTTACAGAGCGATAGCACTCAAACTATTGATCATATCCAAAAATGTTTCAGATACAAGTTTCAGTTTTCAAGAAGGTCGTCATACTGGTCCGCCCTATTTCTTTATCGGTGGAAGTGCTGAAGCTACGTCAACTTCAACTCTACTTTTTTAAGTGGAACCATATATCTTTTTTCGATGACATTATTACCGATTTTAAGACGAATTCAGCTACCTACAACACAAGGTCATACTAGTCGCGCAAAGTATGAAAATAGTCGAAAAACCATTTTCATTTCTTTGCATTTCTTACGGTACCCATGATAATACACATCGATAGGGTATTGTTAACATCGGCAGAAAGTAAGCATTTTCTGTTAGTCACGCATTACCTCCTAATGTAAGTATATCGGAACTTGAAAATGAACGATTTTCAAGAATATTTTGATATGTTGATGGTGCTGGGAGAATGCAGTAAACATTAAAGAAACGCCCAAGATTTGTATGCGGCTCGTTATCCGGATAGGCAACAAAAATCGCACATGGTTTTCAAGCGATTAGCTGACCGTTTCTGTCGCTTCGGTAGAGTGAAAGAAACACGAGTCAAACGTCGACTATCTAAGCTATCTTAGCTGCTGCTGTACTAAATCCTACGTGAGTAGCAGGCAAAAGGAAAAAAAGAGTCGAATTAGTCAGCGATCTGTATTAAGAATCTTACATCAATACAAGTTCCATCCGTATCGTATGTCATTACATCAGGATTTGCGCGGCAATGATTTCCTGAAACACGTCAATTTCTGTAAGTGGATTCGTAGAAAAATGCGCACAGATGTCTCATTTTTGAGTCATGTGGTTTTTTCTGATGAAGCTAACTTCGTAAATACGGGAAATGTGAATAGGTATAATATGCTATATTGGGCAAATGGGAATCCTCGATAGATGAGAAGTGTACCATTTCAATATCCGTGGAACGTTAATTGTTGGTGCGGCATTGTCGGCAATCACGTCATTGGTCCATATTTTTTTGAGGGTTGCTTGACTGGGCAATACGTGTTGAGCCTACCGAAATGCTTCATTTTGATTTGCAAGCTACACATGAGATAAGTTTTTGTTTTTCATGCCTTTTCTTATTTTAATAATCTCCTATATTTTAATCAGTTAAAGAAATTTTTAATTATTTTTTCAATTTATGACACTTAAGAGGGCCCTCATATGTGGCTGAAATGTTTCCCTTACTTTTTACGATTGTTGTTATATCTGGAATTGACAATTTTTAATGCGAAAATTAAAAGAATCTGATCCTATGCCAAAATAACAAAATGTATAAAAATTGGGTGTTAACATGAATTTTTTATATTGTTGATTTTAAATCCAAACACATGAATTACTGTGAAATTTTTTTTTCTCACCCGTTCCAGATTAAAAATAACTAAGTTATAATGTTTCAAAATATATGCAATTTGAAACGCTCAGAAAGGCACGCCATTTATGCATGACGTCACAATATCCGTAGCCGACAGATGAGCAGCCATGTAACACTGTCTGTTTCATAGTAGCTCCACGTTTACGTCGTTTTTTCACACGTTTTTCGCGTTGCCGACTCCAAAATTAAGTTATCGTTATTATTTCGTGCCAGAGTAAAAAAATACAACAAAGATTGCACCGCAGAAGGAGTTTTTTGTGTTCCCAACGATACAAAACGAAAGAAACTTTGGTTTTGAATAGCACGCATATCTGATAATTCGTCGGAGAAAAAGATTTTTCATTGTAGCAAATATCATTTTGATCTGGAGCAGGACATGGAAAATTACATAGAATATCGTTTGACCGGAAATAATCGACGGCTCAAAAAAGATGTTGTGCCGTATATATTCGCTTGTCAACCAAGTCGTGGAAATCTGGTCCCTGTCATTCACTTGGCCTTTCAAAAAAGACGACATCAATCAAAAAGACAACAACAGAATCACCAGCTATACATCCGCTTTCGTGAAACGATATGGAAATAATACAAAAAAAGATGCCATCAAATGAATCTGGTAACTTAGCTTGTATTAGAGTTTACAGGTAGGGAACAGAATATAAACATGAGATTTTTTCTGATGTTTGAAGGAGATTCTTTTGGGAATGAGGGCAGCTCGTTTGAAGAAAGACGACCCCAAGAAAAAATCAACGAAATTTTAACAGTTGAGTCTGGAACTACACATTTACCTTCGTAGGATGTCATGGAAGTCATACAAAGTAATGTGCCACAAAATGAATCTGGTAACTGAGCCTGAATATATTTTAGTAACATTTTAAAGGTACAGAATATAAACTCGAAATTCATTTCAATATCTGCAAGAGATTTTTCTGAAAATAAGGGCAAATCGTTCGTGAATAAAGTCATTCAAACGATTAAATTTCGTAAAAAGGAGAAGCAAAGTTCAGACTGACAATAACTGGAAAAACATCAAGGTTATACAAAATGCAGCAACATCTCAGATAAAAACAAGCTGCTTGAAGAAAACATCGTTACTCGAGAGTGAAAGTACTTTGCTTGTTTCGCCTACGTCCTCAAAATTGTCAATGACATCAAATTCTTTGTTTTCCTCTGGAAGTGCATCATCGATTACAGATAATAATCAATTGGAATTTTCAAATACCGAATTCATGATAAAGCAATGTCTCGTGCTAACAAAATTTCTTAATACCAATTTTTAAAGGATTATATCGGTGTACAACAAAACATATTTAAACACACTTAAACGCTTGGGTTTTCAATTTAGAATTTCAGGCGCGTCAGTCAGGTAGAATTTTTTCAACAAACATTTCGGAAATTGCCTCTTTATCGAAAGTATTAATAGCTTTCCAGCAAACAGACACTGTTCAAATACTTTTGCCCATTCCTTTCCGTGCTAATTACGCTAAGATCCAATCAATTGTTGACTGCTTTGAAATTGAAATTGAGAAACCCTCTGATCCCGAAAAGCAAGCCCTAACATGGTCAGAATATAAAAAATGCAACACGATGGAATACTTGATATCGTGTTTCCCGATGGAGCAGTCAACTTCGTTTCGACTCATTATGAAGGTCCAACTTCTAATATATTAGTATTTGAAAAATGTGGTATTATAGAGAAGCTCCCTTCAAATTGTGTAGTTATGGCCGATCGTGGCTTTAAACAAATTAAAAGTTTGCTGAAAAGAAGAACTGTCAATTTTTTCGTCCTCCTAGCGTTTCTGCTTCAAAACAATGTTCCAAGGCAGGTGACATAAAAGGGAAAAAAATTGCAACCCTACGAATTCATATTGAACGCGTTATACGACAAATCAGAGAGTTCAAATTTTTAGTACCTCATTCTTGTGTCAGCCACGAATTGATACAGTTTCTCGATGCTGCTGTTGTAATCGCTGCAGCATTGGCTAATTTATAATCACCGATTATCAGAACATGATAAGGATGATCTCCTCGTATGTTGTATACATGGAGAAAAATAGTTGAAGTAATTTCACTCAACTCTGGCGATTACACTTGGGACATAACGACACTTAAACATTTATTAAATCCTAGTTGGGTAAAATAAATTTGATAAATACCTAATTCACCCAAAGTGAATAACAATAAAAGTGTTACATAGGAAATAGTAAGGAATTGAGTAAAACATTATCGACGACAGGACATCAACATACATGAACATGAAACATGTTAACATGAAATGTATAAGTATATCACCGACGCTTGAGGAGCTTTAAACCGTAGTTGAGTAATATGAGCATCGGGCGTATTATTTCAACTGGCAATGATATGGTTCTCTTAAATAAAAAAAATTCTTACCTCAAGCCTGTCATTAGTCATCCGATACATACATACCTAAACATCATACAAACACATTCACACCATTCAGTCGTGACTAGAGTTCTTGAGCCTCACTCAAGTAAAAATAAATCAACTTTTTTGATAAATTATCCATAAAATATTTTTAAAAATTAATATAATTAATCAATTACACAGGTCTGCAAATAATGGGTTTGTATTTGGTGTTGGAAAACGAAGATCATTTCCGGAGTAATTTTCGACGTAGAATCCGAATCCAAAATCAGAATCAGCATATCACGTCAGGATTTTGAGATATTTGAGATTATGTGTTCGAAAAATGGGGTTTTTCGCTAATTTTGAGTTTATGTACAGGGAGCAAGAAATTTTTTTGGTTTTTTTCTCAAATGTCAACATTTAGCACTACTTTTTCCCTTCAAAATGAGCTATTGAACAGTCACGAGCGATTTTATTTCACAAAGATACAGCCATATCAAGTTTTGACATTTATCCGAACAACCTTATGAGCATTCACATTGACTCTTCGGTGCATACCATTTTGCACTCAAAAATTTATCTTGAAAATTTGTGCTTGCGGGTTTTGATGGTCTGTGAATAAGAATTTACAGTCCGAAAATTGACATTTCCATATCTAAGATGGCGGATTCAAAATGGCGGATCGAAATTTACGAAATTAAACGATTTCGCTCTCTAAAAACTCTTACTCGGGAGTTTCGGAGTTGCTGATTACGAAAATGAAGTCGCAAGATTGACATTTCCATTTCCAAGATGGTAGATTCAATGTCATCTTGTAAATGAAAATGCCAATCTTGCGACTCCATTTTCGTAATCAGCACTTCCGAAACCCCCGAGTAAGAGTTGTTAGAGAGCGAAATCGTTTAATTTCGTAAATTTCGATCCGCCATTTTGAATCCGCCATCTTAGAAATGGAAATGTCAATTTTCTGACTGTAAATTCTTATTCACAGACCATCAAAAACCGCAAGCACAAATTTTCAAGATAAATTTTCGAATGCAGAATGGTATGCACCAAAGCTCATAAGGTTGTTCGAATAAATGTAAAAACTTGATACGGCCGTATCTTTGTGAAAAAAAAATCGCTCGTGACTGTTTAATAGCTCATTTTGAATGGAAAGAGTAGTGCTAAATGATGACATTTGAGGAAAAAACAAAAAAAAATTCTTGCGCCCTGTACATAACCTGAAATGTAGCGAAAAACCCTATTTTTCGAGCACATAACCTCAAGTATCTCAAAATCCTGACGTGATAGGCTGATTCTGATTCCCGATTCGAATTCCACGTCAAAAATTACTCCGGAAACGACCCATAGCTTTTCAACAACAAAACCTTGCAGACCTGCGTTATTGTAACTATAGTAATTCACAATTATTATTGTGCCTAAGAAATTTATGTGAAATCAAAATCCTGTTTAGATTTTTTAAATTTTATGTAATACACTTATCAAGACTTTTGCTGTTTAAATTTTATGAAAACAATTTAATTTAATAAACTTATGTGCAAAAGAAAGAATAAATTATGAATCAAGAATTTATTAAACTTACAGAATCTATATCACTAGATTATGTGAAACTCTTAAATAAATTATATAAACTAGTGGATAATTATCAAAGTACGGTGGATGTTTAAAATCACTAGTTTATAAGTATGTAGAATCCACTATTAAGTAAGTGGTGCATTACGCACTAGATAAAACAGTGGCTATTCCACTATTTTGGATTTAGAGAGTACTAAAATAAACTGTAATTGTATTTTGTATGTTTTTAATTGATTTTGATTATTAAATGTAATATCAATATGTTGAAAATTCAACACATTTTTGAAATTAAAATTTTTTTATGTGTGCCCTAGGCGCAGATTACTGTCATTCGTCCCTGCGTGGATAGTTTTAGCTGGTAGAACAAATTTCGCGGTTCACGGTTTATTCGACTGTCGGTCGGAAAGCTTTACTATTTTTGTGATTTAATAAAAGACTGGTTTTTTATAATTATACTACGAGTAATAATATATATATTTAGAAACTTTTAATGCACGCTTTCAAACTTCACTCTACACTTCCGAATTTTACTCAACTTTGATTCAATTCTGAACATTTAATATATGACACAAATTATAATGATACTAAATAACTTCTAACTTGTCCATATGTCCCAAATTTGATCAGAAGTTGAGTAAAATTACTTCAACTATTTTCTCCGTGTATGTGTTCAAAACGAAACATTTGTACACTTTTTCTATCCAATAAACAACAAGGTAAAACAGTATTGTAAAATTGCACGAGTTTTTATTAAATTACAAACGACGTATAAGGTGCATAACTAATACTTACAAGGCATTAAATATGCGTGGGAAAACATGGAGTTTCCAATATTCAGTTGCTTTCTCAATCATATCCATTACAAAATTTTCGTCAAAATGCTCTGTTCGTATTACAATATCTTTTGTTTCTTCAAAATTCGCATCAACAACGCAGAAATACCCTTTTCGCGTATTCGCAGCTAGCATTTGAAGTTGCATCTGCGCTTTCCATATTTTTTGCAATTTTCCCATTCTGTATGTACTTTATAACAGTCTATTCCTTAACAGGACACTTTATTTCACATATGCAAGAGCCTTCGCAAATTCGATCAGGAGAAGCACCGAATATTGGAAATTGAGGTAGCAACACTAGTCCTGAATCACGAAAATCCAATTTCTCTTTTCGACTTACATCGTTCAGTACCATTTTCTCTAAATCTTTTGAGCGTTTCATATGTTGAGACATAAAGACTTTTTTGGTTACGAGTATCTCGCGAACCAAAGAACCATCATCGGTTTTACAATCAGCTGTTTGCAACAGTTTCGATGCCGTAACTCTCCCGTATCGCAAATCGTGCCAGAGCAATGAATCGCTTTGGGTGCGAGTCATAATTTCAGCCTTTGCACAGAAATCAGGTGTCAGAATATTTTGAGCAAATGCGATAAAATCATATGCTAAGTTCATGCCATTCTTTCTGAGTTTGATCAGTAACTGGTGTACCGATAAGAACATAATTTCACGTTCTTTCACTGCGAAATGGTACCGTGTGAACTGAAGATTGAGTTTTTTATCTCCTGTTTTATCCAAAAATTCGCGAAGAAATGCCTGGCCTGAAAGTTCCACTTGGGATGATGATGCTTTTGCAGAAGTGGTTGCAAAATCTTTAGCTTCTGTACATTTTGTCTTCGTCCCAACTTTGGCCAAAACAGCTTTTTTTTCAATAACACGTTTCTTTAGTAACTGCTGGTTCTTCACCTCGTCGATTGGGCCACATTAACAAATCTACAGCATGCTTACAACCACCTATGCATAAAAATGAGTATATAAGCTACTGAAATGACACGATTATTATAAACAATAAAAATGTTCTTGGCAAATTCCGCACTGAACAATAGACACTGGATCTTCTCTTCTCAATCACAGATAACCTATTGCTCTATCACCGCAATATTCACGAGATGATCTGCAAGCAATTTAAGTATACTCGTACACTCGAATCTCCCAATAGTCATGTTTTAATCTCTCAATGTATTCCTCTCTCAATATTCATGAAACGTATTGCGCAGATTTTTTCTATTTATAATATTTAAAAAAATTTTGACATTTCTTGAATACAAATTTCTACTACAAAAATCGTATATTATATGTACATAGATGAAAAGATCAAGGAAAATGAAAAATTTTAAGCATTAAATGATTTTTATACCCGACTTTTTTCAAAGAATAATTAAGAAATATCTCTAATTATTTCGGCATGAATTTTTCACTTTTTTTAATAAAAAAATGAATACAATAGAACGACGCTTGATGTTCAAAAAAATCTAACCTACAAATCGTTCTCTCCAAGCCGTTCATGAGCTGACTATTAGTAGATGTATAGGGCCGGTTCTAGATGCAAATTCCTGTAACCGACATTTACCGACATCGAGAAGCTTCGATTGGTTCTGTTCCAAGCTAAGTCTGGAAGTTTTAAGAAGGAGTTCGAAGCATATGACGTCACACTATACCCTTGATAAATTGTTTATCAATGAATGGGGGGGGGGGGCATCTCTTTCGAAAAACGTTTATTTCAAAGATTTTAGGAGTTGGTTTAACCTCTGTACGTATGGAATGTAAAGGACAAATGTTAAAAAATATTTCCTAGAAAAATAAAGGCATATGATGGACAAATATTGAAAAATATTTCTCAGAAAAATAAAAGCATATGGTTAATTTAAACGATCTTAGGATGTTTAATGTAATAAATTTGATAAAATTTTTTCTGATTAATTTAGACGTGGGGTATGTGTGAAATGATTTCGTTTTTAGAGCTTGGATTGTTTATGCTAATAAAATTGATATGACATCTCCCAGTTAGACTGCAGTAATCTGATATCTTACGTTTATGACATTAAATCACATTCGGGATATGTGAACAATAATACCCCTCTTTGTTTAAAACAAAGATAGAAACATTTACCATTATAAAAAGATGCATCTCACTGTTAATAAGAATCATTTGAATATCATTCTGAATATTACAAGAGACTTATTAGGATTATGGACCAAGCCTATCAATTATTAAATTATAATTCAAGTTTCGAATTGTATGAAAAATGGTTGAAATTCGGTAAACGAAATATTCGTTTAATAAATAAATTTTTTAAAGTCAACTAAAATAAGTTGTCTGTGTATGAGAAGATGAGGATAACATCTACACTTGGAATACTGAAAGCATTAAACACTAAAATAAACCAACTACGGAAGAAAGGAAGAGGTACAGCACTATCGAGTCAAGAGGAAAGGAGAAGAATAAGGTGGGAAGATTTAGAGACTGTTTTTCAGAATAGAATTAAAACGGGTTCTATTGTTAATTTAACACATATAGATTTAAAACGTTTTTTGGAGGATGCTAAGTTATTAACAATTAAAAAAATAAACAGTGTTTTAAGGCAATATCCAAATTTGAAAATTAATGTAATTTTATATGGTAAATTTAAAACTTTAGTAGAAGGGAAAATGGATGAAGCTATAAAGTATTTCAACACAAAGAACGATATTATTTCTCAATCAACAGATTTAGATGCGTGGTATGATGAAAAAGTAAAAGATCAGCTTTTAGTAAATGCTGAAGAATTTCAGGAAGAAAATTCTGGTTGGTCTTTAATTGAAATTATGAATTTATTAGTAAATATAAATAAATATGCCCCTTTTCAAATTGGATTATCAACGTACAACAATTTACCAAAGTATATTCAAACACAAAAGGCAGTGGTTAATATAAAAAATAACGATGCTTATTGTTTTTTGTGGTCAGTCACGGCAGCATTGAATCCCGTAGAAAATAATGCATGCTTAATGAGTTCTTATCCTCATTTTAGTGAAGTGTTAAAATACGATAACATAAAGTTTCCAATCAGTTTTTCTGACATCAAAAAGTTTGAAAAAATGAATAATTTAAGTATAAACATTTATGATGAAGATAATGAAAAATCTAAAAAAAACAACAGAAATCGTTCCTTTTTATATAAGTCAGGAAAAATCAAATTTACCTGTAATTCATCTTTTAATGATTAAAAATACTTTAGTTGATTTTAATATTTCTAAACCAATTTATCATTTTTCATGGATAAAAAATTTATCTAGATTAATAAGTTCACAAGTCACAAGAAATGAGCATCGAATTTTAATATGTGACAGATGCCTATGTCATTTTAAATTGGAAAATTCTTTTCAAAGACATAGGTTGACATGTCAAAATATGAATAAATGTAGAGTGATTTTACCCGACCATGAAAATAATATTTTGAAATTTAAAAACTATCAATATAAAGAAAAGGTGCCTTTCGTCGTATATGCTGATATTGAATGTCTTTTAGAGCCAGTGGTTGACTCACACATGAATACATCTATTCATCAAAAGCATGTTCCTACAAGTGTCGCTTATAATGTACTATGTAGTTTCGATAATTCACTTTCTAAAATTAAACTTTATCGTGACAAAGACTGCATTGAATGGTTTATAAATGAATTAAAATGTTTGGCTGAAAAAGTAAATGAGTATTTAAAAAATATAGTACCAATGGAGCCTCTAACTAATCAACAAAAACAAGAATTTAAATTTGCAAAAATCTGTCACATTTGTGAAAATCCTTTCAAAATTGATGATATCAAACACCGTGATCATTGCCACTTTACAGGCAAATATTGTGGTGCTGCTCATCAAGTTTGCAATATAAATTACAAGAATTTATGCCGAGTAGTCTTGAAAAATTAGCATTATTTATCAATAATGATGAAAAAATAATAGCAAAAAGACACTGTGAGAATGATAATAAATTTAATTTACTAACTAGGAAAGGTGTATTTCCATACGGTTATATTGATAATTGGGGGAAATTAGAAGAAAACCAATTACCCCCAAAAGAGGCATTTTTCTGTAAATTAAATAATTCAAGTATTTTTAATGAAGATTAACAGCATGCCCGTAGAGTTTGGGAAACTTTCAACTTGAAAACTTTAGGTGAATATTCAGATCTTTACCTCAAAACTGATGTCCTACTTTTATCTGATATTTTTGAAAATCGTAGACGCCATTGTTTAAAAACATATAATTTAGATCCATTGCATTATTACACGGCACCTGGACTTGCTTTTGATGGAATGTTAAAATTTACTAAAATAGAACTCGAATTGTTGACCGACCCTGAAATGTTATTGTTCATCAAAAGTGCTATTAGAGGTGGTGTCTCTCAATGCTCTAATAGGTATGCAAAAGCAAATAATCGATATATGAAGTCCAATTTTGATCCAAATTTACCCGAATCATATATTATTTACTTTGATATTAATAATCAGTACGGCGCAGCTATGAGCGAGTTTTTACCTTACAGAAATTTTGAATGGGTAGAAGATTTTTCAATGATTGATTTTTTAAAAATTCCTGATAATTCATCTGTAGCTTTTATACTTGAAGTGGATTTTTAATATCCCAAACAGCTTCATGATTCACATAAAGATTTACCTCTATGTCCAGAGCATTTCATAACCCCCAATTCAAAATGCAAAATTTCAAAACTGATGACAACTCTATTACCCAAGAATTTGGGTAATAAAAACATTGTTCACTATAGAAATTTTAAATTGTATTTAAGTTTGGGTGTAAAATTAACAAACATTCATAGAGTTTTGAAATTTGATCAAAAACCTTGGTTAAAAAGCTACATTGATCTGAATACAGAATTAAGAAAAAAATCAGACAATGATTTTGAGAAAATTTTTTATAAATTGATGAATAATTCTGTATTTGGAAAAACGATGGAAAATGTTAGGAAGCATAAAGATGTAAAATTAGTTACAAAGTGGGAGGGGAGGTATGGCGCAAAATCTCTAATAGCAAAACCAAATTTTCACAGCTGCACCTTTGATGAAAATATGGTTTTAATAGAGCTTATTCGATTAAAAGTAGATTTCAACAAACCGATTTATACAGGTTTTACCATTCTCAATATATCAAAAATAATGATTTATGATTTTCATTATAATCAAAAAATTTTATTCAAAGAAAATATGCTTAAAATTCTGATCGCTCCAAAAAATTTAACTGCAGTTTTGAAATAAAATTGATCGAGAATGTTGTTAACTTAAAAAATTAGATACATGAAAAATTACTTGATGATTTTATTTTTTAAGTTATTTCGAATTTAAAATTTTTCATAAAAAACTATAATTACATGAAAAATCTTCCAAAGAATTGTGATACATATATTAGAACTTTACACTGTTAAAAATTTCTGTATTAAACTTCCATTTTATATAATGGAAGTTTTTTTAGTAACTTATATTAAATTCAAAATACTTTCATCTTAAAAAAATTAAAAACTTTTTTTGTAATTTGATAAAGATGGGTATATATTTTTATAATTTTTATTAAATCAAATTTACAGTATTAATTTCAAATACATGTAAAATTACTTAATGATTTTATTTGATATTTATGATATATTGAAAAATGTTATTAATTTAAATAGTCTTTAATTTACAAGTAGTAAGATTAAAATAAAATTAAAATAAATAGATTTTTTATCTAATTATAGTTTTTTTATGAAAAATTTTAATTTTGAAATAACTTGAAAAATCATTAAAACCACATCAAATGATAATTTAACCTGTCCGACATTTTCTGGTCAATCAATCATTCATAAGCCTACCAGAACCTAGTCTTTGTACAGCTCCTTCTAATAGATTATCTGCATGGAAGTTAATCACTAAAATTCGCAATCAATTTTTGAATCGTTGGAATGTAGAATATTTGAACGAATTAAATGTCGGACAGGTTTAATCATCATTTGATGAGATTTTAATGAACAGAGAGAATATAAACTGGTAGTGATCTACTTTTCCATGTGTGCTCGATGAATAATCTCAGACCACTGACTTGGTGGCCCTTTATTTCGCACAGTTCGGCGCTTTGTTAAATTGAATGAATAATTATGTGGATGTACAAACAGGCATAACCAAGTTTGTATGGAGTTGTAAATTTTTATCTGTTATGACTTGAATCGTATTTGATTAGAGCGATATCCGGCTCGAAGGACCACGTTGGAATGTCAAATATTTCATCCAAGGTAGTGTTACGTCGGAAACGTAACATTTCTCTTCTTAAAAGATCTCCTCGTTTTAAGTAAGGATCGGAAGGATCCTCTCTAAGGGATGAGGAATAGTCAGTGATTGAGAAGCGTTAGGTATATAAAATATATTTATTGACAATTAAAATTATATCGGGTAAGCACCATGGAAATGTAAATAGAATCGAAATTTAAATACCCTCATAGTTATCCTGAGTTGTGAATTGGTTGATGATTAATTGAGTCCAGTAAGCGAATGTGGTCAGATGAGTCTTCCTTGTAATCTTGAGACAGTTGCTGTTGTATAGTAAATTCGTAGTCCATACGGTTGATCTAGTTGATTCTTTGATCCCAGTTGCGAGAGAATTTTGGAAGGCGATTCCCCTTCACTTTTAAGAGTCGTTGAACTCAGCGTCGAGTTAGAATTTGTGTTGAGTAGCGGTAGAAATCTGGTGAAGCTGGACTAGACTGGCTGGATTGCACTCGCGGTATAGACTCGATGGCTCTGGACTGGACTCGCGTTGGTGACATTGTAGAAATCGGACGTTGACTAACTAACTGAACTCGCGGTGTAGAGATGATGGTACTGGACTGACTTCTCTTGGAACTTTCGCTTTTTATAGAACTTTGAAAGGTCAAGTATAACGAGTAACATGCATGTTATTACAAGTCACATGCTATTACAAGTCGCATGTTGTGACGGTAGTGTGTTGGTATTGTAGGGCTTCATTCACTTTCTCTCTGGGTCAGTCGATTTGTTATCATGTGTGGGTATTATAACGACACATGGTAATTTCATGTTGATCATCCTATTGATCTGTAGATTTGTCTATAACTTGCGTCGATAGAATCACACTCGCTGTAATGCTGTCTTGATCCCTTTATTGGTTTCTTAACCTGCTTGTTACTAGTGGCGGTAGAGTCGCGGGACGTGACAGTAGCAAAACATGAAAGAACATTTTGAGAACGTATTTGTAACTCAACAACATAATTTGAATTTTTACTATCAAACTGATCCAAAAATTCTTTAAATGATTGAATGTGTTCTTGTATGGTCTCACGTTTTTGTAAAAGAACTGACAAACGATCAAAGTTCTCCATTTTAAAAATAGTAAATTAATTGTGTGATTACGCAGGACATTCAACTGAATTCATTGATTGAACCTTACCTTTGAAGTGACGTCATATATTAGACTGTCTGTATCTGTATAAAGTAATTTTGCATTGTTTCCAAAATTATGTTTCATATAATTATAATGAAAATCATAAATCATTATTTTTTATATATTGAGAATGGTAAAACCTGTATAAATCGGTTTGTTAAAATCTACTTTTAATCGAATAAGGTCTATTAAAACCATATTTTCATCAAATATGGTGCAGCTGTGAAAATTTGGTTTTGCTATTAGAGATTTTGCGCCATACCTCCCCTCCCACTTTGTAACTAATTTTACATCTTTATGCTTACTAACATTTTCCATCGTTTTTCCAAATACAGAATTATTCATCAATTTATAAAAAATTTTCTCAAAATGAATGATGATGAGTTTGATAATGAGGTTAGCTTAATTTTATAATTAATTTCAATGAATACTAAGTAGTTTTTCATCTAAGATATAAAAATTAATGTAAGTTTATAACATATTTTTATTAATGATAAGTAATTACTGTTTGATCAAATTGATTTTATATATTTTAATGAAAACTCAATATCTTTTATTCAAGATATTGAGCAAAATTTGATTTAAATTTAAAGATGGCTCGGCTATTGCTTTTGGCTGAATCGACACCGCCAACGTCACCGATTAGGATGGATGATTTCCTGGAAGAGGAAATTCCACAGACACCCATCCATACACCATTAGAGATCTTAACACCTCCAACATCACCAACAATGATTGAGTTCTCTTCTCCCATCCAACCGCCAACACCATCACCTGTGTTGTCTCCAATTAGGGCAGGTCATCGTCATCGTCATCGTTATCGTCATCGTTATCGTCATCGTCACCGTCATCGTCATCATCACCGTCATCATCCTCACCGTCATCGAAGCTCCAGTCACCATCATCGCGTCAGAAGTTCTTCTCATTAATGCCATCGGCGACATTTTCGATAACAATAAAATAAAAAAAATAAAGTTATATACTAAGAAAAAAATCTTAGAGCTTAGAATTTCTACTGCTTTGCTTACCGCTTAGTTTGTATTATATATTAGTGTATAGTATAATCATAGGTTGGTAATAGTTTACTGAAGTGGGGGTTCTGTTAGAGTGGGGATCTTTACCTATAAGAGACACGGCGATAGTGAAAATTTATCATTCTGTAACGGATTGAGACTAATATTAGAATTAGCTAGACATACTATAGTTTAAGCATACAATAAGCCTAGTATCCAGCTCATTTTCAAGATTTGTAAAAGCTTGGATTTTCTACCAAAGATGCCTGGAAAGCGCAAGTCTTTTGAATACAACCTGGACGAGAGACCTACGAAGCGGCGGAATCATACAACTTTTCTGAATGAATGTCAAATTCTCATTCCACTTATTGAAGAAGCACTAGTCTTAATATCGAGACTGTCAAATGGTGATTCTAAAGTTGATTTTATCGACCGTTGGGTGCAACAGTGTAGTAAGAATCTAGATACACTGAATAATGTACTACGAGATTTATTTAGGACCTCTGAAAAAATGAGGTGCCTCAATATTATTCAACAAATAATGAGCCTGCGTGCTCACTTAGAATCATATTTAAAGAAAGATACTGGCTTAGATCAGTCTAATTCTATTTCTGACCGAGTGCGTTGGATAGATTGTGAGAGAGCATTTCAATGTCGACTACGAACAAGTGCAATCCTGAACCTTGTGCATATAGACATTGGCGCTTTCTTAGACGACGCTTCAATGTTATTTCAACAACATATACGAAAAGCTGTAAATAAATATGGAGCGATAAAAGTCTATGGTGTGCTTGCTGCAAAATTTAGAAGAGTGTTGAATGATGAAGAGGTCGTGACGCTGAAGACCTTTATGGCGAAAACGAGTGAAATCTTTAATACGACTTTGTTGGAAGATTGGTTCCAAAAAAATATAAAAAACTCAGTATTACGAAAAGTTGAAGTGTTCCAAGATTCGGGTTCTGATTAGACCTTACATTCAATCGTAAAACTAGAAATCAACATTAATAAATATAACCCCTTGCGTGCAAGTTCATTTATCACCCTACCTTACCCAATTAAGAAGAAGCGAGCATGTTTAAACGTAGAAAATAAGAATGATGATGAGTGTTTTAGGTGGGCTGTTTTGTCAGCATTATTTCCAGTTGATGGAAATGATCATCCTGAACGTGTGTCTCATTATAAGCCACGTAAAGGCATGTTAGATTTTACTGGAATAAAGTTCCCTGTAACATTAATGAATGTTCCAAAGTTTGAAAAACAGAATGACGTTTCAATCAATGTCTATGGTCTTGTAAGAAGAAAGTTCAAATATACTGTTGTTCCTCTTCATGTAACGTCAGAGAAGAAGGAACAACATATCAATCTTTTGTATATACAAGATGATTACATTGATAAAAGTTTGAATGATGATGTATTTGAATTAGATGAAGAAAATACTGACTTTTTCAATTTCCATTATGTATGGATTAAAGATTTATCTAGACTTGTTTCTAATCAACTTTCAAGAGGCAGGTATAGAAAATACATTTGTGACCGATGTCTGCATTATTCATTAAGCGAAGCAAATTTGGTTAAACACACAGAGATTTGTAAACAGATGAATCAATGTAGAGTTACATTACCTAAACCAGAAAACAATATTGTTAAGTTCAAGAACTTTAATAATAAAGAAAAGGTAACATTTTTTGTCTACGCTGATTGTGAAAGCCTCTTGATTCCGGTTAGAAGAATCACCGGAAAAAATAAGCAACACTGAGGTCATTCAACATCATGAAATACTCAGCATAGGCTATTATTTAAAATGTAGTTATGATGATACACTTTCTAAGTATAAGGCATGTCCTGAAAACAAAGCAAATCCTGCTAAGTGGTTTGCTGATGAATTACGACAATTAGCAGAAGACGTTGAAACAGTATTCATATGCTCCATACCCATGGAAGACTTGACTACTAAACAGCAGATTGCCTTCAAGGAAGCTACAATCTGTCACATTTGTGAAAAGAATATTACTCCTGGAGAAGAAAAGAAAGTTAGAGACCATTGTCACCTTACTGGTAAATACCGAGGCCCTGCTCATGAAAATTGTAACTTAAGCTATCAAGATTCTCGCACCATACCCGTTGTTTTCCATAATTTAAGTGGGTATGATGCTCACTTTATCATTCGCGCAATTTCCACTCAATTTGAAGGTCGAGTCAACCTACTTCCTTTGAATAAAGAGAAATATATCAGCTTCACAAAAAATATTAATGATAGTGAAATTAAATTCCGGTTTATAGACTCATTCCGTTTCATGGCTTCATCATTAGACAAATTAGCATCATACATAGATGAATATCCAATCGTAAGTTCAACGTTTTCATATTTAAGTAAAGATAAAATTCAATTGCTTACGCGTAAAGGTGTTTTTCCTTATGAATACTTTGATTCTAGGGAAAAACTCAACGAGACACAGTTACCACCGAAAGAAAAATTCTTTAGCACTTTGAACGACTCTACAGTTTCTGACGAAGACTATGAACATGCACAACGGGTATGGTCTGGGTTGAAATGTCAAAATCTTGGCGATTATGTGTACCTGTACATGAAAACAGCTGTCTTATTGCTCGCAGATATCTTTGAAAATTTTCGAAATAAGTGTCTAGAAGCATACGAACTCGATCCAGCACACTATTATTCGACTCCTGGTTTGTCTTGGGATGCCATGTTGAATTATACGAAAGTAAAATTAGAACTTCTTACTGACATTGATAAACTAATGTTTATTGAGCTAGGCATAAAGGGTGGAGTAAGTCAATGCTCTAACCGTTACGCTAAAGCCAATAATCCATATATGGACTGTTACAATGAAAATGAGGAGATCGTTTACGTAATTTACTTTGATGCAAATAACCTTTATGGTTGGGCAATGGCTCAAGCACTTCCATTTGGTGGTTTTGAGTGGGTATATAATGTTGACAATAGTTTTAATTTTAACATTCCTGATGATTCATCTGTTGGTTATATACTAGAAGTAGATCTAGATTACCCTGACGAACTTCATAACACTCACAGTGATTTCCCTTTCTGTCCTGAGCACTCAAAACCACCAGGATCAAACCAGGAGAAGCTCTTGACTACTCTCTTACCGAAACGAAAGCACGTTCTCCATTACCGCGCACTCAAGCAAGCTCTTGCAAACGGTCTCAAGCCAGTCAAAATTCACCGAATATTGAGATTTAATCAGTCAAAATGGCTCAAGCCTTACATTGATTTAAATACATCAATGAGAATAAGTGCTAAAAATGAGTTTGAGAAGAACTTATTCAAACTCATGAACAATGCGGTCTACGGTAAAACAATGGAGAACGTTCGTAAACACATAGACGTTAAACTCGTGACAAAATGGGAAGGTAGGTATGGAGTAGAGGCCCTCATTTCAAGACCTAATTTTCACAGTCGAGCAATCTTTAATGAAGATTTAGTAGCTGTGGAACTAAGGAAAACTGAGGTTTTATTGAATAAACCCATTTATGTAGGTCTTAGTGTGCTTGATATATCTAAAACGTTAATCTATGACTTTCATTATGACTACATGTTGAAGAGATATGGTAGAAAATGTAAACTGCTATACATCGACACTGATAGTTTGATTTATGAAGTCGAATGCGCAGACATTTACATGGATATGAAACAAAACATCCACAAATTCGATACATCTGACTATCCTGTAAATAACGTTTATGGTATGCCTCAAGCCAACAAAAAGATCCTAGGACTCATGAAAGATGAGTGCAATGGTAAAATAGTTACTGAATTTGTTGGCTTGAGAAGCAAAATGTACAACATTCGCGTTAATGGTCAAGATTTTGTGAAGAAAGCTAAAGGTGTTAAAGCAGGCGTAGTTAAAAAGAGTATTTATTTTTATGACTATGTTGAGTGTCTCGAGAATTTTTCAACTCAGACCAGAACGCAGTATGTTATCAGATCACATCTCCACAAACTACAAACTGTGAAGCAATTGAGAGTAAAAATACCCTAGCGTGGGGTCATTACAAGATTTAAGATATGGAAAAGAAGTGTAAATAGTTTTAAGTCGATTCATACTGTCGGAGTTGATGAAGATTGTTAATAATTTATAAGTCGATCGAAGAACAATGTCGGGATTTATGAGGATTGTAAAAATAAATGCAATTCGTATACATACAATACATGTTTTTTATTTGATAAAACCTTTCATGTTTATTACATTTGATACAACCGAAGATCCAACTTTGATCACTTCAACATGAGTTTAACATTACTTCTAACATTAGTTTAACACTAGTTTAACATTACTTTCACATTAGTTTAACATTAGTTTAACATTAGTTTTAAATTACTTTAGCATTACTTTAACATGAGTTTAAGATTAGTTTTAACATTAGTTTTAACATTAGTTTAAGATTAGTTTAAGATTAGTTTAACATTAGTTCAACATTAGTTCAACATTAGTTTAACATTAGTTTAACATTAGTGTAACGTTACTTTAACATTAGTTTAATATTAGTTTAATATTAGTTTAACATTATTTTAACATTAGTTTAATATTAGCTTAACATTAATTTAACATTAGTCTATTATCAACTAAACTGTGGTTCAATGTTAATTTTGATGTAAAGTTAAGTTACATATCTGACTTATTTATCCAACTGTTGTGTGAACTGTCAAAGCCGAGCCATTTAACATGAACCTTATTACCACGTTTTTTGAGCACTTTCTCTACGAGATAAATATCTGGGTATTTAACTCTAAGAAGTTCTTGCTCATAGAAGCCACCAGTGATAGGTTGATCCTGATAATCCTTGAGTTTGTATGTGACTGGTTTGGTTGACTTAACATGGTCCACAGTAAATATTTCTGTCGACCAATTGGGAGTGTATCCTTTTTCAAAGGTACTTTTATATTTGATGATTCGAACTCTATCACCAATCTTGAATTTCGGGCGTCTTACTAATATATCCCTTTGTTTATGAAAACGTTCCAACAGTTTTTTTTCATCTTTAGCTGTGACTTCTCCAGGTTTCATACCAATAGTACGATGTTTTCTGTTGTTATATTTTGATATAAGAGTATGCAAAATATCTATCCACTTATAATTGCCTTGTAAACTAAATTGTAGCCACATCATATTTTTAAGTGTACGATTAAATCGTTCTATTATTGATGCTTTTAGATTACTGTATGTTGAGTACAGTTTAATATTATGTAACTGCATTAAATTCTCAAATTGTGAGTTGTAAAGCTCTTTACCCTTATCAGTATGCATGTTCTCTGGAACACGCCCTTGATCAAGTATTGATTTCACAGCTACAGTAACGTCTTTTCCATTCTTTCTTTTGACAGGGACAGCCCAGGCGTATTTAGAAAATATATCAATGACTGTGAGCAAGTACTTAAAACCTTTGTTTACTTTGGAATATGGTATCATTTCAACTAAATCTGCTTGCCACGTTTCATCAATATGTCGCATTTCTACACGCCGACGTGGATAGTTCTTTCTTGCAGGTTTATGTGGTTCTGTGACCACTGACAGTTTTTCGAAGTTCATTTTCAATTGCAGTCAATCGATTGTCTAGTTGAGCAATCAATTCAACGTTATGGAGTGATAGTTCTTGTTGTGATCCAATTTGTGAATTCCTAATTTTCTCATTGACTTTATCTTCAATAACTTGTATGAAAATATTCAGATCGTCGATAGATGATCTTAAAGATGATGTAACTTGAAAGAGTATTTGAACCTCATTTTTCACGATACGCTGAACAAGTCTTAGATTAACAGCATCTTGTTGTTTTTCAGCATCCTGAATGTTACAGAGCCTTTTATTATCGATGTAATTACCGTCGGAGGTAACTTGAAAACCAACACCAGGAGGACCACGACTTGTAGAAACAGCAGCTCGATTTAGAGAATGTCCGAACACATCAATGCTCATTTTAATAGTGAGACTTTAGTCGACTGTATTGCTTAATATATGATTCCAGCTTCTCGTAACTCTTCAATTATGTACATAATTTCATTATTGTGGTTTAGATTTCCTGCCGCTTGGGATGATATCAGCAAACGAAGACGATCAACAAGCTCATTTGGGTCATCCCAATAGACATAGTCGAAAATTGAATTTCTTTGTGCCACCATAAATTGTGGTAAGACATCTTTCTTCTTTTTATTTCTTTTCAATAAACCTCCTCCTCTTTTAGATGGTGATAAATTTTTGAAAAGTTTTGAGATAATATTTGTATACTTCAAAGTATTGCTTGAGTGAATAGGTTGAGTGGGACTATAATTTTTCTTATGAGCATTTGTGAGGATGAGAATTTCTTTATAATTGTCCAAATCACTGGGACTTATAAAAGTTTCATCAGGTTTTTGCTTAAACAGGAGCTCAAGCAACCCAGTTGTTTTCAAATAGTCTTTCTGACCACCAATGTTAATGTACAGGCCTTTAAAACTAATTGGTGTATTACCTATCATAAGTGAACCATCAGGAAGTTTACGTACTCCATAAATCATATCCAAATATTGTTTCCTATTTTTATTCAACAATTTAAGGAACTTGTTTGTTAACTTTTCATATTCTTCTTGAGCATCATGAGCATTATCCTCTTGAAGTAGAGTTCTATCAAACTCTTCATCATTATCAACAGCACTTATAAATGAAGAATCATTTTCTTCTTTTTCTACCTTCTCAATCTTACTTTCTCTGATGGATGCATCAGTTACGTCTGCTAACTTTTGCAATGGAGTAACTATTGGTTTGAAAGTTTCTCTAAAAATACTTTTCGCAGCTTCCTTACCCATCTTGAACATATGATGTTTTCGTCGAATAGCATCACTAGCTTTAGCTATTTGATGAAGCATTTCTTACTCTTTCCTAAACATGTTTATGTCTTGATGCCTTAAGCAACACTAATTTCAACACCAATAAATTCTCTATTTATAGAATAATGAAGCAATCAAATCCTCTCCTGTATCTCCCCTTATTTAAATCACTATCCTTGTCAATTACTACGAATCCATATTTTTCTCCATTCCAGCATGCAGAACACAAATCACGGAAGTTAATATACGTCATATCTGTATTCACATGGTCTTCATAAACGTGTTTCAGATTTTTTTCATCTTGTCTGAAAAGAACTAGTAAATTGACATTATCTCTAACAAGATGTTTGGGGATGTGAGCATACGTCTGACATAAACAGAAACTATCAACATCCACATGTCTACCCATACAAAAGAAGGCTCTAACACTGTCTTGTTTCTCGCAAGCAATATCATCAAAGATGAATATAGAATTAGGTTTAGCTTTGCCAGGGGGAAGAACTTGTTCACGATCACTAAATGGGAAGTACTCAACGCCTTCTACATCATTGAGTACTTTTTCCAAGAACTTATATTTGGGCTGTTGTAAAGATTTCGAGTAGAGATAAATATTTTAAAATGTAAGACCATTTGGATCTAAAATTAGAGAAAGCAGTGCATTTGTTTTACCACAATTTGATGGTCCACAAAAGACTGCACGGATACTGTCTAAAAGCAGACTCCCATGACGCTTCACTTTATTTTGCGTAGTTTGAACGAGGGTGTCTATATTTGCGACTGGAAGCTTGACGGGTTGTGCCTCGAATCGCATCATGAAATCGACTGACTGCAAGGTATAAATACAGTGCTTTTATAGCTTGTAAGTCAGTCACTCGCAAGCTTTTGTAGAGTGTAGAATGATTATACATCGAGAGAATAAGAAAAAGTGTGAAGGCAAAGGCTTAGTTAACAGCATTATCAACAAGTTACCGTTTGAATTACATTTGCCAGGTTATCAATATTGTGGACCTGGCACTAAGTTAACAAAGCGATTGGCTCGCGGTGATCCAGGTATAAATAGATTAGATTCTGCATGTAAAGAGCACGATATTGCATACTCACAGAACCGAGAAAACATTGGAAGGAGAAACGCTGCAGATAAAATATTAGCAGAGAAATCGTGGAACCGTGTTTTAGCTACAGACTCTGGTTTAAGTGAACTACTTACATTCAATTCAATTCCTAACGTTGACATTGGAAAGAATAAATTTTATATAGGTAACCAAGTGGTAACGATACCTCCTGGAAGTTATGAAATTGGAGATATTGAAAGATATATACAACAGTCTCTGGTAACTGGAAACTTTTCAAGTGTAATAGTATCAAATAATAAAATTGAATTGGAAAAATTTGTTGAAAAGAATTTAAAAAATAACAGCACAGTAATAAATATTAAGCCTAATAATAACACGTTACGCAGTGAAATAAAGTGCAATCAGAAAGTAAATTTCAAACCTGAGGATTCTATTGGGCAATTATTAGGATTTAAACAACGTATTCTTGAAGCCAACAAAATTCATGTGTCTGATTTGCCTGTATCAATTCTAAGAGTAAATTCTCTAAGAGTTGAGTGTAGTATTACAACTGGAGCATACATAAAAAATCGCAAAGTACACACCATCCATGAATTCTTTCTAACAGTCCCACCAGGATATAAGATCGTTGAAGTACCTGCACATGTCATTTACCTTCCGATCGTTGTAAAGGCAATACATAATCTTCAGCTCCGCATAGTTGACCAGGACGGAGACTTGGTCAATTTTCGAGGAGAAACGATAACGATTCGATTACATATAAAATCAATGTGATGGGTATCGTTTATAATCGAAAAATAGGTAGAAGCTATATTAATCACCCAACATGCAAGAGAACAACCAGTCTCAATTTATCTCGCAAGGTGTTAACACCTCAGAATCAACTTTTCCTGAAACAGCTTGGGCTAAAAGTTATACACCAACGAAGAAAAAAAGGAAACAACAATTAATCTACATTTATTTTGTTTGTCGATGTCATAAAAAAAATGGACGAAGTACTGAACTTCCAGCTCCAGTGAATTTTGATGAATCTATAGCACATTTTGAGATTCATGCTCATCAACCTTATGCATCATCGTCTTTCAACAATAGTGATGAAATACGAATTGTAATACAGCATCAAGACTTATGCATTCTACCATGCAAAAGTTCATTACATATTTTTGGAAGATTAACAAATGCTGCTGGAACTGCAGTTAAACAGAATGTAAAGTTGACTAGTAACGCAATTTGCTTATTATTTGATGAAATTCGTTATGAACTAAATGGCATTGAGATTGATAAATGTAAATATGTTGGACAAACTTCTACAATGAAAAATTACATTTCTCTAACCCCGAATCAGCAAAATGTTGCTGAAAATGCAGGATGGTTAGAAATAAATACTGATATAACACTAACATGATGATTTTTGGTTTCGCCGAAGATTACAAAAAGATAATTGTAAATGCTAAACATGAACTCATTTTAACAAGATCGCGTACGGACCTTAATGCTATATTTCAAGACGGTCAAGGAGATGTTGAGGAATTTAAAATTTCACTTGAAAAAGTTGAATGGATGGTTCCTTATTTACTACCTGCAGACAATCACAAGATTAAAATATTGAAATTTATTGAAAAGGATCCTCCAATATCAGTAAGTTTCAGATCATGGGAAATTTATGAGTATCCACTAGTTCCTGCAAGTACTAAGGTGGTGTGGCAGATCAAGACGTCAACACATTTGGAAAAACCACGATATGTAATACTTGGTTTTCAAACAGGGAGGAAAGATAAACGTAAAAAAGAAGCCAACTATTTTGATCACTGTAATATCACGAATGTGAAACTTTTTTTGAATTCACAATGCTATCCTTATGGAAATTTAAACTTAAACTTCGATCAAAACCAATTTGTCTTATTGTATGAAATATATGCTAATTTTCAAACTTCTTATTATGGGAAGGATTCAGAACCTATGTTAGGCAAGAATCTTTTCAAACGACATGCTCCATTGATTGTTATTGATTGCTCAAAACAAAATGAATATCTGAAACAGGTATCAGTAGATGTACGGTTAGAATTCGAAGCAAAAAATAACATGCCAGCTGAGACTACTGCCTACTGTCTTATTATACACGATAGACTTGTTCAATATAAACCAATCAGCAGTGGAGATAAGATTTTATAAAATAGTGGGGATTAAATAAGAGGTGGTGGTAGGGGTGGTTTAGCAAGGTATAAAAGGCTCCATTTCGCTTGAATACTCATTTTCAGGTAAGATGGAGTTTGTTGTGGACATGCAGGGCTTCAAGAAGTCCTACAATGACTTCGTCTTCAAAGAGCTAGCTATTCTCCCCCTCCAGCAGGATGCTCAACCACCAGTTTGCCTCTTTGAACCACCCTGTAGCTGGAGTTCACTGCCTGGACGATACAAAAGTGAAAATCTCTGGATGATTCATAATTATCATGGAATCAACTGGACAGCTGGTGATGTACCTTATGAAGAAGTACGACCTTTGCTGCAAGAAACTTTACGAGGTGCAAATGTAATATATGTGAAGGGCTTAGAGAAAAAGATGTGGCTAGATAAATATTTACTCAGTGTTCAGAATTTAGAAGAATTCAACTGCCCTTCATTGCGGAAATTAAAATCTCAAACATTACCTTATACCACATGTACACATCATACTTATTACAGCGAAAATTGTGCAGTAAGAAATGTAATGATTCTCCGAGATTGGATTCTGGATCCTCCAAATGAATTTGGTGTGATAAATGCTACGAGAGGTGTAGAGGAAGTTGATGTTAATACTACATTAAAAGAATTTTATGAGAATTGTAAATCATTTTCATAAATTAAGTTAACTATGAATAAATTTATGAAATCGTAAAAATATGTCTTTATTGTTATTAACTACATTCCTCCCTCTCCTTTCAGATCATAGGTATAATTTTATTTTAATAATTTTAAGTTAATTTGATTATGTTTATAGATAGCTTATTGGTTTAAGGTCAGGTTAATTAGTTTCAAGTTAATTACATCCAAAGAAAACTATTCATTTTCTACGCATAAGAAATATCAATAAAACGTTTCTTTTGCGCAAACTCCGACTTTAGGAGGGGATAAATTATGGAGGGGGTATTGCTTTAAAGCACCAACGGTCATACTGTTTTTCTCATTCTTTTCCTTATAACGCTTACACAAGCATCACCAGAAATAAAAATGGATCTAAAGAAGATCAACGCTGTTGGATTCTGGGACGGTTTCTTGCCTGCGAAACCTTTGTCCGAACTGACCCTAAAACATAAGTACTCCGTCATAAAGATCCTGAAAGTCCAAACCAAGTTTGGAATCAGAATAGTGGTAGAACTTGATGCTAAATGCATCATATTTTTACCTGCAAGGTTCCTGAGAATTCTGGATGAAGATCCTACCACACTTGAGAAAATGCAAGAGGCTGCTACCTCTAAGAAGCTGCAAATAATGTACCTTGGAGGGCCTTATAATAATATTAAATTTATAAGTGTTAATTAAAAGTGTATATATAAATTATCAAATAAAGTTTAATTCTATAATGCATACTTGTCTCTATTATTCAAATTAGATCAATACAGCTTGATTTACTTCATTTTACATTATTCTAGATTAATTTAGAATGATGTAGATTAATCAAGCAACAATAATAGTTTAAGAATATATAAAAGAATAGTAATTAATAGTTGTACATAAGATAGTAATGATAGTATAATAGTAATATGAGGATTTAATTAGTAGCAAATAGTGTCTTATAGCAATAAACTTCTTTATTCAACATAGGAATAGTATTATAGTAAAACTAATTTGTACTATACATAGAAAGTTATATCTTAACTCAATAAAAACAAAAAAAAACATAATTTACTTTTGATCGAAACTGAACGGAAAACTTTGAACAACCCTTTTTTTTTAATCGAAAAGGTAAAAGAGAACAAAAATCTGAAATTTTTATTTTTTGAAATGTTTTGATGTATGTGATTCTTGAATTTGAGATGATTGAGGATAAGGACTTTGTGTCCATTGTGGAGGAAGCGGAATTTGTGTCCATTGCGGAGGTGCACCTTGATCCCACTGCCAAGGGTGACCTTGTGTCCATTGAAGAGCAGGACCTTGTGCCCATTGTGGAGAAGGACCTTGTATCCACTGAGCATGCGGAGTCTGAATCCATTGAGGATGAGGACCTTGGGTCCATTGGGCATGCGGAGTTTGAATCCATTTAGGATAAGGACCTTGCAACCACTGGGTTTGACCTTGAGGCCATTGATGAGGCCGAGAAGTAGAGAAACAGGAACCTGGAGGACGTGGACCTTGATTTTGTTGCGAAGAGTTCAATACATTCTGTATATTTGGACTAAAAGCTGGAATTTTACCAGCAGAAGTCATAACACCTGCAGCTGTACTAGAAACTTCTGAAGAAGCAGTCATGACTTTCGCATCAGAAGTTACGACACTGGAAGTAGCAGTAAAAACTGCTGGAGCAGCAATCATAATTTCTGAAGAAGCAGTCGTAACAGCAGTTTTTTCCATAATTTTACAATCCTTGGCTGAAATCTTCCGATTCATTTTTAGGGGTTGAGTTCGGTTTCTGCACCAAGGTTGATCAAGAGAAGAAGGTGGAGAAGAACTCTGATAATTTTTATTATTTTTTTTTATTATTTCTGAACTGGAACTCTCAGGTTTAAATTTTTTTCTTCCTTTTCCACGTTCATGATGAGGATTCACAACAATAATCTTTCTTTTCTTCTTAGGAGGTGAGTTTTCATCCTTTTTTCCAGATATTAGACACTTAGGTGTCGGGATGTATTTTGGGACGTAGACGTTACCATCACTATTGTTTGCAATGAGGCTTTCGAAAAGATCAGGAATAGGTGATGTACCTCTTGAAACAGTATTCCGAATTGGTGACGTCCCACGTGAAATTACCGAAGGTTTACTATCCAACTGAGAAACAAAAAATAAGAGAATATAGAGACTTTTAAATTAGATTACATTCACTCTTGGACATAGACTAGATTTATTATTAGAATTAGGTTAGCTTTAGATTTTTAATAAATAATAAGTTAGATTCAATAATGTTAGAATTAGGTTGACTTTAAATTTTAAATACATAGATTAAATATCAGAATTAGGTTAGATTCAAAATTAATTTATCACATTCAAATAGACCTATAAGATAAAGAAATTTTACTACAAATTTAGGATATGAAACAAAGACCATACTTTTTGTAGTTCGCCTTTTGCTGGTTCATCCTCAGAACTAGATTCACTGAGACTTAAGCCTAATTCCATGTCCATATTGCCTTTGAATATATTTGAAAAAGTCACGTGATCACTTAAATGTCTTGATGTGGATATTACTTCTAAAATAAACTAAAACATTTACATTTTAGGTAACTATATAGTTCATAAAACAAGCATTTGATATATATTGAATGTAACTTACGCGATTAAAGTGATACGAAGCCTATTTTTTTTTTTTTTTTTTTTTTTTTTTTGGTGAGGAGGAAAAATGGCAAAATCTTTTATAGACGTTGTACAGGACTCTCCTAGGACGGGTCTAGGCATACCTGTTAAAACCAGAAAACCCCCTCTCTCGAACCAATACACCACCCGCGGAACCGCCTTTCGGCTTTGAACTTCACGGGTGGTTGGTTCCATTAAAGTCGCGTGCGACTCTTCCGTCATCCGTTCGCTCGGAACTTCCACCCGCGGCCACCCGCCCACTAGGACAACCGACCAGCCGCGCCACCCAGGGGAGAAACAAACAGATTCCTCCCCCGAACGACGCGGACAGTCAAGTCTACCCGAGACGCAGGACCGCGGGCGCAGGCCCCGATGCGATTTCTACTGGCCCTCCCCGTTGTTTCGCTCCCGACGCCCATCAAGCTCCCTCGTCTTCATCACAAGTGTGACGAATGACTCGATGAGCGTCCAGAACCGCTCAGACTGGAGCATGAGGGGGACCATCGTGTCAGGAGTAAGTTCGGAACCCACCGCCTGACCGAGGACCCCCCTAGCCACACCCCATTTTGCGCAGACGAAGAGTGCGTGCTCTGCGTTATCCACCGGGGAATCGCAGTAGCAACACGTCTCCTCGTCTCTCTTCTTAAAGCGCCTCAGGTACGCGTTAAAACAGCCATGGCCCGAGAGCGCTTGTGCCAAGTAAAAGCCGACTTCCCCGTGCTTTCTGTTCAGCCAGGTGGCGAGCTCCGAGATCAGGCGGTAGGTCCATCTCCCTGTCTGCTCACCATGCCATCTCATCTGCCATTTCTCGACGAGTCTGCGCCTTCCATCCTTGCGGATGGCCTCCTTCGCGCGAGCGATTTTCTGCAGGTCGGCGCAGGTAAGCTCCTTGCGAAGCTGAAAGGTTTCCTGCCTTTCCTCCGCCAATAAATCTATTGGCGGGACGCTCGCCAGGACCAGCACAGCGCTCGTCGAGATAGTTCTATATGCCGAAACTATTCTCAGCGCGACAAGTCTCTGCGCCGAGAACAGCTTCTTCTGAATAGCATGGTTTTGCAAGGCATTGGCCCAGACCGGAGCTGCATAAAGCAGCTTCGAATGGACCACGCTCGCCACCAATCTTCTTTTCGCTTCCCTGGGTCCACCAATGTTTGGCATAAGCCGGGCCAAGTTTGCTCCACATTGGATGGCTTTGGCGGCTGCGATCTTTAGGTGTTCGCCAAAGCTAAGCCTACGATCCAGCTGCACCCCCAGGTACTTAATGCTTGTTTTCCACTCGACTTCATGGTCTCCGAGAACGATCCTCGGGTATTGGAAGGATCTCCTGTCCGTAACGAGCAAAGCCTCGGTTTTCTCAGGGGCCAATTTAAGACCTCTGCCATCCAACCAGCGCTTCGCTCGCCACAGACTTTCATTGATCCTCAGCTCTAGGATTCCGACGTCGTCAGCGGCGCACACGACAAGTGCGTCATCCGCGAAGCCGACGATGCTCGTTCCAGCAGGCAGGTCCATGCGCAGGAAATCGTCGTACATGACGTTCCAAACGAGTGGACCCACCCGCGACCCTTGAGGGGCGCCACATGTCATCTCCTCCTTGAGAGACCATTTGTCGCCCTCATATATCACCCACCTGTCGCTCAGATAGTCATCTATCATTCGCAACAGGTAGTCTGGAACCTTTTTCCGCACCATCGCCTCGATGCAGATGTTCCATCTCGCGGTATTGAACGCATTGCGTATGTCAATGCTAATCAACGCACAGAATCCCTTACGCTTACCAGTTCCTTTTCTTGCATTTGTGGCGATGTTAACCACAGCTTGGATGGCGTCCACCGTGGACCTGCCTTTCCTGAATCCGAACTGGTTTTCCGAGAGCCCGTTCTCCCCGACCAAGAGAGCCTGAAGCCGTTGTAGAATCAACTCCTCCAGAAGCTTCCCCATCGTATCCAATAGGCATATTGGTCTATACGATGCGGCATCCCCTAGAGGTTTGTTGCCCTTCCTCAGCAGGACCAACCTCTGCTTCTTCCAATCTGCGAAGAACCTCCCCTCCCGAAGACAGGAGTTAAAGGCTTCTAGGAGGATCTCTGGGTACGCCCCGATCACCTCTTTGAGGATCTCGTTCGGCACCCCGTCGATACCTGGCGCTGTATTTGCCTTAAGCCTTCCACCCGCTCTCTTTAGTTCTTCGAGAGTGAAGAGTTCTTCGCGCCGGACCACGCAGGAACTTCGGTCCTGTCTTTGGAACGGCTCCACGTGTGGAAACAAGCTACACACAATGTACTGGACTCGATCGGGATTATCCAGGCCCGGGGTCTTTCTTCTAGCCACCAATCTCTTGGTGACTATTTTGAAGGCGAGACCCCATGGGTCCTTCTCGACCTCACCGATCAAGTCTTTCCAGCATTGAAGTCGGCTTTTCTTTATGCCTCGCCTCAAAGCTGTTTTTGTCCCTTTCCATGCCTCGTGCAGCGTAGCATCCCCCTTTGAACGGGTGAATTTTCGCCGCGCTGCGAGGCATTCTCGACGTAGGGCTGCCAACTGGTCGTTCCACCAGTACATCGAACCCTTGGCTTGCCTGCGCTCACGGCGAGGCATCGAGTAGTCGCAAGCCGCGACCACCTTCTGCCTCACCGAGCGCACAGCAGCTTCAAACGACCCAGCAGGGCAGACCCAACCAAGCTCATCGATGAGCCTGGTTTCTTCGAGGTGTTCGCGAAGTCTTTCCCTGCTGAGTCGTCTCGTGTTCCAGGAGGGGCTCCTTCCTTCGCCGCCCCTACCCTTATCGACCGCCTGGCACCGTTGTTCTAGTGTGAATTCGATGCACCGGTGGTCACTCAAGGTTATTATCTCGAGGACCGACCAGTCGCTTATCCTTGAAGCGAGGCGAGGTGCGCAATTGTGAGATCAATTATTGACCCCCCCGCTCCTCGTCTGAACGTAAATTCCCCGCCCTGATTTAAGACGATCAGTTCGTTCCTAGCGACCATCTCGCCAACCAAGATTCCCCTCCTATCTAGGCGGGCCTCACCCCACTCGGGCGCCTTACTGTTGAAGTCCGCCCCTATGAGGGATCGCCCGATGGCCTCACGGAGGCTTTCCTCAAGGAGGAGGATCTGGGTCTCAAAGACATCGAAGGGATCGCCGGGGGAGAAGTAGCAGCTGTACACACGCACACCCGCCACCTCCACCCAGACGAACCCCGCGTCGGTCTCCAGGAAGTCCCCGACGCCCAAATCAGGGTTACAAACAAGGATGCCGGCCCTCCTTGATGCATCCTGATACCAAGCAGAGTTATCGGACCACTTGTACTGCTCACTAATGAGCAGCACATCAGCCCCCCTCTCCCTGGCAGTCTGCATCAGGAGGTCCTGGGCATCCTTCCCCCTTCCGAGGTTGAGTTGCAGGAACTTCAATTCCTGCCTCTCAACCTCCGAAGCTCTTCCCGGAAGACCGGGCAGGAGCCGCTCCCCGACACATGGGCGACATCTTTTTCGCCCCTGTCTGCACATGACAGGCACCTTGGTGGTGCCTTACAGGTCCCGGCCAAGTGTCCCGTGGCGCCGCACCTCCAACAGGCGTTTTTCCTGTCGGGGTTGCTGCAGCCCCGGGACCCGTGGCCGTACCCAAGGCACCTGAAGCAGCGGGCGACTTCCAGGTGTTCGCGAATGCGGCACTCTACCCACCCGATCCTCAACTTACCTAGCTGAAGCAGACGCGCGGCGTCTGCCTCAGCCAGCCGGATCACTGCAGTCTTCACCCCACCAAAGCGGGTGAAGAGCCTGCAGGACCCCTCAAAAGCCGGTCTGCCCAATGCCAAGCACAGGGCGATACGAAGCCTATTAAATTGATCTCAAAGATATTCACTAAGAAAGACTTCCAGGTACTGCTACCATTTAGTGGAGCCGGGACAATAGAAGCCATTTCACGGAGAGGTAGCTATGGTGGGAATAAACAAGGTGATATCAAAGGGTGTGTTCTGTTTGTCTTCACCACGGAGATAGCGCTCGTATTTGAATTTAGAAATAAATTTTAAATTTAAATTGTTTCAATTTATATTAAAGTAAAACACAAGTAAATATAATCGGCCATTCCAAATAATTCATGAAGCAAAGTTCTAGGTTGAGGAGGAATGCAAATAAATACTTACCTGGTTAAATTGTGAGAATAAACTAACAAGCACAAAGTTGTACAGTGGAAAAATAAAAAAAAAAACGTTTATATAAAAGAGGGAAACTCAACGTGAGATTTCCACTTGCTTGATAATTTAGGTACACTGTCAAATGTTCCTGTCGGTAAACGTTAGTAGCGCAATCTCTTAATTAACATGTAAGCACACTCACTTGCATAATAGTGCAAATACTCTGCCGGTAAAACAGCTGATGTCCCAGAGTGCAATGACACTTTCAGAAAACAACAGTTGCGCCACCTATAGGTGAACAACAGCTCAGTCGGTAAGGTAGTAATCTTACATACCGATGAGATTTCGCAACCCGACAGTGATCTGCAATACCGACTGTCGGTAAGGTAGAGACCAGTGTCTGCTCCGCCGGTAAGTGGAGTCATACCCCCTTTGTTATACTACTCCCAAACTTAAATACAATTTAAAATTTCTATAGTGAACAATGTAATTATTCTTGGTTAATAGAGTTGTCATCATTTTTGAAATTTTGCATTTTTAATTGGGAGTTATGAAATGCCCTGGACATAGAGGTAAATCTTTATGTGAATCATGAAGCTGTTCGGGATATTCAAAATCCACTTCAAGTATAAAACCTACAGATGAATTATCAGGAATTTTTAAAAAATCAATCATTGAAAAATCTTCTACCCATTCAAAATTTCTGTAAGGTAAAAACTCGCTCATAGCTGCACCGTACTGATTATTAATATCAAAGTAAATAATATATGATTCGGGTAAATTTGGATCAAAATTGGACTCCATATATCGATTATTTGCTTTTGCATATCTATTAGAGCATTGAGAGACACCACCTCTAATAGCACTTTTGATGAACAATAACATTTCAGGATCGGTCAACAATTCGAGTTCTATTTTAGTAAATTTTAACATTTCATCAAAAGCAAGTCCAGGTGCCGTGTAATAATGCAATGGATCTAAATTATATGTTTTTAAACAATGGCGTCTATGATTTTCAAAAATATCAGATAAAAGTAGGACATCAGTTTTGAGGTAAAGATCTGAATATTCACCTAAAGTTTTCAAGTTGAAAGTTTCCCAAACTCTACGGGCATGCTGTTAATCTTCATTAGAAATACTTGAATTATTTAATTTACAGAAAAATGCCTCTTTTGGGGGTAATTGGTTTTCTTCTAATTTCCCCCAATTATCAATATAACCGTATGGAAATACACCTTTTCTAGTTAGTAAATTAAATTTATTATCATTCTCACAGTGTCTTTTTGCTATTATTTTTTCATCATTATTGAGAAATAATGCTAATTTTTCAAGACTACACGGAAAAAATAAGTTCATCAAAATTTCTTGAACTAGTCAACCACTTTTGGATAGGGCACTACATTTTTTAAATTTCCAGCACTTTTAAGTAAAAAGTCACAAACTTTCTCGAAAAATCGAAAAAAGTTATAGAATTTTTCAAGAACTAGTACAATAGTAGCAGTTTTCCAATTTTTATTGAATAGTTCTTGATAAAATTATGGAAAAGTATCTAACTTTCAGAAAATGTTTTCCAAATTTTAAAAGTTCCGGAATGAAATAATCTTCTCATACAGAAATGAATAAATATGATACGAGTTAACAAAAGAATCTTTGACTGTTCGCTAAAGTTTCTCGAACTGCCTGACCTGACGCACCACGTTGCGCAGTTGTTAATGTGAAGTGGTGTTAGTGAGAAAATAAAACGGAAGACGAACGGTTGCAATAAAAAGGTTAAGTGTAAAATTGGAAAAAATGTGCTGTTATTATTCGAAAGGAGCTTAAAAAATAGCGTGTAAGTATATTTGTAGATATGTTGTTACCGGTATTGTAATTTGAACATTAAAGTGAATGGCCTTTCCGGTTTTGTAAAGTTGTTTTATTTTCAAAGTACGTCAACGTTTCGACCGATTTTTCGGTCCTTATCAAGACATTTTACTTCCAAAGTTTTGTTTTAGTAGAAAAATTTTTTAAAAAATGTAACAATAACGTATAAATGATGGAAGCTGCTTGTGTCGTTATCGATCAATATAACCTAAAAAGGTTGACACCAGTTATCCTAACAAAAATTTTTAAAAAATTTAACGAACTCTCATAGCAACTAATATGCTATGATGATAATTTTACAATATAACTTTATGCTTTTAAACTTGGATTTTTTTGAAATTTAATTTTTTATAAAAATTTAACCTATCATCAAGCAATATGAATGGAAGTAAAATACCAAATTTATCATCCACGTCTTGATAAGGACCGAAAAATCGGTCGAAACGTTGACGTACTTTGAAAATAAAACAACTTTACAAAACCGGAAAGGCCATTCACTTTAATGTTCAAATGTAAGTATATTGTTTTGTATTGAATAAGTAATGTTATGAAATATTGCATTTTGGAGCATGGAGTGACAAAAATTTGGTGAAATGTTTGAGCACGTCGCAAATGTCAAAAAATTCTTTATATTATCTTTCATTTTCATACTTTGATTATATGAACTAAAAATGTGGTGCGAAAAACCCTGCCATTTGAAAAATAGTTTCACAATATAACTTCAAAATTTTTGTTCAATTTCTATAAAATTGTTTTAAAAGTAATCTAAATACTGTTTTTTTCTTATGTTAAAGCGCATTTTTACACTTATTTCACTCAATTTGCTTAATACGTAAGTAATTAAATTCTAATAATGCAAAAAACTCAATAACTCATCTATATGCTGAAACGACAAGACAGACAAGACAATCATTCAATTTTCATTGCTTCAAGGCGAACATTTAATTTTTTTCTTAGAGTAGTTTTTACCAAGTCAAGTCTTTATGTTAATTCACTTATAATTTTGAAGTTCAATTTTCATTATCTGAGGAAAATTCCATGCTTGAAAAACCAGTTGCAAAAATATTATTTCAATTCGATATTATCAATTTTTAGTTTAAGTTCCAATTATTAGTATTTTACAGGTAGAAAATGGAAAATTTCGATAAAAGGGTAAGAATAAGGCTTAGGAAAATAAATATTTGGGGTGGAAAGTGAATATTATCTGAGAACGTGTGTAGATAAATGAAAATAGTTTGTCAAAATTTGAGACAAGGTAAAAATCTTTCAGAATTATCCGGGGCTTTTCGATCCTCTAACTGCCCAGAGTAATCCAGAGGGAGCAGAGGAATATTCGTCGTGGCAGGCACAAAATCGGTCAAGTAATTTGATTGATTTGTCTTTAGAGACACATAAAAATACAGAGAGTAAGAATACGGTAGAGTTAGCAAGAAAGGATTCTATCAACGTACTTTAAAACGCTCCTCAAAACGCACCGTCAATTAATTCGGAAGATTGGACCTCGTATCCTAATTTTAATGTGAGTACACTATCAATTATGAATAGTTTTTTTACAACATGAAAATAAGTCTATTTATTATAAATTTTGTCAATGAAATAAAAATATATGTTTTGAAATAATGCAATTGTAAAATACAAATTAATATACATTTTGTGAAATACAAAATATTTCAGGAATTGAAGTGTCTTTTGGGCAGTGAATCTAATGCAAAAATAGTGTTTACATCATATGAACACCATGACAAATTAATCACTGAAGCCACCAGAAAACTTTTGGCGCATACATTCCTTTTCAAGAAAAAGGCGCAATTATTGAAGAATTTTATTAAAGGACAACCGCTTGATGATTGGATGTACGTAATTTTTTTTATTATGTACAAAATATAATTAAACATTATCTAATAAATGCTTAAGAACGCTAGAAAACAATAATTTTATCGAAAGAATTGAAAGTGAAAAATGAACGTTTTCTTTACATCCTTGAATTTTACAATTCCTTTTGCTTTTAAGTTGAAATAACATCCAAATTCACGGTAAATGTTACTTTGAAAATTAATTTACAGTCCAGACAAAGAAGAATCCAGTTACTTTGCGAACACAATTGCCCGTTTATTTCCATGCGAATTGCCTGAAACTTATTATACTCCATTTCGAGTGGAAAACAATGAGAGGATACCGGCAGCTGGACAATTATTAAGCCACTTTGCTTATGTCAAGGGCAACTTGAGAGAGGATGGAATTATAGTGCCGAAGAGTGAATCAAATAAAAAGTCGTCTGATACTTCTAAAAATCTGAAAGTTCACATAGAGGGTGAGATATTCTTTGGCTACTAAATATAATGTGATGCAGTTTTAAAGATTATAATTATTGAGTTATTTATTTCCAGCGACTGATAAAGTCAAGCTTGATTATCTGGAGACTCATTCAGATGATCTTGAAATTGTTAAAAAATATTGGACAGATACTCATAGATGTCGAAGAAACATTTTACTTATCGAAAAGAAAAGCGTTGACGATTATATGGGCATGTTTAAACCTTTGTTTCTATATGTATTTTAATATTATCTTACAGGTACAAATAGATTTTGACTTGCTACACGGTGCAAAAAGCAATGTCCTTTTCAGCAAGTGGGCAATTGTACAGGAATATCTCGTCAAACTTTTGAGAGAAACAACTCTTTCAAACATTGATAAAATCTATCTGGAAGTCTTGCCCACGTTAACTGCTGGTACATAGCATCATTTTTTTTACCATTTGCCTATAGTATATTTACTTTATTATTATTATTTTTTTGTTATCAAACCTTTGCAGATCGCCAGAGTGCTGTTGTGTTTTATTTATTGCCAAACATAATAGCTTCTTCAAACCCAAATAAAGGAAGAAAAAGGAAACGCAAGAGCGATCACAATCAAATATCAGAAAAAGAAGTGGAAGAAGCTGCGAAAGCGCAGAGTGAGCCAAAAAATAAGGAAAACTCGAAGAATAACGAAAACCGAGACTCCTACATTCTGGTGATTCCTATAAGAATATTATTTTCTTGTATTACATTTTTGTCGCAAAGCCAAAGCATACAGTATATTTTTATCATTTAATATTACAGACTGAAAATGAAGCGAACGCAAAAGTAGAAGATTTAAAAAGCGTTTTACTTGCTAAAAAATTGACGCTACAACCCGTCATTGTTCTTGTAGGAACTATCGTAAATTTCAGAAAAATTTACGTCGTCATCAATGACAATTGGTACGAATCCACTTCTTTTCTGAAGGCTGTTGACTTGAGCTTCAAGTCCTTTTTTGCGCTTGACTGCAATTATCCTGCTAGTTGTTCAAATATTTGGTTTCTTATTCAATTTGGAATTTACGAAATTCCACTTCCTTTAACAGGTGTTGTCTTAAAAGTAAAGACAATAGCAAAGCAAATTGCTGAAGTCTATAAAAGACATAAAAAATAAGAATCGTTTAAAGTTTTAGTATTTTTGTCGATAAAAGCTCCTCTTTTGTTTATGTTTGTTTTGAACTTGCGCGTTTGTAAATATGTTTGGCTGTGTTGCCTGTGGTCTTACTTTCGACGATAATAATTTTCTCATACGACACGTTGAATTATGTCATAAATTCTTGAATAAATTTTCCTGCTCGGAAAATGATTGCTCAAAGCATTACGTTTTATTTGAATCTTATAAAAAACATCGTCTCACAAAACATGCGTCTGTTGTTTCTTCAAAAAATGAACAGCATACCATTATTCCTGAAGAAAGCCTTTCAAATTATGTTTCAAACTTATTTGAAGCTGAACCGATGTTGTTTATCAATTCTCAGGATAGCAACAACTTGCAAGAAACGATAAGTATAAGTAGTTCATCAGATGAAGAAGATGAGCTGTTTGAAAATGAATTTGAATTTAACGAGGCTTCAGACGTATCCAGTAGAAATAGTTCAAATCAGTTTACC
Source organism: Diplolepis rosae (assembly GCA_030998225.1). NCBI lineage: Eukaryota > Metazoa > Arthropoda > Insecta > Hymenoptera > Diplolepididae > Diplolepis > Diplolepis rosae. Next base: position 194,977 of record JAPYXD010000169.1, read on the forward strand.
GAAAAAACACGATTGTTTGTTGCGTCTTTGTATAAATATCCCGATATAGCAAGAAAAAGGGTCGATGAAATTATAAGCGAAGTTTCAAAACTATTCGAAGAGAATACGCAGATCATTAAAAACGAAATCCAAAGTTTCGTTAAATTATCTAGTAGAGAATCACTAACAATTACAGAAATCAATAATATAATGGATAAATTTTCAGCACCTTTTCAATACTTGAACACAGAGGCAAAAAGATTTACTGATTTCAAGAATTGTGAAACGTTTATTCTTCCCGAAAGTGTCAAACTTGGAGAAGTCAAAATGATAGTACAAAGACAAGGAGAAAAAGTATTAAAACATAAAGACATAGTTGCACAATTCATTCCTCTTCGAAATGTTTTGAAACTATTTTTTGAATTGCCACGAGTTCTGGATAGAACACTGGAATATTTAAACGAGGTTCAACAAAATTCGGAAATAATATCAAATGTCGTACAATGTTCTCTATGGAAGGAGAAAATCAAGAATTCTCCTGGTGAAATTCGAATTCCTCTCGAAGGTTATTCAGACGATTATGAGACAAATAATCCACTCGGTAGTCACAAGGGGGTTAATAAATGTGGAGGCTTTTATCTCAATATTGCAATTTTACCACCAGAAATTCGCTCGAAAGTAGAAAATATCTTTCTATTCATGTTGTTCAATAGTAAGCACCGAGTTCAATTTTCTAATAAAATTGTTTTCATGAAAGCAATTGAAGAATTACAATTTCTACAACAAGAGGGAATAGCGGTAACTGTGAATGGTGAGAAAAAACAGCTTTATTTTGATTTGATTCTACTTTTGGGCGATAATCTAGGATTACATTCTATTCTTGGTTTGGTTGAAAGTTTTTCGGCAAATAAGTTCTGCCGCGTTTGTCTAATTGAACGTAAAAACCTCCACACCATTTTCAATGAACGTGATTGTGTGCTTCGCAACGAAACCAATTATGACATGCTTTTATCAGAAAAAAATGTCTCGATTTCCGGAATCAAAAAGCATTGCGTTTTTAATAAGATTGACAACTTCCATGTCGTGAAGAATTTAACTGTGGACATACAGCATGACTTTTTGGAGGGTATTTTACGTTACGACATAGCTGTTGTACTGTCCCATCTGATATTTGTAGCGAAGTACTTGACACTCGACGAGATAAATCTGAGACTCGCTGGGTATCAATATGGAGTTGACGATAATGTAAATAAACCTCCACCAATTACGGAAAAACATCTCAAAAATGGATGCATCATTCTTTCATCGGCTGAAATGATGAACTTATTTAGAAGTTTATTTCTTATCGTCGGTCCATTGGTGCCTACAGGAGATGCTCACTGGGAGTTATTTATAAAATTAAAGACAGTCGTAGAAATTGTTTTTAGTAAGGTTATTCATAAAAATACCCACAGGTTACTCCAGACGGAAATCACTGAATACTTGACTTCGCTTTCCAAACTTTACCCAAACCACATGAAGCCTAAACATCATTTCATTCTTCATTATCCGCAGATAATGAAAGCAGTTGGACCTCTTCCTCAAATTAGTTCCATGCGTAATGAAAGTAAGCATAGGGAGGGTAAAGTGACTTCTCACGTAGCGATTTGTCGCAAAAATGTGTGTTACACAATCGCGATAAAACACCAGTTGATGCTGAATTATAGGTTCCTTGCCAAGGACTCAGAAATTTTGGCTCCCTTTATAACTGGAACTATAAAACTTTTAAACTTTGAAGACTTAAATGACGTCGAAAATTTTGGTCACTTGCTACAATACTCTGCGGGAGATAAAGTTCAAGCTACAAATTGGATAATGCGGTTAGGTCACAAAATTAAATGCAAATGCATTATAATTATCTTCTCAGAAGATGGTCCAAAATTTCATTTAGTGAAAACGATTCTACTTTCCGACGATAATTTTTTGATTGTTACGAAATTGCAACATGATTGTTTTTTCAAGGAACACTTGCAGTCTTACAAGATTTTCGATGACCAATGTTATTCGTATGCTGTGCTGAATCTACGTGACATAACGTACAACACGCCTATTAGCGTTAGAAATAAATTACCAGATGGGTATTATATTGCAAAGCATTGGATGTAATAAATTGAGCATAATAAACTTTTATTTTCTTAGAAAAATATGTATCCTGCTTCATAAAACCTGTCCCTTTTCGATTCAAAACTATTACTCATAATATTTCATTTTGACTTATTTTATTATTTAGGTTTTATAGTAATTCAGCAATGTTTTATAAATAAATTTAATTGGAATTGGACAGTTAGGAAATTCAAAAAAATTAATTTTCAAGTTGAATTTTTCGAAAAGCAGAAAAAACGCTTTTTTTTAAATTTAATTCATTGATCTGAAAAACTACATGTGTTAACAATTTCTTCAGTTCAAATCGAAGAAGCATGTAATTATTTTGACATCATAACAAATAATTTATAGTCTGCGAGGTGTGAGAAATAAAGAAGAAAAATCAAAATTTTTTTAAAACCATGGAAATTTCCCAAGACACATTTTTCTATCTCAATTTTCATATTTATTCTTGAAGAACAAACATTGTACATAGAACAATCTCGTAATCATTTTTTACGCATAGAAAGTTTACAAAAAATGACTAAAAATTCGAAACTTTGACCTTCTTGCGTCAAGGTCAAATGTTTCCTGATTTCCAAAAAAATATTTATAATTTGAAATTATTTGTCAATCTGGAATTTTCTTCTTTTACAAAAACATCCATCATCTCTTTTTAAAAAAATTTTTGTATTTGCCTGTAACAAAAATATTTTTAAAAAAATTAAGAGTTGGAGTGGGGCTCCGATATTTATATCTCGGACCTACACACTTCAAAGGATAGAGTTCAGGTTTTATTTTGATGGAAATCATAATTTTCGATAGCGGCGCTGGTTAGTTGCCTAGGAATAAAATGCGTTATACGTTAGGTTAGGCGTTCGAATCCCGCAGCGGCGGATATAATTTTCAAGAAGCGTTATAAATGCGTACGATGACATGTATATATAGTGAATATGAGTTTGGTTGTAAATGATTGTCCATAAATAAAATAAAATTAAGTTTAAGTAATAAATACAACGGTTAGGAAATAATCCACGTAAATTTCTTTTTTTTAGGAAACGCAAGTTCGCTAAATTTTCATGAACAGTTAATGAAAGTTTCTTGAACTGGCTTAGAAACATTAGTTTGCGAGTTTTATAAAAACTCTAGAACTCTGCCGTCAAATTTCCTTCGAGAGTCAACGAAAGTTTCTTGAACTATCTTGGAAACTTTCATACAAGATTGTTATACAAAATCTAGTACTACTTTCTTAGAAATTTAATGAACACTTCAGGATTATTTCTTGAATGTTTTATGCTTTTTAAAGAATTGAATATCCAATTTTCGAACGTTGACAATTCTAAATTTTAAATGACTGATTCTTGTAATTTATATTGCAAACTTGATGAGCAGCACCACGATATTTGCCTGTAAAGTGGCAATGATCACGGTGTTTGATATCATCAATTTTGAAAGGATTTTCACAAATGTGACAGATTTTTGCAAATTTAAATTCTTGTTTTTGTTGATTAGTTAGAGGCTCCATTGGTACTATATTTTTTAAATACTCATTTACTTTTTCAGCCAAACATTTTAATTCATTTATAAACCATTCAATGCAGTCTTTGTCACGATAAAGTTTAATTTTAGAAAGTGAATTATCGAAACTACATAGTACATTATAAGCGACACTTGTAGGAACATGCTTTTGATGAATAGATGTATTCATGTGTGAGTCAACCACTGGCTCTAAAAGACATTCAATATCAGCATATACGACGAAAGGCACCTTTTCTTTATATTGATAGTTTTTAAATTTCAAAATATTATTTTCATGGTCGGGTAAAATCACTCTACATTTATTCATATTTTGACATGTCAACCTATGTCTGAAAAGAATTTTCCAATTTAAAATGACATAGGCCTCTGTCACATATTAAAATTCGATGCTCATTTCTTGTGACTTGTGAACTTATTAATCTAGATAAATTTTTTATCCATGAAAAATGATAAATTGGTTTAGAAATATTAAAATCAACTAAAGTATTTTTAATCATTAAAAGATGAATTACAGGTAAATTTGATTTTTCCTGACTTATATAAAAAGGAACGATTTCTGTTGTTTTTTTTAGATTTTTCATTATCTTCATCATAAATGTTTATACTTAAATTATTCATTTTTTCAAACTTTTTGATGTCAGAAAAACTGATTGGAAACTTTATGTTATCGTATTTTAACATATCACTAAAATGAGGATAAGAACTCATTAAGCATGCATTATTTTCTACGGGATTCAATGCTGCCGTGACTGACCACAAAAAACAATAAGCATCGTTATTTTTTATATTAACCACTGCCTTTTGTGTTTGAATATACTTTGGTAAATTGTTGTACGTTGATAATCCAATTTGAAAAGGGGCATATTTATTTATATTTACTAATAAATTCATAATTTCAATTAAAGACCAACCAGAATTTTATTCATGAAATTCTTCAGCATTTACTAAAAGCTGATCTTTTACTTTTTCATCATACCACGCATCTAAATCTGTTGATTGAGAAATAATATCGTTCTTTGTGTTGAAATACTTTATAGCTTCATCCATTTTCCCTTCTACTAAAGTTTTAAATTTACCATATAAAATTACATTAATTTTCAAATTTGGATATTGCCTTAAAACACTGTTTATTTTTTTAATTGTTAATAACTTAGCATCCTCCAAAAAACGTTTTAAATCTATATGTGTTAAATTAACAATAGAACCCGTTTTAATTCTATTCTGAAAAGCAGTCTCTAAATCTTCCCACCTTATTCTTCTCCTTTCCTCTTGACTCGATAGTGCTGTACCTCTTCCTTTCTTCCGTAGTTGGTTTATTTTAGTGTTTAATGCTTTCAGTATTCCAAGTGTAGATGTTATCCTCATCTTCATATACACTGACAACTTATTTTTGTTGACTTTAAAAAATTTATTTATTAAACGAATATTTCGTTTACCGAATTTCAACCATTTTTCATACAATTCGAAACTTGAATTATATTTTAATAATTGATAGGCTTGGTCCATAATCCTAATAAGTCTCTTATAATATTCAGAATGATATTCAAATGATTCTTATTAACAGTGAGATGCATCTTTTTATAATGGTAAATGTTTCTATCTTTGTTTTAAACAAAGAGGGGTATTATTGTTCACATATCCTGAATGTGATTTAATGTCATAAACGTAAGATATCAGATTACTGCAGTCTAACTGAGAGATGTCATATCAATTTTATTAGCATAAACAAACCAAGCTCTAAAAACGAAATCATTTCACACATACCCCACGTCTAAATTAATCAGAAAAAATTTTATCAAATTTATTACATTAAACATCCTGAGAGCGTTTAAATTAACCATATGCCTTTATTTTTATGAGAAATATTTTTCAATATTTGTCCATCACATGCCTTTATTTTTCTAGGAAATATTTTTTAACATTTGTCCTTTACATTCCATACGTACAGAGGTTAAACCAACTCCTAAAATCTTTTAAATAAACGTTTCTCGAAAGAGATGCCCCTCCCCCATTCATTAATAAACAATTTATAAAGGGTATAGTTTGACGTCATATGCTTCGAACTCCTTCTTAAAACTTCCAGACTTAGCTTGGAACAGAACCAATCGAAGCTTCTCGATGTCGGTAAATGTCGGTTACAGGAATTTGCATCTAGAACCAGCCCTATACATCTACTACTATTGCAAGAGCACGTCTCATGAGTATTGAGAGATTCTAGTGGAATAAAACGTGCTGTAGAATCATTTTTCCACTAATAATGTTATTTAACAAGCCATCAAATTCTATATGTATACACTCACCTGTCAAGTTTTGCGTTGCGTATTTCTTCCGAATTGAAGTTGTTGTCGTTTTTAATGAATTCGAAGACCATAAACGAATCTACTTTTGGTAAATTCCGGGCATCGGATTTTGAAAAGCCGGGTTCGAGTCTTAGCACTATTTTTCCGAAATTGCAAGTTTTTTCTGATCATGTAACAATCACGATTATCATTTCCTAATGGTAACTAGAAGCGCGAAAACGAGCACAGGTTTTATGACGTCAGAACATGTCGGAGCAATAGGAAGCCGTCTACCAAATTTCAAATGCACAGTACTTTTAGTTTTACTAACTACTTTCAGTAGTTTAGTTAAACTATAAACAACAAAAAATATTTTTTCCTTTTATACATTACCTTATATATTATACTACTCGATAAAGCTAACAAAAATCATTTTTGAACAATAAGGTTACCAGCCAATTCTGTGGATTTTGGGTCAATATAATTGGAGACATATTCTCAAATATGTCACATTACATAGTAAAAAATGGCCCTTGCAATACTTTCAGTATTAACACGGATTTTTTCATAGTTCTGAACATTTTCAGAACTAATGAAGTTTAAATATGTAAAAATAAAAATAGAGTTAAAAAATTATAAATAACCTTCGATCTTATTTCATCACTAAACGTACCCAAATAATTCAAATTTAAAGAATTTTGAAATCTTTCTATTGAGAAAAATAAAATATTTAGATATGGTAATAATTTATATTTCTGCACAGCCTTGCTTGCAAATTCAATCTAAAATGGATTGTCCGAAAAGCCGATATAACAAAAATTTTTTCATTCAAAGAATACACGCTTCCCTCCACTCGTAAAGATCACCACAACCGTCTCGAATTTCTTAACTAGGCATAGGACAATTGTGTTCTTCAAGGAGAAAAATAACCTCTCAGGATAGCATTTAATAGTATATTACGTGCCTAGGCGCATAATGAGGGTTATTGCGTGACGAGAGCGGCAATGCTTGCAGGAGATCGAAGCCAAGACGCGATCAGTCCTGCGAACATTGTCGCGAGTCTCGTAATTTCCCCAATTGTGTGCATTTTATGTGATGTATTTTACTTATTTTACTTATATTACATTTTATTATGTATTTTATTCTATTTTATGTGACTTCGGTGCGTATACGAGTTTTTATGCGTACACTCGAATCTAATCTAGGATTGTAGCTGTTTGCGGCGCTAGTCATTACACTTGATATGTCACGACCAGTCCCGGCCATTTCGATTTTATCGATCTTGTGTAGTAGTAATGGATTTTAATAGACGCATGCGCAGTTCAAATGTACAAGGCTTTGCCAGTAAGGTGCTAACGCTGTACGAAGAAGAAGAAGAATAAGAAGAAGATTGTGCTCCATTGTATGGCTATAGACGCATGCGCAGTTCAATTTTTACATTTCATTCCTGTGTAGCGCAATATACTACATTGCTCTACTGTTAACTGTAGCGAAAAAACGAGTTTGCGCGCCGGTGGCACATAAAAAAATTTCAGTCGGCGAAGCCACATGACCCGAGTCGCTTTTTAAAACAGTTTAACTCGCTTGTTGAGAAACTACGGTAACAAATTCCTCAAAAAAAATTCTTAAATTTGATAAATGTTCAAATGGTCACAATTTATAAATTTCAAATTTTAAAAAAAAATTTCCTGGCTGGTTCGTTTTGCAAAATTCTAAGTTTTGTGCGTTTTATCCCTTTGTTTATATACAATGAATTTTACACATGTTTTCAATACGTGTTGAGCGTACCAGACTGCTTCATTTTGATTTGCAAGCTATGAGATAAGTTTTGGATTTTGATGCGTTTCCTTATTTTAATAATCTCCTATTATAAAGTTTAATCAAGTGTTTTCTAAAACAGTGTATTGAACTTTATAATACTTTATTGAATGAATACGCAAAAAAATTTAAATATTCTCCAAAAGCCACTAGGTCACAGCTTTACTCTACTTCTGATTAAATTTTCACAAATTAATTTTCTCCGTGTATATTTTAATCTATTAATGAAATTTAAAATTTTAATAATTTTTAATTTATGACACTGAAGAGAGCCCCCATATGTGGCCGTAATGTTTGCCTTACTTTTTACGTTTATTTTTTTATATCTGCCATTGATAATTTTTAATGTGAAAATAAAAATAATCTGACCCTATGCCAAAATAACAAAATGAATAAAAATTTCTTTCCTTGGTTCCAAGCGGACCCCGTCCAGTAAGCGGTCAGGAAATTCGCTTACCATTCAATAACAAATGGTATTATGTTGTTTTTTCAGTTATTAACGGTAAACAATAAAATTATTGTATTATCTTCGACACCTCGAAATTCAAAATGTACTGCAGAATCATGATTGAAAAAATCTCTTCAGGGCCGTGATTACCGAGGGTGTTGCTGGTGGCAATCACCGGGGCCCCCAAATTCCTAGACCATCTATAGATTGGTCCTCACACTTAAATTTTCGATTTTTAATTTTACTGTATTGATTTTATTGTATATTTTCAACGTTAGGGAGGCCCCAAAGAAATTTTCTACCTGGGCCCCGCAAGGCGAAGCTACGCCATTGATGCTCTTCTTATTTATATTTTTACGAGGTCAGCGAATCGTCATAATTGAATGGTAAATATGTTTGCTTCATGTTAGAGGTCTGTTTTAGATTTCAGGAACAGGGAATTCAGATTCAAATTAACCTCCTTGATATTATTCAATCCTATTTGATTCTTTGGCGTAAAAATGGTTGATTTTCTAGGTTAAATTTAAAATAAAAAGTTTAATTGTGATTTGATCCAGGATCAAATTATACTGTTTAATAATGATCTTAAGTAGCAATAATGAATAAAATACATACTAAAATTAAATGCAACTATTCACAATTGTAAAAAATGTACCCAGTACATATTTCATTGTTCACAACGAAACGCCAATAAAAAATTCTACCATGAGTTTACTGACAATAATAAATACTTTAAATCTATGAAGTATAATAAATATTGTGCCTATTATATAATGATTATACAAAATGTACAAAATAAAATGTTTTTTGAGCTTTTGTTTGAAAATTTTCACCCAAATTATGATTTGTATTAGGAGTAAAATAATGATTTTACATCCAAAGTGGTCCCAGTTTTATGTCTATGAAATGCAGCTTTGAAATAAATATTGTTTAAGAAGTCCCCACTTGAAAAGAATGTATAGTATTTGATTGAAAAATTTTTTATCGAGTTAATCCCTCTATCTGAATCAAATTTTTACCTATAATTTTTTCAGTTATGCCTCGACAGAAGTTCTTTTAAATTCACCGGAAGTTTATATAAATCTATGCATGATTTTTTTATAGAAATTATATTTGCATTATTACCATTTATACTACTACGTATTTACTACTGCTTAATAAGTTTCCATAGAAAACCTATAAAAAATAGTGGCTCTTTGCATAACTTTATACACAACTGCGTAATAGAAACCCCTTCCAGTTTCATCAAAACTGCTATCCCATATTCCTATGAACTCCTTAACTTCATTCTTTTCGGTTTTCATCAAATCTAGTAAAGGACTTTCCCAATCAGTTTCATCCATTCCTGTTCATGTACATAGTAGAATTTATTCTTTTGATTGAATTCGATGAAAATTTCTGCGTCACTCTCTAAATCTAAATTAATGAAAAGTAATCCACTAATTGGCATTCATCATAATCTTTAGTCATTTTTAGTTATTTTTTTACTAGCTACTTGGCCAAACGCTTATAACTATTGAATCAATTCATCAAATCATCAATTCAGATTTAGAGAATAAGTGTAATAAATTTAGAAATTTTTACGGATAGAATTTGACAAGAGTAACATACCAGTGATTATCACGTACATAATTTCTCAATAGGATTTGATTGAATTTCTACCAATTATTGACTTGTATTGATCGAAATATTAAATTAAATCCTTTCAATTTCTTTTTCGGATTTACTTCTATAGAAATACAAAAAGCACTATCAGATCTCTGAAGAAGCGGATGTTCTATACATAATATTTACTAATTTTCAAATTGCATCAAACTAATTAAAATTCTGTATAAAAATAAAAATTCACCAATTAAAATGTGAATATCTATCCTGTTATTTCACTGACCGCCCTAAAATACCCATTCAACTCAAAAATGTTTTACTTCTACCATTATTTATAGTGTGTGTTAACAAACTATTATTATCATCACTTAAAAATGTCTTTAATTCACTAGAATCAGCCTCTAAAGCTACACCCATATTCTGTTTTTCTATTTTTGATCTTAGTTCGGGATTTTGAATTGCTTGAATTTCTTCTAATGTCCTTCCTCTTGTTTCAGGCATAATCAAATAAATAATAACAGCCCCAGTGATTATCAGTATTGAATACAAGAAAAATGTTGTATAAATACCGAAAGCATTAGTCACTGGTTCATACATGGCTGAAGTTATAAAGCTAAAAGCTGGTCCTATGATCATTCCACTTGCCACCATAGGTCCTTTAATACTAATTGGGAAAATTTCTCCTATAATTATATAAGGCAGTGGACTGACCCCAAATGATCCAATCACGTCATAAAAAGTTAAGGCTACCAATGGCAGCCACGCAACTGGAGTAATATCCACTTGAATGTATATCTTCAAAAAGAAAAATATAGCTACAGTTGCCAAACAAACTCCATCCAAAATTGCAGTTGACAAAAAGAGAGCTTTTCTATTAAATCTATCGATGACTCCTGTTGCTGCTACACAAGCAACAAATTGCATCCCATTTCTTATCATCACTTGAATTCCAGGTTTCAATGGTAAGGGGCTGAGACCAAAAATTTCGTGAGCATAGGAAACTGTAGCATATCTACCAGACAAATGTTCAGTTCCTTCAAGAACTAGGATTATCCAAAGACCTCTTCGATTACTTTTTTTGGTTATCACTTCCCAAAATCCAGAAGAAGCTTTCTGATCTTCTGCTATGACCAGCTTCATGGTTTCCATATCAGAAATCAAAACTTCAGATGTGGCAGTTCTTCTCAGCTTCCTGAGGCATTTCATGGCATCTTCATCTCGGCCTTTCATTAAGTAATAATGGGGAGTTTCTGGTAAAATGATGAAGATTAATAGAGAGAGGATAGTTACAGAGATTGACATCAAGTTTAAAATTTCGTAGGACCAATAAGCTGCAATTGATGTGAAGAGGAAGACACCAATATAGTTTGCTATAACCATTATGTTGACGAGAATACCTCTCACGTTTTTTTCTGCTATTTCACTTAAATATATGATTAGGGTAGAATAGATACCACCTTCACCAACTCCCCCTAGGAACCTGGCAACAAAAAAATACGTAGGGTTTTCGGCGTAGATTATTAACAACCATCCGATCAGCTCTGGAATGGTGAAAGCCAGTAAAGTATACTTTCGACCAATACGATCGATTAATGGAAAGTTTAGAAGACTTCCAACTAAATCCCCTGCATAATATAATGAAACAATCCATGTTTCATGATTGGGTGTCACCTGGAAACCTGAGTTTCTTCTTTTTAAGTGATCGAGTGCTGGCGATGGCCAGGCTTGGTAAGATCCACATACGATTGCTGAAACTGAGGCTGTAAACAAAATTTTCAATCAAAAGTGAGCTTTTGAGCTTTTGAGCTCACTCAAAAATTTTATTATACAAAAAATGTGCCATTAACTATCGTCAATTATTATGTATGAATGTATTTAAAATTATATTTTCTTTTTTTACGTAATTATAGGTATTGTTTATAAATTTTGTACCATGTTAATAAGTCGTTACTGTTTCTGTTAATAAAGCTGCGAATTATTGAATACATATATTTCAATGTAAAGAATTTAACTTTTGAATTAATTTATTTAAATATACCACAACTGAAACTTAAATACATTATATATTGTAACAAGTTGATTATTTTTAAATGTAAATAAACTCACAAATTTTTATAGTTTTTTCAAAAACGTCACAAATAATATGAAAAATAGGATGCTATACTAAATTGGACAGCTTAATACTGTTTATTTTTGAAAAGCCAGACTTCGCACGTTCATGATTTATATTATCACGAGCTATAACCTATTATCGATACAAAAACATCCTCTACTACGATTTAAACTCACCACAGATTCCAAAAACAAATTGAACGAGCTCACTTTTTTCGCATCGAACTGATACTTCTACGACTTTTTGGTCCATAGTTTCTTTTCTTTGGTTTACAACTTGTTCTGACTCAAATATTAGGAAACTTTAGCAGTGGATTACTATTAATGAAACTTAGTACACACAACTCAAGAAGAACTGCAGGATCAAATCAATTTTCACTATCAATGTGGTGTAGTATCTAATCTTAAGTGACGCTTAATCCGATATCTGAATCATTTCTACATTCCCCTACATTTGGTGCTTGACAGTATCTCACTTATTAATACATTCGAAAACAATTATAAAATAAACATTAAACATTAAAAATTAATATTGATTATTTTACACTTTACAATTTTATACTCTCCTCTTATGCAGCACACTAAAAAAATATTTGCTAACAGCATATTGTGGAGTATATATTTTAATGGAATCTTTGAAGGAAAAGTTTTATAAAAATTGTTCAGCTTTTTTACGTGGTAGTTCATAACTTTTTTCATATATTATTCTCTTATTAACCAGTGCAATAATAGCAGAGTACATAAAACGTTTAAATGTCATGTTTGAATAATGTTTGCCATTTGGTAAAGATAAAATATTACTGAATTTTTTATTACAAACGCTTCAATCTCAACTTTTTATATTTCTATTTCTAGTCATCATTACAAACAATTTATAAATTTAATGCAATTTAAATTTACATATTTTGAAACAAGGCCACGTTAAATTGCAAATTAGTAAGTTTTGTTTGTTTTATCCTACTATGTATATACTATGTATATACTATATATATGTATATCCTTTTCGTGTTTTTTATACATATACCATTGATAATTTCCGAATTTAGGAAATGAACAGAAACTAACCCTATGCCAAAACAACAAGAAATCAATAAAATCCATGTAATTTTAGGTCAATCGAAAAATAGTTTTACACCGAGAAAAAAATGCTATTGAATCAAAAGTATTTTCTTCCAAAAGCATGTATATCATCAGATATCATGGATTCAAATCAATATGCTATAGAATTAGCAGATTAGTAACATATTTATTGGTTCTTGTAGTATATTTTATTATTGAAAAGTTTTCTTTGGGAAAAATCAAACAGTGCAATGATTTATTAGGTTAAATGTTTATTTAAAATATTTTCTTATTACAGATTCTTCAATTTTCATGATATAAAATCCGAAGAACTTTTTATTGAAAGACGAAGAAATCGTGTATAAATGAAGGATAATAAAAAACTATTTTGATAAGAAGGGTTGTTTTTAATTAACTGTTCTCCGAAATTGGGTCAACGCTGGCAACCAACTCTTAGAATCAGCGTTATCATATAATCACAAGAAATAAAACTGTTTTTATTATAAAAAATCTTTACAACCTGAAGAATGCCCCAAGACTATGCAAAGCATTCAAACTCAAGAAGAAAATAGGAGTTTTGCCTTCATGACTGGAATTGGATTTAGGTGCAACAGATCATCTGATCAATGAATCAGACGCTTTTACAGTTGTGACGGATTTGGAAATGCCGCCAAATATTTCCGTAGTCAAGAAGGATGAAACGACACTCGCCACCAAAGGAGGAAACATAAACATGAGGTTATGGGCGTCACTGTGTAGTGGTGTTAGCAGCACGGTCGTATACACAGGTCTGGACACTTCGGTAGTGGGGGGCGTTCATATTTCGAGGCCAAAACGTGAGCTTCCATAAACCGCCGCACCGAGCGCTGCAATCTAGAAGTAAGGTTGGAGCACGGCGCTCAAATTTGAAAATCAAGACTTTAATTTTTTCGCTTCTATAAAATTTTTTATTTGATTAAACATCACAAGACTATACTTTGTTTGAATAAGCATTATATGTATTGACAATTAACAAGTCAAAGATAAAAAAAAACTTTGATTTACGGGGATAAAAGTGTAAACATTGGGTGGGATGTTCTAAGCAAGGAAAAGTGAATTTATAAGATGAAAAAACTTCTTCCATAACAAAGTCAAACACATGTACAGATGTGACGTGCTTAGCAAAGCAATGTTCTGTGAAACTAATAAGATCAAAAAATTTGAAATTACTATACACTAGTCCTCCTTTTGATTTAATATTGACCAATTTAGCGATGGATTTCGTTGAACTCGTAGTCGTTAATGCGTTGCGACATGTTTCACAGCCACTGTATTTTTTCAAAATCTGTCTACATAAATATCCTATAAAACAATAGATATAAGAGCATTAATATTGAAAATTACAATTTGGGATATATCCTCAATTGTATTGGCGGACATAAAAATGTTTATACATTGTAAACATTAACATAAACTACATAACAAATTTTACCTCAAATGTTCGTGGAAGATGATGAATAGGCTATACTGGGCTATACTTTACTGAAACATTTAATTTGCTATAAATTAACTACTGTTGCAGTAAGACTAAGAGGGCAGACTTAACAAAAAGCTTAATATGTACATAAACAATATTTATGTAAGAGCTAGGTTATTTTAGTTATAGTTCCGTTCATGTTAGTCACATTTGACTCTAAATATTAGTAATTACATTATTTTCAAAGCGTTAAATTTTCGAAGCATAATAAAACTTTTGTGACACTTAACAGTTTAACCATGATAAAAATGTTCATTGTTTAAAAAAATTAGACCTGTTGTATAATATACTACGCAATCGATGGTTTCAGGTTTTGAGTAGTCGTGATCTTCCAAAATGTCGTCAATGTCCCAATCTTCTTTAATTATAACTTCATCTAATTTTCTTTTTATAGATTCAACTTGAGCTGTATAATCAAGTGAGTCTTTATCACGTAACGCTTTCAAATCAGCCAAGGTAATTAGATTTTTTGGACTGTTTTCGTTTGTCACCGAGCAATTTCCATACATAGGAGGTTTTAAAATACTGTATACTGATAGTATCTTATATAGCGATAGGAAAGTAGAACACGATGGATGATCATTACAACCAGCAGCTTGCCGTGCAGTTCCAAAGAACTTCTGTAGATATTAGTATAAATGATGGGATCAATTAAAAATAATTGATCACGTAAAAAGTTCGTAGTGAACTTAAAAAAATCTAATCGTAACGAATTATTATTTTATGTGTTGACAAGTGGCCTCTGTTAGAAACTCATCTTCAGATATTTTCTTTTCTCGAAAATTCTTTTCCCATTCATTCAACCAGTCTATAGAAGCCTGTATAACCTGCCATAATAATGAAAGTAAGTTCAGCAAATGTTTTACACCAAGAAAATTGAAAAAAGTTTCAAACAATTTTTTTTCATTGCAAGACCGAATACTATACCTTATAGTCTTTGTTATTTGGAGTGAGTCCTTGATTGGGAGTTTTCCTATTCATAGCGTCAAACATACTATCAATTTTTAAGGTAAAATTTACAGTTGCTTCGCAGCCTTCAAAGTCAGGAATATTTTGAGAGTTGTAAAAAGTAAGTGCATCTGCAACAGATTTACTAAAAACCTAAAAAAATTTATTCATATAAGATTTTGTTTACGTCAATGTTATGTTTAATTATTTTTTAAGGTCAATTTACAAAGTTGCAAGAAATATTATTTAAAAATTTTTTTTAACAATATATGAATTATGAAATAAAAAATTATTCGACTCTTTGCCATATCTTATCAAAAACTCACCTGTGTAGCTAAAAATACGCGCATTTTAGCCGCCGAATCAAGCTGCACATGTCTTTTAGTTATCTTCGGAGCTACTCTATCAAAAGCTGGTAGCTTTATATCAGTCATATATAGGTGCTCTATAAATTTCCAATCAACGTAATCTTCATTCGGACCAAGCTGCAAGTTATTAAATAATTTCAATCGTGAATGATTACTTAAAATTTCGTATACTTATACTTGGAAGAATTGCATTTTAAGACTTACTTTCAATCTACGTTTATCATGTAAACGATTTCTTATATTTTTTATGATATGCGGGACGTCAGAAAAAACAAATACTTTTCTAGTGTTATCATTGGGATGTACAAACCAGTTTTTAGTATTTTTTAGTTTTCCATTTACGCCAAGCTTCGTATTCATTTTTTTGTTGGTCGAAGCTCCATCCAAAATTATGGCATGAATTTTGGCTCCACAATCTTCAAGAAAAATAATTCCTTTGACTACAATTTTAGCTAATTCTTCACCTTTTACTGGCCCATTAGAAGCAAAAACTGCCACGGTTTGTGTATTCGACGATGCCAATGGCTGGAACATTAATAATAAGCCGTGGGTAGCTTGATCGTTTATATTTTCTGCTTTGGGACCATCATCACCAAAATCAGTTAAACCACTGAACGTAAGATTTTTTGAGGAAACTGTAACTGACTTACGCAAATTTATTTCATCAAGAACAAGTACTCCGTATTTCTCGATAGGCTTTTTCGAATGCAAATGTTTTTTAAACAAAGTTTGAAATTTTTTATCAAAACCACACTTTGTATCTATTAAAGAGAAATATCGTCTAACAGTTCTCATACATGGTAAAGGTATGATATTATTCCTCCGTAAAAACTCATAAGTAGAAGGAGACCTTATGTTCAATAGCATACACATCATCAACCATTCTTCAGAGTATCTTTGACCTTTGGGCTTTCTCTTAGAACAATTAAGAATTTCTTTCATTGTCATCTTCTGCGGGTCGTTAATTTTATGCAATTTACAAATCCTATCAAAAGTTTCCTCTTTCATTGCAGAAATTCTATCGTGACATTTCTGAAGTGCTTCATTCAAAACTTTGACTTCTTTTTGTGCTCTTCTTCTTAATCTTTTTTCTCGTGCTAACTGCTTCTTCATAATAAAAACACCATTTCTATCAGTACATTTGGATTTAATATTAATTTTCTGTTTTTTACTATTTTCTGTCGAGTAAAATTTATTCTTGATTGATTTTCTAGATCTCTGACAAGAAGTGCATCGTTTACTTTTACTTAGTAAAGTACATTTTTTGTCTCGCCACACTCCACATGTATTTTTCAACGATTCGGAACTGAATAAAAATGTTTTGTCAAGAGCACCGATACCTTCACATACGCGCATTTTTTGAAAACTTATCAATGTAGGAATTAAAATTGATCCTTTGTTAATTTTAGATGGCATCTCAGGCAAATCGACTTCAGTGCCATGAACATAGTACGTTAAGTTATGGCTAAAACGATCTATTTTAATGTTCTTTTGTAAAATGTCAACTTTTTTATTGTTTATGGTTTGCGAAATCACATAAGTGAATATGATGTGATTGTCAGTGTTAACTGAAACTCCCCATTGCAGAAGTACGATCAATGCTTCATCTGAGCCAAAAACTAGAAAATAGTATATACTGTTGATATAAAACAAATTCTTTAAAATGCTACAAAATATTTATTTGATATATTTGTTCTAATTTTTGTTTTAAATAAATAAATCGTTAAAAAACTATATGACAAATTTATAATCATTGTAAATAATACATTAAGCGTCAAGAACATCATAATAAATAGTGTAATAAATTGACTCACAGATTTCACTGTTATATTTTATTTCCTTGGTTAAAATAGCTTCTGCATAGCTATGATCCACATTCATTCTTTTACCTTCGAATAAAAATGTATTGAACTTATCTCCACAATTTTTTGGTTCCTCAATGTCTAATGTATCTTTTTGTTTTGCTGCAGTACATAATAAATAAATGTAGTAATACGCTTGAAAGTACACATAATGAAAGAAGTAGAAATAATAATGAATAATATTTTGGATACATTAACGGAACAATTTTTTATGAACAATGGAGATGAATGAGAAACTTAGCCAATGGTAGTTGAAACATTATATTGATTACCAGAATGATTTGAATATTTCATTGATGCACAAACATTACCATTAGTCTCAATGCAAATTTGACTAGGTATGGCAGAACTGATATCACATTGATCACTATTTGCCTCATTGAAACTATTTGTACGCTCTGCACCTGTAATAATTTCTGCAATAAATCAGTTTGCTCGTATAAAGTATATTTACATGTATTCAAATTGTAGAGCAGTTCCCCTGTTGCCCATTATACTGTGATATACATTACTAATAGACGTCTGTACCATTAATATGCACACTAGAATCATTAGAGCTCACCAATTCCAAATCAATGGCAACATTATTTATATCAATATCCATCTCCACTAAAATAAATAAAACACCAGTATATCTGATTTATCCTTTCATTCAAAACTGATTTTGAAAATCAATATTAATTTACCAGACTTTTCTTGATAAAAGTTTCTACTAATATTATTTAAGAAAATTTTCCCTCCAGCGCATTTGTCCATTTTTTCATCTTTTTTACAATCAATGGTAGAGCATTGAATACCATTTACTTCCAAATCTCTTGATAAATGTACTTTGTCTTCAATGAAAATTGATGGAACAACAGTTTCATCTTTCAAATAATGTCTCTTAAATGGTACCTTGAAAAAAATATATGAAATAATTTCAAAGATCCAATATCCCTCAAGTTCTTAAAAATATTTGTTTACATATGATATATCAAGTAAGTGTTCTATACTCACATTCAACATTTCATTTCCAAATTTGTCATACTTCTTTAGACTGCTTTTTATGACACATTTTTTGAAATGTTTTTCACAAATTACCTGCCCAGGTTTTAATTCTGATAACGTAGGTATCACACTACGAATAGCTTCTTCCCATTCTTTTCTGCGCTTTTCATCCTTTGGAACTTTGAATATAGAAACTGAATTGGTGTCTAATTTGTGGAGTTTGCGCGATTCACAATTAGGAATAATACACGCTGAGGGCATTTTTAATAAAAAAAATAGCACATCAATTCATAAATACAATGAATATCATTTTCACAAAAGTTTTATCTAAACGTGATCTAAACAGTATGATTACAGTAAAGAGCTTTGCCGCGCCGGTAGTAGCAGTGCTCGGATCTCGGAATAGGCTAGATTTACTTCTAGATTGCAGCGCCCCAAGCAGCCGACTCGGGAACTACACGGTTTGGCCTCAAAATCGTGACACCCACGGCCAATGCTATAGCCCTAGAGTGTCCAGACCTGTGTATACGACCGTGGTTAGCAGCAGCCCTGTGCATTTCAAACAAAAATGGTGATTCCTTAGTGTCCTGAGTTGTGTTAGTTCCTATTTTCTCCACCAGCGCTAGTTGTAACATCACTTCCAGTTTTTCCATTGCTGTCAATGGGGCGGAATTAGTTTTTAAACAATTTTCTTTGTTTATCGTGAAAGAATTATTTAATTTTGAAATTTTAAGTAATTTTACCTTTTTCTGTTTATCTGAAAATGTAAAATTTGACCAAACATGGGAGGATCACGTTGTATTGCTCCAAACTGTACACAAGGTTATGACAGCAACAGCGACAAAAAAGTGCCTAAATTTAGTGTTCCGAAAGATAAAGAAAGAATAAAAGCTTGGCAAATTGCAATTAAACGAGATAATTTTGTGTTAAAACCAGGGCAAGTTGTTTGTGCAAATCATTTTTTTCCCGAAGACATAATCTGGGGAGTTGAACACAAAGATGCTACTGGCAAAGTTACAGCGAAGGTAAGTATACGCAAAGAATGAGACTGAATTATTGTGTTATTTATTTTTTAAAAATATATATTTGTCTTAATAAGGTAAATGTCCCAGTAATCGTGACCTTATAGTCCCAGTTTTCGTGACTTCCTTTTTAGTGCTTTTTAACTAAGTTTTAATTTATTATAATTGCTTTTTATTCTACAAAACACTCAAAGTCAGTGATTTTTGTTATTAAATGTTTTTTAATTAAACTCATTTTCTATTCAAGATTATAACCTATTTTTGCGATTACTTTGACATTTACCTTCAATTTGTATTTGAGAATTATAAGTAACTATTATGACAAGGGAAACCTAGTGTTTTAAGTAATGTTAGTGATTTTTGCCTTTATTTTTTTCGTATATTTATTTCGATAAAGGTGTGGAAAAATGCTGAACAAATAAATTTGGATTTTTCAGTTCGATTATAAAATCCCTCGATTAAGGAAAGATGCCGTGCCAGCTAAGTTTCCAAATTGTCCCAAATATTTGTCTAAGACAAAAAAACGTCGGAGGTCACCAAAACAGAGGCAAAATTTCTCTCTTCGGAAAATTCCGAAAGTGGAAAGGAATTTGGTTTGTGAACAAAGTTTGGAGAATTTGGACATTGCGAGAATTGTCAAAAGCGAAAATGAAAATATTATTGTAAGTCCTGATTTGCAAGACGAGATTGAAAGCCATGAATCTGAGGTGAAAAGTCTGAATAATGACGAGATTGAAAATCCTGAATCAGAGGTAAGCGGACGTTGTGATAAAGAAAATAATTTATTTAGACTAATGTTTTCAAACAAAAACTGTGTGTCCTATCCTCTTCCTTGGACTCGACAAAATCTTATTTTGAATGAAGGAAATAAAATACAGTTTGTACATTGGACTACGAAATTTATAAACGACAAACATAAGCCTGTATGTTTTAAGCAGCTTGTTATAAACAGTGATTTGACTGTGGATTTTTTTGTAAGTGGACTCAGCGTAGATTTAGACAAATGTGGCCAAAAAATGAACGTATCGACAGCTATGGAGGTGGAAACTCTTTTAAACAATGTACAAGCATTGAAAACGTGTTCAGGAATTTCAAGTCCTTCTGCAGACATTAATTTTGAAACGTCATTCGCGCGACGTGATGATCAGGGATTTTTGCGACATAAAAATTGTTGCCTAATAATGGGAGCAGATTCAAAAGGCTTAAGATGTGATACTTGTAAAACTGGACGAAACACATTAAAAAAAAAAAGAAAAGAGATTGAAAGAACGCAGATCAGTGCAACGCTTAAAACCGAATCTAAGTCTTTTAAGCAAAAAAAGGTTAAATTTGATCCAGGAACAACTAAAACTTGAACGACGACAGAATATTAGAAGTAAAACAAGATTGCTTATGTACAAAAACCAGTTCCAAAAATGTAAAGAAAAATTACTGGCTATAGAGAAAGAATCTTTGAACGCGAAATTAGACCAACACAATTTGAAAATGTACGAGCGTACTGCAATTAATGAAATTCTGAATGCAGCCAAGGTTCCTAATAGTAAAGGACGTAGATACTCAGACGAATGGTTAAAGCTGTCTCTCTTGTTACACATGCGTTCGCCAACTACGTACAGATTTCTTCGGGATAATAATGTTTTGGCTCTGCCTTGCACCCGAAGTATTCGTCGGTATGTATTTCGTAAATTAATTATTATTGTTACTGTTTTATTTACCTTAAGTTTCTTATAATAAGCCGTAATTTGCTAATATCTTACAGGTACATAGCTTTGATAGAGACGCCTTGTGGGTTCGATCCAAACTTTTTTCAACTTTTAAAGGAAAAATTGTCAACATTATCGGATGTTGATCTTGATTCAATATTGGCGCTGGACGAAATCGGAACTCGAAAAAGAGTGTCCGTAGATTCCAAAAATTTGGCTTATAAAGGTCTTGTTGATTTCGGAGAGAAGGATAGACTAGTAGACATCAGCGAGAAGGCTGACCATGGTCTCGTATTCATGTTAGTCCCGATAAATAATGATTCAGCACAACCAATTGCAGTTTTTGCTGCAAATGGTCCAACTCCGGGTTCTACCTTAGCTCTTCTAATTATCGAAGCAATCATACTCTTGGAAAGGGCAGGTGCCAGAATACATGGCGTAGTCTCAGATGGTGCAGCCACAAATAGAAAATTCTGGACTGATGTAGGCGGCAATGGAAAGATGAACTGCGTTCGCAATTGGTTTCAGCATCCTTCGGATGAAAATAGAAAAGTGTATTTATTTTCTGATACACCCCATTTAATAAAATGCGTCCGGAACCGTCTACACAGTGGAAATTTGAAGGTTGGTATAAAAATTCAAAAAAGCTTTGAGAATGAATTAGAAAAATTGAATATTACAAAAATGTAAATCAAATAATTTATTTTTATCAAATTCAATAGTTTGATCCAGACGGGGATCCTATAAGTTGGGAACACATTAAGATTCTTTTTGAACATGATCGACATGTTACGGGATTGCGAAAATGTCCTAAATTAACTGAGGCCCACCTTAACCCAAATTCCTTTGACAAAATGAGAGTTTCCTTAGCCGTACAGGTAACCATTTTTTACACGTAAAAAATGAAAATTTATATTTAAATTAACACGATTAATTGAAATTTTAGATTTTTAGCAAGACAGTTGCAAACGCTTTGCGGGAGTACCGGAATTATGTTGACGAGTTAAAGCACTGCGAAAATACAGCTTTATTTTGCGAAAAAATTAATCGCTTGTTCGATGCCCTCAACAGAACCTCCGATGAAACGGCCCTTAAGTTGGGATCTGAAGATTTGCAAGTGAATAGTTTTCTTTAAAATAAAATGTGAGTAATGTTTCTAAAGCCCAATAACACCTTACCCTTCAATAATATGTTCTAGGTAATTCAAGAATTTATTTTGTGGCTTGATGAGTGGGAGCAAAAAGTAAAGGACAATTTAATATCGCCAAAACAGTTTTTAAGTGCAAGCACTTCCGAAGGTTTGAGGGTTACTTTGACTTCAATGATAGATTTGACTACGTATTTAATCAAATTTCGTGGCTTCAAATCTGTTCAAAGTGGCAGAATAAATCAGGATCCTCTAGAGGTTAATTTTCGAGTAGTTTTAAATTTGTTTAAATTTAAAGTTTCGTTGAATTATTACGCTGTCAGTTAAATTGATTAATCATTTTCTGTTATTTTACAACAATGCTGTTTTATCTGTTTTCGTTACAATAATTTAGCAAAATGTGTTTCTGAATGAAATTGAAATCAGTTTTCAATGTATTTACTCAAAATTACATTTTACAACTTCTTTTCTTTTTGTTCACTGGCAGCGATTTTTTGGGACTGTACGTTTAGTCGGCGGCACTAACAATCATCCAGCAACTCCTACCTTTTTGCAAATCTATAAAATCCTAGCAGCATATAGTCTCCTGAAACCTCCAAAATTTGGAAATTGTACACCTCTTCATGACGAACCTCCTAAATCCTTGATATCAATATCCATGCTGAAAGAAATGAATTCCTCCAAAAAATCAAGTGCTCTTGAAGAAATTAAGGCGAGATTAAACATCGCAATTTTAGACGAAGATTCAGACTTTAGCGACGTTATCAATTCAGTAGATCATAACTATAGTTCACCACCTGTTATTAAATGTATAATGTATTATACCGCTGGAACAGTGTGTGCAAAATACCTAAAGCATTCAAACTGCTCAACTTGTAGGCATGCTTTCTTAAGTTCAGCTAAAGGGGTGAATAATATTGAATCATCAATTTCCATGAATCGGCCTGAGGCTAGATTTATCAACGCTGAGGACCTTATTCATCCCAATTCATCTATTTTCAGTGTTATAGAAATTGTGGAGAAAATGTTTTCTAAACACTGTCGATCTACCAACGTCTTCGATCTCATTTTGGATGAGTTATCGAAGAAAAGAATTTTTAAATTTCCTTGCGATGAACACAGCAGAGAGGTCTTAGCCCATATAATCCAAAAGTACTTAGAAACACGAATGCGGCAGTATACTAAACATAATATGGCTGAAGAGAAGAACGATAATAGAAGCAAAAAAAAACTAGCAAATCTCACGAAGACTTAATTCTGTAATTTCTTAATGTTGATTTTTTAAAATCTTTAATATGTATCAGAGCTTTTAAGATATTTATATATTCTATATATATAGCTTTCCATAGTATATCAAAGTGTTATAATAATTTGAATTGATAATAATTTCCAATCAATTAACAAAGCAATTCACTTCAAAATGAAGTTTCGAAATAAATTTACATACAAAGTAATAGATAGCTGACCATAATAATAATTGCTTTGTTAATTAATTGGAAATTATTATCAATTTAATTATTATAACACTTTAATACACTATGGAAAGCTATATAAATATATGTATTCAAAATTGTTTTCTCCATTGCTATCAGTATCTATTAAAATTTTTTTTTGCTGTTAATTTTAAAGTTTTAATGTTAATCTATTATAATATTTTCATAAATATTTTTTTATTGAAGAATATAATTTTTTTAATTTTTTGTAAAATTATTCCATAATTAACAATGTTAAAAAGACAGGCTGAAGCGCGACTGCGTTTAAAATGTTTTCTCTCCATTCCTATCATTATCTATCAAAATTTTGTTGGCTGAAAATTCTTATTATATGTTTGTCAATTTATTGTGATAGTTTCATGAGTATTTTTTATTGATAAATATGATTTTTTAAATTCTTTGTAACATTATCCCATATGAAACAATGTTAAAGTCAGGCTGAAGCGCAACTGCGCCCTCAGTCGGGATTTTAAGGAACTATCATCTGGGGGTCATATATTTACAGACGCGTTCCATGCAAAAATGGAGGAGTTGGATAGGGTTGGACAGGGCTGGTCTCTGCTAACCAGCCCTGTGCATCTCTCCATATTTATGATTTTTAACGTAACCCCCTTAGTGTCCCGAGTTGTGTTAGTTCCTATTTTCTCCACCAGCGCTAGTTGTCACATCACTTCCAGTTTTTCCATTGCTGTCAATGGGACGAGATTAGTTTTTAAAATTTTTTTATGGTGTATTTAATCAATAAAATGATTTTTATGTGAAAAAAAATTGAAATGAAAGGGATATTGTTAGTGTAATATTTAAAAACAATTTTGCAAAATATTTATATGAGTACTAAAGGTAAAATATGAATTTAAAGGTCATGACATAATTCTTGGCGAAAACAAATATATCTTTTAGATTTTAATTTTAATAACAAATTTATATGTTTTGATATTTAAAATTGATTTCTAAAAACTCAAATAACAATATAATAAGAAAATGTAAAATGAATTTCCTGAAAAAAGATATTAATTATATACATATTCATTTCAAACTTACCATATTTATCGTTGGAATATTTAAAAAAAATTAATTTAACAATAAGTAAAAATAATGTACCCAACTATTAATACTTTTGAAATATGTATATTTTGTAGAACAGAACAAATATATTTGCAACGAGCTTACCTTTCTGAGAGTGAAAGCCTATATAGTAAGAAATATTGCTTTTAGATACAAATAAGCCTAAGATTTTGTGTTTCCGTATAAATATTATAAATATTATATATTCTATTTTTGCAACACTTAAAACGCTTAAAACCTGCAATCTATATATAATATATATATATATATATATATATATATATATATATATATATATTATTTACAGCAAAATTTACAGCAAAAGAATGTTTAATAGATACTGATAGCAATGGAGAAAACAATTTTGAATATATATATATATATATATATATAAATATATATATAAATATATATATATATATATATATTCAAAATTGTTTTCTCCATTGCTATCAGTATCTATTAAACATTCTTTTGCTGTAAATTTTTAATATGATATGTCTGTTAATTTAGTATGATAATTTCATAAATATTTTTTTATTAAAGAATATAATTTTTTAAATTGTTTGTAAAATTATTCCATACGAAACAACCCGGTAAGAAAGTATGGATTAAATTAGATAGAAACGTTTCTATTCAATTCAATACCGTTTTTGAAAATTACGTTTCAATCCAGAAGAGTATTAAAGACGTAAAAGAAATGGATTAAAATGAATCCACCAACCTAATCGGGATTAAAACGGAGTTGAACAGAATTACCCTCAAAAAAGAAAGAAAAAAGTTTATTTATTCATGTTAAGTTTATACGTCATTTTAATTTATAAATTGAATTTATTCTCAATTATGTATAATTTTGGATTGATTCAATCAATGTACATTTAATTTTTACAAGAGTTTCTCACTTTCATTTTTTGTCATATTTAGTAAACATAACGTTCATTGTATTATTTGATAAATTTATTCATGATATATTAATTGCATATTTATTATTTCTCAATTGCATTTTTTAAGGGAATTTATCTAAATTATTTAGAAAAAATTTGCAAAATAATTAATTAGAATTCAAACTCCTGCCATTATAGTGGTCAAACCGAATTAAATTGACTTCAATTTTAGACGAGAAACAACGAAATTAGTTTGTTCCACATATCCACTCACTGAATGGAATTAAAATGACTTCAACTTCTTAGGTTATCCTACGTAATTAAATTGAATTATTTTCTTTCACACTTTGACTCATAAAAACGAATTAAGATGTCTTTAATATTATAAGTAGCTTTGCGAGATTAAACAGAATCAACTTGACTTCAAATCTTTCACCCTTGACAGAATTAAAACGTGTTCATTCTTTGTCGCAGGATTCAACGGAATTGAAACGAGCACAAACGTAGCACGCTAAAATGAATTGAAGTGTTTACGCTCAAAAACGGTATTGCTTTGGATTAAAAGTGTTGGAAAATCGCCCATATTCAAACTACTTTTAATTCAATTTAATCCATACTTTCTTACCGGAAATGTTAAAAAGTCAGGCTGAAGCGCGACTGCGTTTAAAATTTATTTTTTCCATTCCTATCATTATATTTTGAATTTTTTTTTGCTGAAAATTTGAATTATATGTTTGTTAATTTATTGTGATAGTTCCATAAGTATTTTTTATTGATAAATATAATTTTTAAAATTATTTGTAACATTATCCCATAAGAAACAATGTTAAAGTCAGGCTGAAGCGCAACTGCACCCTCAGTCGAGATTTTAAGGAACTACCATGTGGGGGTCGCATATTTACGGACATCTTTTAGGCAGTTGGATAGGGCTGGCCCTGTCCGACGAAGGCCTTTTTCAATGTTAAAAAAGTCGTCTCTTAGTGATGTCAGGTGGAAACTAATCCGTAAGGCGGCGCCACCTCCGCCCTCTCATATGAAAGTATTGTTTTATATGGAGAAAATTGATAAACAATTAAAGTTTTATCATTTTTGAAGAACTAAGATTATCAATTTTATTGAAATAACATTTTTAAATACTAATCAGAACTTGAAACATAAAATAGTTATAACACTCTAGAAAATTAATCGCAAAAATACAAGAAATAAATTGTCTTGCATATAGGATCCTTATATCACGAATAATTAGAGTAAAATTATTTCTTTATTAATATTTATTTACCAATATCGATAATAATGGAAATATTAGCAATATATTTATTTATTGCTTTTCTTCATTAATTGCCTTATTTTATGTTGATAATACAAAATATTATGCATTGCATTATGAGTAACAAGACTTTATCATTTGATCTAATATAGTTGCTTTAATAAAGTATAAGTATTAATTGATGGATTGAATTTATATATATAATTAATTCAAGCAATCAATTATTAATGATCTAATAAAAAATTCAATTAATAAATTAATCGAAAAAATAAAAATTGTCTATTATTATATTATTATGAAACATTAATCATATTCAAATTATTTTAATGAACTAATATAAAGCATTATTGAACGTTAAATTGCCAAATAATTAAAATATTTAGTCAATTGAAATCCATAAGAAATCTTGCACTGAAATAATTGCGCCATGGAGAGAAAAAGTCCACCAATAAATTTTAGCAAAAATTGTTATATAACCTATTGAAAGGGTCTTCCATTAAATCAAAAAAACTTTAATATTTCATGTGGAAATTGTCAATATTCTGATCCATTTTTTAAATTACAGTATGCATCAAAAATATACAATCAAACTAATAAGTAAATCGCTCTATAGCATTTTTCAAAAACTTTAAATGTATTTATTACTTTTCTTTTGGTGCTTATTTCACATACTTATCAACAATTTTCTGTCACATGTGTATTAGGTTTTTAATCACAGACAAATATATCAATACATGATAAGTATAAATCATTATTTAGATAAAAAAGCTTCATAAACTCGTTAAAAACAAATTAAACATTTTCTTTTAAATATTTAATATCATTAATTCTATAAATTAATTTTGTTAATGAGATATAAGTACACTTACTCAGTTCTGATTTACTTACTCAGTTCATGTTCATGACTAAATAAATTTGCACTAGAAACACTAAACTTCATTAATAATGAAAACAATTATTAAAATTTAGGAAATGTTTCCATTTTTCTAATAATTTTTAAAACTTGTTCATAAACACCATGCAAAACAATACTTTCATATGAGAGGACGGAGGTGGCGCCGCCTTACGGATTAGTTTCCACCTGTCATCACTAAGAGACCGAAATTTAGCTCGTCGTCGGATAGGGCTGGCAGAGACACACAAAACATGCGCGTGCATAATTCCATCACCTTCACTCGATCGTGCCAACGCAAGGACATTAAAAAATCGCTTTCGGCCGCTCAGCTTCCGTATTGTTCTCGTTGACATCTATCTAAAAAAAAGAGCGTCGATATTTTGAAGCAATTTCTTTTTATAACATATACAGGACGTTTATGATGAGATGGTACACCCTACTGCGCTTACGCGATAAGTTTCAAATTTCATCGGTTGCTGAGTGTGAGCCGCATTTTTTACATGAATGTTATATAAATTTTAAAATACCATTTTGACGCTTGGGTGGAGAAGGTGATCGTTCAGAATGTGCTTCAAGACGGTGATCGTTCAGATTTAGTTTCAGAGAGGCGTTTATTCTAAATTGGATTCAGGAAGGTATTCATTTGGAGAAATATTATTAATAAGTCTAATTTTGGAAGAACACATCCTTGAAGCTGATTCCGAACGAGCACCTTCTTGAAGCAAATTCTGAACGTTCGCCTTCTTCGAGCTAAGCGTCGATTTTATCCTTCCATAAATATAATTTATTAATTGAAAACAGAAATACTTGATGCGAACGAGGGATTCGGTTTATTTTGAAATTGCAAAGTCTGAAACTAAAAAAAAAAGAAGAAAAAATTTTCAAATAGACACATGTATTTGGAAATAGATATAAGCGTTGAGTGAAGATAGGTATAGAGGAGACATCCAGGGCGATTGAATGGTCCAAATCTTGCGAGGAAAGACGCCAGGGGTAGGTAAAGTTCCGGAACCAACCACGGGGATCGACACTTTCGAAAGTCTGTAACGAGCGACTATAGAGTCTCGCTCGAAGTTGATTACGTAATCGACCCATCGAATTAAACTCGCGGGATTATCAATTTCGAAATAAATAAAATATGTTTAAATTAAGGAAATTCCTGACTATTCTGAAGAAATGAATTTCCCACGGAAAGGAGCTGAAAATCATAAAAGACCTTGGGAAAAAGCGTACAAATTCTTTAGGAATATTTACTATCTTTAAATAATAAACCTAAGATTGTTCTGCGAGTGTTTTACATATGTACTCGTCGAGGAACTCGACATTGTAAAATTAGTTCTAAGATTTCTTTGTAAGTTTTATATTTCTACTATGTATACTAGTTTTAAGGATAAGAAAGGTTAAGTCTGGACGATAGGATTTAAATAAATTAAATTTAAGATAGAACTAGGGATTTATAGAGGTAACATGCATTTCTATTTTAGATAGGCAAAAACTAAACCGAATGGCCAGGCAAATAGGTATTGAAACTATTTATTCACGTAGACCTAAAAGATTTAAAATAGGATGTCTGGTCGCCAGAAGGGAGTAAAGAGTAATCCTGTAAGATTTACTGTTTTACTGCCTTCTCTTGCGCTTTCACTGCAAGCACCATAAAAAACTTGCAGCTGAGAGGAGAGAGAGACTGGGACTGGGGTTTTCCGAATCGGGCTTCTCCGGACTCGGTTTTCCCTGGTCGAGCTTCTCCGGGAAGTTGGGCTGGGCCTAGCGAGGGCCAGCGTGTGAAATTGAGAGAGAGGGGATGCGTGGGGGAGAGTTGTGAAAGGGGATGCGTGAGTTTTGACGGAGTGAAGGAAGGTTAGAATGTTCAGGACTTGCAATCGAATACTTTCGTTTAACTTCTACAAATTCCCTCGTTGAATTTGTAGAAAATCGAGATCTTTTGTAAACCGTCGCGAAGATCGGTAATTCAAATTATAAGTCCAGACTTAACGGGTCGTATAATAATATAATACATTTGATTATTAAAAAATAACCAGTTTCGAGATTAGTGCATTGTTTATTTCAAAATTATACATTTTCCCGGTTCCTCTTAAGGATTTACGCCACTAAAGAACGGACCAATCAGAGAGTGCGCGCAATTCTCACGTAAGCGGCTCGTAACAAGTCGAGAAAACCTCACGGATAAGAAGTATGTTGTAGGAGTAAGGCCTAAACTTCTGTTGGTGAGTCTGCTGTATTCGTGATGGGTCAGGTAGTCCTCGTCAATTCAACCCTAGCTTGTCGACAAGATTTTACAAAATAGCTTTTTACCTCTTTTCCTTCTACTTCGCTCTTCACTAGTCTTTTCCTAAAATTGGATATATATTTATAAAAAATATATATATAAAATTAAAATAGTAGATTGTATTGACCCTTGATTTAATTCATAATACTTCTAAAGCCAATGCAAAGGTACCAAGTATTATGAATTATATATATATAAAATAATACATAAAAGAGTATATGTAAAATAATTAATATTATAATTTTTATAATATAATATATATGTATTTTATATATATATATATGTATATAATATTATGTATTATATTATATTTTATATTATAAATTTTATAATATAATATATATAAAATATTTTATATTATAAATTTTGTATTATAATATATAAAAGAATATATATAAATATTAAATATATATGAATAAACCATGTATTAAAATTAACAATTTTTGTTGTTGAAATTTATTACATATTTATTGACAAACATACATCAATATTTTTCTTTTAATTTCAAAAATTTGATTTCAAACTAATTCCTGTAAATTATCTGACTTATTTCAATCAATTCAATGGAATTCAATCAATAGAATATATTCAATAAAAAATAAATGAATTTCCTTCTACTTCGTTCTTGACTTGTCTTTTTCTAAGATCGGATTTATATTTTGAAAAAATAAAAATATTCACAATTTTTTTTTTGGAAGTTATTACATATTACAAACCAAAAATAAAAAATGAATCATTTTAACTTTATTACTTCTTTACTATAGATTAATTGAAATGATTTTTCTCTGTTTAAGTAATAAAAAAACATTTTTAATCATAATTAAAAATTGCTGGGGACTCAAATAATTGATTTACGTAAATTCTGTCATTTATTTTTTATTGAATAAGTTCTATTTATTAAATTCCATTGAATCGACTAAATTAAGATTTTTTATCAAATTTTTTTAAATCCAAAGAAAAATATTGATGCATTCGTACAAATAACAATATTTTTCCATGTCATAATTCTGTAGATCTAGAAACTCAGTCAAGATTTTATAGATCCTCTGTAAAAATCCGTTTATAACGCCTACACTTTGCACCTGCAAGTGCTTGGATTTGATGTTTATAATTTTTGTTTTAAAAATTTTGTTTTGAAAAACGGTTTTTTCATAATTTCAGCCATTAAAGAATTCATTTTCAAAAATCGGAAACGGTCAAGTTGTAGAGAATCTTTTTTCTCTAACATTCTGTAACAAATTATTATATATTAAAAGCAATACTTTGTTTTAATTTTAATTTTTCTAAGAATTGTAAATTTTTAACAAAAAGCAATTATTATTGTATCCATATAGAGAATAATATTTATAATTATAATTGTATGAAAATTAAACTTTCAAAATATCATCATTGATAATTTATTTCCATTGTCTATATGTCTTCAGTATTGTAATCAAGATAATGAAAGAATATTGAAAACGATTTGTCAATAAATATGTAATAAATTTAAAAAAAAAAATTGTTATTTCTAATACATGGTTTATTTATATATATTTAATATTTATATATATTCTTTTATATATTATAATACAAAATTTATAATATAAAATATTTTATATATATTATATTATAAAATTTATAATATAAAATATAATATAATACATAATATTATATACATAAATATATATAAAATACATATATATTATATTATAAAAATTATAATATAAAATATTTTACATATACTCTTTTATGTATTATTTTATATATATAATTCATAATACTTGGTACCTTTGCATTGGCTTTAGAAGTATTATGAATTAAATCAAGGGTCAATGTAATCTACTATTTTAATTTTATATATATATATATTTTTAAAAAATATATATCCAATTTTAGGAAAAGACTAGTGAAGAGCGAAGTAGAAGGAAAAGAGGTAAAAGGCTATTTTGTGAAATTCTGTCGACAAGCTAGGGTTGAATCGAAGAGGACTACCTGACCCATCATGAATACAGCAGACTCACCAACACAAGTTTAGGCCTTACTCCTACAACTTACTTCTTATCCGTGAGATTTTGTTGACTTGTTACGAGCCGCGCACGCGTGATATCACGGGTGGACAAAACTCTAGAACGATTTGTTCGTTCCAGTGTTAACCCTTTATAGGGACCGGGAAAATTCAAAGTTAATAAATGAGTAAACACAGGTTTTAGGTGAAATTAATGTTTAATTACTTGTTAGAATCTAAACCTCGTCAAATCTGGACCCGTATAAAATATACTACCCGTTTTCACGTAAGTTACAAATGTTTTCGTGTTCTACAAATTCAACGAGGGAATTTGTAGAAGTTTTCTAATTGATATCAAAAACGGCCGAAGTACGTTCGAATTGAATGTTCCGTGTCTTCTGCACTAAGAAAACTGGAGTGTCAAACTTTGAGTGTCAAAATGTAGATAGTCAGCATGAACTTCTAGATAGTACAACACTTTCTCCGAAATTTTTTCTTTTTGTTCAGGGAGACACTCATTTGATATTCAGGTTAACTATTACCAGAGGGTCAGAATCACTATAAAGAGTGTCGATTGGTGAAATACGCGCCAAAATTGTAAAGTCACGTGGGTTCGCCTATTTTTCCTCCAATATCACCAGCGTGGACTCTAACCTCATTGCCGGTTTCGCGTCCTTTACGTGTTAAAGTGTCACGAGGGTTATTTTTGCCAACTAATTGGTGAGTACGTATTTCACTTGCTATAATAACATAATAATTGTGAAAGCTTAAATGTAATAGTTTTGAGGTTAGCCATAGAGGTAGATTATAGTCTGTTTTTCCCTCTTCGATAATCTATTTTTCTCTCTGCGATGATCAACTTTTCCCTCTACAGTATTCAAGTTGACCATCTTATTTTCACAATTCACAGGTAATAAGTTACACTATCTAGAAGGATGTCCTATAGTTTAACCTCAAATATAGTCTGCTTCACCCTCAAAATGTTTAGGTTGACACTCCAGTTTTCTCAGTGTGCTCATTCCTCCACTCTACCAGACTCACTCATCCCCTTTCACAACTCCCCCACGCATCCCCTCTCTCTTGACTTCACACGGTGGCCCTCGCTAGGCCCAGCCCAATTTCCCGGAGAAGCTCAACTAGGAGAATCCGAGTCCGAAGAAGCCCGATTCGGAAAAACCCAGTCCTAGTTTCTCTCCTCTCAGCTGCAAGTTTTTATGGTGCTTGCAGTGAAAGCGCAAAAGAAGGCAGTAAAACAGTAAATCTTAAAGGATTACTTTTTATTTCCTTCTGGCGACCAGACATGCTATTTTCAATTTCTTTAACTTTATGTGACTAAAGTTTCTATATTTATCTACCTAGTTTTTCTGCTTAGTTTTTGCCTACCTTAAATAAATCAATATTGCTTCTATATTCCTAGTTCTATCTTAATTTATTTTAATCCTATGGTCCAGACTTAACCTCTTCTTATCCTTAAAACTAGTATACACAGAAGAAATATAAAACTTACAGAGAAATCTTAAAACTAATTTACATTGTTGAATTCCTTGCCGACGGCACATGTTGACCATTCGTATAATAAATTTAAATCTAATATTTATAAGTAATATTTCTAGCTAGGATATTTCTACGCTTTTCTCATGGTCTTTTTATTATTTTCAGCTGTGTCCCATGGGAAATTCATCTATCTAAGTTGGATGGGAATTTCCTTAAACGCGATTTGATTTATTTGAAAGTTGAAAATCGCGCGAGCTTAATTCAATAGGTCGATTAAATTAATCGGCCTCGAGCGAGAACCTATAGTCGCTCGTTACACCTCCACCCTTATAAGAAGATTTTTCGTCAGAAAATATCTTACTGTATTCCTACCTATCTAGATTTTTGAATTTGTGGATCTTTATTCAAGCAGAAGTCTGGGGACAGAGAGAATATCGAAATTCGAAATTCGCGCAAATAGTTCGATGTGTTCGATATAATTCGATACGCAACGAGTTCGATTAAGCAGACGACGCTACCGTACCACGTGATCCGTGATGATCGTACATGATTGCATGTGACAGGTGTCAACATTTGGGTTAGTGAAGAAAAGAAGAGTGACCGAATGAGAAAATATAAGTGCCTGAATTCAACGTTTGAGAAGAGAAAAAGAAGTCTTATCTATATTTATTTGTGGAGTGTATTTCGTCTGATTATGATCAATGGTACTAGGATGAGGCAAGATGCACTTGTAGATGGTAAGTCTAACCTGAAAATTTTGTTTTACACTACTTGTTTATGTTGATATTTATAGTAGGGGCATGTTTTGAGCCAGGCCTAGTCGCTCAACTCTCACCCCCCTCTTTTTTAGAAAACTAGGATCAAATCTAACTTTAAAATTAGGATAGTGTGTATAAGTATGTGTGTGTTGATTCTAATTTTTTATTTTATTATATTTTTACTAAGGTGGTTTGATTTCAGGGTCGAATGGGACGCGATTCTATTTAATCAATGGTTCTTGGTTGTTTTCATGAATTTATAAAATATATAACGTTAGAGGTATCACAATTACATTTTTGATTTGCAAATTTTCAGGATTTTCACTGAAGAGGTCTTCATATATAAGCCTGTTGGCTTGTATGAGCTCCCTGCCAGTTTCAGTTGTAATTTTTTAAATCAGCGGGGATGAACAATACAAGATTATCGTAGCGCATGTGGAGTTTATCTTTTGACATTTTTATACAAGAAAATTCCGGATTTATTTATTCGTTGGTGGTATGAAATTCGGATGCTGGAGACAGACCAGAGGTTGAAGGAATAGGTTCATCGTTAACGAATACTGGCTGACAAAGATAAGTATTATTTAAGATTTCCTGTTCTGATTCTGAAAAATCCGTGTCGTAATTATCATCAAATTGATTCTCAAGATTGCTCGTTTTTTCTTGAATTTTTAGATTAGTCCCCTCGCGATAAAAAATGCTGACCTCAGTGACTTGCCTTTTCTCAACAGAATTACTGGGCCTATCGTCCTTATCGAATACAGGTGTGAGAACTGCAACCCGGCTTTCTCCCGAGGTTGCCCCACAACCTGGCGACTTAGACATTACACATTTTTTCTTCGTCTGATGAGGATTCGAGCGCTGCGACTTCCTTATTGTGGAAATCGCCCCGAAATCCTGCGGTTCAGATGTATGAGTATCAAAACAATTACTAGGCCTATCGTCCTTATCGAATACAGGTGTGAGCACTGCAAGCCCGCTTTCTCCCGAGATTGCCCCACAACCTGGCGACTTGGACATTACACATTTTTCTTTGTCTGATGAGGATTCGAGCACTGCGACTTCCTTATTGTGGAAATTGCCCCGAAATCCTGCGGTTCAGACGTATGATTATCAAATTCTGCCTCATCCTCGGTGTGAGCACTGCAAGCTGATGTTTCAGATCTTGCCCCACACTCAAAGGTCTTTTGGCGATCAAAATTAATATTATGGATTACAGGTTCATTCTGTTCTCCATCACTGCCCTCGTCTGCTGTTTCAAAGGCATCGTCACTGTCAGGTTCGTATTTATTTGTTTTTTTTTTATGTATATTCCGACATGGATAATATTTATTTTTTATGTTCTTATCCACAGGCAAAGAGTTTAGTCCTAGGAAAGCGTTCTCAACACGTGTAATAAATTTTTGATTGCTGGAGAAGGGATAAAGGCGCACAGGTGTTCGATTGATGCAGGTCAACACCTCGTGCGTTGTTAGTTTGGAAGAGGAATCAAGTCAAGTCAACGCATCGGCGTTGAGATTACTGATACCCTTTTTATAGACTACCCTAAAATCATATTCATTGAGACGGAGTCTCCAACGAACAATCTTGGAATTAGTTTTATTAAAACTATAGAGCCAAGTCAATGGTTGATGGTCTGCTTCCAGCGTGAATTTTCTCCCATATAAATATGGTCGAAATGTTTTAACCGAGAACAGGATGGCAAGCATTTCTTTTTGTGTGGTTGAATAATTTGTTTCTGACTCATTTAATGTTCTAGAAGTGTATGCAATAGGGAGAATTTTACCATCAAAGTCCTGACTCAAAACCCCTCCCAATCCATAATTCGAAGCATCAGTTGAAACGATAAAGGGCCTAGTGAAATCAGGATATTGAAGCAATGGTTGGAAAGACAAAATATTTTTTAATTGATTAAAAGCTTCACTTTGACTTTCAGTCCATCTAAATGGAACGTTCTTTTTCAGGAGAAAGGTCGACGGCTTCGCAATGGTAGAAAAATCGGGTATAAAACGGTGGTAATACCCAGCAAGGCTTAAGGACTGTTTGATGCTCTTTTGGCTTTTGGGCTGAGAAAACCTACGAACTGCCTCCACCTTTTTAAGATCAAGTCTCACTCCGTTTCAAGTGATAATGTGGCCGAGGTAACAAACCTCTTTACGTAAGAAGAGAAATTTTTCAGGTCGCAAGGTAAGATTTGCATTATCCAGGCAAGAAGATGAAGCGCGGGAAGGGATGGTTGACATTTCCGGAACTCTCGCGGATAAATTAGTTATTTCACGTGATTTTTCCGCTTTGCGAATTTCTATTTGACGGCGGATAATTTGGTTGAGATCGCCTAAATTGCTTATGCTGATTTTCAAGGGTGTCTAGTTAAGACCATGGGGCCCTAATCTATCGTTCCTAATATTAATATTATTTACTCTTCCTGACTCTGATTCATCGACATCATTCAAGTCGTAAATCTTGTCGATTGTTCGCAACGGTTCCGTTTCGTCGATTACATTTGAGAATCGGTTATTATATTCTCCGAGTTTCCTCGAATTTTCCATATACTTCTTTTTACGTTTTAACATATTAAAAACTTTTTCTATCTAATGTATATGAAAAGAGAAAATCTTAACTTATTTCAAATTCTTCTAGATGTCAAAAAAAATTCCGATGTTCAATTTTATACGTTTTCAGTTTTATACGAAAAATGTTTACGTAACTATTTTAAATTTAGATTCAAACCAAAGAAAACTTTGTGTATGATATTATATATAAACTTGGGTACATTTCGTGTACATTCTGAATAATCAATCTCATTGTCCATACCCACACTTGGGAAAGTCTTCAGTATGATACTACGCATTTATTTTGAAGTTTCTAATTCGTTGTAAAAGTTTGTCAATTTTCAATTCTCCTTTTCAAAATATTTTAGTCTAAAGCAATTCCAAGTGTTTATCGATGTATTAAAAGACGTAGATAATAAAATTCTCCACCAAAGAAGCCCTTAGTTAGCAAAATTGTTTTACGTATTTTATTTATTTATTTATTTTTTCTTCTATTTTAAATCTAAAATAAGTCACTGATGAAGGCTCCGATCAGAGTCTAGAGTTTGGTTATGTGAAACTTTGAGCCCTTATTAACCTTCGACGCTGAAGCCAAATATCAACATCAACATATCTCTTCAATTATATATTATTATTATTATTATTATTATTATTATTTATTTATTTGTTTATTTGTTTTCAATAGGAGAAAAGGAATAATATATATAATATTTATTTATTTATTTCCATCGTCGTTTTGGTGCTTATATATAAAGATATTTAATTAAATCAAACAGTACAACTTCCCTCTGATTTGCGAGAAGTATGAGAAGTTACCACATCTATTAAAATTTAGGCAGTTCGCTATACGAAAACAGTACTTAATCTGAAAGGGAAAATAATATTGTAGAATCATGGATGGCAGTCTCAATCTCGTGATTTAGATAAACACTGTGAGAAATGTTCGGGAAATTACAGTTTTTATGTTACAAAGGTAACGTAAAATTTGGCGATATGTACGATGTTTTGAGTGAAGGTATCTTAAAATTACGGAAAGTGTACTAAAATTTTGAAATTCTCCTCAATATTATGAAACCTGACTGAATTTTTAGTTACATGCAACTGCATAAAATTTCAGTTACCAAAAACGTTAAATTATTCCTGCAACAAATTTCGGAATTTCCAGATACAAGTATCAGAATATTCAACACCTTGCAACTGAAAACCAAAAATTGTTCCTTAAATGTATCAAAAGATAACTGAATTTTCTGGAAATTTATCTCGATTTTACGAAACTCTAACTGAATAAAACTCGAGTCACGTGTTCAGAGAAAATACGGTAGAAATATTATTGTTTTATACTTATAATTTACTGAGACTGGAAAATTCGAGAAAACGCGTGAATATATGCATATAAATATGTTATTACGAATGTATAATATAATTTACAATCTAACCCAACCTTTTAAAATCCTTTGTGCTTAGTCCTCGTTATTTGTCGCTGCACAGATAAAATCCAATTTTTAGTCGCACAACACTGAGCATCAACGAGAAAAAGAAATGACCTTTTACCCTTTTATAAAGGTTCACTCCCGCACTTATCACAATAGAATTTTCCCTCGATGTCCCTCGATGTTCTTCGATGTCCCTCGATGTTTCTTGATGTTCCTTGATGTCTAGATGTTCTCGCAGGTAAATGCGAAGAAGCAGCAACCAGCTCAAAATTGAGAACTTCGATGGAGATAGATATTATAGGCCCACTTGTGAGTTATTATTTTATTTTAAGTATTCAAATCACTTCAGGTTGAATACGGGGTTTTTATTTTCAGATGAAGCTTGAAGTTCCGGTTCTCGATCCACTTCTGCTCACAGTAGGAACGTATTGAGGTTTCCTTGAAGAGTGAAGACAGCAGTGTTCCACCAGGAAGTTGATAAGGATCCTTGAGAGTCACGGGTAACCCGATTTAATAGGTTAATTTTTTCCTCCACTGAATAATTTCCTCCGCTTATGATTTTCTTGCCTGGTAAACGGAGAGCTGAGAATGTTTAAACCCAAAGTTACGATAAGGTAGTTTAATGTCTGTCGCGTTGCATTGAGTTCAAATTGTATGTATTTCACTTTTGAAAAGGAATCAATGATAATAAACGAAATACACAATGATTATTTTAGTAATGTGTCCATTGCACTGCCACTAATCATTATTTTCACTTAACATTTATTTATTTAATTTTCCCTTTTGTAGGTTTATATGAGTCTTCCTTCCTTCCACTATTTTGCACTCGCGAAACACACGGAATTTCCAATTAAATTTTCCCGCACTGGATCCCGGACGAGCCCCCACATTATGTTACGAGCCGCGCACGCGTGATATCACGGGTGGACAAAACTCTAGAACGATTGGTTCGTTCCAGTGTTAACCCTTTATAGGGACCGGGAAAATTCAAAGTTAATAAATGAGTAAACACAGGTTTTAGGTGAAATTAATGTTTAATTACTTGTTAGAATCTAAACCTCGTCAAATCTGGATCCGTATAAAATATACTACCCGTTTTCACGTAAGTTACAAAGGTTTTCGTGTTCTACAAATTCAATGAGGGAATTTGTAGAAGTTTTCGAATTAATATCAAAAACGGCCGAAGTACGTTCGAATTGAATGTTCCGTGTCTTCTGCTCATTCCTCCACTCTACCAGACTCACTCATCCCCTTTCACAACTCCCCCACGCATCCCCTCTCTCTCGACTTCACACGGTGGCCCTCGCTAAGCCCAGCCCAATTTCCCGGAGAAGCTCGACTAGGAGAATCCGAGTCCGAAGAAGCCCGATTCGGAAAAACCCAGTCCTAGTTTCTCTCCTCTCAGCTGCAAGTTTTTATGGTGCTTGCAGTGAAAGCGCAAGTGAAGGCAATAAAACAGTAAATCTTAAAGGATTACTTTTTACTTCCTTCTGGCGACCAGACATGCTATTTTCAAATTCTTTAACTTTATGTGACTAAAGTTTCTATATCTATCTACCTAGTTTTCCTGCTTAGTTTTTGCCTACCTTAAATAAATCAATATTACTTCTATATTCCTAGTTCTATCTTAATTTATTTTAATCCTATGGTCCAGACTTAACCTCTTCTTATCCTTAAAACTAGTATACACAGAAGAAATATAAAACTTACAGAGAAATCTTAAAACTAATTTACATTGTTGAATTCCTTGCCGACGGCACATGTTGACGATTCGTATAATAAATTTAAATCTAATATTTATAAGTAATATTTCTAGCTAGGATATTTCTACGCTTTTCTCATGGTCTTTTTATTATTTTCAGCTGTGTCCCGTGGGAAATTCATCTATCTAAGTTGGATGGGAATTTCCTTAAACGCGATTTGATTTATTTGAATGTTGAAAATCGCGCGAGCTTAATT
The DNA here is from genome assembly GCA_030998225.1 of Diplolepis rosae. Lineage (NCBI taxonomy): Eukaryota > Metazoa > Arthropoda > Insecta > Hymenoptera > Diplolepididae > Diplolepis > Diplolepis rosae. Next base: position 235,561 of record JAPYXD010000169.1, read on the forward strand.
CGATAGGTCGATTAAATTAATCGGCCTCGAGCGAGAACCTATAGTCGCTCGTTACAGACTTTCGAAAGTGTTGATCCCCGTGGTTGGTTCTGTTACGAGCCGCTTACGTGAGAATTGCGCGCACTCTCTGATTGGTCCGTTCTTTAGTGGCGTAAATCCTTAAGAGGAACCGGGAAAATGTATAATTTTGAAATAAACAATGCACTAATCTCGAAACTGGTTATTTTTTAGTAATCAAATGTATTATATTATTATACGACCCGTTAAGTCTGGACTTATAATTTGAATTACCGATCTTCGCGACGGTTTACAAAAGATCTCGATTTTCTACAAATTCAACGAGGGAATTTGTAGAAGTTAAACGAAAGTATTCGATTGCAAGTCCTGAACATTCTAACCTTCCTTCACTCCGTCAAAACTCACGTATCCCCTTTCACAACTCTCCCCCACGCATCCCCTCTCTCTCAATTTCACACGCTGGCCCTCGCTAGGCCCAGCCCAACTTCCCGGAGAAGCTCGACCAGGGAAAACCGAGTCCGGAGAAGCCCGATTCGGAAAACCCCAGTCCCAGTCTCTCTCTCCTCTCAGCTGCAAGTTTTTTATGGTGCTTGCAGTGAAAGCGCAAGAGAAGGCAGTAAAACAGTAAATCTTACAGGATTACTCTTTACTCCCTTCTGGCGACCAGACATCCTATTTTAAATCTTTTAGGTCTACGTGAATAAATAGTTTCAATACCTATTTGCCTGGCCATTCGGTTTAGTTTTTGCCTATCTAAAATAGAAATGCATGTTACCTCTATAAATCCCTAGTTCTATCTTAAATTTAATTTATTTAAATCCTATCGTCCAGACTTAACCTTTCTTATCCTTAAAACTAGTATACATAGTAGAAATATAAAACTTACAAAGGAATCTTAGAACTAAGTTTACAATGTCGAGTTCCTCGACGAGTACATATGTTAAACACTCGCAGAACAATCTTAGATTTATTATTTAAAGATAGTAAATATTCCTAAAGAATTTGTACGCTTTTTCCCAAGGTCTTTTATGATTTTCAGCTCCTTTCCGTGGGAAATTCATTTCTTCAGAATAGTCAGGAATTTCCTTAATTTAAACATATTTTATTTATTTCGAAATTGATAATCCCGCGAGTTTAATTCGATAGGTCGATTACGTAATCAACTTCGAGGGAGACTATAGTCGCTCGTTACACCTCCGCCCTTATAAAAAGATTTTTCGTTAGAAAATATCTTACCGTACCCTAATTATTTATTTTTTTTGAATTTATCTTTATTTATCGATCTTAGTTCAAGTAAAGAGTCAGACAGGGGAAAAAAAAATATATCGAATTTTGAAATTCGCGCCTATAAATCGATATGTTCGATATAATTCGATACACAACGACTTCGATTAAGCAGACGTCTTAACCGTTCCACGTGACAATCCTGCATGGTTTCATGTGACAGGTGTCAACATTCAAGTTGTTAAATAATAAAAACGAAAGGTGACAGAATGTTACGTTTGAAGACAAACAAAGAAGTGTCAATTATGCGGATTTACGAATCGTATTTCGTCTAATTGTGTTTAATAATGCTAGGATAATGCAAGGTACACTAATCAATGGTAAGTCTAACCTACAAAATTTATTTGTCCTTACTTCGTTTGTTTATATTTGTAGTTAAAGTATGTTTTGAGCGAGGCCTAGTCGCTCAACTCTCACCCCCCTCTCATTTTGAAAATTAGAATGAAGTATAACTTTAAAATTGGAAAGGTATATGTACATGTGTTTTAACTTAATATATTTATTTTATTATATATTTACAAAATAAGTTCCCTTCATAGTCTAAATTAATTTAACTTTCAGGGTCGAATGGAATGCGGTTCTGGCTGATCAGTGGTCTTATTGCTTTCTGAATCCGGGAAAATTTTAATTGTTTGTGGCCGCAAGCGATTCACGTGTACAATTTTAGATTTCCCTCTGCTAAGGTCCAACTCAACGTTGCAGTCGTTCAAGATGCGTACAACTTTATAAGGACCAGAATACGCGGAATCTAATTTGGAGATTTTCGTATTTTTTTGAAGATAAACCGGGTCACCCGCAAGGTAATTTTGTGAGTTTAATTTTTTATCATAATATCTCTTGGAGCGTTCCTTTGCTGCACGTAGCCTAACTTGAGCCTTTCCCTGCGTCTCGACCAACTTTTCTGCAAGGGTTTTAAGGTATAGGTTATATGTCAGAGGAAGTTGGTCTTTTGAGAATGCGGATGGAATGCGGGCTGGCTTACCGAATATTAATTCATGAGGGGAAAAGCCAGTGCCCTCATGTTTTGATGTGTTGTAGGAGAAAAAGGCGAAAGGTAGCCATCGGTCCCAATCAGCTTTTTGGCAATAAGTTTTCAAATACTCTATTAGGACATGGTGACTCCTTTCTAATGATCCTAGTGACTGGGGATGAAATTCTGTAGATTTTAATTGTTTAATTTTGAATATTTTCATGAAGGTTTTCATCACCTGGCTAGTGAAATCACTGCCTTGGTCTGTGTGAATTACCTTAGGGCAGCCGAAGCGAGTGATGAAATTTTCAGCAAATGCTGAAGCTACAGTTTGAGAATCTGTACTGCGTAACGGAATACCATCGGAATACTTCGTCAGGTTATCCTGTATAGTTAAAATATATTTGTTCTTTTGCTCAGTTTCAGGGAGGGGGCCCACTATATCGATTTCGATTTTTTCGAATGCTTCTGAGGGGGTATCGGTGATTTGCATGGGTAGTTTCGTTTTTATTCTAACAGTTTTGTTCAATTTACAATCGCTACATTCTCGAACAAATTTCCTGATCTCGTGTCGCATGCCGGGCCAATAAAAGTTCTCGCGAATTCTTTCATAAGTTTTAGTCGACCCTTTCTGGCCACCTGTAACTGAGGAATGATATTCGCTGATTATTCTTCCCCTATCTTCTTCGGCTGGAGTTTCTATTTCCCCATAGCAAACTGTTATTTTATAATTTCCCTGTCCAAAAAGTTCGCGAAATTCTTTTTCAATAGTAGGCCAAGAAACCTGGTTCAGTCCATTCCCAACTCTTGACACACTGATTGACTCGATTTTCAACTCTTCCATTGCATATTTCAATGCCCAGAGAGCTGCAATAATGTCTCTGTGGTAAGGTTTTGAATCAAAGGATTGTTTTACAATAAGGTTAAAAACGTAGTTGTCTTCGTATTTAATAACTAACACATTACCTACTTCTAAATTTTCAGGAGTTTCGTTTTGAATGTCTGTATATATGAGTCTGTTCGTTTGTATCAATTCACGTCCCGTTTCAGTAGTTAATTTACAGTCTGCTGGAATGAACAATAAAAGATTGTCGTTACGCATGTAAAGTTTATCTCTAGAAACCTTAATACACGTGAATTCGTAATTTGGTGGCAGTGGGTCGTTGTGAGTTTCGTCTTTGTCAGCAGCGAGTTGGTCTTGAGAAATAGGGAAGTAAAGGTATGTACTTTCGTTCGCAATTTGATTTTCTTTTAGGCTTAAAAGTTTTTTATTTTTAGGTTTAAAAATGAGTCTTTTTTGTGATTTAAGTACAAAATTCGTTTGTAAAGGATCCTTATATTCAAAGCTATCTTGTGAGTTTTCGTTATCCGATTCGATTGTACTAATAAATTTTTTCCTGATTTCAGTGAAGAATCCATCACTTTCAAAACGGTCGTCGTCAGCACAAGTGCGGGATGTGCAATCACGGCTAGTTAAACTAGGGATCGCCCCAGGACTTGTCGACTCAGACACAAAATCCATCAGAGCCTCACCCTCGGTGCGGGATGTGCAATCACGGCTAGCTGTACTAGGGATCGCCCCAGGACCGAGACACATATTGGCATCAAAATAATAATTGCTTCCTGAGGGATAGCCCTCCTCGTGGATAGCATCAACAAAGAGCTCAACTTGCTCATCACCACTCTCCTCAGTGGCCGTCTTAAATTCTTCCTCACTGGAATCAGGTTCGTACACTTTCTTTTTGATAATCTGGCAACTGAATTTATTTTCAAAATGTATAATATGGTCAACTCTCAAGAATGCATTCTCAATACGGGCGTCATTGTCTGTGTTTTCGAGTGTGTTTCGCGAAGGTGGGGTCACAGGTGTCTGATTAGAAATCAACACCTCGTGTACCCGGTGGAAGGAGGAATCAAGAGGATCGAGTTCTTCGTTTAGCGTCGTGTCGTCTTCAACGTCGTACTGATTCTGCATCTCCTCACATGGATTTCGAGAAAGAGCGTCTGCGTTCGAATTAGTAGTTCCCTTTTTATAAACAATTACATAATCATACTCATTCAAACGCAGTTGCCATCGTATAAGCTTTGAATTTGGATTCTTCACATTATGGAGCCAGACCAGTGGCCTATGGTCTGTCTCCAGAGTGAATTTTCTATCATATAAATAAGGTCGAAATGTTTCAACAGAAAATAAAATTGCGAGAAGTTCTTTTTCGATTGTCGAGTAATTTACTTCTGTTTTTGACAGGGTTCTGGACGCGTAAGCGATTGGAAGGACTTTACCATCGAGTTCTTGGCTTAACACCCCTCCGAGACCATAGTTGGAGGCATCACTAGAAACTATAAAAGGTTGACCGAAATCAGGATATTGTATGAGAGGGTAAGTACAGAGTATGTTTTTTAGTTTATTGAAGGCTTCGTTCTGACTTTCTGTCCATTTAAATAAAACATTTTTTTTTAGCATATAACTCAGAGGCTTTGCGATAGATGAGAAATCAGGGATGAACCTGCGGTAGTAACCGGCAAGGCCCAGAAATTGCTTAATGTTCTTCGCGTTTCGAGGTTGAGGGAACCTACGTACGGCTTCTACTTTCTTTGGATCGGGTTTCACTCCATCTCGAGTGATAGTATGACCGAGGTAGCAGACTTCCTTACGTAGGAAGAAACATTTCTCGGGTTGAAGGGTTAGGTTGGCTTTGTCTAAACGTTCGAGTAGGGTAAGAAGTTTCCTGGTATGTTCTTCTAGGGAGCTGGCATATATAACTATATCGTCCATGTAAACGAATAGTTCTATGCCCTGAAGACCGGACAAGACCCTATCCATTAGTCGTTGGAATGTGGCAGGGGCATTTTTAAGACCGAACGGCATTCTATTGAAATGATAGTGTCCGAACGGTGTGGAAAAGGCTGTCTTAGCATTGGATTTTGGATGCATTTTTATCTGATGAAAACCCATAGCAAGATCCAGAGTGGAAAAATATTGAGCGCCGCCTAATTGATCCAATATGTGAGTGATGTTCGGTAGGGGATAAGCATCTTTTATTGTTTTTTCGTTCAGCTGGCGAAAGTCGATGACCATTCGCCAGCGCTTGTTTCCGTCAGGGTCTGGTTTTTTGGGAACAATCCATACTGGCGAGTTATAGGGTGAGTCTGAGTCTTCAGTAATTTTGTTCTTTAATAAGTCTTTAGTCTGTTTTGAAATTTCTTCGTTATGTATTTCTGCCTGTCTATATTGTTTATGAAAAATAGGAGTATCGTCAGTCGTGTTTATTTCATGGGTGATTACGTCGGTGGCTTCTAATGTATCTCCTTCTAAAAAGAAACGGTGAGAGTATTTAGATATTGGATCGAGAAGGCTGCTCTTTTCCATGTCATTTAATTGGGACAAATTAAACATTTGAAATAAGTCTGATATTCGATGAGCTGGATCCTTCTTAGGGTTGTTTTCGGATTCGTTTTTTCCTCTAAGTTTTTTATCTCGTGCCTGTTCCAGGGTTTCAAATTCCTGAAGTTTTATGGGAGGGATAATTACCTGCATGTCGCTGTGTGTGGTATTTATTGCAAATACCTTTATGTGACCGTTTTTGGGTTTTACTAGATTTTCTCCTATATAAATGCCTGTACCGGCTTTAATCGTTTCGAAATAGCCTTCGTTTAGATCAGTGTTCGCCACAGGCAGGTTAACGCATTTTATTGTTCTAGCGGGTAAATTAATGGAACACGGACTTACTGTATTACTCAGAGGAAGGTTGAGTGTTACGTCATCGTTTGTGAATTTTAGAGAGGCTAGATTCTCGCGTAGGAATTCTGTTCCCAAAATTCCGCAGGTGGAAATAGGGAAATTTTTTCGTACAAGATGGAATTTTATTACTCTTTCGAAAATATTTAATCTTATACTTCCGCGAGTTTATTGTGTACCCTGACCGATGCCGGTTAAGTGGAATATATCGGATTTATCCCGCCGACGGTTTTTATTGATGCACGATTCTTTCAAAAGATTTAATTCGCTTCCCGTGTCTATTAAAAATTGAGCTTTACCATCGTGAAATCTATTGTTTTTTATTTCGATGTTTGGACCTGTGTTTGACTTTATTTCGGAGATTGTGAGCACTGCACGTTTGATTGGCGCGAAGTTTGGTTCCTCGTCGTTGCGCCCGAACGATGAGCACTCGGGAAGTTTAAAGACCCGGAACGTGGTTTGGAAGATCCTTGTATTCTCTGCAGTTCCGAAAGTCTTTTTTCAGCCTCCTCTGCTCTTCGTTTAAAACAGTTTTCGCGAGAATGTCCATTTCGAAAGCAAAAATCGCAATTTTCCCTCGTTACCGTATTCTGATAATTGTTATAAGAGTTTCTAATGGGAGGTTTCATTTTTCGATTTGGACAATTTCGAGAAGTGTGGCCTTCTTTACCACAGGTATAACAGGTGAAGCTATATTTTAAGTTTCGTTCCGTCGCGGGCTTATTTTCTACCTTGAAAACAGACTTGAATTTTTTCTGAGCCGATTCCCAGACTACAAAATTATCGGAGTTTTGTCGGGAAGTCGATGGGAGGCTATCAATCTCGCCGTACAATCTCTTTCGTCGCGCGACTTCGCGTTCGGCTTCGATCGCGAAGTTGATAGCTTCGCGCAAGCTCTTCGGATTCTTTTGTCGTACTCGAAATTCCAACTCGTCTCGTAAACCTAAGCAAAAACAAGAAGCTATCTCCGAATCGTACTCGCGAATTCTGATAGCTGAAATGGCAGGAGAAGATCGTTGGTTGGTCAATTCTGTCATTCTCGCAAAAAGATCCATCGCTCTCGTAGAGTATGACAGTATTGACTCCCCACTATTTTGCTTCATAGATGCAATCTCGGCGTGTATCTGAAACGGAGTTTTTGAGGTCCCGAAAGCTGTTTCTAAAATGTTTAAAAGTTCTGGAAGGGTCTGAAATTGTAGATGCTTTATATACAATTCGGCATCCCCTTGAATTTTGCTACGTACTAATTTAATAAAGAGTGGACGAAGATTTGGAGCTACCCCTTCCTCGGCGAATTTGCACTCGCGAGAGAAAGCCTGAACGGATATATTATTTCCGTTAAAAATGGGAATGAGGTCGACGATTAATCTAAGGGCAGTAATATCACTCCCTCTGAACGCGTAAGCTGAAGGGTGTGAGAAGGAACTATGTTCTCCCGGATGCGTTATATTTACATTTCTAGACTCTCTCGCTCGTTCGGATTCACGCAATTCTATTTGACGGCGAATTATTTTGGTTAGATCACCGATGTTACCTGTACTGAGTCGCTGAGAATCTCGATTTAGACATTGAGAACCTATCCTATCGTTTCCTAAGGTTACCATATTAGTTTCGTGGTCTGGGTTGTCGTTTTCAACGCTGCCACTTTCTAGGATATCATCTATTGTTAATAATGATCCTATCTCATCCCTAGATGTGTTTAAATCTAATAAGTGGTTCGCATATGACCCAGTCTTCTCAGTTTGGTCCATTATTGTCTAGGTTATTTTTATTTAAATGAAAATGATTAATTGAAAGGAAAAAGGGAGATTTGATTTCAAAGAAAGGAAAAGTCAAAAAAAATAATTGAAATTTTTGAAACGTACGTATTTTGGATATTTGTGAATTTCAAGTGCCTTGATTAAATTCAGAATACGGTTTTTGGTACCAAAACTTAATCATGAGAATAAAAATTGTTATAGAAATTATCTTAATTAACAATTAAATCAATTGAATTTATTCATAATAATTTTGGAATTTCATTCTTTTGAACAGAGAGAAAAGAAAAATCTTTTGAATAATCTGTTAAATTTTCTTGAATTTAATGATTTAAGATTACAGAAAAAAAAGGAAGGAATAATTTTGCATTAGAAACTTCGGAGAGACGTTACAAACCGAGCATGTACAATTTGAGAAGACGGGTTAACAATGATTTCTATACAAAAGGATAAAACTTATAATCTATTCAAACCTTGTAGCAGTTCCGAAGAAAATATCCATTTCATTTATTATGAGGTTGAAGATTCACCACACGCAAAGTTTTCGAAAATTGGCCTTTTCCCTAATGTAAGGGCTCACTCCCGCACATACACAAATTTATAGGATTTTCCTCGTTGATATTCTTGATGATTCTCTCGGTGATTCCATCGATGGTTCTCTGGATGATTCCCTCGATGATTCTCTCGAGGATTCCCTCGATGATTCCCTCGATGATTCCCTCGATAATTCTCTCGATGATTCTCTCGATGATTCCCTCGATGATTCCCTTGAAGAAGACTGCCGTTGACTCACAGGAACAGAAGGTCTCGAAGATAAGGAAATATATTCCTCGTTGTCGATAGCTCGCACGATGGACACTCTCCTCCGTTGGTAAGAACCTATATTCTCATTTCATATAAGGCTCACGTCAGAAGATATTCATAAAAATATTTCTCATTTTCAGGAATTCTGGCTGGACGTCAAATCGGGCATCGTTTATTCTTTCTTTCTAATGTAAGAAATATTCAGGACGAGTGATAGCGCTAGTCTAGGAAATGTAAGAATACGTTGCTCAGGAACACATACGATTGATACCACAGGAACACAGGGAGAACTTGACAGCACAGATGCACAGGAAAATGTTTATAGTAAATTCACACATCAGATTATTTGCACAGAAGCACAGGAAAAGTTGTCTGCATAAAAAGCTTTTTGTGAAATATAATAGTAAGGTCAGATGTAATCCTTGCAAACACTCCACTGCAGTGATTTCAATAAAAAAAAATTTCAAGATGAAAAATTTATTTAGTTGTCACTCTTTGTCACTAGTTGTAAAAAAAACCAGTGTTTCAAAAGTCTCACTATATATATAGTTTTTATTTATTTATTTTTGACACTTTCACGGTAAAATGAAGGGTCGATGCAGAACTCAAGGTAGCACTTTGTGCATGAAAGTCACTCGATTTTAATGTTTCTTTGGTACCCAGCACTTGTGGTTATTTCGCAGTTCGGGTTAAACACTTTCACATATATATATTTTTTTTAAATTTCCCGCACCACGATCCCGGTTGAGCCCCCAATTAATTTTGTTACGAGCCGCTTACGTGAGAATTGCGCGCACTCTCTGATTGGTCCGTTCTTTAGTGGCGTAAATCCTTAAGAGGAACCGGGAAAATGTATAATTTTGAAATAAACAATGCACTAATCTCGAAACTTTTATTTTTTAATAATCAAATGTATTATATTATTATACGACCCGTTAAGTCTGGACTTATAATTTGAATTACCGATCTTCGCGACGATTTACAAAAGATCTCGATTTTCAACAAATTCAACGAGGGAATTTGTAGAAGTTAAACGAAAGTATTCGATTGCAAGTCCTGAACATTCTAACCTTCCTTCACTCCGTCAAAACTCACGCATCCCCTTTCACAACTCTCCCCCACGCATCCCCTCTCTCTCAATTTCACACGCTGGCCCTCGCTAGGCCCAGCCCAACTTCCCGGAGAAGCTCGACCAGGGAAAACCGAGTCCGGAGAAGCCCGATTCGGAAAACCCCAGTCCCAGTCTCTCTCTCCTCTCAGCTGCAAGTTTTTTATGGTGCTTGCAGTGAAAGCGCAAGAGAAGGCAGTAAAACAGTAAATCTTACAGGATTACTCTTTACTCCCTTCTGGCGACCAGACATCCTATTTTAAATCTTTTAGGTCTACGTGAATAAATAGTTTCAATACCTATTTGCCTGGCCATTCGGTTTAGTTTTTGCCTATCTAAAATAGAAATGCATGTTACCTCTATAAATCCCTAGTTCTATCTTAAATTTAATTTATTTAAATCCTATCGTCCAGACTTAACCTTTCTTATCCTTAAAACTAGTATACATAGTAGAAATATAAAACTTACAAAGGAATCTTAGAACTAAGTTTACAATGTCGAGTTCCTCGACGAGTACATATGTTAAACACTCGCAGAACAATCTTAGGTTTATTATTTAAAGATAGTAAATATTCCTAAAGAATTTGTACGCTTTTTCCCAAGGTCTTTTATGATTTTCAGCTCCTTTCCGTGGGAAATTCATTTCTTCAGAATAGTCAGGAATTTCCTTAATTTAAACATATTTTATTTATTTCGAAATTGATAATCCCGCGAGTTTAATTCGATAGGTCGATTACGTAATCAACTTCGAGCGAGACTATAGACGCTCGTTACAGTTCCGGAACTTTACCTACCCCTGGCGTCTTTCTCCGCAAGGTTTGGACCATTCAATCGCCCTGGATTTCTCCTCTATACCTATCTTCACTCAACGATATAAGATATCTATAACTTACTGAAGCTTTTTCTTTAATCTCGCCAGAACTTTCCACATTATGTATGTAGATGTTGTTGATGGTATCTGTGAAAGAAAATAACTAGTTAAATGAAATATATTTTCCATAATTATAAAAATTTTTATGTAAAATTTCTATTTTTCTCTCTCATACAACTACAAGTCATATTAGTTATATAAATTTACATATCAACTTACTTTCTTTATTACTGGAACTGGAGAGAGAAATTTTATTAGAATCAGAAATTAATGGAGTGATGGGTTTTTTGGGAATATATTTTGTTTTTGCTGAAAGCTCATCTTCTTCTTGATCTTCGTCAAAGTTTTTAGCGAACCGTATATGCCTCGACTTCTTCAGCCTTTCCATGTTTGTAGTTTCATCGCTGTCTAATTCCGACAAATCTAAAAGCAGCGTCATTGCTTTCTGTGCCGCTTCATAGGTCTCTGGAAATGTCAGATACTATTGTAGGGAACTATAAATTTTAATCAAACATTGCCGTACTTCCCGAATTTGTATTTGTTGAATTGAAATTATACATATCTTTTTTAAAGTTTACATCTCACAATTATATTAAGGGGCTATTGCGACTCATTATTTTTCAATTAAAAAAACCTTAAACGCGTTTTTCTAAAACGACTTTTAGCACTAGGCGCAGGCGATTTCTGAAAAACGGCAATTGCGAAATCAGGCAACTCAGCTTTTGATGTGCTGCAAATTATATACATATGTACAAGTAATGCTATTTTATTGACAAATCTAAAGTAATGGATTCAATGAATATATAATTAATAAATTCAGAAAGTTATTTACGTATTCACATAAAATAAATATTTAGAAATTATATTTCGCAGTAGCGCGTAAGGTTGCATGGCAAGATTCGCAAGCTTGTAGCAGCCTTACGATATAAACCTTGCAACAACGTTGCATCAACCTTGCAATCTCTGTAATTTCTGCAATCTTACGTACTACTGGGGTTTTATAAGAAATACAATCCAATAAATTTGGCACGCAAATATATATACATATTCCGAATTTATTTTTAGGTGAGAGAATAATAATTGGATGTAAAAATAGATTTCTTATTAATTATTCGATCCTCAAAATTCGATCTCGTCATTTTACTTAACAAATATTGTACATATTTTTCGCTCTAGTGTAAAACAATTAGTATTAGTAATAAATTAAGTGATATATAATTAAATTATTTAATTTTTTACTTACCTTGCCATGTTCTGAGGGTTGTAAGTCTCAGGAAAAATAAACAAAATGGAGAATTCCGGCCGGTTAGATCCGCAGTGATCCGTAGTAATTTAAACTTTCAACTGTTACAAATTGCATAGTGATTTCCATAAGGGCAATAAAAATCAATAAAAACCTCAATCGCTTTATTTTCCATAGCAAATATTAAAGTTAGACATTTTTTCGCTTTTGAGCCTCAATTTTATTTAAATTATTCTTGATTTGATTTAAATGATTGTTAATTCTAATATTTCATGAAGAAAATAAGAAAATCGAATTTCCAGGTGATTATGTTCAACTAACCTTAGAATTATATCCGCGGCGTGATTTAAAGAAACTAATTTTCTAATTGTTTGCTTTCTAAATTATATTTTTAATATATCAATTAATCATCTGTTTCAGGTATTGAAATACATATTAACCATTGGTTAAGTCTAGTGACTACTAGCTAACAACAACAAAAAAGAACTTTTGTCATTTTCGTCATCTTGTCATTTTGGGTGGCAATGTGAAACGAGGTAAGAGAAATTTACATTAAATACTTGAAATGACCACAATTTCAATTTTTCATCATTAAAATCAATTGTAATCATATTATATTTTATTCATTATTCTGATGCAAGAACCTAATCTGAAAGTTCAATTTTCATTGTCATTCGAAATAAAGAATTTTTGTAATCGAACTGCTTCTTTATTCTATTCAGGAAATAAATTTTCTGGAATGAGTTCATTTTTCAGAATAACTTGAAATAAACCATGGGCAAGATAAAAGGTAGTAAGACGCCACGAGTATGTGGCTATTCAACGCGACATTTTCGGCGTATACTACGAAACCGGATTAACGAGGACATGCGATCTATAATGGAGACAGAAAATCAAAGTCTCATTGAAAATAGACGTGATCCTACTGAAATAGAAAATAAAATATCAGTGATTGAGTTGCCTGATAACAGTTTTCCAGGGACAAATTCAAACTGTTTTGAAAAGCCAACAGAGGTTTCTGACAAATTTTCAGACACGGTGTGTCTGGAAGCAAGCATTACTTGTACATATGAGGACTCCAGCGAACACTCATGTGCTGAAAAACAATTTTTACATTCGGACCTTGACAGCGAGTGTTCTATATTTTATGATGAATTTGTACGGGCAACACTGGAGGATAGCATTACAAATTCATATTCAGACCTTGATTGTGAAGCTTTAGAGGATGCTGTACAAGATGAAGTTGTCGGAAATGATTACTGTCATTTCGACCTAGAAAATGATCTAGAAAAACGGGAAAAGTTAAATAAAGAGACTTTGAAAAGTTCGTTACGTTTCTGGGCGATAGCATTTCGTGTTAGTTTAGCTGCGTTAACTGCGTTGCTCTTAATTTTAAGATGTTTCACACATGCAGATTTGCCATTAGACGGTCGAAGTTTACTGGGTACTCCTAAACACACCTTGATATTCAAAATAGGCGGCGGCCAATATTATCATTTCGAACTTAGAAAAGCACTTCAAGGAATTCTGCGAGATCATAAACAGAGAGGCAAGCAAACTGAACACGTCAAATTACTCGTGAATATTGATGGATTACCAATATTTAAGTCGACTGGTAAAGATTTATGGCTTATTCTATGCTCAGACATAAACGGAAAAAAGTATATCCTATCGGAGTTTTTTTTGGAAATAAAAAACCCACGAATGCTAACGAGTTCCTAAAAAGTTTCGTTGAAGAAGCAATAGAATTTAGTAAAAATGGATTGATAGACAACAACGTGAAATTACGAGTAACGTTTGAAGGCTTGATCTGCAATGCCCCTGCAAAATCTTTCGCATTGTTTTTAAAAGGCTATACTGGTTTTGACAGTTGCTCAAAGTGTCTGATTCAAGGTCAGTACATTCTAAAACAGATGCAACGGAAAAATAGCAAGCGATCCGGAAGGGTGTGTTTTCCAGGCATATGGCCATTCAACTTGAAAAACGACGAAGACTTCGCGCGCAACGTTTATAATGATTTCGATGAGGAAACAATTTTAAAAGCAATTCCGAACTTTGGTGGTATTTCATCTGTACCCTTGGATTACATGCACCTCGTTTTACTAGGAGTTGTTAAGAAACTCATTAGTCTATGGATGCTGGGTCCTTTAAAAGTACGATTGAGTGCAACGCAAGTTAATAAAATCACTAAGAGGTTGCTGACTTTACGTTGGAGTATACCTAGTGAATTTGTAAGAAAACCAAGAACGCTACAAGAGTATAGATTTTGGAAAGCTTCGGAATTCCGTACATTTCGACTTTATACTGGACCAGTTGTACTGAAAAATATACTGCCGGCAAAAATGTACTTTAATTTCATAATGTTGCATTCAGCGGTAACAATTTCAATCAGTGACACTCACCAACATGAAAAAAGTAATATAGATAGTGCCCACGAAATGCTACAATACTTTGTAAAAGATTTTGCAAAAATATACGGAAAAGAATACGTGTCTCATAATGTCCACAATTTACTTCATATGGCTGAAGATGTAAAGAAGTATGGACCACTTGCGAGATACAGCTCCTTTCGTTTTAAAAACTACATGTCATCGATTAAAGCGATGTTAAGAAAAGGAGATAAGCCTTTAGAGCAAATAGCTCGCAGATATGTGGAAATAGAAGCAGCTGAAAAGCTGAATTATTCTTCACTCGTTTCCGAAAGAACTTTAAAGGAACCCCACAGCAAAGGGCCCTTAACAAACCAGTGTACTGATGTGAAGCAGTAATATAAAGTATTGAAACCCGAGTCCTACTCTATTAAGAGCAATAATTGCAACAAGGATAGCTGCATTCTTCTAAAAAATGAGACTTTTATATCAGTTAAAAATATTGTACAATTAAACAATAACGATATTCGCTTCATTGGAACAAAATTTTCGCCAAGTGAAAGCTTGTACAAGGAACCAGACTCAAGATTATTGAATATCCACATCATGAAGAACGATTCCGGCGTAACGTTTCATTTTCACTCTTTGGATGATGTAGCGGCTAAAGTGTGGCAAATGCCATGTGGAAAAGGACGAATTTTAATTCCTGTACTGCACTCTTGCCACTAATTGGCCAAGTTCTAGAAACTTCTTGACTTGAAAACTCCGATAGGTTGGATATCTTATCTTTTTAAAATTCTTTCAGATATTTTAAATACTTTTCATTGAATTTTAATATTTTATTATAATTCTTTGAACTGTTTGAAAATTTTTAAATAAAATTAATATTTAAAGGCTTCTCAAGCTTAAAAGAGGTTTATCATTTATCATCAGATTATCGGCGCCAGCACAGCCGCAATTTTGCTCTGATCGATTAGCATAGTTATCATTTCACTTTTGGCCTATTCTGTAACAGTACTCGTAATCTGTTGGTTCATCCTTGGACTTGGTGTTGGTCTCAGTAAGAAAAATCAAGTTTACACTAATAAAATAATGTTAGCAGATGATTTTTTACGAAAGGTACCGTTCATAACTTTTACATTAAAACATAGAATAAAAAAGAGAAAACAGGCAAACACTAATCATAACAAAGTTAATAATTGTACCGAGTGAAATAAAATTTTACTTACCTGTACATTATTTAGCGGTCTTCATTCCTTTCACTATCCTAATAGTTTAAATAATAATATACAATATATTCAAATGAGAATGTTTAATATATATGTATATATTGTTTTTTTTTCTTCCGGGAATAATGTTCGAAAATATTCCCAGAATATTTCTGATTAATGTATCACGAATACTTCCTGCGCATTTTCCCTTAATATTGCTGCTGAATCTTCTTGGAAGATGTCATAAGACTATTGTCGGAACATTCTCATTACGTCTTCCATCAAGTTTCTCGACGAATAATCCACGAACCTTTCAATGGAATAGTCCCCGACGGGCGGACATTTTCTTTATTCCCAGGACCTTCCAGGAACCTTCCTGTGGAATATTTCGATCCTTCCGTCGGAAACTTCCTGGAAGGTTCTGGGAATATTTGGTGCTATCTGGGTAAGAAGTATTTTGTATAAAAACATTTAAAAGAAGGTTCTTTTATTTTCTGTGTTTTATATTTTCAAAATATGGATTTTACATTTGCGAATTCCAAATTATTATTCTGCCTGAGTAATTTATGTGATGTTTCATATTTTATGTAATACACTTATCGACTTTTTTTTGTTTAAATTTTCATAATATCAATTTAATTTTAAGAATTTAAGTTTTCGAAATTAAAAATTTTTATGTGTGCCCAAGGCGTAGATTACTTTTAGTCGTTCCTGCGTGAATAAATGTAGCTGTTGGAATAAATCTTGCGATTCACGGTTTACTCAACTCTCGATTGAAGCGTAGAGTAGAATGAACGGAAAGCTCTACTATTTTTGAGATTTAATAAAAGATTGGTTTCTTATAGTTATACTACGAGTAATAATATATATATTTAAAAAATTTTAATGCACGCTTTCATACTTCACCCTACGCTTCTGAATTTTACTCAACTTTGATTCATTTTTGAACATTTAATATATCACAAAAAATACAATGATACTAAATAACTTCTAACTTGTCCTTATGTCCCAAATTTAATGGGAAGTTGAGTAAAATTACTTCAACTATTTTTCTCCGTGTAAATTTAATTCTAAATACGCTATAACGCGTAGCAACAAAATGACTATTATTTTTTTTGACAGATAAAACTGGATGAACTATAGGCAAGTCTTTCTGCCTCACTAAATTGTTCTTATTATTGGATTTAACAATGTAGGCGTGATAGTGGTAATCGAAGGTGATTTCTCGGTAAACGATTACGTAGAAATCAATTTCATTTTCTAAATAAATTATGTCTGCTAGTTTTCCAAATTCTATTTCGCTATCTTTCATATCTGTGACTATGTATGTACCAATTTGATACGAGATGCCGTAAATATCACACTGATTGAAATATATACAGAATTTGTTTATTATTAAAATACGATCTTAGTTTATTACTATTGTCAACAGCAATAGTTTTTAACAAATTTTTCGTACAAGTAGTCGATTGTGCAGTACATTTCAATGGACGATGATTAGATTCGAAGCGCATACCCCAGAAATTAACGATCGGGCCTGGGGCCATTGTTAATTAAAATTCGTGGGTAATGCGCAAGCAAGTGAAATTTGGGTTTGAGTTTTCCGTAAAGTTTTTGATATAATTCATTCCAATCTTGTATTTGTTTCTTCAATATTTTTGCATCTGCAAGAATTACGCGTGGGATTAGTAAAATATCTATAATTTGTCGCAAATAGCTATATAATTTCCAATGCGTATCATCCTCGGGTATCAATATAAAATATTGCTTAACGAAAACAAACGTGTGTATAAGAAAAGTCATAATATACATACATAGTCCCTCGAGGACATCGTGCATCAAATCTACTGTTACATTTTCTGTTAAATGAAAGCCATTGACTTTTTTAAACACACATTGCTCTTTAATCCCACATTTGAAAATGTCTGCCTCTTGTGCATCTTCTTCGTAATAGTACGGTGTTCTTAATTTTGAATCGTCTTCTACGCACATTTCGGAGGATTCTTTTGAAGTTGCCTTACAAATTCTACAAAAGTAGTTTGCTCTAAACGATTCAACGAAACCAAGTATTCCATTTAAACCTAAATTGTCCCCCAAATCTAACAATAATTGAAATTTAACACGTTTTGTGACACCGTTTACATTTATTAGAATTCCTTCAGCGTTTAAAAAATTCAAATCTTGAATTAGTTTTCGAAAAAACCCTTCATTACCACTTGTTTTTTTATCCTCTGAACGTGCAAGAGTACAAAAAGAATACTTTTTAATCGCGAAGCTATGTGTGGTGGGAGACAAGCAATGTTGTAATTAATTGTTTATCACTTGTGTTCCAAAAGCTGAATAAAGATGGCTGACTCCATCGACTTTATTTTGCTCTATTAGTACAAATATGTTTCTGCATCTATGGACGTTCGTAGCGACACTAATTTGCCAAGAGCATGCCTGCGCAGAGACACCTCGGTGTTAGCCGAGCGGTTCCAATAATGCCCGAACGACTTGAGTCGAGGCTCGGCTCGCTCACACTAGCAAGCCTGACATCAGTGTCTCCAGAACGTGGGATTTTTCGGCCCCCATCACGTTCCCATCTGGGAGAAACACATGCAAACGTGGCGTGTCAGTGTGTCGGCTCTGCTACACGCTGCGGTCACCAGATTCGTGTAAAGCCGAAGGTGCACGAAGACGGACTTCGTTACAATGCTTGAGTTTTCAAGTTATCTTTAGATTTCACGCTTTCGTTTATCGAGTCGAAATTAAGAATTGTATTTTTCTCGAGTACGTGCAAAAGAGGCGCGAAGCAGACGACGAATTTGAATTTACGAAGTATATAGTTCAAGAAATAACACTTTTCTTCAATTTCTTGAAGAAAGTCTGCATGAAATAAACATCAGTATGATCTTGGAAAATTTCATGAGGATTTCAACACTTCAAAAATAAACTTTCAGTGAAATTTAGTGACAATAAATGTATAAAATTTGAATCAATATATAATTTTCCATTCAAATTTATATACTTCTTACTAATTTTGTACATTTAACAATTTTTAAATTAGAGCAATATTTTCTATCAAGATAAAATGAACATATAATTC
Organism: Diplolepis rosae; assembly: GCA_030998225.1. NCBI lineage: Eukaryota > Metazoa > Arthropoda > Insecta > Hymenoptera > Diplolepididae > Diplolepis > Diplolepis rosae. The sequence continues at coordinate 254,023 of JAPYXD010000169.1, forward strand.
AAGTTCATAATTTATATTTTCAGTTATATGTTAGAAATATTTTCATCTCACATTTTTGTAGCCTAAGCGCAAACTTTTCATTCCAAAACATAAAATCTCTACGGAAATGGAAAATTGTCCAATAGCAGTAGATAAATTAAAAAGCTAAAATATGTGTTTATTGGTATTTCCATATTAACATATAAATATCAATCAACTTTAAATTTTACATAAAAATGTTCGTTCGAAGTGTTCAAATCTTGTTACAATTTGACAAGATTTTATGGAGGAGTGCAATCTTTTGGATGAAATATTTTGTAGTTCTTAATTTGTCTGTCCGTCTGAAATCGTAGTAAGATTTGAACAGTAAACAACAAATTTTCCAATAGAATTCAGGATCAATAATAATTGATTCAGGAAATACTTCAACTCTGTAGAGCATTTTTGTATTTCGAATTCAAAATGTGTGCTTAAGCCACAAAAAAGTAAGCTGAAAATGTAGATATAAAACTAATTATGTCATGTTTATGACTTCTTAATGGAAAATACTTTGCATATAATTCTCTAATACGATATTTTTTTAATGTATGAACATTCAAGAAATTGATAAATATTTCATCTTTTTATAGGAACTAAAAATTTCTGGATAATGCTTTGATTGAGAAAGCAAAAAATTTGTCAAATATTGATATAAATTGCAATTTTACAATTGCATTATTTTTCAAATATTTTAACATCTCTTCAATCTTGATAATTCTTACAGAAGTTTATTTCATGTGAGTGACTTTTTCTTTTTCTAATGAAAGATTTCGTAATTCTAAATTCGGCCTAATTCGTAACATTGTAAAAAGATTTTAAAACTTCATAAAAATTTGTTTTCTGTTTTATTCAAAGTCAATAAATATTCAATGTTTGGAATCGAAATATTAAGTAAATGATTTTTAATTTCTGGGAATAAACTGCTTTAATAAGACAATCTTTCTTCTTTGTGGGAAATCTCAATTTTAAAATTAAAATTCTACGCATAGGATACAAAAACATAATATGAAAATACTTTTATTACAGAATTTTGAAATATACAAGTTGACCAATTTTTAATCGAGTAAATCGGCTACTTTAAGCAAAAAATTATGTTAAAAATATTTTATCAAAAAAAATAAGACACATTAAATTACGGTTTGAAATCCACATTCATAGATTGATGGTAAAAGCAGTTTAAAGTTTTTTAATCTTACGTTTTAGTGACGTATGCACAGACTTTTAATCAGATAAATGAAATGCTTTATAGAAAGTCAAAATTTTCTTATTACTGCACTTAATCAAATTTATAAAGTAAAAATATTTTTTAATTGATGCTTTCACTCAATTCTTTAAACATTCATTAATTGAAAATTGTACTCAAAATTTAATCTTGCAGCGTTTCAATATTCCCACAATGTTACAAAATCTTATTAATCATTATTTTAGTCGAATTATTTTCAAAATATTTAAAAAATAAATGTAAATATTTTGATTAAATACTCTGTCAAATTTTGCATTTGACTGATCTTGCAAAATTGTTGAAAGTTTTGAATACCGATAGAAGAAACTTTAAATGAAATTTTATGTCCATAAATGCTTAAAGTTCTATATAGAAATATCAACTACAACATTCTCAAATTTTATAAATAAACTACTAAATTCAAAAAGTTTCGAATTTTTTTAAAAACTGTACAAATTTCAAATATGAATCAGTTGAAATCTACTGATTATCAGTGAAATTTGACAGATTTAAATAACTAAAAACAGGTTACTGTGAATCAGTCAAATTTCACTGATTACTTCAGTGAAAAGTAACTGATTTAACAGTGAAAAATATTGTTTCCACTGATGATTCAGTGAAAAGGCAAATCACTGATTCAATCAGTGAAAATTTGACTGATTCAGATTTAGAGTGTATACAAATTTCAAATATAAAGTGTACTCTGTACATTAATCAAACAAATTTAGAAGATGAATATTTTAATAAATATTCCTAAATATTATTGGAATATGATACATATCGATTTAGAAAAACTTCTTCAAAGTACTCAGAAATTTTTCTTATTTTACGACATTTTTGCACCATGTTTGACCTTTGGGTAGGATTCAAGAAAACAATTGTAGACATACTTTCATTACTTAGTAAAATACTATGAAGACTTGCTTTTTAAATTAAAGCGAAAACTTTTAAAACCTTTAACAATCGCTTACATAGATTCTGCTCTAATCTTGGACGCAATTAGAGAAATAGGTTTTTTTGCTTTTTTTAGATCTAGTTTTTGCCTTAAACATAAAAGAAAGAAAACACATTTGAAATATTAAAATAAAAAAGCTGGTTCATTCTTAGATAATCCCAAATATTCTGAAATAAAACTCCTTTCCACACCACCACGGAGGTAGAGTTTACTAGTAATAGTTCAATAAATTTTATGTACTCTAAATAAATTTTTTCGTAATTGCAGAAAACTGATTCCAAATACAAAAATTGTATCTTTAAATGTACAGGATAATTGATTATAAAAATCGTTCGAATTTGAATTTCAAGGACTTGTACACACTTTCAAGGCACATCGTTTTTCCTTTTGCAAAAATTTTTAAAACTTCTAATTTTTCAAGTAATAGGGAGAAGTACATTTAAAAAAAATTGTTTTCTCTACTTCCACTCGCGCTAGCTTAACAAATTTTCAGAATTTTACGATTTTATTAAAATTGTATTAAGTGTCTACATTTTCTGAAACTATCTACAGGAGAAAAATTTTAATAATTTAGTAAAGAAAGTTTTCTGAAAAGTTGTAGCTCAATCAGATTAATAGCCAAAAAGTTACCAATGTTTTAAATCGCAAACGAACGGTATAGAGGTCAAATTGGAGACGAAAACAAATAATAATAGCAACCTTCTTTTGTTTTCTTCTAAGATATACTTGATTCTCGCTTTATGCGTTATTTGAGAAGGCAAGAGTGTGGATTCTTCATATTTTTATCGTAATTCCTTATTGAAAACGGCAAAAGTAAGAATATTATATTATTATTTGGTGATACGTGAGTGCTCTTACGTACGTTATTGTTTGATGCTTGTGGGTAAGTTTATTTTGTGAAACTTAATTTGTGTGCAGATTACAAATTATTCACATTCGCTCAATTTTATCGACTTTTCATCTTATTAATTCTTTTCAAATAATTCTGTTTTCCTTCGTCGTATAATTTATTGTTCATAATGAGTAATCCGGTTGACCCAAATTCGAGTGTTTTGAAGGACAGCCAGGTTCAAACGAAGGTTGACCACCGTTTGAACTCTGGTTCAAACGAATGTCAACCCGCTAGAAAAGTCATGAAAAATGCAAAAAACTTTCAGTTGGGATGGTTTGAGGAATTTCCGTCGTGGAGAGAGTGGGTGGTTACATTAGCAGATGAAACAAGATTTCATTGCAAAATTTGCAATAAAACGTTGCTATGTGGCAAATCGGAAATTGAAAAGCATGAAGCATCTTTATCACACAGAAAGAAGCAAGAGTTTTCAAATAAATTAGAATGTTATGGAGTAGTAAGTGAAAATTCTTCTAATGTAACTGCCAATTCTTACAGTGTTGAACCTTGTGTAGCAAGTTCTTCTGCTTCAGAATTCACAAATTCCACAATTCCGGAAAGTGTTACTTTCAAACAGAAAGTACAAGAAGCAGAGATTAGGATTAGTACATTTCTCGTAGAGCATAATTTACCATTCGCAATTTCATCAGAATTGATAGGACTTTTCCAAGATATGGAACCTTCGGTTTTAAAAGAAGTTAGATTGAGCCACACTAAAATGGTCCTAGTTGTAAATAACGTCGTATGTGCTGCTGAAACTGATCGCATGGCAAATATTTTGCGTAAGCAATCATTTTCAGTGTACGAAGACGAAACGACCGACAGGACTCTAGAAAAGTGGCTGTCATTAATGGTTCGATATGTGGAGCCAACGACATTTTCTGTCAGGGTGGAATTGCTCCAGCTTATTAATGTAAATGCTTCGGATTGTTCTGCCTCTAAAATTTTTGATGCGTTCGAAAAAGCATTGTCCGGGCAGAAAATCCCTTTATCTAATATCTGTGCTTTAGCTTGTGATAATGCACAGGTGATGGTCGGCAATAGGTCCTCATTTAAAACAAAATTAAAGGAAAAAAGTCCCCGTTTAATTGTTTTCCCGTGTGTCTCGCATTCGTCAGCAATTGTAGCAAAATATGCTTGTGCCACAATCCCAGATGTAGAGGATTTAATCAAAGATTTGCCAGCTTTTCTTAATGCTAGCTCCAAGCGAACGGCTATTTTTCGATCGATTGTTTTGGAATTAGGAAATGACTATCAAAAAATTCCTAGTCATTCTGAAACTCGCTGGCTTGTCCGATATCGATGCATAGATATTATAATAAAGAATTGGGAAGTTATTCTTCAGTATCTTATGGTCCTCGTATCTGAGAAGGTAGAGAAGGCCAAAGACTTGTTAGGAAAAATGCAGAATCCTTTGACACTCGCATATTACCTATTCTTGAAATTTACTTTGAATAGATTCAACGTATACAATGCGAAATTTCAAAGTCGCGAAACAATGGTTCAGGAACTCCAGCCAAACTCGGCTAAATTCTTCGTATGGATTCTTAGCAGTTATTTGAAAGAGGGTCTTCTTCAACCGAATTTATTCTTTCAAATCATTAGAAATGTTAACTTTGCAGATCCTAGTAATCAAAAGCCGCTTCAAGACACTGACGTTGGTAAGGAAACGCGAGAATATTTCCAGCAGCAACTTACAAACAAGAAATTGCAAATAGTAAAAGTTGATCTATTTCTTCGTAATTGCTTGAAATTTTATGTCACAGCAAGCGAAGAAATTCGCAATCGACTTCCTTTTGATGACATCTTTTTGTCTTGCGTTGCTGTTTTCCGGCCTCAAGTAGCTTTCTATGCTGATCGAAGCGAAACTTTTCCTAGGGTCTGGAAAGTTTGTCAAGATTTAGGGTCGTTTGATAGAATAGGTGTACAAAAAGAGTGGGATTCTTTACTCAAAATCAGACAGGAACTCAAAGAAAAGTGGTCGAATTTATCTTTTGACGAAATGTGGTCTAGTATCGGTGTATCTTCGACGAGTACAGGAGAAAAACTTTTTCCAAATTTGACCTCAGTATTGAATCATGTTCGGAGTCTTCCTCATTCAAATGCTGAGGCGGAGCGAGTTTTCTCCATGCTCACGGACGCGAAAACTCCCAAAAGAAATCGCTTAGGAAACAGGACGGTCAACTCAATTTGTGTTACTCGATCAGCCCTAAAGGCGAGATCTGAAACAGCCAGAACAACGAGCATCACTTCGAAGCATTTGCAATTAATGACCGAAAATCTATATGAGATGGCAGAAAGTGATAGGGAAAGTGGTTTGTCGCTCTTCGCTCACGAAGGAGAGGATTAATTCTAATGGCCAAGGCATAGCGTTAATCAATTTCAAACCCCTTTCTTACTCACAAAATAATGACATTTTATTTCTTATATCAGAGATACGTTCTTTATTCCTTTCTTCGCGTGCCTCGGGTATGGAAATTGTTTAGTTTTAATTATTATTTTGTGAGTAAGAAAACATACTGAAATTGAGTAATATCACGCTTTGGGCATAAGTGAGAGGCAAGGGGACTCACAATAATCAAGCACCCCAAATCATCCCGAATTAATCAAACTTCTTCATTATTTGATTTAAAACAAAACATTTTTGTTCGACGTATACTGGCATTTGATAGAGGCAAGCCTGAAGTACGGGCTACATTTGTAGCGTTTTTTTACCACTTTGCTTCATTTTTTTTCCTTTTTTCTTTTTGCTTCAAAGCAAAAACCCTTTTCGTTTCGTAGGACGTGGACTAGGCCTACAGGGGATACCACGTAAAAAAAACGAGCCTTAAACTCTACCTCCGTGGTGGTGTGGAAAGGAGTTTTATTTCAGAATATTTGGGATTATCTAAGAATGAACCAGCTTTTTTATTTTAATATTTCAAATGTGTTTTCTTTCTTTTATGTTTAAGGCAAAAACTAGATCTAAAAAAAGCAAAAAAACCTATTTCTCTAATTGCGTCCAAGATTAGAGCAGAATCTATGCAACCGATTGTTAAAGGTTTTAAAAGTTTTCGCTTTAATTTAAAAAGCAAGTCTTCATAGTATTTTACTAAGTAATGAAAGTATGTCTACAATTGTTTTCTTGAATCCTACCCAAAGGTCAAACATGGTGCAAAAATGTCGTAAAATAAGAAAAATTTCTGAGTACTTTGAAGAAGTTTTTCTAAATCGATATGTATCATATTCCAATAATATTTAGGAATATTTATTAAAATATTCATCTTCTAAATTTGTTTGATTAATGTACAGAGTACACTTTATATTTGAAATTTGTATACACTCTAAATCTGAATCAGTCAAATTTTCACTGATTGAATCAGTGATTTGCCTTTTCACTGAATCATCAGTGGAAACAATATTTTTCACTGTTAAATCAGTTACTTTTCACTGAAGTAATCAGTGAAATTTGACTGATTCACAGTAACCTGTTTTTAGTTATTTAAATCTGTCAAATTTCACTGATAATCAGTAGATTTCAACTGATTCATATTTGAAATTTGTACAGTTTTTAAAAAAATTCGAAACTTTTTGAATTTAGTAGTTTATTTATAAAATTTGAGAATGTTGTAGTTGATATTTCTATATAGAACTTTAAGCATTTATGGACATAAAATTTCATTTAAAGTTTCTTCTATCGGTATTCAAAACTTTCAACAATTTTGCAAGATCAGTCAAATGCAAAATTTGACAGAGTATTTAATCAAAATATTTACATTTATTTTTTAAATATTTTGAAAATAATTCGACTAAAATAATGATTAATAAGATTTTGTAACATTGTGGGAATATTGAAACGCTGCAAGATTAAATTTTGAGTACAATTTTCAATTAATGAATGTTTAAAGAATTGAGTGAAAGCATCAATTAAAAAATATTTTTACTTTATAAATTTGATTAAGTGCAGTAGTAAGAAAATTTTGACTTTCTATAAAGCATTTCATTTATCTGATTAAAAGTCTGTGCATACGTCACTAAAACGTAAGATTAAAAAACTTTAAACTGCTTTTACCATCAATCTATGAATGTGGATTTCAAACCGTAATTTAATGTGTCTTATTTTTTTTGATAAAATATTTTTAACATAATTTTTTGCTTAAAGTAGCCGATTTACTCGATTAAAAATTGGTCAACTTGTATATTTCAAAATTCTGTAATAAAAGTATTTTCATATTATGTTTTTGTATCCTATGCGTAGAATTTTAATTTTAAAATTGAGATTTCCCACAAAGAAGAAAGATTGTCTTATTAAAGCAGTTTATTCCCAGAAATTAAAAATCATTTACTTAATATTTCGATTCCAAACATTGAATATTTATTGACTTTGAATAAAACAGAAAACAAATTTTTATGAAGTTTTAAAATCTTTTTACAATGTTACGAATTAGGCCGAATTTAGAATTACGAAATCTTTCGTTAGAAAAAGAAAAAGTCACTCACATGAAATAAACTTCTGTAAGAATTATCAAGATTGAAGAGATGTTAAAATATTTGAAAAATAATGCAATTGTAAAATTGCAATTTATATCAATATTTGACAAATTTTTTGCTTTCTCAATCAAAGCATTATCCAGAAATTTTTAGTTCCTATAAAAAGATGAAATATTTATCAATTTCTTGAATGTTCATACATTAAAAAAATATCGTATTAGAGAATTATATGCAAAGTATTTTCCATTAAGAAGTCATAAACATGACATAATTAGTTTTATATCTACATTTTCAGCTTACTTTTTTTGGCTTAAGCACACATTTTGAATTCGAAATACAAAAATGCTCTACAGAGTTGAAGTATTTCCTGAATCAATTATTATTGATCCTGAATTCTATTGGAAAATTTGTTGTTTACTGTTCAAATCTTACTACGATTTCAGACGGACAGACAAATTAAGAACTACAAAATATTTCATCCAAAAGATTGCACTCCTCCATAAAATCTTGTCAAATTGTAACAAGATTTGAACACTTCGAACGAACATTTTTATGTAAAATTTAAAGTTGATTGATATTTATATGTTAATATGGAAATACCAATAAACACATATTTTAGCTTTTTAATTTATCTACTGCTATTGGACAATTTTCCATTTCCGTAGAGATTTTATGTTTTGGAATGAAAAGTTTGCGCTTAGGCTACAAAAATGTGAGATGAAAATATTTCTAACATATAACTGAAAATATAAATTATGAACTTGAATTATATGTTCATTTTATCTTGATAGAAAATATTGCTCTAATTTAAAAATTGTTAAATGTACAAAATTAGTAAGAAGTATATAAATTTGAATGGAAAATTATATATTGATTCAAATTTTATACATTTATTGTCACTAAATTTCACTGAAAGTTTATTTTTGAAGTGTTGAAATCCTCATGAAATTTTCCAAGATCATACTGATGTTTATTTCATGCAGACTTTCTTCAAGAAATTGAAGAAAAGTGTTATTTCTTGAACTATATACTTCGTAAATTCAAATTCGTCGTCTGCTTCGCGCCTCTTTTGCACGTACTCGAGAAAAATACAATTCTTAATTTCGACTCGATAAACGAAAGCGTGAAATCTAAAGATAACTTGAAAACTCAAGCATTGTAACGAAGTCCGTCTTCGTGCACCTTCGGCTTTACACGAAGCTGGTGACCGCAGCGTGTAGCAGAGCCGACACACTGACACGCCACGTTTGCATGTGTTTCTCCCAGATGGGAACGTGATGGGGGCCGAAAAATCCCACGTTCTGGAGACACTGCCTGACATACAGCGCACCCATCGCATCAGCAATGCACGAGAAACACTCATACCAACAAGCAATTGTTGCGTAGACAGCTGCAAATTTATTAGTTCCAGCGTGACTACCTAACGGGTTTCTCACCTCTAGATCGTCGAAAAGATGTACAATGGAAAAATAATATCGTTTATAAACTGTTGAGAGTAATTCTTTTTCCATAAATCAGCTTGAATAATATTGGTGATGATGTGCGATTCTTCACTTCGTTTGTTCATGCAACGGAATGTAAACACCGTACAGATTCACGGGTATGAGTCGCGTTTCATTATTAATAATTTTTTCTGTAAAACTCTTTCCTATTACGAATTCTTCAAACTCAATAAGACCTTTTTTTCTCAACAGTTATTTTTTCGGTTATTTTTTCATTTTGCAATATAGTTAAGATATCCCTCTTCACCGATGGTATATACACGTTGCGCAAAAAATCATGTACAAATTCAATTACAATGTCGACCATTTTTCTAGGTAAGTTTGGATCAGCATACAGTGACAGAATAAATGTTAAAATATTAGTTATTATTACAACGTAATCCATCTTGAAATAATATATTACGTTATAATGCTCTACTTTGTATATTATAATAGTATTCAACACGGTTTAAATTACTTTGACAATAAAGACAGTTTACTTGATCCTAGAAAAGAATACAGTAAAATTAACTTTGAACACAAACGCAGTTTAACAATAAATATAACTTAGTTAAAAGAATAAAACTGTAATCGTCGATGTCGCAGATTTGAACGAGATAATTTATTTTCGGTTCTTTACCAACAATAAATAGACACGTATTTTTTTGTTTGGCCAAAAAAATTTTTTTTACAAGTTTACGATTTTTCGAATTTTCTAAGAAATGATATTTTTGACATAGCAAGCGCACTTTCAAGCCTGTTTATCTTGAAAACAATTGTTCGCACGATAATTTTTCAAAATTACGAAAATTAGGGTTTTTACTCTTCTTTATAGAGATTGTTGCGAAAAAATTGTTTAAATATTTTTTAACATACATAAAGTAATGAAATAAACGCAAAATCGTTTTTTTCCAAATTTGGACCCTTTCGAAATTTTTTTTTTCGTGAATTTAGATTTTTTTAAGTCTCTTATAAAATATGACGATTGAATCAAAATGGCTAGATCATTGATTCGGAAGTTATGGAATTTTGAAGAGCCTCGCGCGGCCTAACGCGCAATCCGGGCGCTTCCACACGCGGCGAACGTTTACCTTTACTTTTAGCGCTAATAACTTACGCCCGGTAAAACGCTCGCTCAACCAAGCTTCAAATTTTTGTTGCTCCTCTTCCAGATTTTGAGACTCCTATGAAAAGAAATAAACAGTTCAAACAAAGTTATTTTCGGTATATCAATTGGACTATTATATACAGGCAGCCCAACTCTTTTCGAGATTTGTCATTATTAAAAAGTAATACTTGGAAGTATTACGACACAATTGTGAAAATCATCTCATTAAAATGAAGTACTAGTATGAAAAATTGGAAACGTCTAAAGATATTTTATATTTTACTACTGTGTTCGAATAGATAAGAAAATTTATGTGCCTCCGGCGCGGAAACTCGTTTTTCCGTTACAGCTGAGAGTAACGGAATGCTGTGTATTCCGTTACAGAGGAATATAATGTAAAAATTGAACTGCGCATGCGCATATGGTCTTACAGCGGAGCAGAATCTTCTTCTTATTCTTCTTCTTCTTCTTCGTACAGCGTTAGCACTCTACTGACAAAGCCTTGTACATTTGAACTGCGCATGCTCTATTAGAAGCTACTACTACACAAGATTGATAAAATCAAAACGGCTGGGACTAGTCGCAAAATATCAAGTGTAATGACTAGCTCCGCAAACAACTACAATACTAGATTAGATTCGAGTGTACGCATAAAAACTCGTATCCGCACCGAAGTCACATAAAATAGAATACGTGCCAATAGACACAATTCGGGAAATTACGAGACTCTTGACAATGCTCGCCGGACTGATCGCGCCTCGGCTTCGTCTCGGCTTCGATCTCCTGCGAGCAATGTCTCTCGTCACGCAATAACCCTCATTGTGCGCCTAGGCACGTAATATACCATTGTAAACTTTGAGACTGCATAAATAAGCACTGGAAATTTTATTTAATTATATAAAGTAGTTGTTAAAAAAATTCTTGGAAATAAACTTTTTTTTCCGAGATAGTAGAATGACGCCTTAAAATAACAATTCATAGAAACGGAAAAATGTAATTAAAATTAATTACAATGCCAGAAAAGAAATTCGAATAAATCATCAAAGAATCTCGACACGAATAAGTCAAAACAAAATGTTCAATTTAATCATCACGGCCGAGTAACTTTATTATCCTAATCAAAATTAATTAACTGAATATCTGGATGGCCTGACTGATTCTCTAACTTTGACCATTTATTTTGCTCTGTGTGTGCAAATTGGTTAAGTATGAAAGTTATTGTTTCTTTTGTTACACTAAAATGTTATTTATTGTTTTCCAATTTTTCAAAGAAGAAGTAACTGAATAAAATAGCCTGTGTTTGATAAAAACAGAGCTTGCCTAAAAAGCTCATATTGCCAAAATCAACAAAAATGGCTAAGAATATGAAAACCCTTTATTGGAAGAAAACACTCGGTGAGCAATTCAACAAACAAGAGGCTTGTGTAGGACTATATGACGTGAGATTTTGACGTCAGACATGGCAGCCGTTTCCGTTTTCATAATCACGCAGCCAAGCCCACAAAAGAAGGCGTTAATTAACTGCTCATGAAGGTCGAAGAACTCCTTCACCTCTGAACTTCTACTTTTTTTGCATTGCAAAATGATTTTTTTGCAAGCGTGGGCCACTTCAGGCGAAATAGTGAGGAGTATTCGGGCACTTCTTCATTCGAAGCCGAATCTTTATTCTTTAAATCAATTACTATTTTTGTAAAATCTTGTTCAAGCTATAAAATAAAACAAAATTTGGCTATCAAAATTATTATAATCGTTCAAAACTGTGTAATTATACTCACTTAGTTATTATACTTATTTTAAATGTAAATTTATAAAGAATGTAAAAAACTTCTCAAAAATTATTCTGTTTTATCTCTAGATTCTGAAAAAGTCTAAACCCATGAATTTATAAAAAAAATATTAAAAATAATTATATTCAATTTTTAAAAAAAATTTAATTAATTCTTGTGGGTTAATCACTCTTATGTATTTTTTAAATCCTTTTTTTGAGTATTACATTTTATTCAATTTTTACGTCTTTTGGGTTCTAAGTTTAGTTTTTTAGAATCTAGAGAAAAAATAGTATGATTTTTTGAAACTACGTGGCTGACTGTGACACTGGTAGCAATGGTGAGAGGCAAGGGGAACTCAAGACAAGAAAGCACCCCAAAGCAGTGTTTGCAGAACGTGGACGTAAACGGCCCCCACCATGGACCCTACAAGCTCATGGATTCTTCCTCGCTCCACTGCCATTGTTTGGTTGAATGAGGAAGACACAATGAGCTCGAAGCATCTATGGTGGGGGCCATTTACGTCCACGTTCTGCGAACACTGCACAATCTCCCGTCGGGGCCCAGTCCCCCTCTTACTAGTAAGGGTTCTCAGCCAAATATAAACTCTGACTATCTCATTCAATGCCCTGAAAAAAGAAAACGAAAATAGGATAGATGAAATTTCAAGATTATCAAAGAAATTAGGAGGAGCAGGGAGAGTAGAAACAGATAGTGAATTCCAGCAACGACCGGAAGCGACAGACGATCATTCTTCGGTAGAAGAAAAACATTCCAAAGAAAAGAAACATTCAGACGAAGACAGGAAAATATTTACGGTCAATCACAATTTTTCCCAACAACTGTCCCAACGGCACCACACGAAGAACGGAAAATGGGAGCCAAGTTAGCAATTGAAACGATAAAGCCAATTAACGGTCAGGGCGACATGGGAGTAGAAGATTTTATAAAAACGGTAAAGAGAGCTAGAATAAGATGCGAAGAACCAGAAATTCTTCTAGATTTAATTTTAGCAAGGGAAATTACACACGCGGCAGCAAAAGCCATTAGGTATATGCAAATAAACTCCTATGAAGATTTATACGCGGCACTCAGACAAAATTTGAGACAAACCAGCTCATTAATTTCATTAAAATCTAAATTAGAAAGCTGCAAGCAAAGCTCAACAGAAACGGTTCTGAACTTCACGACGAGGTTTCGACAAATAACAAATGAAATAAATTACCTAGTCCAATCCCAGCACGTAAACCCCATTAAACGAAGACTTAAAATATAATTGGAAGAAGAAGAAGCCGTTAACCGTTACTTATTAAATTTAAAAAGAGAAATTGGAATGCAGGTACGTCTGTTAAAACCGAACACAGTAAACGAGGCTCAAGCATTAGCCATCGAAACTGAAAGATCGTTAAAAGACAGCCAGCCTGTCAGACAAATTATCAAACCACCAGTAAAAATATGGGCCAAATCACCCGGACCACCTCGACTCAGTGCAAATACTACACCTAGAGCACAGAATAGTACCATACCACTGAGTGACAGATTTAAAATGAATTGCTTCAAGTGCGGCAAAATACGTCATATATCTTCACAGTGCCAAGTGAAGCAGGGTTTTCCCCCAGGCCATGATTTCAAGCGACCACCTCCGGTAAGAGCAATCCAAGAGGAAGAAACAGAAGCGGAAAACATGACGAAGGAAGAAATAAATAATAATAATTTCTTCCATATGCGGAAGATTAAGAACAATCGATGCCAGAAGAAAAACTGGAAGATACAGATTATTAGTAGACTCAGGAGCTGCTATAAACATAATCAAAGAAAAAATATTGGATGATAAAGACGAAAGGAAATCTACCCACAAAACATTCCTAATGGGTAACGATCGCCATATCTCTCAACATTCTACAAAATTAAACTTTTTTGGACAAGAACACGTTTTCTACATAGTACCCAACGATTTTCCATTACCAGAAGGAGGTATAATTGGAATTAAATTCTTTTAAAAATATCCAAGATACGCGATCACGAAAAGTCACATCGTGCTAAATAAGATAAAGCTACCTTTGCACCTAAACAATGATTTCATACCAGGAAAATCCGAAAAGATATGTACCATTCCAACTGACGCAGAAGATCAAGATATTATCATTATAGATGATAAGGAAATCCCCGACGGACTCTACACTATACGAAATGGACAAATAAAAATCCCATTGGAAAATAATGAGGATTTCCCTAAAGAAGTAAATCTCCAGATTAGCTACGAACCTTTATTAAAAATAATCACAAATGAACGTAATGAAACCTCAAATGACCTTTAGACTAAATGAATTATTGAAAGCTTCAAGATTAGATCTTTTAGAAAAAGACCAGAGAAAATTCATCAAAAAAATGATAGCCAGATATTCGGAAGTTTTCACGTTAGAATCAGACCCACTTCCATGTACTAACCTTAACGAACATCAAATAGTAGTTGAAAATGGAAAAATAATCAATCTAAGATCCCACAAATTACCCGAAAAACACCGACAGTTTGCCCTAGAAGAAACAGAAAAGTTATTAAAAAAGGGAATTATAAGAGAAAGCCAATCACCATACAACTCACCTTTATGGATAGTACCGAAAAAAGGAAATAAATTAAGAATGGTAATTGACTACAGAAAGATTAATGAAGACACGGATCAAGATGCTTACCCATTACCAATGATCGATGATATACTAGATCACTTAGGAAAAGCTAAGTTCTTTTCTGCCTTTGACCTCTCAGCTGGATTCCATCAAATCCCGATGAAGGAAGAAGACAAAAAGTACACGGCATTTTCTAAAATCCAAGGACATTTCGAATACAATCGCATGCCTTTCGGTTTAAAGAACGCACCAACCACCTTCCAAAGAATGATGGATAATGCATTCAGAGGATTAATCGGAACAAAATGCTTTGCGTACATAGATGACATTGTGATATTCGGAAGCTCAATTCAGGAACATAATGAAAATTTAGTAGCAGTCATGGAAAGAATCTACCAGTTAGGACTAAGATTAGAACCGAAAAATGTGAATACCTCAAACCAGAACTAGGATACCTTGGGCACACAATAACCACAGAAGGATTCAAACCCAACCCCGAAAAAATAAACTGCATAAAAGAATTCAGACCATTGAAAACTGTAAAAGATGTGCAATCATTCTTAGGACTTGCAGGTTACTATAGGAAATTCATCAAGAATTTCTCTTCTATAGCGAGACCCTTAGCAAAGCTAACTCAGAAAGAGACAATATTCGATTGGACCCCAGACTGTGAAAAGGCATTTTACGATTTGAAGAACGCATTGATAACCGCACCAGTTTTAAAATTCCCTGATTTTTCCAAACAATTTATACTGACTACGGACGCATCCAACTGTGGATTAGGAGCAGTATTGAGCCAAGACGTGCACCCTTGTCTTTTTATATCAAGAACATTGAACAAAGCCGAAGGAAAATACACCACCTCTGAAAAAGAACTCTTAGCAATTGCATGGGCTATGAAACGCCTTAGACAACATCTTCTCGGAAAGAAATTCAAGATTCAAACAGACCACCGTGCTTTAGTTTGGCTACACAATGTGAAAGACCCTAGCTCAAGACTCTTACGATGGAGACTTCGTATGGAAGAGTACGAATACGAAATAGAATATGTAAAAGGAAATGAAAATAAAGTAGCGGATTGTCTATCCAGACTTTTTCCCATCACTAAGGACACATTACAAGAAGCAATGGAAAAAACCGGAATTATTACTGAAGAAGAAGAACCAAGCTTGGAAGACCAGTCACCGGAAATAGAAACATTCGACATGCCGCGAATAACAAAAGACGAAATTTTAAAAGAAAAAATCAAATTAACCGCGAGGCGAATGAGAGAACCATCAGAAAATGAAACCACAGAAACGAAAGAAGAAATCACGGAAACACCAGGAGACAATACTAATTTATATACGGATTTTATAAATTGAAAACTGCAACCAGTCAAAGGCAAAATGAAAACAAAGCCTAACGCTACCGGCAAACTTTGGAAAGAAGTAACTAAGGATGAAATGCCTATGTACAACGAAGAAGATTGGCTGTATAAATTAAGTTGGTTTATCGAAGAATTCGTTAACAGAAAACTTTCAATCGTTAGATTAGCCTTTGGAGATCCTCTATTTACATTATTGGAGCGAGAAGTAATTGAAGAAATAATGGAATTCCTATCAAACTATTATCCAGATAAGAATTTCCACATTTATTCTCTAAAACCCGAGAATTAACTAAGGAAGAACGAAAACAAATTATCAAAGAAGCTCATAGGGATCACACTGCAGAACAAAATACTATCGAAAAAGCCAAGAGAATCGGAATTTGGACCAACATGGACCAAGACATTAAGGACTATGTCAAAAAATGCCCTATATGCCAACTAGAAAAGACCACGCGCATTAAGAATCAATCAGAAAATATAATACCCGACATACCACTCAATCCAAATGATAAAATAACACTGGATATTTTTGGACCATTACCCACTACACCTAGAGGTAACAAATACATACTTAGTATTCAGGATAGATTGACCAGATACACCACTTTATTACCGTTAGAAAGTGAAACTTCAACATCAATAGTAGAATCTCTGATAGAATAATATATTTACATTCATGGATACTCTAAAACTATTCTCACTGATCAAGGGTATAACTTTCTATCTGAGTTAATGGACCAATTTGAGAAGGCTTTGAAAATCAAACATATTAAAACTACAGCTTTCCGCCCACAATCCAACGGAAACATTGAAAGAATGCACTCAACCCTGAATAATCTGATCAAAACTAGCATGGCAGAAGATCAGAATAACTAAGATCAAACCACATAATCGACTGAAATGATTTAGAAAAATCAGGAATAAAGATAAAATACTGAGAGTACACATAGATCAGTGTATGCCTTATTTTTCAGATGAGGACTCTAGTACTTCTAATAGCGGCAATAGCCAACTGTAAAGCCAACTACACCTTACAACCGTTAACCAGCAATTTGTTTGTCGAAGACATTTCCAAGGTACATTTGTACCATGAACCTTGGGACCTTGTGGTGGGAACTAACTTCACATCTAACCAGCAACGTATATCAGCGATAAGCAGCACCATTGAGTTAGCAGAATCAGCATGTAACGGGAAATGTACAGCCCAATACGAAGTACAGCTATTATAATGAATCGATACAATAGATTAGTATATAAGAATATGATTCTGGGCAAATTACTGGGAAAAAATAAACGTACGAAAAGAGGACTGGCAAACTTTGTCGGCGATATATCCAAAACACTATTTGGTACACTAAGCGAGCAGGACTTGGATAACATAAATAACGAATTTGACAAAATATATATGGACAATAAAAACTTGGCAACAGTGTTAACGAATCACACGAAAATCCTGAAACTTATCCTAGATTCATCATCGGTAAACCACAAAGAGCTCATTGGGAATCAGAATGCTGAAAGAGAGCTAACAAGAAATCTGATTAGCGGACTGAACACCGCATCAAGGCACAGCTTCGTTAACAGTAAGCTGCTAATAGCAGCCATAATGATTGACGAGACAAGCGAAGACATAGACATGGCCATCAACGCTATCAACGACGGTAAACATGGAATCATCCATCCTCAAATATTAACACCTGCTATGTTAAAAACAACTATTAAGGAATTTGAAGAAAAACACAGAACAAGATACCATTTTGATGCAGACGAAACCAGCTATCAGCATATAATCGGAATAAGTCAACTATCAGTTGCCATCCTGAAAGGACTATTCACCTATATACTCAAAATTCCCATTATAGAACAGGAAGAGGGTACCATCAAACATATTATACCTATCCCTTATCCTATCCAAAACCTATATTTTGCAGTAATTCCAGACCATGAATACTTAATAAAATTTAGAGACTCATATGTAATTACTGACAAGGAAACGATAAATAAATGTACGACGATAAGCGAATATAAAATTTGCGAAGGAAGCCAACCAAACCTTAGGTTGACTGACAGTGAAACATGCGAAGCTACGATATTCAAGCGATACTCAGAGAACAAATGTAAAACTTCAACTTTTGCTTTACACAAAGAAACCTTCATACCCGTACTAAACGGATACATAATAGTACTAATAAACGAGGTATATTTAGATATTAGCTGCGAAACAGAAATAGAACACCTAAAGATTAAACAACCCTCACTACTGACGGGCTCAAATTGTAAAATCTATAATGGAATGGACGCACTGTACCTTAGCAAAAATCTAAAGGGACAATTTTACAACGAATTCAATGCGACCTACAACATTAGTTACTCTAACGACGATCTAAAAACCTTAGAAAGTAAATTAATACGTCTCCCTAAAATTATAGATAACAATGAATTACGACAAGCCAAATTAAGCCTAGACGATGCAGAAAATATGTTAAAATTAATAGCCACTAACAGAAGACTAAGAACATGGAGAGAAACAACTATGGATTGGTTAAGCTATTTGGGTTACGCAGCGCTAGGATTAGGATCAGCCTATGTTCTGTACAGATTAGGAATACTCGAATTCATACAAAAGTGTATGCCCAAAAAACTCTGAAATATTCTGTGTAAAAACAAAGGTAACAACGCCGACGAACGTTGTCACGCACAATTCTAGCTTGCAACCCTTGGTAACCACCGAAATACCAAAAGTAAGGAGGGTAAGAATTTAGTAAGTTAAGAGACTAATTCATGTCTAAAACAGACGGGTAAAATCTAGAAATTGAAGGGTTAATTTATGTCTAAAAAGGGGAGTTTTACCAGGCCAGATGATGACCTCCTTCCCCCAGGTTTAGTTACCCATATACGTAGAGGTTGATGACCTCCCCCTCCTAGGTTTAGCTGTCTATATATGTAGAGGTTTAGGCAGGCCTCGCCAGTTCTTCCCTAAAATCTCTCACGAATAAAAACATACAAAGTGACATCAGTTTGATGTCACTACCTTTAAAAATTAGAAAGTTTCGTTTTCACTATAACAACTTATTATTTAGTTATTTACTTTTATTTATTTATCTACTTTTTATCCAATTTATTATTTCTTTCAACTAATAAGTAAACATGCTGTCCTACCTCAAAGTTTCGCTCATTTAGTTTCCTGTCACAATATTGCTTACATCTTCTTTTCGCGGCTTCTAACCTGGCAACAACCATCGATTCTGTTTCAATTAGCCTTTGGAGAATATCGTTCACTAATTGAACGTATGTTCTACGTACATTTTCCTCTGCAAATTCCGACGGTTTTCGAGCATCGTGACCAAAAACTACTCTATGTGGGGATAAGCCTGTGGATTCTTGTACTGCAGTATTAAAAGAGAACATAGCATAAGGCAACCATATATCCCAATTAGTACGTTCGCAGTAATGTCAAAGATACTCGATGAAAGCATGATGACTACATTCTAATGCGCCTAAAGATTAAGGATGATAAGCGCTTGATTTGTATTTTCGAATTTTAAATATTTTTGCAATACTGTTCATTATTTCGCTCAAAAAGTTACTCCCTTGATCTGTTTGTATTGACTCAGAACATTCGAATACACAAATTATGTGTTCAGTTAACGCGATTGCTACCGTAGTTGCATCAATTTTACATAACGGAAGGGCAACCGAATATTTACTGAAACAATCTTGCCAAGTTAACATATTTCCAAAATCAGTTTTAGGTAAAGGACCCACTATATCCATTTGAATTTTTTGGAATACTCTACTCGGTTAATCAGTTATCATCATCGGTTGTCTAGTTTTAACCCTTACAAATTTTCTTTTCTGACAAAAATCACATGTTTTGCCATATTTTCGAATGTCTTCTCAAATTCCTGGCCAATAATAATTTTCACGAACGCCTTCATATGTTTTCGTTTCAGCTAAATGACCACCTGCTACCTAATCGTGATCAAGAAAATTTTATTATCAAATTTTTCTTTTACAAAAAGATTGAAAATATAGTACTTTCCATTTTTAAGACAAATCACATGTCCTAATTCAGGATTTTAAATTTTCAAATCAGCTAATTTAATTAATCCTTTATTAA
Source organism: Diplolepis rosae (assembly GCA_030998225.1). NCBI lineage: Eukaryota > Metazoa > Arthropoda > Insecta > Hymenoptera > Diplolepididae > Diplolepis > Diplolepis rosae. Next base: position 274,046 of record JAPYXD010000169.1, read on the forward strand.
TAAGATCACGACCTACCGAAGTTGTTATAATACAGTCACATGACATAAAGTTTAAAATATAAGCGTCTCGAGGCCAAATTTTATCTTTTTGATCTTTTATTAAAGAATTTAACAAATTCTTTGTACCGGTTTGCATTGGCATAATTTTTGCATTAATATTACTCACTCTTGTTTCATTTTTCTCAGCTATTTTATCAACTAACCCGATTATTTCGCTTTCCTCATTTTCAGTTAATATGTCACTATCTTCTTCATTCTCTATACAAGCATTTTGAATCTGCTTGTCTATTTTCACACAAATACCACACAAATAAGGTCTAAAATATTTTACTGCAAATACTATATATTGCTAATATTTCTTTCTCGATAGCTGGATAGTTTAATTCTGCCACATTTAATGTACGAGATGCATATGCAGTCGGAAGATCCCGCCCAACAGGACCCTGAATCAATACTGCCCCTAAAGCGTAATCAGAAGCGTCCGTCATCAGTACTGCCTCGCCAAAGTCAGGATACTTTAATAAAGGTTAAGAACATAGAATGTCTTTCGGTTTATCAAAAGCACTTTGAGCATTTTCATTCCATTGAAAGGCTATTTTTTGTTTTAATAATAACGTAAGAGGTTTAGCTATACAAGCAAAATTAGCAACAAAACGTCTATAATAACCAGCCAATCCCAGGAAATGTTTTATATTTATATTTGTTATATATGTTTTATATTTATCAGGTTTGACACCTTCCTCAGAAATCATGTGGCCCAAATAACCAATTTCTTTTCCAAGAAAATGGCATTTGTCAGGTTGGAGATCCAACCCTGCCGCTTTAAGTCGCCCTAAAAGTTTTTCTAACTTTTCCTGATGTTGTTTCAGGGATCGTGCATAAATAACAATGTCATCCATATACACGAACAACTCAACACCTTGCAATCCTGTCAAGACTCTATCCATGAGTCTTTGAAAGGTTGCAGGCGCATTCTTTAAACCGAAAGGCATCCTTCTGAACTCATAATGTCCAAAGGGGGTAGAAAAAGCGGTTTTATGGCGGTCATCAAGATGCACTTGAATTTGGTGAAAACAGATGCCAGGTCTAAGACACTAACATATTTTGCTCCCCCTAGTTGATCTAAGATATCTGTTATATTTGGCAACGGACACGCGTCCCCGACTGTCTTTTCATTGAGTTTTCGATAACCTATCACCATTATCCATTTTTTATTGCCATGTAAATCTAACTTTTTCGGAATCACCCACACAGGAGAATTATAAGGTGAATTTAACAAAGTAATCCCCCCATTGTCAAGGAGATCTTTACACTGTTTTGCAATTTCCTCTTTATGAATCTGTGGAGGTCTATAAACTTTACTAATTACAAGTTGATTATCAGTTGTCGTTATTCTATGATAAACCAAAGGAGTAGATCCCAATTTGTCATTTTTTAATTTAAACTGAAATGAAATTTTTTTTATAGATTGAAATAATGACTCTTTTTCTTCTTCGTTTAAATCATCCAATAATCTCCATGATTGGTAAAGTTATAAGTTGTATTGTGCGAGCTATAAAATTTAAAGTGACACTTTTTGAAGCAGATTAAATGGAAATTCGGCCAGTTCATGTATTCATTTCTTTTCTTTCAAATTTAATAAAGAATTTTTTAAAAATGGCATTCCGAGTATCCCGTCGGCTTAAATAGCAAAACAATTTGGAACGACTTGAAATGAACAGATTTTATCATTAATATTAAGTTTTACTTCCCGCATGATATTAATTATTTGTTCATTAATCTAGTCCAAGCAACAGGGAATTTGTTAGGACATTATTTCTTCTGGCACATGCAAGATGCACGCTCTCAAGTTTTTCTCGGCCTATACGGTACATATTAGTATCTAACTATTCGCCATTTTGTATATTTCACGATTTAAAATAATAAAAAATGCATCGTTTAACATCTAGTGGTGATGAACATGAAATTAGGATGTGGCAAAGTAATTTAGAAACTTTTAAGTAATTTACCATCTAAGATTGTGGATTCACGAAAGTGGTTTCAATTAAATCTAATAGATGTCACCTTAAGTCCTTATTTCATTTGATTAATACCACGGATCAACTGATATGTGGAATATACCAAAAATTGTTTGAAATGCTGAGATCGATGTTGGCATAGTGCGTTTAACACAGTGAGTCCCCGTCAAAGCATGTATACTCGGAGGTTCGATTCCTTCTGGAACATGCAAGATGCACGCTCTTAAATTTTGTTCAGCCTATACATATTACCGTCTAATTATTAGTCATTTTATATATTTCACGACTTAAAATAACAAAAAAATTCATCGTTTGACATCTGGTGGTGATGAAAAAGAAATTAGAATGTGACAAAATAATTTAGAAACTTTTAGATATTTTACCATCTATGATTGTGGATTCACGAAAGTGGTTCCAACTAAATCTAATAGATGTCACCTTCGATTAATACCACGGATAAACTAATAAGTGAAATATACCAAAAATTGTTTGAAATGCTGCGATCGGTTTTTGCATGGTGCGTTCAACACAGTGAGTCCCCGGCATGGCATGTATACTCGGAAGTTCGATTTCTTCTGGCACAGTTAAGATGCACGCTCTCAAATTTGTTTCGCCCTATACATATCATTGTCTAAACATTAGCGACGTTATATATTTCACGACTTAAAATAATAAAAAAATTCATCGTTTAACATCTAGTTGTGATGTACAAGATATTATGATGTGACAAAGTAATTGATAAACTTTTAGGCAATTTACCATCTAAGATTGTGGATTCACGAAAATATTCGGGACCAAATCTAACAGATGTCACCTTCAGTCCTGAATCCTAATCTCATTCGATTAATACCATGGATAGACGGAAAAAAATTTGGTAGAAATGCTGCACTACCTCTGATGCTCCTGCAGGTTTACTTTTTTGTGGACTAACTGCTTTCCCACAATTGCGGGAGAGCTGTTAGCCCCACAGGAGGGAATGCTTCGACGAGTCATATAAACTGATATTTGACTACCCATTTCAATGGAAAATTCAATTGTTTTGATATTTCTGAAATCGTCGTTAATTATTATATCTTTTGAAGAATTTGTTTAATTTATTAAAATGATGTGAAATTATTTAAAATCTAAACATTGATGTTAGGTTAATTGTAAACAGATCGTAATGAACCAAAAAGTAATTCTATATATATATATATATATATTTATATAGGAAACATCATTTCAATGGGCACTTTCATGTAATTCATAAAAAACTTAAAATTTGTACATTCGCCTGCTTTTGCATTTGTCTGCCGATGCGGTGCAACTACACTCCCTATCGAAAGGAACGCTGTGTTCCTTCGACGTAAGTCAACTACTCCCCCAAAAAGGGGCAGCTGCTCACCCACAGAGGGAACGCAGCATACCCAAATGCATAGTCCCACAACTCTCCTCCGCTAAACGCAACAGCTTCACCGTTAGGGGCAGCATCTGCGCCAAACTTTTTTCCGCGTAAAGCAATAAATAAAATATATCAAAAATTGTTTGAAATGCTGTGAGCGGTGTTGGCATGGTGCGTTTAACACAGTAAGTGCCCGCAAGGCATGTATACTCGAAATTTCGATTCCTTCTGGCACATGCAAGATGCACGCTCTCAAATTTGTTTCGGCCTATATGGTACATATTAGCCTCTAAATATTAGCAATTTCATATATTTTACGACTTGAAATAAGAAAAACATTCAAACTTTAATATCTAATGGTGATGAAAAAAATGAGGATTTGACAAAATATTTTAGAAACTTTTAGGTAATTTACCATCCCTTGTAGAAAAAAATAATTGGACCCGATTGATCCAATTGACCCCATTTCAAAAACATCATTGAAACCGATTGATTAATCGGATTCAATCAGGCGAGACCATTTTGAATCCGATTAATAAATTGGTTTCAATGATTTTTTGAAATGGGTCCATTCGGATCAATCGGTACCAATCGGGTCCAATTATTTTCTTCTACAAGGGATCTAAGATTGTGGATTCATGAAAATGGTTCCAGTTCCAGACACATGTCACCTTGATTCCTTATTTCATTTGATTAATACCACGGATAAACTAATAAGTGAAATATGCCAACAATTCTTTGAAACTCAGTAAGCGGTGTTGGAATTGTGCGTTTATCACAGTAAGTACCCGAAAAGTGCATGTATACTCGAAAGTTCGATTCCTTCTGGCACATGCAATATGCACGTTCTCAAATTTTGGTCGTCCTATACATATTATCATCTAACTATTTGCCTATTTTATATATTTCACTTCTGAAAATAACAATAACGAACTTCTTATAACTTCTAGCGTTGATGGAAAAATAAATTAGTATGTGAGGAAAAAATCTATAAACTTTTAGGTAATTTACCATCTAAGATTGCAGATTGACGGAAATATTTGGAACTAAATCTGATAGATGTCACCTTAACTCCTTATTTCATTTGATTAATGCCACGGATAGACTAATAAATGAAATATACCAAAAATTGTATGCATACACGAAAGTTCGATTCCTACTGGCACATGCATGTTGCCCCCTCTTAAATTTTGTTCAGCCTATAAATATTACCTTCTAAGTATTAGTCATTTTATATATTTCAGGACTTAAAATAACAAAAACATTCATCGTTTGACATCTGTTGGTGAAGAAAAAGAAATTAGGATGTGACAAAATAATTTAGAAACTTTTAGGTATTTTACCCTATAAGATTGTGGTTTCACTAAAGTGGTTCCAACTAAATCTAATAGATGTCACCTTCTATTAATGCCACGGATAGACTAATAAATGAAATATACCAAAAATTGTTTGAAATGCTGTGATCGGTGTTTGCATGTTGCGTTCAACACAGTGAGTCCCCGGCAAGGCGTGTATACTCAAAAGTTCGATTCCTTCTGGCACAGTTAAAATGCACGCTCTCAAATTTGTTTCGCCCTATACATATCATCGTCTAAATATTAGCCATTATATATATTTCACGATTTAAAATAACAAAAACATTCGTCGTTTGATATCTAGTGGAGATGGAAAAAGAAATTAGGATGTGAGAAAAAAATCTATAAACTTTTAGGTAATTTACCATTTAAGATTTTGGATTTACGGATGTGTTTGCAATTAAACCTAATAAATGTCATCGTAAGTCCTAATGTGTTACGAGCCGCTTACGTGAGAATTGCGCGCACTCTCTGATTGGTCAGTTCTTTAGTGGCGTAAATCCTTAAGAGGAACCGGGTAAATGTATAATTTTGAAATAAACAATGCACTAATCTCGAAACTGGTTATTGTTTAATAATCAAATGTATTATATTATTACACGACCCGTTAAGTCTGGACTTATAATTTGAAATACCGTTCTTCGCGACGATTTACAAAAGATCTCGATTTTCTACAAATTCAACGAGGGAATTTGTAGAAGTTAAACGAAAGTATTCGATTGCAAGTCCTGAACATTCTAACCTTCCTTCACTCCACCAAGCTCACGCATCCCCTTTCACAACTCCCCCCACGCATGCCCTCTCTCTCTCTCGCTTTCACGCGCTGGCCCTCGCTAGGCCCAGCCCAATTTCCCGGAGAAGCTTGACTCGGAAAATCCGAGTCCGGAGAAGCCCGATTCGGAAAAACCCCAGCCTAAGCCTCTCTTCTCTCAGCTGCAAGATTTTTTTATGGCGCTTACAGTCTAAACGCAAAAGAAGGCAGTAAACAGTGAATCTTAAAGGATTACCTTTTCACTTCCTTCTGGCGACAGACATCCTATTTTAAATCTTTTATGTCTACGTAAATAAATAGTTTCAATACCTATTTGCCTATTGCCTATTTGTTTTGTTTTTGCCTATCTAAAATAGAAATGCATGTTACCTCTATAAATCCCTAGTTCTATCTTAAATTTAATTTATTTAAATCCTATCGTCCAGACTTAACCTTTCTTATCCTTAAAACTAGTATACGTAGTTGAAATATAAAACTTACAAAGAAATATTAGAACTAATTTACAATGTCGAGTTCCTCGACGAGTACATATGTTAAACACTTGCAGAATAATCTTAGGTTTATTATTTAAAGATAGTAAATTATTGCTAAAGAATTTGTACGCTTTTTCCCAAGGTCTTTTATGATTTTTAGCTCCTTTCGGTGGGAAATTCATTTCTTCAGATAAGTCAGGAATTTCCTTAATTTAAACATATTTTATTTATTTCGAAATTGATAATCCCGCGAGTTTAATTCGATAGGTCGATTACGTAATCAACTTGGAGCGAGACTCTATAGTCGCTCGTTACAAATGTCTAACAGATTACAGTCAATTCCCGCGAAAATTCAAACAGAATTTGAAATCAGATAAAAGGATTTAACTTTTAACTGAAAGTAATAAAATTTAAATATTAGATTACACAGTTAAATTTCAAGGTTCGTTAATTCCACTAAAGCTGAAGAGCCTTCTCGATAGGATGTATGGAAAAAGTTAAAGAGTCTATCGTTATTCCAGAATTTCGATCTCTATATTAATATTTGAGCTGAGAAATTGAAGGAATTAACAAAATAAATTAAGAAAATTTAGTTGTTAACTTTCAAATTATAAAAAGGTTTATTCAATTACCGTTCGAAATCTATGAATAAAAATTGAACAAATTAATCTAAGTTGAACAAATATTTTACAAGAGTGAATCCGCGAAATATTTCTAAGTCCGATAGTGAAACTAATTTTGAGGCCCGGAGCCACGTAGATCTAGGGTCGGAGTTGGATCGAACAAATCTGATCTATCAAGTAGTTCCTAATGAGCTCTCCGGGTCCTCGCGCATCTCGTGAATTAATTGCACAGCCCTACTCTAACTGATTTTATCGCCCTTTGGCCAATCACTCTTCATTCTCAAACCACGCGTGTCACCAAAAGATGACTTAATCCTTTTCCCTAGAATTATTCTATGACTGTCCCTGAACGGCGCCAAGTTTTACTTTAATAACAATTTCAGGGTGGTAATCTATAAGGTATCATTACTTGTCACCTAAACATCCTGTCAAATCTTTCAATTTATGATTTCCTTGCAAAATCTTAGTTTTCAGTTACCATAAATGAAACGTCCTATAAATTATTCTTTCTACATACACAAATTTGCCAGTTTAAATATTAATTCTTTGAATTAATCTATTTTTCTAAACTATTGATTCTTTCAAGCATTCCGATCTCACATTCTGGGTGTTCTTATCATTTAAACAAATTTAATCATTCTCTCTTTATTCTAGCCGATTCGCATTCCTTTCTCACAGTTTCTCTAATACCTATACAAAGAACTATATCCTATTTCCTTATCATTTCTAGTCTTGTAATCTTATCGTTATATTATATATTATTTATTATTATAATTATAACTAAATTATAATTATTCTTTGTTAGATTTAACCTTATTATTATTTATAATCAAGTTCGTTTCTTACATGCTAAGCCTTTCATGATTTAACCATATAAATTTTGTCAGTTCACCTTTGATTATTATTATTGTTGTCAATCTCTCTTATTTTCTCTTAATAATTCATGTAAAATCCTGTGTTTAAATAAATCTAATTAAATTCGATAATTTAAATTCGAGTTAAATTTTCGTTGTCCAGGAGGTGCTGCATCTACTGGAATTATTCTCAACCAACAATCATTCTCAGATTGTTACACTTCTCCCCTTATTTAAAAGGTTTTTGCCAATGGCATAACCTTTTATCAAAAGTTATCCTAAATTAAATATTATATTTAGCTTAATTTAGTTTAAGTTAACTGGTCCCTTAATTATATTTAGTTCTTTTCGGAGCTCGCGTTTAGCGGGATTGGATTTATCTCCCTTCCCTACAGTCCGTTAAGTCTCGATTCTTATTGGCCGAGTTTGTTTTTCGGAGTTGGTTTTGCGAACGTTCATTGGTGCATAATTAAAAGGAAGGAATTTTCAACCTACCATTCTAAGAGAATTTCATCGAAAAGGTAGGTGGTTGTTTTAACTATTCCGGTGGTTATTTTAATTCGTATATATATTATTCCTTCTATGGTTAACTTATAAATTTTATTCCCCTTAATTTACTAACCCAAAATACTTTATTGTTTAGTTCTTGTAAAAATCATTCAAATTGTGTTTTTACTGCCTACCCCTTTTTCCTCTTTTTTTGATTCGGGTAAAAATTTTACACTTATTTTTCTCTTGGGTTTAGGTGATAGTATAAGGTGGTCGCCTCCCTCCTGCCCCTCTCGCTTCGAGTGGGTCGTTGATAGTGGACGCGCGGTGTTTCGTAGCACGTGGCTCGCGCAGTGACTCTCATTTCTGTTTCAGGCGAGACAGGGGTTCTCTATTCAATGCTACTTAATATGTTTATATTATTATCATTTTGTCCCTTTTTTTACCAAAGGAATAATTAATTTACTTAAGCCTATAATTAATTATTATTAATACTCATATATTTATGTTTATAAGTTTTTAGGATTCATAACGCAAAAACGCGTGCTTAATTCTATTCATGTGCACTATCACTTTAGTGCCATCGTTTTTAATTATTTCTACATTGTAATCGCTCGGAATCCGAGTTATTTTGAATGTGCCTTCATAATGATCGACAAATTTGTTCGATCTTTTCTCATTCAAAAGGTAAATATATTCTCCTACTTTGAAATTCATTTCGTTTATTTTCCTGTCATAATAAACTTTACAACGCTTTTTCGCAGATTCTAATCGTGGATGGACCATGGATTCAGAGTCTACTAGGCGATTCAGAATGTAATCAACAAGTTTTTCGAAGGTCATTGGCACCTTTTCTTCAGCAAACTCAGAGGGAAGATTAACTTTTCTACCAAATACAAGTTCATGGGGAGTCACACCTGTGGATTCATGGACTGAGGTATTAAAAGAGAAGATGGCATACGCAGCCACAAATCCCAGTCGTTCTTTCCACAGTAGTGACGTTAGTACTCGACAAAAGTATGATGACTACGTTCTAGGGCTCCTAAGGATTGGGGGTGATAAGCTGAGGATCTTAATTGCTTTATTTTGAAAAGTTCCGCAAATCTGTCCATTATTTCACTCATAAATTGCGGGCCCTGATCAGTCTGTATATATTCGGGACATCCGAATCGACAAATAAACCGCTCGGCAAACGCTATTGCGAATGGCTCCCGAATATTTAGACAGACAGTCCTGCCAGGTCAGCATGTATTCGTTACCTCAGTCGGATTTGGGGAGTGGTCCCACCAAATCCATCTGAATCTTTTCAAATACTCTACTAGGCGTATCAGTTAAACACATCGGTAATTTAGTTTTTACTCTTACTAATTTCTTTTTTTGACACGAACTACAAGTTTTAACAAAATTTTGTACATCTTCCCTCATTGCATTCCAATAAAATCGCTCTTTAAGTCTTTGTAAGGTTTTTAATATACTTTCATGACCTCTAACTACAAAGTCGTGACACTCGGAAATTATATTTAATCTTTGATTTTCCGGCGGTGTTGTTACTTCACCCGTACACACAGTTATCGAATATTCTCCCTTTCCAAAATAATTTTGAAAAATTAATTCTATTGTCGTCCACGGTAGTCTATCGAATCCGTTCCCTTTTTTCGAAATACTGATAGTTTTAAGTTTCATTTCTTCCATGGCCTCTTTCAAAGTTACTACTGCTGACTCAATATTGGTTGCAAAAACTCTGTCATCAAAGTTTTCTTTGATGAACAGGTTCATTATTAATATTTTTGCGTTTCTTAGAGAAATTACTTGCCCTATTTCAACCTTTTCTTTATTCAAATCCGATAATTCCACAACTTCTTTATCCATTACTTCTCTACCAATTGGGGTTGTGAGAATGTGATCGCACGAGCAGAAATTCATAATGTGGTCTTCTCTCATCCACAGGTGTTCTTTAGAGACCTTGAATAAAGGGTTGAGCAAACTTCGTCCACTTTGCGACTCACTGGTCATTACTTGTATGTCCCCTTGTACCAAATCTTGATTGCTCCCATCCTCCAAATAGCTGAAATATTGACCAGACATATTCTCTTTTTCTTCATTAGTCAATTCTTTTTCCAAATCTCGATCGTTCATGCCCATGTTCGCACCCTTGTGTGTCCTTATTACCACAACCTTGTGCACTGCACCCATGTACGTCCCCTTGACTGCACCCTGTGCGTCCTTGTAATTGCACCCATGTGCATTTTTCCCTGAGGCGAACATTGGCCACTTTCACATTTTCGTCAATTTTACCGTTAGAAATTTTATTTAATTTTATTTTCGTCTCTTACCAAATCCATACAATCGTGATAGGAGGATAAGAACAATTTCTCTACCAGATGCTCATTATTCTCGATCTCGTTTTCAAAAACTTCAACCATTTCTATATCCGCAAGAAGAGTTGCGGGGCGGCCGAAGGCGTCCCTGTTACCGACTCGCTCCTCGTCCTCGGATTCATCACTATCAATATCCATTCGTGACTCTTTATTTACATTTTCAAAAGGGGTTCGGGACAAAGCATCAGCGTTTGAATCTACTCGACCCGGCTTGTGCTGCACCTCAAAATCACATTCTCGCAATTTAATCTTCCATCTTGCTAGCTTCGATCCCAAGGTTGGATCGTTTAATTTGTGCAACCAAATTAAGGGTCGGTGATCGGTAACCAAAACGAAACTTCTTCCATAAATATAAGGCCTAAACTGTGTCACGGCGAAAAGTACTGTAAAGAGCTCTTTCTCGGTTACATTATATCTTAATTGAGCTTTACCTATGGCTCGAGAGGCATACGCTATGAGGAGATCTTTGCCTATCGTTCCTTGACTCAAAATCGCGCCTAATGCATAGTCTGACGCATCTGTAGTTACGATAAAGGGCTGACTAAAATTCGGGTACTCAAAAACTTACATTTTTCGGGTTGTAATAAAATATTAGCTGTTTTCAGTCTTCTCAACAATTTTTGCAACTTTTCGGTATGTTCCTGTAATGATTTTGAGTTGATGACTATATCATCCATGTATACAAAGAGTTCGTTTCCCTGTAGTCCCAATAGAATGCGATCCGCAAGTCTTTGGAACGTTTCTGGGGCATTTTTTAACCCGAATGGCATTATATTAAACTCATAATGCCCGAAAGAAGTGGAGAAAGCAGTTTTATATCTATCTTCTGATTCTACTTCGATTTGATAGAATCCTTTCAATATCAATATCAATGATGTTGGGCAAAGGGTACGCGTCACCTACTGTTTTTTCATTTAGGGCTAGATAATCAATCACGACACGCCACTTTTTATCTCCCTCGTAATCCGCCTTTTTGGGAATCACCCAGACTGGCAAATTATAAGGTGAATTAGATGGGATTATCGATTTATTCTTTAATAATTCTTGGGTATCTTTTTCGATTATTTCTTTATGCGCAGGAGGGTTTCTGTAACCGTTTTTATAAATTGGGGTATTATCAGTTAGATTAATTTTATGCTTAATAGCGTTAGTACACCCTAATCGGTCTCCTGGTAGGTAAAATTGGTTGGGAAATTTCGATGTCACGGAAATTAGACTCACTGTTTCTTCTGCATTTAAATCAGAAGTATTTAATATTTCAATTAATCGCTCCATTCTTTCCCTGTCCTGATCTTTTACCATTTGTTTACACTCCTTTTTATTTTTGGGTTCCGCTGTCTCAAATTCTTCCAAAACTACGGGAGGTATGGTCAGTTCTACGTTTGTAGCAGTCGCGTTCGTACAACAGAGTTTAATGACCCCTTCTTTTACCCGAACTAAAGTTTCCCCCAGGTATATTCCTCGTCCTAAATCTAATCTGGGTAAATAACCTTCGCCTATTTCGCGGTTTTGTACGGTGAGCGTAAATAGTTTTTTAATTCTTGGTTTTAATTTTATTCTAGGGTTTTTATTTTCTCAAATTAATTAGTTGAGTTTGAAATTTTTGTCACTGCCTACATTATCGGAGGATCACTAATCGCGTATCAGATAGGATACGTTGTCGACAGGTGTCCTCGTAGACAATTTCAAACTCTTATATCGCAAATAATGCAAATAAATTTAATATTTTAAAGAATTTGAAAATAGTCGAAAGCGTCATTTTTTCCACAGAAAGATTTTCAAATTCTTTAAAATATTAAATTTATTTGCATTATTTGCGATATAAGAGTTTGAAATTGTCTACGAGGACACCTGTCGACAACGTATCCTATCTGATACGCGATTAGTGATCCTCCGATAATGTAGGCAGTGACAAAAATTTCAAACTCAACTAATTAATTTGAAATCATTTACAGCCGCAAGGCTGAGCCACTAGGCGATATAAGGAGATCTTCCTGTGGAGAAAGGGATGTCGGACGCCTGTGTAGCTCAGTGGTCAGAGCAGTCGACCGGCAATCGAAAGACCTGGGCTCGTATCCCAGCGCAGTCGAAAGCGTCATTTTTTCCACAGAAAGATTTTCAAATTTTTTATTTTCTACTGAAATAGGAAAAACTCCTAGAGGATGATCTATAATTTTCTGTTTCAGTTTAATCGAGCCGTGTTTTAGAAATGGCATTCCTACAATCCCATCAACTGGAATCGAGAGACCGTCGGGGATCACCTGAAACGAGCAAACTGACCCATTTATATTTAAACTCACCTCGCCTAGAGTGGTCGCTGACTTTCCCCCTATTCCGCATAAAATAAATTTCATTCTGGAATCAAGCTCTATTTTTGGTTTTAATTTATTTTTATATACCACGCTCAATTCTGCTCCTGTGTCTACCAAAAAGGTTCCTTGTTCCCCTATTAATTCTTCTGCGATTATATTTATTTTAGGGGATTGACTTAGTCGCTCCATGGTTTGGGTCATTAAAACTCGTTTGCTTGGCGCAATTTCTTTACTAAGCTCACCTTCGCACCAATTCAGAGAGCTTATTTCTCGTTTAAAGAACTCTTTTTCTCGTTTTTGTTTTCCTCTACAGTTCTGTCGAGAGCTTTACATTCGTCAATTTCGTGTCCGGTCTTTTTGCAGTATTTACAAAAAGTTTTTTTTTATTAGCAGTAAAACTCTGAGGACAATTCCTCGCATAGTGGCCCGGTTTTGAACATTTGAAGCATTTATTTTCCGGTTTTCCGCCCGGACAATCCTGTGGGAGGTGCCTAACTTGGTACACCTAGGGCAGAATATAGTTTCCGAAGAAAAGGATCTGACGCAGCCTCGAGCGAGATGGTCCTCATCGCCGCAACGAAAACAGGTCATCGCCGTAGAAGCATTCAATCCCCCTTCTCTTCTTCTACCCCGGACAAACTTGCCCCCACCCCTTACTTGATTTCCCGATCCACTATTAAGGAACCCCCTCTTATTTCTTGCTTTATCGCGTGAACTCTCGCCGAAGGCTTGTAGGGTCTGAACCTGTTTCCCTGGTATCCCCTATCAAAATTCATAGTTTCATTCTTTTCGCGTTTTTCACCAGTTAAATTTTAAACATAACCAATTCCCATTCCATCCCTCTACCAATTGAGATTGCTTCTTACAGAGTATTTGGTTTTTCTAACCTTACCCTTAGCACTAAATTCGGTTTCATTCCCAAAAAAAAGCTTTCTCGCGCCATTTCTCTTGCCGACTTGATCATAACGTTTGCAGTTTCTGCGCTATTTGCCTCTTCTATTACTTCGATAATATCCTTCAGGATATTCCCTATTCTATCTCCATATTCTGTTACCGTTTCATCGTTTGGAGATTCGACGACAGGATTATTTTTCGGAACTTTGTTTTTCAACGCCAGGCTGTACACGCACAGTTAACTCTCGCGGCTAACCGACCACCGACGCACTCAAAATATTATTTCAGAAGCGTAGTGATAAAAATTTTACTTGTATAATTTTTTAGCGCGACAACCCCGTGAACGGCTTTCGTCGGGGGAAAGATTTTACAAGTATTTACGTCCGCCCAAGTAAAATCCCCAATTTGTGGCCCTGGCTAGGTCTTTTCACGAATCTAGGTCAACTATCCAGGTGATAGGACTTACTTGTCCCGAACCGCGGACGGGCGAATGCAAAGAACCGTGTCTTGCACTTTAGAGTTCTTACCCGGAGTAAGAAGCTCGTCAGACTGCGTTTTTTATTTCAAATTCATTGATTTTTATGGAATTGTATCGATGTCATACAGGTGGGGAATAGTGATGACTTGGAATTATTTCTATGTGGCGTGATTTCTGTGAAGCGGAATTTTTTCTGAGAAAGAATTTGGAAATATTGAAGACCTAAATACTTGGTAGTTTTGAAATTCTTCATGTCTATTGCCAAGTGAGAATTTTTGTTGACTTGGCATTTTATTAGTTAATGATAATTTCTGGATTATTCCAGAATTTTAACAAGTCGTAGGTCGATATCAGGATTTTGGATTGACCTTTAGAATGTTTTGGAATCTGACACCTTTTCGATTTTTCATATTTTCAGAAAAACGTTGGTTCAGATTCTTTTGGTAATGTATTACTCACTGGCCGACAATTTTTTCAGCTACTCAAGCTTTAGGTATATAGGAATAGTGATTTAATGGATTAAGGTGGTTCCAGGAATACTATTGCATGCATAACATCGATACCAGCGGTCAAAGATTTTAGCGCGTAGTTTCTAACATGCGTAGGATCCGTCAAAGTCGGTGCGCATAGGTGAGCGTAAGCTGCTTGCGGCAGACGTAAGGTGTCATGACGTCACCGCAAGGGTTATACCTACGCTTACAGCCACTAGGGTCCAGCTTACCTGTGTGTGAGCATTTTTCTTTTCGTTTTCCTTTTCCTTCTTTCTCCGTTATTTGTCCCACCTACGTGCGTTCGCTGTTTTCTCGCATTCTCTCGTTTCTCTCGTCTCATTCTTTACAATTTTTAAACTTCCACGTTTTTCTTAATCTTCATTCATTTCATTTACATTATTTTAATTCATTCTTCCATTCTTATGTCATGCCTGCTTAATTTAATTTTATTATGTATTTACATGCATACATTTAGGTGCCAATATCTTTTGTCATAATTGGCACGTGAATATATGCACACACATTCAAACATGGACACAAATCTAAACGCTCAAGTTAGCGTTATTATGAATAACCCATGTTATATTATCTATAGTAATATAACAAAAGTATACAATACATATATATATATATATATATATATATACATACATAAACCACATACACAATATATATAATCTATATTATATATATACATATGACACAGCATATATAATATATATTATATATATATATACATATAGCATAGCATATACAATACATATTACATTATAGATCATACATATACACATATATACTGTTACGTCACAAGTACGCAAATTTACTTACTTTGATCGAAGATTCCTCGTTTTAAGTTAGGATCGAATGATCCTCGCTTAGGGATGAGGATAAGTCAATGAAAGACACAATGATTATGAAAATAATACAAATTGAATTTATTTTACTGGTTAAAATTTCCGGATATACATTCGTTAAGACAATTCTTATATAATGTAGGCACAGGCTGGTTGGTACGTAGGTGAGAAAGAGACAAAGAATAAAGATAGAGAGAGAGAGGTTCGGTACCTTTATGATTCGTAAGTTGTGTTGAGGTTTAATCCACACGGCGGTGAGTTGTAAGTACGGGATCCCCACAGGTGTATTCCAAGTGTGTG
Source organism: Diplolepis rosae (assembly GCA_030998225.1). Classification (NCBI taxonomy): domain Eukaryota; kingdom Metazoa; phylum Arthropoda; class Insecta; order Hymenoptera; family Diplolepididae; genus Diplolepis; species Diplolepis rosae. The sequence goes on from JAPYXD010000169.1 coordinate 289,718, forward strand.
AGAGAGAGACGGAGTTATAGGCCGCACAGGTATATTCCGTAAAGGGCGGTGATTCAAATTTACGACACTGTTCGAAGATCCTTACAAGATCTATTCAAGTCTACGATGACTTTTACGACTCCCGAACTTGGATTTGAAATTGTACCGGTCGAATTTTATTAATCTCAAACTCAGAGATTTTCGAAGTTAAATTGAAATGCTGCACTGGACTATTGTCGCGAGACCGGTTATAAATCCGAAGGAAAATTTAAGTGTCGAACTAGACGAAGAATTTACTGACTGCTTTCTCTTGGTGTGGACCTCTTTTATATTTGTTCATACAAATTGACGGTCAGCGAAAATTGTGACGTAGTCATATCTTCTTAGAGGAGAAGGGGCCCTATACTGCTCCCTACTTCCCCTACTCCCTATTCCCCTTTATCGATTTTCTCATAGATTTCTAACTCAAACCAGCCTGTGTGTATTATATACATTCAAATACGTCGCGGGACGTGACACCTCCCCCCTCAGTTCGAGCGCGGGGGCAAGGCTTCCGCGATCGAATCTTCGGAAGAAGAATACATTAGTTTGTTTTGAAGAAATACATTCAACTCTTTTTCTGATAACAATATCTGAATGATAAATATAACATTCATTTCGACGTTTGTTCTACAATTTGTATTTTTTTGCATTTTCACAATTTGATAAATTCAAATATTAACATATTTTTTGGATACAAATTTATATTATCTTAATATTAAAAGTTTTTGTTTTTGTTTTTTTTTTTTTTGATAGTTTGAACTTAGTATTAATATAAGGTTACAATGATTTATTTTGTTATATAACTAAATACATTAATATGTTTTATACGTGAATGGGGTATTTTATATTTGTAAATTATAAATAACATGCTGTAATATATAAAATATAATTTTTATAATGTAGTAGATTAGTGAAAATATTCTTTAAGGGTTATTTTTATATTTTTTATTACGTAAAGGGTTGCGGCAGTTATGAGCTAAATGTCCTCTTTGAAAACACCTTTCACATGAATTAGTCCATTTTTGTAAAGCTTCTTTATTGTTTTTATCACTTATATTATAAAATTTAGATTCTGTTATTAAGCATTTTTCTAACTTTTCTTCTAAAAATATATATTTCGTGGAAAGTGTTTCCAAGACTCTAGCTGCTGCATTTTGTTTTGCTACTTTCTTTTGGGACGCAGGTTCTCCAACACAAGCATAGGTTAAATTATTTTTTTAAATTTCACAAGTTGCCTCGAATGGCGGTAGTTCTTGATGTATTCCAAGAGATTTTACTGTGTATTCTGGTATTGAAAAATCATATTCAATACTTATTTCATTAAGTATTTGTACTGCGCTACCTTTTGTCAAATCTCTTTGTTGCATTGCCATTGTCTTTATCTGCAACAGAATTATCTATTTGAGTTGTTTGTGATTTAATTTGATATAAATGGAAATTAGTTATTATTATTGTTAATAATTATGTATATGGATTATAAATTATTCGTTTTCCGCGTTTGCTAACTCAAAGAGATATTCAGTGCTAAGAAAACATTGGTCTGCTCTGAAACGTATGAAAAAAATTTGCTCGTCGCAGACAGAACATTTTAATTCGTTAAGATCCGTGGTTACAATGTGGCGGTTAAGGAAAGGTACAGATATTTCTGATTCAAAAAAGGTAATTTTAAATCTGTAACATTCTTTACATATGAATTTTTGATCTAAAGTATTCTGATATATTTCGTTTTCTGGAGAGTAACAACAAAATGTTTCATAATTATTTGATCGATATACGGTTGGTAGTACTGTTCGTCGTTTTTTGGATTTTCGGCTTGAATGGATTCAAAATCTTGCGGCAGCATTTTTCTATAACAAATTCGTTATTGAGCTTTAAAATACTAACTACATCCTAACAGTGTTTTGCTTAAAGAGAATTTTCTAGACATATTTGAAATTTTATTTATGACTACAATTTATAATATTTTATCGAAAAACATTTTCAACTAAAACCTCGTTTCCTAATTGAAGTTGCATTTTATTTTTTAAGAATTGCTCAGTACAACCTTTACAGTCGATTGCCCTACAGCGTGGCGTTATTAATGCTTCCCTACAACCGTTACAATTCATATTAACGCATTGTATTTTACAAACTGAGTGCCATGAGGTACAGAATTCGTATTTATTTTGTTCTGTTATTAGTAATTTTTCGAAACAAAATTGGCAAAATTTCTTTGTTGTTTCCTGACTGTAATAAATGAATAAGGTTGACGCTTCTAAGTCGAAACAAAAACTATTTATTAAATGTCCATATGTGATTGGATAATCCTGTGGACATACACCGTCCACAGGTCCTGAGTGGAACACGATCGGTTCTGCCGCAGTCGGAATCATTCTATAAATTTAAAAAGTAAGGGATCTAAATTTACTTAACTATACCCTTGATTATATAATTTTTATACTTTATCTATTTAATTCGTGCAAAAGTATCCAAAATTTGATTCTAACAGAAGTTCTACATTATTGAAAGGTATTCTATTTCTCCATTAGAAAAACAATTCTGATATTACAATACCCTTACAAAAACTGTTCTTCTAAAGGTACATTCCCAGTGATCATGCTGTGGTTTTATAGTATAGAAAGAGACGGATGGATTGTACCTGTACCAGGAAGGTTGAAAGGATGGAAAATATGGGTTTGTATTTGGTTGGATGTGAGAAAGAGGAGAGAAAAAAAAAGAAATAAAAAAGTAGTAAAAGTCAAGAATTGACAAGGGTTTTTAGACGACATTGGTCAAGAAAGAAGAAAATTTTATATTTTTTGAGCCATGAAAGTTCTGACGATTAGGGTAATAAAATTTTTAAGGAAACCTGTACGAGTTTTAGCTGGTGATTGGTATGCTCGTAAAATTTGAAAATAGGAAATGAAAGAGCCAATGTAGTTTAGACTTTTAGTCTTGATATATATTTGGAAGTGAAATAAGATACTAAGGTGACATGGAGGAGATTTTTGAATTATTAAATGAAATTGATTTTACTTTGTTGGAATCAAGTAATGTAAATGTTGAAAAGGCTAGTGATTTAATATCGGATTCGAGTCATGATATCAGTGTAAGAAAAAGTAGGGAATCAAGTGATGATATAGATTTGGAGGGATTATGTGAAGAAGTGATACGAGGTCAATGTGTAGACAGAACTGATTTCAGATCTTTAGTAACTGAGTTAGATTCTGATTTTTGGAACGTTGAATGTCGATCTGAAGGTGACTTAAGGACAATAATAGAAGAATTGGAATCAGTGGGTTTGAAATTTAATGTGAACAGTGGTTTTGACGTTTTTTGTGGAGGGAAAACTGTGAAGTGTCCTTGTGAGTGGAACTCGTTACCTGCGGACAAAAGAATTGCCTTGCTTGATGAATTGAGGCAGCAGGTAGCGTTCCATGGGGTTTCTGGAGCTTTTTATTTAAGAGGGATATTTTACAATATTGGCAAAGATAATGTGTTAAAAAGGGTAAGTTGGTTTTGATGGTTTTTTAAAACAGTTGCCTATTTTGAAATAGTATTTAATTTTCTGTATTATTAACAGTTGGATCCTTCACGAATTCGGTGGATGCAGGATGGAAGGCGATTGGTGAGGCCTAATTTCAGGTTAAAACCGAGAATTCGTCTTCCAAAACAATGGCAAACCAATCGTCGAATGAAAATCGAGGATTGGTTGAGGCCATGTAAAAATTTTGGAGAACCTTTTTCTTCCGGGGGAATGAGGTGGATAATACATCAGCAGAAAATTTTTCGTGTAAGTAATAGGAATATATCTTGTTAGTTGTTTGTAAAATTTGGATTGTTCATACATCTCTCTCATTCTTTTGTGTTTTTTTTTTTTTAGGTAGGGCCTGAAGATTTAAAATGGACGGGTCAAAATTCGTATATTGCAATCAAGGTAAATGACCGTTATATTGATTGTTGTGGGCGAATTTTGCGTATACCCATGGATTGGTTTTACGTAAATAGTAGTAGGCTAGAAAAAAACAAGAAAATTCTTTCGCATATTATAAGGAATAACATGGAGGATGTTCCTTTCATTATTAAAGAGAAACGATACCGTATCATAAATGATGAAGTTGTTGAGGTAATGTATAAAATTATTTATTCACTAATTTGTCTAATTCAAAAAAAAATTTATTTGTTTAAAAATAAAAATTTCATTTTCAGTTTTGGGGCGACTGCAAGGATTAATTTTTGTGATGAATATATTTAGTTTAATATTTATACATATTTGTGATTGATTTTTTTTTTTGTGTGTGCGTATTGTCTTATGAATGTTGTTGTTTTTTGTTTGAAATATTTAGTTTTATTTATATTACTTACGTTATGCATTTTCTTTTTATTATAAAAAGGAATTAATATTTGTGATTTTAATGTAAGTTAGATCAGAGTCATGTATTTTTCTGAATGGGTTTGGACTGAATGTAATAGCTTTGTTAACCTTAGGTATAAATAGGGATGTTTTGGACGGTCTGCTTCAGTTTTTCTCCAGCAGTCAACATGGAGAACGACCGACCAGAGGACTTTGAACCCCCTGTGAAGCGGCTGGCTTTGGGAAATTTAGAAGAGTCGAGTGGTTCCGAAACTGAGGTCGAAGAATCGAGTGGTTCCGAAACTGAGATTGAAGAATTGACCGATTCGGAGGTCGAAATAGAAGAGGCACCAGCTCCTGAAATAAATGCAGTGGATCGTGTGCATGTATCGAGGGATCTGTACTCGTATGCCTGTTTTCTTGAAGATCGGGAGACCTGGGCAATCGAAATGCTAGATGACTGGGGAATGAGTCGGAGGCGTTTGATACGTGAAGAGGAGGATTTCCCTGACGAGGGAGTAAGTATTAAATTTCTAATATTATTATATCTTGATGGTGAAATTGATTTTATTTGGTTTGTTTATTTATTTCAGTTTGAATCCGCTGAAAACGAGCCTCGGATTAGTGAGGGAAGGGATCTGTGGCCGCTTAACCATATACCCCAGGACCCAGAGGATTTTATTGCCCCTGATTTTGAGGATTATTGGGAAGTCCATTATTCTCCCTTTCACCCTGATCCAGATTGGTTTTGGGTGACGGTGCGACGTGAACAACTTTATGGGTAGTACCGTAGTGATTAAGATTTATATATAAAAAAAATTTTGGTTTTTTAATATTTAAGTAAAAATAGTTGTAATATACATTTTATTATAGTTTTGTTTTGATTATGTATTTTATATTATTATTATTATTATATTTATATAGTTTGTGTTTTTCTGTCTAAATGTAAAATATACTTATTTTTTATGGAATTGTTGTTTATTTATTTGCATGTCATTAATTAGAATTTAAATTTTAAGTCATTTAGAAGTGGTTTTGTTGATAGGCGAAGAGGAGTTTTCTGATCTAGTTTAATTTCATTTATATTTTTATTAGTTTTTTTTGAAATTTTTTGAATTTTAATTAGTATTATTAATAGAATAATTATTATAAGAAAAGTAACTATAGTATGTGCTATATATATTTTATGTGCACTAGAATTAAAAATAGATGGGATAATTTTCTGAATATTAGCATATTTTGTGAGTAAGAAAACATGACTTTCAAAGGTCGATATAAGCATGTCATCTTTTTTATGAAAAAGATGTAATACATTTTTTAACAAGTGAGGTTTTGTGATCGACATATTATATAAGAAGGGAGAAATTATTTCGAGAGAAATGGTCGATTTACTAATTGGAATCGAGTTATCCATTAATTTTGGGTAATTCTTAATATTGTAGTATGGAATTGATGAGTCCAAATTACAGTCAGATTCTATTTGTAAAATTCCTATTCCTTGAAGAGTAATAAGGGTTTTGGAATTTTTGGAGCAAGATAAAAAGATTTGCTTAGGAAGAATAGTTGAATAAAGCCATCCACGGTGTGACAACAGTGGTGTTAAAAAGGGATATTCATTGAAAGTTATAAATGTTTTACATTTATACGGTTAGGATTTTATAAACATTGATGTTTCGCAAATAGGATTATTTTGAGTACTGTATATGGAATGAGGAGGGTGACAAAAATTTTGAAGTCCATTTTGGTGGCATGAAGCGAGGAAATTTTCATTTGTTGTGAAGTAAGATTCGTTATTTGGAGAAATCGCGATATAAGAAAATTGAGGTTTTATGAATATAGGTATAATATAATCAGTGTTGAAGTCAAAATGTATAGGGGTTGAATGTGTTTTAAATACTTGAAATTCTTCAGAAGATGGAATTGGTATGGTCATAGTAAAAATTAAGTAGTTGTTGAAAGTAAAGTATCTTATTTTAGAAAATGGAATGACCATAGAAAAAAGAGACGTTGGAAGGTGAGGATCTTCTTTGTTGGATTTGAAGTCTAGGAAGGTATCTGGAAGCAGCATGGGGTGCCATAAATTTGTGGCGGCATGGGTCATAGCTTCCGTAAGCTGTGTTAGGAGTGATAGAAAGGATCGGGATACTTCATGCAAGTCCATCAGCCAATTTGCTGCAAGAATTCTATAAATGTGCAAATTTGGGTAAATTTGTGATTTATGCCAGTCTTTGTACATCGTAACGTTATTGAGATTGGATGAAAGATTTTTAATTTGTTCAGAAAATGGATTTGGAAGTAGGAATAAATTTTCTTTAGGCCAATAAAGAGAAGTTTCTTGTCTTATTTTTGATTGTAGAAGAACTTTTTGAATTTGATGTAAAAATGGATCACTATTTTTGGGAATTTTAGTGATGTTATGAGCTTGTCTGGATATAAATGAAATTTCTCCGAGAAAATAATTTATACGTTCTTTCATAAATTCAAGCTGAGTGTGGTGATTATATATATTACAGTTGTTTGCAATATTTGTGAGTATACAATGTTCATAAAGTTTGTGAGATATATCTACTATTTTATATTTTAAGTTTTCTGGTTGCAAAATGTCAAAATAAGAGATAAAATTATAATTTTCGGAAAATAGACGTATTTTTGAAATTGGTTCAAAATAAATACCAGATGAGTGATAAAATTGTGAATTGATATACAAGTTATCTGCTTTAGAAGTGAAAAACAGAATTAGCATCAAGTATACGCCATAAGGCGGTTGGTATAGGAATTTCATTATGCTTCTCGAATGGCTGAAAAAGAAAAAAAGGATTAGTATTGGATAAAATTGGATGTTTACATATGGTTGGATTTAGGTCTAGAAGTTTTTTGGAAAAAAGGGGAAAATAGATTACTAAATGTTGAAGAGTTTCGTGGTGGAAGTGGAGGGGGAACTTGTGTTGATTTATCAGCTTTAAAAACATTCCGTCTACGGCACTCTTTTGTAGTATGCATTTGAGTGTTACAATATCTACATGAATTTTCCCATGATACTAATTTCGGTCTTGAATCAGTTTGAACACTTTGATTCTTCGTTTTTTTTGTTTCTTTACATTTATTATTATAAAAATCCTCATCGCAAAGATCATAAGATCTTATTAATATTTGTAGTAATTTTAAAGCAGCTCTATTTTCGGCTAACTCGCTTGTAGGACCCGCTTGTACAGCAAAATGATCGTTTGTATTAACTTGAGCAAGAAAAAATGATTTGGTTTTTGAATTTGGATCAGGATAAACGATGTATTGTGGTAACGGTAATCCATATTTTATCGTAAAATTTCTCAAAATTTCCACGTGGTTTAAAAGTCCCAGAGAGTCTGTTCTACATATCTTTTTTTTGTAACTTCGCACGTGGGTAGGCTCATCATAGTAATTCTCCATTATAGATGATTTCCTGAATCAGTATGGAATATTTATATTAGAATTTATTGTACTGATTGGGGGGTCTATATCCGCATTTAAAACATTTCTTAAAGCTTTTTCCAGAAAAAGGCGATGTAGTAGAAGTATTATTTCTTTTTATTTTATAAGGATTTATATTTTTAAAACGACTGTTAATATTAGGTTTTGTTATCTGACCACTCGTTGAAGGTTTTGGATCATTTATAAGTGATTCTTGGATTGTAACATGCAAATGTTCTAGTGAGTTTATTAAATTTACTTCACATTTTTTATCTTTTTGCAAAAGAAAATTTATTGTTTTTATAGCTGCGAAATCCATTGCTGTTTTTATTGTGTTTCCAATTCCTATTCGTTTGATATCATTAATAAAACAAATTGCTATGTATGTTGAGTTTTTTGATGAAGTTTTTACTCGTAATACTGTATATTTTGGATACTCGATTTTATTTTGAGTACAAATTTCGTTTAATTTTTTGAAATTTTTACCAATAGAATTCGGTTGGACGTTTTCATTTGTTTCCTTTGATTCATTAATTAAGGCATTATATAAATTTTGTGCTACCTTTTGCTTTACGTTTTCTTTATCTTTGCCACTATTCATTATTATATAATTGTTATATTGTAAATTAACGTGAAATAGACATTCATTATTATTGGTTTGTTCAATGAGTATCTCATAAATGAGGGGTGGATCTCCTCTTTGTTGAATAATTTTGTTTAGTAAGGTTGTGAAAGGAACATGCGACATTCTTTAAGATGTTAGATTCGGATTGAATAATGTGATCTACTAAGTTCTTCTTTTAGTTCAGAGTGAGGATAAAGAGTAGTCTTCGTACTATTATGATCTTTACCTGAATTGGTATTTTCGTTAGGAGTTGAACTTTTAGTTTCCTCTATGGGGTTTTGTGGTACTGAAGCTGTAAGCAGTGGTTGATGGCTCTCAGCGGGAGGTCCAGCAGGTCAGTTGGTACCTAAGTGTAACAAAAGGTTAGTGACCGAATCCCAGAAGGCGCCTAGTAAATGGAGAGACCATCCAAATAATCTATGTAATGCATAACCATGAATAATGGTATCTGCTATTAATTTGATCCCTCTAATTATTATAATTAATCCAATTAGACCTGCACTAGTAGTACCGAAATTTGTAAAAACTGTCCAAAATCTACCCCAAGCTGATTCAGCAATTTTATCAATTACTTCTTGGTTAAATAAATTTGTCAATGATATTCCTTGATTAATATTCGGATGTCCTGTTAATTCTCTAGCCAATTCTCATTTGTTTTTCTGCTGGAAACATTATATGATCTCGTAGCTTATCAAGGTCAAATTGAGAATAAATGCCACTTGTTGCTAAGGATGAAGGATTTGTGTATTTCCAGGTTGCTTTTGTGAGAGGTTTAACTATAGTTGGTGCTATGGATTCGACAGGATTTGGAAGTAATTTGTACCAGGTTTCTCCAAAAAGGTACATTGGTGGAAGGAAAGAATTGCAATTTGTTTGGATACCTGCTTTTGTTAATATATGAGTTCGTGGAGAAAGGAAAAAGGATTGATTTCCTCTAAATATTGGTAGTTGTAGATAACATTCTTCAGTTTTGCGATATTTTACTTCAACCGGTATACATTTTACGATATGTACTACTTCTCCTGCAATTACTGACATATATCCTGGGCCTTTCATTAAACTTGCTGTTCAAGTATGCATCGTTGAGTAAGAACATCGTGATAAAGTCTATTTACTTCAGTGCGTATGTGTCGTTCTACATATATAAATTTAGAGTTGACGTATGTGAAAATGTCCATATTTTGAACTTCTAAATGTTTATTTTCTAAAAATGAATTCCCAGGTCTGGTTTCAAAAATTAATAATTTTGGATGTTCAGTTTGTATTAAAACGTAACTGCAAACTGGTTTTTCTTGTTTTTTCAGCCAGTACAAAGGTTATATCTTCAGTCGTTAAAGAATACAAGGTTTCAGAAATGTCTGTCGTGTTGTCATATGTTTTATTTGCTGGTCCTTCATAAATAATTTCATATTTGTTAAAATTACATACGTCATTAGGTAATGTATCCCAGAATGTTTGTCCATATTCTACGTCTGTACAGAATGTGTCTGAAAGTGTGCATATTATTCCAGATCCTAATTGAATTTTATTTGAATTTAAATGAATAGTCGCGTAATGTTCTTGTAAAGTTATTTTGAATATTGCTTGGACTACGACATTATTCCATGTTCCATATGGGTCAGAAAATTGTGTACCAGTACAGTCTCCATTAGGTGTTACAGAACCTGCTAAAGTAACGCTATGAAATGAAGTTTCATTTACTTTTAACTTTGATATCTGAAGAGAAGGGGTTACTAAAAATGTTCCTATTGTGTGCATTTGATTACATTGATCTCGTGTAACATCATGTATATATTCACTGTGGCCATTTGCAACTATGGAACTGTGAGAATGCATACCACAATGAGAGATGGCGCGTCGAATTTCTATTTTGCATTGTATTACTTTTGTATTTGAAAATCCAGTTAATTGTAAAAGTTGTATATAAACTCTTTCAACATGTACTTGAGATCGAGGTAGATCACATTCTCCTACCTCTAGTAAAGATAATGTCGTAATATTTGATTGATTTGAAACGCAATCGAATCCTATGATGGCGTAGACTGTTGTTATATAGTTGAATTTGCAAATGAGCAGTGCCAAAAGGAAGCCTCGTAATCCCATCTCTGGAAAAAGGAGGTTCCAATTAGCAGCTTGCTTTGTAAAAAAAGAATTAATAAAATTACTTAATAAACAATTTTGTTGTTACTGTTATATATATATATATATTTTTTTTTTTATGATATTTATTAAGTTTTTTATTTTATGTACTTAGTCTATAATATCCAACATGTCAGCTATGACAATATGATCTGATAGGCGTAAACTGATAATCAAGTTTTTGTATGCGTCTGGTCCTCTTGTTTTGATTGTTGAAAAAATGTCTTTTATTGTATCTGGATTGTTTAGGTTTTTGCTCCATGTGGGAATATTACAGTCGTCTTGGTTAAAAATTCCAGTTTGAATTAAGTATGGCCAGAGAGCTACCATGTCGATAAAACAGGGAACTATTTTAATGAGATCATCTATGCGTTTGCGATGAATTTGATCCATTATATCTGGAATAATGTGTTATGTCTAAATTTGTTGTATATATTTTTTATATAAAATATATATTTTTATATAAATTTTATATATGTATATTTTTTTTATTTTTGCCATTTATCGACAAAATAAAATTTCTATATTTTGTTCAAATTGTATATGTATACATATTTTTTATAATTAAAGTAAAGATATTTTGTTTTTTATCATATTTTTTTTTTATTCGTCTACTTTTGTACTTGTACGTGTAAGCGTTTTAGTCCGTTAATGTGAACTACAGTAGGTTTGCCTTTATAGCTTATTTTGACATTCCCTTTTCCTAACACTTCCAATATTTCATAAGGCCCTGTATAATGGTTCTCTAGTTTTTTTATTTTACCTCCTTTTAATAAAAATACGTTGTCTCCAATTTTTACTTCTAAAGGATTTATTTTTTTATCATAATATATTTTCGATTTTTCTTTTGCTGAAATAAGATTCTCTCTTGCTTGTGTTCGCATTTCGTGTAGTTGAGTTACAAAATTAATTAAATAATCATCATACGTTTGTAATTTTTCTTGTTGTGATAAAGGTTCGCTGGAAGGTTCACGAGCTAATTTACCAAAAACCAATTCATAGGGTGTGCATTTTGTGCCTTCATGTACACTAGTATTATACGAGAACATTGCTAGTTCAAGCCAATCATCCCATTCTGAATATATAAGTTACCAGATTTTGTTTCAGGTAGTGGACCAACAATGTCCATTGATATTTTTGCAAAAGCAGTAGTGGGTGTGTCTGTGATTACCATAGGATTTTTTGTTTTGACTCTGATTAATTTTTTCAGTTGACATTGTAAACAGCCTTGAATATATTTTTGAATGTCTACTTTCATATTTTCCCAAAAAAATTTTTGGCGAATTCGACTATAAGTTTTTATGACTCCTTTATGGCCTCCTAATGCTGAAGAATGAGCTTCTTCAATTAAATGAGTTCGTTGTTCTTTTGTTGGATATTGCGTTATTCCATTGCAAACTATAATTTTTGTAGTTGAATTTGAAAAAATTGAGTCAAAAATAAATTTCACTTCTTCCCAAAGTATATGATTAATTCTGGAAGTTTTAGAAATACTAATTGACCGTAACTTCAGATTTTGAGATAATTCATGTAATGAGTATATTGATAATTTTATATTATTTAAAGTTTCGGATAAATTGTCTTTAGTTTCTTCTTCAATTGGAATTGCAAAATGGTAGTAGTTTCCTTTTTTAATCTCTTTTGCTATCCCTTTTTGTAAATTTTTAAATTTTGGTAAAATTTCACGTTTTTCTAAAGTTTTTGATCCGTTGTCGCGAGGAGTTCCATTTGTTGTAACAAAATATGCATAATTATCTTTTCGCATAGTTAATTGATCGCGACATTCAACTAAATTTTTCCTTGTTATAATTTTTTCTGTTTGAGAGTTTATAGGAGGAGGTTCTGGGGGTGGGCGATTATAATTATCATAATCTTTATCGATTTTTTCACAATTTATTTGAGATCTTCGGTTTAATCTCAAATTTTCTTCAAAATAAGGCTCTTCAAATTCTTCTTCCAATTTTTCTTCTTGGTTTTCTTCAAACTTCTCTTCAAAATTTTCCTCAAGATTGTCTTCAAAATTTTCTTCAAAATTCTGTTCGAAATTCTTTTCGAAATTGTCTTCAAGATCATCTTCAAAATTATCTTCCAAATTTTCTTCATAATTTTCTCCATCATTTTCTTCGTGTGAGGTTTCAATGTCGTTGATTTCATCTTCTGAGGTTGAAAAATAATTCTCACTTTCTTCGCTTTCAAATTCATTAATATTTTTTCGCTTCTTGGCATTCTTCTTCATTTTGTTTTTTGCTTGAGCTTGTTTCAAATAATCTAAATAATCAGGATCAGAGTCGGAATCTGATTCTACTTGTGTTCGGTTTCCTTTTTGCATATTTATTTCTGGTAAATCATCTTCATATATTTGTTTTCTTGGTCTACCTCTCTTTCTTTTTGTTTGTGAGGGAATATTTTTCAAATTTGTAAGTAGATTTTTCCTTGGCCTACCTCGAGGTTTTTTCACAAGAGGTTTAGAAGAAAAATTTTTGTCTAATTTTTCTTGGATTTCATTTTGATTCAAATTTTTTGCTTTTTCTTGTTGTATTCTCTTTTGAGCTCTTGTGGTAATAGTTTTCCATGATAAATTTTCGTATTTTTTGGAAAACATTGGACTTAATAAACATAATGTCATAAAATTAAGTTTTGAAGCCATATTTTTGAATAAATTTGTGTATTTTAAAATGTTCTCACCAATTTCACTAAATGATTCTTCACTAAGGAATTCTTGTAAAAATTCTGGAAATTTTGAGTTAATATTCAATATTTGGGCTTCTGAAATTTCGCTAAAATGATCTGCGTCGTCTGGTACGACTCCTGGATTCAAGTTTCTTCGTTTTAAAGGTCTTAACTCATTTTTAGAGTTTTCTTGTTTATTTCTTGTAAAAGTTTTCTTGAAAAACGTTTTTTCTTGAGAAGTCATAAAGGTATCATTGTCATCAACTTGTAAATATTTTGATTTCTCCTTGTTATCATCAATAGGGTTTCTTGAGAGAGCGTCTGCATTTACATTCATTTTTCCTGCTTTGTAAATTACATCAAAATCATATTCTGCGAGTTTTAATCTCCAATGTGATACTCGTGAACACGGGTCTTTAGAATTTTGAAACCAAACTAGAGGTTTGTGATCAGTCACTAAGGTAAATTTTCTTCCATACAAATAAGGACGAAAATGAGTTACACAAAATATTATAGCAAGGGCTTCTTTTTCATATGTATCATATTTTTTCTCAGTATCACTTAGACTACGTGAAGCATATGCTATTGGTTTATCTTTACCTATTTTACCTTGTGATAAAATACCTCCTATTGCAAATCCTGAGGCATCTGTCGGAGTATAAAGGGTTGAGAAAAATCAGGTCGTTGTAAAAGTGGTTCTTCACATAATTTTGCTTTTAAAATTTCGAAAGCTGCTTGTTGTTTTTCTGTCCAATTAAAAGGTATATCTTTTTTCAGAAGTTGAGTTAAAGGACTTGCAATTTTTGAAAATCCATCAATAAATCGTCTATAATATCCTGCTAAGCCTAAAAATTGTTTAACATTTTTCTGTGTTTTTGGAATTGGAAAGTTTTTTACAGCTATTATCTTTTTTGGATCTGGACGTACTCCATTTTTATCAATTATATGACCTACATATCCTACTTCAGGTCGTAAAAATTCGCATTTGTCTGGTTGTAAGTGAAGATTTGCTTTTCTAAGTCTTTCTGCTAAATTATTGAATTTAATTTCGTGCTCTTCTAGAGTATTTGCATATATAACTATGTCATCAAGATATACAAAAAGTTCCGTTCCGATTAATCCAGTTAATGTTAAATCCATTAATCTCTGAAATGTGGCTGGTGCAGTTTTTAAACCTAAAGGCATTCTATCGAATTCGTAATGACCGTGAGGTGTAGAAAACGCGGTTTTATGCGAGTCTTTTGGGTCCATTTTTATATGGTGAAAACCGGCAGCTAAATCAAACACTGAAAAATATTTTGCTGACCCTAGAGAATCAAGTATATCGTTTATATTAGGTAGAGGATACGAATCGCCAATTGTTTTTTCATTTAATTTACGAAAATCAAGAACCATTCTCCATTTTATTTTTCCTTGGGAATCAGGTTTTTTAGGAACTATCCACACTGGAGTGTTATATGGTGATTGTGAGGGCTTGATTATTTTATTTTTTAATAATTCATCGACTTGTCTTGTAATTTCTTCCTTGTGAACTGGGGAAAATCTATATTGTCTTGAAAAAATTGGAGCGTCATCTACAGTAGGAACTGAATGTTGTAATACATTAGTAGCTTCAAGTGGTTCTCCTGGAATTTGAAATCTGTCTGCATTATTTTTAATTAATTTTTCTACATGTTCATATTCATCTTGATTTAAGTGGTCTAATCGAAGAAGTTTTTTAATACATTCTACTCTGTCTTCGTCTGTTACATTATAAAATTTGCATGAGTTAACTAGAGAATTGTCAGTTTTTAAAAAGTTATTTAATATTTTACTTGATAAATCTTCGTTATTTGTTTGTTTGAAAGTAATTAAATTTTCAATTTGTTTATAACATTCTTGTTCTTCAAAGTCTTCTAAATTAACTAATGGGACGGATAATGTAATTGGGATTTCATTTGTGTTTGCAAATTTTAAATAGGCTTATCTCTTGTGATTTTTTACAACTGCGTCACCTACGTAGACTCCATCTTGGATATGCAATCGAGGTACATACCCTTCACTCTTTTCTGTATTTTTTATATTAACATAAAATGTTATAACTGTTCGAGCTGGAATAGTAAATGTATTGGTAGATTTAAAAGGGTAACAGTGGTTCTCAATTTCTAAGCATTTTGAAGTATAGTTTATATTCACACTATTATCTTGAAAAAATTCTGATCCCAATACTCCATCTTCTTCTACTGGGACTTCATTCGGAATAATGTTAAATATTGTTGGGTAACCAAAAATGTTTATTTTTACTTGTCCTAATGTGTAAAGTGGTAAATCATTAATTCCTGTAAGTTTTAATACGTTTTGGCTATTTATTGGTACTTCAGGGTTGAGAACCTTTTGTTTAATTAAATTTCGAGCAGCACCAGTATCAATCATCATGTGTGTTGGATTTTTTAGACCTTCCGTTGATATTATAATTGATGGAATTGAAGTGGACTTTGAAATATTTATTGTTTTTGTTGTATGATCGTTAGAAGTGGATGCCAGTGGTTCTCGATTTATGCTTTCCTCAGTGCACCCGTGCTGGGGAGAGCTTTGGAGTTTTCCTGATTAGCTGTTTGTGATTGGTTATTTGGTCGTATCTTGCAGTCTCGTACTGAATGACCGGGTTGTTTACAGTAATTGCAAATTATTTCAGTATAATTTGAATTTTGTTGAGTGTTATTATTTTGTAAAAATCTATTTTCATATGGTTTATTTCGATTTTGAAACTGTCCTGAGTTAAAGTTTTTATACTGTCCTGGATTCAATTGTCTATTAGTATTATTAACATTATTGTTATTATTGTAAAAATTTCTAGGAAAATTATTATTATTGTTGTATCTTTGTTGTAAAAAATTATTATTGTTTCTATAATTGTTATTTCTATTTTGTAAAAAATGATTGCTGTTATTATTAAAATTATAATTTTTTTTTCTCAAAAAATTGTTATTTGGAAAATTATTGTAATTGTTTCCTTCAAAATTATTATTATTATTACCTCTTTCACCATTGAAATTAATATATCTTCGTTGGTTAGGATTCAAGAAATTTTGTTGTTTATTCTTAAGAACTGCATCTTGAGCTTTACTTAAATGAAAACATTTTTCAGTTGTGTGACCTGATTTTTTACAAATTAAACAAATAGTTTTATTTTCAAGTACTACGTTGAATCAGGTGGTTTTATTACTTTTATTATTATTAGTTGATTCTTCGGTTTTTAAATAATCCGTATTTCTATTTCTTCGCAGTGCAGAAGATGCAGCCAGTCTTCGTTCTATGTCTATTGTATCATTAACTACTTCCTTAAATGTGTCCTTTTCTTCTACACGAATTTCTAACTCAGGACGCAAACCTCGTATAAAACATTGAATTACATCTCTTTCTAAATTTTGTTTGAAAGCATTATCTACCTGTCCGTAATTATTAAGTCTGTGAGCATCTTCTATTCTATCAGCAATTTCCTTAATTCTAGCAGCATAGGAAAGGACATTTTCTCTTTCCCACATAAATGTATTAACTAATTCTCCCTGCAATTGATATACGCTTTTCGCAGGTGCATATACTCTTTTCAATTTTTCTATTAATTCCTCTATTGTTGCATACGTTGACCCAAAAATACATTTTCGTGCCTTACCAGACAATTTACCTCTCAATAGACGTGCAAGATTTTCTTGGGCAGCAGGTGTCGGCAGCATTGCCTTTGCTTCCATGCAACCCTCAATAAAATGGGACAATGGGAGGTTACTTCCGTCGAACAAAGGGACCACTTGCGTCGCGTAAGGATACCTGCTGGCTGTTAGGTATGGCTACGGCCATCTCTTCGTTGTTTACTATTACGGGATTATCCTGATTTATGACTTCTGTATCGCTTTTGTCGTCGTCACTATCGTTGTTACTAATTAGAGAGTCGCGTGCCAATGAGGTTTTCAATTTTTCTTTCAAAGTTCTTTTTTCTATTGTTATTACCGTTGAGCTTAGCAAGTTAGATCCGTCAAAATAAGATAACTCGTTCGTTAAAGTTTGATCTTGATTACTAGATCCTGTCACAATGCTCAAATCTGGACAGAAACTTGAATGAAATCCGCTAGTATTACTAGAATTTTCACTTGATATGATTTGATCATTAATTAGAGTCTTGTCGAAACGTGAATCGTCTAGCTGAAGAGTGTTATCTAGTTCTTGTTCAGCAGAAAAAGTGTTCGAAATATCCTTGTATTTATTATAATCGACTAAATTTTCTTTGATTTTACCTGATCTTTTTAGTTTCAAGGAATCTATTTGATTCTGATCTGCAATTTTTGCGAGTTGATTGTCTTGTTTTGCTTTACTACGCGTAATAACTTTTTGGGCGGATTCTACAGGGGTATTTGAATTTGACATTGAGTCATTATAAATTTACAGTTTCTTTTTGCTGAGCGTTATCTTAGATTATTTATTGTTAATTATAGATTGTTTATAACAATTTTAAAAAAACTACATGTAAAATTTTGTTTGTAAATAAAGTGAAATTAGTAAAAATATAATTTTAATTTATAAAAATTCAAAAAAGTTATAATAATAATTTCAAAATATAATTTAATTATTTTTATTTGTTTATAACAATAATTAATATTTTTACTCTTTTATTAGGAAATAAGATAATAAAATAAAAATATAATTCTATAAAATATTCAAATAAATAAATAATCGCTCAATTTTCGTAAAATTATAATGTTAAATAATACATTTCTTAAAATTATAACAATATATATATATATATATTTTGTACCAACCACGTGTGTCTTATAAATTATAATGATCTATTTTATTAATTTATTGAATTATAAATTGTTTTTTTAAATAAGTAAAATTGTTCATAACAAGGATATGATAAGATTCGAGTTATGCACAATTTATTTTTCTCTAGACTGGACAAGTTAGGCTCAAGCTCAGATCCTTGGACAATCTTTGCAAATAAAAATATTCTGTTCCTTAACAGAGTTAAAATTAAAGTTATAAACAATACAATCACAAGCACTTCGAACTTTGCCCTACCCAATGATCGTAATCAATGGTGACCGTTCAACGTACCCAAAAGGGACTTATACTCTTGTGTGCTGTTTTTTTGTTTGTTTTAACTTAAATCAAAACTTAGTTAACAAATTAGAATAATTTTTTAAATAAGATAAGTTACTTAATCACTTAGGTTAGCCTCAAGGTCAGATCCCTGCGTGATTTTTCAAACTTATTTTATTTTATACAATTTATAAAAATTATAAAATTTCAAAGAAATGATTTGATTATTAAATCATTAAGGTTAGCCTCAAGGTCAAATCCCTTTGTGATCTAACAAATCTATTTTATTGAAATTTCAAGTTACAAGTTGAAATAATATTTCATAATCATTTATTTATTCACTAGAAATAATCAATGTGTTAATTTTCAATTGACTTGTGTTTCCCGGGCCGATGCACCAGGAAAAAGGAAGTATGTTACGTCACAAGTACGCAAATTTACTTACTTTGATCGAAGATTCCTCGTTTTAAGTTAGGATCGAATGATCCTCGCTTAGGGATGAGGATAAGTCAATGAAAGACACAATGATTATGAAAATAATACAAATTTACGACACTGTTCGAAGATCCTTACAAGATCTATTCAAGTCTACGATGACTTTTACGACTCCCGAACTTGGATTTGAAATTGTACCGGTCGAATTTTATTAATCTCAAACTCAGAGATTTTCGAAGTTAAATTGAAATGCTGCACTGGACTATTGTCGCGAGACCGGTTATAAATCCGAAGGAAAATTTAAGTGTCGAACTAGACGAAGAATTTACTGACTGCTTTCTCTTGGTGTGGGCCTCTTTTATATTTTTTCATACAAATTGACGGTCAGCGAAAATCGTGACGTAGTCATATCTTCTTAGAGGAGAAGGGACCCTATACTGCTCCCTACTTCCCCTACTCCCTATTCCCCTTTATCGATTTTCTCATAGATTTCTAACTCAAACCAGCCTGTGTGTATTATATACATTCAAATACGTCGCGGGACGTGACAATACCTATAACCTTATTTATTATTATAAACAATCTTTCCCATTGCATGGAGATTGTTGTTTTAATTTTGAGTTTTCTTAATATGTTTAGGTCCTTGAACCGACCCCTTTACCTGCCTCTGCTGACCGTGCATAAGCGCTCAGGTTACGAGAACCGTGAATGAACTATTTATTGTTTATTTGAGTCTTGCGTAAATACTTCGCTTGGGTAATAATAAAATATTTTTATGAAATTAGAACTTATTATAACTTTTAATATTTTATTCACGGTTTGCTCGTAACAAACCACACCGGAATATTGCGCTTTCGTCCCCGAGAGCAGGGGTGGTACAAGGAAGGCCTCACACAACATTTGGACATTCCATTAACATCAATTAAAATTACTAAATCGTTGATAATAATTCTTAATTAATGGACTTTTCCCTCTTACCTTAGCATTAAGTTCAATTTGTGTATCACATTAAAAAGAAAAAAAGAAAACAATTAATGGCTATGATCGACATGTCGTCGTCCCAACATTCGGGTTCAAATTAGCCTAGCTTTTCCTCCGTCTTCCTTTTACATTGGTTGCAAGCTTTGTGCTGGTAATCGGGTAGCTGCCTTCGATGTGGAAGTACTGATTGGTGCGGTCCTGTTCTTTGGAGCAGGTGTATTCGTGGTGGTGGTGTATCATTGTTCTATTCTGAATTCATGTGAATGGGAATCATCTGCTTGATTGCCCGCTGGTTCCTCAGCGAAACGAATAGCTGGTTGATCCTCGGCTTTACCCCTTCGTTTTGGGCATGGCCTCCAATTTGTCACTGCTGTTATCAGTTTGGCGCGACCATCGTCGTATGTGAGAAGGCCAGCGACGGGGCCGATGATGCCTCCCAGGAATCCTAGCATTGGGGTTGTTCTTCGTCGTCTTAGCCCCTGGGGCAAGTGTGCTGGTAATTGGGCATCGGTTCGTCGGTTTAGTTCTTCTGCCTCATGGGTTATTTCCTGATGTAATTTGTAGGCAGCTTCCCATTTACTTTCCAGATGGAAACTTTTTATTAGATGTTGACATTCAGCTCCCAGCATCGGTTGGCACATTGCGGTGAGCGCAGTTAGCCGTGATTTATACGCCTCCAATCGAAGGCATAGCTTCTGAGTGTCCAGGAAGCTGGTGATCCTCCAGGTGGAAACTCTGCTCCTCATTACGCCCTGGTATTCGTAGTAGAGGCCGGTACTGGCCTCAAAGGGCAGGATCCGGTAGGTCTCGGTCCCTTGGCTGATGGTGTTTTTGAGCATGGCACTTGCTGCCAGAAATAATAATAGAATGGTGGTTTCCATGATGTTACCTGTGAAATTTTATTGTCGTTAGTCATAGTTCTAGTATGGGAAGTTGGGCACAAGTCGCCAGGGTTGATTCGAGGGGAAGTCCCCTTTATTGGTGTAATACATATATGTATGTATATATTTATTATATTTTTATTTTAGTTATTTCTCCTTGGCGACATGTCCTCAACTTCAGTGCCTGGTTATGATGCACACCAGCAAACCTCCAATACTTCATCCATGAAAGATCAAAAGCTTGTCGGCGTGCTTCATGCAACGCTCCCCGAACTTGTCCTCTAGGATTACGTTATTGTTTTCGGTAAACCCGGCAATAGTGAATGGTCCTTCTCTCCTACTGTCGAATTTCCCTTCCCTAACTTCTTTTATTGCGTAGACTTGGTCACCTACTTTACCCTTCAAGGGTCGAGATTTGCGATCGTAGAATTCCTTTGAGCGTTGTTTGACCCTGACCAAATTCCGTGTCGCGATTTTCTGTATTTCCGATAGTCGGACTATCAGGTCACGCAAGTAGGAGCCGTAGGTTTCCAGTTCCTCGCCCTGGGGGAAGGAACTAGGGGTCCTAGCTAATCGCCCAAACACTAGCTCATAGGGTGTAAAATTGGTCGCCTCGTAAACCGAGGTATTATAGGCGAACATTGCGAACGGAAGCAGACGATCCCAGTCATCGAAGTCGCTCGCGTAATATTTGATATAATCCGTTAATACAATATGACTTCGTTCCAACGAACCATTGGTCTGAGGTCGATAGCCCGAAGTCGTCAGCTGTTTGATATTGAACAGCTCTTCCAATTTCCTCATGAGTTTGCTTACAAAACTTCCTCCTCTGTCCGTAAGTATGGCTCTAGGAACGCCATATTGCGAAAAGATGGTCGTCGCGACGGCGTGTGCGATGGTGGTGGTCTTGAGGTTTGGAATAGGGACCGCGATGCAGTACTTGCTGAAGTTGTCCTGCATCGTGAGAATGTGGCGATTTCCGTTAGGGGTAGTTGGTAATTTACCGACTGTATCAAGAGACACCTTGTCGAACGGTTCAGCCGGAGTGTCGGTGATGAGCATGGGTTCCCGGGTTCGAGCTCGCACGAGTTTTTGTTCGAAACAGCTCTTACAACATCGAATAAATTCCGTGATTTGATCTCTCAGCCCGGGCCAGGTGTACCGCTCCCTAATTCTCCTGTAGGTTTTGGTTATGCCCTTATGGCCTCCTATGAGGCTGCTGTGGTATTCTTCGATTATCTTGGGCCTCGTTTCAGGAGGTGGAACCTGAATCTTCCCGTGGCAAACTGTGACAGTTATGTCACCACTCCGGAATATTTCAGACAGAATGTCTGTCATTTTATTCTGAGGCAAGGAGCCCAGGAGGTCTCCTGAATTTGCCATTCGCCAGCTGGAGATTTTTCAGCCCCTGAGTCACATCCTTCCAGTCAATTTCGTCAAAGTGTCGTTTCTTCACTACGATCGAGTAGGTCTTGTGTTGTCCGTGCGAAGTGACCAGGACTTGCCCCTTTTTTGGGGCGGCTTTCCAAGGCGTCTTGGTGTTCAAGACGTTCGGTGGCCACAAGTAGCTTTGCAATAGCGTTTGTGGGCTCGCAGTCTTCAGAAAGAAAATCGCGTAGTTGTCTGGTCGGTAAGTCAGTGGTTCTGTCCACTCGTTCTTAATGTTGTGCACCTCCGTGCAATTCAGAAGAGGTTTTTGCACTTCTGGCTTTTCCTCCAAGGAAGGGGGTGACGGTGGATCGATATAAGGAATATCAACATCGATCAAAGAGCTAGAAAATGGAGTGGAGCTAACGGTGGTCGTTTCGGACGTCTCCGAACGCTGTAGTCGCCGTGGTCTAAGGTCCAGGCCTCTTTTTGTTGGGCTCTTGTTCGTATCCGTTCCTTCCTCTTCTTCGGCGATTGAGAATGGTGTCGACCTCGCGTCTGGGGCTGCAGACGGAGCTGGAGTTGGGAGTAATGATCTCCTTGAAGGTTGCCTTCCAATTATTGGGGATTCGATATCCTCAGGGAGATTCTTGAAACTCACCATGCTTTTCCTTTCCACACCGGGATGTCTTGGATGAAACCTAGGTGACCAAGATTCTTTTCCGTTAGTTTCACTTCCTTCTTCCAGTCTTTGAAGTGGGTTGGAGAGGGCCTACTTTGCCTGGTCTGGTTTGGCAGATGATCCGGACATCCTTTCTTCATATTGTTCTAAGAAGTCCTGAACCCTTTTGGGAAAAGCGTCATCGTCGAACTCCCCACAGGGGTCAAGGGCCTTCAGATTTTCCAATAGTTCTTCGTCTTCCTCACCTTCTGACACATGGGTACATACCGGAACGTTCTTCGTGTCCATGCCCTCATGATCCCAGTAGAGTGTGTCAGGGTTTATGTTGGATATATCTAGTCCCTTTCTCCCCACAGATTTCTCGAATTGAGAAAATTAATTTTGTAGATCATTTTTAAGGGTTTCCATATCAAATTCTTCATTACTACTGTTCTTGTCACTGTCTATAGGCAAGGGCTGAACGTCGACAATTGCCTTCAACGGTCCACTAGGCTCATCAGCGTCTTCTTCAGATTCAGAACCAAACAGTGCTCTTCCTTCGATCCCTTCACGGGCAAGCCTATCGGCTGCCTCGTTGCCTTCAATGCCGTTATGCCCCGGGACATGGTTCCAAATTACCTCGATTGGCTCAAGTGCCTTTTTTAATTTCTCAAATTCGTTTCGGTTTTTAACAGGTTTGTTCTCAGCAGTTTTCCAGTCGTTCTTTTCCCACGTTGGGATCCATTCCGTCGCACTGCTGACTAGATATTTGGAGTCATTGTTAATTCTTAATTTCTTTATTCCAGCCTCCTGAGCCCTTTTAGCGGCCTCAACAGCGGCCTCGATTTCAGCGGCGTTATTAGTCTGCCGACCCCGGGCTGGCCGAGAGACATTCAATGGGTCGTCTGGGCCGAACCAGACGCCGATGCCAGCCCTGGGTTCACCTCTCCCATTGTAGCTGCAGGCGCCGTCGACGAAGACGTCTACATAGGGTTCCTGGAGGGGAGGGAACCAAGGATTCGGTGCTCGAACGCATGGAGGCGCACTCTTCGGTGGAGAACAGCTCTTCGCGCCATCTGTGCGCAATTCCAGGCTTGGGAGAAGGCTGTGTGACTTCCTGTACACAGGAGGGTCTGAATCTTCGCTGTTGTCATCGCTTGAAGATTGTTCGCACTCAGAGGAAGATTGATGGATATTCGTGGGCGTTCTCGGGAGTCCCGTTGTTCCTCGACGCCGCGAGAGCCGTTTCGCGATGCAACTTTCGTTCAGGCTCGGGCCTATCCGACCTACTGGGGGTGCGTAGGATTCATCGGAGCTTACCTTCGGCATCGTGGAAGAAGGTGGTCTTCCCCTTCGTTTCGCCGTTTGACGGCCTTCCTCCGGCAGGATGGTGCTAATGGTTTTGGATTTAGTTGGTTTGAATATAGCAGACCTGGTGACTATGGGCTTGCCTCTTATTACCGATGGCTTTCGGTCGACAGTAGTTTCCCTTTTCGCCGTCTTTGGTTTTGTGAAGGTTGGAATTCGACCGGAAGTACCAGGTGCTGATTCGAGATGTTCAAGTCCTCTCTGCATGGTGGATGACCTCTTGACGGGCCTTGACTTTTCTGCCTCAGCCTTGTTGCGGATCACTAACACCTGTTTGCGAGTTCTAGTTGGAATGTGCCCGTTTGAGTTGGAATGTGCCCGTTTGAGTTGGCATTTTCAGGATTGAATCTCCTCCTGGGCGGGGAATGGGATTGACTCATCCCGCCAGAGTCATCAGAATCTTCACTGGATTCGGTTGAGCTTGCCAAATCCGTTTCTGCAGCTGGATTTTCAGAAAGAGCCTCAACGCTCCTGTTTAATTTCCCTTGCTTGTACTCGAACTTATACTGGTAATCCTGGAGACGTAGTCTCCATCGTAGGAGACGTACTCCAGGGTTCTCAACATAGGTTATCCAGTGGATAGGTTCGTTGTCGCAAGCCAAAATAAATTCTCGTCCGTATAGGTATGGGCGAAAATTCATCACCGCGTACAATACGGCGAGGCACTCTTTCTCGGCCTCAGGGTACCTTTGTTCGCAAGTGTTCATCGTTTTCGAGAAGTACGCCACGGGCATATCTACTCCGTCTTTCTCTTGGGCCAATATTGCTCCGACCGCGTGCTCGGAGGCATCCGTGGTTAGTTTGGATGTCTTCTGAAAGTCTGGGTATAAGAGAATAGGCTCCCTACAGAGATACCTGCGAAGTCTTCTGAAGCTTCTCTTTTGGCTGTTTCCCCATTCCCATTTTACGTCCTTTTTGAGAAGGTCGGAGAGTGGTTTTGCCAATTCCGCGTAATCTTGAATGAATCTTCGGTAGTACCCAGATAGCCCCAGGAACTGTCGGATTACTCGCACGGTAGTGGGTCTAGGAAATTTCCTAATGGCGTTAATTTTAGCCGGGTTCGGTTTTACCCCTTCACGCCCGATGATGTGCCCAACGTAGGCGACTTCCGTTCGTAAAAAGTCGCACTTGTCTGGTTGCAGTTTCAGATTAGCACTCCAAAGACAGTCAAAAAGTCTTCTTGCCTTTTTATCATGTTCTTCGAGATTTTCTGCATATACCACAATATCATCCAAATAGACGAATATCTCTGTTCCATGCATGCCTTTTAACACCGTATCCATAAGGCGCTGAAAGGTAGCCGGTGCGTTCTTGATCCCCATGGGCATACGAAGGTATTCAAAGTGTCCTCTAGGTGATGAGAAAGCGGTTTTTCCTCGGTCCTCAGGGTGTGTTTCAATTTGGTGGAAACCGCTTGCCAGGTCGAACACCGAGAAATACTGGGCATTTCCAAGCTGGTCAAAGATGTCTGAAATGTTGGGTAGTGGATAGGCATCTCCTTGTACTTTTTCATTGAGGGCTCGGAAGTCGATTACAACCCTCCACTTTCTTTCGCCGGATGCGTCGAGTTTTTTTAGGGACGATCAAAAGTGGTGAGTTATAGGGAGACTTAGAGCTGCCTATGATGCCACTTTTATACTGTTTCTCTATCTGGGCATGTATTTGCTCAGTAGCCTCGTGAGGTGACCTGTATTGTTTCTTACCGATGATTTTATCATCGATGGTCGGAATTCGATGCTGGATCAGATGAGTGGGGGTGAGTTTCTCGCTATTTAAGTAGAAGATGTCAGCATAGTCTTCTGCCCAGCTGAATGCATAATCCTTTTCTTCAGGCGACAGGTGTGACATATGTAAACTTTGTATCACTCTCTTCACGCGATCGGAATGACTTTCTCCCAGCTGTTCCTGAGGATATTCAGACAGGTCTTCTGTCTCCGATTCCGAGAATTTTCCACCAGGGAATCTGCAGAAATCAAAGGGGATGATTTCTTGTGGTGGGGCATTAAATTCTATGTCTTGTTCTGTGGTGTTTATAGCTAGGACGTGACACTTGCCATCTTGAGCGGTGACGGCTGCTTCACCTATGTACAATCCTTCTGGGGTATCAATCCTTGGCAGGTACCCTTGATGGATTTCCGAATTGGACACGTCTATCGCAATCGGTTGCCTGGTTCTTGCTTTGATTTTCAAGATCCTGGCAAAAGGCTTGATTTCCGATTTAAGGGCTTTGTTGACTTCCTGTGATTCCGCGTCGACAAATGGAATCGGCGCGATAGGGTTGAATACGGTGACTAGAGTATTATGCCTAAATGAAATTTGTGGTTGCTCCTGCCGTAAGTATGGTCGTCCTAAGATCCCATCGGGCGAAATAGGGAGTTCGTTTCCTACGACGTGAAATTCTACAGGACTCTTAAAAATCGTGATTTTCATTGTACCAATTGTTTTCACAGGATCGTTGGTTATGCCGGTGATAAGGATAGAATTCAGGGGTTCGATAATCATATCCAGGCGTAAAGCGTGAAGTTTCACAAGATTCATTTCAGAACCTGGGTCGAACAGGAAGGTTGCCCTAGGACCTCGGAATTCGGATGCAGTTAGTTCAACTACTGGTGAGTCTTCTTGGCTGCGTCCCGTTCGAAGGACCCTACGGAGTTCTCCTGGAAGTGGACGAACTTGGGACGCTCTTGTATAGTTAAGCGACTCGTCACAGCGTCCGAGCGACGAGTCGACTGAGAGTTTAAAGCTCCTGATGGTCCTGGAGAGGCTGACCGGGGAGGAGTCATGCTTCCTGTAGTCTTGCTTTGCCCTTGCCACGACGAGTTGCCGGGTTCTTTTTGACCCTTTTCGACTGGTGGACATTGCATCATGGCGGGATGAGGAGGATAAGGGTAGTGGGGTGGATATGTGTAGTTCAATTGGTATTGCGGAAATGAATAAGGTCATTGAGACTGATAATTAGATTGATAAGGAGGGTAGGGCAAATGGTATTGACTGTACATGGATGTGTACATTGGGGCCTGGTTTGTTGGAGTGCTAGGTCCTGTTATTGTCAGAGTTGTGCTTCCCTTTGAACTTGGCCTCTCGGATTTTACCTGCTTCTCCGTATGTTCCATTTGCTTTGAGAAGGGGCTTGGTGAGCGTTGACGCTCTGACGCAAATTCTCTGGGCCGCGAGATATGATAGGATGACGCGGCGTTTCTTGCTTTCTCAGTATACGTCTGTCGTTCTTCGGCATGCAGGGCGTGTTCAAACGCCTCGCTAAGATCTTTTGGACTGCGGGTGTCGACAAAAATTGATATATCATCTGGTAGGCCCCTAATAAGGGCTTCTAAAGCACAGTCGATCACTGGCTTCATCATAATGGCGCTTTCTTTGGTGGGTCCGTACGTGCCTGTATATTTTTCTTCAATCGCGTGTCTAGCGCCACTCAAAAGGCCTTGTACACGATCGTTATAATCGCTCACGGTTTCCGATTGTTTCATCCAGAGGTTAACGATAGATTCGAAGTACCATTGGTACTTTTTCGTCGGAGCGAATCTTTTCTTTAGGTGCGTTATTAGGTCCTTTACCCTAGAGAACTGTTTGTCGCGGACGCTTTCGCGAGCTACACCTTTGAGCTTGGCTAACACGGCCTTGATGAAACCGGGTTCCGTAATGTCGGTTACAAATACTGCTCCGTTTGCGACATCCTGTAAGAATTCTTTTAGGGGCGGATTTTTACCGTCGAATTGGGGGATATGGTATGTACTCTGCTGCAGAGTCATACACTCCAATGCCGATGCCATTGCCGCGCTCGTATTTAAATTGAGATAGGACGCGGGGGTCGGAATATTCGCAGGGTCTCCGGTTAATGAATCCGAGACACGTTGGTTTAAGAGTATTTGAGTATCTTGTTCGGGATCCGTATCCAAGCGTTTCGACTGTGGTCGTCCCCATGTTGGCGCGTGTTCCGATCTCCGTTTCTAGGCATGTTTTTGTAGCACTAGCAAGATCTACAATAGGAGAGGAGACAAAATGTTATGAGGTCAGCGTGTATCGTAGACCACCCCGGAATATTGTGACGCTTAATATATAAATATATGTACAGACATGTGACTAAAATAGCTTATGTTATATACCTTAATTTGTAAAATAGAGTTAGGCGCTATATTAGGGAGGGTTTGCCAACCTGCACAGGTTACGCGTGGCTTATCTGAGTTTATACCGGTTGCATATGCCAATTGCGAGACACATCTGAGTTATTCGTATGTGCTGATAAGGCTTTGCCTGAAGGAATTGCCATGGTGATTGCACGGCAATTTATAAATTATAAGTGAAACTCGTAGAGCCGTTGTTGGCTCAGCTGTGCAGGGTTGTACCGCACTCTAATATGGCGCGTCTATTACACCTCAAACGAGAAGCAAAATCTTGTAATCGAGTTTCGAAAACAATGTTGTAACCTTAGATTAGTGTTAGGCTTTAGGTTTTTACTTCTTTAAATGTGGCTTAGAATTCAGAGTCACTAATCAGTATGGTCCTGTCGATAGACTCTAAGCTCTCAGAAACTATTGTTTCCACGTCACTTGGTACTTCTGTTTCCGAATCTGAGGATAAGTTTATTATGGATGACTCGGACTCTGAAGCTAGGTCTATGACAGGTACTCCTAATTCTAGATTTGAATGTTTTGAGAATTGAGGTTCGCAGAGCTTTTGGCCTGGTTTTTTAACTAGAGGTTTGTGTTCGTACACTTGTTTGAATTTGAGAGACGTGGCCGGAACCTGTAACGAGTCTACCTTTTTAGACGTTTTCTTCTGAATTGTACTATCTGCTCGTTCCAGAAGGGATTCGAACAGACTTGAAAATTCGTCGAAATTTTTAATTTCGCGAATTTGGTCCGGATTTTCACTTATAATTGACTGCGTTACCTGCTCCTGAAATTCTGCGAATTGCTTTCTTTGGCGCAAGTCCCTTCCTCCTCTAGGGCGTTTTCGGCGAGAGATGTCAATAGCCACCGGTAGATGCGACATGAGGTTAGTAGGAAAAAGGTGAAGGAAATTTCTCTCTCTTTTCCTTACTAATAGGAATGTAGCCGAAAGTTGTATATCAGACTAGGTTTTAAATAAACTTTTGATTGCCCTAAACGCATGAAAGAAAAGGAAATAACCTGAGTTCAAATAATTGTCTCCAGACGAAAACCAGTCAAGGTTTGAATCTCGACACAATTAAAGCAGTCAGATTAGTAAAGCTAGACTCAAGCACAAACTCCTTACTAGCCTAGCTAACTCAGGGTGGAATTGGGGTTGCTAGAGTGTTTTGTGTGATTTCAATTCCTTCGGCGGACTATCGCGGGAATAGAATTGAAATTGTCCAAATTGGCACCCCCTGCGGGATTATCGTGGTGGTTCACCTATTTTGCACAAAACACTACCATGGATTATTTAAATTGAGAAGTTTCAATCCCTTCGGCGAACTATCGCGGGAATAGAATTGAAACCGTCGAAATTGGCACCCCCTGCGGGATTATCGCGGCGGTTCACCTATTTCGCTCAATTTAAGGATCTTATCAGGATTGGATTTCGGGTAGTAGTTCTTCTATGCGTTAGTCAAATCGTAACATGATTTTCACACACAGATTAAATTTTAAGAGAGGAAAAACCTGATTAATTTTGTTTAGTAAAAAGTAATAAAAAATATTTTAAAAAAATAGTAAATAAAATAAAGTCGATGTTAAGTCACACAAGTTAGCCTCAAGGTCAAACCCTTGAGTGACTTGATTGCCTTTATTTTATTCTAGGATAAGGTAATAAAACTAGGAGGGTGGAAATTGCAAATAAAATAAAGCCGATTGTTAAGTCACACAAGTTAGCCTCAAGGTCAAACCCTTGAGTGACTTGTTTGCTTTTATTTTATTTTAAAAGGAAGTATGAATTATGTAATGAGAATCGAATGATAGATTTCGAATAAAATAATGTTAAATATTAGTCACACAAGTTAGCCTCAAGGTCAAACCCTTGAGTGACTTGTTAACTTTTATTTTATTCTAGAATGTAATGGGCGACAAATGATGTATAAATTTAGAGAGAAAAAAAATTTAAAAAGGCCACAAAATTAAAAAAGGCCACAAAATTTTAATTTTGACTCCAGATCACTTTAGGATAGTTTGGTGGTCAATAAGTGCCTAATAAGAATGATTAGAATTAATTTATCAATAATTAATTAACAATAATCACCAGGCAAAAAGAATAGAATTATAACATTATATTACAACATACATTATATTGATACAAAGTCAATAATTTTAAACAATTGATAATTAATAATTGTTAGATTAAATTAATACAATATAATTATATATAATTATATATAATAATAATATCTACAATTATATATAATCAATGTAATTAAATTAATAAATAACAATAATCAATAATCAATAATATATGTCTTGTATATCATACGAAAAATAATTTAGTGAAGTAATTTGGAATAAAATTGATGTTCAAAATTTAGACTTTCTGCTAAAGAGCATCAAAGCTTAAATTTCAGAATTAACCTTCTGCTGAAAAGCATAAAGGGGAATTCTCAAGAACACAAGTTTAGGAAAATAAAATAATTTTCTTTTTCGAATTAATGCTTTCTGCTAAAGAGCACATAAAAGTCTTAATTCTAGAATTGACACTCTGCTAAAGAGCATAAGTGTAAATTCTTAATGAAAGAAAAGTTGGAATAAAAATTGAAGTTTAAAATTCAGTCTCTCTGCTGAAGAGCACAAGAGCTTGAATTTCAGAATTAACTCTCTGCTAAAGAGCACAAAAGCGAATTCTCAAAGCTCAATTTAAATTATTTTTGGAGAGAAAGGATTATTTAAATTGAGAAGTTTCAATTCCTTCGGCGGACTATCGCGGGAATAGAATTGAAACTGTCGAAATTGGCACCCCCTGCGGGATTATCGCGGTGGTTCACCTATTTCGCTCAATTTAAGGAATTTATCAGGATTAGATTAAGGGTAGTGGAGTTTGAATAATCAATAATATAATATATGTATTATATTATAATATCACATTAATATATATGAAATCATGAAAAGTTTTAAAGTTCCAAACTTGAAAAATGTCAGAACTAATTGAATTTAAAATTTCAGGAAAATTGTAATTTTGTCTTTTTCTTGAAGCTGAGATGGATAAGAAAATTATAAGAAAATTTGGAAAATTAAACGTTTGCTAGTAACAGAGAGTTACTAGTAAACGTAGCCGGTGGAGAATAGCGCGAAAGACCGATATCCCACCGCTGCCACCAACAGTTTGTTACGTACGGGTGGTAGGGATAAATAAATAATTAAATATTATAAATAATAAATTAATATTTATTTAAAAGATGAAAAGTGTACGCGGAGGCTTCACAAACTG
Source organism: Diplolepis rosae (assembly GCA_030998225.1). Lineage (NCBI taxonomy): Eukaryota > Metazoa > Arthropoda > Insecta > Hymenoptera > Diplolepididae > Diplolepis > Diplolepis rosae. The sequence continues at coordinate 321,106 of JAPYXD010000169.1, forward strand.
TAGGACACTTTTGTGTCCCTTCATTTTTATTTTTAAGTAGGATCGTTTTCGGAATCCTTACTTTCTCTACAGGCTACCAAAACGGAATATAAAATGCTCGAATTTCGGTGAATAGAAAATATCTACTTAATTTCGAGGGGCTCAATCAGGAGATTTTGCTTCTATATTCAAATAAAATATTATGAATTGAGAACGATACAGCTTACCGATATTTGTAGTTAATTCTACCAGTTGGTAGGACAAGAGCTGGAGAAGAAGGTTGTCTTCGATGTAACCCTTGATTTTCTGACTCAACTCGGCTTTTAAAAATTCTGTGATGTGTGACTAAAACTAGTCACTCTTTTTTATTTTTCACCGATTGCACGTGTTTGCAATTAACACACACACACGAATTCTCGACACTTTTGCCTTGTTAATTTTATAAAAATTAAAAGATGGATGGTTTCGAACCAGAAAGAAAACAGTACTTTTAAATTGTGTTCTTTCTCCACTTTTAATCGTTTATAACCTTAATGTGGCTTCTCGAAAAATATCTTCTCATCGTTTGGAGATTCGACGACAGGATTATTTTTCGGAACTTTGTTTTTCAACGCCAGGCTGTACACGCACAGTTAACTCTCGCGGCTAACCGACCACCGACGCACTCAAAATATTATTTCAGAAGCGTAGTGATAAAAATTTTACTTGTATAATTTTTTAGCGCGACAACCCCGTGAACGGCTTTCGTCGGAGGAAAGATTTTACAAGTATTTACGTCCGCCCAAATAAAATCCCCAATTTGTGGCCCTGGCTAGGTCTTTTCACGAATCTAGGTCAACTATCCAGGTGATAGGATTTACTTGTTCCGAACCGCGGACGAGCGAATGCAAAGAACCGTGTCTTGCTCTTAGAGTTCTTACCCGGAGTAAGAAGCTCGTCAGACTGCGTTTTTTATTTCAAATTGATTGATTTTTATGGAATTATATCGATGTCATACAGGTGGGGAATAGTGATGACTTGGAATTATTTCTATGTGGCGTGATTTCTGTGGAGAGGAATTTTTGCTGAGAAAGAATTTGGAAATATTAAAGACCTAAATACTTGATAGTTTTGAAATTCTTCATGTCTATTGCCAAGTGAGAATTTTTGTTGACTTGGCATTTTATTAGTTAATGATAATTTCTGGATTTGTCCAGAATTTTAACAAGTAGGTCGATATCAGGATTTTGGATTGACCTTTAGAATGTTTTGGAATCTGACACCTTTTCGATTTTTCATATTTTCAGAAAAACGTTGGTTCAGATTCTTTTGGTAATGTATTACTCACTGGCCGACAATTTTTTCAGCTACTCAAGCTTTAGGTATATAGGAATAGTGATTTAATAGATTAAGGTGGTTCCAGGAATACTATTGCATGCATAACATCGATACTAGCGGTCAAAGATTTTAGCGCGTAGTTTCTAACATACGTAGGATCCGTCAAAGTCGGTGCGCATAGGTGAGCGTAAGCTGCTTACGGCAGACGTAAGGTGTCATGACGTCACCGCAAGGGTTATACCTACGCTTACAGCCACTAGGGTCCAGCTTACCTGTGTGTGAGCATTTTTCTTTTCGTTTTCCTTTTCCTTCTTTCTCCGTTATTTGTCCCACCTACGTGCGTTCGCTGTTTTATCGCATTCTCTCGTTTCTCTCGTCTCATTCTTTACAATTTTTAAACTTCCACGTTTTTCTTAATCTTCATTCATTTCATTTACATTATTTTAATTCATTCTTCCATTCTTATGTCTTGCCTGCTTAATTTAATTTTATTATGTATTTACATGCATACATTTAGGTGCCAATATCTTTTGTCATAATTGGCACGTGAATATATGCACACACATTCAAACATGGACACAAATCTAAACGCTCAAGTTAGCGTTATTATGAATAACCCATGTTATATTATCTATAATAATATAACAAAAGTATACAATACATATATATATATACATAAACCACATACACAATATATATAATATATATTATATATATACATATGACACAGCATATATAATATATATTATATATATATACATATAGCATAGCATATACAATACATATTACATTATAGATCATACATATACACATATATACCTATAACCTTATTTATTATTATAAACAATCTTTCCCATTGCATGGAGATTGTTGTGTTAATTTTGAGTTTTCTTAATATGTTTAGGTCCTTGAATCGACCCCTTTACCTGCCTCTGCTGAGCGTGCAAAAGCGCTCAGGTTACGAGAACCGTGAATGAACTATTTATTGTTTATTTGAGTCTTGCGTAAATACTTCGCTTGGGTAATAATAAAATATTTTTATCAAATTACAACTTATTATAATTTTAAATATTTTATTCACGGTTTGCTCGTAACAAATGATATGCTAGATTCGTAAAATGCATTTTAAGAAAAATTATCAATGAATTTAAATGGTTTTTCAAAATTATAAAATTTTACGAATAATTAATTAAATTAAATGATACGAAGAGCTATCACCTACAAATTATGAATCTAATGTAATCACAGAATTGAATATAAAACAGTTTTATTATTTACCGACATCACAGATACACTGCAATAAAATCATTACTTGATGAGCTTCTTAAATTTACATTTAAAATAAGTCAACTTTCTGCGCAATAGAAACTTATTTTGAAATTTATATTCCTATACATGAGAATGGAGCACGAATAAGTTAAGTAATTATTCAAAAACTTATTTTATTATTTTCGATACAAAATTACAAGGTGTACCGCAACAAAACAAACATTTTATTTGAAGAGCTTATCAAACTAAGAGGATGAGGAGATAATAATGAATCGTAATTTATCATGAAATACTTGTTTTCAATGTCTAATATTTCATATGCGTATTCGTGGTTCCGAAAAACAGCCGTGAGCTTATTGTAGATAAAATAAAAATTGTTCTTCTCCATGTAAATTAATTTTATAATTCCGAAAACAGGGTTACTATCTAATTCTTCGACGCACAAAATCATGTTGGGTTTGTACAAGCTTCCATTCTTTTGGACCCACTTCAAAAGTTGAATTTTACTGTTTTGAAATTGCTGATATTTTTTAGAAGTTTTGGAATATGAAATTGGCAAATCTTTCACAGTGCAAATCCGCGAAGTCCCGATTTGTAAATTAGAAAATAATGTTTCCCCGTACAACGCAAAAGCGAGGTTTTTGTTGGTTCTTGGCGACTGTTGAGCACACGTTTTTTTTGCAGCAGGAATTGGATAGTAGTAGTTTTGATTCATAATGTTTTTCTTCGAAACGCATACACCAAAGATTGACAAGTGGACCGCAATTTTCCATCACAGTCGGCAAATGAATCATAAAATGGTCTTTCGGTTTCAAATGTCGTTTTAACACGTTACGAGCCAAAAGATGATGCTCTTTGATCAAGTCACGAAGAATTGTGCTGCATTGAATTTGGATCGACGGAGACATAACAATGTCAGTGATTTTACGTATTATTATATAAAGTCGCCAAGCAACCTCATCTTGAGGGATCAATTCTCCTATACAAATACCGAAATGGCGCACAAACGAAAGCATTTCAGATGCAGACATACGAATGTTATCATTTTTCAAATCTTTTTGTAAAATCTGTGATGGAATATTGCCAGAATTCGACAATCCCCAATCGTGACATATCATGCGACTGTTTAATTGATCAAGAGAGAAATATTTCTTCTCATCGATGAAATGATTCAATAATGCAGCCATGTCAAACACACAGGTTCCTTCGAGAAAATCATGCATAATGTCTGATGATAGATTTTCAAGGACATGAAAATTAGGCAGCCTATTGAATGTACATTTTTCTTTGATCCCGGTTCGACTCATATCATTCAGGAGTAAATCTCTTTGGTAACTAGTTTTTGTTCTTAAATACGCTTTATCTTCTACGGTTGCTAGAGATCTTTGTACTTTATCCATCTTACAAAAACGGCATGCAAAGTTTCCTTTAGAACTTTCAACAAACCCAAGCAAACCATGGATCCCTAAATTGTCCCCAATTATGAGTCCTAATTTGAAAAAAACTTGCACTTTTCTTTTTGGTAACGTCAATTCTATTCCGGTCTTTTCGAGAAATTGCAACTCTTTGATCAGTTTTCTAAAAACTGCAAAATTTCCAAACTGCGCTCGATCTTTTGTGCAATAGAGAAGCGCGTGAAAAATCGAAGAAACATTTGAGGGAAGTTCTGGGGGAAACACGGGATTGAAACGTAAGTCCCTCCCAATTTGTTTGTTCCTGAGTGACTCCCAAGAGCATTTCCAGTCTCATAATCATCGTTATACAGGAAAAGAGGAAAAACATTTTGAGAGTGTACATTTTTTGTTTTGTTTTTCCAAAGTTCATTCTGTATGAAATTCGATGTAACTGAAGTTTGTTTTTCTAACTTTTCTTTGAATGAAAGAACCGCATCATACACTCCCGGTAGCTGAAAACTATTTTTCAAAGTAACTCGTAAAGGAAAAAAAGATGCGTATCTTTTCTCATAGTATTTTTTGAGCTTACCAGAAAATGTACGTTTCACACGTTCACATTTATTCCCAACAAAAACACTGACCGGAGTTGTATAATAGCCTTTATTTTCGAGGATTTTCAATTGTTTTTTCTCGGTATCCAAATCATCGAGTGCACTGCAGAATGAATTTATAGGATTTGATAAACTTGACAGAACGTTTTTATCGTTTTCTGAAGTCAACGAATTTTGAATTTCTTTTTCGATGATTTGATAACCAGAAGTCAACACATTCTTGGTATATTTCATGAACACCTGGGTTTTTTTAGTCGATAACGTGGATTCATTGTTTAATGCTGCGATTTCTTTGAATATTATTGTTTTCAAATTTTCGAAAACATTTCTATTTCGATTTTGACAGTTATTTTCAGTGTTACATTTATCATCAATCTTATGGTTACTTTTTTTCGACTGGATCTTCTCGTGGTTAGCACTTGATATATTATTATATTTTTCTTCAAAATGTACGTTGTTGTAGGAAATTTCATCGTGATTTTGGACTATTTTAGTCATGTCTAAATTCGAGCTGTCGAAAGGTTTTCTTTCCGATGATGAATTGCAGTGTGAAATAAGCCAATGACGGCGAAAAGACAAAAAAGAACCGTATGTTCTATAGCAAGCTTCTTCAGCGCAACGATACTCTGTATTCTTAACATCTATCAAATGCTGATTTGTTAGATGATTCTGGAAGTCATGCAGGGGATATTCTTTGGGACATAAAAAACAAAGGGGCATTTTGAAAGGCAAAGGATTTTAGGCACTTGACCTTTTCAAATCAAAGAAATCAAAGTGTTTACACTTGTAAACTCAGTGTCGCTTTCTCCACTAATATCGAAAATTCTGCGTTGAATCACGATCCAGGGAAATAGCGATTCCTTAGGATATTCCAGCTGCAGAGCGTAAAAGCTTTTGAAAACTGTATCGATTGCAGCAGTTGGACTTCTCAAATAGCACTGAACGCCGTTGATAAACGCAAAACTTTTCTCTGCATGTTTGTGGCCAATGATAACAGCCAATGGTTGTGCTTTCAATCCGTAGCTTTCCAGATGTTTTTCTCTTTCGTCCAACTTCGTATTCACGTCCTGCTCATTCTAAAAGATATGGGCTAATATAAAAAGTTCTTCATAAAAATGAATAGTTTTTTCGTTTAAAGCCCTATAATCGATGACCATTCGCCACCTTTTATTACCCTGAGGATCTGCTTTCTTAGGCACTACCCAAACAGGGGAATTGTATGGCGAATCTGAAGGAAAAATGTCTTTATTTTCAAGTAAATCTGTAACTTCTTTCCTTATAACTTCCCCTCTGAATCGGTGGATAACAATACCCCTTTTTTGAAACAGGTTTTTCATCAGTTAATTGTATCCGATGCCTCAGGACTGTAGTGGACCCCAAACGATCATTTTTTAAATAAAATTGTTGAGGATATTTAAATATGGCGGTAAGTAACAATCCTCTTTCTTCTTTATTTAAGTGTGACAAATCTAAAGCATCAATTAAAAGGCTCGAACGATCTTCTTTAGCATTAGATCATTTTTAATTTAATCTTTCTTTAACAGACTCGGACGTTGAATTTAATATTTCAAATTTTTCCAAGGTTAAGGGAGGAGAACTAAGCAGAGTATCCCTGGTGGTGGTACTTATACAAAATAAAGTAATTTTTTTTCTTTTACCTTGACTAAAACTTCCCCCATAAATATCCATGGGCCTAAATCTACCAAGGGTAAATAAACCTCTTTTATTTCAGGATTTGGAACTGGTACCTTAACTATCTGCTTCATTCGGGCTTTAATTTGTAAATTAATATTTTTATTTTCTGGTATAAATGGAAAAATACCTATTGAATGTTCGATTTCTTTCCGTTTCAGGTGAATGGAGCCGTCTTTTAGAAAATTCATTTCAAGAATTCCGTCTTCTGATAATCGAAGGTCATCAGGAACTACTTGAAAACCATTTATGGTTAAAAGAATTTTCCCCAAAGTAGTTACAGTTTTGCGGCCTATTCCACACAAAATAAATTTATTTTTTGTATTAACTAAAGCATTATTCTTCAATTTCCCTTTATGAATAATACTTCATTCGGCTCCCGTATCTACCAAAAATTTTCCTTTCCCATTTTTTAACTCTTTAGCATATAAATCAATTTTTGGTGAATTTTCTTGCTCATTAATATCCCGTGAAAATCGAATACGCTTACAGGGTGTAGTTTCAGAGGGAAGTTCGTTGTCACACCATTCCAACGAACTTACAATTCGTTTAAAGAGTCTTTTTGCTCCTTCTTTTTATCCGCGACCCTTTTCGCAAGTTTTTCGCAATCATTTATTATGTGATCCGTGGCTTTGCAATATTTACAAAATTTCCCTCCTGTTTCTAAAACGCCAGCGGTATTATATTCTCGCGCATAATGTCCTGCTTGATGACACTTATAGCAAAGGGGATTGAAACTGACATCAGGGCAGTCTCTTGAAAAATTTCCCTGCTTGTTACACTTATGACAAGTTATGGAATCCAAAGAGGGGGGCATTGCGCAACCCCTCTCAAAGTGTCCTGGCAAGCCACACCGGCGACAGATCACCTGTGATGAGGCACCCCGAGCTCCACCTCTATCTCTTCCCTGTCCTACAGATCTGCTGCCCTTCATTTTACCTTTCACACCCATTCCATCCCCATCAGTAGCTCGTCCTCTTCCAACCGCCAAAGCGTATGTTTTGCCACAATTCGGATATGGCCTGAATCTATTTCCGTGGTGGCTCTTCTCCTTTCCTAATATTATTCCTTCTGACCTCTCTTCTCTCTATGTCCCTATTCTTTACTAAATCCTTCGTATATTTTATTTCCCATTCGGCAGATCTGGCAGCCATAATTGCATCCTGGAGAGATTCAGGTTTCTCCATTCTAACTCTTAAAACCATTCTAGGATGTAGTCCCATAATAAAATTTTCGCAAGCTGTTTCCCTAGCCGATCTTATCATAGGTACCGCAGATTCATTTGAGTTCTTTTCTTCAATCAATGCAATTATATTTTTTTAAATTTCACTGACTCTATCCCCACAATCTTGAACTGATTCATTCAACTTCTGAGCTACAGTAGCTAACATAGAGTTTAATTGACTCAAATTTCTATGTTCAGTGAAAATATTCTTTAAATGACTTAATAATCCCTCAAGAGTGAAAATTTCGCGATCCAGTAGATAATTATATCCGCTACCAGATATGCGTGATCTAATTATCAAAAATAAGTGCTGTCGATCTCCGACTGAGATAGAATTCCGAGCATATATACAATCTCTGATAAACCGACTCACGGGAATATTCTTACCATCAAAATTTTTTGGTATAAATTCTGAAGCAGCTCTAAACGGAATAGGATAAGGTGGTTCAGGTGCTCGCTGAATCAAGGGTCTAGTATCGTCGAGAGTAGCGCCTAACGAATGATTCCTCGATGTTCCAACTCGCATCGCATTTAAATCTAGATGCAGGGTGCCTTTAGCAATTCCGCTTGTACTGTTTAAATTAATTGAGCCCAAATCCCGAGCTAAATTTCTCACTACTATCAAGGCAGGAGAAACATTTTGATTATCCGGGGTAGATGTTATTGGACCCGTATTCGAAGCAGTAGATAATATTTCATTTCCAATCGTATCTCTATTTAACGTATTCAATTCAAGAGAGGGGTTAGAATTCGTAGTTAAAGAATTATCACTATCGCGCACGGTGGTATCGTCATTATTTACACTCTCCTGGCCAATAGAATTTTCGCGAACGTGAATTATTTAAAAATTGTTCAATATAACCCTTATTTACTGTGATTATTAAAAAAAAAACAAGCGAACGAAAGAGAGAGACTGGTGTACAAAATCAAATTTATTTGCGAACCGACTCACCTTTTGAAGTTCTAGAAGAATGGCTAGCTAGTGTTGGCTATATTTCGAAAATTGCATTACACAATAATGAAAAATAAAACTAAAATAGCAATTCACACATGCACCAACACTTGCTCACACCACTTTATAAACCAAAAAGGGAATCACTCGCGAACTTACCTCTTCGCAGTATTCTTAATCCTTCCTTCTTTTTCTTAAAATATGATCACAATAGAATGAAAATAAAATGAAAATAGTTGATTTTATAAAACTGTTTCTGCATATATTTAACAAGGCAATTTTCCACTTCAAACTACTATAGTTTTCATTTCTGTCAGTGTCACTGAAGTTTATCACTAAATTCACTAAAATTCACTGTTCCTGTCTCCTTTTTTTATTTTATCAATAAGAAAATCACCAGACGTGTTCACAATTGGAATTCCACTTAGTCAAGTTCGTAGAATCCCACTTCTGACACCAGAAAAATTCCTGTGACGGTTGTGGGAAAATTTCGGGGCGAAATATTTAAAAATATTAAATATTCAAAATTGTTTTAAAAGTTTTGTGAAGTACAGATAAACTTGATTATAATTACATAAAAGTAAAATTATTGTAAAAGTAAGGGTTTTGAGAAAGAAATTGTTAAATAGGTGTAGCAAATTTCATTTAAAAGCTCTAAATTTATTTTGAACACAACTCGTAAAAAAAAATTACAAAGTCCTACAAAAAGGAGCAAAAATCGAAGTTCACACTTCGCGAGATGATCAAAATCTAATCTAACAAAAAAAGAATCGATGCTGCTTGCAGGGTGCACAGCTCACACAGCGGTCGATAGATCTCTTGTGCATTCCTACTCCTAAGTTAAAATCCCTACTCTTAGACTTCTATGCACATACATTAAAAAAACAGCTAAATCTATGACTCAAGTGGCCCATGTGTATAATGTAACACTTCTTGGAAAAGTCCTTAAAATCTCTCTGCTCGACATCCTACCCTAGAAACCCGGTTATGCCCTTTTTAAAAACGATGCGATTTTAATAAATCACGGTTCATTTTTTTAGGAAACAGATTCTCTACAACTTGACCCTTTCCAATTTTTGAAAATGAATTCTTTAATGGCTGAAATTATAAAAAAACAAATTTTCAAAACAAAATTTTTATAAACAAATTGCTGTATTTGATAATAATATAAGATCAATACAATGTGGGAATGCATGAAAATAGTCCCAGCTACGAAACGGACCGACTAATCGGATTTTGTAAGTTTTAATGAAAATTTCAATTATTGCTACTTAGTTAATCTAGCTGCAAGAACTAAGGTGTTTAGATGATACATGAGTAAAAAAGATACTTGTGACCCTTTTTTACATAAAGAAACTGGTAGTCATAACTAATACTTTCTTTCAATGAGTAAACAAAATTTGAAGCATGAAATGAGGTCGGCTGTATTGTAATTATATTATATATATATTATATATATATATATACACAAGAGACATGCCACAGCACAGACTCTCAGCTTGGTCGGTAAGTAGGGTCTCTGATATATCAATTGAGCATTTTTGCATATAAAGTTAGAGCAACATTACCAAACCAGCAATCTACAATACCGACCAGCAATCTACATTACCTACCGAGCAGGGTTTAAGCGGTAGCTCCATCTGTTAGGACTGGGCATGGCCGACCAGCGATCTACATTACCGACCGAGAAGGATTTGGGTAGTAGCTCCATCTGTTGGGGCTTAGCATGGACAAGAACCTACTCGGTCGATAAGTGGTGCCGGAGTGGCATAGCTCTACTACTCATGAGGACAACGATGTACTCATGAAACACGCCTTGAAAACTACCACAACTTTAGTAAACGCCATTAAAGAGAGCAAAGAAACATTCCAGCATCATAAAAATCTAATAGACAACCTGGAAAAATCATTTTCAAAATTAAACATTTAAATTCATGCTGTTTGCATTTTCTTTTCATATAAATTTTGTAAATTGTTCTTATTTTTGTGTTTTTTTATCCTTCTCTATTCTATAATAAAGAAAATTTTATAATAAATGTCTGTTTTACTGAACTTATTTCCCTAAACAAATTTTATGAATCCTTTGACATTCTGAAGTACCGATGTCAGATAAGCGAATCACTAGGACTCAAGCTCACAATAATGATGCGTTCAGGGGGGAAATAGAAGAATATAACCTTCCTTCTTCCAATTGTTCTTCAAACACTTTAATAACTTGTGTGACTTAAACGTCACATAAGCTACGAGTTCCAATCTGAAGTACTCTGAATTAATTGACCTATGGAGAGAACGCCATGAAACATACATCAAGAAAGCAAAGCAGAGAATTGAAGAGCAGAAACAAAAATATAAAGAAACTCAAGATAAATGTATAATGATCCCACAAACTATTTTCAACATTGGTGATATGATTCTAATTCTTAATAATTCAAAAAAATCAAAATTAGATATAGAATGGCTAGGTCCAGCTACTATAGTTGAAATCGGAAAAAATAACAATTACATAGTACTTCTAAATAATGAAAGAATGGAGGTTCATGCCAATCAAGTAAAGCTATTCTATTATTAATTTAAAAATTAAAAAAATTAACCCCTCAAAGAGCAAATATAAAGAAACAAGATATGTAAAAGATTTTATATCACCCTATGATAAAAACGATTTAGAATTGTTGAAAGAAAGATTAACACCACTAAAAAAATATGTGAAATCGGAAAATATCAGGGAAGCTAGCCAAACCGTTGATGATATAGAAAACGGGTTAAATAAGATAAAAAATGATCGGCGAACTAAACATTGTACCAATAAAATGACTCACGTATTAACTTACTTAGGTTATGGATCAATCGCGCTAATTACACTATTCACACTATACAAATGCTGAATACTGAAGTCGATTAGGAACTGTCACAAAAATTATGTGTACACCTAATTTGCATTAAAAACAATGTTAACACTTCAAATGTACCTCGAGTTGTAATGTACAAGATTACGTCACGAATAGACTCCCATGAGATCGAACCTTTAAATAAAATAATTGCAAGAGATGTCAAAATTCGCGACCAGTTTTAACTGTAATGTTTTTCCGGGGTAGAAACAATCTAAGAAGGGGAGTGTGTAACGAAAATACTTAAGATAAGCAAGCTTATAAGGCCCTGGTTCGAAAATTATGTTTCTGTCGACTTCGTGTCAAAGTGGCGCGAAGCAGACGACAAATTTAAAATCACGAAATATATAATTTGAGATATTACCTTTCCTTCTTAGATATTTTTAAAACATTCACCTAAAATGAATATCTAAACATATAATTTAAAATTTTGGGAAATATTAATAATATTATATATATTATTTATATAATAATAATAGCATATTATGTGCCTAGGTGCATAATGAGGGTTATTACGCGACGAGCGACAATGCTCGCAGGAGATCGAAGCCGAGACGAAGCCGAGGCGCGATCAGTCCTGCGAGCATTTTAAGCGAGTCTCGTAATCACCCGAATTGTGTGCATTGGCACATATTCTATTTTATGTGACTTCGGCGCGTATACGAGTTTTTATGCGTACACTCGAATCTAATATAGTATTCATCATGATTCTCGTCCATTGCACTTGATATTTCGCAACTAGTTCCACCCATTTTGATTTTGTCAATCTTGTGTAATAGAGCATACGCAGTTCAAATGTTCAAGGCTTTGTCAGTACGGTGCCAACGCTGTACGAAGAAGAAGAATAAGAAGAAGATTGCGCTCCATTGTATGGTTATAGGCACATGCGCAGTTCAATTTTTGCATTACATTCCTCTGTTTCGTAATACAAAACATTACGCTACTCTCAACTGTCGCGTAAAATCGAGTTTACGCGCCGGGGGCACATAAAAATATTAATTTCAATATTTTTAGCTATGTAAATCAAATGATTCAATTAGGAAATTATGTAGAGAATATTATATGTTAAGGAGTAATAAAATATGATATTGAAGTTTAAAAAATAAAATATTAAAATACTTGAGCAATACATAAATTATATCTAATTATACAGTAGAGTTTCTTCTCTAGTATAAGGCAAACAAAAACTATTTTAATCAAAAAATTCTTCATTTTCGTGGATTTTTTCAATTTTTTAATTAAAAATATATGCATAGGTCACAAAACGGTGAGGTGAAAATTTTGAATCAAATTTCAAAGGCAATTTTCACAACTTCTAGGCAACAGAAATTTTAAATGTATTGTGGTAGGGCCCTAGCTGTTTTGCCCTGACAGCAATCAGGTGCTGATACGAAAATCTAGTGAGAGCCTTAATTAATATGAATTTTTATTAAACTCCTTTCCACACCACCGAGGAGTTAAAGTTGCAGGCGCGTTCTAATAGATGTCTTTTACCAAGATATGAAACATGATAGATAAAATCAAATAAAAAAAGTTTTAGAAGTGCAAATTTGAGCGCGCCTATAGCGCGCGATTTGATCGTCGCGCTTCGCGCTCTGTTCTTTTTGGACCTCGCGCTTAGCGCTCGGTCTAATGCTTTTCGCATACATTTAAGTTTATTTCTTATCATTTGATACTGAAGCTCAAACCAATTTTATAATAATATTACAGATGATGTGAATTACACATTTTCTCAAAGTCACTAATTTGTTTTTAATTTAAGTGAGACAGGAAATTCAATTTACTTAAGGCTCTATCAGCCTTAAGGAACATTGAGAGAAATGGTATTGTGATCCGACCTAACCGAGTTTGTTAGAGAATTTCTATGCAAATTAGAAAGAAAATCTTCTTACTTAAGTTATATTTTTTTGTCTGTTAATAAGTATGAATAAGAAAATAACAAATACTAGTTGAGCTAATGACATGTCTTTTAATTAGCTGTAAGCTCCGGAAACTTCCAAAAATGTCCTTCTGATTGTATTATCCATCGACTGTTATGCTGATTTAGCAAAACAAAATGGTTTGTTTCAAGAATGTATATTGGTGTGCGTTCAAACGTTCGCAGAGTGATCGTATGTGATCATGCAAGCAAAACACGTGTTGCCGGCATCGATTTAATTTATTTTTTTAAGATTTATAAATTTTATATAAGGTGTACAATTTTGCTGCATACTGTGTGACAGCTTTAATCTCTTGATTTCGACTAGCATGTGACGATCGCTGACTGGCGCGAACAAACTGCTTTACCGACCAGATAAAGTAGATTCACTGAATTACTTATAATTTCTAATCAGTAATATTTCTCAGATTTGAAAATGCAATTTAGAATATAAATAGCACCAAAACCATATAAAAAGTAGATTTATTGTTCATTTAAAGAAATAGAAGCACAAATTTAAGAAATAGTATTTAAGAGAAGCTCAGAATAAACATGTGACAGGATGCAGGGAGACAAGAATTTTTTTGAATGATTTTATGACGCTCTTGTGTCACGGATCGTTTTATTCAGAAAATATGAAATAATTATGAATAAAATGATATCACTTAAACTCAAAAGATATTTATTGCCTTAGTGGAAATACGAGAGTGACAAAGGGTCCGCCGTAGTCTAGGCACACGCGTTACACCCCCCGATTTAGAGTAAAATTAGTCTCTAATTTTAAGTCTAAGGTTTCTAAGTCTAACAATTTCTGTTTCTTCGATGAGTAGTCGTTCTGATTGCGTGACGGGTGCGACAGGTACCACGTAGGTTTGAGGCGTTGCGTTGACAGTTATTTTCATGTAAAAGAGCTTGATACATAAGTTTTTTGGCATTAATTTTGATATACACTTAAAGAGGCCAATCTTATAGCTTAGATATACAACAATAATCCCTATGTCAGTATAGCCTATATATCTCAATACATCATGCCCGGTTTCTACCCAGAAATGTCTTCTTCTGTCGTCTCCAACAGTTTTCATAGAGAATTCTATATCGCGTAATGTAGTTTTAAATTCATTAATTCTGGCATGCGTCAGAGTTTCTTGTATCGATGGAAGACTGTCCTTTAGTAACTCTAATTCGGTCTCTTGAAAAGGCATTGACACATTTTTCTTATAAAGGACATTCGTTTTCATTTATACGGGACCGGATAGCTTAAGCATAGACTTAGGGGTTTGTATTATGCAATTAGTTCCTGCTATAAAAGTGGCGGTGTTTAGCGTGATTGTCTTAGCACGCCCTTCGCATATAGTATTAATTTCTAGATTTTTTTCGGGTATCAAAATGTATTGATTATCGCTGTATAAAGGAATGTAAACTAACTCCTGAATTTTAAAAACTGATATTTGACATATTTTACTATCAAGAGTTTTAATCGTTGATTTAAACAATTCGCTTTCACAAGAGTGAATCTGGCTCAAAAAGTAACTGGGTTGTATTCGTTTACAGATCTTAATTTCGCCTAAGCCTTTACAAGATTTCATAGAGGTAAAATTGCCGGAAACACAGAAATTTTTCTCTTTGTTGATCAAAATGATTTCGTGTGTTGGTACAGCAGCCAGGAAGGGGTTTCCATGGGGTTTAGGTACTATATTAGGATTAGGTGTAGATATTGTAAGGTGTCAATTTCAGGAATAGGCACTCTTAATGAGTAAGTTAGTTTTCTGTCAATTATAAAGACTGAAAGTTCAGAAATATCAATTATGTGCTGATAGTTATATTCTGTCAGTTTATTAACAGATTAACATCCTCACTAATTTCTTGTATACTAATAGTGCCATTTATCAATCCTCTTCTTTGTCGACCATAGCCCAACATGTGATCGAGATTGTAGTGTAGCAGTTTTACTCTATCGAGTCGTCCTGTTATCAATTCTATCTCTCTTGCTTCATAGCAATGCCCATTGCACTGCTCTTGTACAAGCTCTAAGGCTGTATGGACCTTGTGAAGACGGTTGTATAAGTTGTCGCTGTCGATTACATTTATCAGGGTCCAGGATTGATGGTATAGACGAACTTCTTCTAGGTCCTCCGCATAAACTATGACATCATCTAGGGATTTAGTTGTTAATTTTCCATGGAAGAAGCCAAGAAGAGCTAGTAACCAAATGAACTCCATCTGTAAGAATTTAATATTGTTCTTTTAAACGATTCGCCTGAACAATAGTTCTTTCGTTATTAAATAGAATTTCGTAATTATTGCTTGGCAAGATTTTAACAACAGTGGCTGGCCCTTTCCATTCAGGGCTAAGCTTATTTTCTTTAGTGTTCATAATTTTTACTAGGTCACCGAGTTCGAAGATTCTTTGAGGCAGTGCTATTCGTGACTCTTGCTGTCGTTTGTATTTTTCCTTGTTTTTATGCATCCTGTCTTTTGCTTTATTAAGATAACGTTCATGTCGTTCTTGCCAAAGTTTAATTAGATCGGAGTATTTTAAACTTGGCGTCGTTGCTAAAGCAGATGGTATGTTGGCATCTCATCCGAATGTTAGTTGGAAAGGACTAAATCCTGTTCCTTCGTGAGTCATTGCATTGTAGGCCATACAAAGGAATTTAAGCGTATCGTCCCATTGTACGTGTAAATCCGACATGGCAGTTTTTATAAGGTCCTTAATAGTTGCATGAGTTCTCTCAAGGGCTCCATTGGATTGAGGATGGAAAGCTGTGGTTCTCACGTGTCTGATCTTGAACAGGTTCTCAAAGTTCTGAACTAGCTCAGATAGGAAATTCTGTCCCTGGTCTGTTAGAATATGTTTAGGGGATCCGAATATATAAATGTGATGATCGAATAGGTTTTCGACAATGGATTCCAACTTAACAGTTTTCAATGGAATAAGGGTAATGTATTTTGTTAACATGTCCTGGATTGACAAGATGTACTCATT
Source organism: Diplolepis rosae (assembly GCA_030998225.1). Taxonomy (NCBI): domain Eukaryota; kingdom Metazoa; phylum Arthropoda; class Insecta; order Hymenoptera; family Diplolepididae; genus Diplolepis; species Diplolepis rosae. The sequence continues at coordinate 337,334 of JAPYXD010000169.1, forward strand.
ACCCTTGTTTGTCATGGGTAGGGGACCAAAAATGTCCATGGTAATCTTTTCATTTGGATCTGTCGGGGTGTCAGGAATAATGCCTTCAGGCTTCCTTTTGATTCCCGTTAACTTTTGAGTTTGGCACACATCGCAGGACTTGACAAACTTGATGATGTCTTCCTCCATATTAGTCCATGTACCTAGCTCTCGCGCCCTAGCGATGGATTTGTTTTCTTCAAAGTGTTGCGCCATTACTGAGCCATGACTCTCTTGTATGATCTGTTTCTCTTCTTCTTCAGATAATTCTGTTGTCGACCGATAACAGGTGTGTATCTTCAATTGAGGGTATTTATGACCACTGAAAGCGACGAGTGTTTTTAATTTGATTCTTTCGGTGCTAGTAATTGTGAGATCATTGAAATGCAGTCTGAGAATTCCGAGCTTCCGGTTAAGAGTTTCCAGAGCTACTGAATTTATTGCAGCTAACCATTTGGTTTCGTGGTAACTACCCATATTCACCGAGCTAGATGTAGAAGATTCTCTTTTGATCAGTTGTCTCCAGAGCTTACCACTAGCGTTCAGCTTTTCGACGTCCTGTATCTCAGTCGGTTGAAAAAACCATCTGTAGTAATCGTCGTTCAGTTCCTTTGTTTCCTCATTAGTCTTTTCGACTTCAGTGTCAGGTGCATATGCCAGAGGTGGTAATATTTGCATTTCCTCTGGGGTAGGAATCCTTGGTGGCTGCTCATCAGGTTCAGGTGTTACTAAATCTCGTTCCCCTGGGTTTTCAAAGATTTCGATGTCTGAGAGTTTTTCCTCAAGGTCGGTATTTTGATTTGCTGATCTGTAATTCATGAGTACTGCGTTTCCATTGGTGGACCTTACCTGAAATTTTACTAGTTGTACACTGTATAGCGATATAATTATACCATCATCTATCGGCTCGCATTTTTCTTATCTAAATACAAAGCATTATTGGTGAGATTGTATTTATACTGGTGTAAGAAAGGCAATCCCATTATACCATCTTCTGGTATAGGAAAGTCTTCTCCAACTATGTGATAGGTGTGTTGTATTCCTAGGTAGGGGATTATCACTTCGTGGGAAGATACATGTTCGTCGTGGCCCATAACAAATTTTTTGTCCTTGGCATTTTTCTTTGCATTGTTGGGCACGTTAGATCTTTTAACGAGATTTATTGATGATCCTGAGTCGACCAATAATCTTGTGTCTCCCAATCCGTCTCCTCGGATGACTCGTTCTGGAATTTCTCCTCCTCGCGATGTTCGATGGTTTCTGCAATCGATTCTTCTACCTCTTTTACGGTATTCATTCTCTGAGGAGGGCGGCTGGTGTAGTGACTCCGCTGAAAAACCTGGATTGTTTTGTGGTTCGGACACTGACTTTGGACGTGCCCTATTTTATTGCAATTAAAACAAGTCATTTGAGTTCTTTGTTGTAGAGCAAGCCCATGGTTTGGTGGATTTGCGTATGCAGGTTTATACGTATGTGGTGTCGTGGAACTTGTGGTCGGTTTTCGAGCAAAATTAGTAGGTCGTGAGATTGTTGGGTTACTGACTCGAGATGGTAATCTTGGCATTGAGTATGCCGTATTCCTCAGTCTCTCTCGGTGATATGCTTCGGCTTCCAGAGAGTCTTGAAGTGCCATAGAAAATGTTTTCGGCTGCAAGGGTCGTACCTGTATACTTATTTCGTCACGTAAGTTCATTATGTACCTTTTTATAGCTGTATGCTCTTCTATTTTTATTGCTATATTTCTTTCAGAAGTTCGTTGACGCTCGGTTTGTTTAGCATAATAGAGTGTGTTCAGTAGTTGTCGGAACCTTGTACTATAAGTTTGCACAGTATCGCTATTTTGTCGACAGTTTTCTAACCGACTTCTACACAACTCTATTGAATGGACAGGGGCGAGATTAGTTTTTAAAGTCTCATAAAGATCTTCGTAAGACCGTATTCCCGTGTGTCTAATGGATTGCTTCGCGTGATCCTTTATCTTTTCTGCGATTATAAAGTCTAATAGCAGGTCGGGTTGAGAGCATCGGACTCGAGCTCTTTTCACGCCCTGAACAAAATCGTGTACCCCAATGTCATCGTGCCCATTGAGAACCTCTATCGTTCTTATCAGATCTTTAGCAGGGATGAGTATCGTTGGGGGCTGCTGTGGCTGACGACTTACAGTCGAGCGCAGTATTTTTGTAAGGGGAAGGGACTCAAGATTTTGTTGAGAACCTACAGCTGTGCGCGAGGCCCGCGTGGCGGGGAACGATCCGAAATTTCCCGAAACTATGCCGTTATCTCCGTCTTCATCGTCTGTGTGAGACGATGCTGTCTGCCTTCCACCGGATGCGCTTTCATCCTCGGTCAACAGTGCATCGCTTTTCCGAGCCAGTATTTTTATTCCATCCGCTCTTTTGGTATTTTCCTCGTTCAGGAGTTGAATACTTCTTAACAAGGAATTTTAACCCGTCTCGAGCTAGCTAAATTTGTTTAATAGAATTTCTAGGGCACTTGCATCTGTATCTGACATTTTCAATACCTTTTGAAAAGGGTTGATAATATTAAAATGGCCGTTAATATCTGAACTTTCGTCTTCGGAAGAGGAAGGGATTTCACGGAGATTTTGTCGATAGGTATAAAATGCCAGCTTGATTAAATTTTTTTTCTCTTTTACCGTGCTAAAAAAATCTCTATTCGCGATTTTCTAAAAAAAAACCTATTTTCGCGATTTTTTTATCTAACTTAGTAATAAAGTTACGAATAAACAATTGTATGGTCGTGGAATGTTATTACATAAATGCGGCTGACTTATTTATAAAATTCTAAACAAACAATTGTTCGATAATAGAACGTTATGACGTGAATACAATTTACGTACTTTTAATGCATTCTGGCAGGATGGGATTCTTGCTCTTGCTGATGAACCGTAGCGACGAAAATTCCAAACTTTCCCGTTATACTGCTGGGCCGAGGCACAGGTAGAAAACGAGTTTACTTCTTTTTCCAACGGTGTCAGCTTGGCTGAGTGACTTCTCCCCTTTTCTGGGACTTCTACCCACAGATTTACTATTAAGCCTACTTAATTCAGCCTAATTTCGTATTCCCTGGTGATTACCAGTGAAATTTCTCCACCGTGAAGTATAAAATTGGCTGTTTCGATAATCCGTAGACTATCTCTCTTTTTTTTCACTTGGTATCTGCACTTTATTACACTTTTACACTTTTCCACTTCAACACTTTTTAACTAAAGCACTACAAAAAATTTCCAAATCTTCACAAAGATCCGTCGGGTTTGATTCCGTGGAATCGTTTCGAGGGATCCTGGCAGGATCGCCAAAATTGTCACGGGTTGTTTTATTTAGGATATATGAAATAATTATAAATAAAATAATGTCACTTAAACTCGAAAGATATTTATTGTCTTAGTGGAAATACGGGAGTGACAAAGGGTCCGCCGCAGTTTAGACACGATGCAAAACTGACTGCAGGGTGGCCCTGCAGCTTTCTCCTAGCTCCCAAACACAGTAGTGGGAGTACATGAATGTTCTAGTCTACGTTATTAGGAGTGGGCGGTATTACAAGCGTTTCACTTGGATCTTACAAAATGTTTTTTGAGTGACACCTTATTATTGAAATATTATATGTACTAAATTTTAAGTTCATAAGCATGAAAAATGTACACTATATTCTTCTACAATTTCTTAAAAAGGGAAGTCTTGGAGTTTGTTTAGGTTTAGAGAGTAAGTTCTCACGCTCGTCGAACTGTTAGAAACTGAGGTGATAAATTTAATTTTAATTTGTGTTTAAAGGAAGGTTACTAAGAAAAGCGAAACTTTTCTGAAGGGGAAAGGACGCATAAAAAACCACCCATTGTATCGTCCACTCGACACATGTGGCGCAGGCTAGTTTTTCGAGGACCCTTGGACTTGACCTGGGAGCTATCGTGAAGGTCATAAATGTCTAAGTCGAAGGTCTAGGGAGGCACAATGTTTTTACAGATTTTCTTGATGGAGGAAAAACTTAAGGAAAGTGGAAGGAAACCCTGTTTTTACTAGCTGCAATTGGGGCAGGGGCATTTCTTGAAACCAAGAAACTACATTGAGAGGGGCCGGATTTTTCATCGCTTCTGGGCTGAGTACTCAGATTGATTTTTTGACTCTTTTTCGAGACAGTCCCTTGCTTCTCCCTTTTGCTTTTCTGAATACAATTTTGAATTCCATACAAGTTTAGTTTAACGGTACACTCGCGAAATGCGGCCAAGACTTCCAGCTTATTAATTACATTTTAATGATTAAAATTTGTTAAAATAAATTTTATCTGTGTTATAATTCAAAGTGGCGTTGAATTTGGGGTATTACAAGCAATTACCGCTGTAGCCATCTATCAAAAAACGATGAAAGCAAACATGTACACTCAATAATAATTCATATATAAATCTATGAAATTAGTTATTTGATACAGTTTTAAAATTAAATTTTAAAATTTTAAAAGCAAAACAGCTAGGGCCCTACCGCAATTCAATTCAAATTTCTGTTGCCTAGAAATTGTGGCTAATGATTCAAAATTTTCACCTCACGGTTTTGTGACCTATGCATAGATTTTTAATTAAACAATTGAAAAAATCTACGAAAATGAAGAATTTTCTGATTAAAATAGTTAATTAACAAAACTGCTAAATTTGCAATCAATGCCTTAACTTGAAATTTTAAAGATTTATTGACTATGGAATTTGATTGATATTTGAAAAACATTCGCTTAATATAAACATTTTTGAGATTATGTGCAATTCTTGGAAAATTCCCAGTAAAATTTAAAGTCAATAAATCTTTGAAGATTCAAATCAAGATATTAATTAAAACATGCTTCGGGTTTAAAAATTTAATCAACTGGATCGATTAGAAAATTTTGCCTTTGTGTAGAATGTTACCAGGCCAGATAATGACCAGCTTTCCCCAGGTTTAGCTGCCCATATATGTAGAGGCCGAATTTCTTCCATATGCGGAAGATTGCGAACAATCGATGCCAGAAGAATAACAGGAACATACAGATTATTAGTAGACTCAGGAGCTGCTATAAACATAATCAAAGAAAAAATATTGGATGATGAAGACGAAAGGAAATCTACCCACAAAACATACCTAATGGGTAACGATCGGCACATTTCTACACATTCTACAAAATTTAACTTTTTTGGACAAGAACACGTTTTCTACATAGTATCCAACGATTTTCCCTTACCAGAAGGAGGTATAATTGGAATTAAATTCTCTGAAAAATATCCAAGATACGCGATCACGAACAGTCACCTCGTGCTAAATAAGGTAAAGCTACCTTTGCACCTAAGCAATGATTTCATAACAGGAAAATCCGAAAAGATATGTACCGTTTCTACTGACGGACAAATAAAAATCCCATTGAAAAATAATGAGGATTACCCTAAAGAAGTAAATCTCCAGATTAGCTACAAACCTATATTAAAAATAATCACAAATGAAAGTAATGGACCTCAAATGACGTTTAGACTAAATGAATTATTGAAAGCTTCAATATTAGATCATTTAGAAAAAGACCAGAGAGAATTCATCAAAAAAATGATAGCCAGATATTCGGAAGTTTTCACGTTAGAATCAGACCCACTTCCATGTACTAACCTTACCGAACATCAAATAGTAGTTGAAAATGGAAAAATAATCAATCTAAGATCCCACAAATTACCCGAAAAACACCGACAGTTTGCCCTAGAAAAAACAGAAAAGTTATTAAAAAAGGGAATTATAAGAGAAAGCCAATCAACATACAACTCACCTTTATGGATAGTACCGAAAAAAGGAAATAAATTACGAATGGTAATTGACTACAGAAAGATTAACGAAGACACGGATCAAGATGCTTACCCACTACCAATGATCGATGATATACTATATCACTTAGGAGAAGCTAAGTTCTTTTCTGCCTTTGACCTCTCAGCTGGATTCCACCAAATCCCGATAAAGGAAGAAGATAAACAGTACACTGCATTTTCTACAATCCAAGGACATTTCGAATACAATCGCATGCCTTTCGGTTTGAAGAACGCACCAGCCACCTTCCAAAGAATGATGGATAATGCGTTCAGAGGATTAATCGGAAAAAACTGCTTTGCGTACATAGATGACATTGTGATATTCGGAAGCTCAATTCAGAAACATAATGAAAATTTAGTAGCAGTCATGGAAAGAATCTACCAGTTAGGACTAAGATTAGAACCGAAAAAATGTGAATACCTCAAACCAGAACTAGAATACCTTGTACAGATAATAACCAAAGAAGGAGTCAAACCCAACCCCGAAAAAATAAGCTGCATAAAAGAATTCAGACCATTGAAAACTGTAAAAGATGTGCAATCATTCTGTGAAAAGGCATTTTACGATTTGAAGAACGCATTGATAACCGCACCAGTTCTAAAATTCCCTGATTTTTCCAAACAATTTACACTAACTACGGACGCATCCAACTGTGGATTAGGAGCAGTATTGAGCCCAGACGGGCACCCTTGTCTTTTCATATCAAGAACATTGAACAAAGCCGAAGAAAAACACACCACCTCTGAAAAGGAACTTTTAGCAATTGTATGGGCAATGAAACGCCTCAGACAATATCTTATCGGAAAGAAATTCAAAATTCAAACAGACCACCGTGCTTTAGTTTGGCTGCACAATGTGAAAGACCCTAGCTCAAGATTCTTACGATGGAGACTTCGTATGGAAGAATACGAATACGAAATAGAATATGTAAAAGGAAAAGAAAATAAACTAGCGGATTGTCTATCCAGACTTTTTCCCATCACTAAGGACACATTACAAGAGGCAATGGCAAAAACCGGAATTAGTACTGAAGAAGAAGAACCAAGCTTGGAAGACCACTTACCGGAAATAGAAACATTCAACACACCGCGAATAACAAAAGACCAAATTTAAAAAGAAAAAATTTAATTAACCGTGAGGCGAATGAGAGAACCATCAGAAAATGAAACCACAGAAACGGAAGAAGAAATCACGCAAACACTAGGAGACGATACAAATTTATATACGGATTTTATAAATTGGAAACTACAACCAGTCAAAGGCAAAATTAAAACAAAGCCTAACGCTATCGGCAAACTTTGGAAAGAAGTAACTAAGGATGAAATGCCTATGTACAACGAAGAAGATTGGCTATATTAATTAAGTTGGTTTATCGAAGAATTCGTTAACAAAAAACTTTCAATCGTTAGATTATCCTTTGGAGATCCACTATTTACATTATTGAAGCGAGAAGTAATTCAAGAAATAATGGAATTCCTATCAAACTATTATCCAGATAAGAATTTCCACATTTGTTTCTCTAGAACCTGAGAATTAACTAAGGAAGAACGAAAACAAACTATTAAAGAATCTCATAGGGATCACACTGGAGAACAAAATACTATCGAAAAAGCCAAGAGAATCGGAATTTGGACCAACATGGACCAGGACATTAAGGAGTATGTCAAAAAATGCCCTATATGCCAACTAGAAAAGACCACGCGAATTAAGAATCAATCAGAAAGTATAATACCCGACATACCACTCAATCCAAATAATAAAATAGCACTGGATATTTTTGGACCATTACCTACTACACCTAGAGGTAACAAATACATACTTAGTATTCAGGATAGATTGACCAGATATGCCACTTTAATACCGTTAAAAAGTGACACCTCAACAGCAATAGTGGAAGCTCTGATAGAACAGTATATTTACATTTATGGATCCCCTAAAACTATTCTCACTGATCAAGGGTCTAATTTTTTATCTGAGTTGACGGACCAATTTGAGAAAGCTTTGAAAATCAAACATATTAAAACTACAGCATTCCATCCACAATCCAACGGAAACATTGAAAGAATGCACTGAACCCTGAATAATCTGATCAAAACTAGCAAATTAGAACAATATTGGAAAGGCCCCTATGAAGTCATAGATTATCTAGACAACAATAACTTACGTATTAAAAACAAAGACAAAATACTGAGAGTACAAATAAATCAGTGCATGCCATATTTTTCAGATGAAGACCCTGATACTCCGGATAGAAGCACTGACTAGCTGTGAAGCCAACTACACTCTGCGACCACTGACCGGTAATCTATTCATCGAAGATATTACTAAAGTAAATCTGTATCACGAAACTTGGTACCTTATAGTAGAAATCAACTTCACATCAAACCATCAGCGAATATCAGCCATAAGTAATGCCATCGAGCTAGCAGAATCCGCTTGCAATAGCAAATGTTCACCACGGGATGAAGTATATCTTGTAGGAGGTAGATATAATAGATTAATTCATAAAAACGCGATACTAGAAAAATTGCTTGTGAAAGTTAAGCGAACGAAAAGAGGATTAGCAAATTTTATTGGAGACATATCTAAAACATTATTTGGTACTCTAAGTGAAAAGGATCTAGATAATATAAATCACGAATTTGACAAAATCTATACAGATAACAAAAATTTAGCAACACTATTAACAAACCATACGAAGATTTTGAAACTTATCCTAGATTCATCATCCCTAAAATACAAGGAACTTATTGGAAGTCAGAACGACGAAAGAGAAGTTGCAAGAAATCTAAGTAACGGACTAAATACGATGTCCCGTGACAGCTTTGTTAACAGTAAATTATTAACAGCAGCTATAATGATTGACGAAACTAGTGAAGATATCGACATGGCCATCAACGCTATCAACGATGGAAAACACGGAATTATTCATCCTCAAATACTAACACCAGTAATGCTGAAAGCAACCATTACGGAATTTGAAGCAAAACATCGAACGAGATATCACTTTGACGCTGACGAAACAAGTTACCAGCACATAATTGGAATAAGTCAACTGTCAGTTGCCATCATAAAGTGATTATTCACCTATATACTTAAAATCCCCATTATGGAACAAGAGGGGGGGGGTACTATCATACATATTGTCCCCATTCCCTATCTTATCCAAAACTTATACTTTGACATAATTCCTGATCATGATTATATAATAAAATTTCGAGACTCGTATATAATTATCGACGAAGACACAATAAACAAATGTACCACACAATAAGTGAATACCAAATCTGTGAAAGAAATCAACCGAACCTTAGACTGGCCGACAGCGAGACGTGCGAAGCCACGATATTTAAGCGCTATTCAGAAAATAAATGCAAAACGTCTCCTTTTGCGCTACATAAGGAAACTTTTATACTTGTTCAGAATGGATACATAATTGTATCAACATCCGAAGTTAGATTAGATATTAGCTGCGATAAAAGAATTGAACAACAAAATATTAAACAATCCTCTTTGTTAACCGGTTCAAATTGTAAAATATATAACGGAATGGACACTATGTATCTCAAGAGTAATTTAAAGGGACATTTCAACGAAGAATTTAATAGGACCTACCCAATTAATTATTCACACGACGTTTTAAAATCTTTAGAGAAAAAATTAATACATGTACCTAAAATCATTAATAATAATGAATTACAGCAAGCAAAATTGAGTTTAGACGATGCAGAAAATATTTTAAACTCTATAGCCACTGATAGAAGAATAAGAACTTGGATAGAAACAGCGACAGATTGGTTAAGTTACCTAGGATGCATAGCCCTAGGATTGGGAACCATTTACACCTTATACAAAATAGGCGTATTTGAGTTAATACCTAAATGTATCCCTATAAAATTATGTTTGTTCTGCGTTAAAACAAAAGTCACTACACCAACGACGGTAGTCACTTATAATCCAAGCTTACTACCGGTTATTTGCCACCGAAATACCTAAAGTTAACGGGTGAAAATCTAGAAATTAAAGGATTAATTTATGTCTAGAAAGGGTGGTGTTACCAGGCCAGATAATGACCTGCTTTCCCCCAGGTTTAGCTGCCCATATATGTAGAGGTTGATGACCTCCCCCTCCTAGATTCAGCTGCCTATATAGTATATGTAGAGGTTCAGGCAGGCCTCAGCAGTTCCTTAAGGTATTCTCTTTGAATAAAGTACACAAAGTGACGCCAGTTTACCGTCACTACTATTAAAATAAAAACAGACTTATTTTACTCATAACAAGAGCATTTCTTTTTTTTATTGAATAGTCTATGCATGTAAGCCACTAAAACGTAAAATGAGAACATTTTTACCTACTATCGCCATGTAATTAGGAATGTAGATTTTTAACCTTAATTTCTTATTTCTTTTAAATAAAATATTTTCCACTTAATTTTTTAATTGATATAATTGATTCACGTAGTATAAATTTTTTTTTAAACTATTCTATTCCAAATAAATATTTTATATTTGTATTTTTTATAGGAGAAATCGTAAAGTGTAATTTCGTATCCAAATTTAGATGTAATTTTGGTTTTTTGAATACTGAAACCTTTTAATCACAGTTTCATGATGAAATTCATATGTGAATGATATTACGTATTTCAAAAAGTTTTCAGAGTATTTTATTTGAATGAAGTTTTTTTTTAATGTTGCCTTATGAGTATGTGTCATACAAAATTTGTAGACCTTATAGAGGCGAACAATTTCACATTCTTGCGTTCTTTTCGTATATCACATATACATATTATTTCACATTTCGTATATAAATATACATTATGAAAATTTCGAGTGTTACGTCCGGGTAAATATTTAATCTACTCAAATTATTTGTTTCTAATAATTGATAGACTTTTATCAATAGAAATTAAACCACGTGATAGATATACTATAAAAAAGTGTCTGTCAGCCAAACAGAGACTGGACCATGTCCCCTAACAAATAGACTGAGCACTTGAGATAAGAGTGCAACTGCTGGTCTAAGGTGCGATATCCGGTGCAGATCCTGATTAACTCAACCCACCTTTAAACTATTCCAATATCATTTCATTTTATTATAATTTCTTTTCTTTTCTTAAAAATCTATCAAAAGTGCTTCAATTAAATAGCCGCAAAGCATATGATGAATTTTACATTATATAAGATCCAGTTTTAATTGGTACTAGATAATTTTAATTTTGGTAATAATTAAAACGATTAAAGGAAAATAGGATATAGTCATAATGATTACAGGATACGAGAACACCCGGTATAAACCTTATCTACACTATTGCTCTCTCCGTCTTACACATAGCCCCTATTGGGTTCGAAAAATATACCGAGCAGAAATTGAAACTAGCAGACTTCGAAAAGGACTAGTTCTGAGGTTGTTCCTCAGCTAGCATCTTCAAGATACGTTACTGTATTAAGTGTGGCGTGAACTATAAATTGTTACATCTGTCAGAGATGAGTTGGGAGATTGCTAAAGTAATGAAATAAGAGAATTTCACAAAAGTGGGCTGATAAACGCGCCCTCTAAACGCGTTACTATGAGTTACTTTAAAGGTGAACCTGGTGCGTCGGCAAATAATGAAAGTTAGAAAATCCAGACATGATTTACCATCAGAATTTCTATGGAGGGGCAGCGGCGCGCGCTGCCTTTGTTTCTTCCTCGTCGCTCTTGCACGCGAAAAAGACTCGTCCCACTTCTCCTTATTCTCCTCGCTTCCTCCATGCAATGCTATTTTTAGATTTCACGCTTTCGGTTATCGAGTCGGAATAGAGTTCTAAATTTCTCGGACATTTAAAATCCGGTCACGTTCTCGTAACTGTGACCATCATTTTAAGACAACTTGAGAATTTACAGAGAATTTAAGGGAATTTTACCATGCCTTCACCAATATTTTCTTTATCATTAAACCTTATAATATTGTAAATTTATTTCCAAACACTATGAATTGCAATAGTGAAGGTTTCATAAAATAAACTACGAAAAATGTCAAGTTTTATCGGAATTCAATATCAAAAAAAAAATTTTTATAGCCATTATATTAAATTCAAACATAAAGAACAAGTAATTCAAGTTTTCTTCGCACAAATTACGCTTTGATTTAAATAAATGTTTGACAGATTCGGGACAGTTTATGCACATTTTTAAGTGCTCTATTTGTCGAGTGACATGCTTTCTGTACATCTGATCACAGTATTTGCACTTGAAAGAAGCTTTATTTTGTTTATCAATAATTTCTTTTTTAAATTCCAAACTATATTCTTTTTTTTCCATTTTTATTGTGCACGTTACACGAACTTCCAGAACAAAGCATTTATCAAAAACAATTGAAAGCTTAAACCGTAACGGAAAAATATTTTTAAATTCTCATAAATTCTCGAAGAGCACATTCATCAGAGAAATTCTCAGTCATATTCCCGTGCTCCCAGACATATTCTTGGTCACATAAACTCTTTCGAACTATAAGTCGGAATTGAGAATTGTGTATTTCTGTCGAAACCGTGCAAAAGAGGCGCCAGGCAGACGACAATTTCAAATTTACGAAATATGTTATTTAAGAAACAACACTTTTTTTCCGATATTTTGGAAAAAATCTGCCTAGAATAAAAATCTTAAATATCGTGTAAAATTTTATAAGCATTTGAACACTTCAAAAATAAACTTTCAGTAAAATTTGATGCCAATAAATGTTCCAAATTTGAATCAATATATATTTTCCTATTCAAATTTCCATACTTCTTATCAATTATGTACGTTTGAAAACTTTTTAGTTAGAGAGATATTTTCTATTAAGAAGAGATAAACATCAAATTCAAGTTTAAAATTTACATTATCAGTTTTATGTTAGAAATATTTTCATCTCACATTTTTGTAGCCTAAGCACAGACTTTTCATTAAAAAAATGAAATGGTCTATGGGAAGAAAAAATTTTCTAACAGATGTGGATAAATTAAAAAGCTAAAATATGTGCTCATTAATATCTTCATATGAACATGTAAATATTTATCGATATCAAATTTTACATAAAAATTTTTGTCCGAAGTGTTCAAATCTTGTTACAATATGACAAGATCATATGGACGAGTTCAATTTTTTTAATGAAATATTTCGTAATTTTTAATTTGTCTGTCCTGAAATCGGAGGAAGATTTTAACAGTAAACAACAAATTTTCCAATGGAACTCAAGGATCAATAAATGCTTAAAGTTTTATATTAAAATTTTAATTACAAAATTTTGAAGGAGTCTCGTTCGAGCTGTGGTCTAAGACGGTCGTTTGCGCGCCGTCGCTCTGCAATCTGTTCTCTGTGCGCTGATTCTCAATTTCTGTTGTGGTGCTCGATCGCTGTTCTCTGTGTTTGCTGTGGTTGCTGCTTCTATCTATACTCCGACCTGTGGCAGGCTGCCGGCTGAATATTGGATCTACGCTGTTTATTGTTCTGTTCTATTTCGGACGTCACAACTTGGCATATTGGACGCTGTGGCTGGGTGTCCCCCTCCTGAGACAGAGCATATTGTGAAGGAACTCCTATGCACTACTGCTTTTGTGCCGACGTGATTATTTGTCTACGTGCAAGGATAATTGACCTTTTTAATTAAATTCAAAGGTGATCAGTGTCGTGAACTGGTATGTTAACTCTATTATTTACTAGACGATCAGTAGTGCTTTATTTACGCTTTGCCTGACCCTGACCTTGATCGCTATTTCTATATTTACCTATCCATATATACTATAGCATCTTGGGCACTCTCACCTGCTTGGATATGTTTTATTTTTGCTAGGAGTTTATATAGTTTGTAGTTCTTTTGACTATTTTTCTATCTTAACTAAATTTAGCTGGGGATTGCTACATTTTCTCCTATATTTCTTCCCACCTCGCTGTAATCTGCGACTCGATATCTAATTACAGCACAACACTTGTAAATATTTACTAAGCTGCCTCTGGGCAATTCAAATTTTTTTCTGTTTAATATTAATATATTAATTAATAACATTCCACTATATGGTAATCTCTCTCTAATCAATGTCCGGGATTAATTAAGTACTTTAAGGGCGAGCCTTGGTTTGAACTAAGTGATTGTCTTATCTCTATGAAGCACTATTATTTACATGCTTGCCTGTTATTCTTGGCCAGGTAGATATTACTTATTATTATTAAGCTGTTATTACCTATTATATACTAAGTTAACTCACTACCAAGTTTCTTAACTATTATGTACCAAACTAAACTCATTATACTTAATCTTACATATACTTTTTAGATTGCTGCCGTCTCCTCTGTCATGGCTACTGGCTATGGGGATCTTGGGTCGAGGCCTTCTGTGGGCTCTTCTCGATCGGTCTCATCTAGGGGGCGGGGGTTCGCGCCTGGACGAGTACCGCTGGGCCCGGGGCCGTCCTGGGGGGTGGGTCTTTCTGCGGACTCTAGGGTGGGTTCTCCGGACGAGACCACTGAGGTGGATATTACGAAGAGGGGCAGAAATTCTCAGGCACTTTCAGCCCGCAGCGGGGATACCAAGAGGATCAGAGTTGGGTCTTCCCTGCCTCTGTCTTCCTCTCTGCCGACTTCCCCTACTGGCTCGATCTCGGGCTTTGATCCTCGCCCGTTGGATGACGTAAGCTCTATAACCTCTCCCGACCTCCTCTGGATTCGCGATCGCTCCTCGGAGCCTATTCTGTATCCGGCTTCCGTCGAGGGTCCGTTTATTGTTCTAATGGAGAGCACCGTTCCGGGTAGCAATCTGGGCAAGTATGATCCTCTTACGATTGCCGATTAGATTGATGAGGTCATCCGATCTGAACGCACCATACATCGGAACGGGCTCAATCAAATGAAGATAGTGTGTTCTTGGCGCGATGACGCCAACTTACTCATCTCCTCTCATGAACTTAAGATGGCCGGCTACCAGGCGTTTCTACCTATTTGTATGATTCGTAAGAAGGCGACCATCATGGATATTGATCCGCGACATAGCCTTACTACCATTTTGAACCATCTCGACTCGTAGCAGGGACATTTTTACAGCCGTGAGACGTAGGACGAATAATGAGGGTGCCTCCACAGAGACTATTGAGTTCACCCTGGAGAACACTACCATCCCTTCTTCTGTCTCTCTTTCCGGCTTCGAGCTTGAGCTCTTTCCTGTCATCCCCCCGCCTAGGAGATGTTACACATGCAAGCGCTTCAGACATGTCTCGAATCAATGCAGGTCCTCTAGGCCTTGTTGTGAGTTCTGCGCGGGCCAACGCCACACTAGGGACTGCTCCCATGGGGTCCGGACTGCAAGATGTTCGAACTATTTTGGCGTTCATATGGCTTCTTCTCGAGTCTTCCCGGTGTTTCTATACGAGTACGAGGTTATGCGTGTCAGATACTGGAGCAACTGTGGCTTCCCTGAAGCGGAGTCTATCCTGGGTGAACGGGGTGTTCAGCGCCCCTCTCGTGTGTCAGCTGATGGGGGTTGTGATACTGCTGCTCCCCCTTCCGGGGCTCTTTCTTTCGGGTCGCTCTCTGGAGACACTAGCCTGCGGGCGCGTTCTGTCGACTCTGTTGCTGATGTTGCGAGGACGCTCTTGGAGCTCAGTCAGAGGAGTGACGAGTGTATCAGGAGACTAATGGACTCCCCAGCAGGCTGATTAACTTCATCTCTTTTCTGACTGCCAAGCGTAACCTGTTCTTCTCTGCGGCGGATACTAGCCCCAGGGTTTGCGGGGTAGGGGTCCCTCAGGGTGGCGTTCTGTCATCGATTCTTTTCAATCTTCACCCGAGGCTTTTGAATGGATATCTGCTGTCGGACGTTCGTGCTGCCATGTACGCCGATGACTTGCTCCTCTGCGTCAGGGGCTCGGACACGTCGTACGCGCTGGGCATGCTGGAGTCGGCTGTGATGTCTCTTACTCCTTGGCGCAGCGGCTTGGACCTCTCTATCTCGCCTTCCAAGAGCCAGCTGTGTGTCTTCACCAGGGCCCGGGGCGGCCCTGGGATGTCTCGGTCCGGGTTGGTGACCTCCTTGTCCCCTGTCAGCCATCTATGAAGTATCTCGGCGTGATTTTGGTTGTCCGGCTCACCTGGATCCCTCACATCTGGTATATTGCAGACAAGGCGACGCGTGCCACGAATATTTTTAAGGTCATCGCTAGGGTCTCTTGGGGGGCTAATTCAGCTGTGTTACTCACTGTATATAGGAACTTGGTCAGGTCCTACTTGGAGTGGGGTGCCCCTCTATTTCGCTGCGCTAACAAGTCGGCTCTTCGAATCCTGGATCGCGCCCAGTTTGGCGCTCTTAGGGCGGCTCTTGGGTGCATGCGGTCTACTCCGACCTCTGTGCTCCTATCTGAGGCTGGTGAACCGACGCTTTTTCTCCGTAGGTCTCTTCTCTCGAGCAGGTTTGTTTTGAGGAATTTCTCCTGGAGGGGGAATCCGCTTCTCCCCAGGCTTCAGCTCCTCAGGGATAGGAGAGGAGAGTCTCCTAGAGGCTAGGGACTGCGTCTTCTACCTTCTAGATGTGGCTTGCTTGCCTCTTACTTGTGTGTGCTGGGCCTGGTTGAGGGGCGGCATCGATCCCGTCGGGCGTGTTTCTTCGACGTCCCTTGGGGTGAGCTCACTCTGGATGTGGACGTGACTGTTGATCTGACTGTTGATCGGGTCCCTGGGACTGAGCTCTCTGACGCTTCTGGGTCTCCGCGGAGCTTATTGGTTCTTGATTCCGATCCCCCCTGCCAGCTCATTTATACTGAAGGCTCAGTTGATCCGGGCGTGGGGAGGGCCGGCTGTGGTTTTTTCGTGCCTTCACTGGACTACCGCTTTGGAGTGCGACTTCCTGATGCCTCTTCGGTGCTATTTGCTGAGCTTTATGCCATCTTCTCGGCAGTTAAGTATATTTTGAGAATGGGCCTGGGGGACTCTGTAGTTCTGTCCGATTCACGTACGGCTCTTGTTGGTATTAGGGATCGCTTTACTGACTCTAGGGTTCCCTACGTCGTGCACTCGATCGCTCGACTCCTATATCTTGCCAGTACGCTGGGCCTGGTGGTTCGCTTGATTTGGATCCCCGCCCACTCTGGTATTCAGGGTAACGAGATCGCCGATGGCATTGCTAGGTCTGCGACTGGGCTCCCTTTCTCCGTCTGTCCTGCTCTTCCACCTGGGGACTTGTTGCATGAATTGCGGTGGGACTTCTTGGCGTGGTGCCGGCGGCTTTGGCCCCCTCCCGGACATGGTAACGCCGACGCTTCGTACTTCTCTAGGGTGAGCTTTAAGGACCCCCGCCCCTGGTTTCGTGGTATCAGGGCCCCTAGGGGATTCATTAACCTGGTTACCCGTCTCAGGACTGGCCATGTTTGCACTGGGGATCACATTACTCGTATGGGTTGGGATTTGGATGCTAGCTGTGGCTGTGGCTAGGAGATAAGGAGCCTACATCCTTTCATGAATTGCCCGTTATTGTCAGAGGGTAGACCGAGATTTTTTGGCTTACTGGCACGCCGATTCCCCGGTCTGTCGCCTGATAATTTTGATTAAAGAGAGCTCGTGTTTGATCCGGATGGGAGCGTGTTGAGTGACCTGGGAAGATTTTTTAAGCACGATAGTATTATTATTTGATTGTTTTTCTTATTTCTTTATGACCCTGGCTGGTGAGGGCTGCCCTTCGTGCCTAGTTCTCCCCTCTCTCCTGTCCCTATGCGAAAAGATTGGATGGGGCTGATCACGTGGGACCCCTTGTTCGCTGGGGCGAATCTTGGATTTTTCTGGCCTGCGTGCCTGCTTATGGAGCGTGTTCGCTGTTCTTCGCTCTCTGCTGTTGCGTTTGCTGGCCTGGTTACCTATTGAACTGATTATATATGCTATGATATGGCTATTCGCAGAATTGCAAGCTGCCACAAACAAGAAGAAGAAGACAAAATATATATATATATATGTGTATATATATATACATATATATATATATATATATATATATATATATATATTAATTCAAGTTCACCCCTTCAAAATCAAAATTTTGAAATATCTCGAAAACGGTAAGAGATACGTAGAAATGGAGAAAATTTTAGGGGTTTTCATAAGGGGGGATGACCTCGAGTAGCTCTAACTGTATATGCCAAAAAAAAAATCTCAATTGATACATCAGAGACCCTACTTACCGACCAAGCTGATAGTCTATGCTGATAATATTTTTTATGAGCAACGCCTCTTAACACTTTTTCTATGCCGTTTTTTTTCTGTGCCGGTTATTCATCTGTACTTTAAAATCAGAGGGGTGTTTCCAAAAAAACAGACAAAATATGGATAAAATCAATCAAAAGGTAAATTAATATTATTTGTTAGTAACAATTTTTAAAGAAAAAACATAAAAAACAATATTAGTGTACACCTGTTATGTTAACAGAAAAACAGGTGTATAACCTCATTTGACCTTCTTTTTTTTTGTATGACAATACATATAAGTTTTCTATTTTGTTTTACAGATTCAGGAGAAGATGGTCGAAATTCAAAAATTGCGGAAGGCATTAACAGCTATCGATGAGAGGGAGAAGATATTAAAGGTGAATTAAAATAACCTTAGTTATGTTAATTCAGATCTAAGCCAAAAGTAAGTTAACCAAATTCAATTAATCTAAATTAAAACTAATGGAGTAAATTCTAAGTAAAACTTAATTAAGCATTTAACGAAATTTAAAGAGATTTAAATAATTTAAGAACAATTAAAATTAATTAACTATAGTAAACCTACTTAATTTAATTATATTAAACTAATTAATACTATTTAATCTGAAATTTAGCTAAAATAGATGTAATAGAACTAAAATCAAACTAAATTTAACCTAGTTAACTTTTAATAAACTAAATAAAAATAAAATTGAACTAAAGTGAACCTACTTAAACTAAATTAAACTAAAATTAAACAAAAATTATACTAAATTAACCCTAATGCTACGGATACAATTAAACTGAAAATTGTCTTGATGTACTTAGGTGAAAATAAAAATTATATATATATATTATACTAATATAACAACTAATCTATTTCTATCTCCAACAGGAGCAGTATGATCCAGTCAGGCCTGGACCAAGCTCAGCGTCAGAACCAAGCTCAGCGCCAGAACGAAACTCATTGGTGGAACTGAACTCGGCACCAGAATTATCTACGTCAGATTCGAGCATGGTTCAACCTGGATTTTTTTTCCGTGTTGATAGTTTCTCAAACTATCCAGCATTTCCACCTACACAACCAACAATTCAACATCCAAACTATCCAGGATTTCCACCCACACAACCAACAATTCAACAACTTTTACCTCCAACTATTTCACCGTTTTTTTTTTCGAACCATATCTACAGTCAACCGCCCCTCTACTTATGCCCCATCTAATTCATCCAGACATACACACTTTCACTAACCCATTCATACCTTTGCCCTTCTATCCTTTAATACAACCAATTACTCAACCTTCCATCCCACAAAGCATTGTTGAAGACATGCAGCCTACCATCCAGCCAGAAATTATAGAACTAACCACACCACCGACCATACAGTCAGTTGAACCTCCAAGCTCAAGTCACACTCCTGCTCAATCCAGTCTGTTTGATGCTTTAAAGTCGGGCGCAAAACCGGAGCCTGACTTGAGCCTGGAGGAGCAATTGATGCTGAGTGACGATGATGAGTCACTCATCTCTTCCTGTCCTCCACCTCCTCCTCCGCCTTCAAGAACACCAGCAAAAGACAGCACAAACACAAATGAAAAAAAGTAGACAGCTATATTAATAGACACATCACTTCTCAACCCATGCCAAAGAAAAAAAACCCGTCCACTTATACTGAAACCATATAAAAAAATCAAAACGCCCTCTTCCGAAACAATCCACACAACACAAACATCTATTTCTCAACCGACTCACACACCACAGACATCTCCCGAATCTATTAACAAACCACATTCATCCACATCTCATCGAGCAGAAATGGAGGAAAGGAAGAGACGAGCTTTTCTCATTTTCAACAAGAAAACATAATCTTTTATTCATTTTCTTTTGCACTATGTACATAATTTGATTTGTATTAACATTGAATTTCACTCGTTTATCATTATGTTCGTAATTCTTTTGTAATATTTTATCACTTCATTAGTTCAGCATTTTGTTTTTATTTTACATAATTTAACGAAAGATGGTGAGATTTTTTAAATGGCATGTTCGCACGTTTTGCATAGCTTTTTTTAAATGCATGTTTTGCATAGCTTTTTTTAAATGCATGTTTTGCATGGCTTTGTTTTGATGCATGTTTGCATATTTCATCCATGGGTAAAGTGTGATGGGTACATGGAAATAATGATTCTCGGTTTATCTTCTTTAGTGAGGGGCAGCCAAGTTCTTCGATGTCTTGTACATTGATGACGAACTTTTCAAGCCAGCTTTTTTTTCCATGCCTTTGACGTAGATTGTGCGTGCACCTGACAATGTCTCTTGAAGTATGCATCGTAATTCTTCGTATGGTATGTCACCAGCAGTCCATGCTATAGCATGATAGTTATGCATCAACCAGCAATTCTGACTTTTATAACTTGCAGGCAATGAATTCCACGGATAGGAAGGATTAAAGAGAAATACCAGTGGTTGAGGATCTTGCTGAAGAGGAACAATAGCTAACTCCTTGAAGACAAAGTCGTTGTAAGGTCTCTTGAAGCCTTGAACATCCACGATGAAGTCCATCTTGACTGAAGAAGAATGATTTCTGTTAGCCAGAAACAGCTATTTATACCCTCTTTCGTCATCCCCTCTACTACCTCATGATTCACCCCACCACTTCAAACTCATATTATTTTTTTTACAGCGCCACTAATGGGTTTATATTGAACTATACGATCATGTAATATTAGGCAATAGGCTGCTGTATTGGCTAGGAAATTAGTACTTGATTCAAATTCTAATCGCACATCCACTCAAGCCTGTTTAAGAAACTCATTTTGTTTTGAACAATCGATAAAAATTAGCGGAGCATATTTCTTGAAAGTCTCTTTCGTCAGCAGAGGTTCAGGCTCTTTTCCATAATATGAAAATTGAAAATTAGCATACATGTCACATAATAGAGCAAATTGATTTTGATCAAAGTTTAAATTTAGATTGCCATATGGGTAATATTGTGAATTCAAAAAAAGTTTTACGTTTGTGATGCTACAATGATCGAAGCGATTAGCATATTGTTTGCGTTGATCTTTCCTATCCGTTTGAAAAGCGAGGATAATATAGCGCGGTTTCTCTATCTGTGTTGATGTTTTCACAGTCCACACATGTTTTTGTGTAGCAGGAATAAGAGGATACTCATACATTTCCCATGTACGAAAACTCAGTGTTATAAGCGGATCCTTCTCAATGAATTTCAACAACTGTAGCTTGTAACGATCTGCAGCAAATAAATAGGGAATCTTCCATTCTACTTTATTAAGTAAAATTTTGAATTCTTCAGGATTTTCTTGTACGTTCTGCAAAATAGCATTCAAGTCAGTGCCTGATCTGGTTAAGATGAGTTCATGTTTAGCATTAACGATAATCTTCCGATAATCTTCGGCAAAGCCGAGGATCATGCTGAGTGGAATGGTTACATCAAAGTATCCATCTTCATTTGTAATTTTGGCAGTTAAACCCGCATCAGGCCAGCCTGCATTTTCAGCATAATGAAGCTGATGAGGAGTTAGAGAAACGTACCCCTTCATGATACTGGTAAAGCCAGCATTTTTACATCTGTCAATTTCAATACCGTTCAATTCATAACGAATCTCATCAAATAAGAAGCAGACGGCATTGCCAATTAAAGCTGTAGCTGTCACATTAGTTCCATCAGATTTGACAAGTCTTCCATGTATATGCAATGAGCTTTTACTTGGAAGAATGTACAAATCTTGATGTTGCATGGCAATTCGAATCTCATCACTGTTGCCAAACGATGATGAAGCATAGGGCTGATGGGAATGAACCTCATAGTGTGCTAAAGATTCATCAAGACTAACTGGAGCTGAAATATTTAGTATTTCTTCCATCTTTGTAGCAGCGGCAACAGCAAATAAAAAAAATGCAAATTAACGGTCGTTTTTTCTTCTTCTTTCTCAGTAAGGTATGACTCTGAGACCAAGCTGCTTCAGGAAAATCACGTTTTGAGATGTTAGTCCCTTGCGAACTGACTGAAGACTGATTGCTTCTTTGCATGATGGCTTGTTTATATAACTTCCACCTACTTAACTATTAAACACAATACCCATTACATTGATTTAATATGTAATCGAATTGTTATAGTTTCTCCTCGAAAATTTACTAAGTCTCCGTCCTGATCGACTATGCGGAGCTGAATATTGTGTATTGTCTTCACGGCAATTGGAAGGTAAATGACGTGTGATGGTACTTCAACGATCTTATATCCTGGTGGAACAGTTGGGAAGAATTCATGAATTGTATGAACTTTGCGATTGTTAATATATGCTCCAGTTGTAATGTTGCACTCAATTCTAAGAGCATTTACTTTAAGAATAGCTACTGGTGAATTAGACGTGTGTGTTTTATCAGCTGAGAGAACACGTGGTGTGAATCCCAGAAGTTCACCGATAGAATCTTTTGGTTTGAAATTAATTTCACCGTTGCTCTTGATTTCACTACGCAACGTATTGTTATTAGGCTTTATACTTATAATAGTACTTGCAGTTTCTAGATTCTTTTGTACATAATTTTTAATTTCGTCATTCTTTGTTGGTACAATAACGACGGTAAAGTCTCCATTTGCAAGGGACATTTTTATGTAATTCTCAATATCTTCAATTTTGTTGCTGCCAGAAGGTATTGTAATAACCTGATTGCCTATATAAAATTTATTTTTCCCTATGTCAACATTGGGAATTGAATTGAATGTGAGTAGTTCAAAGAGTCCGAGAACATAGTTCTTGTTTGATGAGAGTTCTATTGGCGGGAAATATGCTGCTTCTAACACAGAAGAATTTCCTGTAATGGTAAGAGTGAACGTTTCGTCCATGATGATGTCTCACTTTATACTGACATTTCTCAAGCAATCACTTGAATTTATGTAGACTATATTTGCTGGATTTATTAAGTTGATCACATAAAAATTTAAGACATAAATGACCGCATTCAAATGTATCATATTCTTGGTATCTACTATGATTATATTTTATGAAGCTACCATCAGCGAGGTATTTAACAAGATCGGATGGTGATTGAAGATTACCGAAACTGTCAAAGTACAATGTTTCATTATTACTCTTTTTGTATGCTACCCAATGTGTTCCAGGTCCATCTTTATCATCAAGGTTTATGATACCTGACTCATTTCGAGGTGGCCCTCTTGTAGATAGTTCATTTCGCATAAAGACACCACGAAAATGAGGAATCTTCAAAGCTTTGGCATACTTGAGTAAATCAGAATTAGTTAGGGCTCGATGAGGTAGCTTCACTACAAGTTTTTTGATGTTTTTTTTTTCTATTCATTCCTTGACCCTGATGGTGATGATAGGGTTTCATATGGAGACCGAGCCCTTGTCGATAGGGTTTCAGATGTAATCCTTTACCGAGAGGAATTTTCTTCATTGCTTTATTGTGACGTTGAGCTTCTGCCAACTGTTGTTTGGCTGCATTTGCATCGTTTACAGCTTTTACTACTCCAGCTACTCCACCAGAAAGAGCTCCAAGTGCGCTAAGTCCTGCAAAGATTGGAATCAAAGGTATATTATCCTCCAACTTTAGTAGGTATAGGTAAAATTCGAGGAGCTCTGACCTGTCGTTTACCACCTGCTTTTTTCACTGCTATCCGAGCACCTTCTACAGCAGCTTGTATAGTGTCTTTAGCATCATTGCTGGGAATTATAAATTTCTTTACAGCGTCGACAATCTTCCTCAACGCCACTCGTTTCTTTATATTTTTTCGCTTCTTTTTCTTTGAAATTGCTTTTCTATTTTTCTTCAACCCCATACAAAGTTTTGATTTAACATTCATCACGTTAGTTATGGCTACAGCAGCAACTCTTTCACCAATACTTGCGTCCTTTGAAAAAACGCGTTGCCACGCTTTATCGGCAAGAACTCTATCTGCAGAGTTCCTAACTTCAATGTTCTCACGATTCTTCGAGTAAGAAATATTGTGCTCCTTACAAGCTGTATCCAATGGATTTATACCTGGATCGCCCCGTGCTAATCGCTTCGCCAGTTTAGTACCAGGTCTACAATATTGGTAACCTGGTAAGTGTAACTCGAATGGTAACTTGTTTATAATACGATTCAGCAGACCTTTACCTTGATAGTGAGATTTATTTTTAACTTTCTTTCTATGATGAATAATCATTCCTTACTCTACGAATGTTGAAACACAACTGAGCTAAAGCCTATATAAGCGCTGTATTTTATGGGTTTCACAGCAGTCAGTTTTGAGATGCGATTCAAAACACAACCTCATAAGCTGCCAGTCGTAAATCTGGACTCGTTGGTTCAACATCAGCAAGAGAAGAAGCTAAAACGACATGGCAGTTTGCTCTCAGATAATATTCGAGCAGTTTTTTGTGGTCCATCCAATTGTGGAAAAACAAATGTATTACTCGCTCTAATTTTGCATCCAAATGGACTTAGATTTAATAATATCTACCTTTATTCAAAATCACTTCAACAACCAAAATATCAATTTTTAGAAAAAGTACTCAATGATGTAGATGGAGTTGAGTATTTTCCATTCAGTGAACATGAGGAAGTAGTTTTACCTAGCCAAGCAAAACCAAACTCTGTCTTTATATTTGATGACATTGCATGTGAGAAACAAGATAATGTAAGAGCTTTCTTTTGCATGGGTAGACATGTCAACGTTGATGGCATCTACTTGTGTCAGATGTATGCGAGAATTCCTAAGCATTTAGTACGTGATAATCTAAATTTATTAGTTCTTTTTAGGCAAGATGACAGGAATCTCAAACATGTATATGAAGATTATGTGAATACTGATATGACATACACTCAGTTTCGAGATTTATGCTCAGCATGTTGGAATGCAGACAAATATGGATTCGTCGTCATTGATAAGGATAGTGAACTGACTAATGGTAGATATAGAAAAGGATTTGACTGTTTCGTAATATTATAAATAGAAGAGCTTGGATTGGAATAATGTTAGTATAGTGTGTAACATTGAAGCATTAACATGTTCCACAAAGAGAAAGAAGTACTTCGCCAAATAGCAAAATCTAGTGATGCTATTCGACTTGAACATCGTATGCTCAAATTAGGAAAAGAAGATACAGGGAATATGTTGAGTGAAACTTTCAGGCCTATAGTTACACCATTAGAAAAATTAGTTAAGATGTCTGATATACCTGTTGAACATAAAATAGAAACAAAATTTGAAAAACATAAAGAAGATAATGAAGAAGAAGAAGAAAAAGAAGAAGAAGAAGACAATGATGAAATATCTTTTATTACAGCTACTGATGAGGATAATCGGGAGCGTGATACAATTATGGTTGATCAAACTGTTGAATCTGCCGAAAATTATGAAAAATTGACAAAAAAGTATCTTTTTTTGTTAAAACACAATAGGAAACAATGTTTGGATACGATTTATGGAGTGCGGAAACTTAGTAATGGATCACTTATGATTGGGGATACTCCTATAAGTTTTAATGATCAGTATATTGAAATTGGTGATAAGCGTTATCTAATAAGCACTGGATTGTTAGAGCTTCTGTTTAAACAGAGACCTGATGAAGCTTATGTAAGCGCTGATGATCTTGAACATTATAAAGAAATTCTTGTTCCTACTAATGCACACAAAAAGAAATACAGTTCTTCTGAATCCATTCGTGCGGATAAAGGTTCCAAGTATAAGAATATTATTATAAAACTTCTCTCAAGCAGAGAATCATCATTAAAAAGACAATCAACCAGTGGAAGTTCGTTGAAAAGACGAAAAAGAACTGATACATGTTCACTACCTCACTTCATGATAACAAAGCAAAATTCAAGGCCAGATTACATCTATTGGGATGACCCTAACGAGCTAGTTGATCGTCTTCGACTGCTCATGGCATCACAAGCAGCAGGCAATCCAAGTCATAATAACGAAATTATGTCCATCGTTGAAGAATTACGTGAAGCTAAAATTTTATATTAGGAATGTACTGTTAAATAGAGCTTCATTATCAAAATGAGCATTGACGTGTTCGGACATCCTCTAAATCGAACAGCTGTATCGAATCGTGGACCTCCAGGTCCTGCAGGAACTCCTGGTGCTGGTTTCAAGCTCACTTCAGATGACAATTACGACATAGAAGCCAAGAGACTCTGCAACGTTACCGAGGCTATAGATCAAAACGACGCAGTGAATTTAAGACATGCACAGCGTATCGTTCTGAACGAAATACGCACTGTGTACCAGGTCACATCATCTTTGCGATCAGAAATTGATAATAATAATGTGCTGATTAAAATCCTAGAAAGATCAATAAATGAAAAGTTGAAAAACCTACAAATTGCAACAGATCATGACTTATCACTTAAAAACTCTGAAATTATTACACAACTGGATGCTCGAATGAGTGCTATCGAAAAAAAATGGACACCAAAAAGTTAACAGTAGTCAGAGAGATACATAAATAAGTGAGAAAAAATTACCCCCGCCGGCGTGTGCAAATGCGTGGTATAGACGAAACATGGCAGGCTGATTTGGTGGAAATGATACCATATTTCAAAATTAATAAAGGTTTCAGGTACTTACTTACAGTCATAGATATATTTTCAAAATATGCCTGGGCTGTCCCAGTCAGAAGCAAAAATGGAAAGGATATTACTACCGCAATGAAATCCATACTTACACAAGGACGAATTCCAAAGAACTTGCATACCGACAAGGGTAAAGAGTTTTACAACCTGCAGTTTAGGAGTTTAATGCAACAGTTTAACATCAAACTGTACTCAACTTATAGTAATCTAAAAGCATCAACCATTGAAAGATTTAATCGCACACTCAAGAACAAAATGTGGATACAATTCAGCTTACAAGGCAACTATAAGTGGGTAGATATCTTGTCCACTCTAGTTTCCGAATACAACGATTCTAAACACCAAACCATTGGCATGAAACCTAAAGATGTCACCGCTACAGATGAGGAGGTACTCTTGCAACGTTTTCATAAACAAACAAAAATTATTCCGAAACGACCTAAATTCAATATTGGTAATAAAGTTCGAGTCAGTAAGTTCAAGAACGTTTTCGAGAAAGGATACACCCCAAATTGGACAACAGAGATATTCACGGTGGATCATGTCATTTCAACCAATCCTATAATGTACAAACTCAAGGACTACCAGGATCAATCCATCGCTGGCGGCTTCTATGAACAAGAACTTCTCAAAGTCAAGTACCCAGATATTTACCTTGTAGAGAAGGTTCTTAAAAAGGTGGCAATACGATTTATGTTAAGTGGCTCGGCTTTGATAGTTCACACAATAGCTGGATAGCAAAGTCAGACATGTAAATCAATGTTAAATCATTGTTGAATCAATGTTCAATAATTGCTGAATCAATGTTGAATCATTGTTGAATCAATGTTGAATCAATGTTGAATCATTGTTGAATCATTGTTGAATCAATGTTGAATCATTGTTGAATCAATGTTGAATCAATGTTGAATCAATGTTGAATCATTGTTGAATCAATGTTGAATCATTGTTGAATCAATGTTGAATCAATGTTGAATCAATGTTGAATCATTGTTGAATAATTGTTGATTCATTGTTGAATCATTGTTGAATCAATGTTGAATCATTGTTGAATCATTGTTGAATCATTGTTGAATCAATGTTGAATCATTGTTGATTTAATGTCGAATCATTGTTGAATCAATGTTGAATCAATGTTGAATCATATTTGAATCATTGTTGATTCATTGTTGAATCATTGTTGAATCAATGTTGAAATGAAATTAAAATGATGTTCAGTTAATGTTAAATAATGTAATTACATGTAAGGGTAAATAAAAAAAGATATGTTCATATTATGTTGTTTATTTAATATAGCAATACTATACTTACAATATTCATTTACAGTGTTGTCATAACTAACTCAATTCTATTTTTGTTGTCACAATATATACAATATATATATATATATATATACACACATAATCTATTCTCTATCAACATCCATTTTGACATCTTTAATCTCTTGGATTTTGTAGTGTCCCCATGCCAAAGTATCAATACTCTGGGGCAATAGGAACCTCTTATCGTCATAAGGACTTAATGCTATTTTGAACTATTTTACAGTTTCAACGTTATGTAAACGTGACCTTATCATATATTGCGTCCTACTTTGGCTTTGCTCATTTTTCAAACACTCGACATAATCGTCAAAACCAATAGTCTATCAACTATACCTGCTCGTATACCTTTTGCCTTTTTGACAAAATCTTGGCCGTTAACGCGAATGCTATACATTTTACTCCGCAAGCCAACAAACTCTGTTACAATTTGACCGCTACATTCGTCTTTCATAAGACCCACAATCTTTTTGTTGGCTTGCGGAATACCAAAGACATTATTTGGAAGATAATCGGACGTGTCAAGCTTGCGGATATCTTGTTTCATGTCAGAATAAATATTCATGCATTTTACTTGATAAATGAGGCTGTCGGTATCTGTGTACATGAGTTTACAGCTATTAGCATATTTTCTAAGCATATAGTCGTAATGAAAATCATATATTAAAGTTTTTGAGATATCCAGCACACTCAATCCGACGTAGATAGGCTTATTAAACAACATCTCTGTTTTTCTCAATTCCACAGCCACTAGATTTTCACTGAAAATCGACCGGCTATGGAAATTGGGTTTAGATATGAGAGCTTCGGCACCATACCTACCCTCCCACTTTGTCACGAGCTTGATGTTAACATGCTTTCGTACATTCTCCATTTTTTTTCCATAAACTGCATTATTCTTTAATTTAAATAAGTTTTTTTCAAATTCATTGTTAGCATTGGCCCTCCTCAAAGTATTGAAATCTATGTATGGTTTAAGACATGTTGATTGTTTAAATTTAAGTACACAGTGAATTTTCTTTAATTTAAGACCATTTACCAAAGCTTGTTTCAAAACACGGTAATGAAGAACGTACTTACGCTTAGGTAGGAGGGTAGTTAGCATTTTCTCCTGGATTGACCCCGATGGTTTAGAGTGTTCGGAGCAAAAAGGTAAGTCGCTATGTGAATCATGAATTTCTTCCGGATAATCTAAATCAACTTCAAGAATGTAACCAACAGGAGAATGATTAGAAATATCAAAATTGAAATAATCATCTGCATTAGTCACCCACTCGAAACCACCGTAAGGGAGTGGTTGCGTCATTGCCCAACCGTACAAGTTGTTTGCGTCAAAGTATACCAAATAATTGATATCCTGATTTTCATCGTAAACGTCCATATATAGATTGTTGGCTTTAGCGTAGCGGTTGCAACATTGACTGATGCCGCCTCTAATACCTCGTTGAACAAACATGAGTTTATCGACGTCAGTCAGGAGTTCTAATCTTATTTTAATATACTTTAACATAGCGTCCCAGGTCAAGCCAGGAGTAGTATAGTAATGTGCTGGATCTAATTTATAAGCATTTAGACAATGCTCTCGGAAATTTTCAAAGATATCGGCTATGAGCAACACGTCTGTTTTCATATATAATTTTACCTAGTCACCAAGACTTTGACAGTTAAAATCTGACCATACATCCTGAGCATGCATATAGTCATCATCTGAAATACTGGAATCATTGAGTGTACTATAAAACTGCTCTTTCGATGGCAGTTCTTTTTCTAAAAGTCTCTCTTTCGAGTCCAAACACTCATAAGGTAAAACTCTTTTACGTGTCAGTAATCTGATAATTCCACTGCTTACGTTGGAAAACTCGGAATATACAATTTTATAATTATCTAAGTATGAAGCTAATTTTTCTAAAGATGAAGCCATAAATCTAAACGAATCTATAAATCTAAAACAACAAACAGGTATTGTTCGTGAATCTTGATAGTTCAGATTACACTCTTCGTGCGCTGATCCGCGATACTTGCCGGTGAGATTACAATGATCTCTAACCTTTATCTGACCAGAAAAAAAAGACTTCTCGCATATGTGACATTCAGTCGCTTGTCTATACGCCGATTTCTGATGGTGTGTCAGCTGGTCGATGGGGATAGGACACATGAAGACAGTTTCAGCGTCCTCAGCCAGTTGCTTTAATTCTTCAGCAAACCACTTGGAGGGATCCATACCATCGGGACATGAGTGTTACCCTGAAAGTGATTCATCATAGCTACACTCCAGATAATAGCCGATGTCAAAAAGCTCATGCCTCTCAAAAACTTCAGTATTAGAGTTGCGTTCTTGAGACTCGTTTACTGGCCTCAGAAAACATTCGCAGTCAGCGTAAATGACAAATGCAACCTTTTCCTTATTATTATAGTTTTTAAATTCGACGATATTTTTACCTTCTTCGGGAAGTATTATTTTGCAGCGATTCATCTTCTTGCAATCTGTTTCGTGGTTAATCAATTTTATCTCGCTGATAAAATGATGTAGGCATCGATCACAAATATATTTTTTATGGCCATTACTGGAAAATTGATTATTAACAAGTCGAGACAAATTTTGTATCCATACATAATGAAAATTTAAAGGTTCAATGCCCTCATCATCATCGTCATAATCGTCGAGATTATCATATTCATTTATATAATAATCTTCTATACGTAGAAGATTCACATGTATTTCTCTTTTTTGTGATGTTAGGTGTAAAGAAACAGTGTTGAACTTACACTTTTTTCTAGTCAGACCATATACATTAACAGAGATATTGTTCTGCTGTTCAAATTTAGCAAGGTCTTTCAATGCCACAGGAAAATCTATTCCTGTGAAATTTAACTCGGACTCATACTTCTTATACTTAGATACGCGATAATTGTGATCTCTTCTATCAACAGGATGCAAAGCTGACAATATTGCCCACTTAAAACATTGATTGTCTAGATTTTTTATATTCACACAAGCTTGCTTCCTCTTAATTTGCTGCGGCAAATCGATATACGAACTTGCACGCATGGGATTGTATTTATTTATGTTAATTTCTAATCGCTCAATCAAATGTAGTTTCCAATCAGAGCCGTTTTCTTCAAACTCTTCAACATCTCTCAAGATTGGTTGTTTAACATGGTCGTTAAACCAATCACCTAAGAGAGTCGTAGCGAATATGTCATGAGTTTTGGCAATGAAAGATTTAGACGCAATCTTTTCTTCACCATTAAATACTCTAATAAACTTTACAACAAGTACAGCGTACACTTTTAACGCTCCATGCCTGTTTAATGCATCTTTCACACGCTCTGCAAATAGAGTGAATGCATCATTAAAAAAATTGTCGATATCCTTATGAATAAGGTTTATAATAACGCCAGTTTGCAGTCGACGCTTAAATGCTGCATCACATTCTCCCCAACGCACTCGATTACTAATAACATCATTACTTTCTATACCCTCGCCTCGTTTGAATAGTGCATCAAATCGGGCACTGAGACACGTAATCTGTCGAACAATATTTAAACATCTTTGTTTCTGCTGGGTCGTAAGACCTGGCGTTCTTAATACCTTATTTAGGGTACTTAGATTTACATTACAGTTTTCTACCCATCGGTTAATGTGTACAGGATTTACGTTACTAAATTTATATAATAAAGCTAAAGCATTTTCGATATGCGGGATGAGTACTGCACACTCTTCAAGTAATCGATGATTGTCTTGTTGTCTGAATATCTTGTTTCTTTTCTCGTTGGTTATTTTCGGAGCTGCATATACAGTTAGAGCTACTCGAGGCCATCCCCCCTTATGAAAACCCTTTAAATTTTCTCCATTTCTGCGTATCTCTTACCGTTTTCGAGATATTTCAAAATTTTGATTTTGAAGGGGTGAACTTGAATTAATATATATATATATACAAGAGACATGCCACAGCACACTCTCAGCTTGGTCGGTAAGTAGGGTCTCTGATATATCAATTGTGCATTTTTGCATATAAAGTTAGAGCTACATTACCAAACCAGTAATCTGTAATACCGACCCAAAAATTTTGATGCGGTGAACTTGAATTAATATATACACACAAGAGACATGCCACAGCACAGACTCTCACCTTGGTCGGTAAGTAGGGTCTCTGATATATCAATTGAGCATTTTTGCATATAAAGTTAGAGCTACATTACCAAACCAGCAATCTAAAATACCGACCAGCAATCTACATTACCTACCGAGCAGGATTTAAGCGGTAGCTCCATCTGTTATGTATTTTGAAAGAAACTCTTACAATTTATTAATTTTTTCAAGGAATTTTGTAATTTTGGTTATTCCTTTCCCAGCAGGAATATCATGTTTCACGAAGACCGTGAATCAAACAGTTTTCGTATAAACTGCTGCGAAAGAGATTTATTTTTTCCTCCAGGGTCAATATAATTGGTGCTTCCTAGGGTTGAGGTTCAGGTTCAATTGTTGGAAGAAGTGGGATAAATTCCTCTTCCTGTTTTTGTGAATTCGCTAGCTTTGCCAATTTAGCCTTTTTCCTCAATCTCTGCCTTTTTGTGGGTCTATTGCGTCTATGCGTCAGATACCCGTGGTTTATTCCGTCCACGACAATAGAGATTTAAAATTTTATATATTTCAACCAAAATAAAAACGATAATAGATAAATTTTTATCTTGAGTAATCTCCTAATTATTTTTTGCTCCTTTGGGAGTAGAATAAAATTTTGTTCAAATAATAGCCTCACAGACCAATTGGTTTTTTTTCAAAATTCGTAACATGCGCCAATTAAAATTTTTGTGTGCGCGTTGAACATTTAAAATCATTCGTAATAGTTTGAACTAAATTGAATACATACGTTTATGTCCGCAAAAAAAAAAATTTTATTTTTTTTATTTTTGAAAATTGGATACTTTTGATCCTTTTAAAATTTTTCAAAAAATTAGGATTTTTGTAATCCTTTTAAAATTTTGTAAAATTGGATTCTTTCAATCTGTTTAAAAGTTTTTTTATAATTTAGGATTTTTGTAATCCATTTAAAATTTTGTAAATATTTAGAATTTTTGTAATTCTTTTAAACATTTGTAACATTGACTTCTATAAATAAAAATTTGTAAAAATTAGAATATTGGATTCTTGTAATCCATTTGAAAATTTCAGTATAAGTTTAGGATTCTTTTTGATCCCTTTTGAGAATTTTGCAATCCAGGACTTTTGTAATCCCATTTTAAAATTTTGAAATATAAACAAAATTTAGAATTTGGATTTCTTTTGATCCATTTGAGAATTTATACGTAAGTTACGTATATAAAGGAAAATTAAATGTAAAACCTAAAGATGGCCGACTCAAGCAATTATATAATGAGGAGAATCAACTGAATTTTCATTTGCATAAACACCATTTTTCTGGCCTATCATCATGCAACAGCGTCGTAATTTACGTATGTGTGATACGTAAATCGCGCATGTATGGTACCGACAAATTACGCATTAGAGTTCTAAAGGTATTACAAAATGTCAACAATGAGAGAATTTGATAAATTACCGGAAATTTATCGAGAATTTATGAGAATTTAGATTTTTCAAGATGTTAGCAGGGAATTTATATATATTTTCTATAATCATAATATATATTCAAGTATAAAATTAATTTAAGATTTTTAGTTATTAGTGTATCAAATTCGAAAATCAATCTAAACTCAAATTTCAATAGTATATAATTTTAATACATTAACGATAAAGCTATTCTTGGGTTCTTACAAATTATTTATATAACTGAAAGCCTCTTATTTAGTAATTATTTAAGAAATAAATTCTCAAAGTTCCAGTTATATTCTCTTATATACATAATATTCTCGGTAAGTTCTCGTCCTATCGGTATTGTACACTGTAACGGTGTGCCAGTTTCCGATACTACACTGTAAAAAGTGTCAAGGAAAATTACATTTTTCTCTTGTAATTCTTTCCTATGATATTCGTGGGAAACTTACAAATTTATTGTAAATACCCTATGATTTCTGAATGAATTCCCCATAAATATATGAATTTTACATTAGAACTGTAATTTTACCACGAATATCACGGGTAATAAACATACCAGTGATAATCGTGGGAAATTTACAACGAAGTGGAAAATAAATAAAAATGTGATTTCACAATGTTGAAGTAAATTCCGAAAGCGAAGCACGTAAGAAACCCAGTCCAATGTAAAATTACCATTCTGTTAGGTTTTTCACCGTGTGATGGCGCGTCTGCGCGTTACGTATATAATGTAATGGCGATTTGCGACGGCCAGCGACAGCGTCTTATTTGATTTTGTATTTTATATTTTGATTTGACGATCCGATTCGCGGTTTTCATAGGAGATTAAGGTAAGTTTAAAACAATATAAATATCATGTTTTAGAAAATGTGGAGATGTGCACTCTCATTTAAAACCCATGTGCTTCCAATGCGAGTGGAGATTACTATTCAATTTGGTTATTTACAGACCACTATAAGGGTAACGGCCTATTCGTGACGGTGACACTGCAAGGTCCCGACGAAAAAGCATTGTCCCGAATTTCTGTACTTGTTTTTCACTTCAAAAGAGATAGAAGGGGATACTGTGTTTTCAGGACAATGCTGTTCTGGGACTTTGCAGTGTTACCATTCGTGACATATATGAGGTTATGTATGGTCTTCACAGCAAGTGTAAAAGTTACTTAAGAAATTGTAAGTTTAAGTTAAGTTCAAGTTCATAATTATATTGTTAATAACTTAATAATTATTCTATTATTCTTTTATATTAATAATACACTTCAACTGCGAAAATTTAATGAAACATATGTATTTCAGCAGACTTTGAAACCAAAAACGGATTCGAAGAATGTAAGAATCTCCTTTGTGTCCATTCATTCCATCCAATTCCAATGCAAATTACGACTCAAGAGGTTGAACTGAGTTGCAGATTTAATATACAAGTATATGTAAATAGACACTATTTCTAATGAAACGTAACGTGCATTGATGTGGTACACTCAGAGAAAAATTTTGTTGAAATTAAGAAAAACCGTTTTTTTGTCCTTTATTCTTAATTCGAAATAAAAATTTCTTTATATTCCAACAAAATTTGTTTAATTAGAGCAAATTGTATTCCGTTTAAAGTAATTATTCATTTATTACTTATTTATTTAGTTCCAACAAAGTCTCTTTCAGTTAAAAAAGTGCTTTTATCCCATAGCATTGCAGTGATTTGTTTCATTTAAAAACAAAAGTTTATATCAATCCAACAAACTTTAATACACTTGAGTGTGCAAATTTAATACACCCGTGTATATTATAAACTGCATTGCGCCATGTTTTCCTGTTCCTCATGTATAGTTCGTTCAAACCGAATAGAAGCATATAATAAACATCAATTACAACATATAAATAATGAAAACCTACAAATTTTATGTCGTTATTATAGATGCAATAAGAATTTCACAAAATACGAAAGTTTTAGACAACATATTTATCGTTACCATGTTCAAAGTAGACCGAAGTTTGGATCCCTGTCTTGTATGAATTGCAGTTTTGAGTGTGAAGATATAAAATCATTGAAGATTCATCTAGGCAAACATTTCGACGAAGTTAACACTTACATACAATGTTCGCTTCCGAATTGTCCATGTCCACATCAGAGGTTTTATAATGCTAACTCTTTAAGAGTACACTTTAGTCGATGTCATTATGAAGAAAATAATATCTCGAAAAAAACTACTGTTCTGCCTCCTTCAAACTCTGATGTAGATATGGACATTTGCGATGATGAATCTTTTAAAGTAGATGCACTAGAGAATAGTAATTCTGAAACGGCAAGTGCAACTCTATCTAAAACACCAGGAATTATTCCTGACTCCGTGGTACTCAATTTAGGCAATTTGTACGTAGCCGCGAGTGCAAAACATTGTGTATCAGACGTAGCTATACAAGAAATGGCAGAGGGTCATTCAAGAATTTTTGAATCATGCAGGCAAAATTTTATTACTTCTGTCGAAAATAGTAACTTTTCGCATGATCATAAACAAGAAATTTTCAATTTTTTACAAAATAGTTTCGGTAGTATTTCAGTGGCATTGGATCATGAGATCGGTCTTCTAAGAAGTGCATTCACGCGGAAAAGTTACTATCATAAGCATTTTGATTTTATACATCCAGAAGAAGTAACACTTCCCTCGCTTCCTGGCGAAAATGAATGCACTTATCACTACGTTCCTGTCTTGGAAACGTTGAAGGCTTTATTAAAAAATGACGATGTTCGTCATTATTGTGAAAATGCTGAACATTCTAGTACTGACAATGGTTTCTTTGATTTTACAGATGGAAGTGTTCTAAAAAGCAATATCTTTTTTCAAATGAATATGAATGGTTTAAAGCTTATTTTGTATCAAGATGCGTTTGAAGTCTGCAATCCTTTGGGTTCCTCTAAAGGCAAATTCAAAATTATTGGACTTTACATGATGTTAGGTAACTTACCCCCTCATTTACGATCAAAAATTAATAATAATCAACTCGTCTTACTGTGTCGCGAAAAATACATTACCCGCTTCAGTTGGAATGTTGTGCTTCAAAGATTATTAGCTGATTTGAAAGTATTAGAGACAGATGGAATAATACTCTCATTTTCAAGGCGTGAAGTTACCTTTCGGGGAACTGTGATTTTTATCCTTGGTGATGACTTAGGGAATCACCAAATTGGTGGGCTAACAGAAAACTTTAGTACGTCTTGCGACTTTTGTCGATATTGTGAAATTGAACGCTCCCAGTTAAAAATAACGATTATTCTGTAAAACAGTTGCGAACCACTGACAGTTACAATGAATGTGCTAGAGAGGCAATACGTACCAGTAAAATGGTTAAAGGAATTAATCAAAACTCTTCGTTCAATGAGTTAAAGTATTATCACGTTTGTAATCCATGGTTACCACCATGCATTTCGCATGATCTATTTGAAGGTATTGTTCAACGTGATTTAATGCTTGCAATAAAATACTTTGTTAGAAAAGGATGGCTCCGTTATGCTTTGTTGAATCGTCGACTACAAAATTTGCGACTTTCTACGGATACTACTGCAACGAATTGCCTTCCACCAATAAAAGAGACGTACAAAAAATTGTGCGGAACGGTTTCTCAGACTCGAAGAATTCTTCAAATATTCACTGTAGCCATTGTTGACATTGTGAGAGATTCTGAGGATCAGGTTTGGCAGATGATTTTGCGTTTGAGAGAAATTTCTTTTTTTGTCTGCGCTCCTGCATTGTCTCTTGGACAAATCGTGTTGCTCAAAAATAAAATCGATGATTATTTACAGTTGCGAATAGAATGTTTTCCAACAACACCTTTGACTCCGAAGCATCACTACATCTGCCGTTATCCGGAACTAATTGCTCAGTTAGGTCCTATGAAACATCTAGAAACAATCAGGCTAGAAAGCAAGCACAAGTGCTTCAAAAATATTGTTAAACACTTTCAGAATTTTAAAAATATTACGAAAACTCTAAGTGAAAAACATCAACAGATGCAGTGTTTGCAGAAGGGTACTTTCACGTCCGTTGTAGTTGCACCCGATGCTGTAAAATATTCATCAGTTAATTTTCGAAGCATTACATACGCCGAAAATATGTGTGTTTGCATTGGTAAAAGTTTGCAAGGGAATTTCGTACTGTGCAGAATTAAGCACATATTAATCAACGCCGAGTACACGGTTGTTTTCTTCGTAGGTTCAACAACTGAAATCATACCGTATTATGAATTAGGTGTTTACGAAACGTCGCAACTCAGTAAAACCACTAAAATATTTAATTATGTCTGTCTGTTGTCTCCTCACCCATTCCCTGAAATTGTTCTAAACTCTGCATCGGTATACGTGCCGAAGTATGCACCCTTTGATCCGGATTTGTGTTCGTAAAAATTCGAAAGTGTAAGTAGTAACAGTTTTCGCTTCAGATTGTAAACATTAAAGAACAAATTTGTTCAGAATTACTGGACAAAATTATTAAAAAAAAAAAAGAAAACATTTCTTAGAACTGTGCAATAATTATGTTAACAACCCTAAAAAAATAACAATTTTTTCTTCGCAATGGTCAATATTTTTGACGACATACATTTCTCCTACTCTATTTTATTTACTTTTACAAATTTTCAACTTGATATCGTCATTCGTGAAAATATGTGATTCCTAAAACAAAATTAAGGAGGATTGTGGTAAAGATTGTTCCGAAGAAAATGTACAATTTCTTGTTTGAAAATGTTTATGATCCGAAGTATTGTAAATGAATGCGCTGATAAAACTAGAAAGACTTATGTTTGCAAATAATATTTAAATATACTGAACGAAAAGTAGAATGTACAAGTTCAAATGTACAAAGTAGAACTAAAAATAAAAATTGTATATTTTTTTATTTTAGATGGCTGCAGTATTTTTTGTTTGGTCTCGTGATAGAAGGAAGAAGGTGTCTTTTGTCAGCATTTGGACGGTCACTTCAGTAATTACTAAAGCCAGTGAAAAAATGCAAATTACTGGTACACAATTGGTTCTTGAAGAGAATGGAACCTTAATTGATGACGATGAAGTCCTAAATCTCCTGAACAATAAAGTTTTCATTCTACTTCAAGATGACGAGCGTTGGGAAAAACCAGGATTAGACGATTCTCAAAAAGATGCACAACTTACAGCTCCAGTGGAAAATTCTGTAGATCCTGTAAACAATCAGCGTGATACACAGCAGAAAGATATCTCTCGGTATCCCCGCTCACTCAAGGCCCCCTTCAATCCTGTTCAAGAGAATGTGCCGCCAATTGCTGAAAATATTGTACTTCACCAAAGTGACACTTTCAATAGAAGTCGCAATTATCATTACGACTAGAATAACCTGGATCCAATGTACGTATAACAATTAAAACGAGGTGACAAATCGAAACAGATTTTTCGAGAAGTCGTTCGTCGTGTTATTTCTGATATGAGAGCAAAAAACATAAGAATTGTTTCTCCCGTTTTGAAAAACGTAGCAAAAGAAATTATGGAAACATATCCTCATGCTGTCGAAGATACAAACATGGGTCGGAGATATGGCACTGGTTATGTTACATTGTACGATGCTTTAAAAGAACATAACAATTATTTAAACCGACCTGAAAAAAACGTCCTCCGTCCAATATTAAGAAGGTGCCAGCTACGCAGGTAAAGCTTAGAAATACGGTACAAGTCGGGACAGTTAACTGGCAGCCACAGGAACACTCGGAAGGAGAAACTGATGAAACCGTTGCCGACAAAAAAGCATGGTTGTATGAAACCTATTTATCGATATTTAACGAATCTGCAGATCCTCATACCCATGATGAAATACTCTCTTGTTTGACTGCGACTTTCAAAGCCCAACGTGATTTTTTCAATGATATTCAAAACACACCAACAGTTCAGGATTTAACTGTCTCTTGGCCAATGTTAATAAAAATTGAATATATGTACCACCATTATGACATACTGATGGGACACTCCATAGAGAAACTAAGAAATGAGTTTAACAAAAAGAAGGAGGCAATATTTACTTACGGGCGAACGAAGTTACTTACAGAAGATGAATTACTAGATGACAGAATTGTTATGAACATAATATTCCGGCAATTTAACGAAAAATCCGAGGAATTATTTAAAGATTGCCCGGTAAGTTTTCAGTTTACACATAAATTATATTTCAAGATATAAGAGTAACAGGTTTTACAGGACATTATGTATTAAACCTACTATAAAACTTTCGCAACTTTCCACCATTTTTACAATTCGTGAAGTAAAACCGTCTCTCCACATTTTTTTATTCAAAGTAGATCCTACAATGCCTGAAGTAATATTCAATTTTAAAAACATTAACATTACTGTAGCCAGGAGAAGTTGGTACTGAACGAGTTACTGTTCCAGAAGAGGGTCCTTTTATTTTATGCCAAGGTAAGGAAGCAAATTGTATTTTCATGAGTACAGTTAATATGAACAATAAGCCATAACAAATAATTGGACAAAGTCTTCATTGCTGTAAATGAAAATTACTTTTAAACAATCATCTGATTTTTACAGTAACAATAATTATAATAATTAATTTATAATAATTTCGACAATAAAAATGTTTACAATTTTTCGTCCACAGAGGAGGAGGGTCACAGAAAGTATCATCTTGGATTTGATACGCTCATACTAACAACGACTTCCAGTTTTTTTGACGGTGTAATGTGGGCATTCGCTACGTATTTTATGTGGAACCGAAAATACGCTGCTAATTATGCACATACTCTTGAAACCCTTCAAAGATGCATTTTGAACTTACATCCAGCAGAGGGTAGCAGGTCTCCAAAAGGCGATCGTGTTGGAAAAAGGGTTGACACCTTTTACAAACGAATACAGAAAGTATCAGTAATACAAAATAACAACAATGCCGAAGAAATCATGGATGAAAATTAAAAAGGTGATATATTTATCTCTTTGAAAACTATTTACAAAGTTTCAGGTTTATATGTACGCTTGAAGTGTCTGTTAGGCAATATTTAAATATTTTTATCATTTTCAGATGTTTTGATCTTCTCAATCTCGACTCACATACTAAGATAAGGGAAAACTGATCGGGACTGTCCATAAGAAAGTTTTCTTAAAAACTCAAAAAAAAGCGTGCTTGTAGCATCGCCTACAGGGTCATATACTGCACCTACTCCCTTATTTTATGTAATTTTTATGAATTTAGAAACAAAGACTGTATCATTGTGATTTAACGCGTACGTGCAACCATTCGGCAAAGGTATTCTCATTTTTTCGTCGAAGTTTAGGGAACCTATCACTATAGTTTTTTACTCTTCGCCCGTTGGCATAATATTTATATAATACTTTATGAAACTACATTGTTTCTGTATTAGAACGTAGTACTTTTTAACGAACTGTGAGACGTATCTGTGAGACAAAATGGATTAACTTAGGGTAGTTATAATAAGAATGCCTATTAATAGTACTTATTGTGAAAGTATAACTTTGTTAGGTTGTTTTTAAGATATTTTCTTTTAATATCAAGTTTTTTCTGTCATTGTGGTAGTTTATATGAAATATCTTCGTCTTGATCGCTGAAGGGGTCAGCTTAGCGCAATTGAAGCGCCGAATAAAAAAAAGGGATATTACATTCTATTTTATTACATTTTTGTTATTTCAAATATCAATAAAAATTTTCCTTTTATATGAACTATTCTTTTATTTCAAGATTTAAGGGAGACAGAGAATTTGAATTCTGCGATTTGAATTATCCGCGTATGCTAGAGCGCATGCGCAAACCCGTTTTCACATTTGGAACTGGAATTTTACAAAGCGAGTGTACAATTACATTGCCTCTAACTTGCTTCGTGGTAATTTTACCATTCCAATGCAATTTTACACAACTTCCGTAAATTTCCAGCGATTATCACTGGTATTTTTATTACCTATGATTCTCGTGGTAAAATTCCTCGACACTTTTTACAGTGTATCTATAAGGGGTTCTAGCACCCTTTCGCTCATAACCAAATATGCTGGTAAAAGCGCGGTCTGAATTACCGACCAATACAGCGCGAAAATTCGAATCTTCAGTAGTTAGATTGTCAGTCTAACGTGAGTAAGTTCTAAATCTGCGTATATAGATATGCGAATAAGTAAAACGTAACTTCTCTGTCTATAATTGCGACGTTAAATATAGTATTGCGACATTATAATCAGTAATTACGACGCAGAATTGTAAAACACGTGCAAGAATGCTAGGAATGCGAGAGGTTACGTCATTGTTATCGTTATAGATGACTCATAGGGCTATTTATAGTCACAGAACGTGCCTTAAGCTCCAAAACGACCGGATGTAATGTTCATAAGCATTACAAGGAATTACGATATTTGATCCTAGAGTGTTTATAAATCTCAATCATCGACTAACTCATTCTGCGACTTAATTTTGATGGGTGGTCCTGCGTGACCTAATTGCCCATTCGTCGATAGAACATAAAATTGAGTTACGTCAGCATTCTGATTGGCTCAAGGCTGTAGAGAGGTGGTAGAATCCCATCTAAAGGACTTATTATAAATATAGCTGCAGAGCGCAAAAACGGCAGATTTTGAATCTCGAAAAGCTCCTTGAGAATATATAAACCTGCGACTCACTGTACAAAGAAATTAGAAATATTTCGGCTGAAATCGGACTTGTAAAAATTGGCGGTAAGTCAGGCGAGCAAAGCCTGACAGTTGATTTGTAAACAAGTGTAAAGCAACAAAACAATTATTAAACTCAATAATAATAAACGTTGAGTGACTTTTGAACAAGTGTTTAGTTCATTCTAACCAAATCTTTCCTCGTGGGTACTCGTTTCAATGAGTCACCGACAGCATCGAATTCCACAACCGACGAATCAAGGCCCAGCTACGCAATCGACGTAATGGAGGAACCAACAGCAGCGCTGGGTCGTAACAAATTTGGTGACAGCGGTGGGATCTGCTGTACCGCTTGGGGAGGATTGTTGTACCACATCAAGAATAGTACACTGTGTTGCATAAGAAGAAAGTTTCTTTACCAAGGAAGCATAGAATATCATCGTGGGAACTAGGCGGGAGTGTCGCTCGTGATCAAATTAAATTTAAAATTTCCGAGGGGTGAACTGAGTAATTTCTTGGAATTTTAAATAGGTGGATAACCAGAGGGTGAACTGAGTAGCTTTCCGGTCCACCAGGTTCGATCTCGAGTAGACGAGTAGCCAGAAGGAGAAACGAAAGCCGCGACCTTCCTTCAGGGTTTTTGCCGTAGTTTTTACACCGGGAGGCGAAGGGTGCAGATAAGCACCGAGGTCGTAAGGTTGTTTGTTTGGACCACGGAAACAACCCCCTCAACAATCAAGGCTATAATAAAAACAATCAGGATAAGAAGCCGGCACGTGAGGAGTCACGGCAACGAGGGACCTCAGAGGACAGCAGAAGGACATCCAGGACCAATCTTCAAGAACTTCAGGACAAAGAAGACTCCAGGTCAGGATATGCAGCTGAAGAGGTGTATTGAAAAACTGTGAAAATTTTGTAATCGTTTAAGTGTACACCAATTGGATTATTGTGCAACAAATGAGTAAGTCCTAGTAAATAAGATAATTTTTGTTAAATTAATAATAATATATTTTAAAGACAAAATGCCGAAAGCAAGACGACAAATAAGGGCTGCTAGGCTTAGAAATAAAAACCAACCAATAGTGAGCGAAAATTTACCAAATATAGGTA
Organism: Diplolepis rosae; assembly: GCA_030998225.1. Taxonomy (NCBI): domain Eukaryota; kingdom Metazoa; phylum Arthropoda; class Insecta; order Hymenoptera; family Diplolepididae; genus Diplolepis; species Diplolepis rosae. Next base: position 380,569 of record JAPYXD010000169.1, read on the forward strand.
ACGAAGGCGTTGTAAGAGTAACAAGAGGAATGAGTCATATAAGTTTAGAAACTCCGAGTACTAGTAGTGTTAACACCGAGGTTAGAAACATAGCTCCTAATATAGTCACTAATAACAATGATATTGATACTGTTCAAAATAATTGGAGTGAGCTACGCCGACACGAGACGCCCGTGCAAATGCTACAAAATCAAGTGAGTAAGCTATCTTTAGGGGAAACACGAAATCCTGAAAAGATTTCAAAAGTCGTACGCGATCTAATTCCGGAATTTAACGGTAGGAATATGTGCGTGAGAATGTTCGTTCGTCATTGCAGGGCAGCAGTTTCAATGGTATTACCTCAAGAAATACCGTATTTAACGATGCTTATAGTTACTAAAATAACCGGTGAAGCACGAAAACTGATTCAAGATAGTCCGGATATTAATTTAAATGGAACTTTGAAAATTTTAGAACAGGTGTATTCTCAGTAGGAAGATCTGAGCAAATTAATGCAGCAGTTGGCTACGGGAAAGAGAAGTAATTGAGAAACGGTACCAGAATATGGAGCACGCGTAAATCAGATTTTGAATAAATTTATTAACTGTGTGTTAGAAAGTACACCCGGTGAAAGAGGTTTCGTTCGATGTGAGAATTTCAAAGAAACAGCAATGGGTAATTTTTTGCGTGGCTTAGAGCGAGAAATTTTTGTGCAAATTTCAGAAAAGGGATTAACTACCCTCGAACAAGCTATCGCTCTAGCCATAGAGGCAGAATTGCGTTTGAAAAACTGGGAATGGATGCACAACAAAAGTGAACCCCCGAAATTCGAATATGATAGAAATTATGAGAGAAGAAGTGAAAATAAAGTTGTGTCTCGTAGACGTGTGGCTCACCTCCAAAATAGCGATATGTAAAGCAAAAACATAGAGCGAATTAAAGGGAAATTACAATGTTTTGGTTGTAAGGAATTCGGCTATATTAGGCGGGAATGTCAGAACTCTAGAAAACGTAAGTTCGCAGGAGACAGAGAGGAGCAGGGTTGTCATTATTGCCATAAGCAATATCACAAAATCAAAAATTGTTATATGAAACAGAGGCACGATCAGGAACGTGCAAATCTGGAAAGGCTTAAGACTGTGCCTTTAAACTACAAAAAGGGCCGTCTGAACGAGAGCACGACGACCGACAACCCAAGTGTCTCCCAGAATGCAGAATTATCCTCAAGCTTGACGAATTAAAAAATTTAGGGCCAGCCGCATTAGTAAAATTAAAAAACTTAGCGTTTTCTCCAGAGCAGACCATTTTTCTAGTTAACACGGGATCAACTGTAAATTTAATCAAGGAATCATCTCTAAAATTACTAATTTGGGTAGATAGGAATAGACTCCTCAAATTAGTCGGTATAGGTTCGAATACCATTTAGACACTCGGTGAAATTAAAATCACGTTTGAAAATTTGGAATCCATATTCCATGTTGTTTCCATATCCTTTCCAATCGCACAGGATGGCATTCTTGGAATAGATTTCCTAAAAAATCATCAAGCTATTTTGGATTTCGATGTTGATTGTCTTCTTTTTGGAAAAGAAAAATATCCTCTTTTCGGGTATACGAATATCCATGTACCTGCAAGGACCAAAAAACAAATTCAATTAAAATTGAAGAATAATAATCTAAGTGAAGGTTATATAAGAAAAATACTCTGCGGTCCTGGGATTTTTCTTGGCGAATCTTTAGTTCGCAATCAGAATAATGTGGCGAGGGTTTTTATCATTAATTCCACTGCAAAGGAGGTAGATTTAACAATACTCCCAGTTGAACTCGAAGAATTCGAAGTAGTTCCATCCTTAGTCCGTTCCTTCAAGGGTGTTGAAAACCTAGAAAAACAAAAACAATTAGGTTTGAGATCAGCAAAACTTTTAGAAATTTTCAAATTGACTGATCTGAGCGAAGAAGAAAGGTAAAGTTTTATCCCTATTATTATCAATTTTTCGCATCAATTTTACTTACCTGGTGAAAAATTGGTAGGAACTAATGTTTTAACACATAAAATAATAACTGTTGATAAACAACCTATATTTACCAAACAATATCGTTTTCCCCCTTTCATCGAGATGAAATCAGGAAGCAGACAGACCAATTAATTAATTCAGGTATCGTGCAACCCTCGACTTCACCCTATAATTCTCCGTTATTAATAGTCCCTAAAAAATCAGATTTGTTAGGTAATAAAAAGTGGAGAATGGTAATAGATTATAGGGCGTTGAATGAAAAAACTACTAGGTGACGCATATCCACTCCCAAATATAACGGAAATCTTAGATCAATTAGAAGGATCTAAATATTTTTCGATAATGGACTTAGCTTCTGGTTTCCATCAGATCCCTATGGATCCAGAATCGAAAGAGAAAACTGCCTTTTCAACTCCTTACAGACATTCGGAATTTAACCGAATGCCGTTCGGATTGAAGAATGCATCTGTTACCTTTCAGAGAGTAATGCATCAAGTTCTGACTGGTCTTCAAGGTATTGAACTCTTCGTTTACATGGATGACATAGTCATCTATGCGACTTCTTTGAAAAAACATTCTCGAAAATTAAAATCGTTGTTAGGACGTTTGAAAATTGCTGGGTTGGCACTCCAACCAGAGAAGTGTTATTTCCTGAAACGAGAAATAGTTTATTTAGGGCATGTTATTACGCAGGAAGGAGTTAAACCTGATCCAATGAAAATTGAGGCTGTTGAAAAATTTCCTATTCCGAAAAATAAGAAGAATATTAAACAACTTTTAGGTCTTATTGGTTATTATAGGAAATTTATTTCCGATTTTGCAAAGCTGGCTAAACCTCTGAAAGTCATTTTAAAGGATAAGGTACCCTTTAAATGGACTGAGATTGAAAGACCCGCTTTTCAAATTCTGCAGAACAAAATTATTTCAAGACCATTATTGCAGTATCCGGATTTTGCAAAGCCATTCGTAGTTACAACAGATGCTTCTGATTATGCTCTGGGTGGAGCTTTAAGACAGGGTCAAATTGGTCAGGATTTACGAATTGCTTTCGCTTTACGCACTCTTCAAGGTGCGGAATTAAATTATTCAACAATTGAAAAGGAATTGTTGGCTATAGTGTTTTGTCTAAAACACTTTAGACCTTATTTATATGGTCGCAAATTTACTTTGGTGACAGACCATCGTCCTCTGGTCTGGCTTCATGGATTGAAGGATCCTGCTTCAAGGTTGGCTCGGTGGCGGATCAAGTTAAGCGAGTACGAATATGATATCGCTTATAAGCCTGGAAGGGTCAACTCAAATGCAGATGCATTGTCACGGAATCCTTGTGATAATGGTGGAATTAATATTGATTCACTTCATGTGGAGGAGAGTCAGAAGTTTGTTCTGGTAGAGCGCGGGGAAACAAGCAAGGCTTGTAGCGCTGGAAATTCTGATACTGGTTGTGATCCTGAGGAGATGGTTGAGAGTATGTTCTTCGGAACTGAAGATGAATGTGGGCCCACGGTAAATATAGATGGGAACGAGATGGCTCCCATGCAAAATGGTATCCTAGATTCCGTCGCTCAGGGTAAAGGCTCTCAAATAAGGTGGTATTTGATGAGTGGTACTGAGTGTAGTGATACAACACCTCTAACTTGTGATGAAAATCGTAGGGAGTTAGGAGTTTTTACTCTTCATGTGAGAGAGCAATTAAAGTGAGCGGCAGATCTCCTGTTGGATGTATACCAGTATCGTTACTATCGGAAGCATGTATTGCATATAGTAAAGATAAAGTTTTTATGGGCAAAGGACATCTGGTACATTTCGTAGATGCGCACTGCGAAATGAACTCAGAAGTCAATAAAAACCTAATAGAAAAAAACAAGTTGGATATGGAGGATTTGAGAAAGGAAAACCCAAAGCCCGGTGAAATACTTACGTTCATTCGTAATGGTCGATATGTCTTGAGTCTTGTAGTAAAAAGTAAACAAGATGATAAACTTGATTTAAATGCCGTTTCAGAACTCGTCCAGGCACTGAAAAACACCATGGTAACTTTGGGTGTTAAAGTTGTTATGGTTTCCAGTGTAGGGAATGATTTGGAAGATCTTTCCTGGTCCACAGTTGAACAGGTATTCAAACAGCATCTTTTGAATAGAGGGCTCTCCATAATTGTTTGCTCAGGTGAGATAGTGATTCCTCCTGTAAATCAAAGAGAAGAAATTATTAAGGAATTTCATAAATCAGTGATAGGTGGTCATAAAGGTGCATCTCAAACTTATTGGTGAATAAGGTCAAACTATTTTTGGGAAAATATGAAATGAAACGTACAAAGAATCGTTAAAAATTGTAAGAATTGTCAGAGAAATAATCTCGTTAGGCAAGGAACTCGTCAGCCAATGCTTATTACTGACACCCCTAAGCAACCATTTGAAAAAGTTCAAATTGATATGGTGGGACCGCTACCAGTCACACCAAGAGGAAATTCTCACATTTTAACAATCCAATGTGTTTTTTCGAAGTATTCTGATGCCTATCCACTTCAGAATACAGATTCCGTAACAATAGCACGTGTTTTAGCAGAAAAATTTATCGCACGTTACAGTATAACACTAGTGTTCACGAGGCTACTGGTTTTGCACCTTACACCCTGGTATTTGGAAAAGAGGCCAGAATTCCGAATAGTTTTGTGACGAATCCACCAGATGGCGCTTATTGCGATTATTTGAAATATCTCTTCTTGAAATTAGATAATGTTCATTCTTTGGCCCACGAGCGTATCCTAAAGGCAAAAGAGAAGTCAAAGAAGTATTATGATAGGAAAGTAAACCCTAAGTTGTTTCATGAAGGTCACAAAGTATAGTATGATTGATTGCAGAATAATATTTAACCAAATCGTTAAATGTTTTTCTGAAATTACAGGAAAAGATAGTAATTATGCAAAGAAATAAGGTAGAAATGTAGCCCAGTAATAAAATATGTATATATGGATTAATTTGGGAAAAGAACATTGATCATATGTAGAAATATATGAATATAGGAAATATGCATTAGAATAAAAAAGGCAAAAGCTTATGTCTAGTCAGTCAATTATAAAGGGCTTAATTGGCTGCAGATTAACACCCAGACCTAATTTGTCAGAGTGTTTTTCTGAAAGACAAGGATATTTGCGAAACTAGTACGCGCAAAATTAAAATTGAATTAGAATGCGAATTGAATTGAAATTTTTAAAAAAACGAAAGGGTTATATAACAAGATTAATTAGTCAATCACGACTAAACTGATTGACTACAGGAAGATGTTTGACCAAATCGTTATATGTCTCCCTGAAAATTACTGTCGTATTGACAATGGAACAAGGAGTTCACATCAATGCAGAAAGGTGTTATAGGCCTTAAAAAATTAGGCTAAAGAATTAATTCATACTTACCAAATGAAGAAATAAAGATAATAAATTTAAAATTGTTACAAACAGTAATGGCTGACAGAGCACCTGCAACAGATGGGCTAAGTTTTGCTGTTTACTTTCTTCCACCAGAGTAGACAAAATTATTATTTTATGAGGAAGTCATGGCATATTTTACCCTAGAATGTAATTTTCGGTAAACTCTTGTTGACCATTGCTGCTTTCTATCTGAAAAAGTGAAGATTTAATTAATGACCATAATTATGTTATATACCAATGAACATAAGATTCACAAAACAAATATCTGTATATATAAATGTCAAATTATATTAAATATAAAACCAATCAGTCACCAATTTAGTGATTGACTGCAGAATAAAATTTTGTCGAAAAAATACATGTTATTATAAATGAATAGATGAAAGAAAGATATTCATACTCACCATAAATTAACATTATTGAATACGAAAAGAAAAGCCCCTATGGAAGCGTATATTTATGCATATGTTTGAAATATGCACATTTATATGTGGGCCTATATATAAGAATAAAATTTCAATACTCACGAAGAGTCAATTTAGGAGGTTAGTTTCCGACAAATTGGTCTTAAGCTGACATTCTCGACTCGTAGGAAAAAGGAAATGAAATTCTGAAACAAAAAGAAGACATGTACACAAAGAAAATCGTTCTTGTCATAAAATATACATAAACATCAAAGAAATAAATGATATAATGAACTTATCTGATAGGCTGGTGTTCTGTTTTAAGTAAAGCTTCTCCAGAGACACGGGAACTGCATTGTGAGAAAGTTGACCTGGAAAAAGAGAAAATTTTTAATAATCCAAGCAGTATGGGTTAAAAAATACTTGCCTTGAAGAAACTAACACGATTAAAACCTAAAATTGCGAATCTTGCTTGTATATGCATATGTATATATATTGTAACCTTATTTTTAATTTTCAAGATAGACTAATAATTCAAGGAGGTTAAGGTTAGGTTAGGCTATTCTTTTTTTTGCATAAAAATGAAGTATTGGCCCGAATCACTATTCGAATTTTAACATATTTATTAATCACGACTGTATGTACAACATTCGGGGTAATCTACTTGACCCCGGACAACCTCACCCTATTACAAACCAATCCCGAACGCGACATTAAATTCGGCTAATACTATTGAGTTGAGCGCCAGGTTATTTTATTTAAAATAACCAAAATTTCCTCTTGAAATACTAATATTGAAAATTTGAACTTGAAATATTAATCCAGCGAATATACCAGCCCGCTTATGACGGGTCACCCTGTACATTCGTAACTGAAGCTACAGGGACCACCGAAATACCGCGGAGAGCGCGGGGTAAGGAGTAGCGTCACTGCTCGCGATCACTAACACTTAATAGTTCGACAATGAAATTTATTGTTCGTGGGCGAATGAACCGTGCCCTTAAATGACCTTGCAGGATCAATCCAACTATTTACGCGGACACTGACTAATTTAACATTAACTAATGAGGATGACCCAGAGTCTAACCTCTCCCCTCAGGTGACCTGTCATTAGGATTTATAACAATGAAAGAAACATAAATACAAGTCAAAGTCAGGAGCCTCCCGAGCACATTACGCTCGACCCCTGACTTTCGACTGTCACAGACAGCCTCGGGCATGATTCTCTGCTCGAGGTTTGCAACAATTAAAAACTTTTAGAACAATCATTGTGCGGGGACAAGTACCACGTGACAATATATAAAAAAATCATACTTTATCATTTTATGAAAATAAAAAAAGGGGAGATTGAATTCCGCTATTCAGCTAATTAACGGTGTTCTTCTTCTTCCTGGGTGGATACCCTGTACCGCGGGACAATGAGATATTAAAGTTCAAATACGTAAACTATCTTAAGGGAAATGAATATTTTACTTTCAATAAACTTAAATTTATTAAGCGAACCAAGAACCACATGTCTCGATTTTAGAAGAAGAAACATCGATTCTTGAGTATTATTGATTACTTGCTTCAAACAATAAATAATAATAATTATACGTTTGAACATAATAATAAAATTAATATACATATATGTATGTGTGCATCATGGGAGGTTAACAAAATCAAATAGTACTAACAAAAATTGTACATATATATGAGGGCATTAAAGTATAAAAATAAATATTAATACTTACAGTTATTTGGTTGATTATGTACAGGTTGGAATTCGTCCGTAATCCTACCTGATACAACGAAATCGGAAAAGATTGAAAATCTGAAAAAAAAGGAGAAAACTTTATACAAAGGAATAGAACTTCATATTTACTAACCTTGAAATTAAAGTAGCAGTCGTAACCTTGAGGAGCGATCCTTTTAGAATTAGGAATGTTTATGAACAAAATATAAACAACAAAAGTTGTCTCACCATGAAACATCTTTTTAAATAAGGGGGGAGGTGTAACGGTGTGCTGGTTTCCGGTACTAGCTATAAGGGGTTCTAGCACCCTTTCGCTCATAACCAAATATGCTGGTAAAAGCGCGGTCTGAATTACTGACCAATACAGCGCGAAAATTTGAATCTTCAGTAGTTAGATTGTCAGTCTAACGTGAGTAAGTTCTAAATCTGCGTATATAGATATGCAAATAAGTAAAACGTAGCTTCTCTGTCTATAATTGCGACGTTAAATATAGTATTGCGCCATTATAATCAGTAATTACGACGCGAAATTGTAAAACACGTGCAAGAATGCTAGGAATGCGAGAGATTACGTCATTGTTATCGTTATAGATGACTCATAGGGCTATTTATGGTCACAGAACGTGCCTTAAGCTCCAAAACGACCGGATGTAATGTTCATAAGCATTACAAGGAATTACGATATTTGATCCTAGAGTGTTTATAAATCTCAATCATCGACTAACTCATTCTGCGACTTAATTTTGATGGGTGGTCCTGCGTGACCTAATCGCCCATTCGTCGATAGAACATAAAATTGAGTTACGTCAGCATTCTGATTGGCTCAAGGCTGTAGAGAGGTGGTAGGATCCCACCTAAAGGACTTATTATAAATATAGCTGCAGAGCGCAAAAACGGCAGATTTTGAATCTCGAAAAGCTCCTTGAGAATATATAAACCTGCGACTCATTGTACAAAGAAATTAGAAATATTTCGGCTGAAATCGGACTTGTAAAAATTGTCGGTAGGTCAGGCGAGCAAAGCCTGACAGTTGATTTGTAAACAAGTGTAAAGCAACAAAACAATTATTAAACTCAATAACAATAAACGTTGAGTGACTTTTGAACAAGTGTTTAGTTCATTCCAACCAAATCTTTCTTCGCGGGTACCCGTTTCAATGAGTCACCGACAGCAACGAATTCCACAACCGACGAATCAAGGCCCAGCTACGCAATCGACGTAAGGGAGGAACCAACCGCAGCGCTGGGTCGTAACAACACTGGTAATGTATCGAAATTTCCTATTTTACCTACCGTAGTTCAATAATACTTGAGAATTTCGAATTCTATTCAAGACTAATCTCTAAGTGTTTTGATGAGTTTTTTTAGAATATTTCAACAAACTTTATCACAAAAATATCAAATTTCATAAAGGCACAAAATTCATGTTTTTATTTCGTAAAATTTTTGTAAGATTTTGTTAAAGTTTACAAAGAAAAAAAATGGTTAAATTTGTAACTTTTGCTTAAAAAGTTAGAAAATTTTTGAAAGCTAGTTAAATTTATAACATTTTGTGATATTTTGTTTGATTTATCAAATATCGTGATATTTTATTTAATTTAAAAATATAAATAAAATTTGTTTCATTTGAAAATTTGTAAAATTTGTAAAGTTCATCAAATTGTAAAATTTCGTGAAAATTGTAAAAATTGTAAAAGTTTGTGAAATTTGTGGTTCTCTTTGATTTAGGAAAATTTAGAAAATTTATAGATTTTGTTTAATTTAGAAAATTTTTTGAAATTTGCAAATTGTGTTTAAGGGGAGAGCCCATCTTTGAGGCGTCTTTATTCACCATTTTTTTCTTTCAGAAAATTTTATTGTACCATTTCAAGTTTTTTACATTATGTTGTATGGTTATTGAAGTATAAGAGAAAATGTTTTTGGAAAACTTTGGTGACACCTCGCTGAGTTATGGCCGGCCGGATTCCCTAGCGGACCCGTGTGAGAGAACGGTCATAGAATACTCTGACCGTTCTCTGACTGTTCTATGACCGTTCTATGACCTCGCATTATTACGGCTAAGAACGGTAAAAAAGACATTAAAAGCTTTGCAATTATGATTCTGTGGCGAAATTTGGATTAGAAGGTGAAGCAATAAATACAATTATCCTATTTTTCATCGATAAAAACTAGGAATACATCATGTACCTGTCATTGAAGGCAGTGCAGTGGTTCACCATTTGCGGAACGTCTCCACCAATAGTAAACCTTCACGGTAGAGACGTTCCGCCAATTGTGAACCACTGCACTGCCTTCAATGACAGGTATTATGTTTTTCTAGTTTTTTATCGCTGAAAAATAAGATAATTGTATTTATTGCTTCACCTTCTAATCCAAATTTCGCCACAGAATCATAATTGCAAAGCTTTTAATGTCTTTTTTACCGATCTTAGCCGTAATAATGCCAGGTCATAGAACGGTCATAGAACAGTCAGAGAACGGTCAGACGGTATTCTATGACCGTTCTCTCACACGGGTCCGCTAGGGTAGGAACATAGTTCCACCGAGATGAGTCTTCTTACAATAGATTTTGGTCGTGGAAATCAGCTTGAAAATAAGGGAAAAGTCAGGGAAATTAGGATACTGAAACTTGTGGCAACCCTGCACCTGAACTCAAGCCGAGAGACGTTGAAAGGCGGTGTTGCATGTCCGAAATTCTGCTGGAACGCCTCAAAAGGAAGTCATTTTTGCATCGGATTGTTACTGGTGATGAAAGATGGATCCATTACGACAACCCCAAGCGCAAAAAATGATATGTGAAACCCGGCCAACCAGCCAAATCAACGGCAAAGCTGAATATCCATGGCGCGAAGGTAATGCTCTGTATTTGGTGGGATCAGAAGGGTGTGCTGTGTTATGAGCTGCTAAAACCGGGTGAAACCATCAATAGAGAATGCTATCGAACACAATTGATCCGTTTGAAAAAATCAATAGCCAAAAATGTCGGGAATATGCGACCAGACACGAGGCAATAATTTTCCATCATAACACCGCTCGGCTCCATGTTGCTATTCTGGTTAAGAACTATTTGGAAAACAGTGGATGGAAAGTTTTACCCCACTCGTCTTAAAGCCCAGACCTTGCTTCTTCTGACTACCATTTGTTCCGGTCGATGCAGAACGCCCTCGCTGTAATACGGTTCACATCAGAACAGGGTATCAAAAATTGGCTTGATTCATTCTTGGCCGCCAAGCCGGCGCAGTTCTTTTGGGATGGCTTCCACAAATTGCCAGAAAGATGGGAAAAAGTCATAGCTTCAGATGCGCAATACTTTGAATAATACTATTGTACATGTTTTTCTTAAATAAACGTTCAAATTTTGAAAAAAACCGCACGAATTAAGTTATAGATCCAATACCTTGATCAGTAAGGACGTGTTTGGGCGAAGAGAAGATATAAATGTAATGATCAAAGAGTTCTGTCATTATTGATTCTGATGTGTCTTTCATGGGTATCAAATTAAGATATTTTGTTAACTGATAAAATATATTCGTGATGTCTTAGTGTGGTAGGTAATGGGCCAAAATTGTCCATGGATATCTTTTCATTTAACTCTAACGATGTGTCAGGTATAATCGCTTCTGCTTTTGGTCGAATGTGGATTAATTTTTGTCTTTGGCATATTACACATTTCTTCACGTAGTCTATCACATCTTGTTCCATATTTCTCCATGTGGCTAATTCTCTAGCAGGTTGTATGGATTTATTCTCTCCAAAATGTTCTGCCGCTCTTATTCCTTGACATTCTCGGATTATTTCCTCCTTTTCATCATTGTTTATTTCTTCAATGGCATTATCACAAAAAGGTACTGTTGCTCTTGCCTTTCATTTCCAAGGAAGTGTATTATATTCTTCAGTTTTACTTTTTCTATTGGAGTTATCAGAGGGTCGTTATCTCTGTTGATGACTGCCCTGGTTTATTTCTCAATTCTTCATTCAGAATTGGTAATACTCTAGATAACGCATCCTCTGCTTTATTCTCTTTCCCTTTGCAGTATTCTATTGTGTTGTCATATTTTTTTAGTTTTAGCCGCCACCTAAGTAATCGAGAGGAGGGATTTTTAACATTAAAAATGCACGTAAGAGCCTAATGGTCTGTTTGAATCCTGACCTTGTGTCCTGATAAGGACTGTCTTAGACGCTTAACTGCCCATACAACAGCTAGAAGTTCTTTTTATGTAGTGTGATAATAATAATAATTTATTGAGTGTGATAACAGGGGTGACCCTCTTGTAATAAAACCGCGCCAAGGCCTTTATTCGAGGCGTCTGTAGTTAATGTAAACTCCTTCTTGTAATCTGGGTAACGCAAAACCGGTGAGGAACATAATTCGTTTTTCAGAATTTGGAAACATTTTTCACACTCTAATGTCCAGTAAAAAGTTACTTTACCTTTCGTTAATCCCGTAAGTGGTTTAGCTTTCCTAGAAAATTTGTTAATGAACTTCCGATAGTAACAGGCAAGTCCTAAGCAAGACTTTACTTCCGTGACATTACTGGGTTTCGTAAAATACATTACGGCTTCAAGTTTGTTGGCGTTTTGTTTGACTCCGTCCTTGTTAATGCCGTGTCCCAGATATTCGAGGTCGGGTCTCAGAAATTCCCATTTACCAGGCTGTAATTTTTATCCAGTCTTTCCTAGTCTTCGAATAATGTAACTATGTTACATTGCTCTATTGTTGGTCCAAAGACCACGATGTCATCAAGATATACAAAACATATCTTGCCGATTAATCCTTTCAGAGTTGTATCCATCATACGATGAAATGTAACAGGAGCATTTTTTAACCCAAGTGGCATACGTTCATACCCGAAGTGTCCTTCTGATGTAGAGAATGCGGTATATTTTTTAGAATTTTCTTCCATCAAATCAAGTTTGGCTCATATAACTCAGAATTTTAGCAGCGAGAACACGTTCCCTTCCTTGCTCCTGCTTTCCAGAGAACAGGTAGGATTAGGAACCTAGGACTAGACCTTAGGATGCGGTAAAGTACCATCTGTATCGTTACAGTTTGTCTCTCTGTTCTTTCTTTCTTTGACAAAAAAATTCACCTCGGCCTATTAATCTCATATCTCTGGAGGATAAAAATTATAATCTCTTGACTTATTAGATTTGAAACTATTTAAAAATACGTTTCCTCTTTTACTAAATTCGGCAGTTTGGATAACCTACGCGTACTAGTCATATTAATAAATAAAATGTATTAAACGTAATTCTTTTTGACTTTTTATATTTTATATCATTGAATATTACCCGTACGTAACAGTATTTTGTGTAAAAACATTTATAAAAAGATTCTTTAATTTTCTGTGTTGTATATTCTCAAAAGATGTATTTTACAATTGTGAATTCTAAATTATTATTATGCCTAATAAAAACAGTTATCATTAATAATATATCATAAATTATATTATAATTATGAATAAATTAAGAAAAAATCCTAAATCAAGAATTTATTATACTTAAAGAATCTATGTAACTATAGATTATGTGAAACTTTGAATAAATTATATAAACTGTTAGACTGAAACAGGATTTGTCATAAAAGTGTAAGATGAAAAAAATTATTTTTTTTCACTAAATTGACTATAGTTTTTATACTTGAAGAGTATTGAAAAATTCAGATGCAATGGTAATAATAATTCTTCTTGTAGTCACGTGTTTTAGAAAGGACTGACATTCTAAAAAAAATTATAGATGATTTCAATAATTCCGTACACCTTTCAATGAAAACTTCTTAAAAAGTTGTCGAAATTCTCATCGACTAGTCATATCGGAAAGTCGATGACAATTTAGGAACTTACTCTAGACTTTTGAATTTTACATAATTGTGATTCATTCTTGAAAATTTAATACATTAAAAATAATTACAGTGATACTAAATAATTTCTAACTTGTCCATATGGCCCAACTATGATCGAAAATTGAGTAAAATTACTTGAAAATTTTTTCTTTTATAAGTGAATAAAATGCAAACTTTTTAGCGCTCGCACCCTGAGTGCATTCAAATAACCAGCATTTCTGGTCATGCGAGTTGGTATTGAGATGTAGTAATTCCTAAATTGACCTTTTCGAGTTATTTAAATACATTTCACAAATTGAACTTTTAAAAGTACATCAATGTTTTGTTATTTAGATTAATTTTTAACGAGAGTGGACAAGCACTCGATCGCTAGGGACTAACGTATGAAATAAGAAAATGAGAGAAACGCGAAGAATGAGTGTAAAACGAGAGCGATGATGAAAGAACTAGGATGATCAGAGAAAGAATAGAATAGAAAAGAGAATGAGCAATAGCAAACTCGCAACTATATTATCGCGATAGAATGGAAGAATAGAACAGGAAAGAGAGAATACAAGAGAGAGAAAGAGGGAGAGCTATCCAGCAAACGTACACCCATGCACTGTATACCACCACAGCTTCCTGAAGTTTGTCAATTCCTCCTTTCGTTCATCCATGCACATGCCCAATACATATATCAAATTTGCAGTTACTCTAGCAACCTGATACTAACCAGGACTTCTCGGACAGTAGGGAATATACTTTTCTGTACCTTGCCCGTCCGCGGTTCAAACGATCAATCTTCAATTATTTGTTAAGGCTAACTTGTGAAATTTCCTGGTAATACTGGTTTAAGAAGTCGCATTGGGCGGACATAAATGATAAAAGTCTCTATTCGTTAAGAGAAAAATATATAAAATATATTAAATTATATGTTATGAGTAATGATGAGATAGCCCCTCCCTTGGCCCTTAAATGTATAAGCACAAACTCGCTGCAGCGGCAGACGGTTCTGTTCCGACGTCGTAACTGTATACTTAGGAAATAAAGAAGCTGAGCACCGATTCGTGACTCAGCAGTAATCGGAAAAGTACAAGTCTTCTGATTTCAACGCATAGCATTTTGGCGATCCAGCCGGGATACCGCAAACTTCTCGACTTATAATTCTACGGAATTCTCAAGAAATAATTCACATAGAAGCGGGACAAAACCTGGTATAAAGCTAAAAAAACAAGGATATATGAATATCTACGGATATTGAAGACAGAGCTCCGAACTCTCTACGTAAGTTAGCATTGAATATCGAATAAAACTAGATCCTGAACTTAGTAGGGACTATACGACGTAAATTCGATAATCTTGGAAATTGAAAGGGTACGCAACAAACCGCGATAATATCCCTACGAGGCCCACAATCAGGCGGAAGACGCAACGGCGTGATCACACTCCAGAAACAGGAGAAAGCAACAAACTACATCACCAACTAAGGAGGAAACTCGAAGACATAATACACCGTATGTTCAAAATAAAGTAAAAACTTGTAAAAATTCATGGAAACTTTCCTTGGCCATTGAGAATAAATCTCATTTGCCTTCGTTGAACGGGGACTGTAAACTACGGTTACAGGTTGAGTAAAGTTGTGGAAGGAAAGGATGAGGCACTCCTGGTGGTCCAGAGCACTACCTCTCCTTAACATAACAAATAACACTACTTTGGAATCTACGTTATCATCTTAGAGCGATAAAGTTGAATTCCACTGTAATAAAATAATAAAAACTTAAAAATTGTATCGCGACATACACTCGATAACACAAACAAAGTACAAGGTACAAAGTACAATGTACAAAGTACAAGGTACAAAGTACAAGGTACACAGTACTCATATCATACTGGCATTCCTTCAATCTACCAGGTCTGGAAGTATGAAACCGGAATTTCCCTATAGATGGTGCTTGCCATCAGTTTAGGGACCGTAAAACGGCTTCTGCAGCGCCATCTTCTCCCTCTAGCAGCTGAGAAATATTTTCAGTAGACAACAACATGTCGAGTTTTGTGCCTACGAACTACGATTTGCGGACAGCACTGGTTTTTTGTTATCACTTGAAGAAAACTGTTGCAGAATCGCATCGAATGCTTGTAGAAGCTTACGGTGAACATGCTCCTGGAAAAACACAGTGTTTCGAGTGGTTTAAACAATTCAAAAGTGGTAATTTTGATGTGAGAAACGAAGATCGTGGAAGGCAGCACAAAGCCATTTTTCTTCACGATAATGCCCCATCACACACAGCGAAACGGGTCAACGAAACGATCGAGACGTTCAGTTGGGAAATTCTGGAGCATGCCGCTTATTCTCCAGACTTGGCTCTGTTGGATTGCCATCCGTTCGCATCACTGGGCCACGCTCTCGCTGAACAACGCTTCACTTCGTACGAAAATGTACGAGAATGGCTGGATAACTGGTTTGATTTAAAAGACGAACAGTTTTATTGGCGTGGCATTCATCACCTTCCGGAGAGGTGGGATAATGTGTCAATAGCAATGGATATTACTTTGAATAAAATATTTTTGATCATTTTCATGCAACAAACGTGTAACTTTTGCAAAAAAATTCCGGTTTCATACTTCTAGACCTGGTAGAGATAGGAGAGACGCTGGATCCGAGACAGACGAAACGACGAGTGACTCATCTTTTTCTCTCGAACAACCAAAAAAGGAAAATGATAACCGTATAGAGGAAATATCACAGTTAACCAGGAAAATAGGATGCTCAGCGGAAGTAGAGACAGGTAAAGAAGCACCACAATTAGAAATAATAGAAAATACCTCCGACGCCGAACACACTCTAAGAAGAGTTAACCGAAAAGAAAATATAAACCGATCAAAATTTTGTACACAGCCAACTTACAAAGGCAAAGACCGCATCGATGCTACTATATCTCTCGAAGCTATAAGAACTTTGAACGGACAAGACGACATAGGAGTAGAAGATTTTGTGAAGTCAGTAAAAAGAGCATGAATGAAAACATCACAACCAAATTTATTACTAGATTTGATCATAGCAAAGAAAATTCAGGGATTAGCAGAAAAGCCAATCAGGTATCAGCAGATCAACTCTTATGACGACCTCTACGAAGCATTAAGACAGAACCTTAGACAAACTAGCTAACAAACCCGATTGAAAGATGGTTAAAGATGAAACTCGAAGAACAGGAAGCGGTAAATAGGCACCTACTTAATTTAAAAAAAGAAATCGGAATGCAAATTAAATTATTGAAACCAGCCACCATCACCGAAGCCCAAGCACACGCAGCTGAAATAGAAATTTGGATAAGAGAAAGACAGCCAACATGAATAACCACGCCTAAAACTGTTATAACAAGTAAATTGATCAAACCGCAGGTATTTAGGCCAAGTGCAAGTACAACTAGTAACAGAATACCCAATCAAAGTCTGCCGTTACTAGATACAACAAAAATGAACTGTAACAAGTGGGCTGGGCTGGTCAAAATATAAAAAGACTCCCACAGCCAATAAGAACGATACAAGAAGAGGAGACAGAGAAAGAATGGATGACCCAGGAAGAAATACAAGAGCAAACAACGTACGAGGAATCAGCAGAATATCAGCTGTTAGCGGAAGACTTAGATCAATCCATGCAAAAAGAAGAACCGGAGAATATCGACTAATAGTTGATACAGGAGCAGCAATAAATATAATAAAAGAAAAAACTCTGGACAAAAAGATGAGAGAAAAGAATGCGAGAAAACTTTTTCTATGGGAAAAGATGTACATATATTTAAAAAAACCACTCTAAACTTTTTTAATAAAGAACAAACTTTTCATATAGTACCAGATGACTTTCCATTACCTGAGGAAGGAATAATCGGAATAAATTTCCTCTCTCAATACGACAGATACTCTATTATACCAGAATATCTGATAATAAGTAAAATAAAACTACCAGTATACGAAGATGGGGAATTCGTTCCACTCAATTCAAAAAAAATATGTAGAATAAAAATAAAAGAAGAAGTGAATCAGCAAATCCTAATTTTGGTTCAGGAAAATATCCCTGATGGTATATATAGAGTTAATGAAGGATTTGTAAAAGCCCGATACGAAATAATACCTTAAATCCACTACAAGTAAAAAATAACTTAGAAAAATATGAATCGATGTTTGAAATTAGAGAAAAAGAGGAAACAGCACTCCAACATAATGAAAACATATACCAGAGAACATTACAAATATGGCAATCATCAAAACTAAATCACTTAGAACCAGAACAAAAAGAAATTATCGAGAAATTAATAGCGCAATACCAAGAAGTATTCTCGATCGATACCGAGCTCTTACCCTGTACAGATCTGTCTGAACATATTATAACATTAAAATCTGGAAAAATCATAAATTTAAGATCACATAGGCTACCAGGTAAACACAGAGAATTTTCGCTGGAAGAAACTAATAAACTATTAAAGAAAGGAATCATTAGGGAATCACAGTCCCCATATAACTCCCCACGTTGGATAGTACCAAAAAAGGGAAACAAATTACGAATGGTCGTAGACTACAGGAAAATCAATGAGGACACCGATCAAGACGCCTACCCACTACCAATTATAAATGATATATTAGACCAACTAGGAAATGCAAAATTCTTTTGTGCCTTTGACCTCTCCGTAGGATTCCACCAGATCCCCATGAGAGAACAAGATAAGAAATACACAGCATTTTCTACTTCACATGGACATTTTGACCATAATAGGATGCCTTTTGGACTCAAAAATGCCCCCGCAACGTTCCAGAGAATGATGGATAAAAAAGAACTCTTAGCAATAGTTTGGGCGATGAAAAGACTGAGACAATATTTATTGGGTAATAAATTCAAGATATAAAGTGACCACAAAGCCCTTGTATGGTTACATAATGTAAAGGACCCAAGCTCAAGACTTTTAAGATGGAGATTACGTATGGAGGAATACGACTACGATATTGAATACGTGAAAGGAAAGGAGAATAAAGTAGCAAATTGTCTTTCTCGATTATTTCCAATAAACGATAGCGATATCTTTAGACAGACATAGCAAATGCAGAATTAAACTTAGACAGCGGGAAAGTGAGTAAAGAAATGCTGGAAGACATAGAAAGCAATTTAAAAGAAATAGAACCTACAGGAAATCGCAAGTCAACGGTAATAGAAGATAGGATTTTAGAAGACAAAGAAAAAATCCCTCGATAGAAGAAGAAACCCCGTTAACGAGCCATCCCAGTAATTCCGTATAGAGCAATTTCATAGAATGGAGACTAAACCCATCATATGATAAAGTCAAAACAAAACCAAATGCCGTAGGCAAACTATGGAAATAGATAATGCCGCCATATAACGAAGAAGAATTAACCAGAGAATTAACCAAAGAAGAAAAAGAAAGATAATATTAGAAGCCCATTCCACACAACTTGGGGAAAATAATACT
Source organism: Diplolepis rosae (assembly GCA_030998225.1). Taxonomy (NCBI): domain Eukaryota; kingdom Metazoa; phylum Arthropoda; class Insecta; order Hymenoptera; family Diplolepididae; genus Diplolepis; species Diplolepis rosae. The sequence goes on from JAPYXD010000169.1 coordinate 399,425, forward strand.
ATAGAGAAAGCCCGTAAAATAGGAATATGGAATGAAATGGACGAGGATATAAAAAGATTTGTGCAATCCTGTCCAATTTGTCAACTTCAAAAAACAGCACGAATAAAAAATCAAGCCGAGAGTATTATCCCAGATATAGCACTTGCCCTAAACGAAAAAATATCGTTGGACATCTTTGGACCTCTCGCGATAACCAAGAAGGGAAACAAATACATACTGAGCATTCAGGATAGACTAACACGTTACACCGTGCTAATACCACTACAAGACGAAACATCGAATACTGTAGTAGAAGCACTCTTAGATAACTACATTTACACATTCGGAGCACCTAAGAATATTTTAACATACCAAGGAACCAATTTCTTATCAGAACTGGTAACACAATTTGAATAAGCTTTAAACATAAAGCATATAAAAACTACATCATTCCATCCACAGTCAAACGGCAATATAGAAGGAATGCACTCCACGTTATTAAACCTTATCAAAACAAGTATAGCTGAAAATAATAGAGAATGGGACGATAACATAAAAAAACGTAATAATAACGTAAAAACGCAGCTTGCACTGCGTTTTTACCTTCTCGGAAGTGATAAAGTAAAATGTGACGAAAATGGTCGTCTGGAGTCTCCATTTTAAATAAATAAACAACAAAATAAATGAATGATCATCATGAATAATCTATCAAACGTCAGCTGTCAAATACCATATACGTCTGAAGTTAGCAATGGAGAAGAACGACTTCGAATGACTAAAGTCATCTAGCGGACAAAAGCGAAATGACTCTGTTGCCAACCCGATAAAACTTTTTCTTTTTGATTTGACATACCGGTGAAAGGAGAATAATTTATCAAAATTTTGTGTGAGTTTTCATTCTATCAAAAATTTAGTGGTTCTCTCGCTCTATAATGCGTACGTGAGGGTAGGTATACATTGTACCAAAGTTTTAGTTGCCCAGTTTCAATTGCCCATAAAATCACCAGACGTCACTATATTTGAAAAGCAGTGTTATGCGAAGATTATGAAAGGAATGTGTTCATTGAATAATTAGTTCCGAGTAAGTATATGTTTACCTTGATAAAGTGTATTACGTCAAATTTGAAATTTATCTATTATTTTAGTTTTGCCTTCAAACTCTGAATGTGATCCAAATATTTTACACAAGTCTCCACGAAATGTATCGGCTATGCGGGTTAAGGCGTGCGATTAGAATTGGGTTAGGATGCGTGCGTGCGTGCGTGCGAGCGTTCGATTCTCGGTGCTGCGAAGTGTCTATAAAAAATTGCGTTTCTGTAATGTTGTACAGTGTTGAATATAATGATAAGTTCATATTAGGATTATATAGGTAATGTAGAAGTGAAAAATAATTAACTATATAAGTGCAGGATCATATCATAGAAAATAATATTTTCCTTTTTACACTGTTCAACATTTTCTTCGACTGTCACTTAGACTTTTGATGCCTGGTTTAGAGAAAATGGAACCCAACCCACGGTGTTTTAAATTTTCCGCGACTGTCACTTAAACTTTCGAATTTACGTTTTATATTTTCAGCGACTATGTATCATATTCTTCAATAAGGAGGTTCATAATATTTAGTCGACTTTCTAACCTATCCACGAGTATTACACAAAGTCGATGACTTTTTAAGCGATATTTTTTTTTCTCAGTTTATAAGTTCTATCCACACGTGGCAATAGAAGGAGTGGGCGTAGCCTGAACACTCGAGGCCAAGAGATTCACAGTTTAGAACCGTGAAAGTTTTGCTTTCGGACGGTACGCTATTTCATGCTTCTGCCTTGTGCTACTTATGCCTCTAGAGGATGAGGTTCCTGCTGCAAAAGTATGAGTGCCTTGCGTTTCGAGCATGGACGCTTTTCATGCTTTAAAAGCATGATTTCATCCTTAAGGGGGGAAATAGGTTTAGAGGGTGGTTTTTTCAATAATTTTTATGAATTTTTTTCCAAAAACAGAAATGTATATAATTTATTTATACTTTATGAACATTTTGTATATATATTTAAGAAAATATTGTGAAATTTTTGAAGCCTTTCGTTGGTAAACATGGAAGATATCAGCTGCTGCCCATGGAGCGTCACCATCAGAAGTGACAGTTTGTGTACATTCTGGAGGCCAGAGTTCTCATCTGAAATTAACAGGGATCTAAATTTACTTTAATAACATATCTCTCTTCTATGTGAACCTAACTCCACCCAAAAAAATCAAAAATTAAATTTTTTACAGGTGTGTAAACATAAAAAATCGATTTTTTGGCTTTTTTTCTACTTTTTTGGCATTTAAAAAATATTTAAAACAATAATTTTATCTTAGATTTAGGTTTACATAGAGCGTAATTGTATAAAAAAAGTATATGCCAATTTTTAAAGCGATCGGTCGAAATCTTTTTAAGCTAGAGTGTACACAAATTTTAAAAAAGTCATTTCGAGAAAAAAGCGTTTAAAAAAAAAATCAAGAAAACAACAATGTCGAGACTGTAATGAGATAAATTTTTGTACTTACTGATTAATCAGCGATTCCAGCACCATATAGTAATCCTACTTCTTCTTCATAAATTTCATTTTGAGCTTGCAATTCATCTTTCCGAGTTTTCCGAGCTTCCTTTGTCTCCAAGGCGCTACGTCGATGTTGTCGGAATCCACTTAAAGACGATTGTAGCACCGGAACGAATTGAAATTTTTCATTAAAACTTTGGGAACATATTCTTCGATAGTTTTACTAACAATTTATGACATAGAAAAAAATTCGATTTTTTGAGTAATCTAAACCTATTTCCCCCCTTAAATAATATTATACGCGGTTAGTGTAAGTGCTCTCTGCATTTACAAAGTTGAGACTGTCATTGTTAAGTTACAAGTTACAATGCCTGAATTACAGTTAGTGTAAGATTAATTTGGAATATGTTTTGAAAATTAAATCTATTGAATTTATCTAGTTAAATCTAGTTGTTGAATGTGTAGGAAAGTGATGTTTCTGTTTATCGGGGTGAATTATTTGAATGTGAGTTTGATTGATTTTGTTTTTTGGAACCTTCTGTCTCTTTATACATAGCTTATTTCGTAGAATTGTGTTTCTTGGCGATTTATTTTCGCTTCTGTAGGTAATTTTGCGAGCCTCTTCTGCGGTTTCTTGTTTTGGCGTTTTGGGAAGATGTCATACTTTTCAGAAGATGAAAACTTTTTCAATAAAAGTTTTTTATCCTGAGTAGTAATGAAAGCGTGGTATTTCAGTGTACCCGGAATCGTTACTGCTTGGTCAAATCATCCTTTTAGAATCTCGATGGCTATGGCGTGACTTTCTTTGCTGCTGAAGAAAATTTAGATTTCTTTGAAATTACTCTTTGCTCACTGGAATAAAGCTTGAGGGGTGAGTATGTGATGTTTTGAAGAGCGTTGTAAGCTTTCCTTTCCTCCGCCAATAAATCTATTGGTGAGACGCTCGCCAGGACCAGATCGAACAGATCGAAGCTGCATAAAGCAGCTTCGAATTTACCACGCTCCATGTTGTATATATAGACAATTGGTATGCATGTCCCACTTTGGCAGAATTTTTACATGATCGTGATACAGGCATATATGGCATGGTGAAAGCAAATAGAAAGGGAATGCCAACGCTTGAAAGCAAGCTAGTCCGAGGTGAAGTACAAGTCTCTCAGAGTGATGTGCGGATGGCAGTGAGGTGGGGAGATAAACGTAGCGTTCGCATGCTTACAAGTGGGCACGAAATTGAATCCTGTGCAACTGGAAAAAAAAGTTATCTAACAAATGAAGATATTTTGAAGCCAAGGTTTGTTCACGAGTAAATATGGGTGGTATCGATTATGTTGATAGACAATTATCTGTTACAGAAACAGTGTGAAAAACAATAAAATGGTATCGAAAGCTTTTTTTTCATGTTATTGATCTTTGTCTATCTAATGCCCATGCATTATATAAAATGAGAAACGAATGTAACATATGTAATCAACGATTGTAATACTTTTGACAGTATGCATTTATTTATCACAAATACTTTATCACAAAAATACTTGAATCGGTTAAAACATCCACACCGAATAAATTTAAATACAATGTAGTTTATGAAGTTAAATGTATACAATGCAATAGTTTATATATTGGTCAAAAATGTAGATTTTTACATACTAGAATGTTAGAACATGCCAGATCGATTAAAAGTTACAACACTAATACTACTGCACTTGCACAACATGCATATAAATTTAAACATAGTTTTGACTTTAAAGAAATAAACATTTTAGAACATGAACAAAATTTAAAAAAAAGACTTTGCCTCGAAATGATTCATATCAAAACAAATAATAACTCAATTAATTTCAGAACAGACATCGAAAATTTAAGTGACATTTACTTTAATATTATCCAACTTGTTAAATAACCGTTAACTTAATAATTTTCAAATTCAAATAATTTTCCCTCCTTTTTGATATATAATCGATCTTAACCCCACACTTATGTTACATTTCTTATCAGTCATCATGGACACTCCATGAATGCTGTTGTGAAAAATTGAACTTACAGATTACTTTTTTATAATGAGTAAGTTTAAAACTTCACTTTCAATAATAATTTACATTTATAATATAATTTTGACATTTATTCTAACTGAGTATTGCTTGGCTGAATATTATTGTTCTGTTTATAGAATCATAAACTACTTGGATATAAACTTAAACTCTTGGAGGTTAGGTCTACAAATTTCCTTTTTTACATCTTAATAAATACCAGACAGGCCATCCTTCACTCGATTAACTATGTAATACACTGTTATAATTTTTTCATTCGCAATAATAAAGTTTTGATAGCGGATTGCTGACTCCCCGCATTCAAATTAGGGGGCGGGGGGTCGCGTCCCGCGGCTCTATCGACAAGCTGCAAGCAGATCAAGAAACCAATGAAGGGATGAAGATAGCATTACCGCGTGCGTGATTTTATCGACGCAGGTTACAGCCAGATCTACAGATCAACACAATGATCAATATGAAATTACCATGTGTCGTTATAATACGCACACAAGATAACAAATTGATTGACCCAAAGAGAAGGTGAATAAAGCCCTACGGTACCAACGCACTACCACATGCACCTATCACACATACTATATAAGAGTCACTACATCTACCTTAAAATAACATGTAGCTCGTCATAGTTGACCTTTCAAAATCCTATGGAAAGCGAAAGTTCAGCCTCATCAGATTTTTTCACTGCAAGTTTAGTCCAGTCCAGTTTTAATTTAGTAAAATCGACGCCACGGCATAAAATCTAAGAGTTCAACGACGGTAGAAAGTGAAGGGGAATCGCCTTAGAGAATCCCCTAGAATAAGCGGGATCAATAATCAACCATCCCAACCGGATGGACCACGAAGTTTACAGTCCAATTAAGACTCATCTCAATACCCACGAAGGAAGGACTCAAGTTACAATATTCAACAAACTGGAATCAATTATAACTAACTTACTTTTAACCAAGGGTAATTACAACCAACTTTGAATCTTTTATATTATTACTATTTCCATGGTGTTTACTTACTGTCTATTTTATGTTAATAAATATATTTCAAATATTTAATTCCTACCTGTAATAATATGCTAAATATATATAATGTAAATAGTTGTGACAGATTTTACAATTCACAAATTATGCTTAATCTGGCTTGATTGTGCTCTTGCACTTATCGTCACTCAATTGATAGAAAAGCTCAGGTGGTAAATTGATTCTAACTTCCATCGTTTACCGACGCATCATGTACACCTCTGAAGCACGACCACGTAACTCTTAGGTAGATCCATCAAGAGGGAGCATTTATCAGCCTAGTTTTGTTGAAATATCTTTTCCATAAGGCACGAAGTAGTATAAGGAGACATATCAAGGCCATTGGTCACGTCGGAGTGTTCCGGAATAAATTATAATTATAAAAATTAATGTTAAATTTATTTGTATGCTTTTAATTTGCAGATATGAGTACTAAGTTGGAAAAACGTAAGAGTAGCAGCGTAAGGAAAAGAATTGCTGTATTTCGCAATGCGGTTGTAAAAGTGTTTGTTGAGGATGAAATTGTTCCACCGTATCGGAGTAAACGAATTAGAAATATAAAAGAATGATTGAGTTGGCAACAAAGTCAATTCGTTATTTTTTCATGATTTTCAAAGCAAGTTTATTAATACAAATAACAAACATTAATCAATTATGTATTGACTTTTTGCCATCTTTCAGTCAGCTTCATAATTCCGTTTTCGTAGAAAGTTTGGTTCTTATAGGCAAAAAACTGAATTACCTCATTTTTGACAGCCTCATTTGAATCGAATGTTTTTCCATTCAAATGGTTTTGAAGTGAACATAATAAATGATGATCGAATGGTGCAAGGTCAGGACTATACGGTGGATGAGCCATCACTTCCCAGCCTAACTCCAATAATTTTTTGCGAGTGACCAAAATGTATGTGCCTCTACGAGTTGTCCGTTCTGACCGCTATTCCTTGATTTTATTGTCCAATTTCATTAGCTGGCGACAGTAGACATTCGAATTGATAGTCTGGTTCCTTGGGAGCAGCTCAAAATAAACAATACCTTTGAAATCCCACCAAAAACTCAGCATAACCTTCTTTTGATGTCGATTGTGCAGGCTCATCTCGCTTGCTCTATGATCTTATTCGCATGACGTTATCGTAAGCAACTAATTTTCATCGACCGTTCTAATTAACTCTGAAAATGGATGGGTTTCATTACGTTTTAGCAGTAAATCGCAAATGGAAATTCGTTTGGTGAGTTGAATTTCGTTCAATTTGTGAGGAACCCAAATATCGAGCTTAGTAACATAAACAAGTTGTTTTAAATGTCTTTCAACGCATGTATGTGATATGTTAAGCTTTTCTGCGATCTCTCGAGTCGTACTACGCCGGTTATTTTCTGTCACTGCTTTTATTTTGTCGTCGTCATCTTCAGTTGGGCCTCCAGAGCGTGGTGCATCTTTGAGGTCAAAATCTCCGGAACGAAAACGAGCAAACTAATTCTGGCACTGGCGTTCTGTTAATGATTTTTCACCATAAGCATCATACAACTTTTTCCGAGCTTGCACTGCGTTTTTATCTTTTCAGAAGTAATAAAGTGAAATGTGACGAAAATGGCCGTCTGGAATCTCTATTTCAAATCAATGCGAGACAATAAATAAACAACAAAACTTGAAACTTCTTTTATACTGAATAATCTATAAAACGGCAGCTGTCAAATACCATATACGGTCTGAAGTTTGCAATGGAGTAGGACGAATTCGAACGACTAAAATCACCTAGCGGAAAAAAGCGAAATTGCTTTGTCGTCAACCCAATAATTCAAGTTTTACAAGCTGTTGACAAATTGGCTTTTTAAAATAGTATATTATGTGCCTAGGCGCATAATGAGGGTTATTACGCGACGAGCGATAATGTTCGCAGGAGATCGAAGCTAAGGCGTAATCGAGACGTAGGTGAGGCGTAGTCGATGCGTAGCCGAGACGTAGCTCAGGCAAAGCCGAGACGAAGCCGAGACGCGATCAGTCCTGCGAGCATTTTAAGCAAGTCTCGTAATTACCCGAATTGTGTGCATTGGCACATATTCTATTTTATGTGACTTCGGTGCGTATACGAGTTTTTATGCGTCTACTCGAATCTCATCTAGTATTCATCATGATTCTCGCACATTGCACTTGATATTTCGCGACTAGTTCCAGCCACTTTGATTTTCTCGATCTTGTGTAGTAATAGCGTATTGTAATAGAGCATGCGCGGTTCAAATGTACAAGGCTTTGTCAGTACGGTGCCAACGCTGTACGAAGAAGAAGAAGAATAAAAAGAAGATTACGCTCCGCTGTATGGTTATAGGCACATGCGCAGTTCAATTTTTACATTAGATTCTTCTGTATCTTAAAGCCCAACATTACGCTACTCTCAGCTGTAGCGTAAAAACGAGTTTACGCGCCGGAGGTACATAAAATAAATTGAACTACTCACAATGTATTTGATAGTTTTTTTGTAAAGCTGGATAAGAATTCTGATAAAATGTAATATTTTAGTTGAGAAGATTCTCAAATGTCGTGAAAATTTTACGCGGAATTTGATTTGTAAATTTACACAATTACGATTGCTAAAAACGTTTTTCTGGCCCTATGATCATAAGTTTATTAATTCAAAAAAAGTAAAGGGGGAAAATAGGTTTAGATGACTTAAAAAATCGAATTTTTTTAATGTCATAAATTGTTAGTAAAACTATCGAAGAATATTTTCCCAAAGTTTCAATGAAAAATTCCAATTCGTCCCGGTGTTACGATCGTCTTTAAGTGGATGTCTCCCCTTGCGTGCCGGACCGCATGGTATGTAAAGTCGGATGGTCACTCAGGTAGTCTTTTGTGACCTAATGTAAGTAAATTTGGGAGAGAGGGGATATCGGCAGATGTTTTTTTCTCAGTATTCACAATAGAAACTGTGGTTAGAAAATTCTAGAGGCATTTTTGTCGTTTTTATTTTACAAATCATCGTTTTTAACATTAGTTTGGCACCGACCAGGGCAGGTCGACCTCTAATGCATTGGGTGTCCCCGTAGGATAGTTCATGTGCAGAGGTGTACGCGGCGCTAGTTGTCGGAAGCGGGTGGAGTGCGGCAAGGGGAACGGCTTCGTATGAGTTCCGCCATTGTTGTATACAAGTATCAACAATTCGTACCTCCAAAAGGGGTCGGAAGAACAATGTGTCAATTCATCGGTTTCCGAAGAAAGAAAATGCCGGACAACGATGGATAGAAGCATGCTCAAATCCCTGCTTGTCGAGGTTAGGATACCTCGAAGTACTAGAAAGACAATTTTTTATTTGTCATCGACATTTCGATGAATAATATTTCTACCAGGAGAGGAATGGTGCTTTTCTTTTAATGTACGGTGCTTTTCCGACGTTCAATTTACCGTCGTGTAGTGATATGTCGAGTGGAGGTGATGTGAACATTAAACCGGCGAGTGTTTCTTCCCCATCAGAATTCGAAATTTTGATTTCCGAAGTAGAAGAACCTGCAGAAGGCACACGACACTTTGAAGAAAGTATCGTGCAGTTTGCACACGTAAGTAGCAATATTTTTTAATTCATACGATGTTGTATATAATTTCAAACTTTTCGACTCTGATCAGAGTCCTCATTAGTGATCTTTATTTCTAAAATGTCAAGTGCGATAAATAAAATATTACACATATGAATCCTATTTCGAAGTAAACTTTGAAAATGTCAAAAAATGTAAAAATCGTAAGAAAATTTACATAAAATAGTACAAGAAACTTCGATGAAGTATCTAAAACTTCCTTAGGAATGACAATAAAATTCTAGCATGTAATTTTGAGATACCAAACTAAAAAAGTAGTATATACATTACCGATAAAAATATTAATAACACTGAAATTAATTAAGACTTTTAAACGTTTCTGGTCTCATTTTGAAGGTTACTCTTCATACACTGAGAGAAATCGGCTTTGGTTCCTGTGCACATAGCACATAAATTTTTTGTACAGTAGTTGCCTTGACCAAAAAAGTTGAGAGAAGCTACTACTTTTATAGTTATCATGACAGTAATTTGGACTTTTTTGTGTATTCGGTTGTTGTGACCAAAGTTGATGATTAGAATGAGCTTTATACGTACCCCAACGGTTAGTACACGTACATTTTCTTTATGTGTACTGCCAAGCTCCTTTGGTTACTACAACCGCAGCGTTCGCTGTTGCGCTAGACAAATCAAGTATAACTTTCATTTTTTACAACGAGGTAAGCCTGTCGTGACAACTATTAAATCTTGTAATAGTCACACAATTTAACTTGCACTGCACTGGAGATAAGTAGTTACTTTCAAAAAGATATGCAGCCTAAGTTGAATCCTGCCAATTCTCGTTCTCGATTACTGGACTATATTTCACCATGCCAAGCATTATCAGGTAAATAATTCTATTATAAATATAGTTTGACAATTCTTTCTAAATGATAAACGATTTTGTTCGGGGACAATGCAATGCGTTCCAATGTTGCTGTCTCGTCGTATTTTGACAAAACTATAGTCAGTCAAAAAAAGTTTATGGTGATGAAAAAAGTGACAATTTTTTAACTTAATCGACGAAAGTTATCATAAATATCATTATACCGGATTATTTTTCTTAGATCTTTTCGGTGAAACTTTATTTTTTCTAATCAAATTGAATTCGTATTTTGATAACTAAGAGAACCATACCTATAACGTCAAAAATAATTTTGGCTGGGTATTTACTGTCCGTAGACTTAGTCATTTAAACTAAACTCTATGCGCGGCTTTACGATGGACTTTGGTTCCTATAACCGCAGCGCTATGGTATTTCAAGTACCAGAATCGTGGTCTCAGTAACGTTCCTTGCAGTTGGAGTAAACACTTTTCCAATGTATGACAGCCACTACCATGATTGTCATGAGAACTTTAAAATTTTTGTAAAGACGATTTTAACAAAAAAACTTTGGTCAGTGAAACCTAAAATTTCTCTATGTGTAGTATTTTATTAACTTATCAAGATATTTTTAGAATTTTTCTTTTGGATTGTACCCTGGGGTCAAACATGGTACAAACATGTCGAAAAATTTCAAATGAAGACAGTATTCTATAAATTTTATTAAAATATGATACACATTGGTTTTTAAAAGTTTCTTGTAAGTAGCTACGCATTTTTAAAATTTTATAACCTTTTTGTATCATTTTTGACGCCGGGTAGAATCCAGGAAAAAAATCTGAAAATATCTTGATTAGTTAGCAAAATACTATGAAAACCTACCATTTAAATGAGACCAAAAACTTTTAAAAATCTTAATTAATTTCAGAGTTGTAAATATTTTTCAGAATGATTGAAATTTCACGTTTTTTGAAATATTTTTTATAAAATTAACATTTTGTTATTTTTTCTGATTTTTAAAAATTCTTTAAGTCGATTATGTCGATCATTAGAAGAGTGTATCACTGTACGTGATAACGGAACTCTACTATATCGACCTTATCAACCTATGATTCAGAATTAATTTAACGTTATTTAAAACTAGATGGTATTTTCCCATATAAATTGAAGAAATTGTTCTGTGAAAAAAAAAATTTCTTCAATTTTGTTTTTTTTTTATTTTGTTTTATTTGTTATTTGCAACATTTTATTAACTTTTATTTTATGATAGGGAACAAAATTTCAACTTGTTATTATAAAAATTAAGACACTTTAGGAATAGCTGAAACAATAAGTGAACAAATAATTTCGATCGGCAGTGTACTTCTGTCTAAATGTTACTGAAGATATAGATACAAGTACATATATAGTATAAAATTACAAAGGATTATTTATGAAAAAATAGCTGAGAATTGCCAATAGAAATTCCACAATGTCAGAAATTCCCATCGCAATTTCGCGAAACATGTGACTGGAGTTTTATTTTATCACATTTATTTTTATTTATTTTATAAAATACCTACGAAATAAATTTCAAATATTCATAGAAATTAAATGCTTTTAATCTATATTCCAGAAAAAAGAATCAGAAGATTTCCCAGAAGCAGGAACCAGCAAGGATGTACTTGCAGAAGACTTTCACACAACACCGAAGAGAGCTATCTCGACCCCACAAAGTGTTCGATTATCTTGTAGTACAAAGATCAACGCAAAATGTGCTGAGCAACTATATTTTCTGAAAATAAAAATACAAATTACAGATATTTTTGATTTTTATTTATTAAGACAAAACCATGATTTAAGGCAAAATTGTGAAAATGTAATTCAAGAGTAAGTTGATATGAACATAACTTCTCACTCTTGAATTAAATTTTCACAATTTTGCGTTAAATCTTCAATTTCCTTTTAATTGTATTTGAATATATTCTCTGTAACACATTTAAGGAACCTACGTATGCATGTATATGCACTAACACGTGCACACATAATGGTAGTTCATGCGCAGGGGTCTACGCGGCGCTAGTTGCTAACGGTTCACCACCTTTCCATTAGGTTTGCACGGCCTGGCACCGACCTTTGTCACGTGTGTTTCAAGTATAAAAATAAAATGTCATCGTATCCAGAAAGCAAAGATGGTGCTACTACTCGTTCTAGTAGACTACGTAAAAGATCTTACCACGGGAATCAATATTCAAAAAATGAATCAAGTGACAGAGATGAAGAAAGTGTTAGTGCAAAAAAACTTTTAAGTGCGACCAGTGAAAATGTTATTGTGAACCATCTTCATTGTTCGGAAAACTTGAAAAGATGAATTTCAAGCTCAAAATGAAATTTATGAAGAAGAAGAAGGATTACTACGTGGTGCTAGAATCACTGGTTAACCAGTAAGTAATTGAAATAATGCAATTACCGTCTCGACTTTGCTGTTTTCAACAATTTTTTTTTAAACGCATTTTTCTCGAAACGACTTTTTTGGGACTTCCGTACACTGTAGCTCAAAAAGTTTTCGATCAATCATTTTAAAAATCAGCAGATACTTTCTTTATATAATTACGCTCTATTTGAACCTAAATCCGTAGTTTTATTATTGTTTTAAGTATTTTTCAAACACAAGAAAAGTAATGAAAAAATGCCCAAAAATCAATGTCTCATGTTTACATTCCCATAAAAAATTGAATTTTTTTTTTTTTTTTGGTGGAATTAGGTTCACATAGAAACCATATATGTGATGAAGCTAGATTTGGAACCTTACTGATTTCAGATAAAATATGTGGCTTTCAGAATGTACGAAAGTACCGACTTCAAATAGTGCCGTTTGATGGGCAGCAGCCGATATCTTCCATGTTTCTAACAAAAAAATGGAAAATTTCACAATTCCTTTTTAAATATATGTACAAAGTGTTCACAAAATATAAGTAAATTATATTTATTCCTTTATTGTTAAAAAAATCATGAAAATCATTTTAAAAAACCCCTTCTTAAACCTGTTTTTCCCCTTAAACCCTAAAAGGTTAACATTTTCTTTTCCCATCATGCGCTGAAATAAATTTTTCCTTTACAGGCTTTACTGTGAATAATCCACAATACTTATAAGATTTTCCACACCTGATAATATAGGTTCTCTTAGGCTTAGAATTTTTATTTTCTTTAGGTGTCATCTTCACTCTCTTTGGGATGGTAGCATTTTATTTCTTCACAGTTTCATTGGTGATCAAGTTTGGTGGGTTTCGCCTCTCTAGAACTTAGCGAACCTTGCAATTCTCCTAGCCACGAAACCAGCTACATATGTCAGTGCATAATCTGAGGTTCCATATTCAAAGTAATTATGCTCATCTAATAGAGTGGCAGCATCATGCAAACTTCAGTGCTTCTTCCTCTGTCGATAATTGAGTCTATTTTATCGTTCCAATGATCTCTTCTTTCGTTAGCATCTTCGATGTCCTTAATACTAAGTAGAACATCAATTATTTCTCCTCCAAAAATATTGCATCCTTTTGGATGCGCTGAAAGAAACTAATAGAATTTTGTCAAATTTATACTACAAGCAGTAAAGTTAAATGACTAACTTTTTAGCTGCGGGGAAATTTCAGTACAAATGGACCTCTTATAAAATGCAAAATTTATACATAAATTCACTGGATATCTCAGGTGGAGTCCCGGACCTGACTGCTGGTTGATATATCGACCAGCCCCGCAGGCAACGTAAAGTGCAATGTAAAAAATTTGTCGCATTTGTCATGAAGGTTTGAGAGGGTCTTTCCATGTAATTTCACGCGCTGAATATGAAAAAAATAGTAAAAAAATTCCCGCAGACACACTTGACCTTGAAATCGCTCATTCAAGGTCAAGTTTTATTTCTAATATAAGCCAATTTTGTAGAAAGGTTTTGGTATGTAGTTTGATGCGTTGAATACGTAAAACATAGTAAAAAAATTCCCGCAGACACCCTTGACCTTGAAAATCTTTATTTAAAGGGCTAAGATGCTCTGAGGATTTTTTTTCACTGTTTTTCGCATTTTTAGTGCACCAATGACGCCGAAAATAAAATTGCTTAGGCAAACATTTACCTCCCACGTTTTATTTCCAAGTTTCAGAAAATTTAATGCGGTTTCTGGTATTCATGGCAGTAATGAGACTTCATACTCTATGACAACACCTTATGGTACCTTCGCAGTTTGCCAGATCTTAATGATCGTTTCGAAACAGCTCCATTGCCTCCGCTACGTGAAAAACCTGAAATTTAGACATTTTAATGATAGCTACTTTTTTTTCAATTTATGATACAAAAATATAAAGTTTTATTTATACGAAATAATATTTGCGATTTTTTAAAAATCAACGTACTTGAAAAGCAAGCGCAACATTCATCATTTTATAAAATTCCGGTTTAATGTGACTGTCAGTCAATTTAGAAAAAACTTTTAAGTTAAAAAGCTTAGGATCTCCGATTTCTAGGAGTGCATACCAATGATTCAATGACACGAATCCAGCTGGTGTTTGCATAAAATAATATTATAATGTTATCAAACTTTTATAGTGTGTAGTAGCAATTGCACTTGTATCGATATTTCATCGTCTTACCTAAATCATTTCCTAATTTCCTGTTCTTCGAGAGAAAATTGCAAAGACATTTGAGTAAATGTGTTTGGAGAAACTCCAAAAAAATCCCACATTGTTCTATTCCAGGAAGCACCATCCGTCAGAACTCCATCAAAGCGTAGACCTACTTTCTCTGCAAAAATAATGGATACCATAACAATTTGATGTAGCACCGTACCATAAGTACTTCCTTTACTGAGGAAACATCCTAAAGTATTCACCCAGCCACCTTTGAAGGGTTGAAACATATACATAAAGTGGAAGAAACAGTCTCTCGGAGCCAAAAGGAACTCAATTTACCAATGATCCTTTATTAAACATGAGCGCTAAGCTTTCGACCTTCACATTAGATCCTCCTCGGGGCACAATAATTTATAATACAATATAACAACATTCTTTTTATAAATTACGAGAAAAAAGAAAAAAAATTAATAAAGAACTTACAATAGTGAAGTCGCAATAATTAATGAGCTATCCAAACTGGATTTGGTCGTAAAAGTATTCTTATGCGAAAAGAACGATGTCAAGAATTCATTGATTGTGTTAATAATGTAGTCGAAAGACAAATGAAATACTTGAATAGCGGCTACAAGTTATGAAGCGGCTGAGAAGACGAAATGAATCTTGCATGACAATGTCACCCAAAATGTTAGAGATAGGTGAACCCATCGGGGTTCCATAAACTTGCTCATAAACTTTATTATTAAAGGTGAAATTCGTCGAATTTAAAAGAAATTTAACACAAGCAATGAATTCATTTTCATGAATATTTTTATTTACAATAACTTGATGAAAACGTTTTTTCAGACCTTCTGTAACGAGTTCATGCGGAATATTTGTGATGAGCGATGAGACATCAAGAGAAACCAAAACGTAATTAAAAGGAATTACAATATTTAACAATTTATGTTTCAAATCAATACTATCCTTCACATAATTGAAAGGTTTAGTGAGAGAATTAGAAAGAATATGGGAAATGAATTTAGCCAAAAGATACGTTGGACTATCTATAGATGAAATAATAATGCTCAGGGGATAATTAGCTTTATGTATCTTTGGCAAACCGAAAACTCGGGATAAATTTCCGTCAGTGTTTAAAAGAAAAAAATAAGTTGTTTCATTAATATAACCAGATTTTTTTCACCTTTTTAATAAATCATTACACTTATCGATGGTTTTTTTAAAAGGAAAAGAATATTCGATTGGTCCCTGCCACTAACTCGGTTCTAACCGACCAATGAATTGATTCAGGTCATGATTTTGAATCAAATTATTTCAAAAGGAATATAGCAGAAATGTTACATATCAAATCTAATAATAATTGCATATTAATAAGCAAACTGATACTAGTCGTTTGAATTCTATTCAGGAAAAAATTTTGAAATACATTTAAACTTCGTTTTCCTGTTTTCATTCCATATTTACAAATATCTCATTATCCCCACTTGATTTCTGACTGTTACTTCGTCTTCTCAGCCCCTTCATAACTTGTAGCCGCTATTAAAGTATATCATTTGTCTTTCGACTACATTATTGACACAACCAATGAATTCTTGACATCGTTCTTTTCGCATAAGAATACTTTTACGACTAAATCCAGTTTGGATAGCTCATTAATTATTGCGACTTCACCATTGTAAGTTCTTTATTCATTTTCTTTCTTTTTTCTCGTAATTTATAAGATGAATATTTCAGATGCGCGCGATAGTGCATTCTGCCGAATTTGAAGCTTCTCTTCCCGTCAAAGAAATATATTCAAATAAGTTTTATTTATAAAAAATGTATTCCAATGCTTATGGAATAAATACTTTATACTTCACGAAAATTAAGAAATGTTATTCATTAGATACACGTTCAACTACTTAATTAGAAATTTAATTTCAATAAAAGTTAGACAAAATCTGTATCAAAGATTACAGTAAAAATATAATTATAGATACAAATATTGCAAGCCAAGAATGAATCAAGCCAATTTTTAATACCCTATTCTGATGTGAACCGTATTCCAGTGAGGGCGTTCTGCATCGACCGGAACGAATGGTAGACCGAAGGGGCAACGTCTGGGGCATAAGGCGGGTGGGGTAAAACTTCCCATCCACTGTTTTCCAAATAGTTCGTAACCGGAATAGCAACATGGGGCCGAGCGATGTCATGATGGAAAATTATTGTCTCGTGTCTGGTCGCATATTCCGGGCGTTTTTCGACTATTGCTCTCTTCAAACGGATTCATTGTGTTTGGTAGCGTTCTCCATTAATGGTGTCACCCGGTTCTAGCAGCTCATAATACAGCACACCTATCTGATCCCACCAAATACAGAGCATTACCTTCGCGCCATGGATATTAGGCTTTGCCGTTGATTTGGCTGGTTGGCTGGGTTTCACATATGATTTTTTGCGCTTGAGGTTGTCGTAATGGATCCATTTTTCATCACCAGTAACAATCCGATGCAAAAATGACTTCTTTTTGTGGCGTTCCAGCAGCATTTCGGACATGCAAACCGCCTTTCAACGTCTCTTGGCTTGAGTTCATGTGGAACCCAATTTCCTTGCTTTTGAATGTATCCGGCTGCTTTTAAACATTTTGAAATGGCTGTTAGAGTGACTCTCAAAGATTTTGCGAGCTCTTCTTGTGCTTGGCAACAATCTTCATCGAGTAATGCTTCCCGTTCTTCATCTCCAAACTTTTTTGGCTGCCCAGGACGTTCTTCGTCTTCCAAGCCAAAATTACCACTTTTAAATCGTGCAAACCTCTTTTGGCACGTTCGCTCAGCTAGAGCATGTTCACCATAAACTAAAATACGATGACTTTCGGCAGCATTTTTCTTCATATTAAAGTAATAAAAAAAAACATCGCGCAAAAACACTTTCTCAGGCAAAAATTTCGACATATTTGTGTGGAAAAAAGTGGTTTAAATTTTGAAAACTTTTCTTGAGGACTTTGTTACCGAAGTCTCTCACAGAATGATCTGAACTGTTGTAGAAACTGACTCGGGACATGTGGCTTTGCTGACTGACAATTTTTTTTCTTTAAGTGCAATCCTGAGACGTTCGTTTCCTTCTTGAAGAAGACTATTATCGTATACCTAGTTAGGAAATTCGAGAAGTTTATGGTCATTTTCACGAGTGGGCGAAGGCGTGTATTTTTCAAGAAAATGATTTTGTATATCAGCTACACAGACAATCCATTTAACACCGAATGTGCAAGTAAGGCATTACAGAAACATGAATTATTATAATATCTATATAAGTAATTTTACTCCAGGGAGTATGATCAGAAATAAAAAAGTTGAAAGTTGTTTATTTGTGCATTCAGATTTATTTTCAGATGTTTTGAAAAAATTACAAAGTTTTCTTTAAAAAAATAATAAAAATTCAATTTTAGTATTCGTCATATTATGTATGACATTTTTAAAGTATTATTAAATTTAATTAGTTCTGAAAATGGTCAGAAAGATGAGATATTCCAACTTTATACTGAATTTGTCATTCAGAAATTTTAATCTGACATGTTTGATAACATTTCTGCTATTATATTGATCCAAAATTTATGGAATTTTTCGTCATTTCTCGTTATTTTTGCATTTTTGCATTTTTGCTGAACGTTTCAGCCACATATGTGGGCCCTCTTCAGTGCTGTAAATTCAAAGATTAATTCAAAATTTCTGGAAAAAATCAAAATATAGGATTCTTTGAATTTTGAAAGAAATGTTATCAAACATGTCACTTTAAATTTTAAAAGTGGCACATTCAGTATAAATGTGGAATATCTCATAGTTCTAACCATTTTCAGAACTAAATAAAGTTAATGACACTTTTCAAATGTGATACTCAATATCACGATGTAACGTGGTAAATAACGTTAAATTTTTTTACCTCGACCGGCAACGACAGGATCGAGCCCAAACCACCGTTTTTAATTAAAACTCTACATTGTCAGGGATAGTCTGAGAGCTGCTCATAAAATTCTTTTATTTTGATTGTTTTTCTGGCCGTTTTCTTTTTGTTTGTTCCATTGATAACACCAGCTTGAAAGGCGCCGCCAAGAAGATCGCTATGTCAGAGGGGTTCACAGGCAAGCCACAGAGGGCATCACCCGGCAGGCATTGTAACACCCCAAATGGGTGTCGGTAAGAATGATTTCTTTAAAGGAGAGTTCTCGACTGCCTTAAGCGTAAAAACGCAAAAGGTAGGGAGTTAATAATAAATTTAATACTTCGGTTTAATTTCACTTTGAATTTACACACACATAAAATTTATTTCCAAGATGTTTTAATTATTAAGATATAATTAATAAGCTCGAAGTCTTGGGTGCGGTTCGCGGGTGTAAAGTTAAAAATTAAAACTTCTATCAAATTTAAAAATGATACAAGGAAAATCGAAAGAGAAAAGCGAGCGACTGTCTCGAAAGAGTCAAAAAATCAATCTGACTCTCCAGTCGAGAAGCGATGATAGAAATCCGGCCCCTCTGCATATAGTTTCTTGGTTTCGAGAAACGCCCCTGTCCCAATTGCAGGCAGTAAAAACAGGGTTTCCTTCCACTTTTCCTGAGTTTTCCCTCCACCAAGACAATCTGTAAAAACATTGAGAGCCTCCTTAGTCCCGTCCGCTTGGACATTTATGACCTTTGCAATGGATCCCAGGTCAAGTCAAAGGGTCCTCGAGAAACTAGCCTGCGCCACATGTCGAGTGGACGATACAATGGGTGGTTTTTTATGCGTCCTTGCCCTCGCAAAATAGTTTCACTTTTCTTAGTAACCCTACTTTAAGTTTTCTATGTAACTCTACTATAATACAAGTTAGAAATAAGATTTATCGCATATGTTTCTAACAATTCGATGAGCGTGAGAACTTACTCTCTAAACCTAAACAAACTCCAAGATTTCCCTTATCTAGAAATTATAGAATAGTATATTATACATTTTTCATGCTTAAAACTTAAAATTTAGTACATCTCATATTTCAAAAATAAAGTGTCACTCAAAATACGTTTTTAAAGTTCCAAGAGCATCCTAAAATCATTCAAACATTCTTGTCTCTTTGCATCCTGTCACATGTTTATTCTGAGCTTATTTTAGATACTATTTCTTAAATTTTTACCTCTATTTCTTGACATGAACAATAAATCTTTCTTTATATATGGTTTGGTGCTATTTATATTGTAAATTGCATTCTAAGATCTAAGACATATTATTAATTAGAAATTGTAGGTAATTTAATGAATCTACTTTATCTGGTCGGTAAAGTAGTTTGTTCGCGCCAGTCAGCGATCATCACAGCATGGCATCTGAAACGACCACGTGCCGCAGCCCATGGTTTCCAACACCGTCGCACCATTATTATTATAATTAATATAGAAAGGGCATGACGAGTTGGAACAATTATAAATTATATTATATATTGTATATTAGCTTTGTCTGTTTGTGACTGCTGTGTTGTGCAGTACAAACTCTACGTAGTTTAAACGCACCCCTGTACGTTTTAAGCCAATGGGGCAAGCTGACCGATAGACGCTTCAACTCATTGGTTGCCTGGCGCCGTCGTCCTCACAAGACGAGTCGCCCGCGCAAACCTGAGCTTCATGCGCGTGCGACAGCCTTTCCAGCTGATGTAATAAAACTACGCGACATATAAATTGTAGCTTCAGTAATCTATACGCTACTTTATTTAATTTTTTTTTTTGCGCAAGAACTCCTATGTTTAGGTTAAGATTCCTTCCTTAACCTCAAAACCGTACCTAATCCGAACTCCCGGATCCACAAACACCCTAGCCGGAACCCCTGCTTGGCTTCGCTTTTTCCTTTTGCATACTAAGTTTTTATATTTTCAGGGTCTTCAACTTATAAATATGGCGTCGGGAGACGCCAGGCGTTCATATTAGAAGCCGCCTAAGTAACGCCGGAGACGCCGAGGGTAATCCCGAATCCTCGGGTCCGCTTTGATAAGTTTTATTTTTTTTGACGTTTCAGCGGAGGTCACCCATTATAACGAATAATAAAATTGCATCTTTATTATTTTTTTAAAGGAAAATTTCTTCAAGGAGGAAAAGAACATCTCAGGATTACTTTAAAAGAAAAAAAATCGTCAGTCAGCAAAGCCGCATGTCCCGAGTCGGTTTCTACAACAGTTCAGATCATTCTGTGAGAGACTTCGGTAACAAAGTCCTCAAGAAAAGTTTTCAAAATTTAAACCTTGTTCGCTTCTTGTCATTAATAACCAATTGGGCATCCTTCTTTACTAATTAAATTTAAAAAATTTTCCGGCCGGTTCGTATGCAAAATTTTTTTATGTTTGTTCATTTATTCCGGTTCTTTATTCACAGTGAACTCTAAATATTTCTTCAATTCGTGATGCTGCTTACTAGACTACTTCATTTTGAATTGCAAGCTATGAGATAAATTTTGATTTCTATGATAATCCTTATTTTAATTATCTCCTATATTCTAATCTTTTACATAAATTTTGAATTGATCTTTGAATTTATAGCACTGAAGAGGGCACCCATATGTGGCCGAAACGTTCGCCTTTCTTTTTTATGTTTTCTCCTCTGGGTGGCGCGGCTAGCCAGTTTGCCTAGTGGGCGTGTGGCCGCGGATGTAGGTTCCGAGCGAACGGATGACGGAAGAGTCGTACGCGACTTTAATGGAACCAACCACCCGTGAAGTTTAAAGCCGAAAGGCGGTTCCGCGGGTGGTGTATTGGTTCGAGAGAGGGGGTTTTTTGGTTTTAACAGGTATGCCTAGACCCGTCCTAGGAGAGTCCTGTACAACGTCTATAAAAGATTTTGCCATTTTTCCTCCTCACCAAAAAAAAAAAAAAAAAAAAAAAATACTTATATAATATTGAGTAAAATTACTTATATAGATATTATAATAATTTATGTTTCTACAATGCCTTACTTGCAAATTCAATGTTAAATGGATTGTCCGTGTAGCTGATATACAAAATCATTATCTTGAAAAATACACGCCTTCGTCCACTTGTGAAAATCACCATAAACGTTTGGAATTTCTTAACTAGGTATAGGAAAATAGTCTTCTTCAAGAGAAAAAGAACCTTTCAGGATTGATTATAAAAAAAAATGTCGGTCAGCAAAGCCACATGTCCCGAGTCAGTTTTTAAAACAGTTCAGATTATTCTGTAAGAGACTCCGGTAACAAAGTCCTCAAAAAAAATTTTCAAAATTTAAACCTTGTTCGCGTCTTGTCATTAATGACCAATTGGGCATCCTTCTTTAATAATAAAATTTTAACAATTTTCTGGTCGGTTCGTATGCAAAAAATGTTTATGTTTGTTCATTTTTTCCAGTTCTTTATTCACAGTGAACTCTAAATATTTATTCAATTCGTGTTGCTGCATACTGAACTACTTCATCTTGAATTGCAAGCTATGAGATAAGTTTTTGATGTCCGTGAGCATCCTTATTTTGATTATCTCCTATATTCTAATCTTTTACAGAAATTTTGAATGTTGGATCTATAACTTAATTCGTGCGGTTTGCTAAGAGATGTTGTAACTTGATTATTATTCCAAATCTAATCAAATTATTCGAAATCTACTGTCATGGTATCGACGGGGTGCCGAACGAGATCCTCAGAGGTGATCGGGGCATACCCGGAGATCCTCCTAGAAGCCTTTAACTCCTGTCTTCGGGAGGGGAGGTTCTTCGCAGATTGGAAGAAGTAGAGGTGGGTCCTGCTGAGGAAGTGCAACAAACCTCTAGGGGTTGCCTCGTCGTATAGACCAATATGCTTATTGGATACGATGGGGAAGCTTCTGGAGGAGTTGATTCTACAACGGCTTCAGGCTCTCTTGGTCGGGGAGAACAGGCTCTCGGAAAACCAGTTCGGATTCAGGAAAGGCAGGTCCACTGTGGACGCCATCCAAGCTGTGGTTAACATCACCACAAATGCAAGAAAAGGAACTGGTAAGTGTAAGGGATTCTGTGCGTTGATTAGCATTGACATAAGCAATGCGTTCAATACGGCGAGATGGGACATCTGCATCGAGGCGATGATGCGGAAAAAGGTTTCAGACTACCTGTTGCGGATGATAGATGACTATCTGAGCGACAGGTGGGTGATATATGAGGGCGACAAATGGTCTCTCAAGGAGGAGATGACATGTGGCGCCCCTCAAGGGTCGCGGGTGGGTCCACTCGTTTGGAACGTCATGTACGACGATTTCCTGCGCATGGACCTACCTGCTGGAACGAGCATCGTCGGCTTCGCGGATGACGCACTTGTCGTGTGCGCCGCTGACGACGTCGGAATCCTAGAGCTGAGGATCAATGAAAGTCTGTGGCGAGCAAAGCGCTGGTTGGATATCAGAGGCCTTAAAATGGCCCCTGAGAAAACCGAGGCTTTGCTCGTTACGGACAGGAGATCCTTCCAATACACAAGGATCGTTCTCGGAGAGCATGAAGTCGAGTGGAAAACAAGCATTAAGTACCTGGGGGTGCAGCTGGATCGTAGGCTTAGCTTTGGCGAACATCTAAAGATCGCAGCTGCCAAAGCTACCCAATGAGGAGCGAACTTGGCCCGGCTTATGCCAAACATTGGTGGACCCAGGGAAGCGAAAAGAAGATTGGTGGCGAGCGTGGTCCAATCGAAGCTGCTTTATGCAGCTCCGGTCTGTGCCAATGCCTTGCAAAACCATGCTATCCAGAAGAAGCTGTTCTCGGCGCAAAGACTTGTCGCGCTGAGAATAGTTTCAGCATTTAGAACTATCTCGACAAGCGCCGTGTTGGTCCTGGCGAGCGTCCCGCCAATAGATTTATTGGCGGAGGAAAGGCAAGAAACCTTTCAGCTTCGCAAGGAGCTTACCTGCGCCGACCTGCAGGAAATTGCTCGCGCGAAGGAGGCCATCCGCAAGGATGGAAGGCGCAGACTCGTCGAGAAATGGCAGATGAGATGGCATGGTGAGCAGACAGGGAGATGGACCTACCGCCTGATCCCGGAGCTCGCCACCTGGCTGAACAGAAAGCACGGGGAAGTCGTCGGCTTTTACTTGGCGCAAGCGCTCTCGGGCCGTGGCTGTTTTAACGCGTACCTGAGGCGCTTTAAGAAGAGAGACGAGGAGACGTGTTACTACTGCGATTTCCCGGTGGATAACGCAGAGCACGCACTCTTCGTCTGCGCAAAATGGGGTGTGGCTAGGGAGGTCCTCGGTCAGGCGGTGGGTTCCGAACTTACCCCTGCCACGATGGTCCCTCCCATGCTCCAGTCTGAGCGGTTCTGGACGCTCATCGAGTCATTCGTCACACTTGTGATGAAGACGAGAGAACTTGATGGGCGTCGAGAGCGAAACAACGGAGAGGGCCAGTAGAAATCGCATCGGGGCCTGCACCCGCGGTCCTGCGTCTCGGGTAGACTTGGCTGTCCACGTCGCTCGGGGGAGGAATCTGTTTGTTTCTCCGCTGGGTGGCGCCGCTAGTCGGTTTGCCTAGTAGGCGTGTGGCCGCGGATGGAATTTCCAAGCGAACGGAGGACGGAAGAGTCGTACGCGACTTTAATGGAAACAACCACCCGTGAAGTTTAAAGCCGAAAGGCGGTTCCGCGGGTGGTGTATTGGTTCGGGTGAGGGGGTTTTTTGGTTTTAACAGGTATGTCTAGACCTGTCCTAGGAGAGTCCTGTACAACGTCTATAAAAGATTTTGCCATTTTTCCTCCTCACCAAAAAAAAAAAAAAAAAAAAAAAATACTTTTTAAATGTGATACTCAATATCAAGAATTCTAAAATTGCATCTTTATTATTTTTTTGAAGAAAAATTTGTTATTTTTTCAAAACATCTCAGAATAAATCTGAATGCAGAAATAAACAACTTTTAATTTTTTTATTTCTAAACATACTCCCTTGAGTAAAATTACTTATATGGATATTATAATAATTCATGTTTCTGTAATGCCTTACTTGCACATTCGGTGTTAAATGGATTGTCTGTGTAGCTGATATGGGGCAAAATTCGTCAAGTGTACCCGCCTAAAAACTTTTTGTCTCCGATTTCCTTGGAATTCCGCGAAATTATTGTCCTAGTGAACCTCTTTGAATTCCTCTAAGAGAACGTCTCTAGTAAGACGGGTTTTCAGTATACAGGGGCTTGAAAATTATTTTTTTACTGAGGTCTTAGAAACTTTTTTTCATCAGCTTTACGCTGAAGGCAATGGTTTTAGATTTAAAAAATTATTTGAGCTTCATTTTTTAATTTTAAACATATTTTTGAGTTTTTCTTCAAGTGAGGCCGTTAATTTTCTTTTCAAAATTGTGTTAGCAAAAAAGCTTGATTTTTTCCCTTCAAAATAAGCTATGGTCGAAAGTGGGGCGAAAGAAATTGGTGGAGATATATAACACTTCTTGCGCGCGGTTTCTGCGTCGCAGTGCAGCTAGGTGCCACGATCACGAGGTACCGTCCATTGGGAACTTATTTAATTGTACTTTGTATAATTTGTTCGTAAAACTGTTATTTTTGGCTGGTACGGAATTAAAAATAAAAATTAATTTGTAATTGGGGTTGATTTTTTTGTGTTAGTCTCCTCGCCTCTAACATCGAAAATTGAGTCAAATAATTCGCTTATTACAGTGTATGTAATCTCCTTCTAATGATGACGAATATTTTCTCAACATGAGAGTTAATTCAGCAGAGGGAACGAAAGAGTGATATTTTTGTGTACCAGGCACTGTGTTTGGTGATGCAAATCTACTCTGAATTTCTTGAGCTGTGATGGCGTGATTTTCTTTGGGACTAAAGAATACTAGAGTTTCAACTAAATTTTTCTGTGCCCATTGATACAAGGCATCAGGAGTCAAAATCGTATCTTTAGATGACGCTTGTAAGCTAGCACGCGCTGCGAGTCTTTCTGTATTTCCCCCAATACCATCACAAGGGCCTTTTCCGTGCGCCGTTGCATGGAAATGCCACTCGGCTGGAATACCAAAATCCATTTTATGACGGAGCAAATTGATGAAATTATATTTATTTTTGAAGTGCTGGGCGGCTCCATCTGTAAAATAAATTATTTTTCTGGGTTCAAAATTCTCTTCCAAATAGTGTGTAATAAGTTTTTGAAATTCGTACACAGAAATTGTGTCATGAGTCAAACAGTCTGATAACATAGCAAGACTGCGGTGCGTTAGAATGTTGTCCTCTTTATAATAAATTACCACTGTAAAAATGGTAGCTTGAACATTGTTCCAATGAAATGACTTAGCTGCATTCTGGACTACAGAGGCATAGTTTACAGCGAAATCACAAAAGATAAGAAATTCTCCTTCTTTCAGTGTGTCCTTAAGGTTTTTGAAGAAATACGACTGTTGTTTGACTGTAAAAGAGTGAGGTTTAAGCTTAAGCAAGCGTTCGCAAATCTGTTCCGCAAAATCTCCTGCGTCTGTTATTTCCGTGCGTAACGTACTTCCGTCAGTTTGTTGCCAAGTCTCGAATTCTACTCTGTTAATACACTGGTCTGCGAGAACTGATGTTATAAAGTCCTTAAGTGCAGCTTGTGCGCTGTCCGTGAAATAATTCATAACGATAATAATTATTTGGTTAAAAAATGCAGTTAGTAGTCGATTATTTGTAGTCGACTAGAAACCGTACATTCTGAATTTGAAGCATGGGGGCTCGCGAGGAAGAAGCCGCGCGCAAGGAGTGTTATATATCTCCACCAATTTCTTTCTTCCCACTTTCGACCGAAGCTCATTTTAAAGGAAAAAAATCAAGCTTTTTTGCTAACACAATTTTGAAAAGAAAATTAACGGCCGCACTTGAAGAAAAACTCAAAAATATGTTTAAAATTAAAAAATGAAGCTCAAATAATTTTTTTAATCTAAAACCATTGCCTTCAGCGTAAAGTTGATGAAAAAACGTTTTCAAGATCTCCATGAAATAATTAACTTGGATAACTTTTGTAGAAGTAATGGTTAATTGAGTATCAGCGTGCGCGGTAAAAGGTTGAAAATTCAAGCCCCTGTATACTGACAACCCGTCTTACTAGAGACGTTCTCTTAGAGGAATTTAAAGAGGTTCACTAGGACAATAATTTCGTGGACTTTCATGGAAATCGGAGACAAAAAGTTTTTAGGCGGGTACACTTGACGAATTTTGCCCCATATACAAAATCATTTTCTTGAAAAATACACGCATTTGTCCAGTCGTGAAAATCACCATAAACGTCACGAATTTCTTAACTAGGTATACGAATATAGTCTTCTCTAAGAAGGAAAATAACATCTCAGGATTGCTTAAAAAAAAAAAAATTGTCAGTCAGCAAAGCCACATGTCCCGAGTTGGTTTTCAAAACAGTTTAGATCATTCTGTTAGACTCCGGTAACAGTCCTCAAAAAAAGTTTTCAGAATTTAAACCTTGTTCGCGTTTTGTCAATTATAACCAATTGGGCATCCTTCTCTAATAATAAAATTTTTTTAAATTTCCGGTCGGTGTTGCGATTAGTACGCCATTTTATTCTTTCGAAGCTAAAATTTTCATAGATATTCATAACCTCAAAAAATGCCTATATCCTTTTAGCCTCCGATTTCCACCTTAAAAATATGTGTTTATTGGTATTTCCATATTAACATATAAATATCAATCAACTTTAAATTTTACATAAAAATGTTCGTTCGAAGTGTTCAAATCTTGTTACAATTTGACAAGATTTCATGGAGGAGTGCAATCTTTTGGATGAAATATTTTGTAGTTCTTAATTTGTCTGTCCGTCTGAAATCGTAGTAAAATTTGAACAGTAAAAAACAAATTTTCCAATAGAATTCAGGATCAATAATAATTGATTCAGGAAATACTTCAACTCTGTAGAGCATTTTTGTATTTCGAATTCAAAATGTGTGCTTAAGCCACAAAAAAGTAAGCTGAAAATGTAGATATAAAACTAATTATGTCATGTTTATGTCTTCTTAATGGAAAATACTTTGCATATAAATCTCTAATTCGATATTTGTTTAATGTATGAACATTCAAGAAATTGATAAATATTCCATCTTTTTATAGGAACTAAAAATTTCCGGATAATGCTTTGATTGAGAAAGCCAAAAATTTGTCAAATATTGATATAAATTTCAATTTTACAATTGCATTATTTTTCAAATATTTTAACATCTCTTCAATCTGGATAATTCTTATAGAAGTTTATTTCATGTGAGTGACTTTTTCTTTTTCTAATGAAAGATTTCGTAATTCTAAATTCGGCCCAATTCGTAACATTGTAAAAAGATTTTAAAACTTCATAAAATTTTTTTTTCTGTTTTATTCAAAGTCAATAAATATTCAATGTTTGGAATCGAAATATTAAGTAAATGATTTTTAAATTCTGGGAATAAACTGCTTTAATAAGAAAATCTTTCTTCTTTGTGAGAAATCTCAATTTTAAAATTAAAATTCTACGCATAGGATACAAAAACATAATATGAAAATACTTTTATTACAGAATTTTGAAATATACAAGTTGACCAATTTTTAATCGAGTAAATCGGCTACTTTAAGCAAAAAATTATGTTAAAAATATTTTATCAAAAAAAATAAGACACATTAAATTACGGTTTAAAATCCACATTCATAGATTGATGGTAAAAGCAGTTTACAGTTTTTTAATCTTACGTTTTAGTGACGTATGCACAGACTTTTAATCAGATAAATGAAATGCTTTATAGAAAGTCAAAATTTTCTTACTACTGCACTTAATCAAATTTATAAATTAAAAATATTTTTTAATTGATGCTTTCACTCAATTCTTTAAACATTCATTAATTGAAAATTGTACTCAAAATTTAATCTTGCATCGTTCCAATATTCCCACAATGTTACAAAATCTTATTAATCATTATTTTAGTCGAATTATTTTCAAAATATTTAAAAAATAAATGTAAATATTTTGATTAAATACTCTGACAAATTTTGCATTTCACTGATCTTGCAAAATTGTTGAAAGTTTTGAATACCGATAGAAGAAACTTTAAATGAAATTTTATGTCCATAAATGCTTAAAGTTCTATATAGAAATATCAACTACAACATTCTCAAATTTTATAAATAAACTACTAACTTCAAAAAGTTTCGGATTTTTTTAAAAACTGTACAAATTTCAAATATGAATCAGTCAAAATCTACTGATTATCAGTGAAATTTGACTGATTTAAATAACTAAAAACAGGTTACTGTGAATCAGTCAAATTTCACTGATTACTTCAGTGAAAAGTAACTGATTTAACAGTGAAAAATATTGTTTCCACTGATGATTCAGTGAAAAGGCAAATCACTGATTCAATCAGTGAAAATTTGACTGATTCAGATTTAGAGTGTATACAAATTTCAAATATAAAGTGTACTCTGTACATTAATCAAACAAATTTAGAAGATGAATATTTTAATAAATATTCCTAAATATTATTGGAATATGATACATATCGATTTAGAAAAACTTCTTCAAAGTACTCAGACATTTTTCTTATTTTACGACATTTTTGCACCATGTTTGACCTTTGGGTAGGACTCAAGAAAACAATTGTAGACATACTTTCATTACTTAGTAAAATACTATGAAGACTTGCTTTTCAAATTAAAGAGAAAACTTTTAAAACCTTTAACAATCGGTTGCATAGATTCGGCTCTAATCTTGGACGCAATTAGAGAAATAGGTTTTTTTGCTTTTTTTAGATCTAGTTTTTGCCTTAAACATAAAAGAAAGAAAACACATTTGAAATATTAAAATAAAAAAGCTGGTTCATTCTTATAGAATCCCAAATATTCTGAAATAAAACTCCTTTTCACACCACCACGGAGGTAGAGTTTAAGGCTCATTTTTTTTACGTGGTATCCCCTGTAGGCCTAGTCCACGTCCTACGAAACGAAAAGGGTTTTTGCTTTCAAGCAAAAAGAAAAAAGGAAAAAAATGAAGCAAAGTGGTAAAAAACGCTACAAATGTAGCCCGTACTTCAGGCTTGCCTCTATCAAATGCCAGTATACGTCGAACAAAAATGTTTTGTTTTAAATCAAATAATGAAGAAGTTTGATTAATTCGGGATGATTTGGGGTGCTTGATTATTGTGAGTCCCCTTGCCTCTCACTTATGCCCAAAGCGTGATATTACTCAATTTAAGGCTGTTTTCTTACTCACAAAATAATAATTAAAACTAAACAATTTCCATACCCGAGGCACGCGAAGAAAGGAATAAAGAACGTATCTCTGATATAAGAAATAAAATGTCATTATTTTGTGAGTAAGAAAGGGGTTTGAAATTGATTAACGCCATGCCTTGGCCATTAGAATTAATCCTCTCCTTCGTGAGCGAAGAGCGACAAACCACTTTCCCTATCACTTTCTGCCATCTCATATAGATTTTCGGTCATTAATTGCAAATGCTTCGAAGTGATGCTCGTTGTTCTGGCTGTTTCAGCTCTCGCCTTTAGGGCTGATCGAGTAACACAAATTGAGTTGACCGTCCTGTTTCCTAAGCGATTTCTTTTGGGAGTTTTCGCGTCCGTGAGCATGGAGAAACCTTGCTCCGCCTCAGCACTTGAATGAGGAAGACTCCGAACATGATTCAATACTGAGGTCAAATTTGGAAAAAGTTTTTCTCCTGTATTCGTCGAAGATACACCGATACTAGACCACATTTCGTCAAAAGATAAATTCGACCACTTTTCTTTGAGTTCCTGTCTGATTTTGAGTAAAGAATCCCACTCTTTTTGTACACCTATTCTATCAAACGACCCTAAATCTTGACAAACTTTCCAGACCCTAGGAAAAGTTTCGCTTCGATCAGCATAGAAAGCTACTTGAGGCCGAAAAACAGCAACGCAAGACAAAAAGATGTCATCAAAAGGAAGTCGATTGCGAATTTCTTCGCTTGCTGTGACATAAAATTTCAAGCAATTATGAAGAAATAGATCAACTTCTACTATTTGCAACTTCTTGTTTGTAAGTTGCTGCTGGAAATATTCTCGCGTTTCCTTACCAACGTCAATGTCTTGAAGCGGCTTTTGATTACTAGGATCTGCAAAGTTAACATTTCTAATGATTTGAAAGAATAAATTCGGTTGAAGAAGACCCTCTTTCAAATAACTGCTAAGAATCCATACGAAGAATTTAGCCGAGTTTGGCTGGAGTTCCTGAACCATTGTTTCGCGACTTTTAAATTTCGCATTGTATACGTTGAACCTATTCAAAGTAAATTTCAAGAATAGGAAATATGCGAGTGTCAAAGGATTCTGCATTTTTCCTAACAAGTCTTTGGCCTTCTCTACCTTCTCAGATACGAGGACCATAAGATACTGAAGAATAACTTCCCAATTCTTTATTATAATATCTATGCATCGATAGCGGACAAGCCAGCGAGTTTCAGAATGACTAGGAATTTTTTGATAGTCATTTCCTAATTCCAAAACAATCGATCGAAAAATAGCCGTTCGCTTGGAGCTAGCATCAAGAAAAGCTGGCAAATCTTTGATTAAATCCTCTACATCTGGGATTGTGGCACAAGCATATTATGCTACAATTGCTGACGAATGCGAAAGACACGGGAAAACAATTAAACGGGGACTTTTTCCTTTAATTTTGTTTTAAATGAGGACCTATTGCCGACCATAACCTGTGCATTATCACAAGCTAAAGCACAGATATTAGATAAAGGGATTTTCTGCCCGGACAATGCTTTTTCGAACGCATCAAAAATTTTAGAGGCAGAGCAATCCGAAGCATTTACATTAATAAGCTGGAGCAATTCCACCCTGACAGAAAATGTCGTTGGCTCCACATATCGAACCATTAATGACAGCCACTTTTCTAGAGTCCTGTCGGTCGTTTCGTCTTCGTACACTGAAAATGATTGCTTATTCAAAATATTTGCCATGCGATCAGTTTCAGCAGCACATACGACGTTATTTACAACTAGGACCATTTTAGTGTGGCTCAATCTAACGTCTTTTAAAACCGAAGGTTTTTTTTTTTTTTTTTTTTTTTGGTGAGGAGGAAAAATGGCAAAATCTTTTATAGACGTTGTACAGGACTCTCCTAGGACGGGTCTAGGCATACCTGTTAAAACCAGAAAACCCCCTCTCTCGAACCAATACACCACCCGCGGAACCGCCTTTCGGCTTTGAACTTCACGGGTGGTTGGTTCCATTAAAGTCGCGTGCGACTCTTCCGTCATCCGTTCGCTCGGAACTTCCACCCGCGGCCACCCGCCCACTAGGACAACCGACCAGCCGCGCCACCCAGGGGAGAAACAAACAGAATCCTCCCCCGAACGACGCGGACAGTCAAGTCTACCCGAGACGCAGGACCGCGGGCGCAGGCCCCGATGCGATTTCTACTGGCCCTCCCCGTTGTTTCGCTCCCGACGCCCATCAAGCTCCCTCGTCTTCATCACAAGTGTGACGAATGACTCGATGAGCGTCCAGAACCGCTCAGACTGGAGCATGAGGGGGACCATCGTGTCAGGAGTAAGTTCGGAACCCACCGCCTGACCGAGGACCTCCCTAGCCACACCCCATTTTGCGCAGACGAAGAGTGCGTGCTCTGCGTTATCCACCGGGGAATCGCAGTAGCAACACGTCTCCTCGTCTCTCTTCTTAAAGCGCCTCAGGTACGCGTTAAAACAGCCATGGCCCGAGAGCGCTTGCGCCAAGTAAAAGCCGACGACTTCCCCGTGCTTTCTGTTCAGCCAGGTGGCGAGCTCCGGGATCAGGCGGTAGGTCCATCTCCCTGTCTGCTCACCATGCCATCTCATCTGCCATTTCTCGACGAGTCTGCGCCTTCCATCCTTGCGAATGGCCTCCTTCGCGCGAGCGATTTCCTGCAGGTCGGCGCAGGTAAGCTCCTTGCGAAGCTGAAAGGTTTCCTGCCTTTCCTCCGCCAATAAATCTATTGGCGGGACGCTCGCCAGGACCAGCACAGCGCTCGTCGAGATAGTTCTATATGCCGAAACTATTCTCAGCGCGACAAGTCTCTGCGCCGAGAACAGCTTCTTCTGAATAGCATGGTTTTGCAAGGCATTGGCCCAGACCGGAGCTGCATAAAGCAGCTTCGAATGGACCACGCTCGCCACCAATCTTCTTTTCGCTTCCCTGGGTCCACCAATGTTTGGCATAAGCCGGGCCAAGTTTGCTCCACATTGGATGGCTTTGGCGGCTGCGATCTTTAGGTGTTCGCCAAAGCTAAGCCTACGATCCAGCTGCACCCCCAGGTACTTAATGCTTGTTTCCCACTCGACTTCATGCTCTCCGAGAACGATCCTCGGGTATTGGAAGGATCTCCTGTCCGTAACGAGCAAAGCCTCGGTTTTCTCAGGGGCCATTTTAAGACCTCTGCCATCCAACCAGCGCTTCGCTCGCCACAGACTTTCATTGATCCTCAGCTCTAGGATTCCGACGTCGTCAGCGGCGCACACGACAAGTGCGTCATCCGCGAAGCCGACGATGCTCGTTCCAGCAGGCAGGTCCATGCGCAGGAAATCGTCGTACATGACGTTCCAAACGAGTGGACCCACCCGCGACCCTTGAGGGGTGCCACATGTCATCTCCTCCTTGAGAGACCATTTGTCGCCCTCATATATCACCCACCTGTCGCTCAGATAGTCATCTATCATTCGCAACAGGTAGTCTGGAACCTTTTTCCGCACCATCGCCTCGATGCAGATGTTCCATCTCGCGGTATTGAACGCATTGCGTATGTCAATGCTAATCAACGCACAGAATCCCTTACGCTTACCAGTTCCTTTTCTTGCATTTGTGGCGATGTTAACCACAGCTTGGATGGCGTCCACCGTGGACCTGCCTTTCCTGAATCCGAACTGGTTTTCCGAGAGCCCGTTCTCCCCGACCAAGAGAGCCTGAAGCCGTTGTAGAATCAACTCCTCCAGAAGCTTCCCCATCGTATCCAATAGGCATATTGGTCTATACGACGAGGCGACCCCTAGAGGTTTGTTGCCCTTCCTCAGCAGGACCAACCTCTGCTTCTTCCAATCTGCGAAGAACCTCCCCTCCCGAAGACAGGAGTTAAAGGCTTCTAGGAGGATCTCTGGGTACGCCCAGATCACCACTTTGAGGATCTCGTTCGGCACCCCGTCGATACCTGGCGCTGTATTTGCCTTAAGCCTTCCACCCGCTCTCTTTAGTTCTTCGAGAGTGAAGAGTTCTTCGCGCCGGACCACGCAGGAACTTCGGTCCTGTCTTTGGAACGGCTCCACGTGTGGAAACAAGCTACACACAATGTACTGGACTCGATCGGGATTATCCAGGCCCGGGGTCTTTCTTCTAGCCACCAATCTCTTGGTGACTATTTTGAAAGGCGAGACCCCATGGGTCCTTCTCGACCTCACCGATCAAGTCTTTCCAGCATTGAAGTCGGCTTTTCTTTATGCCTCGCTTCAAAGCTGTTTTTGCCCCTTTCCATGCCTCGTGCAGCGTAGCATCCCCCTTTGAACGGGTGAATTTTCGCCGCGCTGCGAGGCATTCTCGACGTAGGGCTGCCAACTGGTCGTTCCACCAGTACATCGAACCCTTGGCTTGCCTGCGCTCACGGCGAGGCATCGAGTAGTCGCAAGCCGCGACCACCTTCTGCCTCACCGAGCGCACAGCAGCTTCAAACGACCCAGCAGGGCAGACCCAACCAAGCTCATCGATGAGCCTGGTTTCTTCGAGGTGTTCGCGAAGTCTTTCCCTGCTGAGTCGTCTCGTGTTCCAGGAGGGGCTCCTTCCTTCGCCGCCCCTACCCTTATCCACCGCCTGACACCGTTGTTCTAGTGTGAATTCGATGCACCGGTGGTCACTCAAGGTTATTACCTCGAGGACCGACCAGTCGCTTATCCTTGAAGCGAGGCGAGGTGCGGCAATTGTGAGATCAATTATTGACCCCCCCGCTCCTCGTCTGAACGTAAATTCCCCGCCCTGATTCAAGACGATCAGTTCGTTCCTAGCGACCATCTCGCCAACCAAGATTCCCCTCCTATCTAGGCGGGCTTCACCCCACTCGGGCGACTTACTGTTGAAGTCCCCCCTGTGAGGGATCGTCCGATGGCCTCACGGAGGCTTTCCTCGAGAAGGAGAATCTGGGTCTCAAATACATCGAAGGGATCGCCGGGGGAGAAGTAGCAGCTGTACACGCGCACACCCGCCACCTCCACCCAGACGAACCCCGCGTCGGTCTCCAGGAAGTCCCCGACGCCCAAATCAGGGTTACAAACAAGGATGCCGGCCCTCCTTGATGCATCCTGATACCAAGCAGAGTTATCGGACCACTTGTACTGCTCACTAATGAGCAGCACATCAGCCCCCTCTCCCTGGCAGTCTGCATCAGGAGGTCCTGGGCATCCTTCCCCCTTCCGAGGTTGAGTTGCAGGAACTTCAATTCCTGCCTCTCAACCTCCGAAGCTCTTCCCGGAAGACCGGGCAGGAGCCGCTCCCCGACACATGGGCGACATCTTTCGCCCCTGTCTGCACATGACAGGCACCTTGGTGGTGCCTTACAGGTCCCGACCAAGTGTCCCGTGGCGCCGCACCTCCAACAGGCGTTTTTCCTGTCGGGGTATCTGCAGCCCCGGGACCCGTGGCCGTACCCAAGGCACCTGAAGCAGCGGGCGACTTCCAGGTGTTCGCGAATGCGGCACTCTACCCACCCGATCCTCAACTTACCTAGCTGAAGAAGACGCGCGGCGTCTGCCTCAGCCAGCCGGATCACTGCAGTCTTCACCCCACCAAAGCGGGTGAAGAGCCTGCAGGACCCCTCAAAAGCCGGTCTGCCCAATGCCAAGCACAGGGCAGACACAACCTCTTCTTTTTCAACGGTCTCGTCGAGGTCCCTAATTTCGAGGGACCTCGTCGAGACCAGGGCTGAAATTTGCGCCCTTTCCCCGACCGCCAGGTCGAGCTCCTTTCGGAAGGCCGAAACGTCTCCCCCCTTTTTGAGGACCAAAAGGACTTCTTCCTTCCTGGTCCTCCGGATAGACAGGACCTCAAGTCCTGCCTTCTGGGGTCGACCTTCGCCTTCATTTCCCTCAAGATGTCGGTGTAGGACTGGCCGTCCTTCGCCGACACCTTGATGGCGTCGCCCGACCTCGCGGCCGGGGAGCGCCTCGGCAACTTTCCCGTTGTTTTGTGTTCCTGCGCGGAGGGCACAGGAACCTCTTTCTTCTTCTTCTCTTTTTTTTTCTTCTTTTTCTTCTTCTGCACCAGCTGCCATTCCCCATCCTTTTTTGGGGTCTGGCCTCTGGTGGCCGCGGCATAAGACGGCGATATGCCGCCCTTCCCTTTCTTGGGAAGCCGATCTTCGGGGGGAGAAGGAGCAACCCTCTTCTCCCCCTTTGTCAGCTTCTTGGGGGTATCTCCCAGAGACGCAGAGCGCAGTCTCCGGAAGATACCCATCTTTTTTGAGGCGGGGTGGGTTTCCAGCTTCTTCTGGATTTCCATCCCGCTTTCTACAAGACATTTATGGGTGTTGAGCATTCCGCTCAACACCTCTGATGCCTCGTTAACACTGTCCTTTACGTGGCCAGGGTTATTTCTCAGCATACCCTGCTGGATGACACTGAGAGCCCTGGCCAACTTTTCCATTTTCGTGCTTTGCTCCTTCAGGAGCTGAAGGACGTCTTTCCATCCCTCAGCCCCTGGAGAAGTGTGTGAGGGCGTATCTGACGCCTTCAACTCTTCACCTCCTTTATTTTTTAAAATATTCATATCAAAACTGTCGTGACTTAAGACGGTTCGCCCATCATGGGAGCCCTACCGCGGTAGGGCTACTATCCCCGCCTATATGGATCCCTAGTTATGTGCGCCGAAACCGAGAAGCGGCTTATCGGATGGTCGATCCTATCGGCACATTAGATGAAACTAGTAAAAGGTTACGGGATAGGCCCGCGCCATAATGATGCTAAAGGTTTAACGTCACCCCTATCGACCGAGCGGTGCCGAGTCCGCCCCGACACCTGACCCGGACTTCAGGCTAGACGGTGTGCGATTTATCCTACGCAGCGTCGGATATAAGGAAATACTGACCAGGTAATCCTTCATTCCTGCGCCCGGACGTCCATGATTTCAACCCCGACATTGGCTCCAGACAGTAGGATCGTGAGCGGTTTTCCCAGATTAACATGTGGTTTCACGGGATCTTTGCCCTTCGCGGTCGAACACCGGAGGGACTTACGGTTACCCATATTACTTCCACAGAGGTGAGGTACTGACATCGCGTCCTACCCTGGTCGAGAGGCTACTACTCCTCCCTTGGCTAGTCTATCGGGAATATCCACCAGGCGCCGGCCGCAGCCTCATTCACTCAGCGTCCCATTCATTCTGGTGTGTGTGGGTGTCGGTGTCGTGCATGTGATTGTAGTGTGACCGCAAGAGCGCACGCGGGAAGTTCAGCGTCATCGCCGCATACGCATTTGGGGCGATACCCCAAATTCGGCATTCGTTCATTCGGCATCAAGAGACCTGTTCATGGTCCCCTGATGCTTTCGCTCCACACCGCGTCCTCACGCGCTTGAAAGTCGCAGAACAACCGTCGTGGCACGTGCGCCCGGCAGGCCCATAACTAGGGAAAAGCCCGTCTATAGGGCTCCCTTGGCAGCCATCCTGACGGCAACAGCCCTACTGCTGGCAGAGTCCTTGCGGCTACTACCGTTGGTGGGCTGCAGGACTCGTCTGCTCCGTGCTTGGACTCATGCGTTCACCTCGGCGAGACCCTGCCCGCCCACAGAACGCTCTCTCGGTTGTTAGGTGTGTTGTGTTTAGTGTCGCTGTAATGTGTTGTGTCATGTTGCTGTCTGTGTGCCCCCTCCTCCTTTCTCATCCGGGCTTGGGACCGGCAATGGCGGAGTTTTAAAACCGAAGGTTCCATATCTTGGAAAAGTCCTATCAATTCTGATGAAATCGCGAATGGTAAATTATGCTCTACGAAAAATGTACTAATCCTAATCTCTGCTTCTTGTACTTTCTGTTTGAAAGTAACACATTCCGGAATCGTGGAATTTGTGAATTCTGAAGCAGAAGAACTTGCTACACAAGGTTCAACACTGTAAGAATTGGCAGTT
The DNA here is from genome assembly GCA_030998225.1 of Diplolepis rosae. Classification (NCBI taxonomy): domain Eukaryota; kingdom Metazoa; phylum Arthropoda; class Insecta; order Hymenoptera; family Diplolepididae; genus Diplolepis; species Diplolepis rosae. Next base: position 437,047 of record JAPYXD010000169.1, read on the forward strand.
ACATTAGAAGAATTTTCACTTATTACTCCATAACATTCTAATTTATTTGAAAACTCTTGCTTCTTTCTGTGTGATAAAGATGCTTCATGCTTTTCAATTTCCGATTTGCCACATAGCAACGTTTTATTGCAAATTTTGCAATGAAATCTTATTTCATCTGCTAATGTAACCAACCTCTTCTTCCACGACGGAAATTCCTCAAACCATCCCAACTGAAAGTTTTTTCCATTTTTCATGACTTTTCTAGCGGGTTGACATTCGTTTGAACCAGAGTTCAAACGGTGGTCAACCTTCGTTTGAACCTGGCTGTCCTTCAAAACACTCGAATTTGGGTCAACCGGATTACTCATTGTGAACAATAAATTATACGACGAAGGAAAACAGAATTATTTGAAAAGAATTAATAAGATGAAAAGTCGATAAAATTGAGCGACTGTGAATAATTTGTAATCTGCACACAAATTAAGTTTCACAAAATAAACTTACCCACAAGCATCAAACAATAACGTACGTAAGAGCACTCACGTATCACCAAATAATAATATAATATTCTTACTTTTGCCGTTTTCAATAAAGAATTACGATAAGAATATGAAGAATCCACACTCTTGCCTTCTCAAATAACGCATGAAGCGAGAATCAAGTATATCTGAGAAGAAAACAAAAGAAGGTTGCTATTATTATTTGTTTTCGTCTCCAATTTGACCTCTATACCGTTCGTTTGCGATTTAAACCATTGGTAACTTTTTGGCTATTAACCTGATTGAGCTACAACTTTTCAGAAAACTTTCTTTACTAAAGTATTAAAATTTTTCTCTTGTAGATAGTTTCAGAAAATGTAGACACTTAATACATTATTAATAAAATCGTAAAATTCTGAAAATTTGTTAAGCTAGCGCGAGTGGAAGTAGAGAAAACAATTTTTTTTTAAATGTACTTCTCCCAATTACTTGAAAAATTAGAAGTTTTAAAAATTTTTGCAAAAGGAAAAACGATGTGCCTTGAAAGTGTACATAAAATTTATTGAACTATTACTAGTAAACTCTACCTCCGTGGTGGTGTGAAGAGGAGTTTTATTTCAGAATATTTGGGATTCTCTAAGAATGAACCAGCTTTTGTATTTTAATATTTCAAATGTGTTTTCTTTCTTTTATGTTTAAGGCAAAAACTAGATCTAAAAAAAGCAAAAAAACCTATTTCTCTAATTGCGTCCAAGATTAGAGCCGAATCTATGCAACCGATTGTTAAAGGTTTTAAAAGTTTTCGCTTTAATTTAAAAAGCAAGTCTCCATAGTATTTTACTAAGTAATGAAAGTATGTCTACGATTGTTTTCTTGAGTCCTACCCAAAGGTCAAACATGGTGCAAAAATGTCGTAAAATAAGAAAAATGTCTGAGTACTTTGAAGAAGTTTTTCTAAATCGATATGTATCATATTCCAATAATATTTAGGAATATTTATTAAAATATTCATCTTCTAAATTTGTTTGATTAATGTACAGAGTACACTTTATATTTTAAATTTGTATACACTCTAAATCTGAATCAGTCAAATTTTCACTGATTGAATCAGTGATTTGCCTTTTCACTAAATCATCAGTGGAAACAATATTTTTTACTGTTAAATCAGTTACTTTTCACTGAAGTAATCAGTGAAATTTGACTGATTCACAGTAACCTGTTTTTAGTTATTTAAATCAGTCAAATTTCACTGATAATCAGTAGATTTTGACTGATTCATATTTGAAATTTGTACAGTTTTTAAAAAAATCCGAAACTTTTTGAAGTTAGTAGTTTATTTCTAAAATTTGAGAATGTTGTAGTTGATATTTCTATATAGAACTTTAAGCATTTATGGACATAAAATTTCATTTAAAGTTTCTTCTATCGGTATTCAAAACTTTCAACAATTTTGCAAGATCAGTCAAATGCAAAATTTGACAGAGTATTTAATCAAAATATTTACATTTATTTTTTAAATATTTTGAAAATAATTCGACTAAAATAATGATTAATAAGATTTTGTAACATTGTGGGAATATTGGAACGATGCAAGATTAAATTTTGAGTACAATTTTCAATTAATGAATGTTTAAAGAATTGAGTGAAAGCATCAATTAAAAAATATTTTTAATTTATAAATTTGATTAAGTGCAGTAGTATGAAAATTTTGACTTTCTATAAAGCATTTCATTTATCTGATTACAAGTCTGTGCATACGTCACTAAAACGTAAGATTAAAAAACTTTAAACTGCTTTTACCATCAATCTATGAATGTGGATTTTAAACCGTAATTTAATGTGTCTTATTTTTTTTGATAAAATATTTTTAACATAATTTTTTGCTTAAAGTAGCCGATTTACTCGATTAAAAATTGGTCAACTTGTATATTTCAAAATTCTGTAATAAAAGTATTTTCATATTATGTTTTTGTATCCTATGCGTAGAATTTTAATTTTAAAATTGAGATTTCTCACAAAGAAGAAAGATTGTCTTATTAAAGCAGTTTATTCCCCGAAATTAAAAATCATTTACTTAATGTTTCGATTCCAAACATTGAATATTTATTGACTTTGAATAAAACAGAAAAAAAAATTTTATGAAGTTTTAAAATCTTTTTACAATGTTACGAAGGGGGCCGCATTTAGAATTACGAAATCTTTCAGTAGAAAAAGAAAAAGTCACTCACATGAAATATGCCAATTTTTCTTAACTTTTTTCTGCATTATGTTGTTTGAGCTTATAGCTATTATAATAAATTCTGTGTATTTTATTATTTAACACTACCAGTTTTTTTCATTCTCAATTTTCCTCCCTAAAACTTCCAATATTTTTAAACGACATACACTGTACAAAATTTTTCGAAAACTTTTCCGAAAATAGTCGGACAGCTTGAAATACAAATGGGTCGTAAATTTTTCCAAAGATATAGTGGGAAATATTTTCGAGATAGAACTGGAAATAGTCCCTACTGTTTGATCGGAGAAATATCCAGTTTGTTAGGAAAAATTGATATATTTCTTAATTTAAGTGGAAAAAGATCCAAAAAAAGTGAACAGATTTCTGCTTTTGTGGAATAATTTCCGCTTTTCATAGGAAAAATTTCCTACAACCTAGGAGATTTGTGAAATGTTCTCACCTTTTTGATATATTTCCTAATAGTTCGGAAATGAGTCCGAAAATTTGGTCAATTTTCCTTAAATCTATGAAATATTTCCCCTTTCTGTAGGAAAATCTATGCTTCCTAAGGATTTAGGAAAAATTTCCTAATACATAGTTGGAAAATTTACCGATATTTTTTACAGTGTACTAATATTTGCTCCTTTAAATTATAATATTGTGATATATAACTTCTATAATTTCCCAGTGTACTAGCAATAACTATTATTGCACCTAAATTTCCCCACAATTTCTAAATTTTTTTGCAATTATCATTATGAAGTGTAACAAATATTCCTATATAAAGTCTCTCAGTATATGTGATCTGTCACATGGAAAGAGACCTAAGGCTGCAACGCAAGGTTTTACAGGGCGAGCGTTTGAAAGAAAGGCTATAAACGAAGAACGGTGTTTTCCGGGTACTTTGCAGCTTAATAATGGACGTAGTAAATTAGTTACAATTTGTTGAAAGCATCCATTGGAAAATACAACTTAGAAACTACTTATAAATGAAAAACTCGAAAATCGATTATTTCAGCCTTGTTCCCTTCTCTCGTGACAGGTCACATATGCGCAACGATATAGTGTTACTATGGGTTAGAAAAGAAAATTTTATCATCAGTATCTCGACTCCTGCTTGAAAGAAAAGAGATGCTTCACACCAACATCTGTAGTTTTTTAAATTACGACCCTATTGCAAATTCCTACATGGGTGCCTATATAGGATCCTATAAAGTGTTTTATGTATAGTAGGCACCTATATAGGATCCTCTATAGGATCCTCTATAGGATCCTACGTGGGTGTTTCCTTCTAGGTAGTACCTATAGGATTTGGCATAGGATCCTACGTAGAAACCTACGGCTTGTCCCTGCACAAAATCTTATGTAAAAACCCACGACTTGTCCCTACACAAAATCCTACGTAGGGACCTGCGACTTGTCCCCACACAAAATCCTTCGTAGGTACTTACATCTTATCCCTACACAAAATCCTATGTTCCAACTTACGCCTTGCGCCTATATGCGATCCTACCTAAGAACCCCTATTTATACTTCTACGTTTGAACCTTGAACAAACTCCTACCTTTCGACCTATAAATTGCCCCTACGCTAAAATTTATCTTCTTACCTACTACCTAGAAGCAGCTCCCCTACGTTAGATTTCACATTTCAACATTTAAGCTGGTCCTACGTCGAATTCCATGAATTTTATAATTTTATAAAACTTTTATAATTTAAATATAATTATAATTAAAATTATAATTTATAACTTTTATAATTTAGATCATGTTTCTTTTTTATTTTGGATCACACTACGTGTGATAATTAATAATTAATAACAGAATAGTTGCGGCTTAATACCTTAATGATTAGATTGTGGATTGGCATAACAATAACACATAAGTAGCAGTAATTATAAATTATTTTGAAAGTGAATTACAAAAAAATTATATTAACATAACGAAACAAGCGTACATAATTAGCAATTGCAATAAAAAGAAAATATACCTATTTCAATCTTAGTATTTCAATCTTATAACACTTAAATTCTTTCTTTTGCTACCTGTTCATAACTACTGATTTGTTGCACATTACTTTTGCTTTCACGCAATATTAACATCACGAAACTATCGTACATAAGTGTAAATCATAATAAAAGAAAATATAATAATTTGATTCTCTTAGTATTTTTAAATACTTTTCCGTTTTTGCTATCTGCCCCTAGAGTGCCCTCATTTTTGGAATGTTAAAATAATCTACTAAGCAAAAATTGAAGGTAAAATATTGGATTTAGAAAAAAGATTGTATGAAGATTTTTCCTTTAATGAAAACTTACTCAAATGACTGTACTATGAGTTAATTGTAGAAGTAATCAATACGGGTACAATTCGGACATCAGTATATTCGTATTATAAATTTTTGCCAACGTTTCACCTCATCTCTAGAGGCACAGAACAGAGAACAGTACATCACAGAATGGATCATAAAATGCAAAGTGAGGTCAAATCCAAAGTAATATTTCTGTGATGTACATTTTATTGGCTAATTTCTTATATGCCATGATGATGCCTATGGAGATGAGGCGAAACGTTGGCAAAAATTTATAATACGAATATACTGATTTCCGAATTGTACCCGTATTGATTACTTTATTTATTTATTTAATGATCTTAATATCACTTGGACGTAAAATAAATGTTATTTATGTACTATAAGTTTTTTCACTGATTGATTGGTCACATGACAAGTTTCTACTTCTTTCTTACTACAACTCACATGTAGTCGATAAGAGATATCGATTTGAAATCTTGCGAAATTAAATAAGAGTCACTGACGTACGTGTACATTGTTAAATATTTTTTTAATTTCTAAAAATATTTTCATGTAATTTTTATGTTATTGTTAGGAATTTTAATTACCTCTACTAATAAGTGGTACTGAAATTATGCCCTTAATACGATCAAAGATAGGGTACTGCACAAATATACTCTTTATCATGTATAGTGAAATGTACACACACTCTACTTATATTGGCACTTGGTACAGCCGCTTTGTTTTCACTTGTAGAAATCATGGTTTTAGCACCTTATAGTGCCCTCTAAAAACAGCTTGTGTTCGCAATTTGTAACATATCGCGAAAGCTTGTTTCGATTCTGGATCAAGAACAAAGTGTACAATTTTAATGTAGGCACCATCAAGTAATTGTGCAAATTCATTATCTGAGCGTTTATTGTTTTTTGTAGAAGATAAATATAAACACCCTTCATTAACCATTTTGTCATATGAACGTGCTGATGTGAGAGATGCAACTTTTCAATCCATATCGCTTCAATATTACTTGGTGCTCCAAAGTAACGGTAGTTTAAAAACTTTATACTATTTTTTATCATGGGCGTACCTAAATCTGTACAAAAGTTTTGGACGTAGAAAGACGCTTGTGGAAATATTCGTTCATGAAGTATATTATAGCTGTAACAAAGGTTTATATGGCGACTGACTTGGTGATGAGCACCTTTCGCAGCATGAATTAGTTTTAACAGTTTACAGTTACCGGATTCGAACCCAAACGCTGAGTGAGTAAATAACGGTCCCCAGTTTAGAACACACTTTGCAAGGTGTAACAGAATATGAATATTATATGCCATTGCGTACTTGGAATATAATTTTTCTGTGCCAATTGCATGGCAAATATACAATTTACCATGTAAAAAAGACTAGACACAATGGACAAGCTAAGTGAATATGCTAACGGAAATTTTATAAGCAATAATAAGAGTTCTGCTCTGCTTATTTTTACCGGTACGCTTATCGGACTATACATATCTTCTTTGTCGAGGAATTGTTGCAATTTTCGAAATTGTACTCTATCGGATTCTTCTTCTTCGTCACTTTCTATTACCATGTCCTCCTCATTTTCTTCCATGGATTCAACGTTAATATCTCCTGCCTGTCAAAAAAATCAGATATCCTTGTTTTCACAGACATAACAATCACAATAGCCCGAAGCTGAAATCATGTAACGTAAATGTGTTACATTGTAAAAATTCATTAAGATTTGAAACATTAATAATTACATGCACAAGTATATTTTCAACAGTTGTGCGATTTATACTTTCGGGCTCATTGACATCTTCTGCCAACACATGTTTTTCGACCACAGATTTCAAAGCTTCCACAAAAGTATCGGTCCACGTTACTTAAACATCGTCTTCCTTCGGATAATCATCCTAAATGGAAAGAGAATTATGCAATTACATTGGTGTTATTTGATGAATATGAAGGACAATAAACACAATACGAAAATGAAATATTCACCATACGTCTTCGAAATTTACTTTCATATGTTCGAGTCTGTCTGAATAGCCTTCCACAACAACTTGCACATCTCCACAGTAAGTTTCTTCAAAAAGTTGAACGCACTGAGGGATACTTTCTAGACAAACTTGCAGGCTTCTCAACTTTCGTTCCGCAGAATCTGCAGAATTTCTTCTCTTTAGTGCTTTAATCTCATGACTCGAGGCATGACAATACTTCCTGTGAATGTTTCTTTTCGTGTCCGCTTTCTCATTTTCAACATCCTCGCAGCAATCAGAGGTAAAAGACAAATCTGAACAGTTCTAGAAATTAAAAAATACTTTGTTTTAAGAAAGTGGGTGTTAAAAAGATATTTGAACCTAAAAATAGAGTCAAAATATTTACATATTCAATATTTTAAAACCTTCACGTACCTTATGATAATGAGCATTGAGAGTTTTCTCCTTTTTGGCTTTCTTGGTAGAATTCGAAACCCTTTCTGTACACTAAAATTTGTGCTTCTCTTCACAAATTTTGCTTGATGAGGTGGATATCTCAGGAGAAGTACTGGAGCCTGATGATTTCTGACAGAAATTATATTCGATAACTAAGTTTGAACTGGACCGAAAGAACAAACTTTATGTCAAAATTGTTTGCCAATTTGTAGTTTACCCAGGTGTTTTAAGAAAGACTAATCAATGGACGATAACTCGCATTTCAAGTAAGAAAATTGAAGAAAATGAATAAACATATGAGCGTATAATGCAAGTTTAAATTTCATAGAGTTTTTTGTGGAGAATTTTTTTCATTTCTTAACCGTTTTTGCTTTTTGAAATCTCTATTTACCCTTCGTGGAATTTGCAACAAATTTGGTCGACAGATTTTTTTTACTCATTCGTTCGAGAGTAATATGAACATGAACACGATAAACAAATTGATATTACTGAAAAAAATCTGTCGATAAAATTCGTTACAAATTCGACAAAGAACAATTTGAAATTTCAAAAAGCAAAAACGGTTAAGAAATGAAAAAAATTTTCCACAAAAACCATATGAAATTTAAACTTGCATTGTACGCTCACATTTTTATACATTTTGTTTAAGTTTTTCACTTGAAATGCGAGATTATCCATTGATTTGTCATTCTTATAACACCGGGGTGAACTATAAATTGGCCAAAAATTATAATGACATAAAGTTTAGTTTTTCGGTTCAGTTCAACCTTAATTGATAAAATTATGTTATTCCAAATGATTCCGCACTTGCATTTTTAGTATCATAATTTGCAAATAATGATAAATTTTTCAGAAATATTTCTGCAATACATTAGGTGCAGTCTCCTGACGATGTAATGTATATTAAGGGTGTTTTTTAAAGTAATTTGACATTGTTTTTTCTGAAGCGAAAAAAAATAATTTTAAATCAATCAAAATACTTTTTGCAGATAAAATTCATTCTATTTCTTTCTGATTTCGTTGTGTGGCACTCATGCATTCTGTTTTCTTATAGTTTAATATTGAACTCTGATTATCTTTACATTTTAAAGTAGTAATTAAAGGTCGGTCGATTTCACTTTCTTGGAAAAATATGGATTTATGAAGAATATTTGTCTAACTATTAATCAAATTTTTTTTCAGTTTAGAGGGGATTATAATGAAAAAACGAGGAACCTAATGTACGCAAACATTATAAGAATAAGTTAATTATTATTTATTAAAAATATTGCTTATTTATTTTATATTAGTGATTTATTACTTATTAATCAAGAGACCCGATCGGGTCTAGAAGGCTAAGGTGAAAAAAAAGCCCGACCGTGGTATCTATACTTCAAATGTAGTGATTTCTTTACCGACACTCACGATTTTTTTACTTATTTTAATGTATTTTCGTGTTTATCCCGTACAACGAATGGCATTATGAATTCAGACGAATTTTTTAAGTCCATTCGATGTCACTAGGACAATGTTTTTGTGGAATATTATCTGAAGTTATAATTTCACAAGAATATCCCGTCAAAAAGTTTCAGTTTCATCGTCAGACAGGTCAGGTGATTAGACGCGCTAGTGCCACGAGTGAGCAATTTTCGAAACCGCACTTCGATCTTCGACAGTATCGAATATCGATTTCACTCATCAGCTGTTATAACAGCTCATTATTATTATCATTATTGTCGTCATTATTGTCACGCAAATTCGATCACAGTGATTCTAAAGCGAGTAAGCTATCGTAAAGCTATCGTAAAGTAGTAGCATTATAACTCATGAATGAGGGAAAATAAATTATAAACATGTTTTTATCCTTATTCTACGTTAAAAATAACGTTAAAAGTAATTGAAATATGCAATAATTTTATTTTTACCTTAAAAATTTAAAAAACATAATACCTCTCATTGAAGGCAATGCAGTGGTTCACCTTTTGTGGAACGTCTCCACCGTTAAAGTCGTCCATTGGTTGAAGTGAGACACTACTATACTTTCATCTCACTCAAACAAATAGTCAATCCTGACGGTGAAGACATAGAATGTGATGAACCACTGCAGTTGCACTGCCTTTGATGACAGGTATTAGGTTTTTTTAATTTTTAGCGTTAACAAATAAAATTAGTGCATATGTCTATTACTTTTTAACGTTATTTTTAACTAGAAAAAGGATAAAAACATTTTGAATATTTATTTTGCCTCATTCATGAGTTATAATGCTACTTTACGATGGCTTTACGATACAGCGTAAAGCCAGCGTTCAGCCAGTTCGCTAGGGTTCCCTTTGATTCGTTTTATTGTAATTCGTTTTGTTAACCTGCTGCTAAAATTATTATTGATTTTTTTTCTCGTAAAAAAAAGCACTTGTCCAAAAACACGAGTAAGGAATATTTGCATTATTCCAATAAAATAATTTACCAATCGACTCACAGTTGTATGGATAACTTGAAAAGAACAAAATCGATCAATAATTTGAAATAATTCACGCGATAAACCGGTTCGAACTGCGTATTGTTAAATGCATGGCTGTCTGAGGGTGGAGGATGGTTAATAAAAACATGTATGTTTATTTTTAAGAAAATGAACGAGGCTAAAGTTGTGTTCTACAAAAGAATAAAATTCTTGATCTTGAAAAAACAATGCGATATAGCGTAGATTTATTTTTATACATTTACCGTTCGACGTTAGCCTTTTAAGTCCTTATCGGCTTCTTGATGAGACGATTTGTCTTTTAACATATATATAATTTGAACCACTGATTGAGTGAAGTAGAGTTGAATGAAAAGGAATGCATTCATTTTCATTCATGTATCTTAATTCAAAATGAATTCCATGTAGAAGATGACTCCTCTATGAAATTACGTTTATGCATGTTTAGATGCTAGATGAAAATGAAAATCAGATCATGTTTCAATAAACTTTTGGAAATGTTTATAGATCTAGTTATCTGAATCACGAATACTTTTAATTGTTTCATTTAAAGCAGAATAAATTTTAAATAGTGGCACAACTATTAGTAGATTGATATTTTCAATTTTTTCTTAAAGACTTTATCTTAGAAACACAGTACCTAACAATAATTTTATTTCATAGATTTTGTTGATAAAAATCGAAAGGATTTTTCATCAAGAAGCCGATAAGGACTTAAAAGGCCAACGTCGAACGGTAAATGTATAAAAATAAATCTACGCTATATTGCATTGTTTTTTCAAGATCAAGAATTTTTTATACAAAAGTAATGCGAGAGTAATTATCAATAGCAAAAATTTAGTCACATCGCTTGCAGAACTTCGCCTTTTTTCTGATTTCATAACCTCTGTAAGCAGAAAAAAGGACCGTCGTGACACAAAAAAAATTGAATGATATTCTGGGCAACGCGAAAATAATGCCAGAGTAATTATAAATCGCAAAAATGTAGTCACATCGCTTGACAAACTTAGCCTTTTTTCTGATTTCACAACCTTCGTAAGCAGAAAAAAGGCTCAAAGTCACAGAAAAAAATTGTATGCATTTAACAACATTCGTGAGAAAAATAAAAGTTTCGAACTTTCAGATTAACATCGCGAGGCGTTAAACCTTAGCCTTAAGTTAAAACATTGAAAATGTTATATTAATAATTATTTACAAATAAATAATAAAAATAAATAATAGTTATTTACTATTGCGGATGAAAAGTAAGTAAGCTGGCCATTCAATGACCTCGTAATCATATGAATAAGAAAAACATGAGAAACATTTAAATTGCTTCAATTAGGATTTTGCGGTACATTTGGAGCTTGAAGGGATCGAATTTAATACACTAATTTTATTTTTTATCGTTGAAAACTAAAAAAATATAATACCTGTCATTGAAGGCAGAGCAGTGGTTCATCAATTGCCATGTTTGCTACTTTATGTGCCTCCGGCGCGTAAACTCGTTTTTCCGTTACAGTTAAGAGTAGCGCAATGTTGTGTATTGCGCTACAGAGGAATCAAATGTAAAAATTGAACTGCGCATGTGCCTATAGCCATATAGCGGAGCACAATCTTCTTCGTACAGCGTTAGCACCCTGCTGACAAAGCCTTGTACATTTGAAATTTGAATGTTTTTTATGCTTTTCTTATTCATATTATTACGAGGTCAGCGAATGGTCAGTGGAAGGTCACTGAACGGTCATCGAATTCGCTGGGTTACTATCCGCCAGGGTTAATATTATTATTATTGCACTGGAATTATTATTTTATTCAAATACATTTTTTAAAATTACTTTTACATTTAATAAAATTCTTCACTCTTTTAATTTGAAAATTCAGCACTTTATATTTTCATTCATATAAAATTTTACTTTCTTTTAGAAGATAGCCGCCTTCCCTAGCGAATTGGCTGAACGGTAGCTTTACGCTGTAGCGTAAAGCTAGCGTAAAGCTATCGTAAAGTAGCATTGTAACTCGTGAATGAGGCAAAATAAACATTCAAAATGTTTTTATCCTTATTCTACGTTAAAAAGTAATTGAAATATGCAATAATTTTATTTATTTACGCTAAAAATTAAGAAAACGTAATACCTGGCATTGAAACGATAAAAGAAAATTTGTTATAAATCAGGAAGCTTTTATCGAGTGCATAGCAGGGGGGTTTTGAGAATTTCGAAAAATTGGGTATATAATCATGCGTTTCGTGAAAAAGTGCCATTTTTACCCGTGTTTTTTGACATGAAAATAGTTAAACAACTGTAGGAATACTATGTTTCTCGAAAAATCGTCCTACCACGCACTTGAATATAGAATTATCTATAAAATACCGTTTCATTCAAGTAAATCGGTTGAATAGTTTGCTCGCAATCTTCACGGCCGGATAAAAAAAGTTAGTTTCGAGAAAACGAGCCTTAAAGTTTTTCTACATGAAAAAATATGTTCCATTCAACTTACGAATCATGAATGTTGTTGGATATCAATCTGCTATTCTGGGTACTAGGCAGCTGTTTTTTGGCGAAATATTGGTCATGACACTTGAGCAGTGAACATTTGTCCTGTTCTATAATTATAGAATGCCCATATGGTGCATTTGTTTATATTATTTGTTGCTAAAGTTGATCAATAATGTCGGATGACAAGATAACATCTGTCAACATCACAAGCAATGTATTATGATGAAGATTCGGAAGAAATTCGGCTCGTTTTTGCCTACAAATGCCCATACTGTGCATTTGTTTATATTATTTGTTGTTAAAGTTAACAAATAATAACGGATGACGAATTTTTATGATGAGATATCATCTTAGAGATGGGAATTGATTGATTCCGATGCTTAATTGGATTGTACAAATGACCAATCCATTCCATTGACTAATTGTTATATCTATTTGTTTATAACAAATGAATTCACATGTCAACAAAATTATTCCATTCTATATACTCCTACGCATCGAAGCTGGGGTGTGACAGGCCTAGGAAAAATTTACTCGAAGAAATAAAAAATAAAATTCGAAAAATCGACATTTTTTCCGCTATTTACATTAACATAAAAGTTGTAACAACAAATTCAAAAATCGGCCTGCAGCGATCTCTTCATAATTTAATGTTGGATTTAAAAAAAAAAAATCTCAAATCGGTCCAGAATTCAGCTCAGAAAATGATTTTGAACCTCGTTTTTCTATTTCACTCCACTGTGCACCGTGGCATTAAACGATTCATTCGCATTTTGTGTGTGCCCACCTAAACATTTAATTAAAAGATCGTCCCTAGAGAGGTCTTCATAAATGAGAAGAATGAGCTGCTCGATGTCAGGTTGAATGACGAGAGGAGGATGTTTGAAGGACTTCAATATCCTTGCCGCTTGCGCACCAACTGTCGGCTCCCGCAGGACAATTTTTGTGCCTTGGCTTTTTATCTGTAGAACAATAATGGTAAAGAGTCGCCCTAATAGCATTTTTCATATCAGTCACAGAGTTTAAATTCCTCCCAATTGCTAGGCCGTAGAAAATAGTCAGATTCTTTATGAGGGCATCAGTCAACCGTCCTTTGCCACCAAGTTTTGCGTCCTTCTTGATATTCCGGAGTCGCGTACCCATTCGTTTTTGGACATGGCCAACATACTCATTTTTCACGACAGAGAAATCGCCGCCATAAGGATTTGATTTCACTATATTCGAATAAGTCTTTGAATTATATATATAATTATTCTATGGTATCTTTTTTCCCACCCCACGAAGAGCAAGCCGTACAATAAGAACTTTTAACGATGGCGTCCAAAACTTTTCCGGTGTAGCAACCGATGATTGTTGTTACGCCGTAAAGTGAAGTGAAACCTCGCTTTTTCATGATCCGTCACCGGAAACTTTGAAGTCGTTCTCGGGTCTGCCATTTTCAATATTCTTTGCTTTTTCCTCTTCCGCGGCTTTTTTCGTGAATTTCTCGAACAAAGTAGTCGCGGCGGTGTGCACGTGTCTGACAATTTTGTCGCACGCACTCTGCGACAAGCCGACAGAAATGTCCATCAGATTGCAAAAAATGTTCAGACCTTCGTGCGCCACATCAAGGATACGCATGACGAACACAACTCGCCTGTTGATTTCATATCCTGTTCCTAACATCGGCCCCGATTGAACTTCCCGTTCACCGCACATACACGAAACAACGATTTTGAATCCCAGTCCTCGTTGTCCACTTTGACCAAAAGTCACCTTTCCTTTACAAATGGCGCAAACAAGAATTTGTGCAAGTGTGGCGAAAACCCAGAAAAAATCAATCACTCGATACGCGTGAAACAGATTCACTGTTACGTCGTCCGCCCTCGCACTACACAGCTTTTTAGCAGAGGCACTACTTCGATCAGCTTGATCATCTGAACGCATTTCCGAAGGCCTAGTGCCTGTAAACCGTTTCCGGGCCCGCGACGACGATTGACTACGTTTGCTACCTTTATGACGATTCATAATATATCTCGTCAAGGATCAGAGCAATACTGAAGTATAAAGATAAGATTCGAGACTCAAATTTTCCTCCAGAGCTGCTGCCACAAAAAACACACACACACACGAGCATTCGAGGAAAAACTGAAAATACCTTCGAAGGAATGCGAGGAAAACTGACAAGGAGGGAATCAGGGGACTGATAAGGAAGGACCGCGCTACAACCTGTATAGCCGCTGCACGAAGTGAAGTGGTTCTGGGGCCTCTTTCTACCGAAATATTTGGAGTAGACGAATAGAACTTTGGAATTATATTTTTGAATAGTTTTTCAATCGATTTGAGCAAAAAAAAATGTTTGATTTTTTGAAAGTTCTAGAGATATCTCCCCGCTTAAACGAACAAACAGGCGTACAGGACATCTACGAGGCATACATCCATTTCCTAGGAAATAAGTACTTTCTTTTTAATTTAAATATGTGAATAATTGTAATGAAATTACAGATTTTTTTAGTGTAAGACCAATATCTTCAAAAATATAATTTTTTGTTTTGAATAATCCCAGTAATCCCAGTAAAAAATAAATAATTGAACTTTATGATATATTACATATGTATCCTTATAAACGAATATTTTCAAGAATGCGAATTGGGAGAATTATTTTCTGAAACGGAATGAAGATTTGTGAATCAGTTTCAAAGTTTCAAGCCTTGAATAAGAAATGGCAAATTAAATAAACGTATTGAATCGATTTCGGAATTTTCTAATCGGATAGAAATTTGTGAGGTTATACTCTTGTTATACACCCTGCGATAGAAGGGAATGAGATTTTATAAAATATAATATTTTATTCAATAGACGAAAAATCTCATTGCCAAAAACGGCGCTTACTTGACCGTCATCTGGCGACAGCATGTCCTTCCCCCTCAGGAAAGAGTGGAACAATAGATCGTCCGTCTTCTTCTCTCCCACACCTCGGTACGCTCTCTCGCACTCGCGCCAAGTCCCAGCAAAGTGACGAGAGCCAAACACTGCGTATGCGTTCTCTCTCACTCCACTGGACTCTCTCGGTAGTCTCTTTCGCACCTATACAGAGTGGCTAGCGAACCCTTACGCTCTCCCACTAGAAAGGTTCAGCAATGGGATTCCCTATCTAAAAAAAACTTAGAAAAAAATTAGAAAGTGCAAGAGACGTCCAAGCAAGGGAAAATGCACTTGGCAAGTCGGGAAAAACTGAACCCTTCCACAGGGACACCGAAGGGAGAGAAGCTAGATAAAAGGGCGCGTTTTCGCTAGCAACATCATTCGAGGAAAAGTCTCGTCTACGACTTGGACCTCTGCAAAATACACTATCATCTAGAAGACGAGTTTTGCTGCCACCACCTTCTCATCCTGGTAAGTCCCCGCCTTAAGATCCTCCGGGTCTTCAATCCCTACTTTTCGCCAGAAGTCTGTTTAGGACTTCTCCCCGAGAAGATCCTCAGCGGTCTTCCATCTTATCTCTTGCCAGAAGATCTGTCTAGGTCTTCTCTCCTGGAAGATCCTCAGCGGTCTTCCATCTCTCCGTCGCCAGAAGATCTACATAGGTCTTCTCCCCCGGAAGATCCTCTGGGGTCTTCCATCTCTGTTCCTCTCCTTCTTCTGCCAGAAGATACATAGGGTCTTCTCTCTTTTACCTTAACCATGGCCTGCCTACAGAACCACGAAGATGCCACGCGCAGTCAGCAGCAGCAGGATGCGTAAACGGAAGGCACGACGAGTCGCGCTCATAGCAGCAGCACAGCCTGCCTACTCCCACCACCCAGGCTACTGGACTAGGACTGCTGCCGCCACGCCAGGAACGAGCAACAGGCTACGAGCAACCGCTTGCCTACTGGAAGGCCGGAGAGCAGCGTTGCCTACCTACAGGCGCCTGATAGGAAGGATCCACGGGACCCAGGCTACCTGCAGCGGTGACAACCACCACCAGGCAATCGCTGGAACTTCCCACTGCCGAAATTCGCCACAGCACCAGCAGTAGAAACCCAGGGGAACCCAGCATCACCTTCCACGCCACGAAAAGTGCCCGCCACGCCAGCGCCAGGACACCGCTCACTGGAGGAGCTGCTCAACTCTCCAGTGTGGAAGCCGCTGCCGGAAATCTCGCCGATGAAGCCAACGCCACCACGTCCATCTCCCGTGGCTAGCCTACTTAAAACTCCAGGTAGTTTACGTCAGCGCGCAGTACCCAGGTTGCTGAAGAAAACCTTCGAGGAACTCTTTGGGGACTGTTCAGACCTGGACAACTTTGAGAATCAGAAGAGGAAGGGAAGGAAGAAGAACTCCGAGAAGAAGAAAGAAGAGGATCTCGTTCCTTCATTGATTCAAACTAGGCGCTATCCAGGCACTATATAGGGTGCCTGGTTACATACACCAGAACCAAGGACCAACGGCCCTACACCACTACCCACCACACCCCAATCACCACCCACTACTATTACCACCCCACAACACGGGTGATAACACTCTCATACGTTTCATATGAGATTTTTAACTTTCTGAAGTATTTAGCGATTAAAAGAAATTATTTACCTGAATATCAGATTTAATTACAAATTTCGATTTTATGATTCCATAAGACATTTGCATGATATTTGGTTAAAAAATAAAGAAGTAGTTTAAATTAATATCGCGCAAAGTTTTCAATCGGATATTTTCGATTCTTTAAGATAATTAATTCACAAAGAGCTCAGACCGAATACATTTTTTCAATCGTTCGACACTTTAAAATTATCTCTTGTAGTTAAGTTTAAATGGTATGGAAAATATTCTTCCATCTAATGAATCCTATAGAAAGGCTCAAAATTTATTTCAATGATTCTCTATACTTTATGTTTTTGATATTTTTACTAAAATAGATAAATTTGATGACGATATTTCCCTAATACATTGATAGACATACCTCGGTGGCGGCATATTCATAGAAACTCAGGAATGAAAAACCATTAAACATATTTCTAGTCATGGCCCATTCATTATTGCCTTAGCCATATCCATTTATGGGGATGATTCAAAAAATCAGTGCATCAACAAAAAGAAAGCCGGACCCCGAGAAGTGTTACGAGTAAACCGTAAATGAAGACATAAATAAATAAAAAATTGTAATAAATCAAGTGAAATATTTGAATGATGTTTCACTTGATTTAAAAGAACGACGAAAAGTTCATTTGCGCTTCTCGTAACCTGATCGCTTTTGCGCGCTCAGCATAAGCTGTCAAGGGGGTCGGTTCAAGGACCTAGAAAATTGTGAAACATTCTAAAATCTAAAAATTATTATATATATAAAACATTCCGAAATCTAAATATACCCTTATACTCACAAAGGGGCATATATGTACATTAATATAATGCTATATGCATATGTACATGTATATATATATATTGCATTATTTCAAAGCCTTCTTTTAGTTATATTAAATTAAAATATGCATATGTGTATGTGTGTATGTGTGCAGGTGTATGTATGTATGTATCGACACGACAATGTACAAGGGGATGGATAGATGCAATAATTATTATAAGAAATTAAATTGTGAAATAAGAAAATGAACGAACGATGCACACAGGTAGGTAGGATAAGGACAGAGAAGAAAGGAGAAGAAGGAAAAGGGAAAAGAATCGAAACGATTCAACGAGCACACACGTGAACTTAATGGTTTTGAACGCGCGTAAACCCTTGCGGCGACGCCATGACAACCTTACGTCCGCCGTAAGCAGCTTACGCTCATCCGTACGCACCTACTCTGGCGATTCCTAGGCACGTTAGAAACTACTTACTGAGTTCTTGATCGCTGGCATCGATGTTATATGCAAATAACATCTTTTAAATCAATATCCCTACCTGCAATCCACTAAATACCTTCCTGTAAATCAAAATTAATTTAAAAAACTTGGACAACGAAATATCGTTAGCCAGTGACTGACATATTGCCATAAAACCTGAACCAACATTTTCCTGAAAATATGAGAAATTGTTAAGGTATCGGGCCCTAAATTAAAAATATAAACATATAAAATTCTGGAGTTAGAAAAATCCAGGAATCATTATAAATTCATAAAATGGCCATGAGACGGCCCAGCGTCAAGTATCCGCCTTTTGCGACGAAACGAGGGAAGAATCCACGAAATTAGGGTTACTTTTGGAACAAGTAGGATCCCACGAGACTCGCACGAAAGAATTGCGATGTCTCGTTAAGTATTTGCCCAGTAATAGACGATTTACTTCCAAACCGGAAGTGAATGTGGCAAAAACGAAGCAGCCTGCTTTTCACGGACATTTTCGTTCGTACTCTGAGCGAGCGCCACACTAATCTGTGGTTGCTGCCACCCGACCACTCACTCAGATCAAGCAGCGTGTGGCATGGTCCGCTGGATAGGCGGGCGTCCCACACTGTTACTTTTTTTTTATATTCTTTTTTATTATTTATAGCAGGATCATTTGTTCATTTACATGTATGGGAGTTTTAATTAATGATTAAATAAAATAACCAAATGAACAAATGTAATATATAAATAAATGAACCAAACTGTATGGTTATAAGTGAATACAGTATTATTATATTGTAAATAAGCAAACATAATTGATATTTCATTTTAAATAAATAATTATAATCATTGCCACATTGCAAGTATTATAGATTTTTGATATTACAAGTAAAGATAATTATCATTGTGCCGTAAAATCCATTAGTATTCAACATTACGAATAACTGTATTCATTAAAATGGGTCACTTAACAATAATAAATAGAGGTTGATTTATTGAAATTTCCTTTTTATCATAAAAAAGCGTTACACGACATTCAAGCCTGCCACACAGCTGTCCAATAGGAACCCGCGCCAACGCAGGTAGCACGCACCAGCGGGAGGTGAAATGGGGAAAGGCTTTCTCGTCGTCGTCGCGCGGTGCGTTTTCGCTTTTGAGTGCACATCCATTTTTGAATGCTTCCACGGGACGAAATATGGGACTTTTTGGAATCTGAAAAACATCATCATGATCTCGAAAATGTCAGCTTTTTCCTGATACTGATTTCCAACCCGAAAACGGTCGTAAAAGGGGGAAAAGACCGTGTATAAAATTCTTAATTTATTGATTTAATTGGACTCGATCGCGGTCGCTAATTGAGGCGCGCGCATATTAATTAAAGGGGGGAATTAATAGAGAGGTGGAAAACCGAGGTAACGTGCACGGTTGCTGATCCACAAATTTTATGACAGGCGCGCTGCCCAAAAAGGTGAGAGCACGGCTCGACACCAGGGCATTTGATTTATTAATTCGAGACCTCGGGCTCGAGTATGTTCACCTGCATCTCACGATCAGGTGAACAACTTTGAGAACCAGGTCGTCTATGCTTCCCGGTCCTCCCTTAGCGGTTAGGGATTTTTTGGATCGACCTTTTCAAAATTAATTCTAGGTTTGCTTTCCTTTTTTTTAAAAAAGAAAAATTTACGTGGGGTTTTTCCTTTTGATGGAGAATAGCAAGCAATTAGCTCGAGAAAAATTACTAGATTCTGGTCAACTCGGGACGTGAGTATCCGTGCACTCACAAAAAGTGAGACTCGGAGAAAGCTCCCAACCTTGCATATTTTTGACGTCGAGCAGTGTCGGAGCCCTGAGAGCACTTCACTATCACGGCGTTCCCTTATCTTTCTAAACTTCCATTGAGTCAACCAAAATCTAATACGGTTTTGAATATTTATTCAGGGGAGAAAAAGCAAATGATGACTTTGTCAGGAGCATATGCTCATAATTTCCAAAATTTGGAACTGACACACACTGATGCTTTGTAACTGGTAAAATTTTTCAAATTAAGGGTGAGGCGCGAAATTCAAAGATTAAGGTATTCTCGGGCTAACTAATCTGGCAGAGTAAGCCATTCCTTGATCCAAAAGGTCAAAAGGAACTTTATTTTCAGGTGTAGGGACAATTCCCCAAAATTAGAACGTGTTTTTGTTCGTGACGCGTTTGCGCGAAATTATTCAAAATGAGAATTAATTAAAATTTCCCTATGCTCTTAGATTCGAAATCTCAAGATTGGAATCACGGACTATAGTCGCGAGGACGCGCCCATTTTGCTTTGCTCTCTCAAAAAACTTGTATATCCTGAGTTTTATTCGGTATTCTTGCTCGTTAAATTAAGAATTACACTTCGCGAAATTTTCACCCTTCGTGTGACCCACACGTAGACTTTAAAGGAGCATCTTGACCTAAGATAGGGCAAAGTTGCCACATATAAATTTAGAAAATCGTTTTAATTAAAAATAGTAGATATAAAATTGAAACTCAGACTTGAAGAGCGAAACTTTTGGCTCGGATAGGCAAAAATTCGTGTTGAAAATAAGTAAATATTAATAAAATTAAAATTCCAAGAGTCCAAATGTTTCAACTGGCGCCCAACGTGGGTCACGAAGGTTATTAAATTTGAAAATTTCTTGAAAATATTATCATTTCGTGTTTAAATAAAATGTGTTTTGTTATACCGGGTGGTCATCTCTTGCATGATCGTGACGTTTTGTAAGGTATTCCTGGTAAAATTGTCGCACTTGTGAGTCCGAAATAATTCGCCACCGGGTGCATGAATTTTATTTCAATTTAAAATATATTATAAAGGTGAAGAAAAATAGATTCACCTCCAAAATCCTAGTGTCAACAGTCAAAAGCCAGGTTGACGTCACTCAGCTGACTTTGACGTTTGACGCTGTGTACTAGCACGTGTTGCCGGACAGTGAGCGCGAGGGTGAATGCCCTGCGAAATGAACAAAGAGACAAATAGGTCTCACCTTAGCAGAGAAAACGATGGAAATAATACTTCAATTTAAAATTATATTTCTTTTCGATTTCGAAATAAGTTCTCTGTTCCAGATTGAATAAAATCTAACAGGGAATAAAAATAAAAATTGATGATTTTTCTTTTAACAACCATTAATAGATTATTAATGATTAATGGTATGTGAATATTTTTTCTGATTAATAAATTTTCTTTTTTATTTAAACAAATTGGAAATTGATTTTGGACGATAAAAATTTTTTTAAAGGAATTACGTGGATTTCTGGGTTTAATAAATTTCTATACAAAATTTTCAAAAAATCATGCTGCGAAAATTGTTCCACTTCTGGAATTATTAAAAAAGGGTGTAAAATGGACATGGAATGAGCACCTGGAGAGAGCCTTCAACGAAATAAAATCATAATTTAGTAGCTCTGTCTTATTAAATTACCCAGAAATTAAAAAACCATTTTATTTACAAACAGATGCCAGTGACGTTCCTGAAAACGTGCAAACTTCTGAGTGGACGACTAACAAGGTGGACAATGGCTATCCAAGACCATTTTACGAAATATGGAAAACCGTCCAAAATAGTAACTGACCATGGGACGCAATTCACGTCCCCCGTCTGGTCGGAGTTTTTAAAAGAACAAGAAATACAACCGGCGTTTTCTTCAATAAGACATCCACAAAGTAATATTGTCGAGAGAATACACAGGGAATTGTCCAGGTTTTTCAGATCTCTCATTGGAGAGAATCATGGATCGTGGTGGAGCTGGATCAGCATTATTCAAAGTTGTATGAATGAGACTTACCACGAGACCCCTGAGTTTACTCCAATTGAATTACATCTTAATAAAAAACCAAAACGAGCCTGGGAAAATTGGCTTAATTTTCCTCCCAATAATTCAAAAAGGAATTATGAGAGAAAGATAGAATTGGCTCGAGAAAATATCTCTAGGAAAGGTAAAAACAGAGTTTCAAAATTTAATGAAGCTCATCGTTTAATCACGTTAAAGAAAGGAGACTCAGTCCTAGTAAAGGCAATTAATGAGTCAGACCCAACAAAGAAACTCTTCAAAAAGTTTTTGCAGATTAATGAGGGTCCATACGAAATAAAAAAGGAGGTTCGACCTGGAACCTTCATTTTGTGGAACCCCGAGTCCAAAGAAGAAAGAGGGATGTTTCACTCACAAGATTTAAAAATTTACAAAAAGAGAGAAGCTGACTGAGGAAATTGAAGAAACCGAACCTAACAATGTCGAAAAAAAATGACTACGTCATTTAAATTTTGTATATATATTTTAAGGATAGCCATAACTGGATATGATTAAGCTTAGAATAATTTAAACTATAATTAAAGGTACACTGAAAACTTAAATTAATATTTTCTTCTTACTTTTAATATTTACCATATAAATAAGGGCCATTTTGAACCTTAAGGCGGTTGGTTAATAAAAAAATAAAAAAAAATGAAATTTTATGAAAATCACAAAAATAAAATAATAATAATAAGGTGGATCAAAAATTACTGGTCATTCGCGCTTGCAAATATGCATGTGTAAATATTAGGAATAGTTTATCGTTATTAATAATTAAATAGGCATGTTAGAAAACCAAGAAATTTGGAGATTGCATAAGCACTGAAAAGTGGGGCATACAACTAATGAGTAAAGCTCGTCACGCTACAAAACATGCTTCTCTGAGGATTTTAAAAGAGTTGGCTCTTCTGAGATTGAAATTGGTTTAAATAGTTTCGCAAAGGAAAATTTGACTTATTTTTTTTTACAAGGTGATTAAATTCACATCAAAATAAAAAGTAGAAATAAATACGTGTTTTTCTTTCTTGGTCTCTTTCAAACCAAATATTATAAAATAGTGGCTGAAATGAACCAAAGCGACTTGTCTTCAAATTAAGTCTATTTTGCGAATAGCCAACTATTCCTTGTAACCTCTAAATACTAATTGCCTTCCTTGCGCGCTCATTCTGTGATGGCAAATTGCCGTGAGTGCTTCTATTATTTGTGTCTCCAGAAACTCCATGTGAGTACACGTTCCATTTTAGTTATCGTAAATACAGTGGGATCACTCGCAATTTATGTCTGCTCATAATATCCCACATTTTTTTTGTCTCAGCCCCGTGTTTGGAATATTAGATTTCGTGCATGGAACGGTGGACGCACGCGCGCTCTCCTAATTCAAGTCGCATGATTTCTCTTTTACAGACTTAGATATGTCTAGTCCGGCCCTGTCTAGTCTTGAGGCGCGAGATTGTGGCATCCAGCTGCGGGATCGACACCTGGCGCCCCACCTGCGTAACTTTGAGGTGGTAAACCCTTCCGGGACTACGATCTCCGAGGAGAGGATCCATACGATGCCCCACAGACTATCGGAGCCCCCTACCAGGAAGGTGAGCGTCCAGACGGGCAGGTTTGGGCCCACTTCTAAGAAGGGCATTTTGAAGTGCATATCTATTAAGTACCCTTCAGCGGCGTGTCTTGAGAGACTGGCGAAGCGACGGACAAAACCCAGTATCACCAACTGCGAGGTGGTGACGTCGAACTTTAAAAAGGGGTTCTGCTCTTGACTCCTCGACAGGATGAAGCTCCAGGATGGAGAAGATCCTTTGTTCAAAAGAATAGTCGAGAATGTGTACGCTAGGTTGTATGGCCCAGACTGGGACGAAATTTCAGCCACGCTTCAAATAAATCCTTAAATTTAAACCTTTCCTGTGAGTTTTTATTTGGCATGGCGCATGCTCCTGTGGATACAGTTTGTCAGTTCCTTTCTGTTGGGCATTGTCTCCTTGTCAGGTTCCGATGGTGTGGAGTTGCTCCTGGTGGCCCCAATTCTCTTCTTCACTCGGGTTTTTTTTTCTTGTTTGTATAGGTAAAATCCACGAAATGGCCACACAACTCTGGACGGGAGCCGAAGGTGAACTTGCCACTGAGCGAGACCAGATACCCACCCAGGGCTTAGAGGTGGGCCAATGCTAACAAGTTCTGCCTGTGTCGGCATACAGCCCTTCCGACTTTACCGTGTGGCTGCGCAATAATCAGGAGGAGTATCTGTCCCTCATGAGCGAGCTGCGGGAAATTTACATGGCAAAACCAGACTGGCTCAGGCTCAGAGACGCGGATTTTTCGAGGCACATTCCGGTGGCATACATTGACAGAGATGATTGGATAGGCAGGGGGTACGTTGCCATGGAACTGGCAGATAATCAGTGTGTCCTCTACGATGCAGACGACGGCTCCTTTGATTTCATTGATGTGGGCAGTGTGTTTCGTTTAGGCGTCGACCACGCGTCGGTGCCCGCTTTCTGCTCCAGGGTGGCCGTGGCCGGCGTCCGGCCCAGGGCTGAACCGATGTGGAGTCGGCAGGTATGTTCGGCCACTAGAGAGAGGATCATGAACTCTTCCCTTTTCATTCAGGTGGAAATGATCCGCGAGGAGACTGTCGTGGCTCAGGCTAGGTGTGAGGCGGATGGTTTCTTTCTGGATGCGTGGTTGATCTTCAACAATTTCGCTCGACCCTGTAATAATAGGGTAACACTGTATCCCCACCTGGAGGAGGAACAGGATGTCCTGTAATAAACTTGTTTATGAACAAAGTTTTTTTTTAACATTATTATTACCTAAGTTAAGAAAGCCCTGCCTCGTGGCTTAATAGACATAAGAATAGGCAGACTTACACACAAGTTTACAATTAAGTAGCATAATTTAAGCCAATTAAAAATAAAATACTAAATAAAAAACAGAACAAAAACAAATAATAATAAAAAAAAGACGGAGACGGAAAGAGTGCAAGGTTGGTTTGGGTTGACTTTTTCCTCTCTCTCCCTCTTTTTTTTATACATATATATATATATATATATATATATATATATATACATCAAGAAAAACCTCCTCTTGGAAACAAAAAAATCCCTCATGAGAAGGAGATTATTTCGTTTGGTGGGGCGTTAAAATGGTTGGCTATGATCACCACAACACAAAAACGTTTTTTTTGCTTTAACCAAGAAAATAATAAAATAATCATATGATCATAATAAGAGGGTATGAAAATTATTATCTATTCACATCTTTATTGTTTTTTTTTAATTGAATGAATTTTATTATTATTATTATTATTAATTTATTGTTAATACTAATATCATTAACTTGATTATTACCATAGATTTAAAATACAATTATGACCTAGTGATAAGAAATTATCATCATATATATTATTAATTCTTATGTTATTTGTTAAGATCTTGGAAATTGACAACAAAATAATAATAGCATGATCTAAATAGAATGATAAAAAAAAAATTAGCGAGTAATCATTCTCATCTTTATCTTTATTCTTATTTTATTGAAAATTAAATAAACACTAAAATACAAAAAAAAAAAAAATAACGGAAAACACAAAAATAAATATACATTTTTTTTATATATATATTAATTTTGTCCTTTTATTAGATCTTGAATTTAAGCATTGATTAATAATTATTGTATAAAGAATAGCACATTCATGCCTAAAATACAAGCCAGAGAAACGAATTGATCCTTCTCGAGCAAAGGATCACTTCGTTTGGTGGGGCGTTGAGACGGCCCAGCGTCAAGTATCCGCCTCTTGCGACGAAACGAGGGAAGAATCCACGAAATTAGGGTTACTTTTAGAACAAGTAGGTTCCCACGAGACTCGCACGAAAGAATTGCTATGTCTCGTTAAGTATTTGCCCAGTAATAGACGATTTACTTCCAAACCGGAAGTGAATGTGGCAAGAACGAAGCAGCCTGCTTTTCACGGACATTTTCGTTCGTACTCTGAGCGAGCGCCACACTAACCTGTGGTTGCTGCCACCCGACCACTCACTCAGATCAAGCAGCGTGTGGCATGGTCCGCTGGATAGGCGGGCGTCCCACACTGTTACTTTTTTTTATATTCTTTTTTATTATTTATAGCAGGATCAGTTGTTCATTTACATGTATGGGAGTTTTAATTAATGATTAAATAAAATAACCAAATGAACAAATGTAATATATAAATAAATGAACCAAACTGTATGGTTATAAGTGAATACAGTATTATTATATTGTGAATAAGCAAACATAATTGTTATTTCATTTTAAATAAATAATTATAATCATTGCCACATTGCAAGTATTATAGATTTTTGATATTATAAGTAAAGATAATTATCATTGTGCCGTAAAATCCATTAGTATTCAACATTACGAATAACTGTATTCATGAAAATGGGTCACTTAACAATAATAAATAGAGGTTGATTTATTGAAATTTCCTCTTTATCATAAAAAAGCGTTACACGACGTTCAAGCCTGCCACACAGCTGTCCAATAGGAACCCGCGCCCACGCAGGTAGCACGCACCAGCGGGATGTGAAATGGGGGAAAGGCTTTCTCGTCGTCGTCGCGCGGTGCGTTTTCTCTTTTGAGTGCACATCCATTTTTGAATGCTTCCACGGGACGAAATATGGGACTTTTTGGAATCTGAAAAACATCATCATGATCTCGAAAATGTCAGCTTTTTCCTGATACTGATTTCCAACCCGAAAACGGTCGTAAAAGGGGGAAAAGACCGTGTATAAAATTCTTAATTTATTGATTTAATTGGACTCGATCGCGGTCGCTAATTGAGGCGCGCGCATATTAATTAAAGGGGGGAATTAATAGAGAGGTGGAAAACCGAGGTAACGTGCACGGTTGCTGATCCACAAATTTTATGACAGGCCCGCTGCCCAAAAAGGTGAGAGCACGGCTCAACACCAGGGCATTTGATTTATTAATTCGAGACCTCGGGCTCGAGTATGTTCACCTGCATCTCACGATCAGGTGAACAACTTTGAGAACCAGGTCGTCTATGCTTCCCGGTCCTCCCTTAGCGGTTAGGGATTTTTTGGATCGACCTTTTCAAAATTAATTCGAGGTTTGCTTTCTTTTTTTTTAAAAAAGAAAAATTTACGTGGGGTTTTTCCTTTTGATTGAGAATAGCGAGTAATTAGCTCGAGAACAATTATTAGATTCTGGTCAACTCGGGACTTGAGTATCCGTGCACTCACAAAAAGTGAGACTCGGAGAAAGCTCCCAACCTTGCATATTTTTGACGTCGAGCAGTGTCGGAGCCCTGAGGGCACTTCACTATCACGGCGTTCCCTTTTCTTTCTAAACTTCCATTGAGTCAACCAAAATCTAATACGGTTTTGAATATTTATTCAGGGAAGAAAAAGCAAATGATGACTTTGTCAGGAGCATATGCTCATAATTTCCAAAAGTTGGAACTGACACGCACTGATGCTTTGTAACTGGTAAAATTTTTCAAATTAAGGGTGAGGCGCGAAATTCAAAGATTAAGGTATTCTCTGGCTAACTAATCTGGCAGAGTAAGCCATTCCTTGATCCAAAAGGTCAAAAGGAACTTTATTTTCAGGTGTAGGGACAATTCCCCAAAATTAGAACGTGTTTTTGTTCGTGACGCGTTTGCGCGAAATTATTCAAAATGAGAATTAATTAAAATTTCCCTATTCTTAGATTCGAAATTATTCGGTATTCTTGCTCGTTAAATTAAGAATTCCACTTCGCGAAATTTTCACCCTTCGTGTGACCCACACGTAGACTGTAAAGGAGCATCTTGACCTAAGATAGGGCAAAGTTGCCACATATAAATTTAGAAAATCGTTTTAATTAAAAATAGTAGATATAAAATTGAAACTCAGACTTGAAGAGCGAAACTTTTGGCTCGGATAAGCAAAAATTCGTGTTGAAAATAATTAAATATTAATAAAATTAAAATTCCAAGAGTCGAAATGTTTCAGCCAAGTCAACAAAAAATTCTCACTTGGCAACAGACGAAAGAAATTTCGAAGCTACCAAGTATTTGGCGAGTCCAGTGTCAGCACAAATTCCTTTCCCATGGAAATCACGCCACTTACAAATAATTCTAAGTCATCATTATTCCCCACCTGAATAACATCGATGCAAGTCGACGAGGTAAATTAATTCGAAATCAAAATTGCAGTCTGATGAGCTTCTTACTCCGGGTAAGAACTCTAGAGAGCAAAACACGGATCTTTGCTTTTGCCCGTCCGCGGTTCGGAACAAACGTGTTGTCAGGAATCGACAAAGTTGGTTAAAGTACACACCCTTGGGCGGACGTAAATAATTTCAAAATCTTTCCTCCGACGAAAGCCGTTCTCGGGGTTGTCGCGCTAAAAAATATCTATCGTATTTTGACCACTACGCTTCGCGCCAAAATAATATTTTGAGTGCGTCTGTGGTCGGTCAGCCGCAAGAGTTGATTGTGCGCGCACAGCCTGGCGCTGAAAAACAAAAATTCCGAAAAATAATCCTGTCGTCGAACCTCAAAACGACGAGAAGATATTTTTCGAGGAGCCGTATTAAGATTATAAGCAATTAAAAGTGGAGAAAGAAAACAATTTAAAAGCACTGTTTTCTTTCTGGTTCAAAGCCATCCGCCTTTTAATTTTTATAAAATTAACAAGGCCAGAGTGTCGAAAGTTCGTGCGTGTGTGCTTGTTGCGACCGCGTGCAATTGGTGAAAAGGACAAACAAGAGTGACTAGTTTTAGTCACGCCCAACAAAGTTTTTTTTGAAGCCCAGTGGGTCAGGAAAATTAAGGGTGACGTCGAAGGCAGCCTTCTTCTCCAGCCCTTATCCTACCGACTGGTAGAATTAATAACTTCGGACTGGTAAGCTGTATCGTACGATTTTAGAAACTATTTTGTTTATAATAAATTATAGTCAAACCTTCCGATCGAAATTCACCAAAATAAATTTCAGCACTCTTTCAAAATTTTCATTCGGTAGCAAGTCAGGATTAGGGAAAAACACCGGGAAGCGATCCCGCTTATAAATAAAAAAGGGACACGAAAGTGTCCTACAATTTGGACGACCTCCGCGTACACCTTGTCATCTTTGAAATAAATTTTGATATATTATTTATAATATTAATTATTTATTTATTTCCCACACCTACCATCCGTACGTGACAAGAAGAAGGTCAGAGTCGGAAAAAGATTTCAACCAAAAAACTGATAGCTTTAGAAGGTGATCATTTTAATATTTCATACAATTTGTATTGCTTCCAATTACTGACAAGGAACCTTCAGGTAGGTGCCCCCTCCGATTTTCTTGGTGGTCACATATGTTGTAGTACTTGAAAAACTAAGTGACACATATTTTTCCTTATGTAACCAGCCCTGAAAAAGGTGGTACCAAATACCGATCTAATTATTTCAAATTTCCGAATTGGTTTCGTTGTAAAAGATTCTGTTATTATATGTGAAATAATTAGATGGGTATTTGGTACCACCATTTTTAAAGGTGGTTTTCACCCCCTAAAACCCGATGGGGCACATAAGTAAAAATACATGTCATTTAGTTTTTCAAGTGACTACGAAGAAAATCAGAGGGGGACACCTACCTAAGGTTCCTTGTGAGTCGTAAGGACAACATAATATGCCGTGCCGTTGCATTTCAGACATTTTTCGTGATAAATTGATCGAATAAGGTTAAAAGGGCCGTAGAAGACAGGAGAATTTAGTGAAGAAAGTCAGAAGCACGTTGACACATAAAATAAACGACCTTAATAAGCAGAGGAAGAAGAAAGGTTTGTTAAATAGGATTCATTTTAAAGGGTTTTGCTAATTTATAGGGCTTTTCGCAAATTTCAACATATTTCTAGACAATTGTAGGGGATCAATTTAATTAAATTTCAAGATATTTCAAAGTTTTGAAGTAATTTTAGAGATTTCAGCTAATTTCTAGAAAACTTTTGGAAATAAAATTAATTTCATTTTAATGTAAGAGATGGGGAAGGAATTTCACGGATATAAGGAATACATAGGATTTCTAATAACTTATGAAGTTATTAGAAGAAAAGAATTACTTTTGTGAAATTGAAATGACCACCCTATTAGACATATTTACTCAAACACTTTCTGATATAGATATTTTTCTATTTTCACAGATAACGCTGACACAGATTCCGATGATGATTAAAGTTCTGTCATTCGGAAATTGGCGTTATAGCATGAGAAAATATATGTATAGAATATTACAGAAAATATTATGCATATTCACATATGAATAATATAATATAATATATTATCACTATTAGATTATCGTTTATTGTATTATAACGGGTGACCTCCGCTGAAACGTCAAAAGGAAATTGAACTTATCAAAGCGGACCCGAGGACTCGGGATTACCCTCGGTGTCACCTGCGTTACTAAGGCGGCTTCTAATATGAGCGCCTGGCGTCTCTCGACGCCATATTTATAAAAGCAATGACCCTGAAAATAAGAGAACTTAGCATGCAACAAAAGCGAAGCCAAGCAAGGGCTCCGGCTAGGGTGGATGTGAATTCGGGAGTCCGGATCAGGTAGAGGTTGGAAGGTTAAGGAAAGGAACCTTAACCTAAAAACAGAAGCTCTTGTGCAAAAAAAAGAAAAAAAAAAAATTAAAATAAATCAAGCAGCGTATAACATTAATTTGTGCTACAATTTATTTATTCATTGGGCAAAGGCCCTGGCTCGATATAAATTCAAACAGCGAAAGTAAGTTCGATACAAAAGGAAAAAGAATTGCAGAGCTCTGAGAGCCTGAGAGCCACGGTTTACCAGAATAAAAGTTTCAATTTAGCCCGGAATGAAGTCTCAAAAACTCACCGGTGATCTGGCCGCGATCTCGCGCCTTACTTCGTCCAAATCGAAGTCCTTCACGTCCATTACGGGGAAAGATAAGACTTAATAAATTGTTTTGCCGTTTTGGCTGGTTCTCACCCGGATCGCAACGACAGAATAAAGCTGCGCGCCAGAGGTGTCGCGTTGTTTTATTACATCAGCTGGAACGGCCAGCGCACGCGCATGAAGCTCAGGTTTGCGCGGGCGACTCGTCTTGTGAGGACGACGGCGCCAGGCAACCAATGAGCTGAAGCGTCTATCGGTCAGCTTGCCCCATTGGCTTAAAACGTAGAGGGGTGCGTTTAAACTACGTAGAGTTAGTACTGCACAAAAAAGCAGTTACAAGTAGACAAGGCTTACACATAATTTATAATATAATTTCTAATTGTTCCATCTCGCCATGCCCATCCTTATTTTATTTATAATTATGATGGTGCGACGTTGTTGGAAACTATGGGCTGCAGCACGTGGTCGTTTCAGATGCCATGCCTGCTGGGTGATGCCCTCTGTGGCTTGCCTGTGAACCCCTCTGCGTGCGATGGTAACACAGCGATCTCTTTGGCGGCGCCTTTCAAACTGGTGTTTTTCAATGAAACAAAATAAAAAAAGAAAACGGCCAGAAAAACAGTAAAAAAAATAAAAGAATTTTATAAGCAGCTCTCAGACTATCCCTGACAGTTTTGAGTTTTAATTAAAAGGTGGCTTGGGCTCGATCCTGTCGTTGCCGGTCGAGGTAAAAAAAGTTAACGTAATTTACCACGTTACAACACCCCCCGGCCAGACCGGAAACGACCCCCCAAGTCTCCAAGACCACACTCCGGGCCGACCGACCAATTACTATGTCCAGAAAAACAAAAGGATAGGCAAACCCGTGGCCCAGGCTGTCTGAGAGCGTGCTTTAATACTTAAAATTAGTGCAAACTTACGAGCTAGGAATACCAAAAAAAAAGGCATAAAGAAAGATAAAAAAAAGTTAGAAAAGAAGAGAGAAAATAAATATGCGGCAGATCGCTGTTTGCGATGCCGAGGACGAGCCTCAATAACTAGGTCAAGAGCTACTATCTTATGGGTTCTAGGGATAGGCCAAGGAATCAAACTCTCCATATACCATAATTTTCAGGTTTTAATATGGCGCCTTGCGCCTATGGGCCATGCACCCTGTACAAAGGAGTAGACAAACAAAAAAAAGGTCTACTAGTGGCGCCTAGACAGGACGCCAGCGCTGGATGAGTGCCGCAATTCGGCGCTCACGGACCTTCCGTCCAGACCTCCGCCCGCGGCGTCGTCTCCTAGGGGCCGGTTGAGCCTCCTCTGGCTCCTCCGGTTCCTCCAGCTCCTCCTGGCTCTGTGATGGGGGCTCCCCCTCTGAGAAAGGTGGCCAATCGAGGACCTCGTCCTGGAATGAGGACAGCCACCTGGCGAGTCGGTCCTCTGGGTCGCTTTCCTCTAGGTAGGTGGGTTCAGACGGGCCCACCACCCTGTCCCACCATGGTAGGCTTGACCACTCCCAGATGTCCCGGGGGACTACGGTCGGCCGGGGCCGAAACCAGAGCAGGGGATCAACCCCGACCACCCGCAGCGCCCCGGTCACCGGGTCGGTGACGAGGTCCATTGCCCCCTCATCGTTGGGGACGAAAATCCCTCTGGAGGCGTCTATTGGCTGTGGGTGAGAAAATAAAGGAAAATCAGCCGATTATCAGGCGATTCGTGCTCGCATGCAGGACAACAACAATACAATTCAACTCACATGGATGGACAAGGACGAACAGTTCCCCTTGGACAATATCCACCACCTCATTAAAACAACTATAAGGTATCCGAGGACGCTAATCGGAAGCAGCGGCCTCTAGATACGGCTTGAGGTCTTTGGTGTCCGCGCGGCCGACCGATTCGCCTCTAACATTCACGAGTTCGTAAATGTTTCGCGAGATCACTTTCGATACCGTGAATACGCCGTTAAATTTATTGGTGAGCGACGCGGTTATCCCTTTATTCGCGGAAGAAAGCGTACGGTCTCGCCGAAGAACGCGGTCACCGACTTGGTAGGTGCGCGGGCGTACTCGGAGATTATACGCGTGCGCCTGCTTATTATGGGCAGCATCTAAGTGTCTCTTCATGAGGTCTCTTAAGGCTTCGAGCCTTTTGACTCTCTCGGACCAGTTGTCGACATTCCCGGGACGAGGGGGTTCTGATGAAACAGACTCGAGTTTTTCATGAAGAGTGCCCTGGGGCAGTGGATCTCGGCCGAAATTTAAGAACGAGGGCGAGGTTTTTAAGGACGAATGATGCGCGGTGTTAAACGCGAAGCGGAAGTCGTTTAGGTGGACATCCCATTTGCGCTGCGTCTCCTTGATAAACGAGATTATCATCGTCTTTAATACTCGGTTGATTCGTTCGACCGGGTTCGCTTGCGGGTGGTATGGCGGCGTCTTAACGCGCTTGATCGCGTACTCGTGACAAATTTGGTCCACGACTTTGTTGCAAAATTCGGTGCCGTTGTCCGTAAATAAAAACTTCGGCGTACCCCAGCGAGTTATAACCAGGTCTTTAAATGCCCTGGTAATTGTCGCGCCATTCGCGTTTCTCAGTGGCAGGACTTCTATCCACCGCGTGAAAAAGTCCTGGAAAACAAGGACATAGCGGTGCTGAGCGGATGAGGGCGTATAAGGGCCCATAATATCCGCGCCAACCATAAGCCATGGCTCTTCGATCACCCTGTGGCCCATCTCACCAGCAGGTTTCGCCTGCTCTACCTTGCAGCGTTGGCAAATATCGCAGACTCTAACGTACTGCGCAACGTCGTGGTAGAAACCCGGCCAGTAGTAACGGGTGGCGAGACGATGGTAGGTTTTATCCACCCCTAAATGTCCCGCTTGAGGCTGATCATGCGCCTCAGCCAGAGCTGCAGCATGATGCTCTCTAGGGAGGACCATCTTCCACGAATCTAAATCTGGGAGGATGGGATCGAGCCATTTGTTCGCGCGGTGGTGGTATAAGAGTCCGTTCTCTATTTTCCACGTGGGGAACGCGCTCGGATTCTTCTGAACATCCGAGAGGCGCTTGAGATACCAAGCGTCCTCGGTTTTGTCCATTGTGGCGACCTCTTCAGGACTATCTAAGTCCTGGTCGAGCCGTGATAGGAAGTCCGGCACGACATTTAAGGCCCCCTTTCTGTACTGAACCTCGAAGTCGTACTCTAGGAGACTTAATGCCCAACGGGCTAATCGCCCAGTCGGGTCTTTTAGTGACCTGAGCCATCGAAGGCTACTATGGTCCGTTACGACCGTGAAACGGAATCCTTCCAGGTATTCACGGAACTTTTTGATTGCCCAGACGACGGCTAAGCATTCCTTCTCGGTCACCGAGTAGTTACGCTCGGCGGCTGAAAGGGAACGGCTGGCGTAAGCGATTACACGCTCTGCGCCTTCTATCGTCTGGGTCAGTACTGCTCCAACTCCAGTGGAGCTTGCGTCCGTTTGTAAGGTGAACGGGCGCGTGAAGTCGGGGCGAGCAACTACTGGCGCTGTAGTTAAGGCGGTTTTAATTGCCTCAAATGCAGCCTCCTGCTCTTCCTGCCAATCAAAGGGCTGCGCTTTCTTTAATAAACGGAAAAGGGGCTCTGCTACTGTCGCAAAGTTCGGTATAAAGCGCCGATACCAACCAGCCGAACCTAGAAAACTCCGAAGTTTGCGGATGTTTCGCGGCGCTGGCAAGTCCAAAATAGGGGCCAGCTTGCTTGGATCAACCTTGACGCCCTCGTTGTTAATGAGGAACCCAAGGTACCTGATCTCACTTCGGAAGAATAGGCATTTATCGGGGTTTACTGAGAGACCAGCAGCAGCGAGTCGATCTAATACCTCTTTTAACCATTTGAGGTGATCTTCGAAGGTTTCGCTCACTACTATGACGTCGTCTAAATAGGCGAACGCATGAGGTTCCAATTCCGGGCCAATGACTTTGTCGATTAGACGCTGGAACGTCGCAGGGGCGTTGGTAAGTCCAAAAGGCATGCGAGTAAATTGGAAAAGACCGCGCCCTGGTACCGTGAACGCGGTGAGTTCCTTACTCCTCTCATCTAGTGGTACCTGATGGAAGGCCTGGTCCAGGTCAATCGTGCTAATATAATTAGCTTTCTGGAGTTTGTCCAGGATGTTTGTCATTGGCGGAAGAGGATAAGCGTCCTTCTTTGTGACTCGATTTATTTCCCTGAAGTCGATGCACAGACGATAAGTGCCATTCGACTTCCTTGCCATAACAACCGGTGAGGACCAAGCTCTATTAGATGGCTCAACTAATTTTTGTTCAATTAGCTTGTCCATCAGCTTGTTCATCTCGTCCATCACAGCGGGAGACCGAACATGGTACTTCTGCTTGATGGGCGGATGGTCACCCACATCAATGGTATGTTTGGCAAGGTGGGTAGCACCCAGTTCCTTTTTTGAAACCTTTAACTCGCGCTTAAGGAAATCCTCTACCAGGGCCATTTGTGTCTTGGTGAGTTCCTTAATCGCGGCGCACCCATCGTCGTCTATCCGCGCCAAGTTAGACAATAAGTCTATAGTGGCTGTGCGGTAAACTTCGTCGTCGTAAGCCATACGAATAACGTTGGCGTTGCCATCCACAATTAATCTAAATTGTCGAATGGCATCCATGCCCAGAACACATTGGTACTTAAAATTCGGTACCACTTTGTATTCTACGCACTTTTGGACGACATCTAGGGTGCTAGGTAGCGCCACTTGCCCTAAAACTGACTCTATGCTACCATTCGGGAATAGAATAGCTTTAACTTCAGAGGGTTTAATCTCTTGGTTAAATTCTGCGGCTAATTCTATCCCCTCTTTACCCAGAATGGATTTCGTGGAACCCGAGTCCACTAGCGCGTCGAGTTCTCTGTTGGCGATTTTTAATTTCACGAAAAATCGTGTGCCTTGTTCATAAAATTTTAAGGCTGCGCAATCGTTTTCCGAGAACTTATCGGAATCGAGATATACGCGTGATTCGCCAGGCGACATACGCGCCCCCTCCCCGCCAGAATACGATAAGGGCGAGAAAAATGGAGTAACAGAGTACTCATTAGAGACGCTGGTAGCAAGGTCTAATAAAATTGGGCTAGTTTCAGCGCTGACCTTTAGCGCTGAGCCCGTTTCGCGTTTCCCGGAGGCTTTTTGGAAGCTTTACACTCCGGTGTAGGGCAATCCGGGGTTCTATATCCTGTACGACCACATTTGTAGCAAAATATTTGCTGTTTCTTTGTACATTGCATTGTACTGTGGTCGTGAGGTGCAGGTATGCTATAAGAAAGGCAATTCCTGCATATAATTGTCGCCGAAGTAGATGGCGCTTGAGAAATTGCATCTACATTTATTTTTGCCGCGTTTTCTTCACGCTTGTTTGCCGAGGAAAGTCTTTGTGCGTAGTTTTTGTTAGTCTTTTTACCCGGCCTAGGGCTTTTTTGCCTAGGTGGGCTATGTGACATTGCGTCGCATCTCACTGTCCGAGGGGGTGAATGTTTTTTTTCACTAGGAATATTTTCCTCTTCGAAATTTGCGTCCATCGCTGCCAAACTCGCCTTCGTGTTCCGAGTTTCTTCGCCCTTATACGC
This sequence comes from Diplolepis rosae, assembly GCA_030998225.1. Lineage (NCBI taxonomy): Eukaryota > Metazoa > Arthropoda > Insecta > Hymenoptera > Diplolepididae > Diplolepis > Diplolepis rosae. The sequence continues at coordinate 473,491 of JAPYXD010000169.1, forward strand.
GAATTCTGGTAAGAATGACGTTTCCGGCGCAGGGGGTGGTTTGTAATCGCGGATGGTTGCCCATTCCGCTTCCCAATCTTTACCCAGCTGCGCGAGTTCCTCGAAATCGGCGATATCCTTGCGCTTTATTACGCGCCTAAATTCTGGTGTCAACCCCCTATGAGCATTATTAAGTTGCTCTTCAACCGAGTATGGACCGTCTAACATGGCGTATAAACCTAACAGGCAAGTTAGATAGTCTTCAATTTTTTCTTTCGCGCCTTGAGTGCGCGCGCGGATTTGATCTCTTACACGGCGGTCAAAATTATCGTCGCCAAATCGACTTCTGAAAGCTGCTCTAAATGTGGACCATGATGTCCATTGCGACTTCTTCAGCCGATACCATTGTAGAGCGACACCTGTCAGCAGCAATGGTAGTGCGCTTATTAATTCAATATCCGTGAGTGGAGAAAAAATTCTGCACTCGTCTACTCGCGTTAAAAAATCTTCCGCGCTTGCCTTAGATGAGCCATTAAATTTTAAATTCCATTGGCGCACTACTTTACCGACGTCCCTATTTAATTCAACACGAGTGTTGGTACCTCGCGAATTATGATTATAGGGGTTGGTAGGCGCGGAATTAAAATTTTGCTCCTCATCTGACGTTATTTGCGGAATTCGCGTCGAATTATACACATTTGCGCCACCATTATTGTGTGGCGCATAGGGGTTGAAATTACTATGAATATTAGGGGTTGACTCCCCCATGTAGTCGAAACTTTGTTGCGCGACAAAAGGTATAACGCGACGTGGAACAAAAGGCGGTGATTCCGTCGTTAAGTTACTTAAAATAGTTGTGCTCGGGGCCTGGTGCGCAACAGGTACGAACCTGGATGCATTTTCGAAATGAGATGCAACGGGCCCTGGGTAGGATGCGGTGTACGCCTGTGAATATGGTGCGTATGACGCGCCTGCGCAGGTCGTAATTGTCGACGTGGTCGTCGCGGTGGAGGTAGCGTGGGCGTGGGTGGTAAACGCAGTCGTGCCTAAAATGTTCGATAAGTCCGACGGTTTTTTAGATACCGTTTGATCATCGCGTATTTGCGGTTGTGACGCGTCCAGTGTGTCATCTGCATCCCACGGTATATTAATATCGCCTGCTCTCTTTTTAATATATCGAACTACGCGATCTCTTAAAATTGGTACCACCCCCGCTGCATTTATATTAAATGCATTCGCGAGTCTACGCAGTTCTATTTCACCCAGCGTATACACCCACGATTCGGTTGCGTTAGAATCCATTTTCGAGCTGATGAAAACAATTTAAACGACGTAAAATTGTTTAATTAAATAATAATAATTTATGTTTTAAATTAATATACTTGTAATAAACTTTTAATAATCTAATGAAATTAAGAAATTGAACGAAACGTGAATTTATTTCTACATTTCCTCGCGCTGTGGTATCAAGTGACAGTTCGGCTGCTAGAAAAGGACCGCGATACTCCGACACTCGCCGAGCGCAGTCACGAAGTTCACGTGCGCGTCGACGAGTCGAGGCAAGAGGCCAAGATGGCGAAAACTGAAATTCATCGCTCCGTAATAGCGTCGGTTCTCGCGAGGCACGAACGCGAGCGAAGACGTACGGAGTTTGTCGAGCCGTCGAGCGAGGTAAGATGGCGAGAACTGCGGAAGGCTGTCAGCTAGCAGGCTGAGACCGCGTCGCGCGAGTCGAACCGAGCTGTCACGAGGAGTACCGAAGGCGGTCAGGCGTCGTGCACTGTGTACGCAAGCTATGTCGAGTGACAGGTGCGAGAGAATTGCTTTTATTCTCTTGGACTTTTCACTCGATTTTTATGTATTCCAGGTTGCTCCTTATTGTCCAAATTTTTGGAACAATCTCATAAATAGTTTTACTATTTAATGAGATTATTTAGGATAAATTACGAACGTGATTTTAATTGATAATTAATTAAAATCGACCGATCTGTCAACCGAACAGCTGTTTAATCGCACTCCCGGAGAAATAGAGTGAAACACTTCACTCGCGTACACGATTTTTCGCGACCTATCACCGCCTACCCGCACTTTAAATTAATAAGGCAGCTTTATAGTGCAGAGCACTTTTATTCTTGTATAGCGCTCTAGCGCTTTTATTCTTGTATAGCGCTTTAGCGCTTAATCAAAAAAATACAAGATATAAAATGTGTTACATACATAATTCTAATCAATGTATAAATACATATAAAACATTTAAACATATAATACATAAAATGAATATTTTTATAATTTGAAAAATGAAATAATCCAAAATCCTGCGCAGATAAGCTAGCGCAATCAAGCTGAAAATAAAATTCAGGAGGAAAAAAATTATATTCAAAAAAGAATATTAAATAGAAAGTTTCAAAACTCAACTCAAAATTAAAAATTTGAGTCTTGAGTATTCGATGAAATTTCCAAGCTTCATCAAGAAAGGAAGCTTGTTCACAAAATAAAGGCCGATGATTCCCGATGATTCGAACTCCTTTTAGCCGTTGGGCGCCATTTATAACGGGTGACCTCCGCTGAAACGTCAAAAGGAAATTGAACTTATCAAAGCGGACCCGAGGACTCGGGATTACCCTCGGTGTCACCTGCGTTACTAAGGCGGCTTCTAATATGAGCGCCTGGCGTCTCTCGACGCCATATTTATAAAAGCAATGACCCTGAAAATAAGAGAACTTAGCATGCAACAAAAGCGAAGCCAAGCAAGGGTTCCGGCTAGGGTGGATGTGAATTCGGGAGTCCGGATCAGGTAGAGGTTGGAAGGTTAAGGAAAGGAACCTTAACCTAAAAACAGAAGCTCTTGTGCAAAAAAAAAAAAAAAAAAAAAAATTAAAATAAATCAAGCAGCGTATAACATTAATTTGTGCTACAATTTATTTATTCATTGGGCAAAGGCCCTGGCTCGATATAAATTCAAACAGCGAAAATAAGTTCGATACAAAAGGAAAAAGAATTGCAGAGCTCTGAGAGCCTGAGAGCCACGGTTTACCAGAATAAAAGTTTCAATTTAGCCCGGAATGAAGTCTCAAAAACTCACCGGTGATCTGGCCGCGATCTCGCGCCTTACTTCGTCCAAATCGAAGTCCTTCACGTCCATTACGGGGAAAGATAAGACTCAATAAATTGTTTTGCCGTTTTGGCTGGTTCTCACCCGGATCGCAACGACAGAATAAAGCTGCGCGCCAGAGGTGTCGCGTTGTTTTATTACATCAGCTGGAAAGGCCAGCGCACGCGCATGAAGCTCAGGTTTGCGCGGGCGACTCGTCTTGTGAGGACGACGGCGCCAGGCAACCAATGAGCTGAAGCGTCTATCGGTCAGCTTGCCCCATTGGCTTAAAACGTAGAGGGGTGCGTTTAAACTACGTAGAGTTAGTACTGCACAAAAAAGCAGTTACAAGTAGACAAGGCTTACACATAATTTATAATATAATTTCTAATTGTTCCATCTCGCCATGCCCATCCTTATTTTATTTATAATTATGATGGTGCGACGTTTTTGGAAACTATGGGCTGCAGCACGTGGTCGTTTCAGATGCCATGCCTGCTGGGTGATGCCCTCTGTGGCTTGCCTGTGAACCCCTCTGCGTGCGATGGTAACACAGCGATCTCTTTGGCGGCGCCTTTCAAACTGGTGTTTTTCAATGAAACAAAATAAAAAAAGAAAACGGCCAGAAAAACAGTAAAAAAAATAAAAGAATTTTATAAGCAGCTCTCAGACTATCCCTGACAGTTTTGAGTTTTAATTAAAAGGTGGCTTGGGCTCGATCCTGTCGTTGCCGGTCGAGGTAAAAAAGTTAACGTAATTTACCACGTTACAGTATGTACATGCTGTCAGTGAAAACACTTATAGTACAGTCATTTGAGTAAGTCTTCATTAAAGAAAAAATCTTTATACAATCTTTTTTCCAAATCCAATATTTCACCTCCAATTTTTGCTTAGTAGATTATTTTAATATTCCAAAAATGAGGACACTTTAGGGACACGTAGCAAAAAAGGAAAGTATTTTAAAATATTGGATCTATAACTTAATTCGTGCGGTTTTTTTTCAAAATTTGAACGTTTATTTAAGAGAAACATGTATAATAGTATTATTCAAAGTATTGCCCATCTGAAGCTATGACTTTTTCTCATCTTTCTGGCAATTTGTGGATTCCATCCCAAAAGAACTGCGCCGGCTTGGCGGCCAAGAATGAATCAAGCCAACTTTTGATACCCTGTTCTGATGTGAACCGTATTCCAGTGAGGGCGTTCTGCATCGACCGGAACAAATGTTAGTCAGAAGGGGCAAGGTCCGGGCTATAAGGCGGGTGGGGTAAAACTCCCCATCCACTGTTTCCAAATAGTTTTTAACCGGAATAGCAACATAGGGCCGAGCGTTGTCATGATGGAAAATTATTGCCTCGTGTCTGGTTATATATTCCGGGCGTTTTTCGGCTATTGCTCTCTTCAAACGAATTAATTGTGTTCGGTAGCGTTTTCCATTGATGGTTTCACCCGGTTTTAGCAGCTAATGATACAGCACACCCTTCTGATCCCACCAAACACAGAGCATTACCTTCGCGCCATGGATATTCGGCTTCGCCGTTGATTTGGCTGGTTGGCCGGGTTTCACATATGATTTTTTGCGCTTGGGGTTGTCGTAATGGATCCGTTTTTCATCACCAGTAACAATCCTATGCAAAAATGACTTCTTTTTGTGGCGTTCCAGCAGCATTTCGGACATGCAAAACCGCCTTTCAACGACTCTCGGCTTGAGTACATGTGGAACCAAATTTCCTTGCTGTTGAATATATCCGGCTGTTTTTAAACGTTTTAAAATGGCTGCTTCTGTGACTCCCGAAGATTCTGCGATCTCTTATTGTGTTTGGCAACAATCTTCATCGAGTAATGCTTCCAGTTCTTCATCTTTAAACTTTTTTGGCTTCCCAGGACGTTCTTCGCCTTCCAAGCGAAAATCACCACTTTTAAATCGTGCAAACCACTTTTGGCACGTTCCCTCAGCTAGAGCATGTTCACCATAAACTTTCACCAAAATACAATGACTTTCGGCAGCAGTTTTCTTCATATTAAAGTAGTGAAGAAGAACTCCCTTCAAAAACACTTTTTTAGGCACAAAGTTCGACATATTTGAGTGAAAAAAATTATTGTTTTTGTACGATCAAACGTAGAAGTTTAAACAGGGGTTCTAGAGTAGAATCGCATATAGACGCAAGTCGAAAGTTGGAACGTAGGATTTTGTGTGGGGATAAGTTGTAGGTACCTACGAAGGATTTTGTGTAGGGACAAGTCGCAGGTCTCTGCGTAGGATTTGGTGTAGGAACAAGGCGTAGATTTTTACGTTGGATCCTATGCAGGATACTATATAGGATCCTATGCCAAATCCTATAGGCACTACCTAGAAGGAAACACCCACGTAGGATCCTATATAGGAACGTATATAGGTGCCCACATAAAACACTTTATAGGATCATATATAGGGACCCATGTAGGAATTTGCAGCAATTCAATTGTATTTTGGTATTTTTAGTCCTCAGTTGGCTCAGCCTTAGTAATAATACTACTGAAAACTTAATTTGATTATCTGAGTAAAATTTGATTGATCGTAAGACACGTTTCATTAGTAATATTCTAATTATATCACTGTAGTCACATTTGAAGTTTTTTTATACTTCAATTGTACTTATTTCATATTTTGAAAAATCAAGTCATGTCAACGAATTGCATCTAAATACCGTTTATTTTATTTCGAAAAGTTACTGTCATCTTCGAAAATAACACTACAACTACTGACTCATTTTTTATACAATTTTTTGCTGTTTTACTACGCGATATAACATATATTGTAATATATGCAACAGTTGTCAAATTATTCCTGAAACTATGGTAGTATGAACTTGAAAATGTGAAGATCAGAAATATTTACAAACATCGGAGACAAAGTTTAAGGTGGCTTCGGCGTTTATAAAAATAATTATTGACGGATCTGAAACTTAGAGTTTATCTGAATAAAATATACTACATTCATTCAGAAAAAAGAAATACCATGATTGACGATATAATTTCCGAAAAAATGTCGGTTTAACACGTAGTCTTATGGGACTTCTTATCAAAATCGGCGAAACTCCGGAAGAAATCACGATTTCCCATAAATCAAACATATACTAATACTTCCGATTTCGAAGAATCTATTAGTTCTATGAAAACAAAGGGTTGACGACTTCAATAAAGAGAAAATTGCGAGAAAAGTACAAAATATAAAAAACACCTCGAAGTGAAACTAATAAATTTTTACTATCGCTTTTTTGGCGTCATTTACGCGATTTCTTACTCTTCCACTTAGATGTGACTGTAATAAGTATGATTATCAAAAAAATAAGTAGCAATGAGCATCCCTGTAAAACATGCCCCCACGGTGCCCCTCACTTCATACGACACCAAACGCCGAAGCCACCTTTATCACGTTTTTTTAATGTGAAAATAATCACTCATAAAAAATACACAGGGTGAGGCACATAAAGTGTTACAGAGCGATAGCACTCAAACTATTGATCATATCCAAAAATGTTTCATACAAAAGTGTCAGTGTTCGAGAAGGCCGTCATACTCGACCACCTCATTTTTTTATCGGTGGAGCCGCTGTAGCTACGTCAAGGTTAACTCCACTTTTTAAAATGGAACCATATATTTTTTTCGATGACATCATTACCGATTCTAAGACGAATTCAACGACTTAGAAGACAAGGTCATTCTAGTCACGGAAAGTATGAAAATAGTCGAAAAATCGAAACATATCGGAATAATCACTTTCAAAGGATCCATTAACCTTGGTTTGGGTCTACCTACAGAAGATGCTCGAAGTGATGACCTACGATTTGTGAGCACTTGTTAATTCGCTGATGAAAAGACCGTTCAACTTCAACCAAAATTTGTGATGTAATTTGGGTACATTCTCGGCATATTCTTTCTTTTCCACTTTCTTTCTTATCCACTTTTCGTCAAAAATCTCATTCAACATTTGTTTTGAACACAGAGCATAATGAGGTGGTGCACCCTCGTGCAGAATCCACATGTTCATGGAAGCATGCAAGGGGCACGTCTTCCATTTATTGAGGCAGTACGTTTTGCAGAAAGTTTGCGTAAAATTGCCCAGTCAAGCGGCCTTTAAAACAATATGGACCAATGACGTGATCGCCGACAATGCCGCACCAACAATTAACGGACCACGGATGTTGAAACTGTGCAGTTCTCATCCATCGAGGATTGTCATTTGCCAAATAATGCATATTATGACTATTCACATTTCCCGTATTTGCAAAGTTAGCTTCATCAGAAGAAAGCACATGACTCAAAAATGACACATCTCTGCGCATTTTTCTACGACTCCAATTACAGAAATTGACGCGTTTTAGGAAATCATTGCCGTACAAATCCTGATATAATGACATACGATACGGATGGAACTTGTATTGATGTAAGATTCTTAATACAGATCGCTGACTAATTCCACTCTTTTTTTCCATTTGCCTGCTGCTCGCGTAGGATTTAGTACAGCAACAGCTAAGATAGTCGACGTTTGACTCGCGTTTGTTTCACTGTAGCAAAGCGACAGAAACGGTCAGCTAATTGCTTAATAGCCATGTGCGATTTTTGTTGCCTATCCGGATAACGAGCCGCATAGAAATCTCACATTAGAAGGTAATGCGTGACTAACTGATATGTCAACAGAAAATGCTTACTTTCTGCCGATGTCAACAATACCCTATCGATTTTTATTATCTTGGGTATCGTAAGAAATAAAAACAAATGCAAATGATTTTTCGACTATTTTCATACTTGGCGTGACTAGAATGACCTTGCGTTGTAGGTCGCTGAATTTGTCTTAAAATCGGTAATAATGTCATCGGAAAAAATACATGGTACCATTTAAAAAAGTGGAGTTGACCTTGACGTAGCTTCACCGCCTCCACCGATAAAAAAATAGGCTGATACAGTATGACGGCCTTCTCAAACACTGAAAATTTTGTCTAAAACATTTTTGGATATGATCAATAGTTTCAGTGCTATCGCTCTGTAACACTTTATGTGCCCCGCCCTGTATATGGATTACCATAACTGCGCTCATCTTGGGTAACTGCCGGTAAGAAGTGTAACGTGGCAAAGTTTGACCGCGTCACATTTGGTAAGTAGGTAGCTCTCCCAGCTCGAAAGTCGTCTCATCTCGCTGCCGCACGATGCTCCGGGGGTTTCCCTTTATTTTATTTAGTGATTAATTAAATTTAAGAATTAGAACTAAAATATGTAAATTTCCTTTTATATGACCTTGCCTCGAGCTCCACACGACGAGGGACAACGATGGACTCATCGGAGCTCTGGGGACGCCTATAGAGCTGAGGGTTGATTGCTGCCTCTCAAAGATTATGAATTGCAGCCTAGCTTGGCTGGATTCCCGCCACTTCGGTAGGCCGATACCTACACCCCTGACACTGTGGAATCACTTGGGATGCCGTCAGAACGGAAGAAATTGGGGCCCAAGGACTTCACGCCTCTGAAAATGACTTATTCGCCTGGGAGCGGAACCCTGGTCTTCAGAGTGTTCATACTGAGGGAGGAAGACATCTCACATCCCGTAAGGGCCCTCGACGCTACTACAGCCCTGGGGTGACATTTCAGCCGGAACCTAGACTCCCTGTTAGTAAGGATGCGGTAACTGTCTGATCATTGTACTGTTGTCGTGTGTGTGCCAGTAAATGCACTCACTCCAGGAGAGGACGAGAATCTTTCTCATATTGGTCCACGCTACCGAAGATGCTCTTGTTTTTTTTTCTTTCTCTCTCGTTACAGTTGATGCAGTTATAATTCGTCTGCTGTGTCTGATTGGCGGAAAATCAAGAAACAGACACTGATTGGCGGAAAACCAAAGACGGTTTTTGATTGGCAAAGAGCCAAATGCTGAATTAATTGGCGTAAAGCTGAAACGGATACTGATTGGCGGAGAACCGATAAACAAATTCGATTGGGGTAGCCAGATCTATACGGAACAAGCAGCCAATCAGCACGAACCGTAGAAATCGCCAGGAGAATGTCAAGGCAAGGAGCTCGACACTCGACAAGCCTCGCTCTCTTTCGTCCAGCAGCAGTCAGCGAGATTGGACGCTACCGTTCGGGAGTGATTTAATAGTTTAGTAAATCAAGTGTGACGCCTACAATTAACTTCTGAATTTCGCAAGCCGAGGTAAGGTCCGGTTCAAACTTGTGAAGCCTTGATGGCTTTGGAGCTTCTCCGTAAGTACTGTAAAGTTTAAATTAAGAAAATACTAAGAATGCTCTCGAACCTCCAAAGCTAGCGTTTAGTGATTAGTTACTGTCTTGAGTTGCGGAAGTTGGAAATTAAAACCTAAGAAAAATAAAGAATTTAAGTTATTAAAAGTGAAATAAGTGAAAACCTTTAAAATATTGGGAAGAGTTCAGCTATCGCACTCTCGTTCAAATAAGGCTTTAAGCTATCGAGAATTGGGGTGAATGCTACCGCTGGAGCATCGGCTGGACGAAAAGCAGCATTACCGTAGTTATCGCATTTAGCCGTTAGTTAGAAAAGGACGAAGCTATCGAACCTCTCTTTTCCTCTAAGAGAAATAACTTTTATACCCGTAAATAGTATTTAATGTCTAGCTCAGAGTAAGTTCCGCCTAGTCACAATTGTTTGTAAAAGCCCAGCCTAATTAGAGATCTAATAGTAACTGATTTTGTCAACATTTATATATTAGCATAGCTACCGAGAGTCACGTGATGCAAGATGGCCACGAGGCCAAACTTAGTGAATTGATATCGCTACGTGTATGGTCAAGCTGCCGCCATCTTTCCGCTACCGAGACTTACGCTACGTGGCTTGACCACAGCATACCGCCTGAAAATTTGATACCGCTGCCTCACCCTTCCGCCATCTTGCAAACGTCCCAACTGCACAATTTCATACTAAAAAAAATTAATAAAGAGGATAAAACCCTCATACTTCGCCTTACTCCATATTGTTAAGTCCGAACTCATCGTAAGGTTACCTTGTTTACGTAAGTTGCGGTAGCGTAGTAGTAGAAATGGGAGGTGGTCATGCCTGACCCCTTTTATCCGAGCTGCTGCACGAAGTAGCTACCTCGATATCCCATGTGTGCGTGACTTGTATCTCACTTTATATAAAAACTGTCATAATTTTGTTTAATAATATACTTTAAAATAAAATCCTATTTCATACTAAACTTGTTGCCTCCACGAGTTTTTAAACCACCCCCTCTCCCCTTGTCTGAAAATCTCAGAGACTGAGTCTAGCCGAGACGTTAACCGTGCACTAGCGCCGTTGACCAGGGTACATAGTTTGTGGTCTATAGGTACAGATGGCGCATGTGCGCCTGGCGCCCAACTAAAAGTAAAGTGAGGTAGTACCTCTTGATCAACGGTGAGAGTAAGGTTACAGAAGGTATGGATTAAATGAGATAGAAACGTTTCCACTCAATTCAATACCGTTTTTGAAAATTACTTTTAAATCCAGAAGAGTATTAAAAAAGTAAAAGAAGCGGATGGAAATGAATCCACCTACCGAATCGAGATTAAAACGTAGTCAAAAGAACCGCTTTAGTGGAACGGAATTGAACAGAATTAGCCTTTAAAAAAAAGAAAAAAGTTTATTTATTCATGTTAAGTTTACACGTTATTTTAATTTATGAATTGAATTTATTCTAAATTATGTATAATTTTGAATTGATTAAATCAATGTGCATTTAAGTTTTTCACTTTCATTTTTTTTTCATATTTTGTAAACATAATGTTCATTATATTATTTGAAGAATTTATTTAAGATTTATTAATTTCATATTTATTATTTCTCTATTGTATTTTTCAAGGAAATTTATCTAAATTATTTAGAACAAATTTGCAAAATAATTAATTAGAATTCAAACTCCTGTCATTACAGTGGTCAAAACGAATTAAATTGACTTTAATTTTAGACGAGAAACAACAGAATTAGTTTGTTCCACATATCCACTCACAAGATGAAATTAAAATGACTTTAACTTCTTAGGTTATCCTACGTAATTAAATTGAATTACTTTCTTTCACATTTTGACTCATAAAAACGAATTAAAATGCCTTTAATATTATAAGTTTCTTTACGAGATTAAACAGAATCAACTTGACTTCAAATCTTTCACCCTTGTCAGAATTGAAATATGTTCATTCTTCGTCGCAGGATTCAAAGGGATTGAAACGAGCACAAACATAGAATTGAAGTATTAAGAAGTATGTATTTTAGTTGTTACCAGTATATGTAATTAGTGGAGCGAGTAATAGCCTTTCTGGTATTTTTTTAATATCTTCCACGAAATTAGGACGTAAGATGGCGTAACTTGATTATTATCCCATCGTTCCAATATTCCGAACATGCGTTGGAAAGCTACTGTAATTGTGCGCCTTTTTCAGTATATGTCATTCATTTCAAGCGTAAACAACAATAATTTTTTTCACTCAAATATGTCGAACTTTGTGCCTAAAAAAGTGTTTTTGCAGGGAGTTCTTCTTCACTACTTTAATATGAAGAAAACTGCTGTCGAAAGTCATCGTAGTTTAGTGGAAGTTCATGGTGAACATGCTCTAGCTGAGCGAACGTGCCAAAAGTGGTTTTCACGATTTAAAAGTGGTGATTTTGGCTTGGAGGACGAAGAACGTCCTGGGCAGCCAAAAAAGTTTAAAGATGAAGAACTGGAAGCATTACTCGATGAAGATTGTTGCCAAACACAAGAAGAGCTAGCAGAATCTTTGTGAGTCACTCAAGCAGCCATTTCAAAACTTTTAAAAGCAGCCGGATACATTCAAAATCAAGAAAATTGGGTTCCACATGAACTCAAGCCGAGAGACGTTAAAAGGCGGTTTTGCATGTCCGAAATGCTGCTGGAACGCCACAAAAAGAAGTCATTTTTGCATCGGATTGTTACTGGTGATGAAAAATGGATTCACTGCAACAACCCCAAGAGCAAACAATGATGTGTGGAACCCGGCCAACCAGCCAAATCAACGGCAAAGCCGAATATCCGTGGTACGAAGGTAATGCTCTGTGTTTTGTGGGATCAGAAGGGTGTGCTGTATTATGAGCTGCTAAAACCGGGTGAAACCATCAATGGAAAATGCTACCGAACACAATTAATCCGTTTGAAGAGAGCAATAGCCGAAAAACGCCCGGAATATGCGACCAGACACGAGGCAATAATTTTCCATCATGACAACGCTCGGCCCCATGTTGCTTTTCCGGTTAAGAACTATTTGAAAAACAGTGGATGGGGAGTTTTACCCCACCCGCCTTATAGCCCGGACGTTGCCCCTTCTGACTAACATTTGTTCCGGTCGATGCAGAACGCCCTCACTGGAATACGGTTCACATCATAACAGGGTATCAAAAATTGGCTTCATTCATTCTTGGCCGCCAAGCCGGCGCAGTTCTTTTGGGATGGAATCCACAAATTTCCAGAAAGATGGGAAAATGTCATAGCTTCAGATGGACAATACTTTGAATAATACTATTATACATGTTTCTCTTAAATAAACGTTCAAATTTTGAAAAAAAACCGCACGAATTAAGTTATAGATCCAATAATATCCATGAACATTCATTTTGGTGAAATGTGTTTTAGGGGCAATATATAGTATTAAGAAGTACACGCTGTTGCTCTGGATTAAAAGAGTTGAAAAATCGCCCATATTCAAACTGCTTTTAATTCAATTTAATCCATACCTTCTTACTGGCCACACGGAGAAAATCCTTCACTACTGGTTACTTCTTTCTGCATGACTCAATCGTGTAGCTGAAAAAAAATTATCACCTACACGACTGAGTAGTGTAGTGGCACAAATCAATCACGAATGCTGCTACAGTCAAGAGTAGTGCCGTTTACACTGCTCTGTAGTATTGATACACGACTGAGTAGTGTATGTCACACGAATTTTTCTGACTCGCATAACGGAAGTTTCTTAGAGTGATAGTTGTAATTATGTGTTTTCGACATCGATCTGAAATTACTCATATTATGTTACAGGTGGGTAAACTAAAATGATTTTTTAGCATTTAAGACTATCAGGAAATTAAAACACGACCAAAATTATGCTGCTACGACTGTGTAATGATGTAATTTGTAATGTAATGACTGTGTAATTGATGCAACCTGCGGGAAATAAGATGATTAAAAAAGAAAAAAAGAAAAGTTTGGATAAAAAAAAATTAAGTTTTTCTATCACTGCCAAGAAAACACTTCACATCCATCAAGTTCTATATTTTTTCGATATGTGTACACTAGGGTCTATATTTTTCTATCCATCATGTACACGAATAACTTTCTTTTTATCTTTGAATCTATCCCATCACAACTATTGACTATCATTTTCTATCCCTAAACTTATTCGCCTCTCCTATTACTATCTATCTCTTTTTATCCCTCATCATATCCCGCTTGCAATATAAAGTAAAGTAGAATAAATATTTATAATAAAAATAGAACATTACATCCTCATTTTTAATAAATTTATTTACTTATATTTTCTACTTTACTTCTCTGGCATAATCTATTTCATAAGATAAGAACATTCAATAAGACTTTAGACAATTAAGTCTTCATATTTCAGTAATCATTTTTTGTTTCGGTTATTGATGAGCCAAAACTGTCACAATAAAGGTACGAATTTGCATCGGGAGCAGTACTACGTTCATTCCTTCTACACTTGGAAATTGAGGAGCCCCATCGTTTAACAAAATTTCGTTTGTTTCTGGAGTCCATTTAAGACGATTCTTTTCTTCTAGCCACTGATTTCCACCTAATGTAGTTTCACGAATTGAAGTTATGGAAAAGGCTGAGAATATATCCTGAAAAATTGTTATAAATTGAAATTAAAAATGTATTTATTCTTTCATGAAATAAAAATTTTCTTTCATAAAAAAATTGAATTGAATACCCGAATATTGACTTTAGCTGGAACGGAATATTTGTCAGATTCGCCTGATTCGAAAAGATGTTCAAGTCTTAATAGAATACTTTCATTTTTCCAGGGTTCTAACGTTAGAATACGAACGTTAGGAGGTAAAGATTGTGTAAGGCCAGAGCTCTGTAACAATATTTCATAAATAAATTTACAAATTCAACTGCATATTTCTATTTATTTTAGTTATTTTATGATGAATGTTGAAAGTAGAGACATTTGAATGACGTATGAGCCCGTCACATATGCATATCTCTAAATTTACCTGCATCTTGTATTTTCTCTTCCAATCATCATATGATGTACTTTCAACTGGAGTGATGAAAATCCACGGACGAAGAGCCAGTCGAATCGCTTCAGTCTTTTCTAGCAACACAAATTCGTTCGATTGCTTTCCTATGATCAACGAATGCTCTCCTCTGACTACCAAACCTGTCCCATATGCCGTTTCATTTAAAGCTTCTTCTACTCCAAAAGCATCATCCTTCAATAATCGTCTATGTATCTTAAATATTCATAAATTAATGGTATTAATGGTATATATTCTTTATATTCAGCACTATAATTTTTTAAATATTGAATTATTACTTATTTATTTAATTTTCGAGAAAATTACAGAATCAATTTTCAAAAATTGAATACACATAATATTTTGTATGATAAAAAAAACTGAAAAACGAGATGAATCAAGACTGATAATGAAATTTGCAAATCCTTTCAAAGAGTTGTACACTTCATTCATTAAGAACAATTTTCAGGAAAGAAGCACTTGAGCATTAAAATAGGCAATGAAAAAATAGGGGAGATTAGCAAATTTTGTTACTTAAGGAGTAAAATAACAAGGGATGTTCGTTGTAATGCATATATTTGTTGTAGAATAGGGCAAGCTAAGAAAGCCTTTGTCAAAATACCACATTTATTGTTTTCAAATATACATTTAGAAATCAGAAAGAAACTGCTAAAAACACGTATGGAGCGTGGTACTCTATGATTGCGAAGCATGGACTATAGGTAAAGGAGAATAAAGATTAGAGGCTTTTGAAATGTGATGCTACAGGAAACTATTAAAAATAAGTTGGGTACATATGATGACAAATGAGGTTCTAAACTTTTTAATTTTTATTAGCAATCTGTCTACAGGGTAACAATAGGTAAATTTTGTGTACATTCGAAATAGTATATTACATTACAAGGGGCGAAACAGAGCGATTGCAGGAGTGTGAAGTTTGCTGCCCGAGTGAAACGAGGGCTGCAATCACACGAAATGCTTTCGCTGTGTTTCGCCCCTTGTTTTCCCCTATTTTTCATAGCAACTCTTTTGAGAATCTGATTGGCTGTAACTGCGGAGCGGGTTGAAACAGCGACTTTCAACCCTAGGGTTGAAAATCGTAGTTTCAACCCGCTCTACAGGTACCGAAAATCGGATTTTTAAAGGAGGCGCTGTGAAAAATAACATGTAGGCACATCACCAGTGATCCGTACCTTTAAAGAAGCAACAGCAATCAAACTCTTGACAATTTTGCTTTAGTTGACAATTTAGTTTCTGATCTCTTCTTTTACAGATTTTATGCTAATGTCTTTTTGTATTATTTCATTTGGAACAAACCAAGGGGCGTCTAGTATGTTTCTCTAGGTTTTGTTTTGAAAGTGTTCTAAAATAACAAAGACGGAATATAGCGTTTATTATTATTGTTATAAGTCTGGTTGTTTTTAAGGGCAGTTCTTTGACCATTTGTCCACTTATGCCGTTATAACCTGCAGCTTCCTTTCACTTCAGATGATTTATTACGTATAGTACTTCTTTCACCTTAGCGTTTTTTATTTGAGTGTAATTTTGGTCATTTACCGAATACTTATTGAGCAATCATTTTTCTTCAACCTCACTTGTAATTCTTGCTGGGGGTTCAAAAACTGTTTTCAGGTGGGAAGCAAAAGTTAGTGCTTTTTCTGAGTTTTGTCTGGACCATTCCCCATTTGTTTTTCTGAGTGGCGGTACCAAGAGTTTTGAACGTTTAAATTTACTTGCAGCTTTCCATAACGAGTAGTCTGTGGCTTCTGTTGCAGTTAAATTCGCAAGATAGTTTTGAAAGTTCTTATTTTTTTCTACTAGTAGAATTTGTTTTAATTCTCTAGTGATTTTATTTAACTTCGTTTTAACAGATATTGTTCAGTTATTCTGCCATAATTTTCTCAGTTTCCTTTTTTCAATTAACTTATCTCGTGCATTTTTAAATATACATGGATACCTTTTACTTAGCACAACTGGTGAGGTGGCAGCAGTGACAGCCGCATGCATACAGATGTTGAGCTTTTCAATTGAGTTTTCAATATCTGCTGTAGATTTTAAAGCTATGTCGAATGAAGTGTTCATGTCGATTAATTCTCTGTATTACTTCTTAATATTTATTTGAAGCTAATAATAATAGATGAATTATCAGATTGTTAAGTCTAAGCAAGATATAACATTTAAATATTCAGTGTTCATACCTTTAGCTACGGCAATTTATGCAATTGTGAATATGCTTCTTGGCTGATTGAAGTTGAAGTTTATTTGAAATATTTGTTTATAGTTCTCGTTTGATTCAATTTCGACAAAGAATAAAGGGAGCGGTTTATGTGTAACGCTGTGACTAATATTTGAGATGCTTACTATTTTGTGATTATGCTTTTCTATTTCAGTTTTTAATTCGTCTATGTCAACCAATGGGTGCATATTGCGCAAAACTACTTCGTATGTCTTATCCTGTTTTCGTTGATTGGTGTAAAATTCGGTGTTTTTTTTCAATTCTTCGATTATTAGCAGGTAGTATTCAGATTTATGCGGTTAAAATTTTACTTGGTTATTCGAAAATATATTTAATGTGTACTTACTGTCGGTTATGGTATTAAGCACTTCTTTTAATGGGGAGATGTTACACACTCCACTTACAAATATTCGAGGATATTTTTGTATTTTATGTTTTCTTGAGCTGTCTCGGTATTAGATGATGTTTTGTTTTTATCTTCCAACGGTTGAAATTTGTTTTTAGTTGGTAAAGGAGAGTCCAACCAGTAGTTTATTTTTGTTTTAATTTTTCCTTTCGTTGTTTATGTTGAAAGTACCTTGGTCTTCTGGGCTTCTAATTCTTTTGCCGGTAACCTTTAACCAATCAAACACAATAAATTCCGTGCTTACACCAAACTATATTTGTATATAAGAAAGGACCTCACTCCTCGACGGTCAGTACGGGACTAGTGTTACGTTTTAAACTTAGGGAAAGGTGAAAGAAGCTTATATTCTAGTATAAAAAGACGCTGCGACAGATTGATAGGACACACAGTTAGACATGAGTGACTGGCAGGAATAACTCTAGAAGGTACAGTATAGAGACGCAAAAGAAAAGGGAGACAAAGATTAGAGTATATGAAACAAATTTTAGATGTAGGCTATAGCGGATACTGCGAAATAAAAGACTCACTCAGAATAGGAAGGGGTGAAGAGCTGCATCAGACCAGTCTCAGGACTGCTGATTATAACAACAAGAGTAAAATTTAGATTTCGTCATTACCATTAGTTCAATTTCACCATCATTCAAGCTGCTACCTCCTTGGGTTCTGTCAGTGAAAACAGTCATTTTTAATTGTTTATCATCATCCTTTAACGAAACTTTTGTAGTTACTGGATAATAATTTCCCGCAATTGGCTCTGTAAGCTCTAAATCCCATGTTGGTCTCTTATTTCTCGTTCGTTTTAATATTTCTCGACCATTGCTGTCTGTGAAAAATTCTCCACTTGATTTCAATTCTGTGGTGTATCTGGTTATAATTTCTTTTCCAATTTTGTCACTGGAATAATTATATTCGTTATATTAAGTAAATAAACATCAAATAGATTTACTTTAGCACAGAAATCGGTTTTTTGATTTTAAAATTTAGAAAATAACGAAAAATGAAAGAATTATTTTATAAAAGCAAAAATATAATGCGTTTTATCAACACGTGCTGTTAGAATAGATGTCCATCAATTTAATTTTTGTAACGTGTGGTTTGTTATGTCACAAATTACCGATACTAAGCTTAAGATTACAAAAGCATTTACTTTACAAGAAAATTAAACTCAATTCTGTATCTAAAAAAACTAATAGAGACTAATTATAAGAGCATAAATATTACTTGATGTCGATGGGACCGACAAGCCAGTTAAATTCGATTCTATCTTCTCCACTATAAACTCTGACAACCTGACTGATCCAGTCATTAATTGTTATTTGAAGTTCTTCCACCAACGGACCTATTTAAAATGATATGGTTTAATTTAATTCACAAAATTTAATTAAAATAGAATTTAGTTTTTCTTTCAATCTAAATCTGATATCTCTATATTCATAAACAATCCTCCTAATATTTAAAAATAAATTATTGAAGTGAAACTTTTTTACACGTGCTGCCTGGAGAAAAGGACGACGCACAGTGTATAGAATGAGAAAATTGGGGTTCAAAATGATTCAGAGCGTACAATTTTCCTACGAATTAACTTTTTTTTTTTAAATTAAAGCTAATTAAATGTTGAAGAAGTCTGTCGAGGCCGGTTTTGCAGAAAAGACGCGGTTATTTTGTTATTTAAGTTGCAAATTGCAAAAAAATCATAAACTTCCATATTTGTGCTACCTGTTCCATGATATTCGTCGATATTACCTGAAGAATGTATGGAATTGATAGATTTACAATCACAGAGAAACTTCCGATATTTTAGGTGAAGTTCGTGCAATCTGTTCAATTGTGTGACATTGCAAATTTTTGCAACTCACAATTATGAACAAAATATACGATTTGTAATATTCGATTTCGGAATGTTTAATTTTCTATGATTTATCGAACTAAAGAGTTCCTCAAGGGATGCACGGTATTCCGGGACTAAGGGCTATTTTTGTTGTTTGTATTTTAAGTATTTACTGCCATATTTGTTTTTTGTTATATTACTTATGTAAAACCGCCGAAAGCAACGCGGGACGTCGAAGGAATTCAGGACCGGAAGGACGTACTCAGGACTTTCGCTGTTGTCTAGCCCGAAAAGACAACAATTTCGCTGCATATTGCCGAACCTGCCACCTTCAAGTTTCGCCGCCTATTTTCGACCAATCATTACCTTCGACAACCCACACGGAGAGAAGAGAACGCAGCTGTCATGTGCGCAGGACAAAGCAGAGCTGTGTTCTTACAAAAATGTACGATTGGACACAGCTCAGCTATGATCTCGCATAGCCAGAATGTGTGAGCGCACATCTCTGCTTCGCGCTGGGCACACGTCGTTCGGACGAAGCGGAGCTGTGTGCGAACAGATGAAGGCTTCGTCTAAACACAGCTCCACTGTTCCCTCGCACTCCTCTGCTTCGTGCTAAACACATCGTGCGTGTGAGCCACGTTTGTGTATATGTAATGCATTGATCGGCATTTACCTGCATAAAAGTTTGATATTTATCGAACCAATTTTCATAATTTGAGAATTATTCAACTCTGATATCATAATTGATTTATAATTTCAATGTTAAAATGAAAATATGTAATAAAGAGCAACAAAGATTTAGTTGCGTTTGACACGACAGAGATACATTTCTATATGAAATACAGGCAACATATAAAAGTATGAAATCAAAAATGTTGTATGTGATGGTTTTTATTAAAATCTGAGTATTTTTAATTAAAACTTGATTGCCCAAAAATGTTCCGTTCTGTAATGAAAAAAATTTTGAGCTATACGTTCCTCTGCCGCAGCAAATTATTATATTGACCTAATTATTTTTCGATTGGAAGCAAAGAAAAAATTTAACTTCGGCCTATAACGTAGAGATCTTTTTATTTAAAATCGACTATAAAAAATTATGCGATTCTAATAAATCATGAATCATTTTATCAGAGAAAAGATTTCCCACAACTTCACCGTTTCTCATTTTTAAATATAAATTCTTTAATGGCTGAAAACATTAAAAAAAAATTTCCAAAACAAAATTTTTATAAACAAATTGCTGAATTTGATAATAACTTATTCATTTTCGAAAATTGGAAATGCTTATGTTGTAGGGAATCTTTTTCTCGAAAAAGTGATTTGTAATTTATTAAAATCGCATAATTTTTTTAAATTTGGCGAAAAGCGATAAGAAAAAAAATTGGGTAAAAAATAAAATTGATTAATAAAATTATTTTTCTGTATTTCCCATTTTTTTCATAGAAATTAATCTTTTCTTTCCCAAAATAGCCTTTCAATAATAATATTGCTATTCTTGAAAGCAAAATTATCTATTTTTGCCTGAGGTCTAATTTTCGTGGGTGGTAACACCTTAAAACTTGATTATCCAAAAATGTTCCGTTCTGTAATGAAAAAAATTTTGCGGTTATATGTTCCTCTGCGGCAACCAATTATTATATTGACCTAATTATTTTTGGATTCGAAGCAAAGAACAAATTTAACTTCGGCCTATAACGTACAGATCTTTTTATTTAAAATCGACTATAAATACGTAGAAACAAAAACTTTTATCAGTGGTTTACTATTGACGTATTAGTTGCAGAAATTTTGTATTTTGAATGATCGTTATACGCACCTTTAAATTCCGCGTCATTTGCATCCACGTCAATGAGACACGGCAATTTTTTGACCTTATAAATAATCAAAGTATAATCAATGTATTGCATATACACAAACGTGGCGCACAAGCACGATGTCTTTAGCACGAAGCAGAGGAGTGCGAGGGCACAGTGGAGCTGTGTTTAGACGAAGCCTTCATTTGTTCGCACACAGCTCTGCTTCGTCCGAACGGCGTGTGCCCAGCGCGAAGCAGAGATGTGCGCTCACACATTCTGGCTATGCGAGGACATAGCTGAGCTGTGTCCAATCGTACATTTTCGTAAGAACACAGCTCTGCTTTGTCCCGCGCACATGACAGCCAGGGGGTGGACGGTTGTAATGGAAGACGTGACGCCTTATACTACTGGTTCTGATCGAGTATCCGCAAGATGGCGCAGTATTCCGCCTTCCCCTTACCTCAGTCCTGGCCGCCGGTCAACACTCTCTCTCTACTGTCACGTGCATATAACCTCTTCCAGGATTGTTTGTAGACACGTGTAGACCCTATCCAGCCCCCTGCATCTTAGCCAGAATGCACGTAATCCGCGAAACGAAAATGTCACAAGAATTGACCGTGGCCGCTAGGGGCGCTGATTGTTCATGAGGCCTGAATTCATTTTAATGCATGGGAAAAATGCATAAGAATTAAATTTTTGGGGATAAAAACTACTTGATCATATTTTTTTTTACAACACATTAAACTAGAAAGTTTTAAATATTATTTAAAGCAATTTTTACTGATATAAAGGGTAATATGCATGGAATTTGGGCGAAAATTATCTTTATAATTCTGGCTGGAAATTGAAATCAAAGTTCTGTTATCTTCGTTTTAACATTAATATTTACATTATGATTATTAAATAAAAATACAATATTTATTTATATTATCAATATTATTGATATTATATCAGTCTTACATATTATAATAGAAAAATTGGCTATTGAAATTCCATCAAATTGAATTATAATACGGGTATTAATTATATCATCTTGATTTTGTTAGAAAAATTAGATTTTATCATAGGACATTTTGTATTTTATATTTTAAAACTTCTCAGTAATTGAAAAAATTACATTTTTATGAACAAAACTTTCACATAAGGAATGAACGTACATTTGAAAAAGTAACAAATATAAAGAATTTATAAAATTCCTTTATAAGTATTTGAAAACACTAAGAACAAAGATGTTTGTAATGAATAATAATCAACATAATATACTATATTTCATAATAATATAATGGATATTTAGATCTCACATGCACATAATTTATTATGTGTATTTTATCTATAATTAGGGATGGGCGATCTCGATTCGATTCTACGGAGATCGATCTTTTTTACTCGATTAATCGCTTGGATTGATTTTTTTTTCGGTCTTTACGAACGATTCTCCTTTCTTTTTTTCCTGTTTCCTATTTCTATGAACTGTTCCTATGAACTGTTTTTTAGTTTAAAAGTGAGATCAAAGGGTCGACCACGAGAATATCCTTCATGTGATATACAAAGTATATTAATATTATAAACGTTATAATAATACTTCATATTTATGCCAGACATTTTATCATAAATAATACTTTAAGTGATATGCAAAGTTCAAAGTATATTAATATTATAAACTTTATAGTAATAATTCATATTTATGTTAGAAACTTTATCACTAATAATACGCATTGCTTTAGAAATTGTGCAATTTAAAAAAATAAAAAACGTTCCTGATTCGCAAATATAGTGTGTTTTTTAAGCCTAATTTCCTTTTTTATTGATATAAACACTTTTTTATTCTGATAATTTAAATTCACAAAATATGCAAGTAACAATTATATCTCCAATTGTTATGAAACATTTCAAAAAAAGGTTATTTTACAGAAATTTATCATTTTCAGAAAAAGGTATCGATTTTTGAAGATCGATTCAAAAGTCGATCTTTTTAACCGATTAATCGATTCTTTTTTTTGAAGATCGCCCATCCCTATCTATAATACCTTAAGTTCAGTCAGTCAGCTTTGTTGATTTTTTTATTCAAAGCGTTTTAAATTTGGTATAGATTAAATTTTAATAAGTTAAAGGCGCTCATGATAAATAAACCACAAAACAATGCACTTTTTCAGAGCATTACGTGTAGCCTGTTTTGCAACCTACAGCAACAAATTTCCGCTTTTTCACATAAATTTTTATATCACCGACTGTTAAAACTATTCCAATTTACCAAAAAGCACACAAAAGCACTGCAGACACCAATTTTTTACAAAAAAACGTTAAATTTCAATATTCTATAATGCTAATCTGTATAAGGTCGGCCTCATGAACAGCCAGCGCCACGGTGGCCAACGGTCAACATCTGTGACATTTTTAACTCCAGAGATTCCGGGGGCTGACCCTATCAGTTTATTTTAGTTAATTTTCTAGTGAGATACGGTGTTCCAAATGTGCAATAGTTTTTTGGAAATGAAACCAAGGCCAGTTCCCGCGGATAAGCAACGATGTTGTGTCATTTTCGAAAATTGGAAATAATTAAGCTGTAGGGAATCTTTTTCTCGACAAAGGGATTTGTAATTTATTAAAATCGCATAATTTTTTAAAATTTGGCGAAAAGCGATAAGCAAAAAAATTGGGTAAAAAATAAAATTGATTAATAAAATTATTTTTCTGTATTTCCAATTTTTTTCATAGAAATTAATCTTTTGTCTTCCAAAATAGCCCTTCAATAATAACATTGCAATACAATTTTATGATTCAAGCTTAATAATTTCTCAACGTTTGAAACAATTCTTCTATATCTTTGATTGCAGTCAATTCACTTAATATAGAGGATTTTTTTGAATCTCATCTAAAAATATGTAAAAAACTTTTCTATGTGCCCTACGAGGCATTATTGTGTTTGATGTTCCCTTATTGCATCTGGGCCCTCATTTTCAGATAGTAATATATTATAATATAATATTTTAAAGAATTTGAAAATCTTTCTGTGGAAAAAATGATGCTTTCGACTGCGCTGGGATTCGAGCCCAGGTCTTTCGATTGCCGGTCGACTGCTCTAACCACTGAGCTACACAGGCGTCCGACATCTCTTTCTCCACAGGAAGATCTCCTTATATCGCCTAGTGGCTCAGCCTAGCGGCTGTAAATGATTTCAAATTAATTAGTTGAATTTGAAATTTTTGTCACTGCCTACATTTCGGACGCCTGTGTAGCTCAGTGGTTAGAGCAGTCGACCGGCAATCGAAAGACCTGGACTCGAATCCCAGCGCAGTCGAAAGCGTCATTTTTTCCACAGAAAGATTTTCAAATTCTTTAAAATATTAAATTTATTTGCATTATTTGCGACATAAGAGTTTGAAATTGTCTACGAGGACACCTGTCGACAACGTATCCTATCTGACACGCGACTAGTGATCCTCCGATAATGTAGGCAGTGACAAAAATTTCAAACTCAACTAATTAATTATAATATAATATTTATTATATAAATAAAAAAAAATAAAGTTACTTAATATATTATTTCTTGGACTCAAGTTTATTCGTAAAAACCTTCTTTTATTAAGAGATAAAAAAAAGGATATTCAAATGCATAAATAATTATTTCAATACTTATTTATGTATTTTAATATACTTTTCTTTCGATTTCATTATTTTATGTAAATTTTAATTCCATTATCTGAATATTATCTGCTGTTATCTGATTGGTCATCTATTATCTATAACTATCTTATCTTAGGGTTCCGAGTATACGCTAGATGGGGCGTATGTTCTGCCACTTCTAAAGCATTGACCGTCCACCCCCTGATGACAGCTGCGTTCTCTTCTCTCCGTGCATGAACTGGGCAACCTACGAAGATGCCCCCAGGACCTGGGTTGCGTTTTCTGCCGCGAGGATCCTGGACGACTGCTCCACCTGGTGTGGAACTACGTAGACCGAGTCTCGACCCCCAGTTCTACTAGAGAGGTCCCTATAGCCCAGGGTGACATGCCACCCTTTTATCGGATCCCAGCAAGACTCCTCGAATAACGGATGAGCAAGAGAGTCCCCAAAATTTTGATTAATAATATGGATGTCAACGGAGGGGAAGGAGACTGGAGCAACAACCTCTGACAACTCAAATCTGGAAATTTTACCAGGAGTGTGGTCGTTGGGGTACTGCAGGCTCCTCGTCAATACGCTCCTGCGATACTTATGCACTAGATCCAGCCCTGTCCGACTAAAAACAAAATGGCTGTTCCTTAGTGATTATAGTTTCTATGTCCGAAGTTTTCTCACCAGAGCGGCGCTGCACGCGGCACGCTTTACAAAAGCATTGTACTAATAGACAAATATTTAAAAAAATTTAAATAATTAAGTTTCTGAACAATATGAAATGAAAAAATGTTCCTAAAATCATTCTAGGACATAAAATACACATTTTCCATAAATCAATTAATACAAATTAAAAAAAATAACACATTAAACTTCGTAAAATATATACTGTGGATTCGCATGAAGAATTCTTGAGACCCTGAACAAAATTTTTTTTATGTTATTCCCATATAATTGAAAATATATTTAAAAATAAATAAAAAGCGTAAGCTTCTAAATAGAAGTATTTTTATTTTCCAGCTTCAAACGAATGAAATGAAAAATAAATATATATTTTGTTAAGCCCTGTGCTCAACATAAAAAACCATGCGAAGGGAAATATATACTCAATTAAAAATTTGTAAATGTAACAAAAAATATTCATTACTTTAAAACTTGCTAGTACATATTTTTAACATATTTTAAATTTTTAACATGTACAGATCGATGATGACTAGTTAAATGTCGCAAAGCTTGGCATGCTTTTTTTTCAAGACGCTAAATTTTTAAATTTCAGCCATTTCCTGTCTTACGAATTGTCTCATTCTTATTTAAAATAAAATTAAATCACATATGCTAACATCTCTACAGCTTCATTGGCATGTTCTTTGCATTGAAAAATAAATTTTGTTTCATCAGATGAAATTAAATCGTCTAGAATTAGATCAAAAGGATTGCTAGACCGGCAATGTTTGTTAAATAGATATTCGACAACTCTGATAAGCTTGTATAACTTAACATTTGGATGTATGGAATCTTTATTTATTTTTGCAAATCTACTCAAACTTTCAGGTAACCGATCACAAGAAAAATTTATCGTATCTGCATGAATTTCAGAAGTAGTTAAAAATGCATTTAAGCATGTCGAACACTGAGTGTGCTGTTTAATGTAAGCAGTTATACGACCAGTTGTGTATAAAATCAAACAATCTCTAACAGCTGGTAAAGCATATTCGTGCGCTACTCATGCATCTACAAAATCACTAAAATCAGTGTCTTCACAATCGATTATTGCTTTTAACTTTTCTCGAATTTCTTGAATTGCGCTTTTACTATTCGACTGATGTAATTCTTTCAATTTTGAAATTGTTATTAAGGGCTGTGGAGGGTTGCCATCGAAAGTACTGCAAGTTCCAAGCTTTGGAGGTTTCAAAATGCAAAAGGCAGCTAATATCTTGTATATTTGCAAGAAGGTTGGTGTACAAGGATGATCATTTGTTCCTCCAGCTAATCTGATAGTGCCAAAAAATCTCTAAACAAAAGGAAAGGAACAAAAAATTAGTGAAACTTTTATAAAGTATTGATAATATTCCATTCGAAATTTCATACTGAATAAAATATTTTTATCTTGTTCAGTTAAATTTTCTGAGATTAAGGAAGCTAAAGAAATACTAAATGGATTTTGAATGCAACATCAACGACACTATATTTCTTATACAAATCCATTTTGTAAAAAAATATAAAAGTGCTTTCTTCGATATTTATATTTCACTGGGAGAATTCGGATGAAATGCAATGGATTGAAGGGATATAAAGATAAATTTTGGAGTTAAATAAGTACCGTGATGATTAATATGAACGTATCTGGAAATAAAATATTAGACCAGATTTTATATAAAGATATTTTATCATACGCGTAAAAAATACTAAGTATAAAGTAATTAAAATAAATATTTTAATATTATTATTATAAACGGTAGATTATCTTTCCTGCAAAACACGTCATATTAAAATGAATACATATGTTCATATTTTTCCGCGAAGTTCAATACTTACAAAAATTGATTGAATATAATGAAAAAAGACGAAAAAAATCAGCTATATCTGATAAAGTATCTAATATATCTAAATTCCCTGTACGAAATATGTCGAACATAACCAAACATACGTTAAAAATATGTGCTAGCAAATTTTATAGAAATAAATATTTTTAGTCATGTGATACAAAATTTATTTTTCAATGCAAAGAACATTCCAATGAAGCTATAGAGATGTTAGCATATCGATACCCACGTTCTAATATGTCGTATCCCACAAAATTTGAGAAATTGACTTTTTTTGATAAATGGATTAATAATAATGTTTTACAGCTTATATTAAAATCTTGGGAGTCAAATTGTTTATTTAATATTTTTAAATAAATATTCTAATATGTCGTATCCCACATGCTGATTTTCACGAATTCTAATATGTCCTATCCCACATCCATTGGTTAAGTCAGCGCCAGCGATGTGACAGTCAATTTTTATTTTGTAATTAGTCTTAAGTTTATTTTGAGAAATTATTTAGTAAAATGAATAAGAAGGTAATTACAAATAATATTTTTACAACTCCAATTAAATCTAGACATCCGCTGAAATCTCTGTTTGTAGATCGATTAAAAAGAACCAAAAGTAAATGGCAACAATTACAGGCATTAAAAAAAGTGTTGCTGAGAGATACACACTGCTTCTATGATAATATAAAATATATTGATGATACTGACTCTGCTTCTGAATATCTCCATCAATAAAAAATTTCGAAGCCGAGAGTAAAAATATAGTTAAGGTAACTGAAAAGACTAAGAGTAAGAAACGAAAAGCTAATCAAGTTAATCTTGGTGTTAAAAGCAAAGTACTGCGTACTAATAATAGATTTAAAAAACCTGAAGATAACGATATTAATTATAAAAAAAAATTGTGATAATACCAGACGAAAGAGGACAAGAAATTTTCAACAATCTCAGCAAGAAAATGTACCTGATGAAAAAAAAAAATTAAGAGTACTTAAAATGAAAAAAAAATGTTTTAAGCAATATTAAAGATAGTAAAAATAAAATGTATCAATAATGTTATATTATAATAATTATGAATTAAACAATACAAAATAAGAGAGAAAAATGTAACGTATGGGATGAAACAATATTTAATTATAAAACGATTAAATCAAGTTTCTTTCTAAAATACATTTTTATTTTTCTTCTTGCGTAACCCACATAAATATCATAAAATTTATTTAAATAATTTTTTTTGCCTTAATTATTATTATTTATGCATTTTTATGAACGTATAAAACTAAAATTTGTTTACATTTATTTATTTGTGCTAGCAAGACGTTTTTATCGTTTCCTGAAAAATTTTCCAAATGTGGGATACGACATATTAGAACGTAGGTATCGATATGTGATTTAATTTTATTTTAAATAAGAATGAGACAATTCGTAAGACAGGAAATGGCTGAAATTTAAAAATTTAGCGTCTTGAAAAAAAAGCATGCCAAGCTTTGCGACACTTAACTAGTCATCATCGATCTGTCCATGTTAAAAATTTAAAATATGTTAAAAATATGTACTAGCAAATTTTATAGTAATGAATATTTTTTGTTACATTTACAAATTTTTAATTGAGTATATATTTCCCTGCATGGTTTTTTATGTTGAACACAGGGCTTAACAAAATATTTATTTTTCATTTCATTCGTTTGAAGCTGGAAAATAAAAATACTTCTATTTAGAAGCTTAAGCTTTTTATTTATTTTTAAATATATTTTCAATTATATGGGAATAACATAAAAAAAATTTTGTTCAGGGTCTCAAGAATTCTTCATGCGTATCCACAGTATATATTTTACGAAGTTTAATGTGTTCTTTTTTTTAATTTGTATTAATTGATTTATAGAAAATATGTATTTTATGTCCTAGAATCATTTTAGGAAATTTTTTCATTTCATATTGTTCAGAAACTTAATTATTAAAAATTTTTTAAATATTTGTCTATAATCACTAAGGGAATCAAGTTCTCGCCGTTGCAGGCAGGGAATCGGATAGGGCTGACTAGATCATAGCAGAAGCGAGCCGCCAGCCAATCAGCGCGCCAGACCAGCGGTAGGGGAAGCGACAGGAAGGCACGAGCGACCGGCAAGCGACAGCATCGTCCTACCTACCACCACTTTTGCAACGAAGACTTTGTGCACATGCATTAGTTCGCATGCATGCATGCATGCATGTGTTCACTGATGGTTTGAATGTGTGAAATAAAATTTTCAATTTAATATAAATTAAAGAATTAATGCAAAATCTAGGCAATATAAAATAGAAAAAACGTAAAAATTGTTACAGATATTTTAAATATTTTCTGTATGATATTTCCAGGACCTCGTACACTGATGCTCAATTAACCATAACTTCTACAAAAGTTATACAAATTAATTTTTTTATGGAGGTCTTAGGAACGTTTTATATATAACGATATATATATATATCTCCACCAATTTCTCATTTTAGTGGAAAAAAGTCAAGTTTTTCTTTAAACATAATTTTGAATTGAAAATGAACGGCCGCACTTGGAGAAAAACGCAAAAATATGTCTAGAATTAAAAAATGAAGTTCAAATGATTTGTTTTCATCTAAAACCATTGCCTTCAGCGTAAAGCTGACGAAAAAACGTTTCTAAAACCTCCATAAAAAAATTAATTTGGATAACTTTTGTAGAAGTTATGGTTAATTGAGTATTAGCGTGCGCGGTAAAAGGTTTAAAATTCGAGCCCCTGTATACTGATAACCCATCGTACTAGAGAGGTTCTCTGAAGGGAATTAAAAGCGGTTCATTACAACAATAATTTCGCGGACTTTCAAGGAAATCGGAGACAAAAAGTTTGTAGGCGGGTACAATTGACGAATTTTGCCCCATTTGCCAAAAACACCCCCCCCCCCTCTCTCTCGCGCGCGCTCGCTCGCTCGCTCCCTCCCCCCCCCTCTCAGACACACACACACACACACGCACCAACCAGCCTATGCATTCATTTATATATGAATTGTGTCGACAAATGTGTATAGTGACTTTTAAATCAATTAAATAGATTCAATTTGTATTATTTTTATAATCATTGTGTCTTTCATTGACTTATGCTCATTCCTAAGCGAGGGTCATTCGATCCTAACTTAAAACGAGGAATCTTCGATCAAAGTAAGTATTTGCGTACTTGTGACAACATACTTCCTTTTTTCTGGTGCATCGGCCCGGAAAACACAAGTCAATTGAAAATTAACACATTAATTATTACTAGTGAATAAATAAATGATTATGAAATATTATTTCAACTTGTAACTTGAAATTTCAATAAAATAGATTTGTTAGATCACGAAGGGGTTTGACCTTGAGACTAACCATAATGATTTAATAATCAAATCATTCTTTGAAATTTTATAATTTATTTAAATTGTACAGAATAAAATAAGTTTGAAAAATCACGCAGGGATCTGATCTTGAGGCTAACCTAAGTGATTAAGTAACTTATCTTATTTAAAAAATTATTCTAATTTGTTAACTAAGTTTTGATTTAAGTTAAAATAAACAAAAAAAAACAGCACACGAGAGTATAAGTCCCTTTTGGGTACGTTGAACGGTCACCATTGATTACGATCATTCGGTAGGGCAAAGTTCGAAGTGCTTGTGATTGTATTGTTTATAACTTTAATTTTAACTCTGTTAAGGAACAGAATATTTTTATTTGCAAAGATTGTCCAAGGATCTGAGCTTGAGCCTAACTTGTCCAATCTAGAGAAAAATAAATTGTGCATAACTCGAATCTTATCTGATCCTTGTTATAAACAATTTTATTTATTTAAAAAACAATTTATAATTCAATAAATTAATAAAATAGATCATTATAATTTACAAAAGGGCACACGTAGTTGGTACAAAATACATATATATATTGTTATAATTTTAAGAAATGTATTATTTAACATTATAATTTTACAAAAAAATTGAGCGATTATTTATTTATTTGAATATTTTATGGAATGATATTCTCATTTTGTTATTTTATTTCCTAATAAAAGAGTACAAATTTTATTTTTTTTTGTTATAAACAAATAACAATAATTAAATTATATTTTATGATTATTATTAACATTA
This sequence comes from Diplolepis rosae, assembly GCA_030998225.1. Lineage (NCBI taxonomy): Eukaryota > Metazoa > Arthropoda > Insecta > Hymenoptera > Diplolepididae > Diplolepis > Diplolepis rosae. The sequence goes on from JAPYXD010000169.1 coordinate 504,356, forward strand.
TTTTTGTGAATAGTTTTAAATTAAAATTATACTTTTACTAATTTCACTTTATTTACAAACAAAATTTTACATGTAGTTTTTTAAATTGTTATAAACAATGGATAATTAACAATAAATAATCTAAGATAACGCTCAGTAATAAGAAACTGTAAATTTATAATGACTCAATGTCAAATTCAAATACCCCTGTAGAATCCGCCCAAAAGGTTATTACGCGTATTAATTCCAAACAAGACAATCAACTCGCAAAAATTGTGGATCAGAATCAAATAGATTCCTTGAAACTAAAAAGATGAGGTAAAATCAAAGAAGATTTAGTCGATTATAAATAGAAGGATATTTCAAACACTTTTTCTGCTGAACAAGAACTGGATAACACTCTTCAGCTAGACGATTCACTTTTCGACAAGACTAATTAATGATCGAAGCATATCAAGTGAAAATTGTAGTAAAACTAGCGGATTTCATTCAAGTTTCTGCCCAGATTTAAGCATTGTGACAGGATCTAGTAATCAAGATCAAACTTTAACGAACGAATTATCTTATTTTGACTGATCTAATTTGCTAAGCTCAGCAGTAATAACAATAGAAAATAGAACTTTGAAAGAAAAATTGAAAACCTCATTGGCACGCGACTCTCTAATAAGTAACAACGATAGCGACGACGACAAAAGCGATACAGAAGTCATAAATCAGGATAATCCCGTAATAGTAAACAACGAAGAGATGCCCGTAGTCATACCTAACAGCCATCAGGTATCCTTACGCGACACGCTAGAGGTGGTCCCTTTGTGCGACGGAAGTAACCTCCCATTGTCACATTTTATTGAGGGTTGCATGGAAGCAAAGGCAATGCTGCCGACATCTGCTGCCCAAGAAAATCTTGCACGTCTATTGAGAGGTAAATTGTCTGGTGAGTCACGAAAATGTATTTTTGGGTCAACGTATGCAACAATAGAGGAATTAATAGAAAAATTGAAAAAAGTATATGCCCCTGCGAAAAGCGTATATCAGTTGCAGGGAGAATTAGGTAATACATTTATGTGGGAAAGAGAAAATGTCCTTTCCTATGTTGCTAGAATTAAAGAAATTGCTGATAGAAGATGCTCACAGACTTAATAATGGCGGTCAGGTAGATAATGCTTTTAAACAAAATTTAGAAAGAGATGTAATTCAATGTTTCATACGCGGTTTGCGTCCTGAGTTAGAAATTCGTGTAGAAGAAAAGGACACATTTAAGGAAGTAATTAATGATACAATAGACATAGAACGAAGATTGGCTGCAAGTTCTGCACTGCGAAGAAATAAAAATACTGATTATTTAAAAACCAAAGTATCAACTAATAATAATAATAATCATAAAACCATCCGATTCAACGTAGCACTTCAAAATAAAACTATTTGTTTAATTTGTAAAAAACCAGGTCACACAACTGAAAAATGTTTTCATTTAAGTAAAGCTCAAGATGCAGTTCTTAATAATAAACAAAAAAAATTTTTGCATCCTAACCAACAAGGATATAGTAATTTCAATGGTCAAAGAAGTAATAATAATAATAATTTTGCAAAAAACAATTACAATAATTTTCCAAATAACAATTACAATAATTTTCCAAATAACAATTTTTTAAGAAATAAAAATTATAATTTTAATAATAACAACAATCATTTTTTACAAAATAGAAATAACAATTATAGAAACAATAATAATAATTTTTTACAACAAAGATACAACAATAATAATAATTTTCCTAGAAATTTTTACAATAATAACAATAATGTGAATAATAATAATAGATAATTGAATCCAGGACGGTATAGAAACTTTAACTCAGGACAGTTTCAAAATCGAAATAAACCATATGAAAATAGATTTTTACAAAATAATAACACTCAACAAAATTTAAATTATACTGAAATAATTTGCAATTACTGTAAAAAACCCGGTCATTTAGTACGAGACTGCAAGATACGAACGAATAACCAATCACAAACAGCTCATCAGGAAAACTCCAAAGCTCTCCCCAGCACGGGTGCACTGAGGAAAGCATAAATCGAGAACCACTGGCATCCACTTCTAACGATCATACAACAACAACAATAAATATTTCAAAGTCCACTTCAATTCCATCAATTATAATATCAACGGAAGGTTTAAAAAATCCAACACACATGATGATTGATACTGGTGCTGCTCGAAATTTAATTAAACAAAAGGTTCTCAACCCTGAAGTACCAATAAATAGCCAATATGTATTCAAACTTACAGGAATTAATGATTTACCACTTTACACATTAGGACCGGTAAAAATAAACATTTTTGGTTATCCAACGATATTTAACATTTAATGAAGTCCCAGTAGAAGAAGATGGAGTATTAGGATCAGAATTTTTTCAAGATAATAGTGTAAATTTAAATTATACTTCAAAATGCTTAGAAATTGAGAACCACTGTTACCCTTTTAAATCTACCAATACATTTGTTACGAGCGTATCAAGGTGGCGGAATTTTTCCAAAAATTGGTAATAATAATTCAATTATTAGATTTCTATGCCACTTGAAGCGCCCGTAACCCGAGCACCTTGACAAGACCGCTGATGCAGCTCATCATTGCTCGGGTCGAAGACTTTAAAAAATGGTTGGTTCAGGAAGGAAATTCCCAATCTTGCTACTTTAAGCCAAATAGTTATTAGCTTAAAATTATTATTATATAACTTCGTCGTTAAGATGCTATTGATTTAGATGTACTTAAACATACAAACGGTAGATCAAAGTCAATACAATTGTATGTCATGAAAAATTGGTATACATTCATATTAAATTAAATAACTTTCCAATCAAAATATATCAAATTCAATGTTAGCATTATTAAAATATATATATTTTCATTCATACTGTTTCTAAATAAATGTAAACTGTAGGAAAATATTATAAATTGGCACAGGATTCAGATGACTGGAAAGTAAAAGCAAGAAGGAGTTATTTCCTTATAACCAGAAACAGGTTTATTGTGAGACAGGAGTGGCGAAGGACAGGCAATTTAAAAGTACTGCCTCCCTTCTAGTTCAAAGCTATCCATTTCTTCCTCACCTTAAAACTATAAGGTCCAAGTAAAGAAAAAGGGTGTGTGCGCGAGTGAGTCGCGTAAGGACAAGGGTGGTTCCTTTTTGGAACCACGACAATCTCAAATCGAATTTGGCCCGGATCTCTAGGACTTCAGCAGCAAGAACGTATTCTCCATTATTGCTTTTGCTCCCAGGACATCCGGTAGGATTAAGGAACTAGAATAAACAAAAGGATGCGGTAATGTACAAAATCCAAACATTGTATCGTTCTCATTGATATTTATTCCGTATTTCTAAAACTCTACTAGAAAAGTGTTCACATAGGTCTGTTATTTTGCTTTTCTTAAGAATAAATTGTCTTTTGTATTTATGTGAATTTTAGCCACTTGATTCGAAATTATTTGAAGCACCTTTTCCCATTTTCTTTCTTTCAAAATTAAAAGTGATAAGCGTAGGCGTGTAGAATACACTCTCAGTCCGAGAGTAGAAGACCAACGACCCCACATAATAATAAAAGAATTTAGCTAATATTTATATTAACTAAATTCGACAGTTTGGACGACCTCCGCGTACCCATTTTATTAATAAATAAAGTATATTGAGAGTAATTGTTTTTACTTTTTATGAATTTCATTTAAATTAATAATACCCGTACGTAACAACATTTACTATTCCAGCTCGAACAGTTACAACATTTTATATTGATATAAAAAATACAGAAAAGAGTGAAGGGTATGTACCTCGATTACATATCTAAAATGGCGTTTACTTAGGAGACGCAGTTGTAAAAAATCACAAAGGAAAAGCTTATTTAAAATTTGCAAGCACAAATGAAATACCAATAACATTATCAGTCCCAATAGTTAATTTAGAAGATTTTGAAGAACAAGAATGTTATAAACAAATTGAAAATTTACATAATTTTAAACAAACAAATAACGAAGATTTATCAAATAAAATATTAAATAACTTTTCAAGAACTGACATTACTCTGATTAAATCGTGCAAAATTTATAATGTAACAGACGAAGACAGAGTAGAATGTATTAAAAAACTTCTTCGATTAGACCATTTAAATCAAGATGAATATGAACATGTAGAAAAATTAATTAAATATAATGCAGACAGATTTCAAATCCCAGGAGAACCACTTGAAGCAACTAATGTACTACAACATTCAATTCCTACTGTAGATGAGGCTCCAATTTTTTCAAGACAATATAGATTTCCCCCAGTTCACAAGGAAGAAATTACAAGACAAGTCGATGAATTATTAAAAAATAAAATAATTAAGCCCTCGCAGTCACCATATAACACTCCAATGTGGATAGTTCCTAAAAAACCTGATTCTCAAGGAAAAATAAAATGGAGAATGGTTCTTGATTTTCGTAAATTAAATGAAAAAACAATTGGCGATTCGTATCCTCTACCTACCATAATATAAACGATATACTTGATTCTCTAGGATCAGCAAAGTATTTTTCAGTATTTGATTTAGCCACTGGTTTTCACCATATAAAAATGAACCCAAAAGACTCACATAAAACCGCATTTTCAACACCTCACGGTCATTACAAATTCGATAGAATGCCTTTCGGTTTGAAAACAGCACCCGCCACATTTCAAAGATTAATGGATTTAACATTACCTGGATTAATCGGAACGGAACTTTTTGTAAATCTTGATGACATAGTTATATATGCAAATACTCTAGAAGAGCACGAAATTAAATTTAACAATTTAGCAGAAAGACTTAGAAAAGCAAATATTCACTTGCAACCAGACAAATGCGAATTTTTACGACCCGAACTAGGATATTTAGGTCATATAATTGATAAAAATGGACTACGTCCAGATCCAAAAAATATAATAGCTGTAAAAAACTTTCCAGTCCCAAAAACACAGAAAAATGTTAAACAATTTTTAGGCTTAGCAGGATATTATAGACGATTTATTGATGGATTTTCAAAAATTTCAAGTCCTTTAAATCAACTTCTGAAAAAAGATATACCTTTTAATTGGACCGAAAAACAACAAGCAGCTTTCGATATTTTAAAAGCAAAATTATGTGAAGAACCACTTTTACAACGACCTGATTTTTCTCAACCTTCTATACTCACAACAGATGCCTCAGGATTTGCAATAGGAGGTATTTTATCACAAGGTAAAATAGGTAAAGATAAGCCAATAGCATATGCTTCACGTAGTCTAAGTGATACTCAGAAAAAATATGATACATATGAAAAAGAAGCTCTTGCTATAATATTTTGTGTAACTCATTTTCGTCCTTATTTGTGTGGAAGAAAATTCACTTTGGTAACTGATCACAAACCTCTAGTTTGGTTCCAAAATTCTAAAGACCCTTGTTCACGAGTTTCACGTTGGAGAATGAAACTCGCAGAATATGATTTTGATGTAATTTACAAAGCAGGAAAAATGAATGTAAATGCAGACGCTCCCTCAAGAAACCCTATTGATGATAACAAAAAGAAATCAAAATATTTACAAGCTGATGACAAAGATACTTTAATGACTTCTCAAGAGAAAATGTTTTCCAAGAAAATTTTTACAAGGAATAAACAAGAAAACTCTGAAAACGAGGTTAAACCTTCAAAACGAAGAAACTTGAATTCAGGATTCGTACCAGATGACGTAGTCATTTTGGCAAAATCTCAGATGCCCAAATATTAAATATTGACTCAAAAATTCCAGAATTTGTACAAGAATTTCTTAGTGAAGAATCATTTAGTGAAATTGGTAAGAATATTTTAAAATACACAAATTTATTCAAAAATATGGCTTCAAGACTTATTTTTATGACAATATTTTCATTAAGTCCAATGTTTTCCAAAAAATACGAAAATTTATCATGGAAAACTATTTCTACAAGAGCTCAAAAGAGAATAAAGCAAGAAAAAGCAAAAAATTTTAACCGAAATGAAACTCAAGAAAAATTAGACGAAAATTTTTCTTCTAAAACTCTTGTGAAAAAACCACGAGGTAGGCCAAGAAAAAATCTACTTACAAATTTAAAAAATATTACCTCTCAAACAAAAAGAAAGAGAGATAGACCAAGAAAACAAATATTTGAAAACGAATTACCAGAAATAAATATGCAAATGGGAAGCCGAACAAAAGTAGAATCAGATTCCGACTCTGATCCTGATTATTCGGATTATTTAAAACAAACTCAAGCAAGAAACAGAAAAAAGAAGAATGCCAAGAAGCAAAAAAATATTAATGGATTTGAAAGCGAAGAAAGTGAAAATTATTTTTCAACCTCAGAAGATGAAGATGGAGAAAATTATGTAGAAAATTTGGAAGAGAATTTTGAAGATGATCTTGAAGATGATCTTGAAGACAATTTCGAAAAGAATTTCGAACAGAATTTTGAAGAAAATTTTGAAGAAAACCAAGAAGAAAACTTGGAAGAAAAATTTTGAAGAGCCTTATTTTAATGAAAATTTGAAACTAAACCGAAGATCTCAAATAAATTGTGGAAAAAACGATAATGATCATGATAATTATAATCGTCCACCCCCAGAACCTCCTCCTATAAATTCTCAAACAGAAAAAATTATAACGAAGAAAAATATAGTCGAATGTCGCGATCAATTAACTATGCGAAAAGATAATTATGCATATTTTGTTACAACAAATGGAACTCCTCGCGACAACGGATCAAAAACATTAGAAAAACGTGAAACTTTACCAAAATTCAAAAATTTACAAAAAGGGATAGCAAAAGAAACTAAAAAAGGAAACTACTACCATTTTGCACTTCCAATTGAAGACGAAACTAAGGAAAATTTATCCGAAAGTTTAAATAATATAAAATCATCAATCTAATCATTACATGAATTATCTCAAAGATTTAAATTACGATCTATTAGTATATCAAAAACTTCCAGAATTAATCATATACCTTGGGAAGAAGTGAAATCAATTTTCGACTCAATTTTTTCAAATTCAACTACAAAAATTATAGTTTTTAATGGAATAACGCCATATCCAACAAAAGAACAACGAACTCATTTAATTGAAGAAGCTCATTCTTCAGCATTAGGAGGCCATAAAGTCGTCACAAAAACTTATAGTCGAAATCGCCAAAAATTTTTTTGGGAAAATATGAAAGTAGACATTCAAAAATATATTCAAGGCTGTTTACAATGTCAACTGAAAAAATTAATCAGAGTCAAAACAAAAAATCCTATGGTAATCACAGACACACCCACTACTGCTTTTAAAAAAATATCAATGGACATTGTTGGTCCACTACCTGAAACAAAATCTGGTAACTTATATATTCTAACGATACAAGACAACTTTACCAAATATTCTTTATCAATACCTCTTCCCAATCACCAAGCTAGTACAATAGCAGATGCTTTTGTGAAAAAATTTATTTGCATATTTGGATCACCAATAGGAGTACTTACTGACCAAGGCAGAGATTTTTTAAGTAATTCATTAACAAGATTGGCAAAACGTTTTAGAATTGAACAATTTCGTACAACAGCTTTTCATCCTCAATCAAACGGGTCATTAGAACGTTCATATCATGTTTTGGGAGAATATCTCAAACAATTTGTTGTAAAAAATTCAGAATGGGATGATTGGCTTGAACTAGCAATGTTCTCGTATAATACTAGTGTACATGAAGGCACAAAATGCACACCCTATGAATTGGTTTTTGGTAAATTAGCTCGTGAACCTTCCAGCGAACCTTTATCACAACAAGAAAAATTACAAACGTATGATGATTATTTAATTAATTTCGTAACACAACTACACGAAATGCGAACACAAGCAAGAGAGAATCTTATTTCAACAAAAGAAAAATCGAAATTATATTATGATAAAAAAATAAATCCTTTAGAAGTAAAAATTGGATACAACATATTTTTATTAAAAGGAGGTAAAATAAAAAAACTAGAGAGCCATTATACAGGGCCTTATGAAATATTGAAAGTGTTAGGAAAAGGGAACGTCAAAATAAACTATAAAGGCAAACCTACTGTAGTTCACATTAATAGACTAAAACGCTTACACGTACAAGTACAAAAGTAGACGAATAAAAAAAAAATATGATAAAAAACAAAATATCTTTACTTTAATTATAAAAAATATGTATACATATACAATTTGAACAAAATATAGAAATTTTATTTTGTCGATAAATGGTAAAAATAAAAATAAATAACATATATAAATTTATATAAAAATATATATTTTATATAAAAAATATATACAACAAACAAACAAAAAAAATCATGAAATTTAGACATAACACATTATTCCAGATATAATGGATTAAATCCATCGCAAACGCATAGATGATCTCATTGAAATAGTTCCCTGTTTTATCGACATGGTAGCTCTCTGGCCATACTTAATTCAAACTGGAATTTTTAACCAAGACGACTGTAATATTCCCACATGGAGCAGAAACCTAAACAATCCAGATACAATAAAAGACATTTTTTCAACAATCAAAACAAGAGGACCGGACGCATACAAAAACTTGATTCTTAGTTTACGCCTATTAGATCATATTGTCATAGCTGACATGTTGGATATTATAGACTAGGTACATGAAATAAAAACTTAATAAATATCATTAAAAAAAATATATATATATATATATATATATAACAATAACAAAAAATTTTTTATTAAGTAATTTTATTAATTCTTTTATTACAAAGCAAGCTGCTAATTGGAACCTCCTTTTTCCAGAGATGGGATTACGAGGCTTCCTTTTGGCACTGCTCACTTGCAACTTCAACTATATAACAACAGTCTACGCCATAATAGGATTCGATTGCGGATCAAATCAATCAAATATCACGGCATTATCTTTACTAGAGGTAGGAGAATGTGATCTACCTCGATCACAAGTACATGTTGAAAGAACTTATATACAGCTTTTACAATTAACTGGATTTTCAAATTCAAAAGTAATACAATGCAAAATAGAAATTCGACGCGCCATCTCTCATTGTGGAATGCATTCTCACAGTTCCATAGTTGCAAGTGGCCACAATGAATATATACATGATGTTACACGAGATCAATGTAATCAAATGCACACAATAGGAACATATTTAGTAACCCCTTCTCTTCAGATATCAAAGTTAAAAGTAAATGATACTTCAACAACAGACAATTCTGAAACCTTTTATTCCTTAACGACTGAAGACAACTTTCGTACTGGCTGAAAAAACAAGAAAGCCAGTTTGCAGTTACGTTTTAATACAAACAGAACATCCAAAATTATTAATTTTTGAAACCAGACCTGGAAATTCATTTTTAGAAAATAAACGTTTGGAAGTTCAAAATATGGACATTTTTACATACGTTAAATCTAAATTCATGTATGTGGAAAGACACATACGCACTGTAATAAATAGACTTTATCACGACGTTCTTACTCAACGATGTATACTTGGACAGCAAGTTTTTAGAAATACATTAACCTTAGCAACCCAATCACCAGACGAATTTGCATATCATTTAATGAAAAGCCCAGGATATATGTCAGTAATTGCAGGAGAAGTAGTACATATCGTAAAATGTATACCAGTTGAAGTAAAATGTCGCAAAACTGAAGAATGTTATCTACAACTACCAGTATTCAGAGGAAATCAATCCTTTTTTCTTTCTCCACGAACTCATATATTAACAAAATCTGGTATCCAGACTAATTGTAATTCTTTCCTTCCACCAATGTACCTTTTTGGTGAAACCTGGTACAAATTACTTCCAAATCCTGTTGAATCCATAGCACCAACTACAATCAAACCTCTAACAAAAGCAACCTGGAAATATACAAATCCTTCATCCTTAGCAACAAGTGGCATTTATTCTCCATCTGACCTTGATAAGCTACAAGATCATATAATGTTTCCAGCAGAAAAACCAATGATTTTAAATTCTTTAGCTAGAGAAATAACAGGACATCCGACTATTAATCAAGGAATATGATTGACAAATTTAATTAACCAAGAAGTAATTGATAAAATTGCTGAATCAGCTTGGGGTAGATTTTGGACAGTTTTTACAAATTTCGGAACTACTAGTGCAGGTCTAATTGGATTAATTATGATAATTAGAAGTATCAAATTAATAGCAGATACCATTATTCATGGTTATGCATTACATAGATTATTTGTATGGTCTCTCCATTTACTAGGCGCCTTCTGGGATTCGGTCACTAACCTTTTGTTACACTTAGGTACCAACCGACCTGCTGGACCTCCCGCTGAGAGCCATCAACCACTGCTTACAGCTTCAGCACCACAAAACTCTATAGAGGAAACTAAAAGTTCATCTCATAACGAAAATACCAATTCAGGTAAAGATGATAATAGTACGAAAACTACTCTTTATCCTTACTCTGAAATAAAAGAAGAACTTAGTAGATCACATTATTCAATTCAAATCTAACATCTTAAGAATGTCGCATGTTCCTATTACAATCTTACTAAACAAAATTATTCAACAAAGAGGAGATCCACCCCTCATTTATGACATACTCATTGAACAAACCAATAATAATGAATGTTTATTTCACGTTAATTTACAATATAAAAATTATATAACAATGAATAGTGGCAAAGATAAAGAAAATGTAAAGCAAAAGGTAGCACAAAATTTATATAATGCCTTGATTAATGAATCAAAGGAAACAAATCAAAACGTCCAACCAAATTCTATTAGTAAAAATTGCAAAAAATTAAACGAAATTTGCACTCAAAATAAATTTGAGTATAAGTCAAATTTCCTCAAGTGGGCCACCAAAAACGGACCTATCAATTTTGAAGATCTTTTTCACTTTTTCCAAAAGCTTAAAACATTATAAGTGCTGCTACAAAATGTTTTGATGAAATTCGCTTTTTTCTAGTAGTTGTTTACAAACAAATTTTAGGCTAAGTTTTCGTAAAACGGCTATATTTCAGTTTACTAACAATGCGATTAGAGTGAAATATAAAACAAACATATAAAAATGTTTGACCAACTATTGACGAGTAAATTTATATTCATATTTTTTTTTGTTTACAAAAAATTCAAATTTTTATAAACAAATGCAAATTTTTTGAACTTCTCATATAGGTAGGGAAAAAAATCAAAATGCCTTGGATGCGGCAAACATTCAGCTTTAATTAAAAAAAAAAACATTTTAGTACAATTCACAAACGAAAGAGTCGCCAATTTTTTTATGCAAGCCTGCACGCGCTCGGGTGCTACCGAGTCATCTCGTCGGCGCCAGTTATAACCGTTTTTCGTTGGCTATTAAGTATCAGTATTTTCTTTTGTTCATTTGCATGATTATACAATATAATGCTCACAATGTCGTTGTTGAATGCGTCAAGAAGAATTGAACAAATTTTTTGTTAATGTTTTATGTCAATCAAATAGTAAGAAGTGACGCATAAAAAAAACGCTTCCGTATTTATTCAAGTATTTGTTGTACAACGTCGCTGTTAGCTGCAGAAAATACTTTGCATTAAATTGTTTTATTATCAATTGGTTTGTAACAATGATAGGCCCGTGTATTTTTTACGGTTTTTGCTGTTGCAAATCGTGATTCCAATTTTTTTGTTGTGATTTTCGAATTCTTCAACTGTGCAGAAATCAAAATAAATTTTATTGCAAAATTCAGTTGCCCACCTGTACAATTCTGTAGTATTTGTTATTTTTTTCGAATTTCTGTTTTGTAAGCTAGCACGGTAAGCATTTCTTTTGACGCACCCTCCAATTCCATCACACGCCCCTTTTCCATGTGATGTTGCAAAGAAATGCCATTCGGCTTCTATACCAAAATCTTTTTTATGATTTAACAAATTCACAAAATTAAATCTGTTTTAATATTGAGAGCCTGCTCTATCAGAAAAATAGTAAAATTTTTAAATATTTTTTGATTCAAATTTATTTTTCAAGAAAGAAATCATTTTGCTGTTATAAAGGTGAACCCCTGTTGAATCGTGATTCACATACTCAGAAAAAACAACAAAATTCAAATGTTTCTGGACACCAATTTTCTTTAAAATAAACGACAAACGTGTAGGGTCGATTGAGTTGACCAATGCTGTGATTGAATTGCATCTTGAATATGACCACTTTCCTGTGTTATCTACTGTGCAACGTTTTTCTAGACAGTTATTCAAAAATTGTACATACTCATACTTAATAGCCAATGAAAAACGGTTATTGCTGGCGCCGACGAGATGACTCGGTAGCACCCGAGCGCCTGCGGGCTTGCATAAAAAAATTGACGACTCTTTCGTTTGTGAATTGTACTAAAATGTTTTTTTTTTTATTAAAGCTGAATGTTTCCCGCATCTAAGGCATTTTGATTTTTTTCCCTACCTATATGAGAAGTTCAAAAAATTTGCATTTGTTTATAAAAATTTGAATTTTTTGTAAACAAAAAAAAATATGAATATAAATTTACTCGTCAATAGTTGGTCAAACATTTTTATATGTTTGTTTTATATTTCACTCTAATCGCATTGTTAGTAAACTGAAATATAGCCGTTTTACGAAAACTTAGCCTAAAATTTGTTTATAAACAACTACTAGAAAAAAGCGAATTTCATGAAAAGATTTTGTAGCAGCACTTATAATGTTTCAAGCTATTGGAAAAAGCGAAAAAGATCTTCAAAATCGGTAGGTCCGTTTTTGGTGGCCCACTTGAGAAAATTTGACTCTATCCAGAATATATAGTATTGCGAATAAAAACCTCATCAAAAGACTCAACATACATAGCAATTTGTTTTATTAATGATATTAAACGAATAGGAATTGCAAACACAATAAAAACAGCAAAGGATTTCGCAGCTATAAACATGATAAATTCTCTTTTGCAAAAAGATAAAAAATGTGAAGTAAATTTAACAAACTCACTAGAACATTTGCATGTTACGATACAAGAATCACCTATAAATGATCCAAAACCTTCAGCAAGTGGTCAGATAACAAAATCTAATACATCCAATAACAGTCGTTTTACCAATATAAATCCTTATAAAATAAAAAGAAATAATATTTCTACTACATCGCCGTTTTCTGGAAAAAGCTTTAAGAAATGTTTTAAATGCGGATGTAGACCCCCCAATCAGTACAATAAATTCTAATATAAATATTCCATAGTGATTCAGGAAATCATCTATAATAGAGCATTACTATGATGAGCCTACCCACGTGCGAAGTTACAAAAAAAAGATATGTAGAACAGACTCTCTGGGACTTTTAAACCACGTGGAAATTTTGAGAAATTTTACGATAAAATATGGATTACCGTTACCACAATACATCGTTTATCCTGATCCAAATTCAAAAACCAAATCATTTTTTCTTGCTCAAGTCAATACAAACGATCATTTTGCTGTACAAGCGGGTCCTACAAGCGAGTTAGCCGAAAATAGAGCTGCTTTAAAATTACTACAAATATTAATAAGATCTTATGATCTTTGCGACGAGGATTTTTATAATAATAAATGTAAAGAAACAAAAAAACGAAGAACCAAAGTGTTCAAACTGATCCAAGACCGAAATTAGTATCATGGAAAAATTCATGTAGATATTGTAACACTCAAATGCATGCTACAAAAGAGTGCCGTAGACGGAATGTTTTTAAAGCTGATAAATCAACACAAGTTCCCCCTCCACTTCCACCACGAAACTCCTCAACATTTAGTAGTTTATTTTCCCCTTTTTTCCAAAAAACTTCTAGACCTAAATCAGTGATTCCAGATCGTGGGAGCTGGCGGCCCACACCACGCTCCCATGTGGGAGCACACACAATCAAGCGCGCCGTGTCGGTGTGTCCCCACTTCCTCGCTTCGATTTCACGCTTTCGTCTGTTGAGCCGAGATCGAAAATTATGTTTCTGTCGACTTCGTGTCAAAGTGGCGCGAAGCAGACGACAAATTTAAAATCACCAAATATATCATTAAAGATATTACCTTTCTTTCTTTGATATTTTTAAAAACATTCACTTAAAATAAATATCTGAACATTTTATTTTGAATTTTAGGATGATTTAAAGACTCAAAACATGATTTTCTATTGAAATTCAAACTTAATAAATTTTCAAACTTTCAAAACAAAATATCAATTTCAATATTTTTTAGCTATGCAAATCAAATATTTCAATTAGAAAATTATGTAGAGAATATTATATATTAAGGAATGATAAAATATGATATTGGAGTTTAAAAAATAAAATATTAAAATACTTAAGTAATTATATATATATAAGATGATTTTCATAAATAATATAATCCTTTGTAATTTTATACTACATGTGTACTTGCATCTATATCTTCAGTATCATTTAGACACAAATATATACTGGTTTTTTAGTTTATTTACATTAGAGTTATTTTTTGCATTAAAAAATCTATGCATATAAGCCACTAAAACGTAAAATGAAGACTTGAAATTGAAAAAAATGTACTGAATTTTTATATATATAAAAAGAAAAGTTTTTTTAATATTATGAAGCTCAACTGAATTTTCAAAAAATGTATCTTAAAAACTACCAAACTGTAACAGAACTTCTATAAAATTATCATAAAATTGCGTAACTGTAACTGAGTTTCAGTTGCATGTGGTTGAATTGCAGTAGAAAATTCTAATAGTGTAGAATTCGTATTAGCGATTGTAAGATGATTTTCATAAATAATATAATCCTTTGTAATTTTATACTACATGTGTACTTGCATCTATATCTTCAGTATCATTTAGATACAAATATATACTGGTTTATTAGTTTATTTACATTAGAGTTATGTGCTAGAATTTTATTGATATTCCTAAGGAAGTTTTTAGATAATTTACCGATGTTTTCTGTACAATTTAATGTAAATTTTCTCACGATATATTATATTTTTTTACATTTTTTACATTACCAAAGTTTATTCCAAAATAGAGCTCATATGTGCAATATTTTATCCACTGTTTTAAAATTTTAGAAACAAAGATCACTGATGAGGACTCTGATTAGAGTCGAAATGTTTGAAAGTATGTGACTTCCTGAGTTATCATTTCCGGACCCTAAAGCCAATTATTAACAATAACATCGTATAGAATTTTAATTTACTATCACCATGTAATTAGGAATGTAGATTTTTAACCTTAATTTCTTATTTTTTTCAAATAAAGTATTTTCCACTTAATTTTTTACTTGATATAGTTGATTTACGTACTACATAATTTTTTAAAAACTTATTTATTCGAAATAAATATTTCATATTTGTATTTTATATAAGAGAAATCGTAAAGTGTAATTTCGTATGCAAATTTAGATGTAATTTTAGTTTTTTTGAATATTAAAACCTTTTATTCACAGTTTTATAATTAAATTTACATGTGAATAATATTACGTATTTCAAAAAGTTTTTAGAGTATTTTATTTGAATGAAATTTTTTTCAATGTTGCCGTATACCAGACAAGAAACTCTACTGTATAATTTCGAGTGTATAATTAGATATAATTTATGTATTATTTAAGTATTTTAATATTTTATTTTTTAAACTCCAATATCATATTTTATCACTCCTTAATATATAATATTCTCTACATAATTTTCTAATTGAAATATTTGATTTGCGTAGCTAAAAAATATTGAAATTGATATTTTGTTTTGAAAGTTTGAAAATTTATTAAGTTTGAATTTCAATAGAAAATCATGTTTTGAGTCTTTAAATCATCCTAAAATTCAAAATGAAATGTTTAGATATTCACTTTAAGTGAATGTTTTTAAAAATATCAAAGAAAGAAAGGTAATATCTTTAATGATATATTTGATGATTTTAAATTTGGCGTCTGCTTCGCGCCACTTTGACACAAAGTCAACAGAAACATAATTTTCGATCTAGGCTCAACAGACGAAAGCGTGAAATCGAAGCGAGGAAGTGGGGACACACCGACACGGCGCGCTTGATTGTGTGTGCTCCCACATGGGAGCGTACCTAGGAAAAAAAAACCGATAGAACGCGCCTCTCTTTGAATTGTGTATCTGTCATTTGCATATTCAGGAAATAAAAATTCAATCGGATGGTGAAACTTGGAATCTGCCATTTGTGCGCAATGTTTTAAATCTGCCATTCGACATTGGTTAAATCGTTAAGCGAATAGGGTTGAATAAGACTGATTAACCTCAAATAATTTCTAATGGCAATGTACGATTCATTGATGTTCGCATGAATCGGTTGAAATTCCAAATGAAATAGAAGTCTTAAAAGGCCACTCTGAATAAGAGAAATACAATAAAAACAGAATACGAATTGTATTGTAAACGATTGTTCATTTTAAATATATTATTTTCTATCGGAAATATTGGTTTTCAATCTGTTAATGCTGAAATTCCAGTGACAGATACGCAATTCAGAACACCTCAAAGCCTATTCAAATTTAACGCAAGTGAATGGTTTTTTGTTTCCTGGGTAGTGGGGGCCGCCAGCTCCCACGATCTGGGATCACTGACCTAAATCCAACCATATGTAAACATCCAATTTTATCCAATACTAATCCTTTTTTCTTTTTCAGCCATTCACAATTTTATTTTATGACTTATCTGGTATTTATTTTGAACCAATTTCAAAAATACGTCTATTTTCCGAAAATTATAATTTTATCTCTTATTTTGACATTTTGCAACCAAAAAAATTTAAAATACAAAATAGTAGATATTTCTCACAAACTTTATGAACATTGTATACTTACAAATATTGCAAATAACTGTAATATATATAATCACCACACTCAGCTTAGATTTATGAAAAAACGTATAAATTATTTTCTGGGAGAAATTTAATTTATATCCAGACAAGCTCATAACATCACTAAAATTCCCAAAAATAGTGATCCATTTTTACACCAAATTCAAAAAGTTCTTCTACAATCAAAAATAAGATAAAAAACTTCTCTTTATTGGCCTAAAGAAAATTTATTCCTACTTCCAAAACCATTTTCTGAACAACTTGAAAATCTTTCATCCAATCTCAACAACGTTACGATGTACAAAGACTGGCATAAATCACAAATTTACCCAAATTTGCATATTTATAGAATTCTTGCAGCAAATTGGCTAATGGATTTGCATGAAATATCCCGATCCTTTCTATCACTCCTAACACAACTTACGGAAGCTATAACCCATGCCGCTACAAATTTATGGCACCCCATGCTGCTTCCAGATACCTTCCTAGACTTCAAATCTAACAAAGAAGACCCTCACCTTCCAACGTCTCTTTTTTCTATGGTCATTCCATTTTCTAAAATAAGATACTTTACTTTCAAAAACTACTTAATTTTTACTATGACCATACCAGTTCCATCTTCTGACGAATTTCAAGTACAGTAAAACCTATCGTAGCCGACACATATGGGAGACAAGTTCGGCTACGATGGGTACCAATGACTTGTGATAATTGCTAGGGACTTATTACTAGCTTGGTTCAGTGCTGTGGCAACAGGTGCCCCTGTGTTTAGTAACACACATGTACCGGCTTGTACATATGTTTTGTGTTTACTTTTGTGCAAAAAGGTGTGTAAAAGTTAGTTTGAAAAATAAACAGTTATTTTTGTTGATAATTTTAAAATTTCATGGATAAATTCAGTCGATAAAAAACTATAAGGAATACTTAGTGCTTTTAGTGGAAAATGTATAGATGACAGTTGAGGTTACGTTGCACGACTGTACATACATATTTAAGATCTTAATAAGTTGAAATATAATTGGTTATAATAATTCTCCAATTTTTCGAAGTTAAATTGTAATTAAAATATGAGGACCTCCAAAGACGGTGTTTAAGACGGCCCTGACCATGCACATTTCTCGACCAATAATGTGAAGCGTCAGAGTGGGATGTTCGTTAGGAGAGTGTCGGCTACGATAGGTTTTACTGTACTTTTCTTATAATAATTATTCTATTAATAATACTAAATAAAATTCAAAAAATTAAAAAAAAAACTAATAAAAATATAAATAAAATTAAACTAGTTCAGAAAACTCCTCTTAGCCTATCAACAAAACCTCTTCTAAGTGACCTATCATTCAAATTTTAACTACTTCTTTTCAAACGTATCTATAAACTGGAAAGGACCCATATTTTCCATCCTTTCAAATTTGCCTGGTACAGGTACAATCCATCCCTCTCTTTCTATACCACAGCACGATCACTGGGAATTTACCTTTAGAAGAACAGTTTTTGTAAGGGTATTGTAATACAAGAATTGTTTTTCTAATGGAGAAATATAATACCTTTCAATAATGTAGAACTTCTGTTAGAATCAAATTTCGGTACTTTCGCACGAATTAAATAGATGAAAATTATATAATCAAGGGTATAGTTAAGTAAATTTAGATCCCTTTCTTTTTAAATTTATAGAATGATTCCGACTGCGGCAGAACCGATCGTGTTCCACTCAGGACCTGTGGACGGTGTATGTCCACAGGATTATCCAATCACCTATGGACACTTAATAAATAGCTTTTGTTTCGACTTAGAAACGTCAACCTTATTCATTTATTAGACTCAGGAAACAACAAAGAAATTTTGCCAATTTTGTTTCGAAAAATTACCAATAACAGAACAAAATAAATACGAATTCTGTACCTCATGGCACTCAGTTTGTAAAATACAATGCGTTAATATGAATTGTAACGGTTGTAGGGAAGCATTAATAACGCCACGCTGTAGGGTAATCGACTGTAAAGGTTGTACTGAGCAATTCTTAAAAAATAAAATGCAACTTCAATTAGGAAACGAAGTTATAGTTGAAAATGTTTTTCCATAAAATATTATAAATTGTAAAGTCATAAATAAAATTTTAAACAGGTAAAAAAAAATGCTTTTTATAAAAAACACTGTTAGAATTTAATTAGTATTTTAAAGCTCAATAACGAATTTGTTCATAGAAAAATACTGCCGCAAGATTTCGAATCCATTCAAGCCGAAAATCCAGAAAACGGCGAACAGTACTGCCAACCGTATATCGATCAAATAATTATGAAACAATTTTGTTGTTACTCTCCAGAAAACGAAATATATCAGAATACTTTAGATCAAAAATTCATATGTAAAGAATGTTACAGATTTAAAATTACCTTTTTTGAATCAGAAATATCTGTACCTTTCCTTAACCGCCATATTGTAACCACGGATCTTAACGAATTAAAATGTTCTGTCTGCGAAGAGCAAATTTTTTTCATACGATTTAGAGCAGACCAATGTTTTCTTTGCACTGAATATCTCTTTGAGTTAGCAAACGCGGAAAACGAATAATTTATAATCCATATAAAGAATTATTAATGATAATAATAACTAATTCCCATTTATATCAATTAAATCACAAACAACTCAAATAGATAATTATTTTGCAGATAAGGACAAGGCAATGCAACAAAGAGATTTGACAAAGGGTAACGCAGTACAAATACTTAATGAAATAAGTATTGAATACAATTTTTCAATACCGAATTACACAGTAAAATCGCTTGGAATACATCAGGAACTGCCGCCATTCGGGGCGACTTGCGAAATTTTAAAAGATAACTTAACCTATGCTTGTGTTGGGGAACCTGCATCCCAAAAGAAAGTAGCAAAACAAAACGCAGCAGCTAAAGTCTTGGAAACACTTTCCACGAAATATATATTTTTAGAAGAGAAATTAGAAAAATGCTTAATAACGGAATCTAAATTTTATAATATAAGTGATAAAAACAATAAAAAAGCTTTACAAAAATGGACTAATTCATGTGAAAGGTGTTTTCAAAGAGGACATTTAGCTCATAACTGCCGCAACCCTTTACGTAATAAAAAATATAAAAATAACCCTGTTATAGTGAAAACTAAACTTTCTATTTTTGGATAGTAGTGACATCAAACTGATGTCACTTTGTATGCTTTATTCGTGAGAGATTTTAGAGAAGAACTGACGAGGCCTGCCTGAACCTCTACATATATAGACAGCTAAACCTAGGAGGGGGAGGTCATCAACCTCTACATATATGGGTAACTAAACCTGGGGGAAGGAGGTCATCATCTGGCCTGGTAACACCCCCCTTTTTAGACATAAATTAACCCTTTAATTTCTAGATTTTAACCGTCTGTTTTAGACATGAATTAGTCTCTCAATTTACTAAATTCTTACCCTCCTTTCTTTTGGTATTTCGATGGTTACCAAGGGTTGCAAGCTAGAATTGTACGTGACAACGTTCGTCGGCGTTGTTACCTTTGTTTTTACACAGAATATACAGAGTTTTTTGGGCATACACTTTTGTATGAATTCGAGTATTCCTAATCTGTACAGAACATAGGCTGATCCTAATCCTAACGCTGTGTAACCTAAATAGCTTAACCAATCTATAGTTGTTTCTCTCCATGTTCTTAGTCTTCTGTTAGTGGCTATTGATTTTAACATATTTTCTGCATCGTCGAGGCTTAATTTGGCTTGTCGTAATTCATTGTTATCTATAATTTTAGGAGACGTATTAATTTACTTTCTAAGGTTTTTAGATCGTCGTTAGAGTAACTAATGTTGTAGGTCACATTGAATTCGTTGTAAAATTGTCCCTTTAGATTTTTGCTAAGGTACAGTGCGTCCATTCCATTATAGATTTTACAATTTGAGCCCGTCAGTAGTGAGAATTGTTTAATCTTTAGGTGTTCTATTCCTGTTTCGCAGCTAATATCTAAATCTACCTCGTTCATTAGTACTATTATGTATCCGTTTAGTACGGGTATGAAGGTTTCTTTGTGTAAAGCAAAAGGTGAAGTTTTACATTTGTTCTCTGAATATCGCTTGAATATCGTAGCTTCGCATGTTTCACTGTCAGTCAACCTAAGGTTTGGTTGGTTTCTTTCGCAAATTTTATATTCGCTTATCGTTGTACATTTATTTATTGTTTCCTAGTCAGTAATTACATATGAGTCTCTAAATTTGATTAAATAGTCATGGTCGGGAATTACTGCGAAATATAGGTTTTGGATAGGATAAGGGATAGGTATAATATGTTTGATGGTACCCTCTTCCTGTACTATAATGGGAATTTTGACGGTTGTAAGGTGTAGTTGGCTTTACAGTTGGCCATTGCCGCTATTAGAAGTACTAGGGTCCTCATCTAAAAATTAAGATTTTAACTAGGTTCCCTGGCTTGTATAAAGGATGCGTTCTTGTTATTCCTTCATCCAATCTTTTCTTAGTTTTTTCTAATTCCACTTGGATTCTTTCTTTAGCTTTTCTGATGTTTTCCTCGTGTTTTTGCCTCCATTTTCTAATCAGATCTTGATGGGTTAAATTGGGTGAGTTTTCAATTTGAGATGGTATATTTGGTAATCTTCCAAACGTGAGTTCAAAGGGTGTGAATCCCGTGGTTTGATTTACTGTTGAATTTATTGCGAATGTTACATATTTTAGATTTTCGTCCCAGTTATTCTGATTTTCTGCCATGCTAGTTTTGATCAGATTATTCAGGGTTGAGTGCATTCTTTCAATGTTTCCGTTGGATTGTGGATGGAATGCTGTAGTTTTAATATGTTTGATTTTCAAAGCTTTCTCAAATTGTTCCATTAACTCAGATAGAAAGTTAGACCCTTGATCAGTGAGAATAATTTTAGGAGATCCATAAATGTAAATATATTGTTCTATCAGAGCTTCTACTATTGCTGTTGAGGTTTCACTTTCTAACGGTATTAAAGTGGTGTATCTGGTCAATCTATCCTGAATACTAAGTATGTATTTGTTACCTCTAGGTGTAGTGGGTAACGGTCCAAAAATATCCAGTGCTATTTTATCATTTGGATTGAGTGGTATGTCGGGTATTATACTTTCTGATTGATTCTTAATTCGCGTGGTCTTTTGTAGTTGGCATATAGGGCATTTTTTGAGTTAGTCCTTGATGTCTTGGTCCATGTTGGTCCAAATTCCGATTCTCTTGGCTTTTTCGATAGTATTTTGTTCTCCAGTGTGATCCCTATGAGCTTCTTCAATAATTTGTTTTCGTTCTTCCTTAGTTAATTCTCGGGTTGTAGAGAAACAAATGTGGAAATTCTTATCTCGATAATAGTTTGATAGGAATTCCATTATTTCTTGAATTACTTCTCGCTCCAGAAATGTAAATAGAGGATCTCCAAAGGATAATCTAACAATTGAGAGTTTTCTATTAACGAATTCTTCGATAAACCAACTTAATTTATACAGCCAACCTTCTTCGTTGTACATAGGCATTTCATCCTTAGTTACTTCTTTCCAAAGTTTGCCGATAGCGTTAGGCTTTGTTTTAATTTTGCCTTTGACTGGTTGTAGTTTCCAATTTATAAAATCCGTATATAAATTAGTATTGTCTCCTGGTGTTTCCGTGATTTCTTCTTCCGTTTCTGTGGTTTCATCTTCTGATGGTTCTCTCATTCGCCTCGCGGTTAATTTGATTTTTTCTTTTAAAATTTCGTCTTTTGTTATTCGCGGCGTGTCGAATGTTTCTATTTCCGGTGACTGGTCTTCCAAGCTTGGTTCTTCTTCTTCAGTACTAATTCCGGTTTTTTCCATTGCTTCTTGTAATGTGTCCTTAGTGATGGGAAAAAGTCTGGATAGACAATCCGCTACTATATTTTCTTTTCCTTTTACATATTCTATTTCGTATTCGTATTCTTCCATACGAAGTCTCCATCGTAAAAGTCTTAAGCTAGGGTCTTTCACATTGTGTAGCCAAACTAAAGCACGGTGGTCTGTTTGAATTTTGAATTTCTTTCCGAGAAGATATTGTCTGAGGGGTTTCATAGCCCATACAATTGCTAAAAGTTCTTTTTCAGAGGTGGTGTATTTTTCTTCGGCTTTGTTCAATGTTCTTGATATAAAAAGACAAGGGTGCCCGTCTTGGCTCAATACTGCTCCTAATCCACAGTTGGATGCGTCCGTAGTCAGTATAAATTGTTTGGAAAAATCAGGGAATTTTAAAACTGGTGCGATTACCAATGCGTTCTTCAAATCGTAAAATGCTTTTTCGCAGTCTGGGGTCCAATCGAATATTGTCTCTTTCTGAGTTAGCTTTGTTAAGGGTCTCGCTATAGTAGAGAAATTCTTGATGAATTTCCTATAGTAACCTGCAAGTCCTAAAAATGATTGCACATCTTTTAAAGTTTTCACTGGTCTGAATTCTTTTATGCAGTTTATTTTTTCAGGGTTGGGTTTGACTCCTTCTTTGGTTATTATGTGTCCAAGGTATTCTAGTTCTGGTTTAAGGTATTCACATTTTTTCGGTTCTAATCTTAGTCCTAACTGGTAGATTCATTCCATGACTGCTACCAAGTTCTCATTATGTTCCTGAATTGAGCTTCCGAATATCACAATGTCATCTATGTACGCAAAGCATTTTGTTCCGATTAATCCTCTGAATGCATTATCCATCATTCTTTGGAAAGTGGCTGGTGCGTTCTTTAAACCGAAAGGCATGCGATTGTATTCGAAATGTCCTTGGGTTGTAGAAAACGCAGTGTACTTTTTGTCTTCTTCCTTCATCGGGATTTGGTGGAATCCAGCTGAGAGGTCAAAGGCAGAAAAGAACTTAGCTTTTCCTAAGTGATCTAATATATCGTCGATCATTGGTAATGGGTAAACATCTTGATCCGTGTCTTCGTTGATCTTTCTGTAGTCAATTACCATTCTTAATTTATTTCCTTTTTTCGGTACTATCCATAAAGGTGAGTTGTATGGTGATTGACTTTCACTTATAATTCCCTTTTTTAATAACCTTTCTGTTTCTTCTAGGGCAAACTGTCGGTGTTTTTCGGGTGATTTGTGGGATCTTAGATTAATTATTTTTCCATTTTTGAGTATTATTTGATGTTCAGTAAGGTTAGTACATGGAAGTGGGTCTGATTCCAATGTGAAAAATTCCGAGTATCTGGCTATTACTTTTTTAATGAATTCTCTCTGGTCTTTTTCCAAATGATCTAATCTTGAAGCTTTCAATAACTCATTCAGTCTAAAGGTTATTTGAGGTCCATTACTTTCATTTGTGATTATTTTTAATATAGGTTCGTAGCTAATCTGGAAATTTACTTCTTTAGGGTAATCCTCATTATTTTTCAATGGGATTTTTATTTGTCCGTTTCGTATAGTGTAGAGTCCGTCGGGGATTTCCTTATCATCTATAATGATAATATCTTGATCTTCTGCGTCAGTAGAAATGGTACATATCTTTTCGGATTTTCCTGGTATGAAATCATTGCTTAGGTGCAAAGGTAGCTTTACCTTATTTAGCACGAGGTGACTGTTCGTGATCGCGTATCTTGGATATTTTTCAAAGAATTTAATTCCAATTATACCTCCTTCTGGTAAGGGAAAATCGTTGGGTACTATGTAGAAAACGTGTTCTTGTCCAAAAAAGTTTAATTTTGTAGAATGTTTAGAGATATGGCGATCGTTACCCATTAGGAATGTTTTGTGGGTAGATTTCCTTTCGTCTTTATCATCCAATATTTTTTCTTTGATTATGTTTATAGCAGCTCCTGAGTCTACTAATAATCTGTATCTTCCAGTTTTTCTTCTGGCATCGATTGTTCGTAATCTTCCGCATATGGAAGAAATTCGGCTGATTCCTCGAAGATCAGTTGCTCCGTTATTTCTTCCTCTGTCATGTTTTCCGCTTCTGTTTCTTCCTCTTGGATTGCTCTTACCGGAGGTGGTCGCTTGAAACCATGGCCTGGGGGAAAACCCTGCTTCACTTGGCACTGTGAAGATATATGACCTATTTTGCCGCACTTGAAGCAATTCATTTTAAATCTGTCACTCAGTGGTATGGTACTATTCTGTGCTCTAGGTGTAGTATTTGCACTGAGTCGAGGTGGTCCGGGTGATTTGGCCCATATTTTTACTGGTGGTTTGATAATTTGTCTGGCAGGCTGGCTGTCTTTTAACCATGTTTCAGTTTCGATGGCTAATGCTTGAGCCTCGTTTACTGTGTTCGGTTTTAACAGACGTACCGGCATTCCAATTTCTCTTTTTAAATTTAATAAGTAACGGTTAACGGCTTCTTCTTCTTCCAATTCTATTTTAAGTCTTCGTTTAGTGGGCTTTACGTGCTGGGATTGGACTATGTAATTTATTTCATTTGTTATTTGTCGAAACCTTGTCGTGAAGTTCTGAACCGTTTCTGTTAAGCCTTGCTTGCAGCTTTCTAATTTAGATTTTAATGAAATTAATGAGCTGGTTTGTCTCAAATTTTGTCTGAGTGCCGCGTATAAATCTTCATAGGAGTTTATTTGCATATACCTAATGGCTTTTTCTGCCGCGTGTGTAATTTTCTTTGCTAAAATTAAATCTAGAAGAATTTCTGGTTCTTCGCATCTTATTCTAGCTCTCTTTGCTGTTTTTATAAAATCTTCTACTCCCATGTCGTCCTGACCGTTAATTGGCTTTATCGTTTCAATTGCTAACTTGGCTCCCATTTTCCGTTCTTCGTGTGGTGCTGTTGAGACAGTTGTTGGGAAAAATTGTGATTGACCGTAAATATTTTCCTGCCTTGGTCTAAATGTTTCTTTTCTTTGGAATGTTTTTTCTTCGACCGAAGAATGGTCGTCTGTCGCTTCTGGTCGTTGCTGGAATTCACTATCTGTTTCTACTGTCCCTGCTCCTCCTAATTTCTTTGATAATCTTGAAATTTCATCTATCCTATTTTCGTTTTCTTTTTTCAGGGCGTTGAATGAGATAGTAAGAGTTTCCATTTGGTTGAGAACCCTTACTAGTAATTCGTCAGTGGTGTAAGAGGGGGACTGGGCCCTGACGGGAGATTGTGCTCGAGACATGAGAGTGGTTGTGATTGGGAAATTTAAAGAGGATTAGTCCGTATCGTCGGATGAGTCGGTTTGATAGAGCGTGCTATCTCGGTGTTTATCAAACGCCAGTGTACCTACTTATCTATTGTTTGTGACTCGGGTGTAGAATGTCGCGATAAAATTTTAAATGTTTATTTTTTAATACAACAAAATGCAGTATAAGTTGCTACAAACTGCTACTGATTTTGAGGTAGTGATACTTAATTTGTTAAGGGTGGCCAGTGCTTGTGAACACACAGAGTATAGCCAACCCGATCTTGCCTCAACTTTACCTCACCTGTACCGTAGTACAGTCGCCGTGCAACGTACGTAAAGAGGATTTATACTCTAAGGCCCAAGATCGATTGAGAAATGTTTACAATACTTTCACTTTCTAGAAGTAATGCTTACTGTGCTACTCGTGGCCTGATGTGGGATCCATAGACCGCCTGCCTTCCTTGACGTGTCGAAGAGATGAGTCAGCGTACTGTTGAGAACCGGTTGCCTGGCTGGGCGTTGGCTGCTTACTTACGCAGATGCGTCTTCCGCCTGATTGCGGGCCTCGTTCAATTTTAATGGAATCTTTCACTGATAATTTACGTGGTATAGTGGCTACTAAATTCACCAACTAATTTTTATTATCAGCTACTTATTCCTGTTTTCGGGCTTATCGTAGTGAAGTCCGGAGTTCTTCTTATTTTTAAAACTTCGTAAAGTTTCTTTAGCTTCTTGGGTCCGTGGATTCCAAGTTTCGCACAGGTCCGCGTTCTATGTGGATTTTCGTAGAAATTAAAAACCGAGAACTTAAGCGGATCCTGGCAGGATCGCCAAAATGTTATAGTGAAAACTAAACTTTCTATTTTTGGATAGTAGTGACATCAAACTGATGTCACTTTGTATGCTTTATTCGTGAGAGATTTTAGAGAAGAACTGACGAGGCCTGCCTGAACCTCTACATATATAGACAGCTAAACCTAGGAGGGGGAGGTCATCAGCCTCTACATATATGGGTAACTAAACCTGGGGGAAGGAGGTCATCATCTGGCCTGGTAACAACCCTTAAAAATTTTTTCACTAATCTATGACATTATAAAATTACGTTTTATATATTACAGCATGTTATTTATAAATTACGAATATGAAATACCCAATTCAGGTATAAAAAATAATATTGATGTATTTAGTTATATACATAAAAAAAAATTATGTGTAACTTTATATTAATGCTAAGTTCAAACTATTTAAAAAAACTATGTAATAATTTATAAAAAAAACGTATAATATACCGTTCGCTCGCGCGCATTTATTCTTCACCGCGCAAGTGCTTCGTGCTATGTATAAAGGATTTCTTGGGTGAATAAATAATAGATTTTTGAAACGTATATAAGTAGTATACAATCTTGACATCAGTTTATTTAAATTTAGCACAGAATAGGTAGTATTTTCAAGGATCATATACTCCTTAAACAGATCACTCAAATATGGTCAAAAATTACTTCTACTCGTTATGTTATTTTTTCGATAGGCATTGACAATGTGAACTAAAATCCAGATTAATTTTGCAAAAAGATTTTCTTCTTATTTTTATTGTTGATTAATGTAATGCCAATTTGAATATGATCGAACGTTCGAAGCGCGCTTTGACACGGAGCGTTCGACGCCTTGAACACGTTAGTTGCTAGCGATCGTCATTTGTTTTTTCCCACATCATTATTATTTTTGCTTTTGCACATCAGTCTTTTCACAGTCGAAACTGAGCACAGACTTCTATAAAAATTAACGCGTTATTTTTGTAGTGGTGTTCTAGAATTTCGAGTGTTTTTTTGTCAAAGTGGTTTATGCTATATCTGTCATTATTATAATTATCATTATTATTATTCATTCGATACAGCCACAGAACCCAAGCACGTTTTGTGCAAAATAGTATCGAATTCAGATATTGGTACTCTGTGCAGGATCGAACGTTAATTATTATGTATCACTTGGAGGCTTAATAATATAATGAGTTAATTTGTTAGTTCTCGATCAGCCGAAGAGTCAACACATTATTTGTAAAATATTCCAAACACTTACATTAACCAGAATTATATGTAAAATCAATCATTTAATTCAGTATGTTGTACTACATATCATTCTTCTTCTAGTTATTCATCATTAAATGTTCCAACTAAGTATTTTGTTACGTTTATTTATTCACCCGAGAAATCCTTTTTACATAGCACGAAGCATTTGCGCGGTAAAGAATAAATGCGTGCGAGCGAACGGCACAGTTTTGGCACCTCGTGCGACCACGTTTTCGACCGAATTGGATAGTTCCAAAATGCGGGTGATTTTTTTTCTCAACGGAATATGAAATATAATTGAATGAAGTACATGTGGTTTTTTTCCAGTCGAAATCCGATGAAGAAGATATTTGTTTATCAATTTGTTATCAAGAATTATTAAAATTTCACATAAAATTTCAAGTTTTCAAATTCGAAAAAATGATATTCAATCTATGTTAAATGGCGATTCCATTGCCACAAAAAACATAAAAATCAGATAATTAGATCAGCCAGAATTAATTTTACAAAAAAAAGTGACAAAAATCTTTAATTGTTAATATTATAAACAAAAAAATTTTTTGAACGAAATCACTTTAGATTTATGTCAGGAATGGTAAACACTATCGTAAAAAATTATTTTGAAGTAGATTTGAATTTTCATCCAATTCGGGTGATCCGTTTCAGAAATTCTGACCCTCCTTCACATAGCGGAATCGCATGATCCTACAAAGTCTGGATGACCCAGGACGTGGATTCTTCCAAATTGTCAAACCTTTACCACTTTTCGAGTCGAACATCTCTAATGCTAGAGGAACCATCGAAAAAATCAAGACGCTTGTATCTGACTTGCTTGAATCGATGAAAGACTGATTGTATGGATTATGACCAGATGTTTCATCACATCCATACTTCGAAGTTAGTCATTGGAAAATTCGGTCCGCCAACTAAATGTAAAGGTATGATTCCAGGTATTTCCGTCAAGCGAGATACTGTATGATCCAGCAAGGCTTGAGTGTTGATACTCACACTCTCTTCCGTTATAATGAAATCAGATTCTGGAGGGTAGCATCTTTTTTTGGCATCTGATAGACTCCTGTAGTGTGGGTAAATATCAGCATTTTTAGCTTTCGCTTGGATGTGGATAATTTCATACTGGTATACACTTAATTTTGCGTCTTCAATTAGTGCTAATGCCTCATCATCAGTGTAGCGTGTAATTCCTCCTATTTCTGAACCTGATAACGTGAGGTAATTCATTGTGTTCATCATCGTCTTTTGGCTAAAGTTTCATGATGTCATTAGCAATTTTAGTTTTACCAGAACATCGCAAAATATTCAGGAATGCACACTGTATTTCCGACTCAGGATAACATTCCCGAATTTGAAGCAGTTTACGTCTTTTGGTTGATTGTGAGCTATTCTCGAAATCATCTGAAAGTCTCCTCCAGAGAGCAACTCCAGAGAATTATACAGAGAAATCTGAAAGTAGCCATTCCGCATTCCGGTCCCTGAATGTTGTTGCATTATAGAAAGCATTTTTCCACTTTTGTTCAAATGTGGACATGAAATAAGTTAACTTGTCTTCGACTGCTTTTAGATATTCGTCTCCGATGCCATAATGAGTTTTGATATGGCTTACGAGTGCTCCTCTATTTTTAACACCGTCTGTGATCAGAAAATCACAAAGAACTTACTTCGGAACTTTTAATTCATTCATTGTTAGAACAATGAATCTTATCGAAGATAAGGATATAGATAGCAATTTATAAAAGGATAACTTGAAACTTACAACTAATAGGACTCTATAATATGTATAACTTAAATCTGAAGAAGGATAATAGAATAAAAAGACAGGAATAACACGGAAGCAATTTATTCGCGAATCTGTACTTTGTGAGGAATAATCCTTACTTATTGGATTCGAGAATTGTGGAAAAAAAAAGTTGGGAAAACACAAGAATGAAATGGGTACGTGCCCAAACTTTTCAATGACCCTCTAAAGAAAGGAGCGTATCAATTGTACGTTGAGTGACGAAAAACATGTAAGAACCGGAACAAGTGGAAAACGAAACAAATTAAATCAAACAACCCAAGCACATAGAACGAATATGAATAAGTTTATCCAATTTTTGTGCTTACGGAAAATGCAAGTTTATCTATTTTGTGATGTACCTTCAGGGACAAAAAACACGTGAGAACCCAAACAACTGAAACTGCAATGATTGAACAAAAAACGAAAAACGTCCAGGCGAATCAATTGAATGAGTATACTCATTTCTCTCTGGTCGTGCAAGAAATGAAAGCGCATCAATTCGGAGTTTGACTATCGGTGACTAAAAACATGTGAGATCCGGAACAAATGAAAAACGGCACAACTGAAAATTAAAACAACTGATAATCGAAACACTCAAGGGTAACAAAACTGTATCTCAAATGAACATTTGAGCGGAGAATGAATTTTCCCAATCTGGAAACAGCTATTGGATGCATTTGTTGACTAGAATTGTTGATAACAATGGAAGATATTGTTTAATGTCAGTCCTTTCATTATACTTTTATGTTTGGTATATAATAGACGATTTCACGAAGAAAAATGAATTTTTTCTACCAAAGAGTGACCGATTAATACATTTGTTTATCACTATTGTTAATAACAAATGTAAATATCCTTTATTGTGCTTTCCATTAATCGAAGCATCATTTTCGCAGAGGAAATTGATGATCAGGCAGAAAAAAGGGAATTTTATATATCCAGCGGCGACTGTTCATTGAATTTGTTCATGAAATTTGTTTATAACAATTGAACAGATTGCACGAACTTCACCTAAAATATCGGAAGTTTCTCTGTGATTGTAAATCTATCAATTCCATACATTTTTTATGTATTATCGACGAATATCATGGAGCAGGTAACACAAATATGGAAGATTTTTTTGCAATTTGCAACTTAAATAACAAAATAACCGCGTCTTTTCTGCAAAACCGGCCTTGACAGACTTCTTCAAAATTTAATTAGCTTTAATTAAAAAAAAAAAGTTAAATCGTAGGAAAATTGTACGCTCTGAATTATTTTGAACCCCGATTTTCTCATTCTACACACTGTGCGGCACTTGATATCATTTATTAAAGTCGTCGAACTTAAATCCGAGTCCGGTTCCGTGATGATAGATTAAGGGTTAGGTTGTAAGTAACAATAGTTTTTGGCTGTTCAAACAATGCACGGGTCTAAAATTTTTAGTTCTCCTTATAAAATACACAAGCCGTAACAAGATGAGAAAGTTTAAAGAGTAGTTTCTGAACTTTTATTCCGAAAAATCAACTCTTCTGATGGACATCCTTTTCAAGCTTGTAGACCGCGCGCCATGTTGCTCAACAAGATGTAAAAATTTATTTTCATTCAATGTGTCGTCATTTGTCAAAAGTAACGTGGATTTATTTTTATAGCAAACATGTTTTGAAGGTGTGTGTATACAAAAAACATTATCAAAAGTATGTATCTGTTACCAGTAAATAAAAATTTCAAGAATTCGAAACTACTCGAATCGTCATAACACAAGAAACGCAGCCAAATTTGGACGAAAATAACCACACCTCAGTAAAACTATTAGAAAAAAAAGCCTGAAGGAACATTGCCTTCTTTTTTCATTCCTCCTTTTTTGTTTGTTTTCTCAGAGTTTTTTTCCAATAGTACTTTTGTTTGGACGTTGGGAGGAATCCGGGTTGGTGGTAATACGGGTTCGAGTTCAGGTTTTAAATTGTTACCTGTAAAATATTTCATTGAAAGGTTATTCCCATGTAAAAATATGCTTTAAAATAATAAAGTTTTTTGATTAACCTTTTCCTGCGGTAACACAACATTTATTTGCATTGAGTGAAGTTAGTTGCAAGAAGTAAAATAATTGATATTCCCATTATTTTTTATGAAGAAAATATTTTAAATAACCTTGAAATAATATTTTATTTCTATTACAATGATTTAGAATGTGAAAATCAATTCTAAACTTTTATCTGGTGTGCAAATAAGTTTCCGCCGTTTGACAAAAGTTGGCGTCTCCAGTAAGTTTTGGTTGAAATTGGCTGATGTAAAACGTCACTGTCGTAAGGTTAGACATCTAATAACAACATAACCTTGAAATATTAGTGAATTTTTGTCACTATAATATATTAGTATTTTCACGTGATTGTTCGTAATTATTGTTACGTAATTGCGAGCAAGTCTGATGTCCAGATGGGAAAAAATCATTAACTGTTACGGTGCGAGACCAGAACGGGAATCGCAGTAACTATTACTGCAGTCGATCTGCAAATGTCACCACAAGCGCAATTTTCTGTTTAAATATCTTTTTAATGTCGGTTTTCAGTATATAACAAACGCGGCATTAATTCATTTAGATGCTAAAAGAGAGAAAGACAGGAGTTATTCTAACTTGCTTCGAAAGTGAAAAAGATAATATTAAAATATAAGAATAAGATCACTACAGACGTAAAACTCAAATTATTATTGAGAGAAATAGTACGGAATCAGTTAGAACATAAAAGGACGGATAAAACTCATCGAATAAAAATAATGGTTGACGAAATAATTGCTATTGTGAAGTGACTCTTATTGGTGTAGACTCTTGCAGTGGCAATGGTGGAGAGTGGGTGTTTGCGCAGTATGTTCTCTTGTGTGAGTTACTTTATGTACGTGATATATTGCTCACGTACAACCTCTTGTCACTTCAGCTGTAATTAGGATATGCTAAGGAACTTATCTTTAAGCATTTGAATTAACTGTGGTATTTATGATATTGATAATACTTGTTCATTTCCAGCTGATTCTAGCGACATTTTAAACTTTAAGATTTTCTACAAGTTGTCCTTCACCAAACTTTTAATTATAACCTACAGCGCTAACCTCAGCAATCCATATCAAACTTTACACTGGACTATCTATTGTGTGCCTGCAAATCATACTCCACTTGGTCTTCTGAGACGTTTTTAGAACATCTTTCAGCCTTTCCATATAATTTTTCATGCACGCGTGATAAGGTGAAGCCTATTGTTGTAATTCTTTGACCTTCAAACACCGGCTTCGATATTTAAGGTAGGATACTGCTTAATTGACCTCTGCTTGCTCCCTATACAATTTTGCCTTTCCTTTCTGGTATATATTTGATTTTCCTCCTAGCCTATCATTTCGTATTTGGAATGTCCGGTTTATCAGTATAAGTTCGAGATTATGAAGGCTTGCTACTAGAACAACTGCGGATTCAGCAAGGCTGAGGATAATCTTCAGGAATGTGGTATTTTGAGAGCTGGACATCGAGTTAGGGCGGACTTTGATCGCCTCTCATTGGAGGAACCCCCTTCGATCCGTCTCTACCTTTGCTTCGGCACCGTCAGCAGCGGGGTCGTCTTTATAACTGTCACGTCCTTGTTGGATCTTGACCGTTCTGCAATGATGGGCTCAAGCATATCGGAAGAGGGTCAGGCCTACTCTTCGGGATCGAACAGTCTCCCTCCCCATCACTCTAGCTCTGGTCCATGAAGGTCATTTTAGCGCTTTGGGCTCTTGCTCACCCCTAGCTATTAATTTTTTCTTCTTACTTCGTTATCGATTTTTGTCAATTGCTCGTACATGTCTTTTTTCCTTTATTATTAGTTTCTCTACTTCTCTGAATTAGTAATACTTTGAATGTCGCGGGCCCTGGGCTGTCGAGGCTGGATATTGCGGCCATTCTAATCCTGCTTCCTTCGGCACTATGTCTATTTTTTCAGTTTGTTACTCTCAAAACATTAGAATTGACTTTAATGCATGGTTTGATCTTTTCAGACGGACACCTCATGGTGATGGATTCATGCTCTGTGGGGACTTTAATGCGTACTCGCCTCTCTGGGGCCACAAAAGTTCTGATCTCCAAGGCCGTGAGCTGTATTCTGCCGTTATAGATTGTGATATGGTGCCTTTCAATAACATTTTTCCTTGTTTTCTGTGCAGTCCGGTCTAGAGCGGCGGTTGGGGTATCCACATTCTGTGTCGCTGATCAACTAGATAGAGATATAGTAGAGACACCCATTTGTTCTCACATAACCCCAGTAGTGATCTCGAAGATGTCTAATCTGACCCCATGAACAGGTCCTTTACAACGGGGTGTTCATAGAGTCCTCGTTTCCTCATTCCTGAAGGGACATGCTGGTTTCTTTGTTCCGAAGCCCAGCTCTTCCAGTTTTCGCCCTATTTCTCTTATATCAACGCTCTGTAAGGCCTTCGAAAACCTCATCCAAATACACCTTGAATGTGTTGCAGAACACAACCGGTGAATATCTGGCTATCAATCCTCCAGGGCTTCGATTGACAATGTCCTTGGATGGGAAAGGAGCATTTAATACCTAATTTAATTCCTATTAAAGTCAGAGTTGCAACTGCTTCCAAGGTTCCCAAATGGCCCCTCGCACCTACCTCTTGTAGGAGCTGAGACCGAAGTGACTTTTGGTAATTTTTCACCGCGCTCGCGACCTTGGTTTTTCTTTGATTCGCGGTTTTTAATTCCCCACTTTTCATAAATTTTCTAGAAGGGGACTCACATGACTGTCCTGACATGAGATCATCAAAAATGGGGAACCAATGGGAGTGGCAGAATAAAAATTCGTAAAAATAATTATCTTTTTATGCATTAATGCTTCTTTTACCATTTTACCCGGTCGAAATGGTTCGCGCTTCCTCATGCGTTACAACGAACCTTTTCCCATATTTTTATCATTTCTGCTTTGCCAGAAAAATGCCCTTTTGCATTTTCTTGCAATCAGAGATAAGAGGGAAAGAGAACACACGAGTGTTAGAATGGGAAAAACAATTCACCTGTCGCCGTCACGTAATCGGCCTTGACCCGTAGTCTAATGGCCAGACACGAGTGTCAATATTTTCATGGGTTTAAATCCCCTCACAGGTTACGCAATTTTCCTAACGGCACTTGATCAAGAAAACGTGCCAAAATTAAATAAAAGTTTCGGAAACAATCTATTTTACTTTGCATATTGCATCTTCCGCCTTATTATGACGGCTTAATAAGGTCTATCTTTTTATTATTTTCAGAGATCAGGTGTCATTTAGTTCTAATTTATAAATAATATGACATGCATGATTATAAATCGGTATACAGCTGAACCGTCTTAACGCCCCCCCCCCCCCCCCAAACGAAGTTATCCCTTATTCATAAGGATCAGTTCGTTTTTTCAAACTGTATTATAAAATGCATTGTAATATTTTTTTGTTCTGTTTTGTTATTATGGACTTGTGATTAAATTTCAAATTTTCGACTTAAAATCAGGAATTTAAAATTATTATTTTCCCATATTCCAACCACCATTATACTATGAATAATATTTTTCTTGTGTTTTGTGGATATTTTAATTTTTATTTCAAGTTAAAATAATTAAATCAATTGTTGACGTATAGATTTTCCACTATTTATCCATACTGTCTCCATAACCAATAATGTTTACCTATATTTGGTATTATATATTCATATGTTCTAGTATATATTCTAATGTATTCTTATTTTAAAATAGGCCAATTTATATTGCCAATACCCCCTAAAGCGGAGTAATTCTTTTCTTATAAAGAATTACTACGTTTCTTTCTAAAAAAAAACAACTGATGATTATTTTTTTTTTAAAAAGAGAACAGAGTCAACCAACCAACCTCTCACTCTTTCAATCTCTGTCTTTTTATTTTTTTCTTAGTATTTGTTGTTGATTCAAAATAAACATCCCTCTACCATGCTCGAATTTCACGTTCAGCTTATTATTAAGTGCGGGTTTAGCTCATGAGTTCAGCACAATTGAGAAAATAGAATTTGTTTATGAATATTTCAAATTTATTTGCCCTGTTGGTATTTCAATTTCATGTTTCAGACTTTTACACTAATTTTAGTTTTAATTAATCAAGAAATTAGGCACTTTCAAATATTTATAAGATTCAAAATAATGTGACTTGATCCCTTTATTCAATTCTTAGCTTCTCAATACATATCAAATATTATTTTTGACATTGTTCACTGCAGAAACAGAGAAAAAATGAAAAAAAATGTAGTTTAAACCCGACTAAAATATAAT
Organism: Diplolepis rosae; assembly: GCA_030998225.1. Taxonomy (NCBI): domain Eukaryota; kingdom Metazoa; phylum Arthropoda; class Insecta; order Hymenoptera; family Diplolepididae; genus Diplolepis; species Diplolepis rosae. Next base: position 540,391 of record JAPYXD010000169.1, read on the forward strand.
AACCTTAATATATATATATATATATATTTTTTGTAATTTTCGTGATTTTTTGTTTGTTTTACACTGAGTTTCAAAATTGTTTTTCTCTATAGGCTGAGGCGCATGATTTGCAAAAGAAAACTCGAATTTTTGGCTTATATTTTAGTCCTAATTTTAACTACTCTAAGTTTTATTTAATTTCTAATTATCTAAGGCCTACATATGTTATTATTTACAATGCTAGGCTATTTCTTAGTTGTATTTACAAAAAGTAAATGACAAAGTCATTATCACCCGACATTTTTTATTTCGAATTCTACTTTTCTATCTAAGTCGTCTTCTCTCTTGTTATAAACTTTCAGATCTTGAGAGTGGAACATTCCCCTTTCCTCCTTTGATTCTGGGTTCCATGAGATATAGGTTCCAGGTTTAACCTGTTTTTCTATCTCATAAGGACCTTCATAAATTTGAAGGAACTTTTTGAGAATTTTTCTTTTTGGGTCCGATTCATTAATGGCTTTTACAAGTACATAATCTCTTTCTTTTAAAGCCGTTAGACGGTGAGGTAATTTATTTTTGAGTTGCTTGGGGGGAAATTTAACCAATTTTCCCAAGCTCGCTCGGGTTTTTTATTGAGATGTAGCTCCATCGGAGTAAACTCAGTAGTTTCGTGGTATGTCTCGTTTATGCAGCTCTCTATAATCTTAATCCAACTCCACCACGATCCATGATTCTCTCCAATGAGAGATCTGAAAAACCTTGATAACTCCCTATGGATTCTCTCCACTATGTTGCTTTGTGGATGTCTTATAGAGGAGAAAACGGGCTGTATTTCCTTTCCTTCTAAGAATTCTGACCAAATAGGTGACCTGAATTGTGTCCCATGGTCCATTATTATTTTTAAAGGTTTTCCATACTTTGGAAAATGGTCCTTGGACAATTTGCTGATAACGGCCTTAGTATTTGCTCGTCTCACTGGATATAAAACCACGTATTTTGAAAACGCATCAATTGTGGACAAAATATATTTGAAACCACCTTTCGATGCTGGCAATGGCCCATAGAAATCAATTGACAAGATTTCATTTGGCCTCTCAGGCTGATAATTTGACAAGAATCACAGTTGGCCAAACGTCGTCTGACTATTTTGGCCGTTTTTGGATAATAAAAGAAGTCATTTAACATTTTCATGACTTTTAAAGGGCCGATGTGAGCATACATTTCATGACATTTATCAATTAAGTCATGAATGATGCCTTTTGTTAAAAATAACCGTTTATTTCCTCCATTTATGAAATACAGTAAACCATCATGAATTTCATACTTTGTATTTTTCTTCTCTTCAACTTCTGCCACTTTTTGTCCCAGGATAGGATCTAATTTTTGCTCTTGGGCAAAATTTTGTAGCCGATTACGTAGGTTTAATGATATATAAAATATAAATATAAAATATAATGATGCATATAAAATGCATATAAAATGATTTTACCGTCCTTGTTGGCCATTTTGGCAGCATTTTCCTGTTCTGGCAGACGACTTAGTGTGTCTGCAACTAAATTATTTTTACCAGAGCAATGCTCTATGGAAATATCATAATCCTGAATGGCCATTGTCCACCTGGTTAACCGTCCACTCAAAAGCTTACATGTTTTCAGGAATGTTAACGCTTTGTGGTCAGTTCTAATGATAACTTGAAAGAGTTCGAGATTGTCCTACACTAATTTTAATAATGTTTGCGAACCCAAAGGTGTAGGAAAGAATCGTAGACGTGATTTATGGATGAATTGCAACAAAGTCTTTTATTATAACACAATACCCTTACATCAATTTTAAATCATATTCGAATGCGGCGTTGCACAATGGCTGACACAGCGCTAAAATATATCAAAAGATATCGAAACAATTGCAGTCTACAAAGTGTAGATGGCGCGGCTATCGCGAAATTATATATTTAATTTTTATGCAATATTCGATTGTGGTATTGCTCAATGGCTAACACGACGCAGAAAAATATATAAAAATAACGAAATTACAATATTTTATAAGATGTAGATAGCGCAACTAACGCAGAAGATATATCTAAATTTTATACCCTATTCAGTGATGTTGCTCTATGGCCAACACGACTCTTAGAAATATAGAAAAATGTCAAATAATTGTATATAGCAAGATGCAGATGGCGTGAGTATTGCAAAAGGATATATTTAATGTTTATTCAATCTTCGATGAAGGTGTTGCTCAGTGGCTAACACAATGTAAAGAAAATACAAGAAAATATCAAAATACTCGTATATTTCACTATATAGATGGCGCGACTATGGCGAAAGATATATTTAAACTTTATGCAATGTTCGACGATGGTGTTTCTCAATGGCTAACACAGCGTAGAGAGATATAAGAAAATATCGAAATGCTCGTCTTTTACAATGCACAGTGGCGCTACTATCGCCAGAAGATATATCCGATTTTTATAAAATATTCAACGGTAATGCTGCTCTGTGACGAGCGCTATGCGAAGATATGTGGAGAAATAACGCAATTTACAAAACATAGGTGGCGCTGCTGCAAGAAAAGATTAATTAAATTAACGACGGTGCACTTGGTTGAAAAATTTACTCGCACTGGAGCCTGGTGCAGCGTACCCAGGGCGAGAGTTATGAGAAAAGATATTTAAAGGTCATCTATTGGAGCCTGGATGGCGTGCCCAAAGAAACGTTGCCACCTATCACTTCCTGGAGCCTGGTGCAGCGTACCCAGAAAGAAATTTCTGTAGGGCCTAGACTATCGCCAACAGCTCCTTCTCTGTGGTATAATATGCCAATTCAGCACCCTTTAAGATTCGACTGGCATAAATAATTGGACATGGGTTTCCAACTTCGTGAACTTGAAAAAGAATGGCACCCAATGCCACATCACTTGCATCAGTCTGCAAATAAAAAGGTTTGTTGATTTCTGGATAATTCAACAAAACCGAGCTACTGAAAAGAAGCTTAATTTTGTTGAAAGCTTGTTCCAGATCGTCGTTCCAGGACTATTTCACTCCCTTTTTCAATAGTTCCAAAAGTGAAACTATTTTTGCTGCATGATTTTTTGAAAACTTGGTGTAGAAATTAATTAGATCCAAAAATCCACGCAATTCTTTTAAATTTCGTGGTCTTGAGAAATTTTGGATGGTTTCAATCTTTTCTGGATCTGGTTTTATTTCTGTGGAAGTTAAAACGTGTCCTAGAAACTTTACTTCTGATCTGAAAAAATGAGACTTTTCCAGATTAATTGTTAGGTTATTTTCCATTAATCTATGGGAAAGCAGCTCCAGATGTAGTAGATGTTGGTGCACGTTTTCAGAAGCGCAGAAAATGTCATCAATAAAAGTTAAATAAAAATTCCCTAGATCGTTAAGGACAAAGGCTAGGACTCTGACAAATGCCGCTGTACTACTTTTTAGCCCGAAGGGAGTTACGCAAAATTCGTAACATTTACCTTCGTGTAGAAACGCAGTGTATATTTTTGATTCCTCGGCTAGTAGAATTGGCCAAAAATTACTGGTCAAATCCATTGTTGACATTATTTTACTGCCCTCACACCTCTGAAAAAGTACTTCAGTTGGTTCTGCACATTCGTAATCATTTATCATTATATCATTTAATTTCCGGGCATCCAAACATATCCTAATGCTTTCATCCTTTTTTAAACTAGTCACCAGTGGATTTATGTAGGGACTATTCGATCTACGAATGATTCCTAGTTCCAATAATTTGTTCAACTCGGCAGTAACCAATTCTCTCAATCTCATTGGGATTGGATAAGTTTTAATTACGAAGGGTTTATCATCTTTAATTTTCAACTCATGTTCGTATATTGAAATCCGTCCGGGTTTCTTTGAAAATATGTCTCTATATTTTTTTAAAACTTCCCAAAACTTCTTCTTCTCTTCCCTGTTGAGCAGCTCGTATTCTTTCACGTTGCGAAATTCTTCATATTTCTCTGGATAATTAACTTCATCTGCGAAGTCCTGTGGATCAATATTTGTTAAATTTTCACTGGGCTCCATATTTATTTCATGGATTACCCGAATACATTTTCGTTCTTCATTTATAAATTCAATTTTCAAATCTTTATCTTCATTTCGAAGTATCACGTAATTTTCTTCTATATTAATCCTTCCTTTTAACTTCTTGAGTACATCAATTCCCAGAATACAATTTTTGTTCAATTTCGGAATTATTATAAACACGCAAGAATACGTCTCATCATTTACATTTAAATCTGCATATATTTGATGCTTTAATTTTATAGGTTTAACACCTGTGGCACCTACGACGCTTGTGCCGACGATTGGTAAAATTTTACAATTTTTGAGCTTATTTTTATTATCTTCAAAGGAATTGTCCGAAATACACGTGATTTCGCTTCCCGTAAGTTCCCGTAAGTCTGAACTAATTTGGAAGCACACATTTTCATTCCAATATTTTTTTATAAACTTCTCTCGAAAAGAGTTGATATTCTCATGCTCCAAAGAGACCAAATCCCACCATTCTCCGGCTAGCCCATCTAAACACGCAAAAACTACATAATTAAAATCGTTAGTTCTTACATCTATTGCGTTAATATATCTCTCAAAATCTCTTAAGAAACGCATGGGCCTTTCACGCTTGTAACCTGAGAATTTAGGCATTGGATGCTGATTTAGCCACGACGAGGCTGCCGAAGAACTTCCCTGGTTTTTTTCTAGTTTGTTCTCCAAGACAAACTGGTGGTCTTCCAGATGTTTTAATTTTTTGTCATGCGCCATTTTTTTAGCAATGAGATCTCCAGTCAGGCAGTGAAGTTCTTCGGAAGTCTCGCTTAACACATTGACTTTTGCTTCTACCTGTCTGACATTCTTTTCTAATACTAAATTTTTATATTCACATTCTGCCTTGTACATTTGTTGGCAGCTATCCATCCTATCCACAATCAAATCAGTGAATTCGCTAAGTTTTCTCGATGTATTTTGCTTTAAATCCGATATTTTCTTAGAATTTCTCTTCACCGTATTAATAACTTTCGCTTGATTATTTGTTACGCTTTTTATTTTGACGCCAATAGACTTAAGTTTTAACAGCATTTGATCAAGTTCCGCTATGTCTTCCTCGTCTGAATCTACTATTTCTTCAGCATGTAAAGACGAGCAAGATGATTCTTTATCCACGGATTCATACGACATATTATTTTCATTAAATGATAAATCTAGCGCCTCTCCCTGGCCATTTAAGCTATTATAATTTCCTGCTAATAACTGAGTCGTATTTCTTAACAACTCACCCATGTTGAAGCTATTTGCCATCATGGATTGAGATTGTTTTAACGTTTTCTTCTGCGCTTCATTAGTACTAGCCATTTTTAGGATGTAACTAGTCTTAAGAAAATGAGACAATATTATAAGTTTGATTAAGCAAATGTCATTTACTTGACAGGTTGGCGCAGGGAAAACTTCATTTAGTGTTTATGAATTATTCTGTTTTGGAATAACTCATTAAACAAATTTTAATTCAATTTCCGAGTGAGCAAAAATCAAAACTATTCTTTTGGTAGTCATAAAAATTTTTTTATTAAATATTTTCAGAGTATATTTATATATATTTTCTGAATTAATTTAATAGCATAGATTAATTAGCATGGGTGGAGAAAAGCAACAGCCTTCTTTTGATAATTATCGAATTTTTTTATTTTTCAAATGTCTTATCCTGAATTAATCAATTCACCAAAATTATTTCGGGAATTTATATTATCGTTTAATCTTTTAATTTTTATTTTCCATTAAATCAAATAATATATTGAAATTCGAATATTAATTCAATAATTATTTGTCTCCCAGGGCATTCACCTTTATGCCTTGTTCCTGGCTACACGTGTTAGCACACAGCTGAACGTCAAAGTTAGCTGATTGTTGTTACGCTGACGCTCGATTGTTGTCACTTGCCTATTTCGCATGCAAATCGAAATTGTTCACCTTTAAGCAAATTAAAATATTCAAATAAAATTAATGTTAAGGGTGGCAAATAATTTCGGGCCAAGTGACACGCTATTTTTCCCGGGATTCAATAGATCACAAAGACCGATACGTAAGAATAATCGTACAAGGTATACCAAACGTACACACAAATTTTTATTTTTCCAAGTTTTTTCGCGAAATCTTCCAATTCAAAAACCTTCGTGCCCCACGTTGGGCGCCAGTTGAAACATTTCGCTCTGTTGACGGAGTAAATTAAATAATAATGATTTTATTAATAAATTTTATTTTTTTTTGTTTCAAATTTTTCTCATGAAAAATAATCTTTTCTCTTCCAAATTAGCCTTTAAATGATAATATCACTATTCTTGAAAGCAAAATTATCTATCGAAATATTTCGCACTTTGGCGATTTTTATCGTTCGTTTTCAAATTATTTTATACTGTTTTTATTGCCTGATTTGGCTAATATTTACGGATTTTAATTTTATTTATTGGGTTCCACGAAGGGGGAAGGTTTCGCGCAATTAAGTTTCTTGTTTGAACGATTCAATATAAAAAAAACTTACATTTTGTGTTTTGAAGGAGCGTTTTTCGTACAAAAAAAATGCTTGTCTCGTTATAGTGGACTCTCAAGTTTTTTGGAATCTAAACAATAAATCAAATTTTTCATTATGGCCTCCAAATTCGCGCATTTGCGCAATAAAACAAAACACGCGGTCTAATTTTTGGGTAGTCCCTAAAGCCTGAAAATAAAATTTTTTTGAGCTTGTTGGTATTTTATCAAGCACATCATATACGACGACAGTAAAAAAAACCTCTGTATTACATTCTAACGTTACATAATCCCGTGTTTTTCGAAATCTCTATGGATAATTGAAAAGGAGTTGGAGAGGAGCGAAAATCACATTACCAGCTCCATAAGGTAGATGGTTGTGATTTCCTCTGGAATAACGAGAAAAAACGACTAGGACCACGGCGGGTAAGAAGTCGATTTTTTCACGTTCATCTTGGTGTAGCTATACAAAGTGACGAGTAGCTATCCCTTGCCCTTTTCAGGTAGAAAGGGAATCACTAACCGAGATTTCGACGAATACGTTAAAGAAAATGCCTTTCTTTTTTAGGCTTGACCTTAAAGAAGTTAATCAAATTGCCCTTTTTCGTTAATTTTACCATATCCAGCAAACTCCTGACTAATCACGGAGAACGGGTAACATAGACGGAGAAGCTCTCCAAGCAATTGATTCGCTGATGCTAAAATGCAGCGAAACAATTACTGAGTCTTTCTCCTATGGCACCCAGCGGTTACTCCTGAGGAAACTCGGAGTAACTCAGAGTTGCAACTGCTTCCCGGGTTCCCAAATGGCCCCTCGAACCTACCTCTTGTAGGAGCTGAGACCGAAGTGACTTTTGGTAATTTTTCACCGCGCTCGCGACCTCGGTTTTTCTTTGATTCGCGGTTTTTAATTCCCCACTTTTCATAAATTTTCTAGAAGGGGACTCACATGACTGTCCTGACATGAGATCATCAAAAATGGAGAACCAATGGGAGTGGCAGAAAAAAAATTCGTAAAAATAATTATCTTTTTATGCATTAATGCTTCTTTTACCATTTTACCCGGTCGAAATGGTTCGCGCTTCCTCATGCGTTACAACGAACCTTTTCCCATATTTTTATCATTTCTGCTTTGCCAGAAAAATGCCCTTTTGCATTTTCTTGCAATCAAAGATAAGAGGTAAAGAGAACACACGAGTGTTAGAATGGGAAAAACAATTCACCTGTCGCCGTCTCGTAATCGGCCTTGACCCGTAGTCTAATGGCCAGACACGAGTGTCAATATTTTCATGGGTTTAAATCCCCTCACAGGTTACGCAATTTTCCTAACGGCACTTGATCAAGGAAACGTGCCAAAATTAAATAAAAGTTTCGGAAACAATCTATTTTACTTTGCATATTGCATCTTCCGCCTTATTATGATGGCTTAATAAGGTCTATCTTTTTATTATTTTTAGAGATCAGGTGTCATTTAGTTCTAATTTATAAATAATATACATGCATGATTATAAATCGGTATACAGCTGAACCGTCTTAAACCTTTTCTACATCCCAAGGACATTTTGAATACAACATAATGCCCTGCGGATTAAAGAATGCTCCAGCTACATTCCAACCTATGATGGACAATGCATTGAGAAGATTAATAGCCACAAAATGCTTTGCCTATATAGGTGACATAGTAATTTTTGGCGAAACTATTGAACAACGTAACGAAAATTTAGAAGCAGTTTTGGAAAGAATGAAAACACTAGGACTACGTCTAGAACCCAGAAAATGCGAATACCTTGAACCAGAATTGAAATATTTAGGACACAGTATAATGATTCGCTTCAAGTACGTATAACCGTCAAACTGGCATATCAAAATCATAATCTGAAATTGTGTTCAGCCATCGCAGGGTTTGCAAGTTTTTTTTCCACTGAATTAATATCTCCAAGCGCTTGACAATTTGTGATTGCACTGAAATGTATACCGATGAGAAACGGTCGCAGTCGCTCCATAGCCCACACAAAGGCCATCAACTCTACTTTTGTGGGATGATAATTCCTTCCACCCTCTGAAGTCTGTCGGCTTATCGTGTAAACTAATAACAACATTTTTCTGTACTCAACTTGTAACAATATTGCTCCCAGACCTGCGGCCCACACATCTGTGTGTCATTCAGAAAATTTTTCTTTTCGATTTTAATACGATAAATTCGGATACGATCCGATCAGCTTTTTAACTTCGCGAAGCGCTTCATCTTGCGTTCATTCCATTCAAACGCAACTTTTGAACTGAATTATTTCATCATCGGAGCAACCTTCATCACAAACCCTGGGACAAATCTGCGAAGGAAAGTGGCCAAGCCGTGAAAGCTGCGAGCCTCGTGACTGTCTTTAGGAGCCGGAAATTCCAAAACAGCTCGTGTTTTCTTTATTCCTGGTCTGACTCCTGAATTCCAGAATAAATATCCCAAATAGTCTACTCAATCTAATCCAAATTTACATTTTTCCAAGTTAAGCGTCAGTCCGACCTCTCTCAGCAAGATCAAAATCTGATCGAATTTCCCCATTGATTCGTCCCAATCCAGTTCATAGACCAATATATCTTCAGAATACGTCAGTGCTAATTCACGAAGGTCGTTTAGTAAGTCCTTAGAAAAAGATAGAAAAACAAATTATTTTGTATAGATTTTTTTTTATTTTTCAACATAATCTCCTTTTAACTCTATACACTTTTCCAAGCACTTCCACAATCCGGTGAATACGGTAGATGTTGTAAAAATTCAAATTTCAATTCCATAATTTTGGCCATCGACACTACGCAGGTGTGCACCCGTGCATTGTCTTGATGGAAGGTGACGTCCTGAACGATGATCATCTTTTGTGAATGTAAGACCACGTTTAAACTGACTTATCCAATTGCAAACAGTTACAAACACAGGAGCAGGTGTCCCATAAACTTCATCCAACTCAGCTTTGATCTCTCCCGGTGCTAAGCCTTTTAAATATAAGTGTTTAATCACTGCTCGAAATCACTGTTTTCCATTTTTTCTATATGCATAACAGTCTTTTTCTTTAGACGACAATAAAAATGAAACCATGTGATGGATATAACTGAGACTTTAACAGCTGTCTAGTGTGTAATTAAGCTTACTAAAACCAAACCATTTTCGATACTACGAGCGCCATCTCTCAAATTTTCTAAGGGCTTCTTGAACGACCCTCATATTTCCATAAGGACCAAACCCAATTTTAATTAATCTAGCAAATAGCTCGCTCAAAATATCCAGTTTCATCTTGCGTAATGAAACCTGTTTTTTCTATTGCTTCCTCTGTTAGGTACCCTTGTGCCAGATCGAGCACTGCAAATATGTTCGCTCCATGCAGGGCTTCTAAACCATCGTCAATGCTGGGGAGTGGAAAGTGCATACGAACCGTAATTTTATTTAACACTAGAACTACCAAGGGGGGTCAAAATGACTTGTTTGACATGGTAGAAGTAAGTATACCTCAATCGTCGGTAGTTCCAGTGTTAAACGGCGATAATCGACAATGAGTCTTTTTGAATCATCTGGTTTTCCCAATAAAATACGCGGACTCGCCTGAGGCGTGATAGTTTCAGTAACTAAATTGTTTGCCTTCCACTCAGCAACCCTGCCTTCAATTTCCTCCCTTTTTACCGCGTTAGTCGGATACGGTTTAGGATAAGGCAGGTCGGCACCTGGCTTGAGTTCAATGTCTATCTTTACAATGTTCGTACAAACTAATTCGGACAAATCTAATGCAACGTACATTCGAAATCTGTTTAACAACTCTAATAATCGCGTTCTCTGAACTTCATTTAACGGTGAATTCGATAATGATTTGTCTTCGGTCAAAACCTTTTTCAGCGGCTCTAGCACACGCATGTAATCTCTGATACATACCGTAGTGTCTAGTAGAGCATCCTTATCGAGATTGAGATACTCAGTGTCGCAATTATCGAAAGCCAGAAAGGTTTCTGCTTGATAAATTTTTACACACATAAAATTTATTGACGCTGGCGGTAAGCAAATAGATTTAGATACTACCGGTGTAAGCGCATACATTTTCACCAACTCTACTCCCGTAAAAGTTTGAAATGAAAAATATTTCCGGTATACAAATTCAAATTTTATTATCATAACGACAATATGCAAGATCAGGTGCATCGATGAGGAATTTGCCAAAACCACGACCCCAGTACCCCAAAAGACGAAAGGGCTCTAACGACCCCCCCCCCCCCCCCGGAAGGGATGAAGAGTCCGAAGAGGCCCAAGCCGGTGCGCCTGCCAGCAAATACAGAGCTGCCAGGTGTCGGGCTTTCGGCTGCTCAGAGGATTAATCCTCTGACGGTGATAGTGGCAGACGCCGGTTACCCGGAGTCGGTCCTGTCGCCGGAGCAGTTAGCACTCTTCAGGGAGGCCACGTTCCACGGCCTTGATAGAGAACCGGAAAGCAATTGTCCGAGATTTGAGACCTCCTTTTGCAGGGGAGGAGTATTTATTTTTGTGGCGTCAAACCCAGAGGCCAAAGCACGGCTAACCAAAACGATGACCGAGCTCAGGCCCTGGAAAGGCGCTAACCTGAAAGTAAGTGGGGTGGAGATACTCTAAAGGATGTTAAAGGCGACGGCCTGGATCCCCGGGAAACCGGAGGAACCGGTTTTCCTCCTGCGGCGTCTAGAGGGGTTTAACGCCCCGGTAGAAACAGCACCCTGGCGTATTGTCAGGCATGAGAGACCTCAGGAGGCTAAAGCGACGAGGGGATTAAAACACCGCCTAGTCGTTCAGGTCCCTGAGTCTCAGGCGAGAGCTTTAGACGGCCTCAACGACAGGCCCTTCTACCATCTCGGCAGGATTACCTTTAAGGTAAGCGGTCAAGAGCAGGAGAAGCCTGCCATGGAAACGTAGAGACCGGATCAGCCCTGAATGGCTGCATCCGGGTTAACCATCATCCAGATTAACTTACATCACAGCAAAAGTGCTTTTGCGGTTCTGCAGAAAAGCATTGCTGTGATGCACACAGGCATATCACTTATCCAAGAACCTTGGATAAACAAGGATGCCATTAGGGGGTTAGAGACGGGGGGGGGGGGATTTGATGTTACAGGTACCCCGAGGCACCGAACCCGAGGACATGCATCCTGGCGAAGAACGTCAACATCGTCCCATTACTGGATCTTTGTTCCAGAGACCTCATGGTGGCTTCAGTCGACCTGAAAGGATGCGGTGCGATGTCAACTTCCACCATAAGCTGCGGGGTAGCAAGGACACCAATAGAAGGGGTGAGGACCTAGTGGACTATCTAATCACTACTGACTTGGATATTCTAAATACAGGAACGATACCGACTTTTCGGAACTTTGTGCGAGAGGAGGTAATCGGCATCACCCTCTGCACCGGGAGTAAGTCAAGGAATGGAGGGTTTCAGATGAACCCTCCCTATCTGACCACATGCAGATACCGTACGAACTGGAATCACACGAACTTTCTAGCCCCGCATGGGCTAGAAACACGAGGAAAACAAACTGGGAGTGATATTCCACAGACCTACAAGCTGCACTCCATGGGACAACCATGAAAATCAGAAACGTAGATGCCCTTGAAAGAGCGGCTCAGTTATTATAATTGCCAATTATTTGGCTTTCCCATATATTATTTATTCTCATTTACTTTTCTCATTATTCAAAATAGACATAGTATTACTTGAATACTATATTTCGAACATTTACCCACCTTCCGTGCTTGGACTCGCATTGTTATTCAGTGCCTCAACTTAGCTTTTTCTTCTGCTTAATTTTCAATCAGACCAAGAAGAACCAGCTTGGGTTGTCGTTGTTACAATCCTCTTTCTGAGGAAAATCACAAGCGTGATCCGTGCAGTTTAAGAACAATTTCTGCAACTGTTCAAAAAAAGTATCCCAGTATACCCATCAATGCGAAACTATGTGTTAATTGGAGAATAGAAATTTCTCAACTTGCATTGCTATCCTCTTTGTATTCTCATACTGATCCAACAATTGAAGATGCTTCAGTGATCAACGATAATTTATCTCCTATTCTCGAGAATGATATTTTAATGGAAGACGACGATATCTTTGCTGAACCTTCGACATCCAATTTTAAAAAATCTAAAACTGATTGTTCTGAAGAAAATCATTACGCCGGAATGGAGGTCTGCAAGTAATTCAGAAAAAGTGTTACTTTTAGCTCTTGCTCCGAAATCTTGGGGCCGCAGAAGACTGGCTAAAGAATTTGGTGCTTCTGAACGCCAAACTAGAAAGGCTAAGAAATTAGTAGCTGAGAATGGTATTTAAACTTCTCCTAATTTAAAAAAAGGTAAAACTTTAGATTCCGAGATTGAAAATTTGGTCAAAAAATTTTACCTTGATGATGAGAATAGTCGTAAGATGCCTGGCATGAAAGATTTCGTTTCCGTAAAAAAATATTATGGCTCCCGTGAGCACGTTCAAAAAAAGTTAATTCTGTGCAATCTTTCTGAATTATATGCAAATTATAAGGCTCAGCATCCTACAGTTAAAATTTGCTTACCAAAATTCTCTGAGCTTAGACCCCGAAATTGCATACTCGCTAAAGCCAGTGGTACGCATACTGTTTGTATAATTGAATGAATGCACAGCGTGTCCTGGTACAAGCGTACTTGAGGACTTAATATCATATATAACATCAGAAAGAATGAAAATTTCTTATCCTTTGTGATTTCGCTGAAAACTATGCCTTTGTAGTCCAGAATGCAGCTCAGTCATTTCATTGAAACAATGATCAAGCTACAATTTTCACAGTGGTAATTTATTATAAAGAGGACAACATTCTAAAGCACCGCAGTCTTGCTATGTTATCAGAATGTTTGACTCATGACACAATTGCTGTGTACGAATTTCAAAAAATTATTACACACTATTTGAAAAAAATGATTTATTTTACAGATGGAGCCGCCCAGCACTTCAAAAATAAATATAACTTCATCAATTTGCTCCACCATAAAATGAATTTTACCATGAATTTAACGGAATGAGAGGAATTAGAATCTCAAAAATTTATGTATAAAACCAAAAAATTAGGAATTCTCAACTATGTAAAAATGCTAAAGAATTGAACAATTAAATATGGTTTAGAAGAACCTGAAATTATTACATATAAAGATTTAGATTCTGATCAAAAACTGATCAAACAACAAATAAAATAAAAGATTTTCTTTCTCTCTGAATAATACAAATATTTTCCACTTTCTTGGAGATTTATGAATATTTTTCATGCACATAATTTACTCGCATTAAGAAATTTTCTAGTGTACTATGATAATTATCGATAACGAAAATTTTTCTAAAAATTTTCTCAAGATAATATATTTCCTTCTGCTATGGGAGTAAATGAGTTTTATGTATAAAAAAATACTGATTTAGATCTGTATTAAATGTAAATATCAAGTTTTTGCGTTGAAATTAATCTTATCAATGATATTCTAAAGCAGAAGGTAATCTAAAATAAAATATAAGGTATCTGTTTCGGAGTTTGAATATAAAAAACAAGGAGTGTCATTAACGACTTAAGCCAAAGTTTTGATGATATAAAAAGTAAGCTTGCGACACGATTTTAGGGGCTTAAGTGTTGAAATTATTCAATGTGTAAATTTCCTAGTAATATACCAATACTTATAGCTATATGTACTATAAAAAGATCAAAAACATATAGAGAAGCTAAGCGTAGTTCAGTACAAAATATACTAGAATATTTGCAAAATGAATGTATATTTAGTGAGCTAAAACACGATGACAATACGCAAGAAGATTTGTGTAAAAATGAACCAGGAAAAACGATATTATTTAATTTGACCAATACCTGCGAGCGTTGTTATCAAAGAGGACATTTTTCAATAATTTGTCGTCGCCAAAAACGAAAGAAAAAATTTCAGCAATAATTTCTGTGAAACCAAAACATATGAATGTAAAAGATGATAAACAAAAGATTCTGTGTAAAACTAAGACCGAATATTTTTATTTATTTATTTATTTTTTTTTTGAGCATGCTGATTTCATCCCCATGTTCAAACCAAAGGAAGAAGGTGTCACGTCCTGTGATAATTATAAATGTCCTAATACTAACTTTGAATTCTTTAAAATATGTATTTAATTCTTCCATATAATACTTGATGTAAAACATTAAAAACATGTAATGGGTATTTATTAAATGTTCATGTATTAAATAAAATGTAAGATTTATTATAAATACGTGTCGGAATGTAATGTAAATAACAAAAAGTGTCAAAAATATCGATTGCAAGAGGATATTCAGATCCCAGGAGCATCTGAGAAATATTAATTTGATTAAAGGAAAGACGACTTCACCCCCTGTGATGTTAGGAGTCATTGAACTCTCCAAATGGAAAAGACTAATACGATGACTCATATGAAGAAATTTAATTAGTTGAGTAATAATTAAATTTTACACTGATATTAACCGGATTTTTTGAGGGACGCCATCTTTTGTGACCTTAAATATGGATATAAATACTCCCCCAATTCACAAATTGAGGAGAGTTTCTTCGCGTTCATCAAACCAACGAGTGACATTCAGTTCAGCAAGTCGACGGGTTCCATTAACTCCGTCAAGATTCAGCAGTTCTCCTCATTCTTTGATACAGTTAAAGAAAAATATTTCTTGATACCTCGACGAAGTGAACCAGTGTTCTCCGAAATTCCTAAGTGTATGGTGGAATTCGTTATCACTGAGGATTATCAATGGATCCAGCTGGAAGCAACAGGATCACGAACCTACAGGAATACGAAAATTGTGCAAGGAATCCTCGAACAGTCCCGTTTGGATTTAAGATTCAATTGAGGCATTAACTGGCACAACATTTCTGTATTACCTCCAATTACAAGGTATTCTTCAATTACAAGATCTTCTCAGATATCCATATTTCCTTGTAATCAATATCCCAAGTTTGTCCTATTGTGTTAAATTATTAAATTGCATTGTCAATCTTTATTGTGTTTCATTATTGTTGGCTATCCTCAACCCTGTTTCGGTTAGAAATCTTTATGGTTTATATACCGATCAAAAGCGAGGAGAAAATAAATATAATAACAAATAGGTAAGTAACCAGGACGTTACATATGCATCCAACGATGCTAACCCACTAATAAATTTTCTACGCGAGAAATTCCAATTATAAATAAAGGAAATCTCACAAATTATACAATTAGGTATAGTACAATGATTGAAACAGTTTTCTCAAGGTATCTCGATAAGCTACAATCAAAGACTTACGAAAGATACACTTTATACAACAAAATTACTATTCAATATAAATATCATTAAATAATTTTTCAATACTTTAGTAAAAGAAACATCTTACGTAAGCATACTCAGATAACAATCTTGCGATGCACGTTACCCTCACAACATGCGAGGAACACGGTGCGTGCACAGTGCAGTACATATGCGTCGCATTTTGTGGCACGCACGTACGTGGGAGGCATATGTCTCGCATTTTGTAATGGGCATCTGTCCAGAAAGAACGGAGCGCAAAGCGCGACGATCAAATCGCGCGCCCTAGGCGCGCTCAAACTTGCGCGCGAAGCCAGCTGCACGGGAATCGCGCGATGAGAATGTGCCCGCTAAGCGGGCAGATTTTTTTTATAATAAAAATGTTAATTTGTGTTAATAATTTAAATGAAATCGTATTTATTTTATTTGTTTATTTTATTTGTTTGATATTAATAATAATTAAATAATTAATGTTCATAATTCCCTGCAAAAAAGGAAATATGAAAAATTCCTGGAATGTAAATTTAAATTTTGTAAGAATATTTTTAGTTCATCAATATCGACAGATATTAAATATCGAATGTCACAAGTTAGACATTTTATAATTAAAGTTTAAGCTACTTTTACTATTTTTAAAATGTTTTTCAAATTATTTCATCTCATTATAACATTCCTGCGTGATCACATGGTTGGAATAAACTTCAACATGGCGTTTCTTTCTGTTCGTTAGGCAAGGTCGTTCGTAATCAGGTTTTTTCCACGTCATTTTCATGATCATAGTTTTTGTGCATTCAGTGGATTCAGTGTGCGTAAGGTAATTAATATTTATTCTTAAAGTTTTTTAGTTTGACACGTGGTTTTTCTTATTTTAAAAGTACAAGCCAAAATGTAAAGTTGACCACGCGTTGCCCGGCATCACTAAATAACTCTAATATTATAAGAAAATGTACTATTTGTTCAGTACTGAAAATATTTTGCTGTTCATTGAGATTCAACTATAAGTTGAATACTTATTATATTTCAAATGTATAACTGAACTAATATAGGAAACTACTTATTTATTGGCACTAAAAAAATATTAGCGTTCGTCGTTATTTAAGTATATTGAACACTTTATACATTGTTTATTGAGATTTATTGAATATATAACAAACATTTTCCATTGCCCGTATGTATAATATCGGTTTTCAACTTTAAATATAATGTTTTCAAGTACATTATGTATATTTATTTCTTATTATGATTAATATTTTGGAAATAATTTCAAATTATACGAGACGCATAAAGCTCGCTTTTCACCGTCAAAAATGCGAACTTCACTACGTGCTGACGATATGCGTCGCATATAATGACGCATCTGCGTGGCGTGGTGAACGCACGCGTGATGCATAATCCGCACCCGTGCGAGTGGTGACGCTCGCACTGTATGCGCACTTTGTTATCTGGGTACTTTTTCATACAAACGCGATATCAACAGCGCGTAAAGAAATTTCACATCAACCGTGTCCTAGGATACACACTAATTTTTATATCACTTAAGACTATGGGAATCACGTAATACAATTATGAATTCAAAAAAAATATTGAAAGATTCATAACAAACCTCTAAATATTTGGAAAGCTCCTTTGTAATCAAAATTTCTGATCCCAGTTACATTTGGTCTGAATATATAAGCTCCAGAGGAACGATTCACAAATTCTTTGTTATTACCTTCTGCTCCTTCATAGTAATGAAAAGATTGCGTCAATTTAACATTTTCCTGAAGTTTAGATTGGATGACGACTTTCCCATTAGTTTCGACAGTAATTTCATAAGCCTGAAAAATATTTTATCTGAGAAGGTAGAATAAACGCTCTTTATCTGCACATGGAGCGGTATTAAAATATTACTCTATTGTACCGCGGCAGGAGCAACTAGAGAGGGAGATAGAGAGGAGGGGGGGGGGGGGTATTTTTCGATGACATTAATGCCGTTTTTAAGACGAATTCAGGGACCTACAACACAAGGCAATCCAATTACAGAAATTGACGCGTTTTAGGAAATCATTGCCGTACAAATCCTGATATAATGGCATACGATACGGATGGAACTTGCGTTGATGTAAGATTCTTAATGCAGATCGCTGACTAATTCCACTCTTTTTTTCCATTTGCCTGCTGCTCACGTAGGATTTAGTACAGCAGCAGCTAAGATAGCTTAGATAGTCGACGTTTGACTCGCGTTTGTTTCACTGTAGCGAAGCGACAGAAACGGTCAGCTAATCGCTTGATAGCCATGTGCGATTTTTGCTGCGAATCCGGATAACGAGCCGCATACAAATCTCACATTAGAAGGTAATGCGTGACTAACTGATATGTCAACAGAAAATGCTTACTTTCTGCCGATGTCAACAATAACCTATCGATTTTTATTATCTTGGGTATCGTAAGAAATGAAAACAAATGAAAATGATTTTTCGACTATTTTCATACTTGGCGTGACTAGGAATGACCTTGCGCTGTAGGTCGCTGAATTCGTCTTAAAATCGGTAATAATGTCATAAAAAAAAATACATGGTTCCATTTGTCACGTCCTGTGACAATCGCTAATTATTTATTCATAATACCAAAATATGTAAAATTAATAAAAGATTTTAACATAAAACACGCATAAGCAACAGCTATTAAAAAGTATTGATTAGACGAAAATTGAATGTACGAAAATGAAGTTGTAATAGAAAGAGAGATAGTAGTGAACTTATAAATAGAAAACATCGTAAACTCTCAACTACCTGTTAACAAGGGAACCCGATCGGAATGTCCTAAGTACACAAGAATATCGACAGGCGCAGCAAAGGATAGAAATTAAGAAATGAATCATCTCAATAAGAAGGAACGTCGAGGAAACCAGAATAAGAAAAACGAAGTCTCCCCTTTTTTCTTCAGTACATAAAAAATGGCAACCCAAAGGAAAAGAGGCCAGCTCAGACACGTGCTAAGGTCAGGCCAACATCAGAAGAATATTAGCAGGGCAAAATTAAACATAGCCAGTATCGACAAAAAATATAAAACCCATTAGTCAGCACCTAGAAGTTCCATTTCAGTATCGATCGAAAAATAGCCAGTATCGACCCAAAATTAGTGCATAAATGTACCTGCGAATCTGCGAATCTTCAGTTGCCGTCGGGTCTATCTTCAGAAGCGGAACTCCTCCCGAAAAGGACATAGTTGCCGCCGGAAAATCTTCAACGCCGGAACTCTGCTCAAAAAATTAGTAACAGAATTCCCCACAGACCACCTTAAACTTAAAAACTTTTCTTCGAAGTAACCCCGGTTAACTCAGTCCATCTTTTGTCAGTATCTTCCTCATCAATTTAAAATAACATTGCAATTCAATTTAATGGAACATTGTTTGTGAGTTAAAAAAGTGGAACCTGTGAACGGTTCATATATTCAAGAGTGTCTACGATTCGATTCCAGTGAGGCCCCCTCATTGTATATATTGACAGGTGCATCTACAACTCACCCTTTGGGATTATCAGTAGTTCAGCCCGAAATAGATTTGTGGATTTGGTGCCTACCTGTCAGAGTTTCCCTATTTGGATTTTGGTCTACCTGTCAGAATTTCAACGCACCGTAAAGTGAATTAGAAGGTGTGTACCCCTTCCGGATTATCAGTGGTTATTTTGTAATCATTAAAAATAAAGGTTGATAGTTGTAAATTCAGTAAATTTCGAGTTTTATTTCAGTTAGCTACCCTCATCCCAGTTTCGGTTTAGAAATTCTCTGGATTTCTTTACCGATCTAAAACGAAGGAAAATAAAATATATTATTAAAGGAAGGTAAGTGTCAGGACGTCACACATTTAAAAAAGTGGAGTTGACCTTGACGTAGCTTCAGCGCCGCCACCGATAAAAAAATAGGGTGGTTCAGCATGACGGCCTTCTCGAACACTGAAACTTTTGGCTGAAACATTTTTGGATATGATCAATAGTTTGAGTGCTATCGCTCTGTAACACTTTATATGCTTCACCCTGTATATAATTTATATCGTGACATGTTTAGAAACGTGTCTGCTATTATATTGACCCAAAGTTACATAATTGTTATTGATTTCTTTTTTTTATGGCATTGGGTCAGTTTCTTCTTATTTTCTTTAATTAAAATTATTAATGGTAGTTTTAGAAAAAACGTAAAAAGGACGTAAAAATGAAAGGCAAACGTTTCGGCTACATATGGGGGGCCCTCTTCAGTGCCATGATTAAAAGATTAATTAAAAAATTGTGTAAGGATTAAAATATAGGAAAGAATGCATAAATTTAAAGATTAATTCAAATTTCGGTAAAGATTAAAATGTAGAAAATAATGAAAGTAATCAAAATGAAAAAGCTCAAAACTTATCTCATAGCTTGCATTTCGAAACGAAGTAGTCCAGTATTCACATCACGTATTGAGTAAATATGTAGAATTCACTGTATTCACTTAGTAATTTACTATTAAACCGGCCCGGAAAGAGTTTAAAAGGATATCCAAAATTTTAAGTGGCACCATAAAATAGGAATCCAGAACAATTTTTTAATTTCAGAAACTTTTGTAAGTACTTTATTACTTGCGTCCCTCGCCGATCGAGCTCTTTACTTCGCCGTCCAGGTGGAAACTGTCTAAAAATTGACCGGGGATATGTCGCTTTGCTGACTGAAAATTTAAAAAAAAAATACTATCCTAAGAGGTTCTTTTCTTCCTTGAAAAAGACTATTGTCCCACACCTAATTAAGAAATTCGAAACGTTTCCCTTTCATTTTTCCGTCCTTTTTACGTTTTTTTTATAACTACTATTGATAATTTTAATTAAAGAAAATAAGAAGAAATTGACCCATTACCAACACAAATAGAAATCAATAAAAATAATATATATGACATCACAATTTTGATTGTAGAATCGTAATATTTCCCCATACGCGTGCGTACGATGTACAATCAAGTACTTAGGTACATGATGTGCTATTTTTCTACTAGCGGGTCAGAAAATGGATTTGAAAACGGATTTGATTAATCAATCGTGTCCGGCACTGGAAAAACATTAATTTTACTCGTGTGGTTGTTACCCTCGCTTTGGGCGGGCATAAAAATTCACACATTCCCTACAAGGAGAAACTATTTGTAGAAAAAATTACTAAAGTTGATGGCAGAGTAGGAAAAATGTGGTAACTACATGACTATTTATTGTAGAAGTGTAGAGGTTTATTTCAACTTGTTCTTCTTCAAAGGAGCAAGTTTTACTATTCTCTGTAAGAAAATTTTCAGCGTCGTTTCTCCGGATGATTGTTCACGTTTCTATTATCCGTGTGATTATGATTTGAGTAATATTATTATAGAATCATCATCAAAATAATTTATTTTCATGGAATATCAATTATAAATAGTTATCAATATTCAATATTATATATATACAATATATTAATTGTTGATGCCTAAATTTATTAATTTGTGTCGTCTGCATTTGTAAGGTCTGAGATTAGACCCTGGACTAATTTCTTCCTAGAATTTTACAATATTCAGCAGATTTTAGCAATTTAGTGAAATTCTCAGCACTTGAGGGGCTCCTCTACTCTCGCGGTTTCAAAAAATCGATTTTCTTTTCAATTTCAATTTATATGTATCTGAGAATACGCCACAGAAAGAATTTCGTGAAAGTCACATTCCTTTGCATGTTTCTGGGAATCGAAACACCCTTATCCGGCCGTTTCCGAGAAACATGACTCGACGGGGAACATATCGATCGCTCCGAACCAGTGTCTCCAGAACGTGGGATTTTTCGGCCCCCACCACGTTCCCATCTGGGAGAAACACATGCAAACGTGGCGTGTCAGTGTGTCGGCTCTGCTACACGCTGCGGTCACCAGCTTCGTGTAAAGCCGAAGGTGCACGAAGACGGACTTCGTTACAATGCTTGAGTTTTCAAGTTATTTTTAGATTTCACGCTTTCGTTTATCGAGTCGAAATTAAGAATTGTATTTTTCTCGAGTACGTGCAAAAGAGGCGCGAAGCAGACGATGAATTTGAATTTACGAAGTATATAGTTCAAGAAATAACTCTTTTCTTCAATTTCTTGAAGAAAGTCTGCATGAAATAAACATCAGTATGATCTTGGAAAATTTCATGAGGATTTCAACATTTCAAAAATAAACTTTCAGTGAAATTTAGTGACAATAAATGTATAAAATTTGAATCAATATATAATTTTCCATTCAAATTTATATACTTCGTACTAATTTTGTACATTTAACAATTTTTCAATTAGAACAATATTTTCTATCAAGATAAAACGAACATAAAATTCAAGTTCATAATTTATATTTTCAGTTATATGTTAGAAATATTTTCATCTCACATTTTTGTAGCATAAGCACAAACTTTTCATTCCAAAACTTAAAATCTCTACGGAAATGGAAAATTGTCTAATAGCAGTAGATAAATTAAAAAGCTAAAATATGTGTTTATTGGTATTTCCATATTAACATATAAATATCAATCAACTTTAAATTTTACATAAAAATGTTCGTTCGAAGTGTTCAAATCTTGTTACAATTTGACAAGATTTTATGGAGGAGTGCAATCTTTTGGATGAAATATTTTGTAGTTCTTAATTTGTCTGTCCGTCTGAAATCGTAGTAAGATTTGAACAGTAAACAACAAATTTTCCAATAGAATTCAGGATCAATAATAATTGATTCAGGAAATACTTCAACTCTGTAGAGCATTTTTGTATTTCGAATTCAAAATGTGTGCTTAAGCCACAAAAAAGTAAGCTGAAAATGTAGATATAAAACTAATTATGTCATGTTTATGTTTTCTTAATGGAAAATACTTTGCTTATAATTCTCTAATTCGATATTTTTTTAATGTATGAAGATTCAAGAAATTGATAAATATTCCATATTTTTATAGGAACTAAAAATTTTCGGATAATGCTTTGATTGAGAAAGCTAAAAATTTGTCAAATATTGATATAAATTGCAATTTTACAATTGCATTATTTTTCAAATATTTCAACATCTCTTCAGTCTTGATAATTCTTACAGAAGTTTATTTCATGTGAGTGACTTTTTCTTTTTCTAATGAAAGATTTCGTAATTCTAAATTCGGCCCAATTCGTAACATTGTAAAAAGATTTTAAAACTTCATAAAATTTTTTTTTCTGTTTTATTCAAAGTCAATAAATATTCAATGTTTGGAATCGAAATATTAAGTAAATGATTTTTAATTTCTGGGAATAAACTGCTTTAATAAGACAATCTTTCTTCTTTGTGTGAAATCTCAATTTTAAAATTAAAATTCTACGCATAGGATACAAAAACATAATATGAAAATACTTTTATTACAGAATTTTGAAATATACAAGTGGACCAATTTTTAATCGAGTAAATCGGCTACTTTAAGCAAAAAATTATGTTAAAAATATTTTATCAAAAAAAAATAAGACACATTAAATTACGGTTTAAAATCCACATTCATAGATTGATGGTAAAAGCAGTTTAAAGTTTTTTAATCTTACGTTTTAGTGACGTATGCACAGACTTTTAGTCAGATAAATGAAATGCTTTATAGAAAGTCAAAATTTTCTTATTACTGCACTTAATCAAATTTATAAAGTAAAAATATTTTTTAATTGATGCTTTCACTCAATTCTTTAAACATTCATTAATTTAAAATTGTACTCAAAATTTAATCTTGCAGCGTTCCAATATTTCCACAATGTTACAAAATCTTATTAATCATTATTTTAGTCGAATTATTTTCAAAATATTTAAAAAATAAATGTAAATATAAAGTGTACTCTGTACATTAATCAAACAAATTTAGAAGATGAATATTTTAATAAATATTCCTAAATATTACTGGAATATGATACATATCGATTTAGAAAAACTTCTTCAAAGTACTCAGACATTTTTCTTATTTTACGACATTTTTGCACCATGTTTGACCTTTGGGTAGGATTCAAGAAAATAATTGTAGACATACTTTCATTACTTAGTAAAATACTATGAAAACTTGCTTTTTAAATTAAAGCGAAAACTTTTAAAACCTTTAACAATCGGTTGCATAGATTCTGCTCTAATCTTGGACGCAATTAGAGAAAAAGGATTTTTTGCTTTTTTTATATCTAGTTTTTGCCTTAAACATAAAAGAAAGAAAACACATTTGAAATATTAAAATAAAAAAGCTGGTTCATTCTTAGAGAATCCCAAATATTCTGAAATAAACTCCTTTCCACACCACCATGGAGGTAGAGTTTAAGGCTCGTTTTTTTACGTGGTATCCCCTGTAGGCCTAGTCCAGGCCTACGAAACGAAAAGGGTTTTTGCTTTCAAGCAAAAAGAAAAAGGAACAAAATGAAGCAAAGTGGTAAAAAACGCTACAAATGTAGCCCGTACTTCAGGCTTGCCTCTATCAAATGCCAGTATACGTCGAACAAAAATGTTTTGTTTTAAATCAAATAATGAAGAAGTTTGATTAATTCGGGATGATTTGGGGTGCTTGATTATTGTGAGTCCCCTTGCCTCTCACTTATGCCCAAAGCGTGATATTACTCAATTTCAGTATGTTTTCTTACTCACAAAATAATAATTAAAACTAAACAATTTCCATACCCGAGGCACGCGAAGAAAGGAATAAAGAACGTATCTCTGATATAAAAAATAAAATGTCATTATTTTGTGAGTAAGAAAGGGGTTTGAAATTGATTAACGCCATGCCTTGGCCATTAGAATTAATCCTCTCCTTCGTGAGCGAAGAGCGACAAACCACTTTCCCTATCACTTTCTGCCATCTCATATAGATTTTCGGTCATTAATTGCAAATGCTTCGAAGTGATGCTCGTTGTTCTGGCTGTTTCAGCTCTCGCCTTTAGGGCTGATCGAGTAACACAAATTGAGTTGACCGTCCTGTTTCCTAAGCGATTTCTTTTGGGAGTTTTCGCGTCCGTGAGCATGGAGAAACCTCGCTCCGCCTCAGCATTTGAATGAGGAAGACTCCGAACATGATTCAATACTGAGGTCAAATTTGGAAAAAGTTTTTCTCCTGTACTCGTCGAAGATACACCGATACTAGACCACATTTCGTCAAAAGATAAATTCGACCACTTTTCTTTGAGTTCCTGTCTGATTTTGAGTAAAGAATCCCACTCTTTTTGTACACCTATTCTATCAAACGACCCTAAATCTTGACAAACTTTCCAGACCCTAGGAAAAGTTTCGCTTCGATCAGCATAGAAAGCTACTTGAGGCCGGAAAACAGCAACGCAAGACAAAAAGATGTCATCAAAAGGAAGTCGATTGCGAATTTCTTCGCTTGCTGTGACATAAAATTTCAAGCAATTACGAAGAAATAGATCAACTTCTACTATTTGCAACTTCTTGTTTGTAAGTTGCTGCTGGAAATATTCTCGCGTTTCCTTACCAACGTCAATGTCTTGAAGCAGCTTTTGATTACTAGGATCTGCAAAGTTAACATTTCTAATGATTTGAAAGAATAAATTCGGTTGAAGAAGATCCTCTTTCAAATAACTGCTAAGAATCCATACGAAGAATTTAGCCGAGTTTGGCTGGAGTTCCTGAACCATTGTTTCGCGACTTTGAAATTTCGCATTGTATACGTTGAACCTATTCAAAGTAAATTTCAAGAATACGAAATATGCGAGTGTCAAAGGATTCTGCATTTATCCTAACTAGTCTTTGGCCTTCTCTACCTTCTCAGATACGAGGACCATAAGATACTGAAGAATAACTTCCCAATTCTTTATTATAATATCTATGCATCGATAGCGGACAAGCCAGCGAGTTTCAGAATGACTAGGAATTTTTTGATAGTCATTTCCTAATTCCAAAGCAATCGATCGAAAAATAGCCGTTCGCTTGGAGCTAGCATTAAGTAAAAGCTGGCAAATCTTTGATTAAATCCTCTACATCTGGGATTGTGGCACAAGCATATTTTGCTACAATTGCTGACGAATGCGAGACACACGGGAAAACAATTAAACGGGGACTTTTTTCCTTTAATTTTGTTTTAAATGAGGACCTATTGCCGACCATCACCTGTGCATTATCACAAGCTAAAGCACAGATATTAGATAAAGGGATTTTCTGCCCGGACAATGCTTTTTCGAAAGCATCAAAAATTTTAGAGGCAGAACAATCCGAAGCATTTACATTAATAAGCTGGAGCAATTCCACCCTGACAGAAAATGTCGTTGGCTCCACATATCGAACCATTAATGACAGCCACTTTTCTAGAGTCCTGTCGGTCGTTTCTTCTTCGTACACTGAAAATGATTGCTTACGCAAAATATTTGCCATGCGATCAGTTTCAGCAGCACATACGACGTTATTTACAACTAGGACCATTTTAGTGTGGCTCAATCTAACGTCTTTTAAAACCGAAGGTTCCATATCTTGGAAAAGTCCTATCAATTCTGATGAAATCGCGAATGGTAAATTATGCTCTACGAAAAATGTACTAATCCTAATCTCTGCTTTTTGTACTTTCTGTTTGAAAGTAACACTTTCCGGAATCGTGGAATTTGTGAATTCTGAAGCAGAAGAACTTGCTACACAAGGTTCAACACTGTAAGAATTGGCAGTTACATTAGAATAATTTTCACTTACTACTCCATAACATTCTAATTTATTTGAAAACTCTTGCTTCTTTCTGTGTGATAAAGATGCTTCATGCTTTTCAATTTCCGATTTGCCACATAGCAACGTTTTATTGCAAATTTTGCAATGAAATCTTGTTTCATCTGCTAATGTAACCACCCACTCTCTCCACGACGGAAATTCCTCAAACCATCCCAACTGAAAGTTTTTTGCATTTTTCATGACTTTTCTAGCGGGTTGACATTCGTTTGAACCAGAGTTCAAACGGTGGTCAACCTTCGTTTGAACCTGGCTGTCCTTCAAAAGACTCGAATTTGGGTCAACCGGATTACTCATTGTGAACAATAAATTATACGACGAAGGAAAACAGAATTATTTGAAAAGAATTAATAAGATGAAAATTCGATAAAATTGAGCGAATGTGAATAATTTGTAATCTGCACACAAATTAAGTTTCACAAAATAAACTTACCCACAAGCATCAAACAATAACGTACGTAAGAGCACTCACGTATCACCAAATAATAATATAATATTCTTACTTTTGCCGTTTTCAATAAGGAATTACGATAAAAATATGAAGAATCCACACTCTTGCCTTCTCAAATAACGCATAAAGCGAGAATCAAGTATATCTTAGAAGAAAACAAAAGAAGGTTGCTATTATTATTTGTTTTCGTCTCCAATTTGACCTCTATACCGTTCGTTTGCGATTTAAAACATTGGTAACTTTTTGGCTAATAATCTGATTGAGCTACAACTTTTCAGAAAACTTTCTTTACTAAAGTATTAAAATTTTTCTCCTGTAGATAGTTTCAGAAAATGTAGACACTTAATACAATATTAATAAAATCGTAAAATTCTGAAAATTTGTTAAGCTAGCGCGAGTGGAAGTAGAGAAAACAATTTTTTTTAAATGTACTTCTCCCAATTACTTGAAAAATTAGAAGTTTTAAAAATTTTTGCAAAAGGAAAAACGATGTGCCTTGAAAGTGTGTACAAGTCCTTGAAATTCAAATTCGAACGATTTTTATAATCAATTATCCTGTACATTTAAAGATACAATTTTTGTATTTGGAATCAGTTTTCTGCAATTACGAAAAAATTTATTTAGAGTACATAAAATTTATTGAACTATTACTAGTAAACTCTACCTCCGTGGTGGTGTGGAAAGGAGTTTTATTTCAGAATATTTGGGATTCTCTAAGAATGAACCAGCTTTTTTAGTTTAATATTTCAAATGTGTTTTCTTTCTTTTATGTTTAAGGCAAAAACTAAATCTAAAAAGCAAAAAAACCTATTTCTCTAATTGCGTCCAAGATTAGAGCAGAATCTATGCAACCGATTGTTAAAGGTTTTAAAAGTTTTCGCTTTAATTTAAAAAGCAAGTCTTCATAGTATTTTACTAAGTAATGAAAGTATGTCTACAATTGTTTTCTTGAATCCTACCCCAAGGTCAAACATGGTGCAAAAATGTCGTAAAATAAGAAAAATGTCTGAGTACTTTGAAGAAGTTTTTCTAAATCGATATGTATCATATTCCAATAATATTTAGGAATATTTATTAAAATATTCATCTTCTAAATTTGTTTGATTAATGTACAGAGTACACTTTATATTTGAAATTTGTATACACTCTAAATCTGAATCAGTCAAATTTTCACTGATTGAATCAGTGATTTGCCTTTTCACTGAATCATCAGTGGAAACAATATTTTTCACTGTTAAATCAGTTACTTTTCACTGAAGTAATCAGTGAAATTTGACTGATTCACAATAACCTGTTTTTAGTTATTTAAATCAGTCAAATTTCACTGATAATCAGTAGATTTTGACTGATTCATATTTGAAATTTGTACAGTTTTTAAAAAAATCCGAAACTTTTTGAATTTAGTAGTTTATTTATAAAATTTGAGAATGTTGTAGTTGATATTTCTATATAGAACTTTAAGCATTTATGGACATAAAATTTAATTTAAAGTTTCTTCTATCGGTATTCAAAACTTTCAACAATTTTGCAAGATCAGTCAAATATTTATCAATTTCTTGAATGTTCATACATTAAAAAAATATCGAATTAGAGAATTATATGCAAAGTATTTTCCATTAAGAAGACATAAACATGACATAATTAGTTTTATATCTACATTATTAGCTTACTTTTTTGTGGCTTAAGCACACATTTTGAATTCGAAATACAAAAATGCTCTACAGAGTTGAAGTATTTCCTGAATCAATTATTATTGATCCTGAATTCTATTGGAAAATTTGTTGTTTACTGTTCAAATCTTACTACGATTTCAGACGGACAGACAAATTAAGAACTACAAAATATTTCATCCAAAAGATTGCACTCCTCCATAAAATCTTGTCAAATTGTAACAAGATTCGAACACTTCGAACGAACAGGTTTATGTACAATTTAAAGTTGATTGATATTTATATGTTAATATGGAAATACCAATAAACACACATTTTAGCTTTTTAATTTATCTACTGCTATTAGACAATTTTCCATTTCCGTAGAGATTTTAAGTTTTGGAATGAAAAGTTTGTGCTTAGGCTACAAAAATGTGAGATGAAAATATTTCTAACATATAACTGAAAATATAAATTATGAACTTGAATTTTATGTTCATTTTATCTTGATAGAAAATATTGTTCTAATTGAAAAATTGTTAAATGTACAAAATTAGTAAGAAGTATATAAATTTGAATGGAAAATTATATATTGATTCAAATTTTATACATTTATTGTCACTAAATTTCACTGAAAGTTTATTTTTGAAATGTTGAAATCCTCATGAAATTTTCCAAGATCATACTGATGTTTATTTCATGCAGACTTTCTTCAAGAAATTGAAGAAAAGTGTTATTTCTTGAACTATATACTTCGTAAATTCAAATTCGTCGTCTGCTTCGCGCCTCTTTTGCACGTACTCCAGAAAAATACAATTCTTAATTTCGACTCGATAAACGAAAGCGTGAAATCTAAAAATAACTTGAAAACTCAAGCATTGTAACGAAGTCCGTCTTCGTGCACCTTGGGCTTTACACGAAGCTGGTGACCGCAGCGTGTAGCAGAGCCGACACACTGACGCGCCACGTTTGCATGGTTTCTCCCAGATGGGAACGTGGTGGGGGCCGAAAAATCCCACGTTCTGGAGACACTGCTCCGAACTTAGAGTGAGTGACGCGGAAAAACAGGCCCGAATAGAACAGGGAGAAGAATGTGGACAACCAAGAACATCATCGTGATGAGAAAGGAGAACTTTACGGCCCCGGTACAGCAGATTAATGCGTAAGTTACTGCAATCAAGTTATACACCGTAATTTATCATTAAATTTACATCCATGTAAATGTGGGGAATCACGCAGCCAATCAAAAATCTCTCTGGAAACAGTTGATTTTGTAGTACAGAAGAGTCATAGCTGCTTGTAAAATGAAATTTAGTCTGAAGCAAAGGAAATTAAAACCAAATACTTCAACGAGTCACTAGAGGTGATCAATTTCTAAAATTACAACACCATATTTACTGCTTAATACGTGGTAATACAAAGTTTTGCAATTTCAGCATTTAATCGCTTCAGATGTATACAAATTTCATTTCAGAATTTATACGGGCAAAGTGGAAGGAGGGCAGCGGGAGCACTGTAAGGCTCCATGCAAAAGTGGGGAATCGTATGCCCCTGTTAGTTTCCAGTAATTTACCATTGGGTTTTACCCCCATGGTCGAGATCGTAGCTGAATTTTTATTTATGTTTCAACAGGTTGAAGCAAAAAAAATTTACAAAGAATTCTGAAAATTACCATTATTTCTGAAATTATGATAAACTTATAATAACGTCAGTAATTCATGGAAACTTCAAGTAATTTATGTAGTGCACTTCGTCTGAAGTCGGATTTTCGGCAAGGACGTCATGAAGAAAAGTATACGTCCCAAGGGGACGCAGTTCAAACCTACGAGTTCTGTACCGAAATAAGTAAGGGGAAAATGGTGGGAGGCGGCCATATTACTTGAGGGCATTGTTAGACCTCTGATTGGTTGATTTATTGAGAGCTAAAAAATGTTCTTAAGTAATATAGTCGCTCCGCACTATTTTCACTGTTTCCCCCTTACCTATTTCGGCACAGAACTCACAGACAGTGACGGAGTAAGAAATCGTAGTGCTTCTTCTAAAGTGTGAAAAAGAAAGGAAAGAAAGAGGGGCATCCGCTCTCCCCCTTTTTTTTTGTTCCGCATGACATAGAAAACACACACGATTGCCTTGTCCGTCTCTGCCCGCAGGCTTGGGCTCCGTCCATACTCGTATATTTTTACTTCCATATAAGGACTTATTGACCTAACCTCGTAGTAGATTACGTGCCAAGAGGAGAAAGGCAGCGATTTCCGACAAGTGCAAAGTCAAGACCGGTCAACCTCTAATGGATGAGGTGTTCGCGTAGCTTAGTTCATGTGCACAGTTGTACGCAGCACTAGTTGTTCTACCATCTATGCATTAGGTTTGCACGGCCTGTGTGAAGTTGTCTTCCCGAGCAAATTCCCCAGCGAACCGAATGAACGCTACTTTTTGTATGTATTATATATTCAATGATAAAATTATTGAAATAAAATATGCTAATGTATCAAAGTTGCATGAGTATTGTAATAAGTTTGACGGAAAATCATTCATTACAAATATTTTACTTTATCAATTGCGGTAGCATATCATAAAAAATGTTCACTAGCTGAATTTATTGAATGGAGTTAATTATATAATCAGTGGCGGAGTAAGAAATCATGAGTTTTCTTCCAAAGCGTGAAAAACAAAGGAAAGAAACAGGGGCGACCGCCCGCCCTCATTCTTTGTTTCGCATGACTTAAAAAAAGCAACACGATTTCATAATTCGGCCCTGATTATACTAATCTTTCATGAAGAAATGTTTTCAAAATAACAGGGAATAACTTGATAAGAGCTAAGAAGATTATTATTCATGAACTTTGAATTCATTAATGCAACAACATAAAGAATAATTAAAAAATCTTGATTGAGCAGCCGGATGCAATAATCTGTCGAGCGCTCGAAAACTTTTAAAAAGCACTGGACACGTTGTGACGTCACGAGTAAAAACTGAAAGTCCGAAATCACATAAATAAAAAATATAGTATTATAGAACTCTTAAAGTCAAAATAAAATCAACAGATTTCTCACACTAGAAAAAGCATGCTTTTCAATGCACAACTCGACGAAAATTAGTTAAATTATTAGTGAAATTAATATTTGATGGTGTCAATCTACTCGTGATGCTTCAGCGATGCCGACACGCTAATTAAAGTGGTAAAAAATTCATAATTTATTAATAATATTGTAATTGAAAGTTAAGACCATGTTTTTCCTTCTCCCAAGAGGAAAAACTTTCGGACCGTTAGTGCTATAAAAAACATTTAGCCAAAAAGTTGTTCCTTAATAAACGAGGCAACTTTTGACAGGTTTGGGAATCAATCAACAAAAAATCAAGTAGTTAAAAGGCAATGTAAAACTGTGAAGGCTCAGCAACGAGAATGATAGATGCTTTCCATCTCAATTCAACCGGTCCATTCGGGACACGAATTTATTTTTTAACGAAACTCAAATATGTTGCTCTTTGATCAAAATAATGAGAGCGTATTTTTTTTGGGCCGAAAAAAAAATTTTCTGAGATTTATCGGCAATTTCGTTTTTGGGGTCAAAATCTATTTTTTCAATTATTCGCGAGAACTTTTTTTTCAATTGTCTATAACTTCGTCAAAAATTGACCGATTTTAACAATTGAGGCTACGGATTCCTTAACCGACGGAGCGAGTGGCCTAGTAGGCAAAAGAGGAGATACCGCAATGCGCGAACTTTTTTTTTCATTTAAATAAAAAATTCGATAAAATGATCTGAAAAACGTGGTAGTACGTGTTAAATGTCATTCCACATATTTATTCTTCCATAAATTTTTGTGTCAGAACTCTAGTGTTTTTGTAATCGAAGATAACCGTATTTTTTGAAGGTACGAAATCAATCGATTTTTTATAATCAACTTGCTGTTTTTCGTACAAATTTGTTCGGAATAGTCTGCAATTTTATCAATGGACTCAAAAAACACTAGAGCTTCAGATGGTTATGTTCAACATGACAAAGTTCTCAATTTGTTAATAATTTTTATTATAACAGTTGCGGCTGGCAAAATTCTCATTTTTCATCTTCAAAGAAAAAAAGTATGCGAGGAAGCTTAGAGTTGAAAGAACTTTCAGCGAGAAAGTTGTTCAGCAGGCTTTCAAGCAGTTTTTAAATATATTTTGGGATTTTTTAATCCAAAACTGCGGTTAGGATGGAAATTTCTTCAACTTCGTTCAAGCGCACCGATACCGTCGAGAGATAAATCGATCAAACGCGGAGAAAAAGAGATGCACTTATGCCGAGAGCACGCGATTCGACAGAGTTGCAACATCATTTTTGCCAATTCGTTTTCGTTATTTATGTCTATTCTGTAAAAATTATTTCGATACACTCTAGACGAATGGGAAGAAATCATATATATATATATATATATACACTTTATATCCTCGTTTCCTATTGACTTTTAGTAAAAATAAATATAATAATACTAAATTTTGCAATAAAGAGTTTCTCCGTGTGTAATCCGTAGCCTTAATTGTTAAAATCGGTCAATTTTTGACGAAGTTATAGACAATTGAAAAAAAAGTTCTCGCGAATAATTGAAAAATAGATTTTGACCCCAAAAACGAAATTGCCGATAAATCTCAGAAAATTTTTTTTTCAGCCCAAAAAGAAAATACGTGTCTCATTATTTCGATCAAAGAGCAACATATTTGAGTTTCGCTAAAAAATAAATTTGTGTCCTGAATGGACCGGTTGAATTGAGATGGAAAGCATCGATATAAAAATTTACGTATACAGGTATATAACGTTTTTTAGTCGTTTTACTGTAAATATTAAAAACGTATACAAAATATGTATCTAACCTAATGTTAATTGAGTCTGTAATATAAATATTATTTTTTCCAGATTATTTGTCATTGTTTACCAATAAAAAAAATATTTTATCGACGACGGCACATAATACTGTTGAATCTGAGTGCGATTCGGTCATGCACGTGCCGAGCGTTCACAGTTTTACATTACCTTTTAACTACTTGATTTTTTGTTGATTGATTCCCAAACCTGTCAAAAGTTGCCTCGTTTATTAAGGAACAACTTTTTGGCTAAATGTTTTTTATAGCACTAACGGTCCGAAAGTTTTTCCTCTTGGGAGAAGGAAAAACATGGTCTTAACTTTCAATTACAATATTATTAATAAATTATGAATTTTTTACCACTTTAATTAGCGTGTCGGCATCGCTGAAGCATCACGAGTAGATTGACACCATCAAATATTAATTTCACTAATAATTTAACTAATTTTCGTCGAGTTGTGCATTGAAAAGCATGCTTTTTCTAGTGTGAGAAATTTGTTGATTTTATTTGGATTTTAAGAGTTCTATAACACTATATTTTTTATTTATGTGATTTCGGACTTTCAGTTTTTACTTGTGACGTCACAACGTGTCCAGTGCTTTTTACGAGTTTTCGAGCGCTCGACAGATTATTGCATCCGGCTGCTCAATTACTTTACCTACACGTTGATCCTAAAAAAGCTCTTGACAAAGGTCTACCCTCTTAAAGAATCATCGTTTTACAGAACAAAAATACTTTTTAGAAAAAAGACTAAGACGAAAAAAATTTAAATTCTACTTTAAAAAACGTTAAGTCTAAGGCAATATGTCAATTCCATAAATTGATGTCGCAACAAAATTAAATTTAAGATGTTTGTAAAAATTAATGATAACTCCGATAGTATTATTCGTCTTGAAATCTGCAGCCATCTGCTAATAAGTATGTAAATTACGTATTTTAAAATTCTAGATTCAAAAGTTTTCCTCTTAACTGTCTTGTTGCGATTTAAATCAATAAGCTTTTGGAATTGGCAATTTTATTTTAAAACGATAAAATCAATACTTTGTTGAATTGTTTTCATGCTTTTACCAATCGTAATAGTATAGTATGTGCATAGGCGCATAATGAGGGTTATTGCGTAACGAGCGACAATGCTCGCAGGAGATGTAACTTCGGCGCATATACGATTTTTTATGC
This sequence comes from Diplolepis rosae, assembly GCA_030998225.1. Classification (NCBI taxonomy): domain Eukaryota; kingdom Metazoa; phylum Arthropoda; class Insecta; order Hymenoptera; family Diplolepididae; genus Diplolepis; species Diplolepis rosae. The sequence continues at coordinate 575,012 of JAPYXD010000169.1, forward strand.
GTACACTCGAATCCAATCTGCCGTGATTATCGCCCATCTCACTTGACATTTTGCGAATACTTCCGGCCATTTTCAACTGTAGCGTAAAAAGGAGTTTACACGCCGGAGGCACATAATAGTATATTATGTACGTTTTAATTGAAGTTTTAATTGAAATTATATATTATATATGTAGAAGACGTTTTAATCGAAAGAATTATTATTATTACATTTATCACAATATTATTATACAGAAATGAAAATGTAAAATAATGTTTCAAATTTGACAAATATTCTAATCTCGAAATGAACAAACATTTTTCAATTCATTGGATGGATAAAAATGCAATTAAAAAAGTTTCAGAATCGTCCTTAATTGTTTCAATTGATAATTATTTTTTCATTTTTCTACTTTATAGTTTAAATTGTAAGAAATTCAAGTTATGAACATGCAAAGTTCATACTACTTTTGCCGGGTAAAAATTATGGAGACAGAAATATAGCAGGAATAAATACAATTATAGAACAATTTCAGCTACATGAACCACGTTCCTATGCCCAGGATTTTTTCTCAGTGTGTAATTACTTGTTGATGTCGTCGTTGCATCAATCGATCATGAAGCCGATCATTTTTGCTGTTTTGCGCCACATGCAAAAAAGTAAATGCTAATAATCAGCATTTTCGTGCTGCTTAGCAGAAACTGAGATGCTTAATTTTGCATTCGCAATAATCAGCAATCGATTACTGACCAACAGCATTTTATTTTTTGTCTGCAGGCCCCGAAATCGCAATCTCCTTCGCGGTATTTAAATAAAATAGTATGTTAACCAAGTATGAATGATATCGTGTTTACCAAAATATACAAGATTTTGTTTTGTGTTAAACTTGAAAAAAAATTCGCTGAGACATACGAATTGATGAAAAAAGTTTATGGTGATGATTGTATGAGTCGTACTCAAGTTTATACGTGGTTTACACGATTTAAAAATGGCCGTGACGATTTAAATGATGATCCAATACCTGGACGACCAGAAGCATCAAATCGTGCTGAGTTAGTGGAAAAAGTACGTGAAATAATCGCTATCGATGCAAATTTCGCTGTGAGAATGCTGGCAGAAAAATTAAATTTATCTTACTGTACAATCTACACAATATTAACTGAAGATTTGGGTGAAAGAAAGGTCTTTCCACGTTTTGTTCCACATCAGTTAAATGCACCACCTCACAAGACCAAAAAAACCAACGAATTTCTGATGAAAAAACAGATTTGTGCCATTGAATACCACCGTATTCGCCTATTCTATCACCGTATGACTATTTTCTGTTCCCAAAACTAAAAACTGCAATGAAAGAAGCTTTTTACGATGAAGAGGCGCGATTAATCCTGCGAGCATTTAGAGCGAACTCGTAATTACCCGAATTATGTGCATTGGCACATATTCTATTTTATGTGACTTCGGCGCATATACGAGTTTTTATGCGTACACTCGAATCCAAACTGAAAAGGTCAAAATTGCCGTGATTATCGCCCATCTCACTTGACATTTCGCGAATACTTCCGGCCGTTTTGATTTTATCGATCTTGTGTAGTAGTAGCGAATTGTAATAGACTCATGTGCAGTTCAAATGTACAAGGCTTTGTCATTACGGTGCCAGCGCTGTACGAAGAAGAAGAATAAGAAGATTACGCTCCGCTGTATGGTTATAGGCGCATGCGCAGTTAATACACAACATTGCGCTAATCTCAACTGTAGTGTAAAAACGAGTTTACGCGCCGGAGGCACATAATAGTATATTACTTGCCTAGGCGGACAATGAGGGTTTTTACGCGACGAGCGACAATGTTCGCAGGAGATCGAAGCCGAGGCGCGATGAGTCCTGCGAGAATTTTAAGTGAGTCTCATAATTACCCGATTTGTGTGCATTGGCAAGTAATATACATGTAAGTAAACATGTAGAAATCTGATATCAATAAAATTAGCTTATTTCCCAAGTATCACATGCCCTTGAATGAGTGTAAAGAATGCAACGCATACTTGATGAATCAAACTTAAGAATTTCTAACTCTGTTGCTATTCTGTTTCGTTGAAATTCAATGATGTTTACCAATTATTTTTTTCACGGTTTCCGGGTTTTCCGGTGTCAAACAAGTTCGACAGCCAAACTGAAATCTTTACGCTGGAACTGTTTATATTGTCTATATATTGTGGTTGTGGATAAACCATCATTGTCCAATACTAGTTATTTTTTTAAGCACTGGTCGACTGTCAAGTCACGTGCAATGTTGTATCGAAGAATAACATGATATTAGATCGCAATCCAACTTAACATAGTTCTACCTTTCACACGTTTTAATTTCGCTTGCTACACTGCAAAAAATAGTTATTTGAGCCAACTAGTTCAGCTTTTAAAATACTTCAAAGCTACTTTATTAATTAGCACATCTACTTTTTTTGTTCGTGTTACTATCTGTATTGTTATGACAAGAACTCGGGTAGTAAAATTAAGTAAAAAAGTAGTTGTACCAATCAATAAAGAAGCTGTGGTATATTTTATAAGTGTTACTAGTAGGCTCAACTAACTATTTTTCTCAGTATAAGAACACACGTGGAGTGGCACAACTTTTCTAACCACTTACGTATTTCAAATTGTCTTTTTACTCACATCGCCACCTATAGACCAAGAATGCTGGCTGCTTATTGGTTCATCAGATTGTATTCCACTTTCCTGACTTTTTTCACTGACATAAAAGGATTGATAACCTAAAGCAGGTATTCCAATTGCCAAAAATACTAATTCATATAGGGCAGAGTCTCTTCGGCCAGGAATTTTTTTAATTGCTGATGAAATTGGCACGATTTGCGTTACAAGTTCCGTTCCTGTAAAAAAAAAATCATTTTTTACTGTCTCTTCAAAAGAATCGTAACGTTAAATTTTTTAATTTTAAATAAATATTCACAGATTACGAATTAAAAATTTTCCAGTTCAGTTGAATCAGTTCGGGTTGAATTAATTATTTAATTACTTGAAAAATTTGTTACATCATTGTTAATAATTAGAACTATATTGCATGCGATGCACCAGCAATATTATTTTTGAGTAATATTAAGTTACCTAGATAATCTTTAACTCGATATGTTGTTCCTTTAACAGGAAGACGTACATAAGTGGTAAGAGGCTGACTCGATGGATTGTACAAGGTGACAACAAATTTTATATTGTTTTCTGTGTATTCGCAAGAACTAATATTTATTAACAGACATGAATGGAACTCGAGCGTTTCTTTACTCTCGGTATTTTGTTCTTTAAGTAACAGTTTCCTGAAAATATTTATATTAAACAATGTATCATTTTGTGCTTTGAATCCAAATCATTTATTTGATTATTTCTATAAATATTTGGGAGAAACCTCAAGACGTTAGTACTAATTTTTTCTCCGTCACTTATACTATTTGACAAAATTCGAGCATAATCGTTTGCAACGTGTTGTTTTTCAGTGCCTGTAACTGCATCATGATGTTGTAGTATACCCATAGCTTCTCGGAATTTTTCTAATTCTGCATTGTCAGGTTCAATATTTAGAACCAGAAGTTGTTTCACGACCTAAAATTATTCATTGTAATTTGAATTCATTGGATTTAAAGTTTAAAATTATTTAAGGAATACTTAAATACTTAAATCATAACGTCTTAAAATGTAAAAAAAGATTGTAAAGGAATTTTAAAAGTTTGTCAGTAAACATATAAAAATACAAAAGAATATTAGAATGTTACAAAAAATGACGTTAAAAATTTAGAATTAAATTATAAGAGTAATTCAGGGTCTCCGTGCAATAACCGTTTAGGCACGCGAGACATCTTCCGTTTCTCTTTTCTTTTTATGTTTCAGCAATTTTTCGATCTGACTTGTCATTTACGAAATAAAAAATACAATGTGCTTTACAAATTCGATCGAAATCAATACTTTTTTTGTGCTTAACTCGTCAAAACTTTGTTTTTTATCGACGAAATGAGCTCAAATTTGCCACACTATCATGAAATACGTTAGCGATGTTCACGAGACTTGATTTGGGACAAAAAAAGTAATTTGTTAATTAATATTTAAATGTTTATCAATGCGCGTCGAGCACCGTGTTTTTCGAGCTTCCCCAAAAAAAAGTATCGAGGAAATTTTTGAGTTCTAAAAACTTCCAGCGAGAAAGTTTTTCATTAGATTTCAAAGAAGTTATCTAGAAAATTTCACATCTCTAGAGCAAAAACTTTGAAAGAAACAATTGAAAATGCTTTGCGCCGGAACGTTGTACACTGCCCAGTTCGAGCTCTCGCTTGTTTCGAGTATAGATAGGCTCCGCGTGGAGAGAGAATGATCGGTCAACGTGTGAGAGCGACAAAGGAAACGCGAAATCGATCGTCTTTTGACTTTGACAACTATCTTCGTTACGAATCCTTTTTCTCCCTATGTTTTTGTTGTCTTGATTTCGCCTATCTATACTCGAAACAAGCAAGAGCTCGAACTGGGCAGTGTACAATGTTCCGGCGCAAAGCATTTTCAATTGTTTCTTCCAAAGTTTTTGTTCTAGAGATGTGAAATTTTCTAGATAACTTCTTTGAACTCTAATGAAAAACTTTCTCGCTGGAAGTTTTTCGAACTCAAAAATTTCCTCGATACTTTTTTTTGGGGAAGCTCGAAAAGCACGGTGCTTTCTTCCCAAATCAAGTCTTGTGAGCATCGCTAACGTATTTCACGATAGTGTCGCAAATTTAAGCTCATTTCTTCGATAAAAAACAAAGTTTTGACGATTTAAGCACAAAAAAAGTATTGATTTCGATCGAATTTATACAGCACATTGTATTTTTACATTCTCATCATGGATGAGAAGGTATTGCTTTTATGTGAAAAATGACTTTCGAAATTTTCATCAAATCTTTACGTTTTGAGACCCCCTGAGTCAGAAAAAAGGGTTTTTACGAAAGTGTCTGTCTGTAGTAGGTCGTGTGCGGCATAACTCTCCATAGAATTATCAGATTGAATTGAGCTTTGGCACACTTTATCGGAGCCGAAAAAGTAAGGACAAGTTCGTTAACCAGCCACATCCAATCAAAATTGAGGGATTGAGCACTACTTTTGTGTTTTTGAAAATAACTTTTTGAAAAAATCAAAAATTTCAATACTGGTTTTTAATAGTGCTCATAATTCTCTACAAATTATCCTGATAACATTTTTTGATTAAATCAAAATTAGACATGTTACAGCATATTCAATATATACAATAGTTAATATCAAAATTCCATTTTGCAGTTAAATTATACGAGATACGAAAAAGCGTTATGATACAATATTACTAAATAAATAAAGACCTACAAATTTGAATTGTAACATTTTTTTATAAGATGCATATTTTTCTTTTTAATTTAAAAAAAACTATTGAAAATCCAAAATTCAATTTTTTAACAATAATATGTGAAATACGAAAAAAACGTAAGAATACAAAGTTGTTCGTTTCAAAAAGATCTACAAATTTTGTGTCGCACAGTTTCTGATAAAACATATATTTTCGTTTCAATTCCAAAAAATACGATTAAAATTCAAAAATTCCATTTTTTAGACAAAATATGTGAAATACAAAAAAAATGTTTAGATGGAAAATTGTTTGCCTAAATGAGGTCTACAAATTCTCATTAAGACATTTCGGGACAGGATGCATATTTTATGTTTTGATTTTTAATATTAAAAAAATTCGATTGATTTCACCAAAATATGTGAGATACGAAATAAGCGTTGTTCTGCAAAATCGTTTCCTTAAATAAAGTCTAATACGATTGTTTTTTCTTTTTGAGAGATTTGGAAGAAAATACATTATTTTAACCATGTAGTTTATTAAAAATTCAATTAAATTGAATTTCCTGTTTCATTTAAATTCAAAAAGAAATTGAGTGACTTTGAGAAATTGAGAAATGTGTAATTCACATCATCTGTATTATTATTATAAAATTTGTTTGAGCTTCAGTATCAAATTATAAGAAATAAACTTAAATGTATGCGAAGAGCACAAGACCGAGCGCGAAGCGCAAGGTCCAGAAAGAACGGAGCGCGAAGCGCGACGATCAAATCGCGCGCCCTAGGCGCGCTCAAATTTGCGAGCGAAGCGCGCGATGAGAATGTGCCCGCAAAGAGGGCAGATTTTTTATTTCGTAAATGACAAGTCAGATCGAAAAATTGCTTGAACATAATTTGGGCTTTTTTTTGATATTATATAGGCTTATATTTCCGGCACTTTGCCTCGCGAAAAGAGAAATGGAAGGTGTCTCGCGCGCCTCAACGGTTATTACACGGAGACCCTCAATTAAGATAATTATATTATTATATATTAATATTATACTAATCAGTTAAATAAAAAGAAACTTATAGCTTATTTTTCTATCAAATAAATAAGATTAATTTTTTACTTGTAGGAAGTTGTTGCCCATTCTTTCATAAAATTTAATCGTTGGTCTGGAAGTGTAGTAACCAGTCCAATAAGCGTGGGGATCACTGGCATATGGAAAAAAATCATCTTTCTTTATCTTCCATCTCAATTTGTGATCATTAACAGCTTTTAAGTAACAGGATGGAGTTGAATAGATTGCATTATATATTGATCCATTTCGTTGATTGATGTATCTAAGAATACATTTTATTTGAAACATGGCATTTAAAGTAATAAATACTTTATATAATCTATTTTAAATTTTGTATAATTTATACTTATTTTTTTTATAATAATTTGAATAATAATTTATATTGTTATAAATATAATAATAATAAAACAGGACTTATATCGACCCTTAGTATTAATATTCAAATATTGTTAATGTTCTTAGTTGGCTTTAGGGTCCTGAAAAAATGTAACTCAAAGTTTCATGTTTTCAAACGTTTCGACTCAGATTGGAGTCCTCATCAGTGAGAATTTGTTTCTATAAAAAATACAGAGAAAGAAACTTGAAAATTGCCCGTGTGACGGATAAACATTGTGGTAAAAAATTATATAAAGGAATTACAAGTGTGAAAATATTAAATTGTTCAAGTAACTAAATTTGCAAAAAAGTAAAACTGTACAAAAAATTTTTTCTGTAAAAATACTAAGAAGAGAAACTTGAAAAAAAGCACGTATGGCAGATAAACATTGTGGTAACACGATATAAATCAATTGCACATGCGAAACTATAAAATTGTTCTAAATAACGCGTGAAAGCTGTAAAACGGTATAAATATCTAAATTCACACAAAATATTACAGAAAAATTTCTTTTTTTTTTATTTAATCCTAAGAAGGATTATATATTCAGTGAAATTATAGCAGTTAAGAGGAAATATTACAGAATAAAAAGTCTAAAAAAGGTCTATAAAACTGCGAACTCATCACAATGAAATATTACCAAACCAAAATGACCTGTTATTTTGTAAAGTAGACGGACAAAACGATGCACATTGGTTCAAAATCGAAAAAAGCTGGCCGAAAGTCAAAAAATGAAAGTGAACGTTTTTGGTAAAGTTCAATGGAATTATTCGCATGGGGCAGTGCTTAAATCATCTGCAAAACAAAAGAAAGCTATCAACTTCAATTTTTTTCTGTGCTATGCCAAAGTCTCACGTGTCATTAAAAAAGAAACCACGATTTTCAGCTGCGGAACAATCAGTGTATGAAAGTGCCTAAAACTTCGTTTAAAGCCGGTATTTGATTGAAGTATCGATTTTCATTAGATGAAGTCAATTATGAGTGCAGAAAAAAAAGATTTTGGAAGTTTTTCATAGAAATCTTCACGCAGACTGAAGTTCAGCTAGATCTTGTGAGCAAACATATTGCTGCAGAAACAAAGTCGTCTTTTCGCATTCATCCTACATCAGTGCGAAAGTTGCGGAGAATAATTTACACATTACGAGAAAAATGGGAAAGCAGTCATCGTACAAAAGAAAATTTTTTGATCAACAATGAGAAATGGCTGAATACAACTGTTATAAAAATCTTGGTGAGCATGTTTAAATTTTATCGATATTATGATTGATAAATTTCTTTTTAGTGTCCAAATTTTTTTTAGTCTCAGAAAAACGTAAAATTTACATTTTTTTTCAGACGTTTTAAACTCATGCAAAAAAAAGTCTAGTCTATGTACTTAGGTGTAAGAAATTCACTTTTCCTTCAATACTTTGTGACATACCCCAAAAGTGCAATTTAAATTGAAGATCTTAGAACATTAAACATTAAAGTGTTGAATGAAATAGTTTGAATTTTTCAAGTAATTTGTGAGTAAAAAAGTCATGAAAAACTATAGACTGTCAGAAAGTAATAATAATATCACCAAATTTGATCGAAAAATATTTCATCGTACCTAATATTTATCATTCTTATATTTACTCCAGATCTCTGTAAAACCGCTCATACTTTTAATGTGGAGTTCACGAAAATGATACAAAATATTTTGTTAAAATTCGAGAGCTTTTTTTTTATAGGACAGCAAATCAAATACAGAAGAACCGATTACATCGGGATCAAGATATACTGGCCGACCTTCAAAATAATTTGCGGAATGCCGTTACAGGTCAAAGAGAAGGAAAACTGAGGAACTTCGCGCAAACCTCAGCACATCTGAGTTGGCATTTGCAACAACAATGTTGTTGTTGTTGGTTCAGTTCAGGCCACAAAAATCCTTCAAGAAATCACAACCAAGTCTCCAACTCGTGCCGCTAAATATCAGGCTGCTCTAAAACGGGTATTAACTTTTACTCCAGCTGAAATTTCTGGAGATATCGCTCTGGCTACTATCATTAAGGGGGTCCTCCTGTGTAAAATTTTCGAAAAATCGATTTTTTTTTTGACATTTTTTGCATCTTTAATATATGATTAAGCAATTTTCATGAATTCAACATAATTAAAGTGTGACAGGGCGCCAAATGTTACAGGAAACAATACAAAGTTCTGTTGTGTTTCCAAACTTTAAACGCGTTTTTCTAGAAACCATGTTTTTGAAATTTGTGGGCTGGATTGAAAAAAATCTACTTAACAGATTGACTTGAAATTTTAACTGACTCATTTATAGAGATAACTGAAGGTACCCACGTAGCGGTTTTTTTAAATCTTTTTTTTTTAATTTTACAGCATATATTATACCGAAAAAAGCATAAAAATGATTAATTTTTATAAAAAGTACTGCCATCTCTTCAATTTTTAAAATTTCGTCAAAATGCTAGGTCAGTACCTCGACAACATAAACAGAAATAATATTTTTTTTACTTTTTGTGTTCTAGATAACTGGTTCGAGCGGAATCTTGCCCACAATTTCGGTATTCCATTTTGAAGGGGTTACTTTCAATGCCCTTAATGAATTCGGATTACACTATTGGAAAAATTTACTATTATAATAAAACCACAAAACTTCAAAATAACGTTAAACTTATTCTCATTTTCGAATTAGTTCTCCTAACAAACATTCCCGAAAAAGCATTCGAAATACCGCCCTCACACAGGTGGACCCCCTTAACGGAAATATAACAAAAAACGCTTACCAAGAAATTCGAAATACTCAAAAAATCAACCGGACACCTTTGTTACCTTCATACCACAAAGTTTTGGAGGCTAAGCTTAAATGTTATCCCACACACATTTCCATTGATGAAACAAGCGCAGAGGTCAAATTACAGACATTGCTTGATCATACTTGTTCGAGAATTTTGCAAATTCAAGATGAGGTTATTAATGCAATAGACGAAGAAACTTTGGGTAATCTTCGCTTCATTTTCAAGTGGAGATGTGATGGCAGTTCAGGGCATAGCCAGTATAAACAGAATTTCATAGATTTGGAATGCTCTGATGCTAGCATTTTCATGACCTCTCTTGTTCTGCTACAGTTGTTGTCTAGTAACATTTTGAATGGTCATGAAATAGTTGTATGGAAAAATCAGAGACCTCCATCCCCGCAATATTGTCGACCGATAAAAATTCAATTCAGCCACGAAAATACCAATTTAACGTGTGCGGAAAAAGAGATCATGGATAGTCAAATCGCATCCCTCGTCCCTTTGGAAACAATCATCAATGGAAAAGCGATAAAAATAAAGTATGAAATGATTTTTTCAATGGTAGACGGTAAAGTCATCAATGCGGTGACAGGTACGACTTCCACTCTACGTTGTCATTTATGTAAGGCTACATCAAAGGGTTTTAATAAAATCGATCAAGCTTTGAGTAAAGAAATTGAAGTACCAAATTCAGCCTATTAAATTTATCCACGCTTCACGCGTGGATCAATTTTTACGAATGGTTTCTTCACTTGGGGTATAAAATAGATACCAAAAAATGGCAGGCACATGGAGCAGATGCAAAGGCAGAAGTAGCAGCTCGAAAAGCGGAAATTCAAATTCAAAATTCATTCAAAAGTCATTTTGGTTTAATAATTGACCGTCCAAAACAAAATACTGGCAACACGAATGACGGAAATACGGCTCGGCGATTTTTCCAAAATGTTTCAATGTCTGCTGAAATCCTGCATGTTGATGAAAATCTAATGCATAAATGCTTCATCATTTTGCAAGCTATGTCCAGTGGATTCCCCGTGGATACGAAAAAATTCAGACATTATTGCATTGATACTGCGCGACTGTACGTAGAACTTTACAATTGGTACCCTATACCAACCGCGGTCCACAAAGTTCTCATACATGGTTATCAAATCATAGCTCATGCTGAGTTGCCAATTGGCCAATTATCCGAAGATGCCCAGGAATCCCGGAACAAGGACATCAAAAAATTTCGGGAAGCCTTTGCGCGAAAGACTTCTAGAACAGATAATTTGCAAGACATCTTCAACCGGCTTCTAGTGTCTTGAGATCCATACATCTCTAGTTTAAGAAAAATTAAACCCAAGAAAGGCCCGAGCTTGTCAGCAGAAGCTGTAAAATTATTGTTGTCTCATGAGAGTACTCCAGATGACGAACGTAGTGACGACTCTTGCGTGGATTCCGATTAGATGAAAGTGTTTCTTGTTTCTACCAATTTGATGAATACAATTTTTACGTATCTCTTATGCAGACTGTTTCTTTATCTTATAACCAGATGTTAACATACTATTTTTTCAGCGATCTGTAAATGCCATTTACATTTATCTCCTTATATAGAAAAAGATTTATTGAAAAAACCTCCCTGCCATTTTTGATCAGCTATTTGGAATTTTAAAATTTTCATATCGAAGTCGTTATAAGCGACCTTATAAATCCTTACTAATCTAATGTCATCGATCTCATCTTTTTTTCGATCATTCGGCCATTTTGCATCTGCCATTTTCAATTTTCGAGTTCGAACACTAAACTCGTTATTTGTAGTCTACGAATCTTCTCCAATGAATGTTTATTTAGGATCGGAACATTTTAAAATCAAAACTTCGGCCATTCTTAATCCGCCATTTTAAATGATGAAAATGAGAATTGATATTTGGAATGAGCAACCCAAAAAACTCTTCTATACAAATTTCCATTAAAATCAAAACATTTATAGACTTTAGGCCAGCTTTTTTCGATTCTGAACCACTGTGCGATGGTGATAAAAATTGATCGAAGTGACACAATCACAAATTTCCTTTTTGTCTTTCTTTTCTTTCGTCGCGAACAAGATAAGCACATAATTTTTTCAAAAGCATTCTTGTCACTACGGATTTTTCTTCAAAACTGAGTTGCATTTGGAAACAGACTTGGAAAAGGCTTTGTAAAGTAAAGTGGAGGGTGAGGTTTTCTTTTTTTTTAATACTTTGTAGAGTCTTGGTTAGAGGAAAAGGAGAGAAAAAAAAGTGTGTAAATAATGTGTAAAGATGTCCACAAGATGACCAGAATACTGTGACAAAGGAGGGCTATGAAATTTGAGACGAGTCATAAACAGTCTGTATATAACTGTTAGAAATATCTACCGCAATCTGCCAAAAAAAATGTGACTGGTATTTTTTTATTCAGTCACAGTGTCGCAAGATTAAAATTGAAATTGAATTGAGTTGTGTTCTGATCATACAGTGTGTCCAGATTTGACACGCGAACGTTACGTACACAACGCCAACAGCAGTACGTACGTGAGAATGGTTGCGCGCGCATAGTAGTGTGTCTGCTGTTCGCAGTGGTTCTCTGAGTTTTCTCTGGTTGAAGGCTCCTTGTCAAAGAGAGAAGACCAGAGAAAACTCAGACAACTACTGCGAACAGCAGCACACTACGCTGCGCGCGCAACCATTCTCACGTACGTACTGCTGTTGGCGCTGTGTGCGTAACGTTCGCGTGTCAAATCTGGACACACTGTGATCATAGAGATATTACAGATAGAGGAGACAAGCCATAGGCCGCTCTGTAAGTGGCAACGTCAATCTGCAAACTCGGTGAGAGCGAAAGAGAGAGACGATAGGAGGTTATTCTGTCTTTGTCTACGCGTACGTTGTTAGCCTCGGCGTTAGCGAGAGACAGCCTAACCCACAATTCACTCTCGCCCGAGTTGACAGGTTTCAGGCTGACTTGTCTCCTCTATCTATAATATCTCTATCGTTCAGATACCTGTTTCTGGAAATTATGAAACTTGTAACAAGACTAATTTTAAAAAACATCACAAATGTCGTTAAATTTTAACGTTGACTTTGAAATATAACAATTATGAAAAAAACCCGATCATTTACAACATTGTAAATTTTTTTTTTTTTAAATTGACAAGAGAAGTGTATTTTTGAATTTAAGAACATCAACAATATTTGAATATAAATATAATTTTAGATAATATAATAATTGAATATTTAAATTGATGTAATTTTATTGTTACAATTAATAAAAATACATCTTTACATACTTAATGAGTTTATCCAAGTTCGTGTACCAAGTGTCTGCATTTTGATAATTAAAGTCGTTTCCCATAGTAATAATTACGTTATTTGTTACGTAAGATTCTGCTTGTTTGTTAATATATTTCAAAAATTGTTCTATCTATGAAAATCAAAAGTATTTGATCACAAATATTAAATGAAAAATATTGAATACTCATATACAATTTATTAGTCATGTAAATAATAAATTATGTAATTAAAATTAAAACTTGAAACATACTCTAGAATCTATATTATAATCAGGGCTCTCAAGGTCATCAATCAGAGGTGCATCTGAACAAAAAATATCAAAGCAAAAACCATTTGGTGGACTATAAGTGTTATAAAGTACTGTCGTGAATAAACTAGAGCTTTCTCCTGAAAAAAGTATATTTTTAATAATTATATTTAATCCAAATAAATTAAAAGTAAGAGCATAAAAAAGTTTTGAAATTTTTACAAATAAATTAAACAAATTATAATTGACAAATTTGTCTAATACAATTTGTTTAATTTATTTGTGTATATGATTTTCTTACCCAAACTGGGACTACCGTGCCAGATCATTTCTGGTGTTTTATTTTTCATACGTAGTGATTTATCTTGGTAATCTAGACGACCAAAAAGGAGACCATCGTAACCCATTTGGGCAAACATTGATGCCTGCTCTCTTGAGTGGCCAAAAGGATCAATCTGCCATCCAATTTTAGGTCGTGCACATTTACCTAAGGTGTCATTCAATCTCCTGTAATTAATTTATAGGAAATAAATAATTTCTAATGATTGAAAAATATATTTTTAAATTATATAAATTTTAATAAAAATTTTATTTGAAAAGTTAGATAAGATGATAAAGTGCAATCCGCTGCAGATATTGAAGAATATGTACAATAATATTTCTCCCCTCGGCCAGAAAAGGACGGATGGGGAGGCCACGAAGGAATAATAAGGAGACCTATCTCCATGTAAGCGACTTGGCAGGAGCAACGGCACGGTAAGTGCCCGGCTTGTAAGTTGGAAGTAGTGGAAAGGAGTGCGCAAGTGCGCAGTTGTCCTCTTACTCACGAGAAAATGTGCGAGTATGATGAATTTGTCAAATTGTCAAATTTACCTAAGCCAGAGTGGTTATGTTGATTGATTTTTTGATCATTTGCAAGCGGCAGATATTTGCTCAATTTCAATTTAGTTTAAAAAGAAAAAAATATAATCTCAGGACTCCTATAAAGCTAAAGGAGTGCATTATAAAAGTGGTAAGTATTGGCAATGAAAACTACCACCGCGGGCAAAGAGGCCCGCGTGTCGCGAAACAAATATGGCCGGCAGTGGTATACATTTTTCTACAGCTGCATATGGATAAGTTCACAAAAAACATATAATGAAAATGGTTTAGTTTTTAAAAAATGTTAACTCTGCAGCTACATACACTGTGTGAATTTGCGAATGCCATACCGTCCTCAAGAAACCTAATAGAAGGTCAGAAAGTGGTGAATTCTGACATAATTATAATGAGTGGCGTGACTAGCAGAAGCAATGAAAGCATTGAGTTCGCATTGTGTCTTCAAACAAGTGCATTAACGTCAGGGCCACACACAATTACTGGCACACTAAAAATCAACGATTTGAACAATAATTATCTGGACCGAAGTGCTTTGAGCAAATTACCACTTGCTTGCTCTGATCTTTTATTTTTAATCTTCTAAGCCACTCTGCTCTTTTGTCGACAATTTCAAGGCTTCCGAACAAATTTTTGATTTCAATATTAATTCCACTCTCTGGCACTTCATGGAAACTTAAGTTCTTATTTTTGTTCATTCTCGAGTCACAACCTTTTACACAACATTTTGTTCTGCACTCCGATTTTCGCTGTTGAGGTGAAAATTCCACTTTGAAAACTCAAGAGGAATGAATTAATATAGATAGGCCACAAGATATATGCTCTTTTAAAAACACTTTTATTAAGTTTATTGGCAGAATAATATTAATTTTCCATATGTCAACGTTAATGAATGTATACCACTGTCGGACATTATTATTGGTTTATGTTGCGGCCGGTGGTGTCGCATGCTAATTTTAAACTCCCAATATATCGAATATAAGATTGTAAATCTTGAAATTGAAATTATGGTATTTGTTATTACTTCGTAAATCGTGTGTTAAATAATATTGAATAGTTTTTTCCTTTAAAGGTGAGGGAATTTAATCCGAGAAATTTTCAAGATTTTGAAGATCGCATGTAATATAATACATTTTTTTCTTAGCAATGTCGTGTCACGTACCGGGTTGCATAACGTCTCTGGCTTAGATCAATTTGACAAGTTCGTCTCACTCGCACATTTTCCCGTGAGTAAGAAGAGGACAACAGCGCACTTGCGCACTCCTTGCCACTACTTCCAACTCACAAGCCGGGCACTTACCGTGCCGTTGCTCCTGCCAGATTCGGAAATATTTCTCATGGCAGTTTGGTCTCCTTATTATTCCTTCCTGGGGGAGGCTTAGCAGACGTCCCTCGGGTCAAGGAGGTTGTAGTCAGGGCAGGTCAACCTCGAATGTATTGGGTGTCCCCGTAGGGTAGTTGATGTGCAGTACTGTACGCGGCGCTAGTTGTAGGAAGCGGATGGAGTGTAGAAAGGGGAACGACTTCGTATGAGTTCCGCCATTGTTGTATACAAGTATCAACAATTCGTTACGCGATTGCGCTTTATGATGAATACGAAGTACAAATTCAGTGTTCTGTTCGTGGGTGTACATCTAAACGGGGTCGGAAGAAAAATGTGTCTATTCATCGGTTTCCGAAGAGAGAAAATGCTGGACAACAATGGATATAAGCATGCGCAAATCCCTAGTTGTCGAGGTTAGAATACCTCCAAGTAGTAGAAAAACAATTTTTTTTTGTCATCGACAATTCGATGTACACTGCTTTTTTCAAAAAAGGAATGGTGCTTTTCTTTTAAAGTACGGTGCTGTTCCGACGTTACATTTACCGCCGGGTAGTGATATGTCGTGTCAAAGTGATGTGAACATGAAACCGGTGGCTGTTTCTTCCCATCAGAGTTTGAAGTTTTAATGCCCGAAATAGAAAAACCTGGAGAAGGCATACGAGACTTTGGAGAAAGTAGCGTGTAGTTTGCACACGTAAGTAGTAATATATTTAATTTCATACGATGTTAATAAATGACTAGGATCTAAAAATAATAACTCGAAAGGTTAAATAATTACAAAAGTTTCGACTTTGATCAGAGTCCTCATTAGTGATCTTTATTTCTAAAATGTTAAGCACAATAAATAAAATATTACACATATGAGCCCTAATTTGGAAGTGAACTTTGGAAATGTGAAAAAATGTAAAAACCGTGAGAAAATTTACATAAAAAGTACAGGAAACTTCGATAAAGTATCTAAAACTTCCTTAGGAATGAGAATAAAATTCTAGCACATAATTTTGAGATACCTAAACTAAAAAACTAGTATATACTTCTGTCTAAATGTTACTGAAGATATAGATGCAAGTACATATTGAGACGGCCCAGCCGCGAGTATCCGCCTTTTGCGACGAAACGGGGGTAAAATCCGCGAAACTAAGGCCACTTTAGGAACAAGTAGATTCCCACGAGACTCGCACAAAAGAATTGCGAGGTATGATCCAGTATTCGAGCAGCAATTAATGATTTACTTCCAAACCGGAAGTGAACGCGGCGAGAACGAGGTAGTCTGGTTTTCACAGACATTTTCGTTCGTACTCCCAGCGAGCGCCACACTAACCTGTGGTTGCTGCCACACTACCAATCACCCAGGTCAAGCAGCATAATGCATGATCGCTGGATAAACAAGTATAGTTACAATTTGAACAAGAAATGACAAAAGGTTAGCATTGATTATTTGAAAATAATCTCGACTGGTAAAAAAATCAGCAAAATGCCAAATTTGCAACTGAACAATGCGTGACCATCTGAACATTTCCCTTACTTAAATGCTCATTTTTGTTTTTGAGATTTCTCAGCATGTAATAGTAATCTCTTCAATCTTTCTTGGGAGATTTTGAATATTCTATCAACGTTCAAACCTTCACACGCCGTTGTCCAATGGGAGCCCGCGCTTACGCAATTAGCACGCGCCAAGCTGGAGGTGAGATGGGGGAAAGGCTTTCTCCTCGTCGTCGCGTGGCATGCTTTCTCTTATCAAGGCATACCACTTTTTGAACACTTCTACAAGACGAAATATCCAACGATTTGGAATTTGAAGAACGCCATTATGATCGCGAAAATGCCAGCTTTCTCCTGATACCGATTTCCAACCCGAAAACGGTCGCAAAAAGGGGGAAAACATCGTGTATAAAAATCTTAATTTATTAATTTAATTGGACGTAATCGCGGTCGTTAATTCAGGCGCGCGCAAGTTAATTAAGGGGGGAAATTGATTGAGAGGTGGAAATCCGAGGCGATGTGCTTGATTGCAGATCCTCGAAAATGAGTCCGGTTCCGCACCTGCAAAAGGTGAGGACTTGTCGCTCGTCGCGGCGATTTCTTTTTCTGGACGATATCTCGGGTTAGAGCTCATAGTCAGGTGACGTGCATTTTAGCATCACCGCACCTGACTATTAGAGAATCTAATCGTGTATGTTTCCCCGTCCCCTTTTTCAGATAGGGATTTACAGGCTCCGGTTTTTATTTTTGGTTTTTTTATTTTATTTGTCTCAGGCCCGTTTTGTTTTAAAATTTAGTCTGGGTTTTTCTCGGTAGTTATTTCCGACATCGGCGAGTTACCAGGGTATAAATTTTATTCGGATTTAAGCGGATTCGTCCTCCAATTCTTGAGCAATTAGTACCCGTTGACTCACCTCAGAGTGAGAAATTGGGAACGTTGCTCTCCTTTTAAGATCATTTTTCTTTCTTAACTAAAATTGTTGATCAGGTGCCGTAGCCCTTAGGGCACTTTACCTGTGAGGCAAAATATTTTATATTTTTTTTTGTCTCTTGCGAGTTCATTTGTTGATCAGGTGCCGTAGCCTCTCGGGGCGCTTTACCTGGGAGACAACATTCTCGTTTTTCCTATTTTCTTTACTTTATTTTAGTTTTATGAAATCAATTGTGGATCTAGTGCCGTAGCCCCTTAGGGCACTTTACTAGTGAAACGTTCTTCCTTACCTTCAGAGAATTGGAACATGAATCCGCCGGTATTACGGGTATTTTGCGGGAGGATATTTTTTTTGTTGTTCTTTGAAAATTAAGAAGTTGAACGCATCTTCCTGTGCACATGATGATAATACCTGTAAGTGTAATCCAGAGTGCTTCTAGTCACTACAGGGCTCTGATGCCGTAAATTGGAAGATTTCTTTAATTTTCAATGTGGGGCGATAAATAAAATTTTTTGTCTTTTGGAGTTTCGCAGGGTGGGAAACATGAATGTAAAGTATACTAAATTGAAGTTGAAATGAGCCTGGAAGTCAACCATAATGTTATTTTCAGATGTAGGGAAAACCCAAAAATTAAACAGTGTATTTGAAGGCGCAACTGCGCGAAATCTTGGTGCTTGCTAATTGAAGTTTTTTTTATGGTTTTTAGATTCTCAAAAATCAAATATTACGGGCAATATATCCGACAATTCCTCCGTTTTATTTTGCTCATTCGGAAAAACTGAAAATCGTGAGTTTCTTTGCTGTTCTCACTCTTAAAATAAAGAATAAAAGCTCGCGAAATTTTCACCCTTCGTGTGACCCACACGTAGATTTTGAAAGGACAATTTTGGTCTAAAATAGGGCAAAGTTGCCTTTCCAAAATTCAGGAAATTGATATAATTAGAAATTGCAGATTTGAAATTTAAAATCAGAATCTAAAAGCGAAACTTTTGACCAAATCGGGCAAAAATAACTTGATAAATTTTTAAAAATTGATAAATTAAAAATCGTAAAGGTCGAAATGTTTCAATATATAGTATAAAATTACAAAGGATTATTTATGAAAAAATAGCTACGAATTGCTAATACAAATTCCACAATGTCAGAAATTCCCACCGCAATTTCTCGAAACATGTGACTGGATTTTTACTTGGTTAAAGCTTTGCAAATGAAAATAAAATTTCAGAAAATTCAGTACACTTTTCGTACTTTTAAGATAGCTTTACTCAAAAACATCATAAATATCGTCAAATTTCATGCTACATTTGAAACATAAAAATTTAGCAAATTTTCGAACATTTCTAACATTGTAGTGCTCAGATATTTTTTATTATTAAAAAATTCTGATAAATCATTTAAAGTAAAAAATTGAAATGTAGCACATAAACTTGTAATATAAACGTCAAATATAAATGAATTGCTCATATGGGAAAAACATGTGTTCTGGCAATAGGATATCTATATTTTTCAATCTCATCAAATTCTTGAATTTTAAAATAAAATGAACCAACCTTACGTAATATGAAATTTATTATTTGTGGGTCGTTGCAAGCCCTATATTGTGAATAGTAATATTTTATTTGAGAAACATTAAAATGTTTCTGCATGATTAATTGTACCTATTGGAAAACTTGACTTCGAAAACAACACGAAAAGAGTTACTACTAATTTTAATTTTTTGAAGGCTAGAAATTAAGGATAAGGAAGTGAAAAATAAAAGTACCGTGAAAACGATTTTCATTTAATTTATACCTAGAATTCATAAGAATAAAATACCTACGAAATAAATTTCAAATATTCATGGATATTAAATGCTTCTAATCTATATTCCAGAAAAAAGAATCAGAAGAAGATATCCCAGAAGCAGGAACCAGCAAGGATGTACTTGCAGAAGACTTGCATACAACGCCGAAGAGAGCTATTTCGACCCGACAAAGTGTTCGCTTAGTTTCGAAAAAAGTTGAGCTCGATCAATTTTCATCACAGAAAAGAAAATTTATGGAACTTTTGGTTATAATGATTAAAGAAATTACCGATATATTTTTCTAAAATTGACCTTTTTTTAAATTTCTAAACCAAAAACCATTTTCCAAATTTTAAAAAGAAAATTTTATGTACTTTAGCCACAAGCATGCAGAAATCTAAAATCAATAAAATTTTCTAATTTCCTTATTGCGGGCGACTTTAATAGTAAGTCACCCGAGTGGGGAAAAGCCCATCTGGACAGGAGGGGGATCTTGACCGGCGAGATGATAGCTAGAAATGACCTGATTGTATTGAATCGGGGCAGGGATTTTACGTTCAAAGGAGGAGTAGGGGGGTCGATTATCAACCTTACGATTGCAGCGCCCCATATTGCCTCAAGGATAGGCGACTGGTGCGTTCTCGAGATAATAACCGTCAGTTACCATCAGTGCATTGAGTTTAGCACCCAGGAACGGAGTCACCCAGTGAATACAGGAAGGGGCGGCAAGGTGAGGAGCGCCTGGAGCACAAAACGACTCAGCAAAGACAAGTTCCGCGAACATCTTGAAGAAACCAGGCTCATAGATGAGCGTGGTTAGGCAAGGTCTGCTAGGTCGTTGGAGGACACCGTGCGGGAGGCGAGGAGAAAAGTGGTCGCAGCATATGACCACTCCATGCCTCGCCGCGGGCACGGGCGTACCGAGGACTCGATGTACTGGTGGAACGACCAGTTGACTGTTCTGCGTTGAAAATGCCTTACAGCGCAGCGGGGATTTACCCGCTCAAAGGGTGATCCTCTGCTGCGCGAGGCATGGAAAAAAGCAAAATCAGCTCTGAGGCAAGGCATAAAGAAAAGCCGACTTCAGTGCTGGAAAGACTTGATCGGGGAAGTCGAGAAGGACCCATGGGTCTCGCCTTCATAATAGTCAAGTCAAGTACATTGTGTGGAGCTTGTTTCCACACGTAGAGCCGTTCTAAAGACAGGACCGAATTTCCTACGTGGTCCAGCGCGAAAAACTCTTCACTCTCGAAGCACTAAAGAGATCGGGTGGGAGGCTTAAGGCAAATACAGCGCCAGGGATCAACGGGGTGCCAAACGAGATCCTCAAAGAGGTGATCAGGGCATACCCAGAGATCCTCCTGGAAGCCTTCAACTCCTGTCTGCGGGAGGGGAGGATAAGAAGGGGGGAGGGAGGGAGACTGGAAGAAGCAGAGGTTGGTCCTGCTGAGGAAGAGCAACAAACCTCTAGAAGATGCCTCATCCTATAGACCTATTTGTCTATTAGATACAATGGGAAAGCTTCTGGAGGAAATGATCCTACAAAGAATACAGGGTCACATGGTAAGCGAGGACGGTCTCTCGGAAAACCAGTTCGGCTTTCGGAAAGGCAGGTCCACAGTTCACGCCATCCAGGCAGTGGTAGAGATCGCCATTTAAGCAAGAAGAGGAACTGGTAAACGCAAGGGATCCTGCGCGTTGATCAGCATTGACGTACGCAATGCGTTCAATACTGCCAGGTGGAACATCTGCATCGAGGTGATGGTGCGGAAAGGGTTCCAGACTACCTGTTGCGAATGATAGATGACTATCTGACCGACAGTTGGGTGATATACGAGTCTCTCAAAGAAGAGAAATCTCGTTTGGAACGTCATGTTTGACGATTTCCTGTGCATGGACCTACCTGCTGGATCGAGCATCATCAGATGCTCAGTCAGAATCCTGGAGCTGAAAATCAATAAAAGTCTGTGGCGGGCAAAACGTTGGTTGGATAGCAGATGCCTGAAAATGGCCCCTGAAAAGACCGAGGTTTTGCTGGTCACGGACAGGAGATCCTTCCAATACCCGAAGATCGTTCTCGGGGAACATGAAATTGAGTGGAAAAAGAGCATTAAGTACCTGGGTGTGCAGTTGGATTAAAGGCTTAGCTTCGGCGAATACCTGAAGATCCCGACTGCCAAAGCCATCCAATGTGGAGCTGCTCTGACTCGGCTCATGCCCAACATTGGTAGCCCTAGGGAATTTCAGAGAAAGCTGGCGGCGAGCGTGGTAAATTCGAAGCTGCTTTATGCAGCTCCGGTCTGGACAAGTGCCCTTAAAAACCATGCTATCCAGAAGAAGCTGTTCTCAGCACCGAGAGGTGTGGTGCTGAGAATTGTCTCAATATACCGAACTGTTAAGGAGCTTACCTGCTTAACAAACCTGCAGGAAATCGCTCGCGCGAAGGAGGCCATCCGCAAGGATGGAAGGCGCAGACTCGTCGAGAAATAGCAGACGAGGTAGCATGGTGACCAGTCCGGGAGATGGACACACCGTCTAATCCCGGAGCTCGCCACCTAGCTGGATAGGAAGCACGGTCAAGTCGGCTTTTACCTGGCACAAGCGCTTTCAGGCCATGGTTGCTTTAATGCGTACCTGAAACGCTCCAAGAAAAGAGACAATGGATGCTTATCGAGTCATTCGTCACCCTGGTGATGAAGACGAGGGAGCTCGATGGGCGTGCAGAGCACAGCAACAACGAGGGCCAGTAGAAATCGCATCGGGGCCTGCACCCACGGTCCTGCGTCTTGGGCGGACTTGGCTGTCCGCGTCGATCGGTGGGAGGAATCTTTCCATTCCTCCCCTGGTTGGCGCGGCTAGTCGGCCTGCCTAACGGGCGAGTGTCCATGGATGGGAGTCCCGGGCGAACGGATGACGGAAGAGTCGTACGCGACTTTAAGCTGGAACCAATTGCCCGCGAAGTTTAAAGCAGAAAGGCGGTTCCGCGAGCGGTGTATTGGTTCGAGAGAGGGAGTTTTTCGGTTTTAACAGGTATGCCTAGACCCGTCCTAGGAAAGTCCTGTACAATGTCTATAAAAGATTTCGCTAATTTTCCCCCTTACCCAAAAAAAAAAAACAAAAATGTACAATAATATTAGATAAGTTTATCAGTAATATATGTGTACATTCACCTGAATCCCCAAGTAAATTGATCGATAACAGATTGGTAGTGGGTCACTGCCTCGTCATTCATACTCCATCCCCCCCCAATTATTTCCAGTCTTCCTTCGTCGATCAGGGATCGAACAATAGCTTTCTCTTTTTCGTCCTGCCTCAGCCACCATTTCCATAAAAAGGCTGTTTCCACGTAAATGAACCTATTTTAATAAATTGCATTTTTTTATTCATAGCCATTATGTGTCTTACTCTTGAAATCAAGCTTGAATAAATTGTTTTATCAAAAACTCGAACTCATTGAAACTACATTTTTTTAAAAGAATGATTAAAAATTACCTCCTCTGTGAATTTTCTTGCAAAGACTTTACTGCTGAGTTAATAATATACTGTACGCCTGCTGATTGAATATTGTTTCGATCTTTAAAAATTGAGCATAATGTTAATGATGTAGCATCAAATAATAATTAGAAATATATGTTCAAAAAAAAAAAATAATTTCTTACACCCGAAATAGTATTGATCAACCGTTTTCAACCAACCAACGTCATCGTGAGTGTGGGCTACTATGTGTATGTTCAATTTTGTTGGATCCACTTCATGGCATGACTAAACAATTTTAATTACTATTAGTAAATGAAAAGGAAAAATAACTCAAATTTAAAGAATTTGAAATCTTTCTGTGGAAAAAAGACGCTTTCGACTGCGCTGGGATTCGAGCCCAAGTCTTTTAATTGCTGAATTAACAGGACTAACTGAACTACACAGGCGTCCGACATCTTCTTCTCCACAGGAAGACCTTCTTATATCGCCTAGTCGCTCTGCCTTACGGCTGAAAATGATTTCAAATTATTTAGTTGAGTTCGAAATTTTTCCACTGCCTACATTATTGGAGGATCATTATTCGCGTATCAGATACGATACGTTACCAACAGGTGTCTTCGTAGACAATTTCAAACTCTTATATCGCAAATAAATGCAAATGAATTCAATATTTAAAGAATTTGAAATCTTTCTGTGGAAAAAAATACGCTCAGTTAGAGTGGTCGATCGGCAATCGAAATACCTGGGCTCTAATCCCAGCGCAGTCAAACGCGTGTTTTTTTCCACACAAAGATTTCAAATTCTTTGAATTTGAATTCAATTTGAATTTATTGCGATAAAAAAGTTTGAAATTGTCTACGAGGGCAGCTGTTGGAAACGTATCCTATCTAATACGCGATTAATGATCCTCCGATAATGTAGGCAGTGGCAAAAATTTCGAATTCAACTAATTAATTTGAACTTAATGAAATTGCTTATTTAAATTTTAAGAAAATGATTAATTATTGAATAAATAAAAGTATGAAGTAACGTTGTTGACGTTTCAATTTTTACGGAATGATCAAAAATAAAAAATTACAATATTATTTAAGAACGAAATTGGGTTCTTTTCACAATACTTTAACACGTAATATATTATTATTGCAAGAAACTGCTATTTTTTACCTCATATCCGCAGGCTTTCGGTTTTGTCTGAGAGATAGGAATAATTGCAGCTTTCGTTGGTATTAAAATGTAGACCAGAATGATTGTCAAGATCGAAGGGGACATCGTGATTGAGACTAACTCGACGAGTCTTAAAATACAACTAATGTGATAAGAATAATCAGTGCTCAGTATTTCCTGTATTTATTTTCGCGCGAAGAGAGAGGTCACAAAAGATTAAAGTTCAATCGTCCCAATTTCAATCACAGTATATTTGCAGTTTCGTTGAGTCACCTATTGTTCCAATTAATCAAAATCAAAACCCGTAGATATATTCTTGTTCAGTTTACTATATGAACATCCATTTTGCCATATAATGTGCAAAATGTATCTTTATAAACGTAACTATAAAAAAGGAATTTATGAGTTTTAATCATAATTAAACATAGTGGTAAGTTGCGTATTCGAATTGCAGATACAGCAATTGGATTTTCAAATGCAGAATTATAATACCATAAGCTTTTATGATAGTCCGAAAACTGACCAAGTTACTTAACAGGAAATTGGCACGCAAATACGTATGCGATATTTATGCGATGTGTGGATAGAATCGCCATTTTAGAAACCGCTATAAACTAACATTCTCTTAAATAGTATAAGTATATTTATCTCATAAGGTAACAACTCATTAAGATAAATCTTATTGCATGTATAATTCCCATGAACAATATTACAAATTGATTTTCAATTCTGTTTTTCCTCTTTAATTATTTTTTCACTCAATAATTTCATTTACTTCAATTAATATCGTCTATCTATCTTAAATTCACTTTAATGTCATAATTGTTTTAAATCTTCGATTTATCAAAAAGGAATTCTGTAGCAAAGAGATTGAAATTCACTGGGTAACTCAAATCAAAATTATGGCCTCTATTTCCAGACTTTGATTTTGAAATAAAATGTGAATTTCAGAACAATTAGAGTTGGACACTTGACTCTAGCGACGTGATTTTTGCAAATGTCACGCTTATTTTTCTCATATTGGATCTATAACTGAATTCGTGTTTTTCTTTTCAAAATTTGAACGTTTATTTAAGAAAAACATGTACAATAGTATTATTCAAAGTATTGCCAATCTGAAGCTATGACTTTTTCCCATCTTTCTCGCAATTTGTGGATTCCATCCCAAAAGAACTGCGCCGGCTTGGCGGCCAAGAATGAATCAAACCGATTTTTTATACCCTGTTCTGATGTGAACCTTATTCCAGTGAGGGCGTTCTGCATCGACCGGAACAAATGGTAGTCAGCAGGGGCAAGGTCTGGGCTATAAGGTGGGTGGGGTAAAACTTCCCATCCAGTGTTTTCCAAATAGTTCTTAACCGGAATAGCAACATGGGGCCGAGCATTGTCATGATGGAAAATTATTGCCTTGTGTCTGGTCGCATATTCCGGGCGTTTTTCGGCTATTGCTCTCTTCAAACAGATTAATTGTGTTCGGTAGCGTTCTACATTGATGGTTTCACCCGGTTTTAGCAGCTCATAATACAGAACACCCATCTGATCCCACCAAATACAGAGCATTACCTTCGCGCCATGGATATTAGGCTTTGCCGTTGATTTGGCTGGTTGGCTGGGTTTCACATATGATTTTTTGCGCTTGAGGTTGTCGTAATGGATCCATTTTTCATCACCAGTAACAATCCGATGCAAAAATGACTTCTTTTTGTGGCGTTCCAGCAGCATTTCGGACATGCAAAACCGCCTTTCAACGTCTCTCGGCTTGAGTTCATGTGGAATCCAATTTCCTTGCTTTTGAATGTATCTGGCTGCTTTTAAACGTTTTGTAATGGCTGCTTGATTGACTCCCAAAGATTCTGCGAGATCTTTTCGTGTTTGGCAACAATCCACATAATGCTTCCAGTTCTTCATCTTCAAACTTTTTTGGCTGCCCAGGACGTTCTTCGTTATCCAAGCCAAAATCATCACTTTTAAATAGTGCAAACCACTTTTAGCACGTTCGCTCAGCTAGAGTATGTTCACCATAAACTTCCACCAAAATAAGATGACTCGTTTCCTTCATATTAAAGTAATGAAGAAGAACGCCCAGCAAAAACACTTTTTCAGGCACAAAGTTCGACATATATGAGTGAAAAAAAATTATTTTTGTTTACGCTTCAAATGAATGACATATACAAAAAGACGCACAATGACAGTAGCTTTCCAACGCATGTTCGGAATATTGTAACGATGGAATATTAATCAAGTTACGCCATCTCTTGCGAAACCGCACGAATTAAGTTATAGATCCAATACTATTTTGCTATTTTATTAATCCATGCACCCCAGGTTTCTCTAAAATAATTCTCTTCATAGATGGCTGAAAGAAGATCTCGCATTCGCAGTGACCAACCGTCGACGTTCCTGATATCTGTAAATATTAATTCAATTACTCATAACAGAAAGATACAAGACGATATTCTAGTTATGTTCACTAATATCCTAGGAAAGTGTTTGAAATGTCCAAACAATCTGAAGAAAATGAATTATATCTTTTATGTTTCATTTTTTATTCTTTAAGTCTTCTACAATAAATTTAATATTTAGAAACTTAAATCAATTATAATCTGAAAAAATGAAAGATTAAAGAGTAGAAATTATCAGTCATATAGATCAAATTTCATTCAAAATATTCATTTTGATCCTCCTTACTTGAGTTAAAGCTAAATTATAAAAATTATAAAATTATAAAACTGATCTTTTTATTTTTTAAATTGAAAAATCAACATTTATGTAGGAAAAAACGACAAATAAAATTTTAATTAAAAGATTAATTATTTATATTCATAGATTATTAGATTTTCTCTTTTTTTTAAACATGCTTTAAGTACTTACTTTCGTAAATTTTAAGTTCATGTGGCAAAATGTAGGCATTAGCACCAATCACGATCATTTTTTTTATATTATCTGGAAACTTAGATGCCAGAAATAAGGATGTGATACCACCATCGCTCCAACCAAGCATCAAAGAATTCTGAATGACAAAGAGTTCACAAAAGTCATCTGGAAAAGTACAATTCGGTACACGGAGAAAAAAATCTATCTGTTATAGTAGGCTGAGCTCTTCCTATTAAAGCACCGAACTTAATGTGCGAAATTGGTATTAGCTTCTACCAGTACTTGCATCAACTCGTGCATTTTTAGCATGAAATGTCTTATACTATAAAAGAAACAAGGGCATGCCATTATTGCTAGTGTCATATGCTGTCAGAGCAAGGTTCTCAGTTTCTCACCTGACTACGGTTGTAAGAATCCTCATCCTATTTCAGTATGAGTTCTCTCACAACCGAGAGAACACGTGAGGTGCTACGTTCGAAAGTAGACATGGCCTAACATCTCGGTTGTAAGAGAACTCATACTGAAATAGGATGGGTTTCTTGCAATCATAGTAAGGCGAAGTTCGAACTATTTCCGCATGGCACAACTGCTCTGAAAGCATGAAATTTGGTACTTTTTTAGCATGAAGGGATCCCTGCTTAAAATGTATGATTTTTTCACCAGGATAGCAAGAACGAAACCTGCTACAAAAGCATGAATAGTTTTCTTACTATTATAGTCAGATTTTTTTCTCCGTGTAGTATGGATTTTAATTTCGGACACACCTAAAGCATAGCAACTAATATGGAAAATTCCCAGATAATGAATAATTTACTAACTCACTCTTTTCTTTTTACTTTTTGATTTTTGTTTTTGATTACGACACTCATTCATTACACCTGTTAAAAGCATTACATGATGATTTCCAGAACCAACTTGGACACAGTTGATTTCAGTACCATCAGTTTTGATTTTACCTTCCTGAAAAAGTATTGCAATTAGCACTTTCACCGGTTTAAGAGCTAAAATAGAAGTATAGCATGAATATTCGTATATTTAATCGAATTACCTCAAACAGAATGCTAGTTGTGGAAAAAGTTTTTTTTTTTTATTTAATCATTGGACGCTATTTCACGCAGTCAAGAAACGTTTTTGCAGAATTGGTAGAGATTTCTCTTGTTGATATTGGGTTGTCCCAGAAGTAATTCTGGGACCAATTTCAAATATGGATGTTTTTGACCATCTTTTTAATAGCTTCTTTCAATGTCATGATTTTTTCCTTCTGACATTTGTTAGCTGTCACTTTGAGCTTGCTTTTTAAATAAATTGCGCGTAATTTCGTTTACAGTTGTTAGTTTGGCATCAACATTAAAATGAAGTGTAAAAACGAGCATTTTCGTCATATTTTGCTTTTTTATTTCCGTAAAAGAAAGAACGCAGCACAGTTACGTAATGTGTATGGTGAAGAAGCCTTAAAAGACAGACAGTGTCGAAACTGGTTTGATAAATTCCGTTCTGGAGATTTTTCACTCAAAGATGAGCAACGTTCAGGTCGGCCAAATGAAGTTGATGGTGACCAAATCAAAGCCATAATCGAATCGGATCGTCATGTAACTGTGCAAGAGATTGAAGAAATGTTTAAAATACCAAAGATATTTGGATTCCACATGAATTGAAAGAAATTAATTTAACAAAACGCATCAACGCTTGTGATTTACATCTTAAATGCAGTGAATCCGATCCGTTTTTTAAACGAATTATCACTAGTGATGAAAAATGGATTGTTTACAATAAGGTCGTTCGAAAACAATCATGGTCCAAGCGTGATGAACCGCACTACAAACAACATCGAAAGCTGAATTGCATCAAAAAAAGATTATGCTGTCTGTTAGGTGGGATTGGAAAGGTGTGGTATTTTTTGAGCTGCTTCCAAGGAACCAAATGATTAATTCAAATGTCTACTGTCGTCATCTGAACAAATTGAACGCATCGGTCAAAGAAAAACGGCCAGAATTAGTCAATTGTAAAGGTGTAATTTTTCAGCATGACAACCCTAAACCACACACATCTTTAGTCACTCGCATAAAAATTATTAAGGCTTCGTTGGGAATTGATGTTACATCCACCATATAGCCCTGACCTTGCACCATCAGATTACTATTCATTTAGATCTTTGCAAAACTCCTTGAACGGTAAGATTTTCAATTAGAATGAAGCTGTAAAATCGCACTTGGTTCAGTTTTTTGCCGATAAAGACCAGAAGATCTATGAGCGTGGAATCATGAAGTTACCAGAAAGATGACAAAAGGTTATTGAACAAAATTGAAAATATATCATTGGTTAAAGTAAATTGCTTATCTTTAAAAAAATGTGTTTAATTTTTATGAAGAAATCGGCAATTACTTCTGGGACAACCCAATACAAACATTTTCGATTGAAGATTTCTCATTGAAAGAAGTAAATATTTCTTACTGTTTCGTTTCTCAAATTCGTTCTCAGCAGGGACGACTGGAAACAAAAGGACCTAGTGTCGTTTACTTAGATTTAAAATTTCATCATTTTTATAAAATAATTACTTTTATTTAAATTAATATTCAATATTTATTTATTTATTATTATTTATTATTATTCAATCAACTTTATCTTGTTTTTAGAATAGAAATTTAAAAAATATAAATTAATGAAAAGCTAGAAGAAGTAAGTATAATAAACGCAGCAGAGTTGCTTTCTTTCTAAGTTTTTATTATCAACAAAATGCCTACAATATACTTTCGTTTTGTAAAAGTATTCACGTGAGATGTATGCTCGAAAAGCATCATGGTAAAAGCACTCTTCGCTATACACCTAGTATCCGTAAACTTCAAGTTCCTCGTGGAACTTGTGCTTAAACCTAATTAATCTATCTACAGTCATCAGAAAATCCTCCAGAGGTAATGCATTTGTGGTGCAGGTTTCAATTTACTTTCCAATTCATTTAAATTCTCTGAACACCTAGCAGCTCAATTTTTCAAATTTTACAATTTATTGATAGAATTAAGGCACATATTTTGACACGCGACTTAAAAATGCCTCGAATTTCAAAAGTATACTGGCAACTGCATTTAGTGAACACCTCTGAAGATTAAACATTAATTTATTATTTCACAACCCGTTACTCTATTGCTTGGTATTGCACGCAAATAATATAATACGTCATATGAAAGTGGATATCATTCTCAAAGATGTAGGTTTATTGAACAGTCCGGTAGTAACTTGAGTCTAAACTTATTCCGGACAAAAATGCAAAACTTACTGGAAAGTATTCACGATTTCTTTTCGTACAGAAAAAATAATTTTTTGTTTTACTTAATAAAGAACACTGATATTGTATTCTCAGTTTGGAAGCTTGCATTTTGGAGAAAAAAGTTTGCATCTTATCAACTGCAAAAGAAAGCTACATTCCTCTCAATAAATACTACTTACAGACATAAAAACAATTCCAAGCTAAGTATATGAATTCTCTTCGGCAGGATATTTCAAAATATAGGCATTCTACTATGTAGACTATGCGTTCTCTAAGACTTAAAAAAAAATCTTATTGAGCATTTTAAAGGAAAGGGAAAATTAATGTATGGGCCCTCGAAATGTGATGTTAAAATGGCTATCAAAAAGATTTTTGTCAATGGAGGAAGATAGTTCTCTAGCCACCTCGCATTTCATCTGTTTCGTCGTTACTCCTACTTCTACGACCTCGTCCTGCAAAAAACATATTATTAGAGCTTGCGATTTCAAAGGATCAGAGAACTTATTGTTCATATACTG
Organism: Diplolepis rosae; assembly: GCA_030998225.1. Lineage (NCBI taxonomy): Eukaryota > Metazoa > Arthropoda > Insecta > Hymenoptera > Diplolepididae > Diplolepis > Diplolepis rosae. Next base: position 605,775 of record JAPYXD010000169.1, read on the forward strand.
GTCATAGATATAAGAAACATGGTAATATTAAATTAACTGTCGTAAACATTTTTCCCTTTTTAGATTGTGAAATTACAACGACAGTCGTTGAAAAATCGCAATTTTGGTGCATGGTTCTCTTATTATCCTCTAAGGTCGATGTAATTTTACGTAGCCGTTTTCAAATTACGTACACTACTATTGCGTATTAAAATTTCAGTGTAATTCTATGACGACAGACCAAAATTTTTAGTTTTCAAACATTGCATTATTTCATTTCTATTATTGCTATAACATTTTAGAACTTCTAAACTCTCTTTTTTGTCAATTTAAACTTCTTTGCCTCGACGTATTTCAAAATTTGAATTGAGGCATTTCAATACTGCATGACAGCTTTATCAAAATAAAATATTTATAACCCATTGAATTTTAATTTTTACCATAGGTTTCTGTAAATATTGAATAAATAATATAAAAATGATCAACCTAAGTATATGAGTTAATTAAAATTAATGTGTCAACATTTTTTTTACTTGTTTTTAAGGATCAAACTTTTTATATAGTGTATTCTTCAATAAAAAGTAAATTTTTATGTTATTGTTACATTACAAAGGAGTTTTGCTAAAAAATGTATTTAAATATAATTGCATAAATAAAAAATATTAAATGTAGACTCGGTATTTGAGATTTATGGGGTCGTAGAACTCGAATCCAAATATTACAAATGCAATCTTTCACGATCGCGTACATTACACAAATTGGTGTCACTGGCACTCAAAGGGTCAACTCACGCACTCAAGAAAATAATTTTCATCTTATATATTTAATATTTATAGAAGACTTTGATAAGCACTTCAATCACTGAGAATAAAAATATTTTATTTTGGATAAGTTTGCTATGCAGTAGTATAAATGTTTTGATTTTAAATTAGGTGGTTGAATTCGAAATTTTTGCCACTGCCTACATTGTCGGAGGATCATTAGTCGCGTATCAGATAGGATACGTTGCCGACAATTTCTAAATATTTAAAATCAAATAGTTTGAATTATATCACTTGTTTGTTTGCAGTCCTGAAAAATATGTGAAAGAACATCAATATGCATTGACATTACTTACAACAAAAATCAATTAATTTCTTTAAATTTTGTCTTCAGGACAAACTTTGGCCACAATTTCTTGAAGTGAAAAAATAATAAAGATTACTTTGAAATTAAATTAAGAAGCTTCACCTCTACGTATTTGATTGAGACATGCCAGCATTCTGATCATAAATACAGCAGGTACTGTGATCGTATCTTTGGTTTCTTCCAGCATAACAGCATTTCTTTTCTTCAGCTACAAAAAGAAAATAATTAATCTTGCTGTTAAAATTTTAAATGCGAAGACATAGAAATAATTTAAAACTTTTAAATCTTATTCTTTTAAATTAAGATAAGGAACTGATAAACAATTTTTGAAGAGTAAATATTGTGAATTTAAACATACATCTTCTGCGAATCCTTCGTCAAAGCTTGAGTTTACGTTGACCGGAGCCCACAGCTTGACGTCGTAGTCAATCCCGGAAGTAGCTAGCATTGGTAGGAAAGGATGAGGTTGCAGGCAATTGACGACGTGTTGATCAGCCTCCAGCAGCATGCAAAGTTTCGCAGTTTCTCTGTCCCAGACGAAAATGTGACCACAATCGCTGCCAGACATGACGTAATCATCGCCCCAAAAATTCGCTTCTTTGATCATAGTCCTAAAGAAACTAAAGTCAAACCAGGGAAGGCAAAAGATGAGAAAATTGGTTGGGCTGATGCTAAACGGCCCAGTCCGCTCAGAGGCTTTTTTAGGACTTTGTAAGTTTTTTATTCAGAAGTGTTTTCTCCAGACAAAACGGAGACAAGAATCTCGCTGACATTGTCACGTTTAGTCGCAGATACCATGTTCCAAAATTGACTACGTCTCGTGCATCGTCAAAAATCAAATTTTTTTACAATCGTGTCTCTGGTGTCAAGTTAAATCACAAAGGAACACCCCAATTTTCTTCTATATCTACGAATCTTCTGAATACTTTCCACTTGAAACTTTTCAAACTAGAACTTCCTTTCATATATCTACTGATTTTCGGGTTTAATTAAATTTATTCGAGAGGTTTTAATTTTTAATTCAATTAACAAAAATTTTGTATGTGTCTATATTGTACATTGGAAAAGAAAAATTGAAGTTTGTATCATGTAAAAAATGGTTTTCAAGAACTTCTGAAATGAATTAAATTTTACGAATAAATCATGTTTGAAAGTTTATAAAAGTGAAAAGTTTCGTGATATTTCTGTGGAACTTTTTCAAAGTATAAATGTTGAAAATATGTTCCTTGCAAAATTTCGTTAAGTTAATGCATCAATCGATTTTAAAATGTAAAATTAAAGTGCGCACCTAGCATTGCGATGTCCCATGTACTTTTGCTTGACGTGAAGGTCTGTTAAGTACGATTCGTCAAATGCCTCATCTTCTTGGGAAGAACGGGCTTTTGCGATTGCTTCGTCCATGTCAACATCGATAGCGTTATCAAGCCTAAACATTGATGATGAAGTTATTTTCTTTTTAGTTTATTTCCAATTACCAAAATTTTTATCAGTAGTCTTGTAATACATGCCTGCTTTCCGATTCCATTTCTTCGTCGTCGCTATCGTTATAAATATCTTCTTCTGTTCCTGTAAAGTATAATGTAACCGAAAATATTTATCAGACATAAATTATTTAAAATACAACTTATAAATAGTCAAGTTTACTAAAATAGTACACTCACTTTCGCGGATATGATTAAAATTAGACTGACTATTGCAAGAACAACTCGGACCTGCATCACTTATTTCTACCCTATTTGTTTGACTCACAGATGGCTCTGAAATAAAAGGAAATACAAAATCACAGGTTTGTATCAGGACATAAAATTATATGGAACAAATTACAATAAACTACCTGGATGATAACTGTCACGAGTAACTTCATCCGCGACTCCGAGAGAAATGGTGGCGTTAGTCGAACTTTTGTCTGAGTAGGTTAAACTCACTGATGGTTCACTACCATGCCTGAAATTTTCCAAATATAATATTATTCAAATTTTCTTAGATTTTCGTTTCAAAACCTTATTATAAAAGGGTTTGAATATAAGGTATAAAAGAGATGTTATACCTCTCCAGGAATCCATCCCTCATCGTCGTTAGTCGGTCTTGGAGATTTTCCATCATGCTTCCCTCTCGGCTATTTCCTACACCTGTGCTGGGGACATCCATAACATTCTCGCTTCTCCCGCTTTCAGCAATAACTCGAGATTTTCGTCGCTTACTCGATATTAAGGATTGGAGAGGGTTGTGCTCTTCTACATGACTAGATTTAGTTTCCATAAGGTCAGTCTCAGACGTGAAATCGAGTGTACTTTCCACAGGATGGGCACTTGTGGATGCTGCCTTGTCTATTACCGATGTCTCAATTCCATGACTTTTTATTTCTCCTTGGCTCATGCTCATATCATTATGCAAATATTTACTTGTTGTGGGTTCAGCTTCATCAATGGGATCAAGGTTGTCTAAAAGTAAATAAAATTATTTAAATGAGATATTTAGAATATAATTAATATTATAGTTTTTATCAATCAGAAAATTTGAAATCTTACTAGACGCTTGAACTCGAACGCTTTCTTCCCTTGTATTTTCATCTGCACGTGCCTCTTCACCACGCAGGAATTCGTTTTGATCAATACTAGAGACGCTATCTGTAAATAACATGTAATTGTACATAATTTTCATACAAAATAAAAAAGGGGATTCCTAATTTATTTAACGTTCCAACCTTTTTTAAATATAAAGATAAATAAATAAACTTACCCTGGAGTCTATCACTTGGTTCTCTTTCTGTATTTTCGCTTTCGCTATTCCTTTCAGCGTTCATCTCTCCGTCATTTTCGACACTATTTTGGTTATTTTCAACATGTTGCTCCATAACGCCCTCCAAACTGTCTTCACCACCTCCACTTAAAGCAGCTCTAGTAGCCGGATCATTTAACATTCTGCTAAGAACGTCTGTCATCCTCTGCATCAGCGAAGTATGAAGTACGGGTCTTGCTTGAGCTATTTCTAGAGAAAAGTTTCCTTATTTAATAATTATAGATATTATTTACCTTGTAGAAAGGGTCAAATGCAGCTCAGGAATCGCTAGAGAGATGTTAGAGAAAAATTTTATTGATTTTACTCAATACGTATTCTATAAGACAAATATTTTCTTAATTAGCAAAAAATAAAAAACATTAATAAATGTATTTTTACTAACAATTACTGTAGCTCAAAATTTATTTCAGATCAATTCAAAATTATCCCTTAAGATATAAGTCCTGTTTATTATTAAAAATTAATCTGTCACCTTCCATTAACTACAGTAACTGTTATTAAAAAATAAATGTTTTAGGTTTTCAATCTTTTTCTAGTAAAGAAAACATTTTCCTCATAGAATGTTATTGAATGATAGCACTAAAATATTTTGATCTACCTGTCCCACTACGTCGACCTCCTTCACGTTCAGGGCGGGCATCAGGTCCAGTATCAGACCAATCACCTCGCAGTCTTAAGCGCCTAACTGGTTGGGGAGACCTCAAAGGATGTTTCTTACCTTTGCCTTTGCCAAGTGAAGCGTTTTTCTTTAAATTTATACTTCCCTGATCCTGTATTAAAGAATTTATATATAAAAAATTATGATTTAAGTTCAGCAATAAAATAAGATTTAATTTAGTATAATAATCTTTGTTTTTTATGATTGAGTGTATAAAATTAAAAGTGAAGGTAATACCTTTACGCTAAACAAATACAGATGATCACTGCTATAACTAACAAGAACGTCTTGACCATCAGGACTGTAGCTTAAAGACGTTATTCGATAAGAATTTCCTTCAAATTCAGGTACCGTAAAACTGCATAATGGTCTGGATGAAGTTACATTGTTCATTGAGCCTATAGCACACAAATGATAGAAATCATTCAAATAAATTTAAATACAAATACAAACAGTCTAAACAGAAATCTCAAAGCGAATGAAAATAATGTAATTAATTTAAAACAAACAGCAATGTTTTTTACCTTTAGCCTGTGTACTAAGCATTCTTCTATCGAAGGTCCTGACTGTACTATCTGAACATCCAATGGCGATTTGGTGAAGCATAACAGGATTAACAGAGAGTGCAGTCACTGCTCGTTGACAAGAGATGAGTACATCCTAATTGAAAAAAAGTAAAATTAAACTAATTTTACTCAGAATTTTCTTTAGTTGATATCGGTGCATCAAAGATATTTAATGTAGCAAGTTTAAAAAATGCAAGGATGTACTAGAAATTCTTGTTTTTCTTAAATTAAATAAATTTACCGTCACAAATCCTTTCCCAAAATTTCCTGCATACACTCGGACGGGCTTAAAAATTTGACTTCAAATACCATTTACTTTTGTGTTTGCATCAAAATTGTAAAGAAAATATTATCTCAATACATCACAAAACATTTAAGGCCATGGTTCACCCAAATATTCCTACTTTGTCGGTTGAAAATTTGTTCAATAAAATAAATTTACTAAGATAGGTCATAAATGTTTATAATTATAACTAGGGGGCTTTGCCCCCTGCTCGGTTCACTCGCCAATCCCCACGGGTCGCTTCGCTTCGTTCGCGCTTCGCTCCTCGCCGCACAGAGCTCACTTCGCTCGCCAACCCTCCCCGGCAGTTCCTGAACCTGACGGCCAATTGCGTCGAGAATAAAAGTTTTGCCGTCACGAAAACTTTTTTGTATTATGGAGAGAAAAAACTTATTTGCCAATAAAATTTTATTTCGTAATTATAAACATTTATGACTAAACAGACCTATCTTAGTGCATTTTATTTTATTCAACAAATGTCGAACTCGGTATCTTATCTTTCATGAAAATAAGGATACAGGAACTGCAATGATCCATGGCCTCTATGAAAAATAACATTTCAAGTAAAATTATTTAAATTATTTAAATTAAATTTTATTCTACACAGCGTTGCTGAACGTCATGATAATAACCTTAACAACACCCGTTTCTTGCTTGTTAATTAACTCGATAGTTCAACTCTACGGTACACGTGTTATATACTCGTATGCTTTACGGTATACCAAATGCGAAATTGATCTTATGTTTTGATTTTTTCTTAATTTCACTATTTTCATAAGCTTGTCTATTTTGTATCGAATAAATTTTTTGTAATCTTTTCATAAAATGTACAATTATGTAGTGTAAAATTAGACAGTGGTATTAATTGTTCTGGCGAGAGTAAAAAGACTATGTATTATTCAGCTATAAAAGAAAGTCCAAATTGGCAGAGTGGGCATATGATGAGGAACCAACCTCTTTACATCTTGGTTCATTGCACTTGTCCTTTACCCGAAGATCAAACCACCTTACGGTCCCATCCTCACCGCAACTAAGGAAGTTATGAGGCTCACCAGGTATTGTAGCAATTTCGTAAGTAGTTCCACTGTGGCAATTGAACTGATTGTGAAATGTTTCTGTTCTTCTCATTAGATCTGAAAAATGAAGATGCAAAATTTTTAGATTTTATATTTGGATAACAGAAAACAAAAAGATTTAAAATTTAAAAAATCTTTGATTAGAAAGTATAGAAAAAGGGAAAAGATTATCAAATTTTTCATTATATCAATTCTCCAAAGTGTCAACAATCTCTCTAATTTTACAGATATACTATTCTGCAATCCTGCAAACAATTCTTAGATAATTTTCCAGAAAATAGATTTTTTTCACTTGAAGAGAACTTTATGAATCTCATTTTCAATTAAACATAACAAAATACTGTATACAGAAATTTTTTAGCCAGAATAAGTTTCAAAATTTCATTAAGTTCAAATTAATTAGGTGAGTTTGAAATTTTTGTCAATGCCTACATTATCGGAGGTTCACTAGTCGCGTATCAGATAGGATACGTTGTCGACAGATGTCCTCGTAGACAATTTCAAACTCTTATATCGCAAATAATGCAATTGAATTCAAATATTTAAAGCATTTGAAAATCTTTCTGTGGAAAAAAGACGCTTTCGACTGCGCTGGGATTCGTGCCCAGATCTTTCGATTGCCGGTCGACTGCGCAATCGAAAGACCTGGGCTCGAATCCCAGCGCAGTCGAAAGCGTCTTTTTTCCACAGAACGATTTTCAAATTCTTTAAATATTTCATTAAGTCTTTCATTTTTCCAAAAGCCCTCAAAATTGTCTGAAATACTATAAAACTTTTATAAAATGTTTTAAAATTTTATAAAATTTCTCAAATTCATCAAAAATTTTAAAAATCAATGCATTTATGGATAAACTTGAAAAACTAGAAAATATAAAAAGTAAACATAAAATTGGATGATAGAGATCATAGAAAACTAAAGTTTGGAAAAATGAAAATCCCTCAAATTGAAAATCGTACCTGTGTAGAGAATGATTCCGTCTCCACTACATGACACAATACGGTGATCCCCACTATTAGGCAGGAATTTAGCACTAAAAATATTTGCTCTATGGCTAGTTTTGTAGTCTGTTAATACCTACGGGGAAGAAAATGAAATATTTTATTAATTATATAGTCACCTATTTTTACTATATTTTATTCAAATCGAAAAAAAGTATAAAATAATCTTTTGGTAGTGGGAAAGTAGTTGTTAAAAAAACATACTAGATATTTTTAGCATTTTCTTGAGTATAAATAAATTAATATTAAGAAATTAAAATAGTAAAATTAGAGCGGGCAATCCACATGTAAAAGTTTTGATCTCTTTGGCAAAGGCATTGCAATTCTGTATGTGCCAATGTCCGACCTTGACAAGAGCGAATCAACAGAAACATTTTCTTTAAAGCTTTCACGGTTAAATATTATACATCCAATGTCCCACGTAAATCAATCTTTATCACTCAACTGTAACTTAATTTAAATATATTTTCACCATCCAATTACTATTTATGTTTTGGCAGTTATTTTAAATTCACTAGGAAGAAGTAAAAGATTCAAAAATGACTTCTTTAGTGCACATTTTTTCCTAAAATTAATTTGAATCAAACATATTTTATGAATTTTTGAAATTTTTTAGTTTTTTTTTATAATGTAAAATCAATGTACTGAATATAACTTTGAATAGTGACAATAAGAAAGACGAGAGCTTCAAATAAAGACATTTCATTTATTCGAAACAACTTGGCATGACCTATGGTAATTTTTGCACCACTATTTTAACAAGAAGCCTTGAACATCAAAGGGATAAAAATAACTATCTTACGTGATACCAAAACTTAGAACTGTTCGAAAATCAAAAAAAAAAATCTCAAAGGAATGAAGTTTCAGAATTTAGGAATATGAATCAAACAAAAATTTTTTGAATCTTAATTAAAAATCGAAAGATACATGCCGACAGTAATATATTAGTCCAAGCAACAGTGAATTTATTATTAATGATTTATGACATTATTTATTTCAGAAAACGGACTGCGCCATCAGAAGAAAGGTTGGTCTTAGAGTAATTGTGTCATGTTTTGGACAACGAAATATGATTTATACATTTTTTATCAACATTTAAGACCACAAAATCGCACTTTTTTAGATTTTTGTTTATAAAATTAAAGATAATCATCCAATCTTAATGACATCAATTGAAAAGTTGTAGACAATTGAATTGCGAACAAAATGAATCTTCGCTCGATCTAATTGAATAATTAGTCGCGGAGAAAATTCGGAAAAAACGGGAAAATTATCTTTTGTTAAACAAATTAATATCTTAATTAATTTTTAACTTTTTAGGTTGAGGTTTGGTGGAAAAGTTATAGAATTTATGCTCTTCAAATGTATACAAAACGGTCACTTTAAGGTAATACGTTTCCGCGCTATTGACACTTAAATCGAGCGAAGACTCATTTTGTTCGCAATTCAATTGTCTACAACTTTTCAATTGATGTCATTAAGATTGGATGATTATCTTTAATTTTATAAACAAAAATCTAAAAAAGTGCGATTTTGTGGTCTTAAATGTTGATAAAAAATTTATAAATCATATTTCGTTGTCCAAAACATACCACAATTACTCTATGACCAACCTTTCTTCTGATGGCGCAGTCCGTTTTCTGAAATAAATAATGTCATAAATCATTAATAATAAATTCACTGTTGCTTGGACTATATTTTTAGATGCAAGATAGGACAAAACAATTTAAACAATATCGAATTTCAAAATCAATTAACAAAAATACCATTATTATATTCTTGATATTAAAGCAACAATTGAATAATAGGTATTTAATTAACAAAAACATAAGCCATTACGAATCATTTTTTTAGTATTAAAATTGATTAACCGTCATAATTAAATACCTGATGAGTATAGGCGTTTGTGAGAACAAGATGCTGATCATCACTCCCAGACAAGATTAATTCCCCACTGTTGTTCCAGCAAATTGAGTTGACACATCCATCATGAACTTTCAATCTCTTCAGTAACGACATACGTTGAATCAATTGAAGGCTTGCTGTCAAAACAAATCCAAATTGATTATAAGTCTACTTCAAATTTCACCATTAATACCTAAAACTGGACATGACAATAAAACGTCGCAAGGTTGTTGAAATTGTATAGCTTTTAGGAAAAACACAAACGTAACCTATAACAAAGAAGTGCAAAATCACCTTTGCTGCTCGAATAAAGCTTGACACGAGAGCAATCATCGTATGGCTGATTGTAAATGTCATGAAAAATGTTAGCTTTTGTCCTCCGCATTTTTTAGCCTTCAAGACAATCTGTGGTCTTGTAGAAGACGAAGTGCATGAAAATCTCCCCCAATAGAGTCGATACCTCAGCTGATGTCTAAAAGATCAACAAAAGGCGAAACGAATACTTGTGGAACAATGTCCGTAATAAAAACGATTAGGAAGACAAACGATATTTCGCTATGTAGCGACGATTCATCAAAGACTCGCGTACCATTGCACCGCACTAAAAATAAATCCAACTTCAAAAATTACACGACTTTTTATCAGTAGATATAGATCTAAAAAACAACTGAGCAAATGATTTACGCGCACGGGTAAAGAAATGTGAAGAAAAGCGCCACAAGCGAAATACACCAGGGACAACAAAATCTTTTCCGTGAATTTTACACTTTTCTATTATTTTATTTCCTTTTTTCTTTATTATGCAAGGACATAGTATTTCATAGAATTTTTTTTATAGAATAAGGCTAATCAATTCTTTAGATAAATGTAATATGTGGTAAATTGTTAATCTCATCATTCCATGTGTTAAATTTCCACTGATTTTTCTTCCACAACGCTCTTATTGAGTACCAATATGTGATTATGTGTACCAGAGATGAGTTGGGAGATTGCTAAAGTAATGGAATAAGAGAATTTCATTTCACAAACGTGGGCTAATAAACGCGCCCTCTGAACGCGTAGCCTGGAGTTACTTCAAAGGTATACTTTGCGCGTCGGTAAATAATGAAAGTTAGAAAATCCAGACATGATTTACCATCAGAAAATATTCTTTATAGATTAATTCAAAACTTCATTTAAAGATTAAAATATAGGGGACTACTAAAATAAGGAAAGGAATAAACATCAAAAACTTATCTCATAGCTTGCAAATCAAAATGAAGCAGTCCTGTATGCACAACACGTATTGAAGAAATATGTCAAATTCACTGTATACAGAAAATCGGATACAACGAACGAAACTTAGAATTTTGCAGAAGGAACTGGTCGGAAAATTTATTTATTAATTTTTTTATAAATGTGAATTGATAAATCTTGCCAACCGAACACTAGTCAATTTTAAGAATTTTTCTTAAGGACTTTCCCTGCTAAAAATTACGGACAAGTTTCGGATTCCGAAATTTGACCGGTGTTGTCCGGGACGTCATCCGGTTTTTGTCATCCTGATTCTATCCGGTCGTATTGGAAAATTATCCGGATGAAGTAGCACGAAAAAAGTAATAAATCCGAATATTGTCCTGTAGAATCCGAAAGTTGTACGGTCTGACGGATTCGATCAATCCGGATTATATCCGCTTATGTCCGTATTTTGCACGGTCTAACGGAACCGATTAATCTGGACCTCATCCGTTCAAGTCCGACATTTGTGAGGTCTATCGAATGCAGCTAATACGGATCTCATCCGGTCAAATCCGAAATTGATGCGGTCTAAGGAATGCGATTAATCCGAAAGTAATCTGATCTAGTCTGAAATTTGGATATATTACATCATAGAATGTAATTTACCAATGTACTATATAATTTCCTAATATTTTCCACTAAATATTTTTGTATCTCAGTGGCCGCTAATAGGAAAGCGAAAAGCAATTACATAATTGTTTTGAAAGTTATCATGCTCATAAACAACGAGAAGGATAACCAGAACGAGGACAAAGTCAGACAAACAGACAGACAGACGTAGACAAATACCATCGTACAAATCGATTTTTCTGATTCATCTTAGCTCCAAACATCGGGATTTGATGAAAAGCGATTATGTCAAGTTTTATATAACTCATACTTCAGAATTTAGGATAGGAATGTGATAAAATATTCAGTACTAAACCAATTTTTTTTTTAATTCATTTTTATATTATTTATTGTTGTTATTCTGCATCAACATCATCTACCATTACTTCTAAGAACGTCGGCTACTCAGCTAGCTCACCTTCTTCATCTTTCGTCCCCTCATCACCTTTCTCATTTTCATCTTTTTTATCTTTAAGAGGATCAAAGTGATCTGTCTCAGACTGTTCTTCTTCCGTACTTTCGGGATCATTCACATGATCTCCTTTATCATCTTCATCTTCATATTTTCTACCTTCAAAACTATCTGAGTTATCTAACTCGACTTGTCCATCTTCCACACTGTCAAAAATATTCTTCTCTATTCCGTTATCTTTTCTACCTTCACCTTCCTCAGCTTCAACAGCATTCGTCTTATTCGTGTCATTTGTGTCATCATTAAAGTCAGTATCCTGAATAAATTTTTCAGAATGTTTAGCTTTTTTCGGATTTTTGCGCAATATATCTTTGTCTTTTTTTGTACATCTTTTTCTTTTTTTAGTCAAGTCTCGATTTAGGTCTGAAATTTTGTGGTTCAGGTAACTCGTAATATTACGTAGTTCTTGGTGTACTTCAGATGTGTCCATTTGTTTAACTTTTCATTAAGAATGTTTCTTAAAGGCAAAATAAAGAAGCTGTCAGAGATATTTATATGTCCACTAAAGTGATAATTATGTATAGCTGCACTTCAATTTGCTATGTCAACATGCGGACCGATTTCGGATCGATTCGAATTCTTTCCAGATTTGATCATTTTATCCACCATATTTCGGATGTAACAAAGCAGTTTCGAATTACACCAGACTTTTTTTCCATTTGCACTTTAATTCTAGCGAATAATAATTTTTCCATGCGGACTAATTTCAGATTGATTCGGACTTGTTCCAGATTTTGTGTTTCAGACGGACAGATTCAGGATTTAACCAGACCTTTTTCCATTTGCACTTTAATTCTAGCCAATAATAATTTTCACACCTGGACTACTTTCAGATTAATTCAGACTTGTTCCAGTTTCCGTATGTCTGTCCGAACTTATTTCGGTTTAAATCGGACTCTTTCCGGAGTGGAAGATCTCGTCCGGACAAGTTTCAGATTAGACCCGACTACTTTCTATGTACACTTAGAGGAAAATTATTTCAGGTTCCTGATTCCGGATAAATCCTAGATGAAATCCGACTCTGTCGGGAGTCGACATTTGTTGTCCGGATGATTTTCGGACATAACCAAACAAATTCCTCACTATTTTCGTACAATTTTCGGATTAAACCGGATATCTTTCAGAGAAAAATCGTTAATGGGATTGATTCCGGATATGTTCGGACCAATTTCGGAATCCGAAACTTGTCCGTAATTTTTAGCAGGGTTATTACCGAAGTCTCGCAAGGATCGAGTTGAACTGTTTTAAAAACCGATTTGGGATATGTGGCTTTGCTGACTGAAATTTTTTTTTTTTAAATGCTATCCTGAGAGGTTTTCTTCGTCCTTGAGGAAGACAATTGTCCTATACCTAGTTAAGAAATTCGAAACGGTTGTGGTGATCTTTACGAGTGGAGGGAAGTGTGTATTTTTTGAATGAAATAGTATATTACATTACAATGAGTTGGGAGATTGCTAAAGTAATGTATTTAATTTCGAGTGTGTAACACGCTGTGGGCAAGGTAGAGTTCTAGTACATGTCGGTAGTTGAATGAGCGGTAAAGATTTGAAGTTAAAAATATAGATTTCAATATAAATTATATAAAAAAATATAAATCTGTAATCAAAATTAATATCAGATAGCATAAAGTACAATATTAAACTCAATTGGGTTAAGAGAGAGATTGCTAAAACGTGAACCGACGATAATTGATTTACTTCAAATGACATTAGTGAATTATGAATTATTGTGTAATGAGTATGATTAAAAATGGTATGATTTAATTAAGTGAATTATATGTAACTGAGATACAAAACATGAATTACAAAGCTGTATTCAAGCTAGACTTAAGTTTAGATTAAGAGTAGTTTGAAATCATATAAATTATATTCTGAATCGGAACCAGGCGCCAAAAAGTCATATGAAATAATTAAATTTGTTTATAAAATGAAGAATAGGTGACTGAAAGTCGACTGAAGAAATCAACAAATGTCAGAATAGACAGGATGCATAAATTCAAAGATTACGAACTAGAAAACGAAACTAGAAGCGTAGATTGAATTCTGTATAAACTCAGTCATAAGCTTAAAACTCTTAGAATTTTAGTTTATAAAACGTGACTTAAGAGCTAGCGGTAAAGACTTTTGAAGTTAGGGCTATAGACATTTCGGGTTAACTTGGAGAGGAAAAGGTCAAGTTAACTAGTAGGGAGAGAAAAATGACCTGATTGGTTAAGGGTGACGCCAGAGAGTATGGAGGAATGAGTGGGAGTGTGAAGAATCCTGATCTGGACCCTTGGATGCTGTTCGATATGCAAGTGACAGATCAGATCGATTTTCCGGCTCAATCGAGAAGTTTATATTTTCGCTCGCTCTATTGTAACTAAAAAAATCTGCCCGCGTCGCGGGCACATTCTCATTGCGCGCTTCGCTCGCAAGTTTAAGCGCGCCTAGGGCGCGCGATTCGATCGTCGCGCTTCGCGCTCCGTTCTTTCTGGACCTCGCGCTTCGCGCTCGGTCTTGTGCTCTTCGCATACATTTAAGTTTATTTCTTATATTTTGATACTGAAGCTCAAACCAATTTTATAATAATATTACGGATGATGTGAATTACACATTTTCTCAAAGTCACTGAATTCCTTTTTGAATTTAAGTGAAACAGGAAATTCAATTTACTTAAGGCTCTATCGGCCTTAAGGAACACATTCTTATCATGACACTCGCGCTTCGCGCTCGATTTTCTGTATACATTTCAATAACTTTTTAATAAATTACATGATTAAAAGAATTTACTTTCTTCTACATATCTAAAAAGGAAAAACAATCGTAGACTTTATTTAAGGAAACGATTTTGCAGAACAACGCTTATTTCGTATCTCACATATTTTGGTGAAAAAAATCGAATTTTTTCAATATTAAAAATCAAAACATAAAATATACATCCTGTCCTGAAATTTCTTTATCAGAATTTGTAGACCTCATTTAGGCAAACAATTTTCCATCTATACGTTTTTTTGTATCTTACATATTTTGTCTATAAAATGGAATTTTTGAATTTTAATCGTATTTTTTGGAATTGAAACGAAAAATATATGTTTTATCAGAAACTGTGTGAGACAAAATTTGTAGATCTTTTTGAAACGAACAACTTTGTATTCTTACGTTTTTTTCGTATTTCACATATTATTGTTAAAAAATTGAATTTTGGATTTTCAATAGTTTTTTTTAAATTAAAAAGAAAAATATGCATCTTATGAAAAAAAGTTACAATTCAAATTTGTAGGTCTTTATTTGTTCAATAATATTGTATCATAACGTTTTTTCGTATCTCGTATAATTTAACTGGAAAATGGAATTTTGATATTGACTTTTTTCGAATTTGAATATGCTGTAACATTTCTAATTTTGATTTAATCAAAAAATGTTATAAGGATAATTTTTAGAGCTTTATGAGCACTATCAAAAACAAGGATTGGAATTTTTGATTTTTTCAAAAAATTATTTTCAAAAACACAAAAGTAGTGCTCCATCCCTCAATTTTGATTGGATGTGGCTGGTTAACGAACTTGTCCTTACTTTTTCGGCTGCGATAAAGTGTACCAAAGCTCAATTCAATCTGATAATTCTATCGAGAGTTATGCCGCACACGACCTACAGACAGACAGACAGACAGACACTTTCGTAAAAACCATTTTTTCTGACTCAGGGGGTCTCAAAACGTAAAGATTTGATGAAAATGTCGAAAGTCATTTTTCACATAAAACCAATACCTTCTCATCCATGATGAGAATGTAAAAAAGAGAAAACTGTTTTAAATTATAAAAATAAAATTTATTTGTTAATTCTCTTTCTTTAAAATTTTGTATTCTTATTTTATTGAAATTTCCTCATTTGTTTTAATTAAACTGATTAATTCGATCTTGTGAAGGTTTTAATTCAAACTTCGGTTGGAGTTTCAACTCCTTAATTGTGGTGAACTTACGCTGGAGCCAAAAAAAAATTCAAATTGAATTGTTTTTCGCGCCTTGTTGCAGACCCGCTCGTGACATAAAATTTTTGATGTCAGAAGTGGGATACCACAAACCGTCGCGGTGGAATCCCAACAAGAAAAAAAAAGTGAACTGAACTGAACTGAAATTACGTGAATGAAGTTTTAATTTCAAAGGGGTTAAGTTATACATCTAAAATTAGAATTGAGAAATTGACTCTAGTAGTGCTCGGACAGGAAAGTGATGAAGTGACACTTGTGCAAAACTTTAAAAAAAAAAAAAAATTTGTTTTGATGTTTTGAACTATTACACAAAACTTAGTGATTTGACGAAGTAGTGAACAGTTTAAGTGAAGTTAAATAATTTTTAATGATTGACATTTTTTATTTTTTGACAAGAAATAATAATAATAAGAAAATTAATAACTTTGCAGATAGTTTATTAGCTTTTTCACTTTGATAAATTTTGTAAATTTACTCACTGAAATTAAGTAATTTTATTCTTTTACGGAGAAGGAAAATAAAGTTAATAATTGAATAGTTAAATTTTTAAGTTTTCATGATTCGTGATTTAGAGGAATAATATAAAAGTAACATCGAGGACAAATTCAATTAAATATATCATGGCAATTTAAATCAAATTTAAGATTTACTTTAGAGGAATATTGATAAAAATGAAGGATTAAGATAAAATATAGGTTCACCACATTAATAAAGGAAAAATAAAATAACTATCAGAAGATTGGATGCAGAGTAGCGGTATCGTTCTTTCGTAAACTCTTTCTTGCCGTCAGATGAACTGAGTAGTTTGACGTCAAGCAGTGAGAAAGAGTAGAAGGAACGCAACGAGGGAAATCAACGAGGAGAAGCAACGAGTAAAAGAAGAAAAGTGGAAAGAAACCTGGATGACATTAGGAGCAGCCACAGCTCGTTACAAGGTTTTATGTGGGTTTCCTTGTAACCTTAGCGGCATAAGCCGGGGTTGTAAAGCGGCACGGGGCCCACACGCCTATTTGGAATAAAGGGTTGACCCTCCGTGAACGTCGGCGCAGCATCGACATCAACTCCAAGAAGGATAGAAGGAGGATAGAAGAAGGATACAAGGAATTTAAGGAAAACTGAAGAGGGCTATCGGAGTGAAGTTTAAGAAAAAAAAGTGTTTAGAAAATAGTGAAAATTTTTGAATTAGTAAGTAGGAAGGTTTAAGCGATCTCTCTCTCTTTTGCAAAAATTGTATTGAATAAAAAAAAAAAAAAATTGAAATTTAATTCAATAAAATGGAAAGGGAACATTTAGAAAATAATAGGGATATTCCAGAGGGTAATATTGAAAATGAGGATAGAATTTCTAATGACAATCCTAGAAATCAAGACATTGCTTTGGATTTAAGCATAAATAATGCGTTAATTCGTGCACCATCTCAGATACTATCCCGGCAATTACACGCACCTATAGCACATAGCTCTAGAATTTCAGAAAGCGATAATAATCATTCTGAGACAAATGATAGTGCAATGCGAAATGAAGCGTCAGCCTATATTTCTTTGAAAGCCGCACTCGATTTTTTGCCGAAATATTTTGATGGTAGTAATATACCCGTTCAAAAATTTATTCGCGACTTTACATTTGCATATAAAGCTGTCAATCCAAGAGACCAGTCTAATTTGTTATGGATGATTAGATCTAGATTAACTGGAGGAGCGGAATTAGCGTTACAAGATAGGGATATTAAATCTTTACAAGATTTAATCAATCATATTAAATTGACGTGCACCGAGCATCGTAATTTAGGGCAGTTAAATACAATGTTAGCCACTGTAGCGCAGGGGCAAACAGAATCAGTAAATGACTATGGAAAAAGAGTAGGGGAAATATTGAAAAACATTGTAGAATATATTGAGGAGAAAAATTTACCAGAAATTGCCGAAGGTATGATTGCATCTTCAAAAGAAACAGGGAAAGAAAAATTTATCATTGGATTAAAAAGAGATTTAGCATTGAGGGTTAGATTAGAACGTCCTAAAACTTTACAAGAAGCGATGAATGTAGCTAGGGCTGCTGAGTGGGAGAATAATCATGAAAAGGGCCTCAATCGCATGGAGGGAAATAAATTTACAGAAGGCAAATTTGAAGCAATAAATGAGAATTTTAAAAATAGAAGGGACAATTTGGGACATAGGGTTCATAGGTTTCCTCCATATTCGAGAAATGCACTTGTACATACAATGTCAGGAAAGCAGGAAAGATTCAACGTCAATTATAGTAGAACTCAAGATGAGAATCAAATGCAAGGGAGGGTGCGAGATGCTGTGCGAGAGGGAGAGTCTGTTCCCGCACGACCAAATGTTTCTTGTTTTGGATGCGGAGGTTCAGGACATTTTAAAAGGGATTGCATCAGGATTGCCAAATCTGAAATCGATACATATTGCTTTAATTGTGAAATGCGCGGACATGAACCAATAGATTGTACAAAACCAAAGTATCATAAAAAAACTTGCTATAAATGTGGAAAGTTAGGGCACATATCCCGATTTTGCACGGACAAAATCGCAAATGAAAATAAAATTATTTACACATATTGTAAAAAACCGGGGCATAAATATGAAAATTGTTGGTCTAGAGATAGAGAAATTAGAAATTTAAAAGCAAAGAAAGAAGATAATTTAAACGGGAAATAGACTCTTTGGTTTGGTGCTCCAAGGAGGAAGACAATACTTGCGCACTTGATAAGAGGGTAATTATGACTATTAAAGCTGGTAAAAAGCAAAATTCTCCATCAGTCGAAATTAAATGTAAAAATTTGAATGGAAATATAGGTTCTTTTATGGTTGACACAGGTGCTGAACTCAATATTATAAAACATAAAAAATTAAAATCTGAAACATTAATTGAACAGACTGTCAAATACCAAATATTTGGGATTAATGAACAAGGAATTAATAGCATGGGGGAAGTAAAACTTAATATTAATGATAAAATCTGTTCATTTCAAGTCGTTCCAAATTGTTTTGCAATTCAAGTCGACGGAATACTCGGAATGCCATTTTTAAAAGATTCGATATTAAATTTGAAAGAAAAGAAATTAATACATGAACTGGGCGAATTTCCATTTCAATCTGCTTCAAAAAGTGTCACTTTAAATTTTAAAGCTCGCACAAAACAACTAGTAACTTTACCAATCATGGAGACTGAGATGAAAGAAGGCTATTTACCTTTGATAAATGCAGGACCGGGAATTTATATAGGAGAGGTACTAGTTTCACCAAGGCAGGGGAATATAACAATTTATTCAATAAACACTAATACTGAAGACGTTGAATTAATTATTCCACCTGTTAAACTTGAAGAATTTGACATCGTAAATATCACAAATAATAAAAATAATAGTAAATCAGAAGATAACTCTTTAACTTCGATAAATGCTCGAGTCGAAGAATTGAAAACTAGCTTGTTATTGGATGATTTGAATGAAGAAGAAAAAGAGTCATTATTTCAATCTATAAAAAAATTTTCATTTCAGTTTAAATTAAAAAATGACAAGTTGGGGTCTACTCATTTAGTTCATCATAGAATAACGACAACTGATAATCAACCTGTAATTAGTAAAGTTTATAGACCTCCACAGATTCATAAAGAGGAAATTGCAAAACAGTGTAAAGATCTCCTTGACAATGGGGGAATTACTTTGTCAAATTCACCTTATAATTCTCCTGTCTGGGTGATTCCGAAAAAGTCAGATTTACATGGCAATAAAAAATGGAGAATTGTGATAGATTATCGAAAACTCAATGAAAAGACAGTCGGGGACGCGTATCCGTTGCCAAATATAACAGATATCTTAGATCAACTAGGGGGAGCAAAATATTTTAGTGTCTTAGACCTGGCATCAGGTTTTCACGAAATTCAGGTGCATCCAGATGACCGCCATAAAACCGCTTTTTCTACCCCCTTTGGACATTATGAGTTCAGAAGGATGCCTTTCGGTTTAAAGAATGCGCCTGCAACCTTTCAAAGACTCATGGATAGAGTCTTGACAGGATTGTAAGGTGTTGAGTTGTTCGTGTATATGGATGACATTGTTATTTATGCACGGTCCCTAAAAGAACATCAGGAAAAGTTAGAAAAACTTTTAGGGCGACTTAAAGCGGCAGGGTTGGTTCTCCAACCTGACAAATGCCATTTTCTTGGAAAAGAAATTGGTTATTTGGGCCACATGATTTCTAAGGAAGGAGTCAAACCTGATAAAAAAAATTAGAAGCAGTAAAAAATTTTCCTCAGCCTAAAGCTCGTAAAAATGTCAAACAATTCCTGGGTTCGGCTGGTTATTATAGACGTTTTGTTGCTAATTTTGCTTGTATAGCTAAACCTCTTACGTTATTATTAAAACAAAAAATAGCCTTTCAATGAAATGAAAATGCTCAAAATGCTTTTGATAAACTGAAAGACATTCTATGTTCTCAACCTTTATTACAGTATCCTGACTTTGGCAAGCCTTTTGTATTGACGACAGACCCTTCTGATTACGCTTTAGGGGCAGTATTGTGTCAGGGTCCTGTGGGGCGGGATCTTCCGATTGCATATGCATCTCGTACATTAAATGGGGTAGAATTAAACTATCCAGTTATCGAGAAAGAATTATTAGCAATAGTATTTGCAGTAAAATATTTTAGACCTTATTTGTATGGGAGAAAATTTTTGTTAGTGACTGATCATCGTCCTCTTACATGGCTGTATCAATTGAAAGATCTAACCATAAATTCTAGACTTGCGAGGTGGAAGATTAAATTACAAGAATATGATCATGAAATTATTTATAAGCCAGGCAGAATAAATGCTAATGCAGATGCCCTTTCACGTAATCCAATCCAATTGAATACCAATAATAAAATTCCCAATTCAAAGCTTGTGAGTCGTATTGCGATGTTACAAGCTGCAACTCAAACATCGGGATGCGATTTCCAACCAGATCCTGGTAGATTCTATTCTGAATATCCAATTGAGAAAGTATTTCTTAGTAAAATCCAAAATCCTATATCCTGTGAAAAAATTGGAAACAGAGAGAATAATGGTAAGAATGATAAGGGGGTTGCACATTCTAAATCATATGCATGTGCGTCAATCTCAGGTAATGGTGAAAGAGATGATAAAGGGGTTGCACACTTTAAATCATGTGCATGTGCGGCAATTCATGGTGTTTCTCAGAATAGCCTTAGATTGGGCACCACTGTTAAAGATGTTTTTCAGAATAGCCTTGTAAGAGATACGCATGATGAACGGAAGAGAAAAGTTTTTAATGGATCTGAGGATTTAAGAAATTTTTTAGATAGAAAAAGAGAAATAAAAGCACAGAAAATAGACAAGCAGATTCAAAATGCTTGTATAGAGAATGAAGAAGATAGTGACATATTAACTGAAAATGAGAAAAGCGAAATAATCGGGTTAGTTGATAAAATAGCTGAGAAAAATGAAACGAGAATGAGTAAAATTAATGCTAAAATTATGCCAATGCAAACCGGTACAAATAACTTGTTAAATTCTTTAATAAAAATTCAATAAGATAAAATTTGGACTCGAGACGATCATATTTTAAACTTTATGTCATGTGACTGTATTATAACAACTTCAGTAGGTCGTGATCTTATTAATAAAGGATTAATTAAATTGGCTGATTTGAAAATTGAAAATCCTGAATTAGGACATGTGATTTGTCTTAAAAATGGAAAGTACTATATTTTCAACCTTTTTGTAAAAGAAAAATTTGATAATAAAATTTTCTTGAAAGATATCGAAATTTGCTTCAACACTTTAAAAGATGCACTTGAAAAAATGAAGTATCAGACTTTTAGTATGTCACGGGACGGAAACGATTTTGATAAGATTCCCTGGAATTGGATAGAAAAAGTATTGAAGGACTGTTTTTGAAAAGGAAGTTTCAGAATTACTATTTGCACGGGTTAAATAATAATTCCATTAGAAAAAGATAGAACTGAAATTTTAAGTGAAAGTCACGATTCGCTAGCAGGTGGTCATTTAGGTGAAACGAAAACATATGAACGCGTTCGTGAAAATTATTATTGGCCAGGAATGAGAGAAGACATTCGAAAATATGTAAAAACATGTGATTCTTGTCAGAAAAGAAAATTAGTAAGGGTTAAAACTAGACAACCGATGATGATAACTGATACACCGAGTAGAGTATTCGAAAAAATTCAAATGGATATAGTGGGTCCTTTACCTAAAACTGATTTTGGAAATATGTATATATTAACTTGGCAAGATTGTCTCAGTAAATATTCGGGTGCCATTCCGTTATGTAAATTTGTTGCAACTACGGTAGCAATCGCGTTAACTGAACACATAATTTGTGAATTCGGATGTCCTGAGTCAATACAAACAGATCAAGGGAGTAACTTTTTGAGTGAAATAATGAAAAGTATTGCAAAAATATTTAAAATTCGAAAATACAAATCAAGCGCTTATGATCCTCAATCTTTAGGCGCATTAGAACGTAGTCATCATACTTTCATCGAGTATCTTCGACATTACTGCGAACGTACTAATTGGGATATATGGTTGCCTTATGCTATGTTTTCTTTTAATACTGCAGTACATGAATCCACAGGCTTATCCCCACATAGAGTAGTTTTTGGTCGCGATGCTCGAAAACCGTCGGAATTTGCAGAGGAAAATGTACCTAGAACATACGTTCAATTAGTGAACGATATCCTCCAAAGGCTAATTGAAACAGAATCGATGGTTGTTGCCAGGTTAGAAGCCGCGAAAAGAAGATGTAAGAAATATTATGACAGGAAACTAAATGAGCGAAACTTTGAGGTAGGACAGCATGTTTACTTATTAGTTGAAAGAAAAAATAAATTGGATGATCATTACGTTGGGCCTTACCAAATAAATAAAATTTTTAATGATCTCAATGTTGAGTTGCAGATAAATTTAAAAGAAACAAAAATAGTTCACATGAATAGAATTAAACATGCTTTTTTGAGATTTTGAATAAAATATTTAAATATTAGTTTCAATAAAGTATAGAATCTAAACATAATCAATTTAAATGATTTTAAATACTAAGTCTACACATATATATAATTTTATTTATTTTATTTTATTTTTTTCTGTGAGGAGGAAAAATGGCAAAAAATCTTTTATAGACGTTGTACAGGACTCTCCTAGGACGGGTCTAGGCATACCTGTTAAAACCAAAAAACCCCCTCTCTCGAACCAATACACCACAGGCGGAACCGCCTTTCGGCTTTAAACTTCACGGGTGGTTGGTTCCATTAAAGTCGCGTACGACTCTTCCGTCATCCGTTCGCTCGGAACTTCCACCCGCGGCCACACGCCCACTAGGATAACCGACTAGCCGCGCCACCCAGGGGGGAAACAAACAGATTCCTCCCCCGACCGACGCGGACAGTCAAGTCTACACGAGACGCAGGACCGCGGGTGCCGGCCCCGATGCGATTTCTACTGGCCCTCCCCGTTGTTTCGCTCTCGACGCCCATCAAGCTCTCTCGTCTTCATCACAAGTGTGACGAATGACTCGATGAGCGTCCAGAACCGTTCAGATTGGAGCATGAGGGGGACCATCGTGTCAAGAGTAAGTTCGGAACCCACCGCCTGACCGAGGACCTCCCTAGCCACACCCCATTTTGCGCAGACGAAGAGTGCGTGCTCCGCGTTATCCACCGGGGAATCGCAGTAGCACAGTGATCCCAGAATGCGTAAGATTTTTGCTCCCACCATGGATCCCACCAGCTCATGGTTTCTTCCTCGCTCTAGCGCACGAAGTTGGTTGAATGAGGAAGACGCAATGAGCTGGTGGGATGCATGGTGGGAGCAAAAATCTTACGCATTCTGGGATCACTGCAGTAGCAACACGTCTCCTCGTCTCTCTTCTTAAAGCGCCTCAGGTACGCGTTAAAACAGCCGTGGCCCGAGAGCGCTTGTGCCAAGTAAAAGCCGACTTCCCCGTGCTTTCTGTTCAGCCAGGTGGCGAGCTCCGGGATCAGGCGGTAGGTCCATCTCCCTGTCTGCTCACCATGCCATCTCATCTGCCATTTCTCGACGAGTCTGCGCCTTCCATCCTTGCGGATGGCCTCCTTCGCGCGAGCGATTTCCTGCAGGTCGGCGCAGGTAAGCTCCTTGCGAAGCTGAAAGGTTTCCTGCCTTTCCTCCGCCAATAAATCTATTGGCGGGACGCTCGCCAGGACCAGCACAGCGCTCGTCGAGATAGTTCTATATGCCGAAACTATTCTCAGCGCGACAAGTCTCTGCGCCGAGAACAGCTTCTTCTGGATAGCATGGTTTTGCAATGCATTGGCCCAGACCGGAGCTGCATAAAGCAGCTTCGAATGGACCACGCTGGCCACCAATCTTCTTTTCGCTTCCCTGGGTCCACCAATGTTTGGCATAAGCCGGGTCAAGATCGCTCCACATTGGATGGCTTTGGCAGCTGCGATATTTGGGTGTTCGCCAAAGCTAAGCCTACGATCCAGCTGCACCCCCAGGTACTTAATGCTTGTTTTCCACTCGACTTCATGCTCTCCGAGAACGATCCTCGGATATTGGAAGGATCTCCTGTCCGTAACGAGCAAAGCCTCGGTTTTCTCAGGGGCCATTTTAAGGCCTCTGCCATCCAGCCAACGCTTTGCTCGCCACAGACTTTCATTGATCCTCAGCTCTAGGATTCTGACGTCGTCAGCGGCGCACACGACAAGTGCGTCATCCGCGAAGCCGACGATGCTCGTTCCAGCAGGCAGGTCCATGCGCAGGAAGTCATCCTACATGATGTTCCAAACGAGTGGACCCACCCGCGACCCTTGAGGAGCGCCACATTTCATCTCTTCTTTGAGAGACCATTTGTCGCCCTCGTATATCACCCACCTGTCGCTCAGATAGTCATCCATCATTCGCAACAGGTAGTCTGGAACCTTTTTCCGCATCATCGCCTCGATGCAGATGTCCCATCTCGCGGTATTGAACGCATTGCGCATGTCAATGCTAATCAACGCACAGAATCCCTTACGCTTACCAGTTCCTTTTCTTGCATTTGTGGCGATGTTAACCACAGCTTGGATGGCGTCCACAGTGGATCTGCCTTTCCTGAATCCGAACTGGCTTTCCGAGAGCCCGTTCTCCCCGACCAAGAGAGCCTGAAGCCGTTGTAGAATCAACTCCTCCAGAAGCTTCCCCATCGTATCCAATAAGCATATTGGTCTATACGACGAGGCAACCCCTAGAGGTTTGTTGCCCTTCCTCAGCATGACCAACCTCTGCTTCTTCCAATCTGCGAAGAACCTCCCATCCCGAAGACAGGAGTTAAAGGCTTCTAGGAGGATCTCCGGGTATGCCCCGATCACCTCTTTGAGGATCTCGTTCGGCACCCCGTCGATACCCGGCGCTGTATTTGCCTTAAGCCTTCCACCCGCTCTCTTTAGTTCTTCGAGAGTGAAGAGTTCTTCGCGCCGGACCACGCAGGAACTTCGGTCCTGTCTTTGGAACGGCTCCACGTGTGGAAACAAGCTTCGCACAATGTACTTGACTCGATCGGGATTATCCAGGCCCGGGGTCTTTCTTCTAGTCACCAATCTCTTGGTGACTATTTTGAAGGCGAGACCCCATGGATCCTTCTCGACCTCACCGATCAAGTCTTTCCAGCATTGAAGTCGGCTTTTCTTTATGCCTCGCCTCAAAGCTGTTTTTGCCCCTTTCCATGCCTCGTGCAGCGTAGCATCCCCCTTTGAACGGGTGAATTTTCGCCGCGCTGCGAGGCATTCTCGACGTAGCGCTGCTAACTGGTCGTTCCACCAGTACATCGAACCCTTGGCTTGCCTGCGCTTACGGCTAGGCATCGAGTAGTCAGAAGCCGCGACCTCCTTCTGCTTCACCGAGCGCACAGCAGCTTCGTACGATCCAGCAGGGCAGACCCAACCAAGCTCATCCATGAGCCTGGTTTCTTCGAGGTGTTTGCGAAGTCTTTCCCTGCTGAGTCGTCTCGTGTTCCAGGAGGGGCTCCTTCCTTCGCCGCCCCTACCCTTGTCCGCCGCTTGGCACCCTTGTTTTAGACTAAATTCGATGCACCGGTGGTCGCTCAAGGTTATTACCTCGAGGACCGACCAGTCGCTTATCCTTGAAGCGAGGCGAGGTGCTGCGATCGTGAGGTCAATTATTGACCCTCCCGCTCCTCGTCTGAACGTGAAATCCCCGCCCTGATTCAGGACGATCAGGTCGTTCCTAGCGACCATCTCGCCAACCAATATTCCCCTCCTATCTAGGCGGGCCTCACCCCACTCGGGCGACTTACTGTTGAAGTCACCCCCTATGAGGGATCGCCCGATGGCCTCACTGAGGCTTTTCTCAAGGAGGAGGATCTGGGTATCAAAGACATCGAAGGGATCGCCGGGGGAGAAGTAGCAGCTGTACACACGCACACCCGCCACCTCCACCCAAACGAACCCCGCGTCGGTCTCCAGGAAGTCCCCGACGCCCAAATCAGGGTTAAAAACAAGAATGCCGGCCCTCCTTGATGCATCCTGATACCAAGCAGAGTTTTCGGACCACTTGTACTGCTCACTAAAGAGCAGCACATCGGCCGCCCTCTCCCTGGCAGTCTGCATCAGAAAGTCCTGGGCATCCCTCCCCCTTCCGAGGTTGAGCTGCAGGAACTTTATTTCCTGCCTCTCAACCTCCGAAGCTCTTCCCGGAAGACCGGGCAGGAGCCGCTCCCTGACACATGGGCGACATCTTTGTCGCCCCTGTCTATGCATGTCAGGCACCTTGGTGGCGCCTTACAACTCCTGGCCAAGTGTCCCGTTGCGCCGCATCTCCAACAGACGTTTCTTCTGTCGGGGTTGCTGCAGCCCCGGGACCCGTGGCCGTACCCAAGGCACCTGAAGCAGCGGGCGACTTCCACGTGCCCGCGAATGCGGCACGCGACCCACCCGATCCTCAGCTTACCTAGCTGAAGCAGACGCGCGGCGTCTGCCTCAGCCAGGCGGATCACTGCAGTCTTCACCCCACCAAAGCGGGTGAAGAGCCTGCAGGACCCCTCAAAAGCCGGTCTGCCCAGTGCCAAGCACAGGGCAGACACAACCTCCTCTTTTTCGACGGTCTCGTCGAGGTCCCTAATTTCGAGGGACCTCGTCGAGACCAGGGCTGAAATTTGCGCCCTTTCCCCGACCGCCAGGTCGAGCTCCTTTCGGAAGGCCGAAACGTCTCCCCCCTTTTTAAGGACCAGAAGGACTTCTTCCTTCCTGGTCCTCCGGATAGACAGGACCTCAAGTCCTGCCTTCCGGGGGTCGACCTTCGCCTTCATTTCCTTCAAGATGTCGGCGTAGGACTGGCCGTCCTTCGCCGACACCTTGATGGCTTCGCCCGACCTGGCCGGCGTAGAGCGCTTCGACTTAGGAGTGGCGGTGGCCCCCTGCGCTTTTTGCGCCGGGTCCTCCGCCCTTTTCTTCTTTTTTTCTTCTTTTTTTTCTTTTTCTTTTCTTTTCTCTTCTTTGTGACCACACGCCAGTCCCCTTCTTTATTTGGGGGCTGGCTCGTGGCCACCTGGGCATAAGAGGGCGAAGAGGCACCCTTTCCCCTCTTAGGAGTTTTTTCCAGAGGGGCGGAGGGTGCAGATCTCTTTTGCCCCATCACCTGATTTTTTGGGGTATCTCCCAGAGACGCCGAACGTGGTCTCTGAAAGATCCCCAATTTCCTCATAGCGGGGTGAGATTCCATTTTCTTCTGGATTTTCACCCCGCTCTCCAGGAGGCACCTGTGGGTGTTGAGCATACCGCTCAACACCTCAGTTGCCTCGTTCACCGAGTCTTTAACGAAGCCAGGGTTATTCCTCAGCATACCCTGTTGGATAACGCTGAGGGCCCTGGCTAGTTTCTCCATTTTGTCATTTTGCTCCTTCAGGAGCTGAAGGACGTCTTTCTATCCCTCATCCCCTGGAGGAGTGTGTGAGTGCGCATCTAGCGCCTTCACCTCTTTATCTCTTTCATTTTTTTAGAATTCATATCTAATACCGTCGTGTCTTGAGACGGTTCGCCCATCATGGGAGCCCTACCGCAGTAGGGCTACTATCCCCGCCTGTATAGATCCCTAGTTATGTTATTATCCTACGCAGCGTCGGATATAAGGAAATACTGACCAGGTAATCCTTCATTCCTGCGCCCGGACGTCCATGATTTCAACCCCGAAATTGGCTCCAGACAGCAGGAACGTGAGCGGTTTTCCCAATTTAACATGTGGTTTCACGAGATCTTTGCCCTTCGCGGCTGAGCACCGGAGGGACTTACATTTACCCATATTACTTCCACAGAGGTGAGGTACTGACATCGCGTCCTACCCTGGTCGAGAGGCTACTACTCCTCCCTTGGCTAGTCTATCTGGAATATCCACCAGGCGCCGGCCGTAGCCCCATTCACTCAGCATCCCATTCATTCTGGTGTGTGTGGGTGTCGGTGTCGTGCATGTGATTGTGGTGTGACCGCAAGAGCGCACGCGGGAAGTTCAGCGTCATCGCCGCATACGCATTTGGGGCGATACCCCGATTAAGGGGCCCCCCGCATTCACTCCGTGCTCGTTCATTCGGCATCAAGAGACCTGTTCAAGGTCCCCCGATGCTTTCGCTCCACACCGCGTCCTCACGCGCTTGAAAGTCGCAGAACAACCGTCGTGGCACGTGCGCCCGGCAGGCCCATCACTAGGGAAAAGCCTGTCTATGAGGCTCCCTTGGCGGCCATCCTGACGGCGACAGCCCTACTGCTGGCAGAGTCCTTGTGGCTACTACCGTTGGTGGGCTGCAGGACGCGTCTGCTCCGTGCTTGGACTCATGCATACACCTCGGCGTGACCCTGCCCGCCCGCAAAACGCTCTCTCGGTTGTTAGGCGTGTTGTGTTCAGTGTCGCTGTAATGTGTTGTGTCATATTGCTGTCTGTGTTAATTAATTAATAAGTTTGAAAATAAAAATAACTGTGCATTTTATGACAGATTGTTCATATGGATATAAATTAATTTTTTTATATCAAAATTTTATTTTAATTATATTACAGTATTTTAAATAATTTTAGAAAATATATAATATGAAATGTGAAAAAAAAAAATTATATACATATAAATGAATTAAATTTTATACAAATGAAATAAAGTGGTATAGAAATAAGAAATCTTTAGCATAACATTTTCTATATTTAGAAAAGTAATTGATTGAGATTTTATTTACATTGATAGTTTAGGATAAAGTTTGAGAAAGCGCAACTATACTACTTGAAACATTTTTTTAAATGAGGCATGCTGGGCCTAAATTCAGAGGTAGCAACCACTTGAGTTTTATGTGCCTCTTAAGGTTTACCAATAGAGATGCATAAGATATTGTATTCAAAACTATGGAATATGAAGAGGATTATGAGTGGAAAATTGGTTTCGTTTTCGTAAAATATCCTATGTGAAATAGAAGTACGGTTTGAAAAAAAAAGGATTATAAGTTGAACAGTCTAAATTGCTAACGAACATTTGTACTGTAGTAACAGTTTTGAAAAGTTGCTATATGTAGCAACTTTTCGAGTGGGCGTAGAGGTGTAACACGCTGTGGGCAAGGTCGAGTTCTAGTACATGTCGGTAGTTGAATAAGCGGTAAAGATTTGAAGTTAAAAATATAGATTTCAATATAAATTATATAAAAAAATATAAATCTGTAATCAAAATTAATATCAGATAGCATAAAGTACAATATTAAACTCAATTGGGTTAAGAGAGAGATTGCTAAAACGTGAACCGACGATAACACAGGCACACAAAAAAAACCAAGTCTCTGATATTTGAACGCGACACATATGTTCCCATGTAATTTGATCCGTTGATCACGAATCCGCGGTCCAATTGACCCCATGACATCTGGGTCAAGGGCATTTGAAGGTCAAAATTGAACACACACATTTGAGTTGAAAAAAATGACTAATCTTTATGTTTTTTGGGTCGCTGAAAAATAATTCGAGGTCGGTTTGACCTCAAGTAGTAAAGGTCAAGGTCATTTGAAGGTCAAACGTGTTTATTTTGGAAATAATGCATTTTTGACTGCAGATTCTGAAAGAACGGAAAATTTTACGTCCAAAACTGTATTTTTTAATTTTTTTAATATGATCCAAAGGTCATTTCAAGGTCATTATAAGTGGTGATGTGGAGAATGAATTTAATCACTGCAAAAATACGAAAATATGGTTCCCTTCACCTAAACTATTGCGGTAATATATTTTGGTGATCGTTGAACCAGAATACAAGGTTCGTCTGTCTCCTCAAGGACAAGATAAGGGTCGCCCCATCAAGGTAAAAAAAGAACTGAATCTCTGCAGAACTATAAATATGAGACTTAGCTATTGTTTTTTCTTCTATAACGCTTTCTTTTACTTTCGAAGGATCTGTGTAGCGGATTTCTAATTCTTTTGCGCTCTCGTCATCTTCTTCATCATCTGACACTCGATCTCTTTTCAGTAACCAACAGTAGTCCGCCAACATATTTACGTCCCATTTCCCTTGCCATCTAGTTTCAGCCTCTTTCAGATCTTGATGGAACCGGTCCCCTTGTTCTTCGCTGTAATCTCCCAAGTTATCAGGGAAATAGCTGAGATGAGCATCCATAAAATGAACTTTGTGACTCATCAAACATCCCAAACACTTATAGTTTCTTATCATATTTGCTACAATAGTTTTGTAGTCATCGCTTTTGTTATTTCCCAAAAAGTTCTGACAAACATCTCGGAAACTGAGCCATGCAGCTTTCTCTAAGTCATTCATGGTATCAATGAATTTTTCATCGTTAAACATTTTACGGATTTGAGGTCCATCGAATATCCCTTCCTTCAACTTCGCTTCACTTAATCGAGGGAATCGCTCCACTAAGTACTTAAAACATTTTTCACCTTTATCCAACGCTTTGACAAACTGTTTCATCAGCCCAAGTTTTATGTGAAGAGGCAGAAGTAAAACTTTTGAGGGATCAACTAAAGGCAGTTTCAGTATATTGTAACTTCCAGGAACTAGTTGTGCTCTTGATTGCCAATTTTTTTTTACATAATGGTTTTCGCGATCTCTGCTATCCCATAAACATAGGAAGCAGGGATACTTTGTAAATCCTGACTGTTGACCAAGAAGAATCGTTATTATTTTTAGATCGCCACAAATCTGCCAATTATGTTCTTTATATCGTATTTTATCCAATACGTATTCCACATTTTCGTAACTTTCTTTCAATTGCGTTGAGTGCGCTAAAGGTAGACTTGCGTACCCATTTCCATTATTGAGAAGCACTGCCTTCAGACTCCGTTTTGAGGAATCTATAAACAATCTCCATTCTTCAGGAACATAAATACCTTCTTTCATTTCGTTCATCAAACCTAAAACATCTGTGCAATATACCAGAGTGCCTTCTTCGTCTTTCTTGAAATATTGACGGAATTGTTTTTCTCTATTTCTGTAGACTGATGACTTCGTTCCCCGTTCAAGCATTCCTCGATTTTTCAACACAGCGGCCATGTATTCAGAAGCATCTTTAGGAAGCCCCATATCCCTGATAAAATTACTTAAACTTTCTTGATTGAATAGTTTTACAGGTTTATTTTTTTCCTCCCTCAATTTTGGAACATATTCTTCTTCATGATCATCTTGGTCGGAGCTATCGAGAGATTCTTCTACACTGTCAAACCATTCCTCCCTATCAGTTTCTTTACTCGTTGAAGCTTCATTCATTGATGGACTCGTATCCATTTTTTCGTCAGCACACTCTACCCTAGATTTTGCTGGTACAACGGAAGATACTAGTGCGTATGATATCTGTGACTTTGTTTTAACGTTGAATCCTTTAACATTGGTATTGCAAAAATAACAATCTTTCTCGGATTCAGGTATTGACCATATTACTGGTGAAGTATATTTCAAAATTTTATCATTTCTGGTTTTATCCCATCGGATAAGCATATTAAAACAAGAGCAGCAAATAGTTTCTGGAGCAAACGTTGAATTTTGAACAGAAAGTTCTTTTTTATAACATTTCTCATATATATCTGTACATTTTTTATTCATTGACCTACGATATTTGCTTACTTCATATTTCCCGCAAACGTAACAAAAAATATTTTTATCAGTGCCACAAAAGTGGCTTGCAGCATCTTCAATTCTTCTTGTAGCATCATACTCCTTATTAGCCAAGTCACCAACTAGTAAAGAGCTGCGGTCACTTGATGACGATGATTGCGGGCCCGCTTGCTCACCCTGACCAACCGCCGATACTGGGCATCCAAGACCCTGGGCATCCAAAATTAAAAAATACAGTTTTGGACGTAAAATTTTCCGTTCTTTCAGAATCTGCAGTCAAAAATGCATTATTTCCAAAATAAACACGTTTGACCTTCAAATGACCTTGACCTTTACTACTTGAGGTCAAACCGACCTCGAATTATTATTCAGAGACCCAAAAAACATAAAGATTAGTCATTTTTTTCAACTCAAATGTGTGTGTTCAATTTTGACCTTCAAATGCCCTTGACCCAGATGTCATGGGGTCAATTGGACCGCGGATTCGTGATCAGCGGATCAAATTACATGGGAACATATGTGTCGCGTTCAAATATCAGAGACTTGGTTTTTTTTGTGTGCCTGTGTAATTGATTTACTTCAAATGACATTAGTGAATTATGAATTATTGTGTAATGAGTATGATTAAAAAGGGTATGATTTAATTAAGTGAATTATATGGAACTGAGATACAAAACATGAATTACAAAGCTGTATTCAAGCTAGACTTAAGTTTAGATTAAGAGTAGTTTGAAATCATATAAATTATATTCTGAATCGGAACCAGGCGCCAAAAAGTCATATGAAATAATTAAATTTGTTTATAAAATGAAGAATAGGCTACTGAAAGTCGACTGAAGAAATCAACAAATGTCAGAATAGACAGGATGCATAAATTCAAAGATTACGAACTAGAAAACGAAACTAGAAGCGTAGATTGAATTCTGTATAAACTCAGTCATAAGCTTAAAACTCTTAGAATTTTAGTTTATAAAACGTGACTTAAGAGCTAGCGGTAAAGACTTTTGAAGTTAGGGCTATAGACATTTCGGGTTAACTTGGAGAGGAAAAGGTCAAGTTAACTAGTAGGGAGAGAAAAATGACCTGATTGGTTAAGGGTGACGCCAGAGAGTATGGAGGAATGAGTGGGAGTGTGAAGAATCCTGATCTGGACCCTTGGATGCTGTTCGATATGCAAGTGACAGATCAGATCGATTTTCCGGCTCAATCGAGAAGTTTATATTTTCGCTCGCTCTATTGTAACTAAAAAAAAGAGAAAACTGTTTTAAATTATAAAAATAAAATTTATTTGTTAATTCTCTTTCTTTAAAATTTTGTATTCTTATTTTATTGACATTTCCTCATTTGTTTTAATTAGACTGATTAATTCGATCTTGTGAAGGTTTTAATTCAAACTTCGGTTGGGGTTTCAACTCCTTAATTGTGGTGAACTTACGCTGGAGCCAAAAAAAAATTCAAATTGAATTGTTTTTCGCGCCTTGTTGCAGACCCGCTCGTGACAAGTGATTTTCCGCAGCGCGCCCTGTTGCGAAATGCTCTTGGGAACTAAAATGAAAGGTTCATGCTACTACTTGAAGGGTAAAACAGAGTTACTGCTAATCACTTTTCCATCGCCCCCAATTGTGTACAGCTTTTTCGGATCTTTATCGAACTAAAATTAAAGGTCCGCGCTGTTATAATAAATGTGGGAGCACACACAATGAAACGCGTCATGCCAGCGTATCCCCACTAACTCGCTTCGATTTCACGCTGTCGGTTGTCGAGTTAAAATCAGAAATTGTATGTTTCTCGACTTCATGCAAAGGAGGCGCGAAATAGACACAGAATTCAAAATTACGGAATATAACATTAAAAAAATTACACTTTTTTTCTATATACTTTGAAAAATATTGATCTGAAATAAGTATCTAAAAGATTTTGTGAAATTTTAAGATGATTTAAATACTTGAAAAATAATTTTTTAATGAAATTTAAAGTCAATAAATGCTTAAAGATTCGAAACAAAATATCGATTTCAGCATTTTTTTTTAAATTATGTAGAGAATATTTTATAATAAGATATCATTCAAGATGAAATATAAGTTTCAAAAATGAAGGGTTTGAACATTTTTGTAATAGGTAACATCTTTGGTATGAAAATTTCGATAAATAAATGTAAATGAGGTATTTGCTGATTTCAGGTAGTTCATCCACAAAAATTAGACTTCAGGCAAAAATAGATACATTTTGTTTCAAGAATAGCAATATTATTATTAAAGAGATCATTTGGAAGAAAAGAGATTAGTTTCCCAGAAAAAAAATTAAAACATAAAAAAATAATGCATTTAACAAATTTTATTTTTACCCGGACTTGTTTTCTTATCGCTTCATACCAAATTTTAGAAAATGATGTGATTCTGTGAAATCACGGAAAATTTTTTTAAGAAAAAGGCTTTCTACAACTTAACCGTTTCCATTTTTTGGAAATTATAATAAATTCTTTAATGGCTAAAAGCATTAAACATAAAATTTCCAAAACAAAATTCTTGTAAAAAAATTACTGAATTTGGTAAAAACTTATTCATTTTAGAAATATGGAAACGGCTAGGTTTTATTAGGTCTTTTTCCTGAAAAAACGATTCTTGATTTATTTGAATCACATCATTTTTTTTTTAAATTTGGTTTGAAGCGATAAGAAAAAAAGCCGGGGTAAAAATAAAATTTGTTAAATTTATTTTTTCTTATGCTTCAAATATTTTTCTTGGAAATTAATCTCTTTTCCTTGAAATGATCTCTTCAATAATAATTTTTCTATTTTTGGAAGCAAAATTATATTTTTTTATCTAAGACATATGGCAATTTCAATAGATGAATGTAAATGAAGTGTTTGCTGATTTAAGAAAATACATAAATTATATGTGAATTTACACCTCAAACTTTTCTTGATATGAAGCTAAGTCGACAAACGGTTACAAAAAAATAAAATACATTGAATACAATTTTTTGGAATTTAACATCTTTTACATGACAATTCGTATGTATACATATATATAAACTACCATCGGAAATTACAGATTGACCTGGAGTTTCAACTTTCGTCAAAGTGTTTTATTTTATAGAAAGATATTACAAAAGAAATTTTATTTTAGATTTAGATTTCAAAAGGTTTTTTCAGTATGTCTTCATAGTGATTTCTTAACCTAATCAAAATATTTTTAGAAATTCTCTTCTGGATTCTGTCTTGGGGTTGAACAGAATTCAAAAAAGTCATGCAATTTTAAAAATATGTAGCTTCTTCAAGAAGTTTTTAAAAATCGATGTATATCATATTTTAATAAATTTAGAAATTTTTATCAAAATATTGATAGTTTGGATTTTTTGAATTCTTCAAATGAATGTAGTACAATCATCATTTGAAATTTGATGATTTTTCATTACCATGTTTGAATCTAGAGCAGAATCTAGCAGAAAAATTCCAAAAACATCTTAATTAGTTAGAAAAATACTATGAAAACTTACCTTTGAAATGAGACTACAGACTTTTGACAATGTTAATTAATTTTAGAGTTATTAATATTATTAAGAAAGATCTAAATTTGATGTCTTTTAGATTCTCATCATATGAGAATTAAGGTTTTGGTTTTATGTGAAAAATAATTTTCGGAATTTTCGACAAATCTTTACGTTTTGAGATCCCCTGAGTCAGAAAAAACGGTTTTTACGAAAGTGTCTGTCTGTCTGTCTGTCCGTCTGCAGTAGTAATAGGTCATATACTCGATAACTCTGGATAGAAAAAAATTGTCGGATGGAATTGAGCTTATGCATACATTATCGCAGCTGAAAAAGTAAAGGCAAGTTCGTTAACCAGCTACATCCGACAAAAATTGTCAAAATAGGAGCATTTTTTGTGTTTTTGAAAAAAACTTTATGAAAAAATCAAAATTTTTAAGACTGGTTTCTGATAATTCTCGTAAATCTCTACTAATTATCCTGATAATATTTTGCAATTAAAATAAATTTAAGAAAGTTACAGTATATTAAAACTTGAAAAAAGTCAATATCCATTTTCCAGTTAAATTATACGAGATACGAATAAAAGTTATGATAAAAAATGGTTTACTACATAAAGATCTACAACAGTAATAACTGTAAAGTGACATGTTTGATGACATGTCTGCTATTATATTGACCCAAAATTCACAGAATTTTTGTTAATTTTTCATTTTTTTGGCATTGGGTCAGCCTCTTTTTATTTTCTTCTATTAATATTATCAATGCTATACTTACGATAAAAAACGCAAAAAAAGAGAGAAGGCAAACGTTTCGGCCACATATGGGGGCACTCTTCAGTGCCATAAATTAAAAGATTAATTCAAAATTTTCGTAAAAGATAAAAATGTAGAAGATAGTTAAAATAAAGATAATAATGAAACTCAAAAACTTATCTCATTGCTTGCAATTCAAAATGAAGAAGTCCATCAGTAAGCAACAACACGAATTGGAAAAATATGTAGAATTCACTATGTATATAGAAAACCGGATAAAATGAAAGAAAAACTTAGAAATTTGTTTGCGTTACTTCATCGGATTGTACTTACACACCGTATTATAATGTAATTTTAACTTATTGAAGCCCTCAATCTTTGAGGCTTTAATTTTAATGACATTTTCAAGAATAAGACTGAATCTTCATGTGTGCTTTCGTTTATTTGTAATTTATGTAAGTACTTATTTATTATATCAACACAACATAAAATAGTTCTCTTTGGAAAAAGAAATTTGATTGTAAATTGATTTGTTCAATTTTTAATGACATATATATTGCTTGAAAAATACCCGCAGTGAGGTTGAAACATAGCAGAATTTTTGACCAAATATAATGAAGGAGTTTTTTATAGAATGTTGTTTTATTGACCGCAAGACCGACGAAACCAAACCTGTATGATATAAAGATCTACAAGTTTGAACTGCAACATTTTTTCATAAGATGTATATTTTTCTTTTTAATTAAAAAAAATACCATTGAAAATCCGAAATTCAATTTTTTAACTAAAATATGTGAAATACGAAAAAAACGTAAGAATGGAAAATTGTTCGTTTCAATAATATATACAAATATTTTCAGATATAATTTCTAATAAAACGTATATTTTTCATTATAATTTTAAAAAATACGATTAAAATTCAAAAATTCCATTATTTGAACAAAATATGTGACATACGAAAAAAACGTAGAGATAGAAAATTATTTGCCTAAATGAGGTCTACAAATTCTCAGTAGGACATTTTTTGACAAGATATATATTTCATGTTTTGGTTTTAAAAAATACAATATTTAGAACAGGAATTATATCGACCCTCAATAACAATATTTGTAATGTTAGATAATTCGCTTTAGGGTCCATAAATGAAAAAAACAGTAGTTTCAATCAAACGTTTCGACTCTGATTGGAGTCCTCATCAGTGATCTTTATTTCTAGAATATGAAAAAACAACTAAAGGGTTTCCCAATAGGGGTGATATGATTTTGAATGTCCCTATCGGGCTCATTTGAACTGAAATTTTTGACGTCTGCTGTCAGTTGTCATCAGTAAGGTTTGCCATTTAATCATGAGTAGTTTCACGCTTCCACAACGTTTGGAAATTGTCCAATTATTTTATCAAAATTCGAGAAGTTTTGTCGGTGTTCAAAGAGCATATCGTGCAAAATATGGTCGTCATTCTGCTCCATCCGCGCTCTCAATTCGTCGAATAATCGATAAGTTGGAGAGTGAATTTACTCTATTGGATACTAAGCCTAAAAATCGTATGCGTACCGCACGTTCTACACAGAATATAGCCGCCGTACAGGCCAGTATCGAGGAAAACCGTGAATTGTCGGTGCCACGCCGATCTCAGGAATTGGGCCTGTCCAGGATGACTACCTGGCGTATTTTGCGATTGGATCTTGGCCTGCATCCTTATAAGATGATTCTGGCCCAAGAACTGAAGCCTAATGACCATCGTTTGCGTCGGGAGTTCGCGGATTGGGCTCTGGAATCAATTGAAAATGATCCCAATTTTCATCAAAAAATCATCTTTTCTGATGAGGCGCATTTTTGGCTCAAGTCTCGGGGGACATTTGGCCGATATATTGTTTAAATCATAAATGGCATAGAATATCCAATATAATAAAAAAGATTTCGATCAATTCCGAATGAATATTCAGTGTTTTTTTTCAATTTCAAAACATACCACCCTTATTGGGAAACCCTTTATTGAATATTGTGCATTTGAGTACAACTTTGGTATTGTCTGCAGTATAAAAATATGAGAAAACCTACATAAAATCAAACATAAACATTTTTTGGTGAAACACGAGAGAAATCTTAAGAATTGATATTGAAAAGTAACACATACATTTTAAAAAACATCTGAGATAAAAAACTA
Source organism: Diplolepis rosae (assembly GCA_030998225.1). Classification (NCBI taxonomy): domain Eukaryota; kingdom Metazoa; phylum Arthropoda; class Insecta; order Hymenoptera; family Diplolepididae; genus Diplolepis; species Diplolepis rosae. The sequence continues at coordinate 644,003 of JAPYXD010000169.1, forward strand.
GTCACGTTTATGTACAAATGTAGCTTAAATTGTAGATGCAGGTATAAAATGTGAGAAAAAATAACTCAAAAAATTACGAAAAACTTCGGTAAAACTTTGATGAATATGAAAAAAACCTTAAAAGACCTTAAAAATACGCAAACAACACTTCCATAAAGAATTCGATAAGATTTCAATAAAACCTCTAAAAAACTTCGATAAAATAAGCCTGAAATTTCTTTGGGATTGTGTGAAAAGTAAAAACATGAGAAAGTTGACATAAAATTATACATTTTTAAACAACTGAGATAAAAAAACTAGACACGTTAATGTATAAATGTAACTTAGAATGTGGATGTGAGTACATAAAATGTGAATAAATAACTCAAAAGGGCAAAAAAACTCGATCAGAAACGCCTATAAAAACTTCGATAAAAATTTCGATGAAAGGCTTCAAAAACTTCGATGAAAACATGGAAAAAATTGTTTGCATTAAAAATCGAATTCTTTAAGTGATATTATAATATAGGATCCAAATTCATCATCTCATCTGTTATGAATTTAAATTTTCTAACCTTAAATCATTGTAATCCCTCGGGTTCTGATAGGTTTAATCTTGATTTTAATTTAATCTTTTTCCTACGTCGCTGTTTTTGAAGACACATTTTCACAAACTTACTATAAGAGGATCGTTTAGTGACTGATTTCCGGGTGCATAGAAAAGACAGTTGTAGGCAAGAAAACCAGTAAGATGGAGGACAATTTTTTTTTAATATAAGTAGAACTGTGATTGTAAGGGAAAGTGGAAGGATAAACACCAGATGACCAGACTGTCCCGATAATAAAGGAAGGATAGTAAATTGTAACCGGAGTCGTAACGGTCCCACACATTTTTAAAGAAAATTGAAGAGGCCCATGTGTCCATTCATTGCAGAGTTTTGAGGATTTAATAATGAAATAAGTTTTGAATACCTTGTTAGGATTGAGATTTATTTATTTGAATATTTTGAGAAAAGCACCAATATTCAAAAAATATTTTGGAGAGAAAAAAAAAATATAAGGATATTTGTTGACTCCATAGGGAAGATAAAAGTTTGTGAATCAGGTTTTCAATTGTTTTTAAACCTGTTGTTTAAAAGTGAATGGTAAAAAACAGATAGATTGTCAGTGTCAGTTCTTTGATTTATTGTGTTGGGGTTGCTAGCTATATGGGTCATTTCTAAAATCATTCGCTTTCTATAATTGTCAGTTCGATCAACGATCTGTACATTATCGAAATCGAATGTGTGATCTTGATGCCATGCGTGTTTTGTCAGGGCAGTCCACTTGTCTGGGGGATTGTAGACATCTTTCTTATGTTCTAAAATTCTATTTTTCAAGGGGCGTTTTGTTGTACCTATGTAACAGGCTGTGCAATCGGTGCATGGAATGTTATAGACGACATTGGCGGTGTTAAGTTTAGGAATGGGGTCTTTGGTTGTTTTGAATATACGGGATAAATCATTGGCGTTGCGTGAAACAATTTTGATGTTGAAGGGGTTAAGAATGGCTGCTAGTTTTTCAGAAAGTCCTTGTACGTAGGGTAATGACACGTATTGTAGGGCTTGTGTGTTAGTGGTCAGGCCTTGATCTGCTAGGTGTTGTGTTGTTTGTGTGTATGTGAGGGTTGTCTTCTGTTGTTGGTGTATCTCTGATACCCTGCCTGATTTTTTTGATAGAAGATTCAATCTTTTTCTAATAATGGAATCGATCAAATCTGGGGGATAACTGTTAGTGATTAAGATTGATTTGATTTTTTTAATGTTTTCATTGTGAAAATCTTTGTGAGCTAGGGTAATGCCTCTGTCTACAAGATTATTTATGACGTTGATTTTATATTTGTAAGGGTGGTGTGAGTGGAAATTTAGGAAACGTCCAGACCAAGTGGGTTTGTGATACCAATTAGTTTTTATGCTGTTTTCATCTCTGATAATCATAATATCAAGGAAGCATATTTTCCCCTCAGACTCTTCTTCTATGGTGAATTGAATTTTGTGATTGTAGCTATTGAAGATACTTTGGATTGTGTTGATTTCGTTAGAGGGGACCGCTGCACAGTGGTCTGAAACGCCTCAAAACCTGGCCAAAAATGAAAAATCTTAATGAAAATTTTTCGACTTTGAAATACAACATTCTATTCAGGACGTATTTATGTACTGGACGCTGAAAAGGTAGAGCGTTATCATACCTACGCGACTTTTGAGAGCATCTCAAAGTCAGCTGTTTGCACTTTCTCGCGAAAATTTCCGAAACGTCGAAAAAAGCCTCCGTTGAAAGTGAATTTCCTTTTCACAGAGCAGCCTGATTGTTAACTTGCGACATGGAAACTGTTGTTGAAGGTATGTACGTTTACTTTTTTGTATGCTTCGTTTAATATGAATAAGTAATACGTTTAGTTGCCGATGTCGAAATACTCTCATGATGAATATTCACCTAACCTAAATAGTATGAAAAAACATGCTGGAAGTTTTTGATTGGTGAGCTTTGGTCAAAATCTCATGTGAATAACAAGGGTTAATGTCTGCCGATTGATATTATCCGAAAAATAGCTGCTCTTTTCTGCCCCATTCGTTTTTATGAATTTTTTTGTGAGCGCGTGCTTGTCAGCACGGGCGCGTGTTATGTTGCGCCAAGGCTCATACCACACTCATCAGGACCGTGCATGTACGCCAAATATCAAAGATGTTGACCTACACTGAGAAAAATATATCTGAATTTTTCCTATTTTTTGTAGGAATTCTACCTCAGGGGTTAGACAATAGGAAAATTTGCTATTTGAAATGAAGTATATACTATTGCGAAAGTGAAATAAGAGGATAAAAAATGAAAGTATTTACTTTTTTTTATAGGAAAATTGTTATTCAAATTTTGACGGAAACAGTCCCTTACTTAAAGAAAATATGTACAGTAAGTGAATCTAAAAAAGTCCGATAAATTATGGGACTTTCTATGGTCCGTCAAATTTCCGATAAATTATCGGAATCAAAACTTCAAGTTCAAGGCAGATTTTACTGGTTTTTTTCGGACTGATGGCATCAACTATACACGACTCCGAGCATTAGTGTGCGGCGTGCTCACGTGAACAGTGTACTTGTGTACGTGTGTACACAGACGTGCGTCATGCTCGAATGTAGTAATGTAATTTGGCGTACAAAGTGACTTAGCGTACATGTGTACGTGTACCTATTTGAAGAAATGAACTTCAAAAAATATTTATAAATTTTTGCTTTTTTTATAAAACGCTACTTTATATGAAAACACAAAACTTCATAAAATTAATCACTTTTTATGAAGTTAACTTAAAATTTTTCTTATAGAGTCCGGGCTTTTTATGAAATGCGATTTTTTATAAAAAAGACAAATCCTCATAAAAATACTGACTTTTCATAAGCTCAACTATACAAAATTTTAATAAAGTTTAGTCTTTTAATAAAAAAAGTTCTTTATAAAAATAGAAAACTTTATAAAACTTTCATAAGGTTTACTATATACAAAATTGGTACATTTATTCAGTTTTCATAAAATTACATTATTAATACTCATAATGTATACATTTTTTTATAATGTTCACTTTATAAAAAAACTATATGAAAATTTTACAAAGTTTAGAGTTTTTATAAAAAATCGTACCTTTATAAAAAGACAAAACTTTATATAAAAGTCAGTGATTTTATAAAGTTTTGTATTTTTATAAAAAAACGCATTTCATAAAGACAATTTTTATAAAAATTTTCATAAAGTTGACTTCATAAAAAGTCACTAATTTTATAAAATTTTTATTTCAAATAAGTGGCTTTATAAAGTTTTTAATTACTAAGGACCATCTGTATATCGCTATGTAGAATCTACATTTAGAAAAACAAATTTGTTTTTTTACGGTTGGGAAACGATTTCACCTACAACAGTAGGGTTTTTCAAAGTAAAACTCGTAAGAAAATGGGGCATCTCAGGCTGTGGGTCATGTAACTAATAATCGAAGTGCCGTTGGAATGGTTTCACAGGTCAGCGGTCTACGTTCTAGCCTACGGACCACGAGTGCACGAGTTCGAACCCAGCTTGGAGCAGAATTATTTTCAGATTTCTTCAGCTTTACTTACATAAATGTTCAAATTTCCTAATATAATTACTAACATTGTTTCATAATTGTGCATGATAATAAGAATCGGAATAAAATTTCTCCTTTCACACAGGTTGTCAATGATAAGTAGTAAAATGAAGGTAGAAACGTTGTAAAGAGAAGAGGGGAAGAAGGAGAAAAGGATCGATAAAAATGAAAATAAAAAGGAGGAAAAATTCTGACAAATTTATATGAACTTTTTAGTGTTCCAATCACGGGAAAAAGTCCGATAAAAAACAGTAAAAATTCCGGAATCAAAACAGTGATATTTTACTGTTTTGAAAAAGTATTAATTAGACATTTGAGTAGGAAATTATATGATGTTTTTTCGGAAAAAGCCCTCTATTTCATAGCACAATTTCCGGTGGTAAGTAAAGTCCGATAAAAAATAGGAAAATGTTCTATAAGGATTTTCTGGGGTTTGAGTGCCATAAATTATAGGAGAATTTCGTCTAAAAAAAAGAAGAAACTAAGATATATTTTTCTCAGTGTAGAATTGTCCGATACTGATCGCGATGATTAGAAATTCGCTCTTAGTGGGAACACGTTCTATACTTTTGTAACATATATATCCACTAACAAAACTAATAATGACTTGTTTTTTTAGAATTTTCCGATCCTGAAAACTCTTCAGTTATTTTTTTTTACAGTCAAAAATCACTTTCATTAAATTTGACCCTTAATGTTGTAACTACCATTTTTTTTTTCCAAAATCAGACTTCATATTCATAATAAGCGACCTCAAAAACCCGTTTACACTGAGATTCATGCAAATCTGATAATTACTTCCAAAAACTGTCCGCCATGTTGTATCCGCCATTTTGTTTTTTGAAATTTTCACTGTGAATTTGTAATTAAGCGACCTCAAAAACCAGTTTACACAGCGTTTTATGTGAATCTAATGATAACTTGAAAAAATGTCCGCCATTTTGTGACCGCCATTTTGTTTTCGGAAAATATGACTAAAAATTCGTGATCAGCGACCTCGAAAACCCCCGAGTAAATGTTTTCATCGAATAAAATGGAACCTTTATATTTTGGCCAGGTTTCGAGGCGTTTTAGACCACTGTGCGCTGGTATAATGTCGTCTACATATCTGTAATAAAAAGGAAGCCGAAAGGGGAGAGAGGGTATACATTTTGATTCCAGGTCATCCATGACAATATCAGCTGCTATGGGGGAGAGTGGTGAGCCCATGGGGAAGCCAGATTTTTGTTTAAAAGAGGTACCTCGGAAATTGAATGCAGAGTTGGCCGAACAAGTTCGAAGTCCCATTTCAAACTGGTACCAGGGCATTTTTATATGTGGTTGAATTTGGTTCCATCTGTCCTTGATGCCTTTGATTGCAATTCCAATTTGAATATTTGTGAAAAGTGAAACTGCGTCAAGTGAAATTATTTTGTGACCTGGAGGGATTGTGACATTTTTGATTTCTCTAAAGCCAATTATCTAACATTACAAATAAAAAATACAATATTGAAAATAAAAAATTCCATTTTTGAACCAAAATATGTGTGATACAAAATAAGCGCCGATAATACAAAAAATCGTTTTCTCTAAAAGAGTCTATGAATTCTCCTCCTTTTTTAAATATTTGGAAGAAAATAGATTTTTTGTAATCTTGTAAATTATCAGAAAGTTACAGAAAAGTATAGAGAAAATCGAGCGCGAAGCGCAAGTTTCATGATAAGAATGTTTTCTTTAAGGCTGATAGAACTTTAAGTGAATTGAATTTCTTTTTTCATTTGAAATCAAAAACAAATTTAGTAACTTTGAGGAAATGTAATTCACATCGATAATATTATAAAATTGACTTGAACTTAAGTATCAAATTACAAGTAATAAATTTAAATAATAATGAAACAGGACTTATATCGACCCTTAGTATTAATATTCAAATATTGTTGATGGTCTTAGTTGGCTTTAGGGTCCGAAGAATATAAGACCGAGTGCGACGATCGAATCGCGCGCCCTAGGTGCGCTCAAACTTGCAAGCGTAGCGCGCGATGAGAATGTGCCCACGAAGCGGGCAGATTTTTTGTAGTATATTTTTACAAAATTAATATTTTGCTCTTAACTTGCGCTTATTAGAAGCAAAACTGTGTTAACTTTTATTTTAGCATCATGAAAAATTGTATTTGAATTCGCATGCGAACTTGCACTTTGAGATTTATGCGGTGTGAAGTAAATTCGACAAATCATTACTATAAAGTAAAATACTTGAAAAAACATTTTCAAAATATTTAATATTTTTACACGAATGTACATACAGTCGACCGGCAATCGAAATACCCGGGCTCGAATCCCGGTGCATTCGAAAACGTCTTTTTTCCACAGAAAGATTTTCAAATTCTTTAAACTTAAGTATGTAACTATGAACGTATTAATATGTTTAATGTTTTTAAATTATTCAATGTTTTATTAAAACAATTAAAATAGTAAATTGTAATGACCCTTGATTTAATTTATAATAGACTTCTTCATTTATGGACCCTAAAGCCACTGCAATTTATTAAAACATTTTGAATTCAAAATAATTCTGAATGTTTGAGTATAAAAGGTCTAAATATTTGAAAAATACATAAATTATATCAAAATTAGCACACGAAATCCTACACTAACTTTAATTTGGTATGAAGTAAAATTGAAAATAAATCCTTTAAAATAAAACATTTTGAAAAAACTTTCAGAATACATAACGTATTATGAATGAAAATTTCAATATATAAGTATAAATGAAAGGTTTGATTATTCAAAAGTAAAATATATTATATCTAATATTTTATCGAACAGCTCACTTTAAGATTTCATTGGTATGGGGATAAACATTTTTAGAATTACACGACTTTTTTTAACATGTTCAACCCCAGCATATAGAATCCAGAAAAGACTTTCTAAAAACATTTTAATTAGGTTAACAAATCACTATGAAGACATAATAAAAAAAATCTTTTAAAATTTTAATTTTTTACATACTTATCAATTGCCTTCAAAGATATCTAAATTAAAATTTCTTTTGTAATATCTTTCTATAAAATAAATCACTTTAACGACAGTTGAAACTCTAGGTCAACCTGTAATTTCCGATGGTAATTTATATATATATATACAAATTGTCATGTAGAAGATGTAAATTCCAAAAAATGTTATAGTTACAAAGCTTCAAAATTTTGTAATTAAAATTTTAATATAAAACTTTAAGAATTTATTGACCTTGAATTCCATTGGAAAATATGTTGTTTATTGTTCAAATCTTCCTCCGATTTCAGAAGAACAGACAAATTAAAAATTACAAAACATTTCATCAAAAAAATTGAACTCGTTCATATGATCTTGTCATATTGTAACAAGATTTGAACAGTTCGGACAAAAATTTTTATGTAAAATTTAATATCGATAAATATTTACATGTTCATATGAAGATATTAATGAACACATATTTTAACTTCTTAATTTATCCACATCTGTTAGAAAATTTTTCCTTTCCATAGACCATTTCATTTTTTTAATGAAAAGTCTGTGCTTAGGCTACAAAAATGTGAGATGAAAATATTGCTAACGTAAAACTAAGAATGTAAATTTTAAACTTGAAATTTATGTTTATCTCTTCTTAATATAAAATATCTCTCTAACTAAAAAGTTTTTAAATGCACAAAATTGATAAGAAGTATGGAAATTTGAATAGGAAAATATATATTGATTCAAATTTGGAACATTTATTGGCATCAAATTTTACTGAAAGTTTATTTTTGAAGTGTTTAAATGCTTATAAAATTTTACACGATATTTCAGATTTTTATTTTAGGCAGATTTTTTCCAAAATATCGGAAAAAAAGTGTTGTCCCTTAAGGACGTTCTCTTGCCCGTAGATGTGCTTATCCTACTCTATCATAGGTAGTGGGATTACTGTTAAGCTTTCTAACCGAATGAGTTGAGCACCGTTTATGCGCAAAAGCAACAAAATGTGTCTTCTGCGTCCATTTGTGCGATTTGGCAACACCGCTTTCCTGTCTTTCTCATATCGAGTCGAAAGCATATGGTGTGAGAGAGGTTATATTATGAGTTTATTGACAGTTTGTAAATACTAATAAGATGTCTAATAAATTTCGCAACAAAAATGGATTTTTTATTTCACAAAAATCAGCTGCTCGTAAAAACAAAGCTCTGGAAGCAATGTCAAATGTAAGCGTACGCGCGCGCTGTTGATGCGGTGTTGCCAAGTCACCATATTTGCTTCAGCAAGCCGGCTAAGAATTTGTGCAACTGCGAGTTTCAACAACTTATATCTTTAAAAGTAGTGCCGGTACACGTACTTTTTATGATGGCATACGATTCCTTATAATCTCTAGTATAATATACTAGTTTTCCAAAAAAATCTAAAGAAAATTGTGCTTTTAATGTAAAGAAAGGTATCGCGAAACTGAATTACGCCTATCCAACACGTGTTAACGAGGTTCAACATTAGAGCTTAATTTCTCGATTTTAAGTACCGGTCTTGATGCTAATCTTTTTACCGCTTTGTAGATCATGGTAAAAAGTACTTATTTACGAAGTTTGAAAGAAATCTAAAGAAAAGTGATTTTCAAGAGAACGTCCTTAAATAACATATTTCGTAAATTTGAAATTGTCGTCTGCTTCGCGCCTCTTTTGCACGGTTTCGACAGAAATACACAATTCTCAATTCCGACTCGATAACCGAAAGCGTGAAATCTAAAAATAGCATTGCACGAAGGAAGCGAGGAGAATAAGGAGAAGTGGGACGTGTCGTTCTCGCGTGCAAGAGCGACGAGGAAGAAACAAGGGCAGCGCGCGCCGCTGCCCCTCCATAGAAATTCTGATGGTAAATCATTTCTGGATTTTCTAACTTTCATTATTTACCGACGCGCAAAGTACACCTTTTGCGCAACGCGTTCAGAGGGCGCGTTTATCAGCCCACTTTTGTGAAATTCTCTTATTCCATTACTTTAGCAATCTCCCAACTCATCTCTGACGACAGCAACGAATTCCACAATCGACGAATCAAGGCCCAGCTACGCAATCAACGTAAGGGAGGAACCCACAGCAGCGCTGGGTCGTAACAGGATGGCACCTTTACGGGATCAAGTTAGAATCGTGAAATACGTAGAGTTCTTAAATTCTCGAGAATTTAAGTTGGTGGAATATAACCGAGAATATTGCAGAATTTAAAGAATATAAGAGAATATAAAGAGAATTTGGAGAATTTATGTTTTAAATATCAATTGATGTGTACTTATCAATTTTGAAAACATGTTTGTTATTAAATAAGAGGCATGTGTACATGTGTTGTAAATGAAAAAGAACCTTGAAATTGTTTTACTCTCAAGATATTAAAACTTTTCACCGCTGAAATTTTAGGTTATATTCACTTTGAATTTAATACTAAAGATATTAAATTAACATTATCTCCATAATTATAAAAATTTCAATGAATTATATTAATTTCTTCAGTAAACTAAACGTCTTATTTGCATGAAATTCTTTAAACAAATTTTTTTAGAACAAAATAGAACATTATTATATTTTAATTATGTAAAACACATTACTTTAATGAGCTTGAGAATCTTAGTAACCATTTTCAGCCTTTTGTTTTCATTTTCCTCAATACTGTTCAACTTTTTAAGACCTAGCATATAAAATATAGAGTAATATAGCTTAAGCTACATTTAAAAAAAAATATTCAACATTTGACCTTCATAAACGCTTAAATCGTAGTATAAAAACTTTTGAGAATGCAACTTTAGTAAAAAAATATTGATATCACTTATACCTATTCTCTACCTATTCCTAAGTATGTACCCATCGTTGTCGAAAAATATGAGGCTAACATATTATCATTAAGGTAGTTGTCGTGCCAAGAAACAGGTCTCTGAAGAAAAAAGTTCTTTTATGATTGTGAGACTTAAAATGATATCATTAGTCGTTTCATATGAAACAGAAAATATGATTTTTTATAGAGAAAATTTAAAAATCACGAAAAATAATACTTTTAACATTATTTGTTGTAATAGAATCTTTCCTTACTAAACCATCTTATCAATTTTTTGAAAATAATTGAATTTTCATAAATCATGGCCTAATTTACCAGGGAAAATATTCTCTATAACCCTACTGTTTCCCAGTTTGAAAATAAGTGGAAAATCTTCAAATATAGCTATTTTGAAAAAAAATTCTTTTTGAAAAATTGCTTCAACGCTTTTAATAACAGAAAAATGTACTTTTAAAATTGGAAACAGTAGAATTATAGAGAATCTTTTCCCCAAAAGAATAAGCCATGATTCATCCCTTGTAGATAAAAATAATGGGACCCGATTGGGACCGATTGATCCGATTGACCCCATTTCAAAAACATCATTGAAACCGATTTATTACTCGGATTCAATCAGGCAAGATCATTTTGAATCCGATTAATAAATCGGTTTAAATGATGTTTTTGAAATGGGGTCAATCGGATCAATCGGTCCCAATCGGGTCCAATTATTTTTTTTCTACAAGGGATGGAAATCCAATAATTTTTTTCTTGCACAGTGCACTAGGTTAAAGTTCGAATAAAAAAATTGGAAAAATTCTAATATTGCTTTTGCTAAGAAAAACATTTTTATAAGGTATATAAAACATATAATCATGAATTTTCTATAGTACTCCCTTCAAACATATATTTATATGATTTTTATTATGATTTCCCTGCAGATGGAATTTTTTCGAAGTTTCCCTTCGTTTTTGTTACAATTCTAACTCTTTACACAATGCAAGAAAAAAAATTATACATTTATAATGACAATTTACTGCGATTTGGAAGAATCTTAGCTTTAAAATAAGCCCAAGAACATTAATAAATGTTGATTATTTTGAAAGTTATTTAAAATTTAAGAAAACATTGAAATCTAGACTTTTTTTGCAATACCTTCTTTAAAATTTAACAAAACAACTTCATTCTGGACTCATTTTATAGAGAATTTTGATGGCATTCAATTCATAATGAGAGCAAATTTCATCACTTACAAAATTAAAATTAAGATAATTTGAGTAATCATCGAAAAACACGTGGTCCCCCAATTTTGAACGGTAGTGTATTCTAATTAAATAAACTAATGTTTCCATTGCATTTGGTATCATTCAGATTTGCGGCGGCCAGCGACAGCGTCTTATTTAATTTTATATTTTGACTATATTTTGATTTCACGATCCGATCCGCGGTTTTCATAGGACATAAAGGTAAGTTTAAAACAATATAAATATCATGTTTTAGAAAGTGTGGAGATGTGCACTCTCATTTAAAACCCATGTGCATCCAATGCGAGTGCAGATTACTGTTCACTTTGGTTATTTATAGACCATTCGTGACGGTGACACTGCAAGGTCCTGACGAAACAGCATTGTCCCGAATTTCTGTAATTGTTTTTCACTTCAAAAGAGATAGAAGGGGATACTGTGTTTTCAGGACTTTGTGTATTCAGGACAATGCTGTTCTGGGACTTTACAGTGTTACCATTCGTGACATATATGAGCTTATGTATGGTCTTCACAGCAAGTAAAAGTTACTTAAGAAATTGTAAGTTTATGTTAAGTTCAAGTTCATAATTACATTATTAATAACTTAATAATTATTGTATTGTACTTTTATATTAATAATACACTTTAACTGCGAAAATCTAATGAAACATATCTATTTCAGCGTACTTTGAAACCAAAAACGGATGCGAAGAATGTAAGAATCTCCTTCCATCCAATTCCAATGCAAATTATGACTCAAGAGGTTGAACTGAGTTGCAGATTTAATATACAAGTATATGTATATTTGTGGCCCGCTAGCAGAATCAGAATGAGTTGCTCCCTGTCTTCTGAAAAACGAAGTTTCCAATTTTAATTTTCGAAACTTGTAAATTTCATTGTGCATGTTTCTTTTAGCCCTTATGAAAAAGAAGTACTAGTAAGTTTTAGATCTAATACTTTTTTCGCGAATAAGTATTAGAAATCATATACTTTTTCGCAAAAATAGAATTGGATCTAATACTTACCAATACTTCTTTTTCATAAGGGAGGCAAATATTTGAATCACTTACCATATTAAAATGCTGACCAGAAAGTCGTTTTTTCAGAATCGAAAATTTCAATCCTTTTTTTTTACTTCTTATGAAAAAATTTGAAAAACTTATTACATAATGTGTTCTGCTGAGAACTCTAAAAAAAGAAATACTTCACTATTCTTATTAACAAAATAGATTTGTAATGTATTATGCATAATGTATATTCGTTATACATCATACTCAATCTGACTCGGCGGAGCGGGCCAGAAACCCTTGCATTAAGCCCTTCAATTATAAAAAGATTACCTTCTATTTTATTACATTTTTGTTATTTCAAATATAAATAAAAAATTTTCCTTTTATATGAACTATTCTTTTATTTCAAGATTTAAGGGAAACAGAGAATTTGAATTGTGCGATTTGAGTTATCCGGGTATGCTGGAGCGCATGCGCAAAACCGTTTTCACATTTGGAGCTGGAATTTTACAGAGCGAGTGTACAATTACATTGCCTCTAACTCGCTTCGCGGTAATTTTACCATTCCAATGCAATTTTACACTACATCCGTAAATTTCCAGCGATTATCACTGGTATTTTTATTACCCATGATTCTCGTGGTAAAATTCCTTGACACTTTTTACAGTGTATATTGACAAAACTTCAAAAATACTTTCGTCCCTCATACTCAAAGAAAGGTTTCTCTATCGTTGCTCCAAATGTTTTCCAGATGCAGTGTTGATTTGTAGTTGCCTGATAACAAGTGAGGAATCTTACATCTGCCCCACACTCGGCTAGTTTCGAAAGACAGCGTTTTACAAGATGTGCAATCACATCGCTGGTCACACTCTTGTCAATTAAAAAATATGACATCGGCTGAGAAAAAGGCTTTTTTGCATTTAAACTGTCCACAGAAAACACCAAAACGTTTGTTGCTGGGACGTTTTTTCGGCCCAATGGGCCCAAATCAACTAAGCCTTCAATAAGGTCGCAGTATTTGGAATATTCTTCACATTTTTTAATGCTGAAGTCGTCCCACTTTAAGCCACATATCCTTTCATCTGACGGCAATTGATCCAAATTTTCCTTGAATTTTTCATAAATGATTTCACTGAATCCTGGATTTATATCATACTCAGCAATCCACCTTCGTACCGATGACTCAGAAGGAAGCCTGAATCCAGCTTTTCTCATATGTCTGTACGCTGATGCAGAATAAAAGTTTAATCTGTTTGCGAAATCTCTTTCGTCTTTATTATAACGTGCGTTGTTCTGGTGACGAAGTTGCATCGTTACAATTGCACGAGATACAGGATTAAGGCAATGATGCACATTCATAAACTCAGAAATACTGACTTTTCTTCGTTTTATTGCGGCCATGTCTCGTTTGTATTTTTCCTTTACAGCCTTCAATTGTTGCTGCAGGCTCTGAATTTTCCTCGCCATTTCCCTTCTAACTGACTCGTCATCCTTTCTCAGTTTTTTAAACTTGTTAGTCAAACCCTTTTTAATGTTTTCTACTCTCTCTTCAGCGGAGAGAGTACCTGTTCCCTGAATGTCAGAGCTTGAAGTACTGGGTAATGGAGGTTCGATTTTTGACCATTCCATTTGATCATTTTCTTCATCCAGGGTGATAAACTTATCCTTCTTGGCAGCTCCTGGATAAGTTTTTACCACTTTCGCTCTATTCACAGGTATTTCATTTTCACTATCAGATATTTCTGAAATAATTCTTGACGCATCTTTACCAGTTCCGGTCTCTCTATTCGCTGTTTCATCTTCTTCTTTGTCGGTTTCCCCTTTCTCCTCTTCTATTATTTCCTGTATTTCTTCTTGTATCCTCTTCTCTATTTTCTGTTTTATTCTCTTCTTTGCTTCCTCTTGCATTCTCTTCTCGGTTTCGTCTTCTTCTGCTGAAGCATTCCAATATGGAATCGGGTTCTGATTCGATTTCAGCCTATTTTTCGTGTTATTCCAAAACGATTCAGGGAAAAAGTGATCTCCACAAAGTCCTGCTTTTCGAAGCGTTGACGCGCTCATCTTCTTTAAATAAGCTTCGTTTCCTGAAAAAATAATTAAAAATTAGAGCATTACCAGACCCTAGGGACATTTTTTGAGAATACAAAAAGAAAGGACGAGTTCGTCAAGCAGCCACATCCGACTTTAATTGTGCAAATATAAGCATTTTTGTGTTTTTTAATTTTTTTTTTTTAATCAAAACTTGCAAAAATGGTTACTGATAATAATGATAGATCTCTATTAATTATCCTAATAAATGTAACTCAAGGTTTCATGCTTTCAAACGTTTCGACTCAGATTGAAGTCCTCATCAGTGAGAATTTATTTCTATAAAAAATACAAAGGAAGAAACTTAAAAAAAATTTTTCGTGTGACTGATGAACATTGTGGTAGGAAATGATATAAAAGAATTGCGAAAGTTACACTATAAAATTGGTCTAAATACCTAAATTTGCAGAAAAATTGAAACTGTACAAACCAATAAACATTGTGGTAAAACAATATAGATGAATTATACATATGACACTATAAAACTGATCTAAATAGCTATAATTTGCAAAAAAAGTGAAAACTGTGCAAGAATAAATTTTTTCTATGAAGATACGAAGAGAAAATAAAAAAAATTTTTACGTTTCACCGATGAACATTGTGGTAAAAAATGATGAAAAAGAGTTGTGAGTGTAAAACTTTAAAATCGGTCTAAATAACTAAGGTTGTAAACAAATGTCCAAAAAAATTTTTTTCTATAAAAATACAGAGAGAAAACCATAAAAAGTTTGCACGTATCACCGATGAACATTGTGGTAAAAGTGGTGTAAAAAATTTGTAAGTATAAAACTTTCAAATAGATCTAAAATAACTAAATTTGTAAACACATGTACAATAAAAATTTTAAATAAAAATACAAAGAGAAAAACATAAAAAGTTTGCACGTGTGACCGAGAAAAAAATTATGGTAAATGTGATATAAAAGAATTGCGGGTGTGACACTATAATGTTGGTGTAAATAGCTAAATTTTCAAAAAAGTGAAACTAAACGAACGAAATATTTCTATAGAATATTAGGGGGAGAACATTAAAGAATTGCACGCGTGACGGATAAACATATTTTTAAAAAACGATATAAATGAATTGTACATATGGACTGTAAACTAAAAAATATAAAACGAAGACGGAACTTAAATTTTATCGGTCGGGGGTCTGAATTTTCACGTCTCAAAAATAGGGATGTGTGGAAATGATTTGAGTATTTGTAAACTTACTAACCTTTATCCCAGGCGGAAAAATCGGTGTACTGCCAATCCTTACAACCGGCGCGGTACCGTTCCGGTTGTAACCCGTGAGTAATGCCAGTGCTGCCGATCAGCACTGGCTAAACACCGGCGCAGTACTGCTTTTCAGTGCTGGCAAAGAACCAACATTTGTGTATTGCCAAGCATCGGTGCAGCACTGAATCAGCACCGTCGCAGTACCAACATTCAGTGTTGGCAAACAACCAACTTTTAAGTAATGCCAAGCGTCGGTGCAGCACCGGCGTAGTACCGCTTTTCAGTATTGACGATCAACAAATATCGCGTAATGTCAAGTATCGGCGCAGCACTGGATCAGCACCGGCGCAGTGCCACCGTCCAGTGTTAGCAAACAACCAACTTTTGAGTAATACCAAGCCTTTCTATCGCCTTTCATTGCCGACAAACATATTAGTAATGCTATGAGCAGTACTCTAAAAAAAATCAATTACATTCTACACATTCGTTTGTGTGCCCGCATTGGTGTGATGGTAAGTAAAATTTCGCTGATCGAAAAACATTTTTATTGAAGTAAACCAAAGTAATTTTCTTGATTCCAAAGTTTCATCATATTTTTGAAATTGAAAAAACTCAAAATTTTCAGATTTTGAACATACGTTGATTTTACTCTTGAAAACAAAAATTAAAGGAAGCATAACCTGTATAAAGTATCACTAATATACAATAATAAAAGTTAATAATTCTAAAATGTATATAAATCTTTTTATTATGTAATGTTTTTTATTTCAAAAATTTGATCGCTTTCTTTCAAAAATATTTTATTTTATAGAAAATCGATTTAATAATTAAAAATCTTAAAAATTTTAATCAGAATCATAAATTGGCATAAAATTTAAAAATTCCCGATTACACGGGGCCTATACACTTCTTACACGGCCCTGCAGTATAGTTGGAGGTTATAAGCGCTATTTTCATTCTTGCATTCCAAGCGTGCGCAGCCGAGAGGCTTAGTCGTTAGGTTA
Source organism: Diplolepis rosae (assembly GCA_030998225.1). NCBI lineage: Eukaryota > Metazoa > Arthropoda > Insecta > Hymenoptera > Diplolepididae > Diplolepis > Diplolepis rosae. The sequence continues at coordinate 660,471 of JAPYXD010000169.1, forward strand.
ATAACTGTAAGTAGAGAGGGTTCGAACCCGCAGCGTTGAGAATAATTTTTAATACTACCTATACGAGCGTTTGTGTAGTGTAAAGGGGAATGTGTGTTTGTAGGTAAGTTTGTATATAAAAATAGTAAGTTAGAGTCCGCTTGAAAGTAAATAAAGTTTTAAAATGTACTAAGAATATTCATCGATTCAATTACTGCTCTTATTTGATTTACCTATGTTCCTTCAGTTCACTTAAATTCAAAAATGACACTGGGGCCTTTACGAACTACGGAAAGTAAGTTAAAAAGTAGTCAAACCTACTGAAATTTTTTTTCTGTGTACGTGTAACGAAAAAGTATTGTCAATTTACTGAGAAAAAATTTTCTAGCTTGAAAACAGATTTTTTACTGTGAAAACGGTAAACTTAACCTTCCAAGCGAATATCCCTCTGTTGCCGTTAAAAACGGTAAATATTAGAGTCTTAACTCGAACTTTCCCTGTACTTTTTATGTAAGTACATTACAGATTTTCGGTACATTTTCCAGTACCGCCCTAGTACTAAAATACAACTCCCAGCCGAGTGACATTTTGTACTAGTGCCAGCACCGCACCAGCACTGAAGGCCAGCGCTAGCGCAGTACCGCTGGTCAGCACTATGCCGTTGTTAACTATCGGAGTTCCGCCAGCACCACGCCAGCACTGAAGGTCAGCGCTAACGCAGCACTGCTGGTCAGCACTACGCCGGTGTTACCTTTCGAAGCTTTGCCAGCACCGCGACAGACTTCATGAGGATCTACTGCCAGCACTATGCCAGCGCCTGGGATGTGGCTTGAAAGTGCATTTGTGGTATTTTGGGCTGAAAAATGGTGGAAATTAGGTGCAAAATTTCTGTCCTTTCCCTTTCTTTTCTTGCATGGCACCAAGATCATACATTCAACTTTAACAATATAAAAATAGTCGATAGATCTGACCACTACAAAGGACTGAATGGTTTCATGCCTGAAAAATATACAAATTGAAATTTTTAAACTCAAACTATATCAAATTAACCCCTTTAAACATTACATTCAAAAGGTGTTCCTACTGAAAATTTGAGAAATCCTCAATCAAAAAATAAATTCACTGTCATTTACTGGCTTATCTCGTTGTCAAAAAATTTACGGTCATCTTCCTGTTTACCTAGAGTATTGCGAAATAAATCTCGTGCTCGATGTTCACAAATAAAAACAAGGAAAACTCGTGATTTGAAGGAAAAAATCAGTATAAGCCTGTTTTTATTTCCCTGTAATATATGTATATATTCATATCATTTCGTATTTTTTCGAATCCTACTTTTGCATTCTATTTTTTTAAATTATTTATTTTATAAATAATTTTAAAAAATATGTGAATACAAATTCATAAATCTCGATAGAATTATCGGATTGAATTAAATTTTGGCATATTTTATCGGAGCCCACAAAGTTAGGACAGGTTCGTTAATCAGCCCTATCCGACCAAAATTCTAAAAATAAGGGGATTTTTTGTGTTCCTGAAATTTTTTTGAAATAATCTAAAATTGCAATATTGATTATTGATATTGCTCATAGATCTCTACTAATTATTCTGATAATTTTTTTCAATCAAACCAAAGAATATCTCATTACAAAAAGATCTACAAATTCGAATTACAACATTTTTCTGTAAATGTGTATTTTTCTTTTTAATTGAAAAAATAATACTGAAAATTGAAAATCAAAGTTTTTAACCAGAATATGCGAAATACGAAAAACGTAAGAAATTGGAATTTTTCGCTTTGGCAGGGTCTACAAATTTTGTCCGACAAAGTTTGCAGGTTACCCGATTAATTTTCTTCTTAAATCAGTATAACCTTGACATTTACACGAAGAAACTTTTTATATCAATTTTTACTACAGTATTTTCCAATTCAGGGAAAAACGTATCACTTTGAGAATTTTTGTCGGTAAAATACTAAACTTTAGAAGAATGATATGAAACTTTAATATGAACTAACAGTAAAATTTGCTATGAACTATGCTGAAGTTCCATATCATTTTTATAAAGTTTAGTATTTTTACTGGCAAAAATTCTCAAAGTAATACGTTTTTCCCCAAATTGAAAAATACTATAGTAAAAATTGAAGAGTGGACATTCAAAAGGGCGTAACCCACATTTCTGAAATTTTACACGGCAGCACAGAAACGTTCCCATTTCGACACCTCGAGATACAGATTTTTGATTTCCAAATCGAAAATAAAAATATTTCCGATTGGAAAAAAAAAATCGTTTGCGCTATTGTATTGGCATTAACCTTAAGAATTTGTTTCGCCAAAAAAACGATTTTTGAAAAATTGTGGTTTACGCCCTTTGAATGTCCACTCTTCAATTAATATAAAATGTTTCTATGCGTATCAAACAATATTGACGATTTTTGTAAAAAAATATTCAGAAAAGATCGAAATTCACGATGATTATACTAATGACTTTCTCGACGATTTGATAATTTTATTTATAAAAGTGAAAAAGATATTTAAAATAATATTTCTCGAAATGCATTGTTTGTTTCGGCGTGATTTTTTTCCATGGAAGTAAAATGTTCAAACTAGAATATGGCAAAAATTGTAATAGCAAAGATTTTTCGGAATGAGATATGGTAGAAATCGTTTTTCCCATTTCAACTGATATTAGTGTCAACTTTTGAATTAATTAACTTCAAAAATTAAGATTAATTTAAGAATTAACTTCAAAAGAGTTATGGCTGATATTAGTGTTAGCTTTAAAAAATATGTATGTAAAGTTAAATTGATTGACGAACTTTCAAATAGAAAAACGGATGAAAAAAATTAATTCCAGTGTGTAAAAATTTTATCCCAGAAAAAATAAGTTAATTTTGGAACAGTTGAAACGGGAAAATCGTTTTTTCTCAAAAAATCATATCTCATTTAAAAAAACATCTTCGTCATTACAAATTTCGTCAGATTAGAATTTGAACATTTTATTTCCATGGAAAAAATACTAACGCCAAAACAAAAATTCCCTTAACTCGCCAAATAACAAAATATAATTGTCTAATTGAATCGTTTTGGGAACATCATACTTCAATTTCGAGTTAAAATGAAATATCAACCTATAAAGCTTGATCAAAATGAAATGGAATCAGTCATATGTGAGTTCAAATTATTTGTCTACATGCAGCTCTAAAATTCTATTGGGACATTCATTGATATGATGTATTTATTAAGTTTTGATTAAAAAAAAATACTATTGAAAATAAAAAATTCAATTTTGTAACCAAAATATGTGAGATACGAAAAAAGCCTCACAATCCAAAATCGTTTGCTTGATTAAGTACTACGAATTCTTAAAATTTTAATTAAATGGCACTTATCTGAATTTCTTATCCATATTTCTAATCTCGCGTCACCCTGAGCAGGAGAATGAAATAACTTTGCCCCTTCCGACCGTTTGTTTGAACAACCGAAGAATTGGCAGCAATCGACAATCTTCGATGACATTTTAGAAACCTGAAAATCAAAAAAACACACAACCCCAACCACACAAAACACACACACGCCCAAACACAGACCACGCACTCCTACACAATTTCTTTTGCACCCTTTACTTTTTAAACCGCACTCCGCTTCTTAGTTTTTCCTCTGCACGTGCAGGGATTAAGCAGATTTAATAGTTTCTACACCTATTTCACTCTCGAGTAGCAAGTTCACTTTAAAAATCACTCACAGCCGATTTCGGATAGAGCTGAAAATACTTTGCGATTATTTCTTGCCAGAAAATTGCTCGGATTCAAATTCGGTAGAAAACCGTTTAAAAACCGTGCTTTCTTGACAAGGCTATAAATCAAAGTGACTCGATTATTGTTTTGTTTTAGAAGTTCACTACATATTTACGCTTGCAATTTCGGTGGCGTAAACAGAAGGTCACGGAAGGACATTCCTCACACCTCTCTTTGTTATTTTCGTCAGATTTGTTGAACTGGTGTATAGAGTTGGCAATAATACGAAAATAAAAAAAAATCTTCAAAACAGAAGATATCTATTACGATGCACTTTTTAAATAATAAATGCTATTAAGTTTTAACATGAATTATATTATCTTATTTTATAAACTTAAATCTAGCTACCAAACCCGACAAATGAGGATATTTAGCAGACAAAAAATTGCTTTTATGAAAAAAGTCTTGAATGTTTAAAAGTAGGCACAAATTTTTAACATGTCTATCATCAATAAGATGGTTTTATTTTCTTGGTTTTATGTGAAAAAAAACCTTTTAATTTTTTCTGTATTGCTTTGTAGATTTTAAACAAATTTCAATTAATTTCGTGAATTTGAAATAACAACAATATTTTTCATTGACGAAAAAAATCACGAAAAATAAGAATCTAGAATTTCAAAATATCCCGAATTGAAATCAATCCAATTATATAATTTCTGAGTAATTGAATTAAAGCAAATTCTAAAATTCAGATGAGGACCTGTAATCGGACCAAATTTTTTTTGGAAATTTCTTCTATTCTATAAAGTGAAAAATAAATTATTGTCAGGCAAAATCCATCAAAACATTTTTTACATACATTTTGTACGGGGTTCTTTGAATTTGTCAAAATTCGAAAAAAAAGAAGAATTATAAATGGACAATGAATCATTGAATACCCTCAAATTCTCACATTGCCGAAATTTAATATTGACGAAAATTAATATTTCCTATATCTATACATAATAAGTACATTTATTAGGAAAATATTCTTTGTAAAAAGGGAAAGTTTTGACTCCACTGGATATTGAGCCCAGGACCTCTATAGATATAAAGAAGTTACTTATAAATATAAAAAATATTCATTTTAAACAAATATTATAATAATAAAATTATTAAAATAAAAAATAGATATAGTGATAAATATAGATATATATTATGTATAGATATTAAAAATATTTTTTTTGTCAGTTTTATAATTCGGGAATGTAAGAATGTGAGGGAATTCAATGATTGATTGTCAATTCGTAATGAAGAAAAATAAATATTTTGTATCTTTATACTCTCTAAATCTGAATCAGTCAAATTTTCACTGATTGAATCAGTGATTTGCCTTTTCACTGATTCATCAGTGAAATAATATTTTTCACTGTTAAATCAGTTAATTTTCACTGATTCATCAGCGGAAAAAATATTTTGCACTGTCAAATAAGTCAATTTTCATTGAAATAATCAGTGAAATTTGACTGATTTACAGTAACGTCTTTTTAGCCATTTGAATCAGTCAAATTTCACTGATAATCAGTAGATTTTGACTGATTCAAATTTAGAGAGTACATAAAAAAATTTTATTCTGAATTATGCATTAAAATGTTATGTCACGGATTTTCTTAGATTCGTGATTTTTATTTTCGTCATTTAGAAATCGTGTCGTTACTTTTAAATTCAATGAAATCCATAACTCCTTGATTTTAGTTTACTGCAATTTTTTGCCATTATTCATACATTGAGCATTTTTCCCCCGTTAATTTGAGTGTATTAAATTTATTTGTTCGTTATTTTTTATTATTATGTACCTTAAAAAATTAAGAGTAAAAAAAGCTGCTTATACCATACAATATGGAAGGATGATTAAAAAAACAAAAATTTTATAACAAGCTAAATTTATTTATTTATTTCATATTGAAAACAAAATACAATTATGCTGCTTGGTCTTATATGTAAATCTTAGTACAAATATAAACATATAAATTATATATAATTTATATATATATATATATATATATATATATATATTTTTGTCATTTCTTAATTCTGCAATGTCGATAGAATAATACAAATAATTATTAATTATTAATTATTTAATATTCTGATAATAAATAATTTTGCATATTGCAGTTTGTACTCGTGATCTGGCGTGATAATTCTTTCAATAGCAACTCCGGTGGTAACTCATTTCTAATTTCTCTCATTTCCATCATTTACCGACGCGCAACGTCTGAAAACTTGAATTCACAAAGTAACTCACAGTTCCACTCGCCTGATGGCGCGTTTATCAGCCCAATTTTTACTCAATCTCTTTCCACAGGTTGAGCAATCTCCCCCCTCATCTCTGACGCTATCGGTTGTCGAGATAAAATCAGAAATTGTATTTTTCTCAACTTCATGCAAAGGAGGCGCGAAATAGACGCAGAATTCAAAATTACGGAATTTAACATTAAGAAAATTACACTTTTTTTCTATATACTTTGAAAAATATTGATCTGAAATAAGTATCTAAAAAACTTTGTGAAATTTTAAGATAATTTAAATACTTGAAAAATAATTTTTTAATGAAATTTAAAGTCAATAAATGCTTAAAGATTCGAAACAAAATATCGATTTTAGCATTTTTTTTAAAAATTATGTAGAGAATATTTTATAATAAGATGTCATTCAAGATGAGATACAAGTTTAAAAAATGAAGGGTTTGAACATTTTTATAATAGGTAACACCTTTTGTATGAAAATTTCGATAAATAAATGTAAATGAAGTCCCTATTAGCAAAGATATTATAAACCTAGATGCGGCGAGTGGCCTCGGAGTGGCAGAACGATATATATAGAACATCACTCTTTCTTGGGTATCGAGGTGCTGCCCTCTTCACAACTTTCAGCCGTTTCCATGGCGACGCGTGTTTCTCGCAGTGTCTTCTGAATTCGAAAACGCGGAGAAGCTCGAAAATTTTCGGGAGACTTCGGCTCTCTCCTTATTTTGTCTATATATAGCATATACGAAATAAAGTAAAAGCAAGCGTTCCCTAACTTTCTGAGTTTCTGCGATTTCTTCGATTCGATGTCTCATGCATCTCGTCGTCTGCTCGCCCGGCGACTTCTGTTTACAAAATTTGACAGCTGACAAATTTTGTAAAAAGTCTTAAATAATGTTGATGACATGACATAAATTTTATGAATTTCAGGAAATGTTAAATAATTCTTTCGAGTGTGTGATCTGCAAGGACTATTTATACGATACTATTTGTTTGTAGAATTTAAATGCAGAATTTGAGGTTAGGTTCATAACCTGTTGTATTCAAGTAGTTTTATTTTTTAACTTTCTTTGATTTCACTCAATTGATTTTGAATATTATAAATTCAGAACGTTAATTAATTGCATTTTTATGTAAATTTTAAAAATAATAATCATTTTTAATTAATAAATTCTGTCATAATTACCTTTCTTGTAATTCTATTTTATGAGAATATAAAAACACTCCTTTAAAGATAAAATGTGGAAACCTAGCTTCAAGTTTGCTTACGTAGGAAAAACTTTGCAGCCGACCCGAAATTTATGAAATAACTAAATAAATAATTATTTACAGGAAATAACTACACTCGAGATTCCCTGTAACGAAAAGCTCGAGCATCGGAAACCTCTCTGTAATGAACGCGAGAGGGATCCCCTCCATATCCTACTTGTTGCTAAGCGCTGTTATGCGCATTATATAATGCGCGCAGTCTGTCTGTCAGTGAGGCTATGTGAATAATATATTTACATAGTTAAAACGGTATAAAAAAGATTTCTGTGAGTAGTAAAGATGGAATTAACTTATTTGACGGTATGTACTCAAAATACTAAAAATATAATAATATAATAATAAAAATATTTATGCTTATATCAGGTGTATTTTTTAATATTTTCAGAAAACACAATTTAATTGTTATTCAAACTTTTAATGTAATAAACAGTACTATAAATGTTAAAATGTTGCTGTTGGTTTTCATTTATAAAAAATGCGTTTACTACACACGTAGTATTGATCACAATAATAAACTGCGCAGAATTGTACATACTGATTAATTGTAATTATATAAATTTTTTATACATATTGTTTAAAAAGGAACAATTTTAGTTATCTACAGTAATGTGTGAAATATCAAAATTTCAAAAAAAATTATGCAATTTTAATGTTCGAATACCGACTTTACTTCAAAATATTGAAAACTCCAGATTGGAAAAATTAAATATAAACTTTTTTATTTCAAATACTGTAAAATTACACTATCAAGTAATTTTTCAATAATTGACAAATAATTTTCTCATTAATTTGTGATAAAAGCCATCAAACTCATTGATTACTTTTTCAAATTCGAGCGCGCTTCATTCCGTAGTAGTGGGGGAAGAGGGGTCGATCGTCTGCTCGTTATAGGGAGGCGTGACGCGCTTGTTACAGAGAGGTTTCGTTACAGGGAATTTCGTTATAGGGAATCTCGAGTGTATTTAATATTCATTCTTACCAATACCTTATGGTAATAAAGTACATCTATGAAGGGAAAAATTGTTACTGTCAATATTTTTGGTCGAAATGAGAAATTGAAATTTCGAGTTTAGAATTTAAATCCAATACTCTTACAGTCTTGCAAATGAAAATTAAATTACAGTTATTGAAATTTTACAAAAGTACAATGTAAATCAGATGAATTAATGATACAATGATCTAAAAATGAAAGAGTTTTTGTGCCCTGTTTTGAGGATATTGTTAGAATTTCCTTTTCTCATAATTTTACTGGGAATTCTTATATAAATCAGAAACACCTTCGGTAAGTATACGCTTTATTTCACTCTCTAAATCAAAATAAGTGCACTCAGAAAAAAGATTTGATTGAATCAAAGAAAATTATTTGCTTGAAAGACTTTCTTTGATTTAAAGAAATGATTTGTTTAAATGAAATAAAATTTTTTTAATTAAAAAATAATGTCTTTAAACGAAATAAATACTTGTTTGGATCAAATTAATTTTTCTTCAAAACAAAGAAATTAATTCAATGATATATGGTCAAAGATATAAATTGTTTGATTGAAGGCAGAAATTTATTTGAGTCGAACAAACATTTATTTGGTCCAAAGATATTTTGTTTGAATCAAAAAAATTTTGTTTCATTAAGGTAGTTTTTATCCACGAAAAGTAAACCTCAGGTAAAAATAGATAATTTTGCTTTCAAGAATAACAATATTATTATTGAAGGGCTATTTTGGAAGAGAAAAGATTAATTTCCATGAAAAGAATTTGAAATACAGAAAAATAATTTTATTAATTAATTTTATTTTTGCCCCAACTTTTTTTCTTATCGCTTCTTACCAAATTTCAAAAAATTATGCGATTCTAATAAATCATGAATCACTTTTTCAGAGAAAATATTTCCCACAACTTAACCATTTCCAATTTTCGAAAATTAATAAATTATTATCAAATTCAGCAATTTGTTTATAAAAATTTCGTTTTGGAAAATGTTTTTTTATTGGTTTCAGCCATTAAAGAATTTATTTTTAAAAATCAGAAACGGTGAAGTTGTGGGAAATCTTTTCTCTGAAAAAATGATTCATGATTTATTAGAATCGCATAATTTTTTAAAATTTGATAAGAAGCGATAAGAAAAAAAGTTGGGTCCAAAATAAAATTTATTAATAAAATTATTTTTCTGTGTTTTAAATTTTTTTTATGGAAAATAATCTTTTCTCTTTCAAAATAGCCCTTCAATAATAATATTGCTATTCTTAAAGGCAAAATTATCAATTTTTGCCTGAGGTTTACTTTTCGATGATAAAAACTACCTTATTGAAACAAAAATTTTTTGATTCAAACAAAACACCTTTGGACCAAATAAATATTTGTTTGAATCAAATAAATTTCTGCCTTCAATCAAACAATTTATATCTTTGACCATATATCAATGAATTAATTTCTTTATTTTGAAGAAGAATTTATTTGATTCAAACAAATATTTATTTCGTTTAAAGACATTTTGTTTGAATTAAACAAGTTTTATTTCATTTAAACAAATCATTTCTTTAAATCAAAGAAAGTCTTTCAAGCAAATAATTTTCTTTGATTCAATCAAATCTTTTTTCTGAGTGCACTTATTTTGATTTAGATAGTGAAATAAAGCGTATACTTACCGGAGGTGATCCTGATTTATATAAGAATTCCCAGTAAAATTGTGAGAAAAGGAAATTCTAACAATATCCTCAAAAGAGGCCACTAAAAGTAATTGTTTCATTTGAAATATTTCATTAAATGCAATTTACTTATTTATACATCTTATTATAAATGTTTATAAATCAATTCATTTGAGTTTTTTTGAAAAACATTGATCCATTTTTTTTCAGAAAAGTGTGGAATTATCACTTTTTTAATAAGAAAATACAAGAACTAGCCATAAATTACAATGAGATTTTAAAACATTCTGACTAGTGTGAGTCAAACAAATATTTCAGAAATTACAAATTATTGAGCTTCGGACAACTTTCTTCTTTATATTTTCGTAAAAATTTTCTGTAAACATTGAGCTTAAAATAAGGAGAAGACTTCAACATTTGAACTGGTAAGATATTGATTTAAGGGTATGTGATACTTTACCTTGAAAGCAATTTAATTTACACAGTTGTTTTTCCACAATTTTGAATTTTTCAAAAAAATAATAGTGCCGAGACGTAAAGAAAATTAACACTGACGTCTGTGCACTATTATTTTTTTGTAAAATTAAAAATTGTGGAAGAACAACTGTGTAAACTAAATTGCTCTTATGGCAAAGTATCACATGCTATTAAGTCTAAATTTTCAATTAACTAATTAATTTAAAATTTTATTTTTATAATTGTAATTATTAATTTGAATAATATTTGAAAAGAATAAAAATCCTGGAAACTAGAAGTTGTTCATAATGAAAAAAATGTGCCTGCTTCGCGGGCACATTCTCATCGCGCGCTTCGCGCGCAAGTTTGAGCGCGCCTGGGGCGCGCGATTTGATCGTCGTGCTTCGCGCTCCGTAATACTCGATCGTCGCGCTGCGCGCTCCGTTCTTTCTGGACCTTGCGCTTCGCGCTCGGTCTTGTGCTCTTCGCATAGATTTAAATTTATTTCTTATAATTTGATACTGAAGCTCAAACCAATTTTATATTAATATTACAGATGATGTGAATTACACATTTTCTCAAAGTCACTCAATTTCTTTTTGAATTTAAGTGAAACAGGAAATTCAATTTACTTAGGACTCTATCGGCCTTAAGGAACACATTCTCATCATGACACTCATGCTTCGCGCTCGATTTTCTGTATACATTTCAGTAACTTTTCAATAAATTACATGATTAAAATAATTTATTTATTTTTTTCCAAATATCTCAAAAAGAAAAAACAATCGTAGACTTTATTTATGGAAACGATTTTGCAGAACAACGCTTATTTCGTATCTCACATATTTTGGAGAAAAAAATCGAATTTTTTTAATATTAAAAATCAAAACATAAAATATCAAAACGTAAAGATTTGATGAAAATTTCGAAAGTCATTTATATATACCTTCTCATCCATGATGAGAATGTAAAAAAAAGAATTAAAAATACGAAAATATGAAAATACAAAATTAAACTTTTTAAAGATAAGAAACTAATTCTCTTTCTATTGCATACATGTTCAAATTATAATAATTAAATATTGGTTTTTCATTCATGTACTTATCTTTCACTGACAGAAAGTTAATTTAGCAATGCATGTTCACTGTAACCTATTTCAATATCAAAATGATACTATAAAGCAAAATAAAATACACATAAAGTAACATTGAAACACTTTACACGTCGCTTTTCCTTGCTTTGTTTATCAATTTTTAATTTTCTTCAATATATATAATTTAAATTTAAATTTTTTAAAGCGCGCTTACTGTTTTTCGGTATCTCAGCGGGTGGAAGGGATTAGAGGGAGATACATTTAGCGCCTCTATAATGCTTTCGAGGAACTAATTTGATCAAAACCTACGGCGGGGCGAGAGGCAAGAGGGGACCGGTAAAAACACGCCGAAAGCGACGTCTGCATTTAAGTCTACCAAACTATAATTGGCCGCATCTAGGTTTATAATATCTTTGCTATTAGCACAGTACATTCCATAAACATTCATGGAACGTTCCGTGGGGACATTCGGAACGTCCCCGGGGAACGTTCCATGAACATATCTGGTACGTGCGAAATGTCCGCATTCCGGGGACGTTCCGAAGGGACGTTACCGGAAAGTCCCACCGAAACATTTCTGGGACCTTCATATTTCATTAGCAAAAAATAGTTCCAAACTTAGCCGAGAGGTGGAGACATTGTCTACTTTTGCTAGTTCTGTAACAAAATGTATCTCTTACCCACAGAGCAAAGGAAAGTTAAGTTGCAGTTTTGTTGGGAGATGTCGCTGCTAATGATTGCTTGTCACGAGCGGGTCTGCAACAAGGCGCGAAAAACAATTCAATTTGAATTTGTTTTGGCTCCAGCGTAAGTTCACCACAATTAAGGAGTTGAAACTCCAACCGAAGTTTGAATTAAAACCTTCACAAGATCAAATTAATCAGTTTAATTAAAACAAATGAGGAAATTGCAATAAAATAATAGTACAAAATTTAAAGAAAGAAAATTAATGAATAAATTTTATTTTTAAAATTTAAAACAGTTTTCTCTTTTTTTAGTTACAATAAAGATCGAGCGAAATATAAACTTCTCGTTTGAGCCGGAAAATCGATCTGATCTGTCACTTGCATATCGAACAGCATCCAAGGGTCCAGATCAGGATTCTTCACACTCCCACTCATTCCTCCATACTCTCTGGCGTCACCCTTAACCAATCAGGTCATTTTTCTCTCCCTACTAGTTAACTTGCCCTTTTCCTCTCCAAGTTAACCCGAAATGTCTATAACCCTAACTTCAAAAGTCTTTACCGCTAGCTCCTAAGTCACGTTTTATAAACTAAAATTCTAAGAGTTTTAAGCTTATGACTGAATTTATACAGAATTCAATCTACGCTTCTAGTTTCGTTTGCTAGTTCGTAATCTTTGAATTTATGCATCCTGTCTATTCTGACATTTGTTGATTTCTTCAGTCGACTTTCAGTCGCCTATTCTTCATTTTATAAACAAATTTAATTATTTCATATGACTTTTTGGCGCCTGGTTCCGATTCAGAATATAATTTATATGATTTCAAACTACTCTTAATCTAAACTTAAGTCTAGCTTGAATACAGCTTTGTAATTCATGTTTTATATCTCAGTTCCATATAATTCACTTAATTAAATCATACCCTTTTTAATCATACTCATTACACAATAATTCATAATTCACTAATGTCATTTGAAGTAAATCAACTATCGTCGGTCCACGTTTTAGCAATCTCTCTCTTAACCCAATTGAGTTTAATATTGTACTTTATGCTATCTGATATTAATTTTGATTACAGATTTATATTTTTTTATATAATTTATATTGAAATCTATATTTTTAACTTCAAATCTTTACCGCTCATTCAACTACCGACATGTACTAGAACTCTACCTTGCCCACAGCGTGTTACACCTCTACGCCCACTCGAAAAGTTGCTACATATAGCAACTTTTCAAAACTGTTACTACAGTACAAATGTTCGTTAGCAATTTAGACTGTTCAACTTATAATCCATTTTTTTTCAAACCGTACTTCTATTTTACATAAGATATTTTACGAAAACGAAACCAATTTTCCACTCATAATCCTCTTCATATTCCATAGTTTTGAATACAATATCTTATGCATCTCTATTGGTAAACCTTAAGAGGCACATAAAACTCAAGTGGTTGCTACCTCTGAATTTAGGCCCAGCATGCCTCATTTAAAAAATGTTTCAAGTAGTATAGTTGCGCTTTCTCAAACTTTATCCTAAACTAATAATGTAAATAAAATCTCAATCTATTACTTTTCTAAATATAGAAAATGTTATGCTAAAGATTTCTTATTTCTATGCCACTTTATTTCATATGTATAAAATTTTATTCATTTATATGTATATAATTTTTTTTTTGTTAATTTAATTGCCATTTGTTAATTTTTTCACATTTCATATTATATATTTTCTAAAATTATTTAAAATACTGTAATATAATTAAAATAAAATTTTGATATAAAAACATTAATTTATATCCATTTGAACAATCTGTCATAAAATGTACAGTTATTTTTATTTTCAAACTTATTAATTAATTAACTATAATTACAATTATATATATATGTGTAGACTTAGTATTTAAAATCATTTAAACTGATTATGTTTAGATTCTATACTTTATTGAAACTAATATTTAAATATTTTATTCAAAATCTCAAAAAAGCATGTTTAATTCTATTCATGTGAACTATTTTTGTTTCTTTTAAATTTATCTGCAACTCAACATTGAGATCATTAAAAATTTTATTTATTTGGTAAGGCCCAACGTAATGATCATCCAATTTATTTTTTCTTTCAACTAATAAGTAAACATGCTGTCCTACCTCAAAGTTTCGCTCATTTAGTTTCCTGTCATAATATTTCTTACATCTTCTTTTCGCGGCTTCTAACCTGGCAACAACCATCGATTCTGTTTCAATTAGCCTTTGGAGGATATCGTTCACTAATTGAACGTATGTTCTAGGTACATTTTCCTCTGCAAATTCCGACGGTTTTCGAGCATCGCGACCAAAAACTACTCTATGTGGGGATAAGCCTGTGGATTCATGTACTGCAGTATTAAAAGAAAACATAGCATAAGGCAACCATGTATCCCAATTAGTACGTTCGCAGTAATGTCGAAGATACTCGATGAAAGTATGATGACTACGTTCTAATGCGCCTAAAGATTGAGGATCATAAGCGCTTGATTTGTATTTTCGAATTTTAAATATTTTTGCAATACTTTTCATTATTTCACTCAAAAAGTTACTCCCTTGATCTGTTTGTATTGACTCAGGACATCCGAATACACAAATTATGTGTTCAGTTAACGCGATTGCTACCGTAGTTGCAACAAATTTACATAACGGAATGGCACCCGAATATTTACTGAGACAATCTTGCCAAGTTAATATATACATATTTCCAAAATCAGTTTTAGGTAAAGGACCCACTATATCCATTTGAATTTTTTCGAATACTCTACTCGGTGTATCAGTTATCATCATCGGTTGTCTAGTTTTAACCCTTACTAATTTTCTTTTCTGACAAGAATCACATGTTTTTACATATTTTCGAATGTCTTCTCTCATTCCTGGCCAATAATAATTTTCACGAACGCGTTCATATGTTTTCGTTTCACCTAAATGACCACCTGCTAGCGAATCGTGATTTTCACTTAAAATTTCAGTTCTATCTTTTTCTAATGGAATTATTATTTAACCCGTGCAAATAGTAATTCTGAAACTTCCTTTTCCAAAACAGTCCTTCAATACTTTTTCTATCCAATTCCAGGGAATCTTATCAAAATCGTTTCCGTCCCGTCACATACTAAAAGTCTGATACTTCATTTTTTCAAGTGCATCTTTTAAAGTGTTGAAGCAAATTTCGATATCTTTCAAGAAAATTTTATTATCAAATTTTTCTTTTACAAAAAGGTTGAAAATATAGTACTTTCCATTTTTAAGACAAATCACATGTCCTAATTCAGGATTTTCAATTTTCAAATCAGCCAATTTAATTAATCCTTTATTAATAAGATCACGACCTACTGAAGTTGTTATAATACAGTCACATGACATAAAGTTTAAAATATGATCGTCTCGAGTCCAAATTTTATCTTTTTGAATTTTTATTAAAGAATTTAACAAGTTATTTGTACCGGTTTGCATTGGCATAATTTTAGCATTAATTTTACTCATTCTCGTTTCATTTTTCTCAGCTATTTTATCAACTAACCCGATTATTTCGCTTTTCTCATTTTCAGTTAATATGTCACTATCTTCTTCATTCTCTATACAAGCATTTTGAATCTGCTTGTCTATTTTCTGTGCTTTTATTTCTCTTTTCCTATCTAAAAAATTTCTTAAATCCTCAGATCCATTAAAAACTTTTCTCTTCCGTTCATCATGCGTATCTCTTACAAGGCTATTCTGAAAAACATCTTTAACAGTGGTGCCCAATCTAAGGCTATTCTGAGAAACACCATGAATTGCCGCACATGCATATGATTTAAAGTGTGCAACCCCTTTATCATCTCTTTCACCATTACCTGAGAATGACGCACATGCATATGATTTAGAGTGTGCAACCCCCTTATCATTCTTATCATTATTCTCTCTGTTTTCGATTTTTTCACAGGATATAGGATTTTGGATTTTACTAAGAAATACTTTCTCAATTGGATATTCAGAATAGAATCTACCAGGATCTGGTTGGAAATCGCATCCCGATGTTTGAGCTGCAGCTTGTAACATCGCAATACGACTCACAAACATTGAATTGGGAATTTTATTATTGGTATTCAATTGGATTGGATTACGTGAAAGGGCATCTGCATTAGCATTTATTCTGCCTGGCTTATAAATAATTTCATGATCATATTCTTGTAATTTAATCTTCCACCTCGCAAGTCTAGAATTTATGGTTGGATCTTTCAATTGATACAGCCATGTAAGAGGACGATGATCAGTCACTAACAAAAATTTTCTCCCACACAAATAAGGTCTAAAATATTTTACTGCAAATACTATTGCTAATAATTCTTTCTCGATAACTGGATAGTTTAATTCTGCCCCATTTAATGTACGAGATGCATATGCAATCGGAAGATCCCGCCCCACAGGACCCTGACTCAATACTGCCCCTAAAGCGTAATCAGAAGTGTCTGTCGTCAATACAAAAGGCTTGCCAAAGTCAGGATACTGTAATAAAGGTTGAGAACATAGAATGTCTTTCAGTTTATCAAAAGCATTTTGAGCATTTTCATTCCATTGAAAGGCTATTTTTTCTTTTAATAATAACTTAAGAGGTTTAGCTATACAAGCAAAATTAGCAACAAAACTTCTATAATAACCAGCCAAACCCAGGAATTGTTTGACATTTTTACGAGCTTTAGGCTGAGGAAAATTTTTTACTGCTTCTAATTTTTTTTTATCAGGTTTGACTCCTTCCTAAGAAATCATGTGGCCCAAATAACCAATTTCTTTTCCAAGAAAATGGCATTTGTCAGGTTGGAGAACCAACCCTGCCGCTTTAAGTCGCCCTAAAAGTTTTTCTAACTTTTCCTGATGTTCTTTTAGGGACCGTGCATAAATAACAATGTCATCCATATACACGAACAACTCAACACCTTGCAATCCTGTCAAGACTCTATCCATGAGTCTTTGAAAGGTTGCAGGCACATTCTTTAACCCGAAAGGCATCCTTCTGAACTCATAATGTCCAAAGGGGGTAGAAAAAGCAGTTTTATGGCGGTCATCTGGATGCACTTGAATTTGGTGAAAACCTGATGCCAGGTCTAAGACACTAAAATATTTTGCTCCCCCTAGTTGATCTAAGATATCTGTTATATTTGGCAACGGATACGCGTCCCCGACTGTCTTTTCATTGAGTTTTCGATAATCTATCACCATTCTCCATTTTTTATTGCCATGTAAATCTAACTTTTTCGAAATCACCCAGACAGGAGAATTATAAGGTGAATTTGACAAAGTAATTCCCCCATTGTCAAGGAGATCTTTACACTGTTTTGCAATTTCCTCTTTATGAATCTGTGGAGGTCTATAAACTTTACTAATTACAGGTTGATTATCAGTTGTCGTTATTCTATGATGAACTAAATGAGTAGAACCCAACTTGTCATTTTTTATTTTAAACTGAAATGAAAATTTTTTTATAGATTGAAATAATGACTCTTTTTCTTCTTCATTCAAATCATCCAATAACAAGCTAGTTTTCAATTCTTCGACTCGAGCATTTATCGAAGTTAAAGAGTTATCTTCTGATTTACTATTATTTTTATTATTTGTGATATTTACGATGTCAAATTCTTCAAGTTTAACAGGTGGAATAATTAATTCAACGTCTTTAGTATTAGTGTTTATTGAATAAATTGTTATATTCCCCTGCCTTGGTGAAACTAGTACCTCTCCTATATAAATTCCCGGTCCTGCATTTATCAAAGGTAAATAGCCTTCTTTCATCTCAGTCTCCATGATTGGTAAAGTTACTAGTTGTTTTGTGCGAGCTTTAAAATTTAAAGTGACACTTTTTGAAGCAGATTGAAATGGAAATTCGCCCAGTTCATGTATTAATTTCTTTTCTTTCAAATTTAATATCGAATCTTTTAAAAATGGCATTCCGAGTATTCCGTCGACTTGAATTGCAAAACAATTTGGAACGACTTGAAATTAACAGATTTTATCATTAATATTAAGTTTTACTTCCCCCATGCTATTAATTCCTTGTTCATTAATCCCAAATATTTGGTATTTGACAGTCTCATCAATTAATGTTTCAGATTTTAATTTTTTATGTTTTATAATATTGAGTTCAGCACCTGTGTCAACCATTAAAGAACCTATATTTCCATTCAAATTTTTACATTTAATTTCGACTGATGGAGAATTTTGCTTTTTACTAGTTTTAATAGTCATAATTACTCTCTTATCAAGTGCACAAGTATTGTCTTCCTCCTTGGAGCACCAAACCAAAGAGTCTATTTCCCGTTTAAATTATCTTCTTTCTTTGCTTTTAAATTTCTAATTTCTCTATCTCTAGACCAACAATTTTCATATTTATGCCCCGGTTTTTCACAATATGTGCAAATAATTTTATTTTCATTTGCGATTTTTTCCGTGCAAAATCGGGATATGTGCCCTAACTTTCCACATTTATAGCAAGTTTTTTTATGATACTTTGGTTTTGTACAATCTATTGGTTCATGTCCGCGCATTTCACAATTAAAGCAATATGTATCGATTTCAGATTTGGCAATCCTGACGCAATCCCTTTTCAAATGTCCTGAACCTCCGCATCCAAAACAAGAAACATTTGGTCGTGCGGCAACAGACTCTCCCTCTCGCACAGCATCTCGCACCCTCCCTTGCATTTGATTCTCATCTTGAGTTCTACTATAATTGACGTTGAATCTTTCCTGCTTTCCTGACATTGTATGTACAAGTGCATTTCTCGAATATGGAGCAAACCTATGAACCCTATGTCCCAAATTGTCCCTTCTAATTTTAAAATTCTCATTTATTACTTCAAATTTGCCTTCTGTAAATTTATTTCCCTCCATGCGCTTGAGCCACTTTTCATGATTATTCTCCCACTCAGCAGCCCTAGCTACATTCATCGCTTCTTGTAAAGTTTTAGGACGTTCTAATCTAACCCTCAATGATAAATCTCTTTTTAATCCCATCATAAAATTTTCTTTCCCTGTTTCTTTTGAAGATGCAATCATACCTTCGGCAATTTCTGGCAAATTTTTCTCCTCAATATATTCTACAATGTTTTTCAAAATTTCCCCTACTCTTTTTCCATAGTCATTTACTGATTCTGTTTGCTCCTGAGCTACAGTGGCTAACATTGTATTTAACTGCCCTAAATTACGATGCTCGGTGCACGTCAATTTAATATGATTGATTAAATCTTGTAAAGATTTAATATCCCTATCTTGTAACGCTAATTCCGCTCCTCCAGTTAATCTAGATCTAATCATCCATAACAAATTAGACTGGTCTCTTGGATTGACAGCTTTATATGCAAATTTAAAGTCGCGAATAAATTTTTGAACGGGTATATTACTTCCATCAAAATATTTCGGCAAAAAATCGAGTGCGGCTTTCAAAGAAATATAGGCTGACACTTCATTTCGCATTGCACTATCATTTGTCTCAGAATGATTATTATCGCTTTCTGAAATTCTAGAGCTATGTGCTATAGGTGCGTGTAATTGCCGGGATAGTATCTGAGATGGTGCACGAATTAACGCATTATTTATGTTCAAATCCAAAGCAATGTCTTGATTTCTAGGATTGTCATTAGAAATTCTATCCTCATTTTCAATATTACCCTCTGGAATATCCCTATTATTTTCTAAATGTTCCCTTTCCATTTTATTGAATTAAATTTCAATTTTTTTTTTATTCAATACAATTTTTGCAAAAGAGAGAGAGAGATCGCTCAAACCTTACAATTTTGTGAACCGACTTACCGTTTTGAAGTTCTAGACGATGGGCTATATATATATATTTTTTTTTCGACACTTCACTAATTCAAAATTTTCACTATTTTTTTTTAAACACTTTTTTCTCTTAAACTTCACTCCGATAGCCCTCTTCAGTTTTCCTTAAATTCCTCGTATCCTTCTTCTATCCTCCTTCTATCCTTCTTGGAGTTGATGTCGATGCTGCACCGACGTTCACGGAGGGTCAACCCTTTATTCCAAATAGGCGTGTGGGCCCCGTGCCGCTTTACAACCCCGGCTTATGCCGCTAAGGTTACAAGGAAACCCACATAAAACCTTGTAACGAGCTGTGGCTGTTCCTATTGTCATCCAGGTTTCTTTCCACTTTTCTTCTTTTACTCGTTGCTTCTCCTCGTTGATTTCCCTCGTTGCGTTCCTTCTACTCTCTCTCACTGCTTGACGTCAAACTACTCAGTTCATCTGACGGCAAGAAAGAGTTTACGAAAGAACGATACCGCTACTCTGCATCCAATCTTCTGATGGTTATTTAATATTTCTTTATAAATGTGGTGAACCTATATTTTATCTCTTAATCTTTTATTTTTATCAATATTCCTCTAAAGTAATTCTTAAATTTAATTTGAATTGTTATGAAATATTTAATTGAATTTGGCCTCGATGTTACTTCTATATTATTCCTCTAAATCACGAATTGTGAAGACTTAAAAGGTTAACAACTCAATTATTAACTTTATTCTCCTTCTCCGTAAAAGAATAAAATTACTTAATTTCAGTGAGCAAATTTACAAAACTTATCAAAGTGAAAAAGCTAATTAACTATCTGCAAAGTTATTAATTTTCTTATTATTATTATTTCTTGTCAAAAAAAATAAAAAATGTCAATCATTAAAAATTATTTAACTTCACTTAAACTGTTCACTACTTCGTCGAATCACCAAGTTTTGTGTAATAGTTCAAAACATCAAAACAAATTTTTTTTAAAGTTTTGCACAAGTGTCACTTCATCACTTTCCTGTCCGAGCACTAGTAGAGTCAATTTTTCAATTCTAATTTTAGATGTATAACTTAACCACTTTCAAATTAAAACTTCATTCATGTAATTTCAGTTCAGTTCAGTCCACTTTTTTTTCTTGTTGGGATTCCACGGCGACGGTTTGTGATATCCCACTTCTGACACCAAAAAATTTATGTCACGAGCGGGTCTGCAACAAGGCGCGAAAAACAATTCAATTTGAATTTGTTTTGGCTCCAGCGTAAGTTCACCACAATTAAGGAGTTGAAACTCCAACCGAAGTTTGAATTAAAACTTTCACAAGATCGAATTAATCAGTTTAATTAAAACAAATGAGGAAATTGCAATAAAATAATAGTACAAAATTTAAAGAAAGAAAATTAATGAATAAATTTTATTTTTAAAATTTAAAACAGTTTTCTCTTTTTTTAGTTACAATAAAGATCGAGCAAAATATAAACTTCTCGTTTGAGCCGGAAAATCGATCTGATCTGTCACTTGCATATCGAACAGCATCCAAGGGTCCAGATCAGGATTTTTCACACTCCCACTCATTCCTCCATACTCTCTGGCGTCACCCTTAGCCAATCAGGTCATTTTTCTCTCCCTACTAGTTAACTTGACCTTTTCCTCTCCAAGTTAACCCGAAATGTCTATAGCCCTAACTTCAAAAGTCTTTACCGCTAGCTCCTAAGTCACTTTTTATAAACTAAAATTCTAAGAGTTTTAAGCTTATGACTGAATTTATACAGAATTCAATTTACGCTTCTAGTTTCGTTTGCTAGTTCGTAATCTTTGAATTTATGCATCCTGTCTATTCTGACATTTGTTGATTTCTTCAGTCGACTTTCAGTCGCCTATTCTTCATTTTATAAACAAATTTAATTATTTCATATGACTTTTTGGCGCCTGGTTCCGATTCAGAATATAATTTATATGATTTCAAACTACTCTTAATCTAAACTTAAGTCCAGCTTGAATACAGCTTTGTAATTAATGTTTTGTATCTCAGTTCCATATAATTCACTTAATTAAATCATACCCTTTTTAATCATACACGGAGAAAAATAGTTGAAGTAATTTTACTCAACTTCCGATCAAATTTGGGACATAAGGACAAGTTAGAAGTTATTTAGTATCATTGTATTTATTTGTGATATATTAAATGTTCGAAAATGAATCAAAGTTGAGTAAAATTCAGAAGTGTAGGGTCTAGTATGAAAGCGTGCATTAAAAATTTTTAAATATATATAATATTACTCGTAGTATAACTATAAAAAACCAATCTTTTATTAAATCACAAAAATAGTAGAGCTTTCCGTTCATTCTACTCTACGCTTCAATGGAGAGTTGAGTAAACCATGAATCGCAAGATTTATTCCAACAGCTACATTTATTCACGCAGGAACGAATGAAAGTAATCTGCGCCTTGGGCACACATAAAATATTTTTAATTTCAAAAACTTAAATTCTTAAAATTAAATTGATATCATGAAAATTTACACAAAAAAAAGTCGGTAAGTGTATTACATAAAATATGAAATATCACATAAATTACTCAGGCAGAATAATAATTTGGAATTCGCAAATGTAAAAGCCAGATTTTGACCATATAACACACAGACAATAAACGAACCTTCTTTTAAATGTGTTGCTACAAGATACTGCTGAATAATCCTGCACTTTTTTACTGTAGATTTGAACATTTAGTTTCACTCAACTTCATACGTCGTTATAATAAAAATGTATACTAAATGTAATTTAATAATTATATTATATATATCAATAATCATAGTTATAATAATTGATTAATTATATAAATGTTTAAAAATATTTTATTAATCATTTATGAAAAAAATCGATTTATTTTTACTTGAGTAAGGCTAAAAAATTTTATTGACGGCACTTACTCTTACAAGCTCTGAATAATTCTTGCAGTCACTATATAAGAAAGTTCCAAATTTTATATCTCAGCATTGTAAGCGAGAGTATGCGTGATTCGACGAAAGCGTATCGTACTATATAGAAGTGTAGTTATTAGATTTATATATGTATGGTTATATGTTTAAGTATATTTGTAATTTGAAATGTGATTGGCTACATTTGAATGGTGTGAATGTATTTGTAAGTTGTTTATGTATCTACCAGATGACTATTGGCAGGCTCGAGGTAAGAATTTTTTTTTTTTGAGAGAAGCATACCATTGCCAGTTGAAATAATACGCCCATTTTACCCAACTACGGTTTGAAGCACCTCAAGCGTCGGTGATATACTTATACATTTCATGTTAACCCACTGACGCATGTTGGTGCCCTGTCGTCGATAACGTTTTACTCAACTCCTTACTATTCCCTATGTAACGCTTATTGTTATTCACTTTGGGTGAATTAGGTATATATCAAATTGATTTTACCCGACTAGGATTTAATAGATGTTCAAATGTCCTTATGTCCCAAGTTTAATCGACAGAGTTGAGTAAAATTACTTCAACTTGTTTACTTTTTTAAGACTGACAGGTTAGGTTGCGTATTTTTTCAAGTCGTTCGCGCATGCGTATCACGTTATGGAAAAGTGAGAGAGGGATAGACTAATTCGATTCAATTCAGCATTCACATTTGTTACGTCATTGTTGCATAACTTTAACATTAAAGTGAATGGCCTTTCCGGTTTTGTATAGTTCTTTTATTTAGAAAGTACGTCAACGTTTCGACCAATTTTTTGGTCCTTATCAAGACTATAAAAAGGAAATACAAAATGAATATATATAAAATAATTTTGAAAAATTACAGATACAGTAAAAAGATAGTTTGTATACAATAAATTTTTTTAATAAAAAATAAAATTAAGAGAAGAGGAAAGAGAGAAAGAATAATAATAATAAACATACCGTGGATTACATATTTGGTATTTTACTTCCATTCATCAAATTGTTTGATATTTAGTTAAATTTTTAGTCTTTCTTGTGTAATTAAATTAAAAAAAAATCCATGTTAAAAACATAAGATCATATTGTAAAAGGTTAAATGCTCATCATATAGTAGCATATCAGTTGCTATAAGAGTCCGTTAAATTTTAAAAATTGTTTGTGTAACTGGTGTCTACCTTTTTAGGTTATATTGATAGACAATGACACCTATAAAATAAATATACATAAGATGGATTTTTTAACAAGTTATATAAAAAAATTCTTGAAGTATTAGTTACTTACAAACAGTTTCCTTCATTTTTACGTTATTTTAAATTTTTTCAACTACTTTAATACTAGACATTTTGGAAGTAAATGTCTCCACAATTGTTCATTTGGTTATCGTAGCGTTATTGATGTCATGGTGCGTTCTCAACAAAATTAATATGTAATATATCGGCTATTGGTAAAATTCAGTGGTAATTTTTGAAATTTATGAAATTATAAAAATAAAAAGATTAAAGAGGACAAGAGAAAGTAGAAAAATTATTTTATGGATTTTATTATATTATTATAAATGGCAGTTACATGTTCAATATCTGTTTTATAATTAATAGAAAAATTTTCTTTTTGAATATAAATCATTTCTAAAATTAATCGTTTTTTAAAAATATTTTCTGTATCTAAAATTTTTGTGTTTTTGAAATCAAAAGAATGTTTATATAAGAAATAGCATGTTCTGCAAGTGCAGTTTTATTATCTTTATTTTTAACTGATCTAGCATGTTCAAGTAATCTGTTGTGTAAGAATCTGCAAGTTTGTCCAATATATTTTTTGTTACATTGAATACAGTTAATTTCATAAATGACGTTATATTTAAATTTTTTTTGGGTTTTATCTTTAAGTGTAGGAAATAATTTTTTTTGGAAAGAATTTCCTATTGTAAAGACTATTTGAAGTTTAGTTTTTTTTTAAAATTCTGCATAGCTGTTCTTGAAAATTTTGAAATATATGGAAAAGTTATGACTTTTCTATTTTCTCTGTGATCTATATTATAAATTTCACGTACTTGACTTGTTTTATGTTGAATTGTTATTAATTTTTTATAACGTTCGAAAATTTTTTCATTTAAAAGATCTAGTGGATAGCCATTCTTTAGTAATGTAGATCGCACACAGTCTAAATTATTTATATGAAATTCTTTATCTGATAAGAGTATTGCTCTATCAGTAAGTGAGTAGATAATTCCAATTTTACATGTTAAACAGTGGTTAGAGAAAAAATTGATATATCGACCCGACCAAATTGGTTTTTTTACCAATTAGTTTTAATTTTATTATCAATAACTTGGATATTGATATCCAAGAAATTGATACTATTATTTATAGATTTTTCTAAAGTGAATTTTAGCTTTTTATGTATGGAATTAAATCTGCATAGAATATCTTCCACTTTGTTTTCTGGTAGACAAATTAAAGTGTCATCTACATATCTGTAATAAAATATAATATTATAAGGTAATTTTTTTAAAATGTTCTTTTCTAACTCCTCCATGACAATATTTGCAGCAGTGGCTGATAGAGGCGATCCCATTGGTAAACCAAAAATTTGTTTATAAAATTCATTGTTATAAGTACAGTATGATGATTCTAAACAAAATTGTAAAATATTATCGAAATGTGTTTGTTTGAGAAAAGTATTGGTTTTTATTTGATTCCATCTTAATTTAACTGATTTTCTGATAAGATTCCAAGAAATATTAGTGTACATAGAGACTGCATCAAGTAAGATAATAGTAAAGTTATTTGGTATATAGATATTGGAAATTTTCTTTTTGAATTCAAAACTATCTTTAATATGATATTCTGTATGTCCAACTGTTTTCTGCATAGATTTAGAAAGTAATTTAGATAGGTTGTATAAAGGTGAACCAATGAATGAAGTCTTAGGTCTCATTGGACAGTTAGTTTTATGGATTTTTGGTAAACCATAGAATTTGGGTGCAATATTGGTGCTACAATGAAGAAATTTGTAAAGTTTTTCATCAATAATATTTTTATCTTTAAGTTCATTTAAAGGTATAGTTAAAGTATCAAACATACATAAATATCAGATTTTTTTCAAAACATGTTTGTGAGGAAATTGAGAACTCGACAAGACTCTTTGGAAAAAAAAATTCTAAATTTTGAAATTACTGACATTTCACAAGAAATTAAACAAATCAGCAAAAATATCTTCCACCACAAAATGAAAATTATAAACCAAACTTCAAATGATTTTTATAACAATTTAAGAACAAAAAATCAAACTACTATTGAAAAGTATACAAACAAACTACACAACAATATTATAAATAAATTGGAAAATCTAAAAATTGCTAAAATTCCAAAATTAGTTACAGACAAAAACAATTGGTTCATAAACATGTCAAATAAACAAATCCCTGACAACGTTGCAAATATTCTAACTCTTGGTGGTAAGTTTGCTTTTAATTACAATAAAAAAATTTTCCTATTGCTAAAATTATTACAAATTTAGAATACAGTATTCATAACATTCCATACCCAGGAACAAAGAACCGATTGAAATTTTTCAATCGGTCTGAGGTCCTTGTTAATTAGGTTTCTTAAAAGGCGATGGCAGATTGCCACCGATTGGGTAAAAATAATACTCAATCGGTGAATATGGTTTTTCAATCGGTAGCAAAATCTTTTCGCGACCGATAGGAAAATGGTTGTGAATCGGAATTGCAGGATTGACGATCATTGAAAGTTACTGTATTCAATCGTAGTAGTACGATTCAAATAAATAGTGAATTTTATTTTAGAAAAAATAATCATTGGGGTAATAATAATGAATAACAATTATTATTGTCTTTTTAAAGAACGAATATAATATTTGTAATGATAAAGTATTTTACATTTACATGTTAATGGTTCAATCGGTTGAGATGTTGGTCAAAATTTCTGGAGATATATTATCGACATTTACGATCGGTACATCTATGAAATGAAACTTTAAAGGTTGAGGAGTAGTTACTTTAATAAAGGCACTTTCTTCTTCGATAAATAAGTCGTCGAGAGTCTTAGAAGGGCGGTTTTCTTTATTGTTTAATATACTGTCCTTAGATGAATTTGAAAGATCTTCAGGTGGTAAAATTTCTGGTATTTCTTCTCCGTTTCCTGCCTCTAGCCCATTTTCAGTAATTAAATCTGATTCATGCGAACTATTGTGAGATCTTTGAGTCTCACTGCCTGCATCTGAAATATTTTCTATATGGTTTTCTTCTGATGTGACTTTGGCTGTCAGCAACGTTCTTCCATGAGCTTCTTCTACGTCTTCACTTCCCACGAGCTCCGCATCAAATGCATTTTTAAAGCCGGTTTTTGCCTTTTTCTTCAAGTCTGCTACCTTCTGAGATACGTACGTGCGCACCTTATCTAAATATTCGTCTAAGATTTCTTCTACCACGTGCAAGACATCCAACAAGTAATACTTGAAAAGTTCTGAAAGAAATGCAATAACACAATTAGTAAAACAATATATTTATTAATAAAAGAACGTATAGAATTCAAAATCCAGGAAAATTAGGAACTTTTTAAGGAGGAAAGATTTCAGTGAACGATAATAATCAAATAAAGCGAAACTATGTAATTGAAGTCTGATTTTAATTACTTTCAAAATAATCTTTAAGTCTAAATTTCCAAAAATAAGTTGCAAACAATTTCAAGTTTGCAATTATATGTAATATAAATTTCATTAATTTTGAATAAAAAGATTTAAAAAATTTAAATCGATTTAAAATTGTGAATAGGGTAATGGAACCACCAATTATCGAGGAGGAATCAGTTGTTGATATCTTTTAATCTATATCCCTTTAACATCTTCATTTTTTATACAAATTGTTAAATAAGTCTCAACTTTGCTTTTGAAACATGAAAATTAATAGTGAATACCAAAATAATGAAAATAGGAAGAACATAATCATCGTAATCAACAATAGGATTCTTCCTGGTAATTGGTCTCCTTGTATTTTTTCTTTTTGTTCCGCACTTAAGCCTTGAAATTTTAATTATTTTTAAATTAAAAAACTGAACAATTTTTGTCCAAAACTGAGAAATTTAATTGTAAAGTATTTTTTATTTGCAAGATTTTTTGTTTTTAAGTATTGTAAGCGGACGTTATAAGCTCTGTAGATATAAGAAAGTAGGTTAGCCCCTGTAGAATGGCAACTGTGCTCATCGTTCTACAGACAAGAAGTAGGGAAGCTCAGCATCCGGCTGAATCTCAACGCGCAAGCTCAGCATCCCCTCCCGAGATGAATGGACCAGAGTGGGAGATGAGCGAGATGCTATAAAAACGGGATGCTGAGACCAGAAGGAGGAGTTCGGCGGCTCGCAAGCGAGCCGTAAGCGACTGAGAAGTGATCTCAGGGCAGGCTAAGAGGTTTTACGTCTTAGACCGAGTTCTGATTGACTTCTTGAGGCGCTCTTTGGACAGAACAAGGGGTTTCACGTCTTGTTTGAGTCTGAATTCGTCTCACCCACTGTGGAGCACTGGGCAGGATAAGGGGTTTTACGCCTTATCTGAGTTTGGTGCCCGCAATTCAAACGCTTGCGGTTCGTCTAGACTTCCGACCGAACATCTCACACTCTCGAAGTCGATTCCCTCTTAAGAAAGAGAAATACCGAGAGATCCTTAGAGCGAAACCTTAATAGCGTTAATTAGGAATATTTCATAGGTGAATTCTATAAAAATAGATAGATAGATAGAGATAGAAATAGAGAGGGGGGGGGGGGGGGAGATAGAAATAGATAGGGGGGGGGGGAGAGAGAGAGAGAGAGAGGGAGAGAGAGAGAGAGAGAGAGAGAGAGAGAGAGAGAGAGAGGGAGGGGGAGAGAGAGAGAGAGAGAGAGAGAGGGGGGGGGAGAGAGGGAGAGAGAGAGAGAGAGAGAGAGAGAGAGAGAGAGAGAGAGAGAGAGAGAGAGAGAGAGAGAGAGAGAGAGAGAGAGAGAGAGAGAGAGAGAGAGAGAGAGAGAGAGAGAGAGAGAGAGAGAGAGAGAGAGAGAGAGAGAGATTAGCACGTAAGTTGAAGCCGCATTCACATCATCGCTTTTCGATATCTTATAAAATCAATATGATCAAACTATCATTGTTAATTCCGGGCTCATGCAGTGTGAGCTACGTACAAATTTCAATTATAAACGAGATTATAGATTAAAGAATGTTTCTATTAAGTTCGGAAATTCATCCTCACCAATAATCACCTAACCAAATATTGTATGCTGTACTTAAATCAAGTCATTAAGTGTAAGAGGATTTATTTTACGTTTATAATAAAGAGTATGCAATTACATAGAATCTTCACTTCTTCTCTCGTGCCTGATCCCACAATTAAACAAAGAAAAATTATATTAGTAAAACTCCACCTTAACTATAAGCTGAATAGACTAAAGTAACAGTTTATAATAATAAAGTAGCCACGCTTTGAAAATATTTCTTTTACGAATGTTAAACTTGTCAAGATTATTATTATTACATTATATTATTATTATTTGATGCAGTATTATGTAAAAGTTAATATTTCAATTAAAAATAAACCGATTTTTTTACTTTGAAGGCTTTAAAATTCGAATTCAACACTTTTTCTAGGTTCAATTCACTCTGTAGAAAAGCTCTTTTACAAAATAATTCACATCTTCATACCTTTTAAACATAAAATTTTTTTTCCATCGAGTCTATAAAGTGGGTTATTTTGGTTTCTGCTGCGATTGCTACTTTTGCCAGTCACTGTGCCTTTTTGTAAGACTTCAAAACCAAATATAGCCAGTGCCAAATTTTTTTCAACTTGTGGATATGTCTTTACATTATCAGTACACATTCTAAATGTGTCGTAGGCAATCCATTCTCCTCGACTCATATAAATCTGAAAATAAAAGAGTAAAATAAAATTAAGAAAAAAAACGAATAAGAAAAATATGTTTCCAACATTGTAATTGGCATGAATTTCAAAGTGTAATCCACATCTAAAATTTGTTAAATGAGATAGTTGCAAAAATTTGCACAATGATAATATGATAAGCTTTACCATTCTGTTAGTCCCATCGCGATCTCCAGTTTTGTACTCTCCGTCAATGTCTTTTTTATTATGGGACATCTTTTCTAGTTGCTCTTGAAGCATATCTGTGAAGAGGCAGGAAGCAAGTTTACAAAAAAGTTTACATCCACACTACTTAAGCAACCAATTGATATGAATTAATGAATGAAATTGTAGATACCTTTTAAAGTAGAAAATTTTCCGATTGTTACTTCCTGCAATTCCCTATTTGGCAGTCTTATTTCATTAAGTTCCTTTTCTTTTTTTAAGATAATTAGTTTTCTTTCCTCGGATGTTCGTAAACATTCCTCTATTTCATTCGTCTTGAGAAGTATGTCCTCGTCTCTTTGCACCAAATAGACTTGCATTTCCTGGAGCTCCTTTGCTTGATTTGCAATTTTATTCTCCAAAGATTTAATTTTTGTAAGGCAAGTATGGTCCTGTACAAAATTTTGTAATCGATTTACAAAGGAAGCAAAATTAATATCAACAAAATAAACGAATACATGATATAAAATCCAGAATAAAAATACACTTAAATAAAGGTTCGTCTACTCACACATGCAGAGTTATTTTGGTCCTCGATGCTTGATTTTATAGAAGATGAATTAGTTTGTTTAGGGTCCGCAGACTTTTTGAAAGTTTCCTCTTTTTCAGATGGACTTACCTTTATTGATAATTTAAAAGTTTGAAATGAGTGATTATACTTTCTTCAGTTTTATTAATTTATTAACAACTAATATGAAATATCACTAATTACTTGCTTCCCAGATGACGTAGGAGGAGACTTTGCGCTTGGTGTGGGTAGTCCAAATACTGTTGCTAAATTTTTATTTTGCTTGCTTGCGGCCGACAAAACCCTGTTCACAGGCATTTCTAGTGGGTTCTTGGGATTTGATGGACGTCCCTATAAAATATGTCACGTAAAAATTTGATCGAATAAATTACTTGGAAGCAATAAACTATAAACTAGTAAAGATAAAGAGTTTTACCCGACGGGGTTTCTGAAAAGCCTCTCCTTTCATTGCTTTCAGTTCTGCAGTTGTTGAATTATTTAGGTTTGGTTTTTTCATTCTCGTCTAAAAAAAATGGTTTAATTAATTTCATTATAAAATGTGGTCTTAGATGATTAAAAATATGAAATAATTGATTCCTTAAGGACATGTCACACTAACCACAAAATACGTTACCGAAATTTGTTTTCCAACAACTCACGTCCGTACTAAACGAGATATCGAATTGAAAATTTGGAAAACTAAATAAAAAGCATTAAGGAACGCCTATGTGCTCCTAAATATTTATAATTACAAAAAAACAAAATTATTTTGCATTTATTTTGCATTTGTCGAATTTTGAGGACAGTAAAAAGTAAAATTGTTCTATTATGAAGGTATAAAAGAAGGGTTGAAATAAGACCTATTTTAGCCCAGTAATAACAAAATTATTATTTTTGGCAACAATGAAATTAGAATTGTCTGCAATTTTTTACTCCACAATCGTTTACTTGAAACAAATCCTATAACGCAAGAACCATATAAAGAATACAATTTTTGGAAAAGATCAAAAACGAGATAAACAATATCTACTGCAAATTGAAGACATTTTTTTATCTTCAAGAAAAATTGTTTCATCTGAATGGTTCTTACATCCAAAACTCTCTTTCAAGTGGAAGATTTCGGGGTAAATAACCTGGCCATTCTGGAAACACAAAAAATACCCTTCCTAAGAATTTTTAAATTTACATTTTGAAAAAGCCTAAAATTAAAAAAAAAAACATAGGAAATTATTTTATTTTAAACGCCATTCAGAAATATAAAAGTTCCAAAACTTCAAATTATTGACTTTTCTTAGTCTTATAGCCTGAAAATATTTTTTTATTTTTTTTATTTATAACAGTAGACAGTATCTTTTACTCACGTCACTTACATTACTCGAAGCTGCTTCTTCTTCATCTGTGCTGCTTTCTGAAGCCGATATTAGTTTGTTGGTGGGTGGTGGTGCCAGACGTTTTTTTCGACCAAACTCCTCCAATTCCTCGATCGATTCTTTAAAATAGGAATTTAAAATCAATTTTTCAAATGAGACTGTATTTATCTAAGTTCGAAATCTATATGAAATATGTTTTCAAACTTACAAATTCAAAGAAAAAAGTAGCAATGAGAAAAACGTGTGAAAAACCAATTTATAATTCCAGTAAATAAATTGAACTTACTTGCAACATAAAGAATAACTGCGTCTTTATATGTTCCATTGATTTTAACTTTGTACTTTTGATTTCTTGTGTAATTTAAAGGATCGAAGTTTTTAAATGATGAAACTGGGACGTTGATTCTCAGGTTTTCCTCACATAATTGCACCGTGACAAATATTTTCACACTTTGTCGCACTTTTCAACAACTAAAAGTTATCAATTCCAAGTCGGCGTCCTAACGACTAACGTGTCCTTTTTCTATTTTCACGAAAGTGAAAATGCCGGCCGGCGTTTTTCGTTTGTTTTCTCAGAGTCCCGAAGAATGCCGAATTGAGCGCAAGCGTCGCATGAATCACCTTAACGAATCCCGCTGTCTGAAAATTTTTTGGCTAGTGAAAAGCCTTAGGACCACGCCTGCGCATCTGAAATACTTGTCTCTTTGATTGGCATCAATCTCTTTCATTCGTGAACATAATTCAAAATTCACAAGTGTCAGACGTCATGAAATGTCATCAGTAATTTTGTGATACACGTTTTTTCTTAACTTCTGACGTATAAACATATAAGGTTTTGCAAAGTGAATATAGTTTGTGATATGCAGATTTGTGATATACATTTTGACTAATTCGATATCTATATTAATAATTAATTATACGTATAAGCTCACAAAACACCGCTTTACTTACTAACCTCAAGAGTACGTGTTATTTTTATAATTATTAAAATTTGTAGGATTTGTCACTAAGAATAACATTGAGACGCTGAGCGTAATTTTCTGCATTTATTAATATGTAGTTATAATGAGAGTTATCCCGTACTTTTATTACTGAATTAAAGTTAAACTAGTGTAATAACATGATTCGAAAATTTAGAATCCTAACCTTAAAATCCTTTCTATTAATGCTAGATGAAATTTTCTTCTTACCCCATCTTGCACAGAAGTAAAACAGTTGTGTCTTTTAAGGAATATAACTATTAACATGGCAGCAGATAATAAGCGAAAACGATATAAGCAACGCTTGGATCCCAGTTACTCGAAAAAGGAGGTTTGCGAAAAAGACCCATAAGATTTGGACCAAGAAAACACAATGTTTAACTGAAAAAGGTATAATAAGTCATCTATATTATATTCCTTTATTATAAAAGAATTGTTTTTATTCAATAATATCATTGACATATTCGCAGTAAAAAGGTGGGCATTGAATGGCATTGAAATGTCAAAATCTGGAAAGAAACGGAATCGAGAATGAAACTTTTGAATGCATTTTAATTCATGGGCATTAAAACGCATTCGAAAGTTTCATTTTCGATTCCGTTTCTTTCCAGATTTTGAAATTTCAATGCCATTCAATGCCCACCTTCTTACTGGGTTGTACATAGGAGATCATATTCAGTTCCGCATTTCCCCTTATTGCTTATTTTCCCCCTTTTCTGCCACCTTTATTTTTTAAATCCCGTATAATTCTTTTTTTGAAAATTTTATCGCTTGTTTCACCTACACTTGAAGTACTGTAATCCTATTGTTGTATTGAGAAATGAAATACTTGTTTATTAAAAAATAAATGTTTTACGAGTGTACGAATGCTTTTACTATTTAAATTTTATTTTTGTAGATACACAACAAGCTGGAAATTCTACCAATTCACCAACGAAAGATGTTGAACTTGAGGAAATGGAATTTCTATTAGAACCTTCGAATCAAAAAATTGCAATTGGCTTTAAATCAGATGGCTCAGAAGATCAGGCAGAGAATTTTCTTGTGATTGCAGATGAGTGCGCAATCTCGACAGAACGTGAAACAGTATTTTCGGAATATAGTGATCGAGGGAAAAACAGTGATGATCAGATGTCACAGAACAGCAGCGATATTTCCTCTAATACTCCAATTGTGGAAGAAGCTAACACGGAAACTATTAACATTGATTGCTCTGAAGACGAAACAGCTAATATGATTCGCGATCGATTGCTTGCGGAAAAGAGAATTA
Organism: Diplolepis rosae; assembly: GCA_030998225.1. Taxonomy (NCBI): domain Eukaryota; kingdom Metazoa; phylum Arthropoda; class Insecta; order Hymenoptera; family Diplolepididae; genus Diplolepis; species Diplolepis rosae. The sequence continues at coordinate 694,597 of JAPYXD010000169.1, forward strand.
TATTCAAAGAATCAAACACAATAATAGGAGACGTAGCGGAAATGATTTCAGCTTTTATGAATCTTCTTTATTTCGATATTGTTTGGTCATTTTGTTTTGACTATCTGCACACTGTCCTTCTGGGTCCAGTAGCAGATATGATTTCTCCGGACTACCATTTTTCTAATTCAGTCATTAAGAAAATCGATGATCGTTTAATGGAAATAAAACCTAGTCATGAAGTTTACACTCCTCCTCAAAAATTAAGTGAGAGATCAGTATGGAAAGGAACTGGGTGGAAAAGTTGGTTCTTGTATTTCAGTTTACCCATGTGCATTGACTTATTGCCATTAAACATTATGGAAAATTACGCTGCGTTGGTTAAATGTATGTATACGCTTTTAAAAATAGAAATTTTGGTAGAAGAACTCGATGAGTGTCAAGAAAATGTTGAAAAGTTTTTAAAAGTTTTTCACAATTGCGTGGTATAGGTTCAATGAAATTTAATATACATATGATAAGACATATTTTTCAAAGTATTGTGCGGACTGGGCCTATTGCGGTTACATCAACTTTCCCTTCCGAGAGTAATATTGGTTTCCTGAAAAATCTTGTTACTGGAACTAAAGGTCTAGGCCTACAAATGTGCATGAAGTCGATGCAAGTTATGTCTTACAGATGTAAAGCTCGCAATTTTTCATCCTCGCCAGTTGTAAAAGCATTCTGTGAAAGCTTATTTCAGATAAAAAAGTTTACACTCAGTGCACAAATGAAAAAAGGTGTAACGTTCTTTGGAATTCCTAAAATTTCGCATAACGAAGATACTGTAGGTGGAAAAATATTTACAAAATGTATATATCAGAAACAAACTTATCATTCGGTTGATTATAATCGCGGATCAAAATTCAATGACACCATTATACAACTCGAATGTGGATCCATTGCGCAAATATTGCAAATTATTGATATGCCAAATGATGGCGAGTGTTATTTTCGCGTATGGAAATTAGAAAGTAATTTAATGGTTGTCGGGGATGTAGAAATGCCCCATATATGGGAAGTTACCGGCATTGTCGAGCAAAAAATCGTACCTTTGAAAACAGTCTGTTCGAAAATAATTTATCTGCAGTTTGAGGACAAAAATTATGCTTGCAAACCTCCAAATTTTATTGAGAGCAGTTAAGGAAACCATTGATAGAGAGGATATGTATTTAAAAATATAACTTAGTTTTATAATTAGTAATTTAATTTAAAATTATAATTTACTAAAATAGATTTATGTAATATCTTCTTTAACATATTGCTCTCGCTTGTATATAACATATTGAAAGTGTATTAATCACAACTCATGAATAAACATAATTAAAACATACATAAAACATACATAAACATACATAATTACTTAATAGAAAAAATTAATTCAATGAAAATTTTCATTTATCAGCATTTTCCTATTCAAACTTATTTTGTGCTACTTCCGATTCAGCAATACTGAATAAAGATACATATAAACCGCCTTTTACTATTCACCGAACACAACCTCAATGTTACCAATTCATTACATTCACATTAATTTTTCATAAATCGGTATTTTCCGATTGACTTATGACTTATTACGCGCTCCGTTTCAGAGCGATTTCAAACGATTCATACGCTCCCGCTGTTAATTGGAGAAGACTTATTGAAAATATTTGGGGTTAATCGATCCGATTTAAAACATAGAACCAATATTTCATTTAATTATGAATCGCCGACTCACAACAGTCTCCCGAGCTGACCGATTCAAATACGCAAAATCGATAGAGCGAGCCGCCGAGTGAATTAGGTTTCTTAAAATTTCTTATTTACAGCAATGCATGTTCAATAGTTTCTTTTTTACTGGGTATGACAATAGAAACTACATACATACATTTTTAAAAAAAAATTAGATATGAAAGAAAGTTATTGAAAAGAATAAACCCTTAATAAAAGGTAAATAAAGACGTAATACTTTTTATTTTAGTATAAGTAATAAATATATTCATATTTTCGTATACAACTGCATATCACTGCAACATATCACGACTATGTATGTGAGTTTAATTACAATAAATTAAATTTCAATTAACTCTCAACAAAATTTCCTTTTTTTAGATGTTTTATACTTTGGTTAAAAAAAGGTATTTATGGGCAATCTCACTTTGCTATACATTTAGTATCCTTACGATTACTTTCGACGAAATCCGCTCATATCTATATAGATCTAATTTAATTTAAAGCTATTAAGTGTGAATGTTACTTCTTTGAATTTCAGTCTTTTCATTAATAAGTACACTTCTAATAACACAATTTGAGTTTTCTTGACTTTATTTTAAGTTTACATAAATTACTAAAACAATACTAATACTGTAATGGTTACATCTATGGACTTCTTTTTAAATTCCGAATGATATTTATATCATATTATTGCGATGGTTTTAACTATTATTATGAAGATCAGGTTTGTTGATATATTCAGGGTGTCCCAGGACTCAAGGTACATATTAATATTTTTGAATTCCAAAAAAAAACGGAATGAAAAATTCTAATAGAAAAAATTTGTGAAGTGTATAATTACTGAGTAATTAGTAATTAAAATTGACCAATCATAAAAATGCGTTAGATAGACGACTGTTTATATGCTATCGCTGAGAGAGTGTGAGAATGCAAGTTCAGATCGTATAATTTCCCCTCAGTTTATTTTTGTAGGAGGTGCATTCTTTGGTGCAACTTCACACTTAAACGAGATTCAAAAATTAAAAAGTATCTTTTTCGTAGCTACCAAATTAGAAAACATTGCTTGATGAGTTAATTACCTTATTTAAAATGTATGCGTTTTTGAATTTTGTACAATCCTCCTGAATTCTTGGTATTCCGCAGAATTCTCTCGAGTTCTGTAGAAACCACTTTAACACCGTGATGCCAGCTTTTAAATATATTTATTTATTATATCCTTAAATTTGGCATAAGAACAGACAAAAAATTCAAGATACTAGCAATTTTTATTTTTTTAGAAAACTTATTTATTTAAAATTGACTGAGCAACAAGTTTATAATGACTGTACAAGTTATAATTATAAATCAAAACAAATAAATGAAACGATACTAAGGTACACTACTGATGGTTTTTGTTTTAATTTCTACCACTCCCAGGGCATCGAAGTTGATGAAAAAGGAGTTTCTGTTTTCAAAGTCCTAGTAGAGCGGGCGTGAATTTGTTTCGCTGCTTAGTAGCAACTCCTGTCTCTCGCCTGGCACGATTTTGCACTAACCAACACACTATTTGGTATTGTAAAAAAATCAGTGGATTAAAGAAAAATCAAGACAAATTGCTTTGAAAAAGAGAAGTCAACGTGCTTTCAAACGAAGTACTTCTCTTTACCAGATTTTTATTCAATCCTGCTCGGGATATATCAATAAAAATTACTTCTTTCTGCTACTACTTCTTCTGTCTGCTTGTCGTTAAGACGCGACGACAACAGTCTGATGCCACTAATTCACTTTTGTGAAAATTTCTACTAATTATTAGTGAAATATCAGTATTTAGTTTAGCAATTCTGAAAATTTCACTGAAGTTTTAGTAAATAGTGTCTAATAATTAGTAGCAATTTTCCGAACTGGGACCATATCAGTTTGATTCCTGAGCTTTAAAAACTTCGCAAAGCACTTTGGAAGTAGGTGTTTTTTCCGTTCAAATAAATTATTTATTTATTTCCTGGAATCATGAGAAATTAAAAAGAGTTTTATAAGAAATTACTCAAATTCAGCAAAATTCGTAAGAATTTGTAGGATTTATTGCATATTTTCATAGCTTGAAAAGTATTTGGACGTTTTTAAATTAATTCAAACGCGTTGAAAGGTATTCCACTGAATTCGTGACAACTATGCAGAATTCAAATAACGAGTACATCTTCATTCACTGTTAGCTGAGCCATCGACCTATCTTGAATCATTGAGTAAGAATTACGAAAATTGCGAGAAATTTAGTACAATTCGGATGAATTTACAGCATTCGAAACACTTGAAATTCCAAATAATTAGATGTATCCAAAAGTGTTCAAGGTAATTCAAAAATGTTAAAGGGATTTCTACAGAACTCGAGAGAATTCTGCGGAATATCAAGAATTCAGGGGGATTGTACAAAATTCAAAAACTCATACATTTTAAGTAAGGTAATTAACTCATCAAGCAATGTTTTCTAATTTGGTAGCTACGAAAAAGATACTTGTTAATTTTTGAATCTCGTTTAAGTGTGAAGTTGCACCAATGAATGCACCTCCTACAAAAATAAACTGAGGGGAAATTATACGATCTGAACTAGCATTCTCACACTCTCTCAGCGATAGCATATAAACAGTCGTCTATCTAACGCATTTTTATGATTGGTTAATTGAAATTACTAATTACTCAGTAATTATACACTTCACAAATTTTTTCTATTAGAATTTTTCATTCCATTTTTTTTTGGAATTCAAAAATATTAATATGTACCTTGAGTCCTGGGACACCCTGTATATCATTACATCGTAAAACAGATTATAACACAGGTCTGCAAGGTTTTGTTGTTGAAAAGCTATGGGTCGTTTCCGGAGTAATTTTTGACGTAGAATCAGAATCCGAAATCAGAATCAGCCTATCACGTCAGGATTTTGAGATATTTGAGGTTATGTGCTCGAAAAATGGGGTTTTTCGCTACTTTTGAGGTTATGTACAGGGCGCAAGAAATGTTTTTGGTTTTTTTCTCAAATGTCATCATTTAGCACTACTCTTTCCCTTCAAAATGAGCTATTGAACAGTCACAAACGATTTTTTTTCACAAAGATACGGCCATATCAAGTTTTGATATTTATCCGGACAACCTTATGAGCATTCACATTGACTCTTTGGTGCATACCATTCTGCATTCGAAAATTTATCTTGAAAATTTGTGCTTGCGGGTTTTGATGGTCTGTGAATAAGAATTTACAGTCAGAAAATTGACATTAGAGAGCGAAATCTTTTAATTTCGTAAATTTCGATCCGCCATTTGGAATCCACCGAGACGAAGCTGAGACGCTATCAGTCCTGCGAGCATTGTCGCGAGTCTCGTAATTTCCCGAATTGTGTGCATTGGCACGTATTCTATTTTATGTGACTCCGGTGCGTATACGAGTTTTTATGCGTACACTTGAATCTAATCTAGTATTGTAGTTGTTTGCGGCGCTAGTCATTACACTTGATATGTCACGACTAGTCCCGGCCATTTTGATTTTATCGATCTTGTGTAGTAGTAATGGATTTTAGTAGACGCATCCGCAGTTCAAATTTACAAGGCTTTGCCAGTAAGATGCTAACGCTGTACCAAGAAGAAGAAGAATAAGAAGAAGGATTGAGCTTCGTTTCATGGCTATGGGCGCATGCGCAGTTCAATTTTTACATTTCATTCTTTTGTAGCGCAATGTACTACATTGCGCTCCTGTAACTGTAGCGAAAAACCGAGTTTGCGCGCCGGTGGCACATAAAAATATTTATAAATTTTTGCTTTTTTTTTTATAAAACGCTACTTTATATGAAAACACAAAACTCCATAAAATTAATGACTTTTTATGAAGTCAACTTAAATTTTTTTTATAGAGTCCGGTCTTTTTACGAAATGCGATTTTTTATAAAAAAACGAATCCTCATAAAAATACTGACTTTTCATAAAGTCAGCTATACAAAAATTTTATTCAGTTTTGATAAGAAAAAGTTCTTTATAAAAATAGAAAACTTTATAAAATGTTCATAAGGTTTACTATATACAAAATTGGTACATTTATTCAGGTTTCATAAAATTACACTATTAATACTCATAATGTATACATTTTTTTAAAATGTTTACTTTATAAAAAAAACTATATGAAAATTTTACAAAGTTGAGAATTTTTATAAGAGTTTTAAAAGCCCCCTATTTTATAGCAAAATTTCCGATGGTAAGTAAAGTCCGATCAAAAATAGGAAAATGTTCTATAAGGATTTTCTGGGGTTAAAATGCCATAAATTATAGAATTTCGCCTAAAAAAAAAGAAGAAACTAAGATATATTTTTCTCAGTGTATACTTATTTTCAGTAAGTGAAATATAGCAATCGACTTACTCAACTTTCGCAGAAGATTTTATAAAATTTTGTACTTATTCGCTGATGTGCAGTAATTTTTATACCGTTTAGCCCAATTGCTAAAATCTAGAAAGCGCTTTTTGATATTCAGAATATAATTCTAATAATCGGAAATTCCTTTTTTCCACGTAAAAATGATGGAATTGCAGTTTTCACTTAATCGACTGAAATAGTAGATTGAGCAACTACGAAAAAAAAAGTTTAAAAATAATAATTTGAAAATACACTACCGTCGGAAATTGTGCGCACGATGCTTGTCATCGCTATTAAAAATCACTGCTGACTTTGAACCACGATATCTCGGTAAAAAAAAGAGATAGGGCATTTTTAAAAATGCAGTTGGAAATCTTATGAAATTCCACGTCTAGTGATGCTCAATAAATATTTTGTTCACTTTCTGAAAATAATACAGCACGTGAAGAGTTAAAAAAAAAAATTCAAGATTTTCTCAAATTCTCTACCACAACTTCAACTTTTTGCATGACCTAGGAAATTTTTTTTCGAAATCTGAAAATCATACGACATAAAGTCTAAAATATTATCTTTAATTTAAGCCAAGAAAACTTGAAAAATATTCATGGGTGCCCGAGATACGATTAAAAATGTTTAATCGTATCTAAGTTGATTTTTAATCGACGATCACGGTTCTCGGTCGGTTTGTTGCTCGCCTCCTTCGTTGAGGCAGGACCGAATAGGCCACGCACAAAGGTGGCGCTTAAGTGGAGCCCACTTATATGTATTTTTGATTCTGTCTATTAGTAATTTTTATTTCTAATTATTTTAAATTTAAAAAAATATTTATTGTTATTTGTGACTATTAGAAATTATTTAAATCCAATATTATCCCCATATTAACGAATAGAACAATGATATGTAAACATTTTTTATTTGCTAAAATTCTTATAAACTAGAACATTAATGAAAATTTTAATAGTCATTGTAAATATCAACTAAGAATGAAAGGAAAGGAAATAAAGGAAACACGTTCTTAGATCGAGGAACATATAAGAGAACTCAACTTAAGCGCTACCTTTGTGCGTGGCCTATTCGGTCCTGCCTCAACGAAGGAGGCGAGCAACAAATCGGCCGAGAACCGTGATCGTCCATTACAATTCAACTCAGATACGATTGAACATTTTTAATCGTATCTCGGGTACCCATGAATATTTTTCAAGTTTTCTTGGCTTAAATTAAAGATAAGATTTTAGACTTTATGTCGTATAATTTTCAGATTTCGAAAAAAAATTTCCTAGGTCATGCAAAAAGTTGAAGTTGAGGTAGAGAATTTGAAAAAATCTTGAATTTTTTTTTCAACACCTCACGTGCTGTATCATTTTCAGGAAGTCAAAAAAATATTCATTGAGCATCACTAGACGTGGAATTTCATAAGATTTCCAACTGTATTTTTAAAAATGCCCTATCTCTTTTTTTCACCGAGATATCGTGGTTCAAAGTCAGCAGTGATTTTTAATAGCGATGACAAGCACCGTGCGCACAATTTCCGACGGTAGTGTAAATGTTTTTCCCGTGTTGTACATGATTTTTTTACTCCAGTGGGGTTAAAAAGTGGATTTGTTTGTCCTGCAGTGGGAAATAAAATGCACTTTATGATCCGTTAGTTTTAAATAGTATATTGTACAACAAATTTATTTTGTCAGTAAAAAGTTTGATGCCCGAGCACAGCGAGGGTAACAACCACACGAGTAAAATTAATGTTTTTCCTGTCATGCTTTTGTAGCAGGTTTCGTTCTTGCTATCCTGGTGAAAAAATCATTCATTTTAAGCAGGGATCCCTTCATGTTAAAAAAGTACCAAGTGCGACCGGAGCCGCTCACTAAAGGAAGGGAAGGAGTGACGCCGAGAAAGGAATACACAAAAATCAAGCGACCATTTACCACATAATCAGTTTATTACGCATTACACTTCGTGGATCGTAGACCAAGGCACTTAGACATGAATGAACGACCAATGCCGCGGGAACACGTAACTCGCTCGACAGCGCGGACCATCACCATCGGGAGACCGGGGAAGAAGTAACCGGCGACGGCACGCAACCGCGAAGCATGCCGGGCCGCGTTCACCCGAATTCCGGTCGCAGGGCTGTGTCCCCACGGGGCACCTATGTAACTTTGTTACAACCCCCCTCCCCCTAAACGGGTTGCGGTCTGTTCTTTGCTTCTGTTTTTCATTTGTTTTTTTTTTTTTTTTTATGGAGTTGACCGAAACCCATGAAGACATTTTCTATAATTATACATTTTAAATAACTAACAAAAATATATTTTTTCTTGATGATTATATCTATTAAATCAAATAATAAGTTTCTTAAAAGTATTTTCTTAATTCTAATTTCTTAACTTCAGTCATTATTTTCCTTTATATACTACTGTTTGCGTTGAATCGTCTGATTCTGTGTCGCTATCGTTGTCCTTTTCTTTCTTGTCTGCGTCTTTTATTTTCTTGTTTTCTTTTAATTCGCTCTGTGTTCTTTTAAATTCTTTGTTTTCTTCTTCCTGTTCTTATTTTTCTTCCCATCTTCTAAGTTCTTCTCTTTGTTTCTTCCATTCTCTTTCGTTTTTTCCTTGTTCTCTTTTCTTGTCTTCTTCTTCTATTTCATTAATGTATGTTCTTTGTAGCTTCTCTTTTTTCCACCTTAGAAAGTCTTCTTCTTGTTTGCTCTTTTCTTCCCATTCTTTCTTTTCTTCTTCATAACTTCTTATTCCCATTTTTTCTCTGGTTTCTTTGATTATCTTTAGGATTTCTTCTTGCGTTTTCTTCCCTTTCTTCACTTCGGGTTCTTTTCCTTCCTGTTTCAGTTTTTCCTCTCTATATATCTTCTTAAACTCATTCTTCAATTCTATTTCTCTTCTTGCTTCCTCTCTTCTTCTTATTTCTTCTTTTCTCTCTTTTTCTTCCTTCAGAGATTCCGGGATATTAGTTTTGTCAATTTACTATTCTATGTATGTTCCTATTTGTCTATTTAGTTTTTTCTATATATTTTTTAATGTCTTTTACGTTCCAATTGCCAAGTGACTTACCTTTTCTGTTTTTGATTTCGTAAATTGTCGGTGAGATTTTTGTTTTGATGAAAAATGGACCCTCGAAATTTTTGTTTAACTTTTTTGCTATATTATCTGCTTTATTTGACAACGTTTTTTCGCTTCTTAGTACCTGTTCCCCAATCTCGTAGCTAATTGGTCTACGTCTTAAGTTATAATATTTTGCCTGTCTTTCATTTGCTAATTCTAAATTTTTTTGTACCTCGTCTTTTATTATTTTCAACCTGTTTAGTCTCTCTACCCACTTCCCTACTTCTTGTGATTCTATTTTCTCGATGTTTATTAAATCTTTGTTTAGCGTTTGAATTGGTTCTAATTCCCTTCCAAAGTTTAAGAATGCTGGTGTGAAACCTGTTGACGAATGTTTACTAGTATTTAGCGCGAATTGTAGGTCTTCCAAATTTTCATCCCATTCTCTATGGTCTTTTTCGAGGTACGCTTTGATCGCTGTTTTTATTGATCTGTTACATCTTTCTGTTGGGTTTGATTGTGGGTGGTATCGTGGTGTTTTTGAATGTCGTATTCCGAAGTTTTGCGTTAACTTCACCATGATTCTGTTTACGAATTCTTTGCCGTTGTCTGTAAATAATATTCTTGGTGTTCCCCATTTCGATATGATTTTTCTGTGGAATTCCTTTTCTATCGTTGTTGCTACTTTGTTTTTTATTGGAATTATTTCCACCCATTTGGTGAACATGTCTACGCAAACAAGTATATATTGGTTTTTTGCTTTTAACCTTGGCAGTGGGCCCATTATGTCTGCTGCTACTACTGTCCATGGTTCTTCGATTATTCTTTTTCCCAGTAGTCCTACTTGATTGTTCACTTTTGGTTTAATTCTTTGGCATGTGTCGCATTCTTTTACGTATTTTAATGTTTCTGAATACATTCCTGGCCAAAAATAGTTCTCTGCGATTCTTGCATATGTTTTCTCCATGCCCAAGTGTCCTGCTTGTTTACTATCATGGTTTTCTGATAGTGCCTGCTCTCTTAGTTCCTTTGGTACTGTTAGTTTCCAGGGATTATTATCCAGGTTCAAGCTTGATTTTAACGGATCTGGTATGAAGAAATAAAGTTGGTCGTCCCTTATTCGCCAGTTTGGGTTTTCTGTTGGTTTCTCCTTTACTTGTTTTAGTTTGTGACTATACCATTCATCCTTAACTTCGCTTGTTTTGTTCTTTTTTGTTTCTTTAATAGTGTGTATAAAGGTTCCATTATTTCCGAAAATTTTGGTATAAATCTTCTGTACCATGATGTCATTCCTGTAATTCTTTGCAGTTGTTACACATTTTTTGGTGTTGGGAATTCTAGTATAGGTTTTATTTTGTCTTCGTCCATTAATAGTCCTTTTTCGTTTACTAAAAATCCTAAGTATTTCACTTCCAAGCATCCAAATTCGCACTTTTCCAGATTTATCGTTAATCCTGCTTGGTTAATTTTCTCTAGAACTGTTTCTAAAGTTTTTAAATGTTCTTCGAAGTTCTTTGTCACGATAATTATATCATCTAAGTAGCAGAATACATTGGGTTTTAAGTCTGGTGTTATTATTTTATCCATTAAGCGCTGAAATGTAGCTGGAGCGTTTGTTAATCCAAATGGCATTCTTTTAAATTTGTACATTCCTTTTCCTGGCACTGTGAATGCTGTTATCTTTTTTGATTGTTCTTCTAGTGGTATTTGGTGGTATGCTGACCTGAGATCGATTTTTGATATGTATTTCTGTCATGATTGGTATCGGGTATAGGTCTTTTTCGTTATTTTGTTTACCTTTCTGAAATCTAAACAGAATCTATATTTTCCGTTGGGTTTCTTGATCATAACTACCGGGTTTGACCAATCGCTGTCTGAAGGTTCAATTATGTCTTCTTCCAACATTTTATCTATTTCTTCGTACATGTACTCTCTTACTTTGGGTGAGACATGGTAATATCTTTGTTTAATTGGTTCGTGGCCCTGTACGTTTATTTTGTGTTCTGTCATGTGTGTAGGTTCTAGTTTTATTCCTGTTTTGTTAACCTTTCTTTCGATTAATTTTCTTAATTGTTGCTCTTGGTTTTCGTTTAGTTCTATTATCCCCTCGAATTTTTCGTTCTCTGTCTCTTTTCTTTCCCTCGATTCTTTTCCATTCTTGTTTTCTTCGTTTCGTTCTCTTTTCAGTTTTAATTTATTCTCTATTTCTTTTTCGGGTTCTTCCTCTATTTCATTTTCCCTTTGTTTATCCCCACGCATGGCTTTTGCTTTGACAGCTGTTTGCATTACATTTTCTTTTTCTACGGGACTTCTTGCCTCTGTTCTTTATTTTCTCGTGGGATTAGACTTCTCTGTCTTACTGGTATTTTGGACCATTTTGTGTCCAAATTATCTGGCCGACTTCAGGCAGGGTATGATTGGTTGGGGTACTAGTGGTTATTTCTCTCCATTGTAGGTTGTTTGCTGGTCTTACTTCTTGATTTCGCAACTTTATTTTATTTTTTACTCTTGTTCTTTCTTCTAGACTATCCTTTCTTGGTTCTCTTTCCTTTTCATCCTCGTTCCATATTACTCTGTTTTCCTTTGGGTTTGCTTCTATTTTATATCTAATTTGTGTATTTTTGGTAGCCACCAAATTTTCTTTTCGAAGTCTAATTTTAATCCTAGCCTTTCCATCATGTCTGTTCCGAGGATTCCTATAGATCTTAGTTCTGGTACCATGTTACCAGGCCAGATGATGACCTACTTCCCCCAGGTTTAGTTACCCATATATGTAGAGGTTGATGACCTCCCCCTCCTAGGTTTAGCTGTCTACATATGTAGAGGTTCAGGCAGGCCTCGTCAGTTCTTCTCTAACATCTCTCACGAATAAAAACATACAAAGTGACATCAGTTTGATGTCACTACCTTTAAAAATTAGAAAGTTTAGTTTTCACTATAACATTTTGGCGATCCTGCCACGATCCGCTTAAGTTCTCGGTTTTTAATTTCTACGAAAATCCACATAGAACGCGGACATGTTCGAGACTTTGAATCGACGGACCCAAGATGCTAAATAAAATTTTCTAAGTTTTAAAAATAATAATTAATCCGGACTTCACTACGGTAAGACCGAAAACATGAATAAGTAGTGGATAATAAATATTAGTTGGTGACTTTAGTATCCACTATACAACTTAAATTATGAGTGAAAGATTCAATTAAAATCAAACGAGGCCCGCAATCAGGCGGAAGACGCATCTGCGTAAGTAAGCAGCCAACGCCCAGCCAGGCAACCGGTTCTCAACAGTAAGCTGACTCATCTCTTCGACACGTCAAGGAAGGCAGGCGGTCTACGGATCCCACATCAGGCCACGAGTAGCACAGTAAGCATTACTTCTAGAAAGTGAAAGTATTGTAAACATTTCTCAATCGATCTTGGGCCTTAGAGTATAAATCCTCTTTACGTACGTTGCACGGCGACTGTACTACGGTACAGGTGAGGTAAAGTTGAGGCAAGATCGGGTTGGCTATACTCTGTGTGTTCACAAGCACTGGCCACCCTTAACAAATTAAGTATCACTACCTCAAAATCAGTAGCAGTTTGTAGCAACTTATACTGCATTTTGTTGTATTAAAAAATAAACATTTAAAATTTTATCGCGACATTCTACACCCGAGTCACAAACAATAGATAAGTAGGTACACTGGCGTTTGATAAACACCGAGATAGCACGCTCTATCAAACCGACTCATCCGACGATACGGACTCATCCTCTTTAAATTTCCCAATCACAACCACTCTCATGTCTCGAGCACAATCTCCCGTCAGGGCCCAGTCCCCCTCTTACACCACTGACGAATTACTAGTAAGGGTTCTCAACCAAATGGAAACTCTGACTATCTCATTCAACGCCCTGAAAAAAGAAAACGAAAATAGGATAGATGAAATTTCAAGATTATCAAAGAAATTAGGAGGACCAGGGACAGTAGAAACAGACAGTGAATTCCAGCAACGACCAGAAGCGACAGACGACCATTCTTCGGTCGAAGAAAAAACATTCCAAAGAAAAGAAACATTTAGACCAAGACAGGAAAATATTTATGGTCAATCACAATTTTTCTCAACAACTGTCCCAACAGCACCAAACGAGGAACGGAAAATGGGAGCCAAGTTAGCAATTGAAACAATAAAGCCAATTAACGGTCAGGACGACATGGGAGTAGAAGATTTTATAAAAACGGTAAAGAGAGCTAGAATAAAATGCGAAGAACCAGAAATTCTTTTAGATTTAATTTTAGCAAAGAAAATCACACACGTGGCAGAAAAAGCCATTAGATATATGCAAATAAACTCATATGAAGATTTATACGCGGCACTCAGACAAAATTTGAGACAAACCAGTTCATTAATTTCATTAAAACCTAAATTAGAAAGCTGCAAGCAAGGCTTAACAGAAACGGTTCAGAACTTCACGACGAGGTTTCGACAAGTAACAAATGAAATAAATTACCTAGTTCAATCCCAGCACGTAAGCCCCACTAAACGAAGACTTAAAATAGAATTGGAAGAAGAAGAAGCCGTTAACCGTTACTTATTAAATTTAAAAAGAGAAATTGGAATGCAGGTACGTCTGTTAAAACCGAACACAGTAAACGAGGCTCAAGCATTAGCCATCGAAACTGAAACATGGTTAAAAGACAGCCAGCCTGTCAGACAAATTATCAAACCACCAGTAAAAATATGGGCCAAATCACCCGGACCACCTCGACTCAGTGCAAATACTACACCTAGAGCACGGAATAGTACCATACCACTGAGTGACAGATTTAAAATGAATTGCTTCAAGTGCGGAAAAATAGGTCATATATCTTCACAGTGCCAAGTGAAGCAGGTTTTTCCCCCAGGCCATGGTTTCAAGCGACCACCTCCGGTAAGAGCAATCCAAGAGGAAGAAACAGAAGCGGAAAACATGACAGAGGAAGAAATAACGGAGCAGCTGATCTTCGAGGAATCAGCCGAATTTCTTCCATATGCGGAAGATTACGAACAATGGATGCCAGAAGAAAAACTAGAAGATACAGATTATTAGTAGACTCAGGAGCTGCTATAAACATAATTAAAGAAAAAATATTGGATGATAAAGACGAAAGTAAATCTACCCACAAAACATTCCTAATGGGTAACGATCGCCATATCTCTAAACATTCTACAAAATTAAACTTTTTTGGACAAGAACACGTTTTCTACATAGTAACCAACGATTTTCCCTTACCAGAAGGAGGTATAATTGGAATTAAATTCTTTGAAAAATATCCAAGATACGCGATCACGAATAGTCACCTCGTGCTAAATAAGGTAAAGCTACCTTTGCACCTAAGCAATGATTTCATACCAGGAAAATCCGAAAAGATATGTACCATTTCTACTGACGCAGAAGATCAAGATATTATCATTATAGATGATAAGGAAATCCCCGACGGACTCTACACTATACGAAACGGACAAATAAAAATCCCATTGAAAAATAATGAGGATTACCCTAAAGAAGTAAATCTCCAGATTAGCTACGAACCTATATTAAAAATAATCACAAATGAGAGTAATGGACCTCAAATGACCTTTAGACTAAATGAGTTATTGAAAGCTTCAAGATTAGATCATTTGGAAAAAGACCAGAGAGAATTCATTAAAAAAGTAATAGCCAGATACTCGGAAGTTTTCACATTGGAATCAGACCCACTTCCATGTACTAACCTTACTGAACATCAAATAATACTTAAAAATGGAAAAATAATTAATCTAAGATCCCACAAATTACCCGAAAAGCACCGACAGTTTGCCCTAGAAGAAACAGAAAGGTTATTAAAAAAGGGAATTATAAGAGAAAGTCAATCACCATACAACTCACCTTTATGGATAGTTCCGAACAAAGGAAATAAATTAAGAATGGTAATTGACTACAGAAAGATTAAAGAAGACACGTATCAAGATGCTTACCCATTACCAATGATCGACGATATATTAGACCACTTAGGAAAAGCTAAGTACTTTTCTGCCTTTGACCTCTCAGCTGGATTCCACCACATCCCGATGAAGGAAGAAGACAAAAAGTACACTGCGTTTTCTACAACCCAAGGACATTTCGAATACAATCGCATGCCTTTCGGTTTAAAGAACGCACCAGCCACTTTCCAAAGAATGATGGATAATGCATTCAGAGGATTAATCGGAACGAAATGCTTTGCGTACATAGATGACATTGTGATATTCGGAAGCACAATTCAGGAACATAATGAGAACTTAGTAGCAGTCATGGAAAGAATCTACCAGTTAGGAGTAAGATTAGAACCGAAAAAATGTGAATACCTTAAACCAGAACTAGAATACCTTGGACACATAATAACCAAAGAAGGAGTCAAACCCAACCCTGAAAAAATACACTGCATAAAAGAATTCAGACCATTGAAAACTGTAAAAGATGTGCAATCATTTTTAGGACTTGCAGGTTACTATAGGAAATTCATCAAGAATTTCTCTACTATAGCGAGACCCTTAACAAAGCTAACTCTGAAAGAGACAATATTCGATTGGACTGCAGACTGCGAAAAAGCATTTTACGATTGGAAGAACGCATTGGTAATCGCACCAGTTTTAAAATTCCCTGATTTTTCCAAACAATTTAT
Organism: Diplolepis rosae; assembly: GCA_030998225.1. Classification (NCBI taxonomy): domain Eukaryota; kingdom Metazoa; phylum Arthropoda; class Insecta; order Hymenoptera; family Diplolepididae; genus Diplolepis; species Diplolepis rosae. The sequence goes on from JAPYXD010000169.1 coordinate 710,421, forward strand.
ACTGACTACGGACGCATCCAACTGTGGATTAGGAGCAGTATTGAGCCAAGACGGGCACCCTTGTCTTTTTGCATCAAGAACATTGAACAAAGCCGAAGAAAAATACACCACCTCTGAAAAAGAACTTTTAGCAATTGTATGGGCTATGAAACGCCTCAGACAATATCTTCTCAGAAAGAAATTCAAAATTCAAACAGACCACCGTGCTTTAGTTTGGCTACACAATGTGAAAGACCCTAGCTCAAGACTTTTACGATGGAGACTTCGTATGGAAGAATACGAATACGAAATAGAATATGTAAAAGGAAAAGAAAATAAAGTAGCGGATTGTCTATCCAGACTTTTTCCCATCACTAAGGACAGATTACAAGAAGCAATGGAAAAAACCGGAATTAGTACTGAAGAAGAAGAACCAAGCTTGGAAAACCAGTCACCGGAAATAGAAACATTCGACAAGCCGCGAATAACAAAAGACGAAATATTAAAAGAAAAAATCAAATTAACCGCAAGGCAAATGAGAGAACCATCAGAAAATGAAACCACAGAAACGGAAGAAGAAATCACGGAAACACCAGGAGACAATACTAATTTATATACGGATTTTATAAATTGGAAACTACAACCAGTCAAAGGCAAAATTAAAACAAAGCCTAACGCTATCGGCAAACTTTGGAAAGAAGTAACTAAGGATGAAATGCCTATGTACAACGAAGAAGATTGGCTGTATAAATTAAGTTGGTATATCGAAGAATTCGTTAACAGGAAACTCTCAATTGTTAGATTATCCTTTGGAGATCCTCTATTTACATTTCTGGAGCGAGAAGTAATTCAAGAAATAATGGAATTCCTATCAAACTATTATCCAGATAAAAATTTCCACATTTGTTTCTCTACAACCCGAGAATTAACTAAGGAAGAACGAAAACAAGTTATTAAAGAAGCTCATAGGGATCACACTGGAGAACAAAATACTATCGAAAAAGCCAAGAGAATCGGAATTTGGACCAAAATGGACCAAGACATTAAGGACTATGTCAAAAAAATCCAAATGATAAAATAGCACTGGATATTTTTGGACCATTACCCACTACACATAGAGGTAACAAATACATACTTAGTATTCAGGATAGATTGACCAGATACACCACTTTAATACCGTTAGAAAGTGAAACCTCAACAGCAATAGTAGAAGCTCTGATAGAACAATATATTTACATTTATGGATCCCCTAAAACTATTCTCACTGATCAAGGGTCTAACTTTCTATCTGAGTTAATGGACCAATTTGAGAAAGCTTTGAAAATCAAACATATTAAAACTACAGCATTCCATCCACAATCCAACGGAAATATTGAAAGAATGCACTCAACCGTGAATAATCTGATCAAAACTAGAATGGCAGAAAATCAGAATAACTGGGACGAAAATCTGAAATATGTAACATTCGCAATAAATTCAATAGTAAATCAAACCACGGGATTCACACCCTTTGAACTCACGTTTGGAAGATTACCAAATATACCATCTCAAATTGAAAACTCACCCAATTGAACCCATCAAGATCTGATTAGAAAATGGAGGCAAAAACACGAGGAAAACATCAGAAAAGCTAAAGAAAGAATCCAAGTGGAATTAGAAAAAACTAAGAAAAGATTGGATGAAGGATATTCAAGCGATACTCAGAGAACAAATGTAAAACTTCACCTTTTGCTTTACACAAAGAAACCTTCATACCCGTACTAAACGGATACATAATAGTACTAATGAACGAGGTAGATTTAGATATTAGCTGCGAAACAGGAATAGAACACCTAAAGATTAAACAAACCTCACTACTGACGGGCTCAAATTGTAAAATCTATAATGGAATGGACGCACTGTACCTTAGCAAAAATCTAAAGGGACAATTTTACAACGAATTCAATGTGACCTACAACATTAGTTACTCTAACGACGATCTCAAAACCTTAGAAAGTAAATTAATACGTCTCCCTAAAATTATAGATAACAATGAATTACGACAAGCCAAATTAAGCCTAGACGATGCAGAAAATATGTTAAAATCAATAGCCACTAACAGAAGACTAAGAACATGGAGAGAAACAACCATAGATTGGTTAAGCTATTTAGGTTACGCAGCGCTAGGATTAGGATCAGCCTATGTTCTGTACAGATTAGGAATACTCGAATTCATACAAAAGTGTATGCCCAAAAAACTCTGTATATTCTGTGTAAAAACAAAGGTAACAACGCCGACGAACGTTGTCACGTACAATTTTAGCTTGCAACCCTTGGTAACCACCGAAATACTAAAAGAAAGGAGGGTAAGAATTTAGTAAATTGAGAGACTAATTCATGTCTAAAACAGACGGGTAAAATCTAGAAATTAAAGGGTTAATTTATGTCTAAAAAGGGGGGTGTTACCAGGCCAGATGATGACCTCCTTCCCCCAGGTTTAGTTACCCGTATATGTAGAGGTTGATGACCTCCCCCTCCTAAGTTTAGCTGTCTATATATGTAGAGGTTCAGGCAGGCCTCGTCAGTTCTTCTCTAACATCTCTCAAGAATAAAAACATACAAAGTGACATCAGTTTGATGTCACTACCTTTAAAAATTAGAAAGTTTAGTTTTCACTATAACAACCAGTCTAAATAGCAAATATTTTTTCACATGACCCACTTCGGTAGGACTCAATACTTGTCCTATTATTTGTAATTGCTGGCCATTTGCTACTATTAACTTGTCATTATTTGGTTTCTTAACCTCGTAATCCAATTCCTTTATTTGTTTAAAAAATTGTTTGCCAATATAGGAGTGGGTTGCCCCTATGTCTACTAACATTTTATATTTTGTGTCTTTCCACTTAATTATTATGTGAAATCTAGTTTCGTTTGGGGCGTCGCTGTCCGCTTCGATATATTCAGGCGATGTGGTTTGGTATTTACGTCGGCTACTACTCGCCCCTAATAGCCATAATAGTACCAACAGTCTCGTCGCATATGACCTTTGCCTCCGCAATTATAACATTTTATTGGTTGCTGTGTCGTACTATTTTCGTTCTCTTCATTTTGTTTCCTTGACATGGTGTACTCTTGCGCGTTTGGATTCGGTTTAAATTTTCTATTATTCCTTTCTTTTTGGTTATCGTCTTGCGTGTTATACGTTAGTTCTGGCCATTTTGGGATGCTTTGTATTTGTTGTCTGTTACTGTCTTCAGGTGTTTGGTTATCCATTCTTCCGAAAAATTGGTTTGGATTTGGGTATTCGAAACTACGGTTGTAGTTAAACTTTGTTCTGTTTAGGAATTCATCATTACCTCGAATTCGTGGATATGTGTTTTGATTTATTGACTTGTTATAAAAATATCTTGTGCTATTGTTAGCGTACCTTGATTGGAATTGTGGTCTATACTGTGTGTTTTGTAATTCTTTCATAATTATTTTCGTAGTCTTGACTATGCTGTTGTTCCTGGTTTATATCTATTATTTTAATTTGTTGTCCTTTTAGTCTGGATTTTTCCATTTCAGCTTCCCATTCCCTTCCTACTATTTCTAATTCTGTAAAGTTTTTGAATGAATTTCTTGTAATGTAAATTTTATATTCGAGTCTTAAATTCTCGTAAACTTTTTTTAATTGCCATGCCAAGCTGGGAAGTGGTTCTAATTCCTCGAATAAAATCTCATTTCTATTATGAAACTGTGAATTTCTTCGTTTTTCTTTTGATTGCAACATTTTATTTTGTCATGAATTACTTCTAGGTACTTTTCATTTAAATAGGCCTGTTTGAATTCTTGTATAAACTCTTCTATGTTGTGCCAATTTCTTTTATTTACCTGATACCAACTTTGGGCTTCTCCTATTAGGACGGCATCTAAGTTTTCTAGGATATCTTGTTTGTTGATTTTATACCCTTTTTTGAATCTCAATAAATTATTTAAAAAATATGTTGGGCTATCGTCTATATTGTTTCTGAATTTAACCGGCCAGTTTAGCATGATCTGGAAAGGTGTTTGGACCATTCCGAATGGAAAGAATGATTCATCGATTCAATTACTGCTCTTATTTGATTTACCTATGTTCCTGCAGTTCACTTAACTTCAAAAATGACACTGGGGCCTTTACGAACTACGGAAAGTAAGTTCAAATGTAGTCAAACCTACTGAGATTCTTTTTCTGTGTATGTGTAATGAAAAAGTATTGTCAATTTACTCAGAAAAAATTTTTTAGCTTGAAAACAGATTTTTTACTGTGAAAACAGTAAACTTAACCTTCAAAGTGAATATCCCTCCGTTGCCGTTAAAAACGGTAAATATTAGAGTCTTAACTCGAACTTTCCCTGTACTTTTTATCTAAGTACAATACAGATTTTCGGTACAGTTCCTAGTACCGCCCCAGTACTAAAAGACAACTCCCAGCCGAGTGACATTTTGTGCTAGTGCCAGCACCACACCAGCACTCAGAGCTGGGTAACTATTTCAAATGAATCCATTTCAAATACCTATTTGAAATGCGAAATGCCATTTTTAATTTTGTATTTTAAATAGGAAGAAGAAAACCATTTCGCATTTTCCATTTTAAATAGGTTTTCAACCTATTTTCAACTTAAAATACAATTTTCTACTTTTTTTCGGTTCTGCCCTGGACAAGTAAAAGCACATGTTGGCTTTCCACAGGAGAAATGCTGCCATTGGTCAAAATTTGGCGCGCGATTTAAAATTGAATTAATTTAATTCGATATTGAATCGCGGGCCAGTTTACAGCCGATAGCAGAATTTCTCTAGCGGGAAGCCAACACGCGCTGCTCGCGCAGGCAGCCATTTTTCGAAACACTGATTTTATTTTACTATTTAGTTATGCAGGCATAATTTTGCGCCCAAGAAGAAGATCCATGGGGGACGCAATATTCGAGAAGCAATTGCTACTTAAAGCAAATGAACACATCCGCAAAGAATAACAAATATTCTTAATATAATTTTTTGTATTATGAAAAATCCATTTTGCATTTTTTAAATAGAAAATAGGAAACCATTTTCTATTTTGCATTTTAAATGGGTTTTGCGAAACTATTTTTCATTTTACATTTTAAATACATTTTGAGAATCATTTTACCCAGCTCTGCCAGCACTGAAGGCCAGCGCTAGCGCAGTACCGCTGGTCAGCACTATGCCGTTAACTATTGGAGTTCCGCCAGCACCACTTCAGCACAGTGTGTCCAGATTTGACACGCGAACGTTACACACACAACACCAACAGCAGTACGTACGTGAGAATGGTTGCGCGCATAGCGTAGTGTGTCTGCTGTTCGCAGTGGTTCTCTGAGTTTTCTCAGGTTTTCTCTCCTTGACAAGGAGCCTTCAGCCAGAGAAAACTCAGAGAACCACTGCGAACAGCAGACACACTACGCTGCGCGCGCAATCATTCTCACGTACGTACTGCTGTTGGCGTTGTGGGCGTAACGTTCGCGTGTCAAATGGGGACACACTGCGCCAGCACTGAAGGTCAGCGCTGACGCAGCACTGCTGGTTAGCACTATGCCAGTGTTACCTTTCGAAGCTTTGCCAGCACCGCGACAGACTTCATGAGGGTCTACTGCCAGCACTATGCCAGCGCTGGAAGTCCGCTGGCAGTGCTGGCGCGGTTCTGCGCCGGTTGTTTTTTTCCGCCTCGGATGTATATTTTTCTTTTTAATTGAAAAAAAAATACCATTAAAAATCGGAAATTCAATTTTTTAACTAAAATATGTGAAATACGAAAAAAATTCCATTTTTGAACCAAAATATGTGAGATAGAAAATACGCGATAATACAAAAAATCGTTTCCTCTAAAAGAGTCTATGAATTCCCTTCCTTTTTTAAATATTGGAAGAAAATAGATTTTTTGTAATCTTGTAAATTATTAGAAAGTTACAGAAATGTATACAGAAAATCGAGCGCGAAGCGCAAGTGTCATGATAAGAATGTGTTCTTTAAGGCTGATAGAGCTTTAAGTAAATTGAATTTCTTTTTTCATTTGAAATCAAAAACAAATTTAGTAACTTTGAGAAAATGTAATTCACATCGATAATATTATAAAACTGACTTGAACTTAAGTATCAAATTACGAGTAATAAATTTAAATAATAATGAAACAGGACTTATATCGACTCTTAGTATTAATATTCAAATATTGTTGATGGTCTTAGTTGGCTTTAGGGTCCGAAGAATATAAGACCGAGTGCGACGATCGAATCGCGCGCCCTAGGTGCGCTCAAACTTGCAAGAGAAGCGTGCGATGAGAAAGTGCCCACAAAACGGGAAGTTTTTTGTAGTATATTTTTACAAAATTAATATTTTTCTCTTAACTTGGGCTTATTAGAAGCAACACTGTGTTAACTTTTATTTTAGCATCAGGAAAAAATGTTAACCTTTTATTATAAAAATTAAGTTACTTTAACAATAGCTTAAATAACATATGAACCTCTAATTTCCGATGAAAGTGTCTGTGTAAAGAAAGGTTTTAAATATTACAAAAAAAGCATAAATTGTATTTGAATTCGCATGCGAACTTGCACTTTGAGATTTATTTGGTGTGAAGTAAATTCGACAAATCATTACTATAAAGTAAAATACTTGAAAAAACATTTTCAAAATATTTAATATTTTTACACGAATGTACATGCAGTCGACCGGCAATCGAAATATCCGGGCTTGAGTCCCAGTGCATTCGAAAACGTCTTTTTTCCACAGAAAGATTTTCAAATTCTTTAAACTTAAGTATGTAGCTATGAACGTATTAATATCTTCAATGTTTTTAAATTATTCAATGTTTTATCAATGAATTTAAAATAATAGATTGTAATGACCCATGATTTAATTTATAATAGACTTCTTCATTTATGGACCCTAAAGCCAATGCAATTTGGTAAAACATTTTGAATTCAAAATAATTCTGAATGTTTGAGTATAAAAGGTTTGAATATTTGGAAAATACATAAATTATATCAAAATTAGCACAGGAAATCGCACACTACCTTTAATTTGGTATGAAGTAAAATTGAAAATAAATCCTTTAGAATAAAATATTTTGAAAAAACTTACAGAATACATAACATATTTTAAATAAAAATTTCAATATATAAGTATAAATAAAAGGCTTGATTATTCAAAAGTAAAATATATTATTTTTGTAATAGTTAATTTGGCATGGGGTCAGTTTTGATACGGATTTATTTTTTTAAATGATAGAACACATAAAAAATACAAAAGGCAAACGTTTCGGCCACAAATGGGGGCCCTCTTCAGTGCCAATTAGCTTAATAGTAACCTTTAAATATTTATTAACTAAGACATGCAACTTAATAATTATTGTATTTTTTGTTTTTTTCTTTTTTTCCTTTGATTATTGATATTAGAAAAAGATAGAGTAAACATGCGGAAAGACTTATGGGTAAGCGAGTTCCTAGGTGTGAAGGAACCAGGCCGTTCCAAAAACTGTTCCAACGAGTAATCCTCTCCCACAGGAACCGTGAAAAATGCGACCGCGGAACGCACTCTCTCAAGGGCACATATATAAACACAATTATTTCACCAAAGAAAGAAACAACACGATGGAGAATATAACGTGGATCCTTGGTAAAGCACGCACAGCAAACCACACACATTCACGAGCGCCAGAAGTAAAGGACACTGAAGTTAAAACAATAAGAACGATGCAATTGGAACGGAAAAATCTTTATTTTTTATTTTCTCCGAAGCCGCAGAGATGACAGACGAAAGTAAGTCCACCACTGTGCCACATGGCTAAAAGAAAACTGATTTGGGAAGAAGTCGTATTTAGGAAGACTAGTGTTCAGAGTTTGACGTGTATAGAAAGCATTCGCCAGATAGGTCAGGTTCCAACACCAAGGGTTATACACAGTAAAACCTTATTTTAATGTCGCCGGCACTTGAGATTATTATGTGCTCAAGCGTCCGACAAAAGCAAAGACCACCACATGTTCGAAAAACTCTGTAAGGAAAGGCACTCACTACGGTCCCGACGTCGTAAAAATTATACACATTTTTGTGGATATAGAAAGTAAAATGCAACTAAAGTGGAAATTCACGAAAAATTAATTTCCTGGTTTTTCGTAACCTCTGATTCTTAATAACTGGAACCCGGAAAAATACAATATTAAGTTTATAAGTATGATGTTCGAGTTTTTCAGATTATAAGACTGTTGTAAAGTGGAAAATATTACGAGAGTTATTCGAACTCTGACTTAAATAGAGTGGCCAATTAATACAGTAGCACTACGGATTCTAAGACTGATAAAAAGTGGCCAAGTAATGCGCGAGCACTTCGGAATCTAATTCTGAGTAAGGTGGCCAAGTAATGCGCGAGCACATCAGACTCTGATTCTGAGTAAGGTGGCCAAGTAATGCGAGAGCTCTTCGGACTCAGATTTTCAGTAAGGTGGCCAAGTAATGCGCGAGTTCAATGAACGTCAGGACTGATATAAATGCAAAAATAGCCGCGTAATACGCGAGATCAAACGAAGTCTGACCTAAATAAGGAGGCAAAGTACTGCGCGAATTCTTAGGAGTACAGAATTTTTATATAAAGTGGCCAAGTAATGCGCGAGCTCTTCGGACTCTGGCTTAAAATTATGTGGCCAAGTAATGCGCGAGTTCAATGGACGTCAGGACTGATATAAATGCACAAAAAGTCGCGTAATAAGCGAGATCAAACAAAGTCTGACCTAAATAAGGTGGCAAAGTAATGCGCAAATTCTTAGTACAGAATTTTTATATAAAGTGGCTAAGTAATGCGAGAGTTCAATGGACGTCAGGACTGATATAAATACAAAAATAGGTGCGTAATACGCGAGTTGAACGCAGTCTGACCTGAAAAGAGTGGCCAAGTAATGCGCGAATTCTTAGGGGTATAAGAATTTTTATAAAGTGGCCAAAAAATAATAATTAACACTTAGGGTCCTTAGACTCTGACCTGAATAAAGCCGCCAAGTAATGCGCGAGCACTTCGGATTCAGATTTTCAGTAAGGTGGCCAAGTAATGCGCGAGTTCAATGGACGTCAGGACTGATATAAATGCAAAAATAGCCGCGTAATACGCGAGATCAAACAAAGTCTGACCTAAATAAGGAGGCAAAGTAATGCGCGAATTCTTAGTAGTACAGAATTTTTATATAAAGTGGCCAAGTAATGCGCGAGCTCTTCGGACTCTTGCTTAAAATTATGTGGCCAAGTAATGCGCGAGTTCAATGGACGTCAGGACTGATATAAATGCACAAAAAGTCGCGTAATACGCGAGATCAAACAAAGTCTGACCTAAATAAGGTGGCAAAGTAATGCGCGAATTCTTAGTACAGAATATTTATATAAAGTGGCCAAGTAATGCGCGAGTTCAATGGACGTCAGGAATGATATAAATACAAAAATAGGCGCGTAATACGCGAGTTGAACGCAGTCTGACCTGAAAAGAGTGGCCAAGTAATGCGCGAATTCTTAGGGGCATAAGAATTTGTATAATGTGGTCAAAAATTATAATTTACACTCAGGGTCCTTAGACTCTGACCTGAATAAAGCGGCCAAGTAATGCGCGAGCACTTCGGACTCAGATTTTCAGTAAGGTGGCCAAGTAATGCGCGAGTTCAATGGACGTCAGGACTGATATAAATACAAAAATAGCCGCGTAATACGCGAGATCAAACGAAGTCTGAACTAAAAAAGGTGACAAAGTAATGCGCGAATTCTTAGTACAGGATTTTTATATAAAACGGCCAAGTAATGCGCGAGCACTTCGGACTCTGGCTTAAAATTATGTGGCCAAGTAATGGGCGAGTTCAATGGACGTCAGGACTGATATAAATACAAAAATAGCCGCGTAATACGCGAGTTGAACGAAGTCTGATCTGAAAAGAGTGGCCAAGTAATGCGCGAATTTCTTAGGGGTATAAGAATTTTTATAAAGTGGCCAAAAAATAATAATTAACACGTAGGCTCCTTAGACTATGACCTGAATAAGGCGGCCAAGTAATGCGCGAGCACTTCGGACTCTGACTTTCAGTAAGGTGGCTAAGTAATGCGCGAATTCAATGGACGTCAGGACTGATATAAATGTAAAAATAGCCGCGTAATACGTGAGATCAAACGAAGTCTGACCTAAATAACGTGGCAAGGTAATGCGCGAGCTCTTCGGACTCTGGCTTAAAATTATGTGGCCAAGTAATGCGCGAGTTCAATGGACGTCAGGACTGATATAAATACAAAAATAGGCGCGTAATACGCGAGTTCAACGAAACCTGACCTAAATAAGGTGGCAAAGTAATGCGCGAATTCTTAGTACAGAATTTTTATATAAAGTGGCCAAGTAATGCGCGAGCTCTTCGGACTCTGGCTTTAAATTATGTGGCCAAGTAATGCGCGAGTTCAATGGACGTCAGGACTGATATAAATGCACAAAAAGCCGCGTAATACGCGAGATCAAACAAAGTCTGACCTAAATAAGGTGGCCAAGTAATGCGCGAATTCTTAGGGGCATAAGAATTTTTATAATGTGGTCAAAAAATATAATTTACACTCAGGGTCCTTAGACTCTGACCTGAATAAAGCGGCCGAGTAATGCGCGAGCAGTTCGGACTCAGATTTTCAGTAAGGTGGCCAAGTAATGCGCGAGTTCAATCGACGTCAGTACTGATATAAATGCAAAAATAGCCGCGTAATACGCGAGATCAAACGAAACCTGACCTAAATAAAGTGGCAAAGTAATGCGCGAATTCTTAGTACAGAATTTTTATATAAAGTGGCCAAGGAATGCGCGAGCTCTTCGGACTCTGGCTTTAAATTATGTGGCCAAGTAATGCGCGAGTTCAATGGACGTCAGGACTGATATAAATGCACAAAAAGCCGCGTAATACGCGAGATCAAACAAAGTCTGACCTAAATAAGGTGGCAAAGTAATGCGCGGATTCTTAGGGGCATAAGAATTTTTATAATGTGGTCAAAAATTATAATTAACACTCAGGGTCATTAGACTCTGACCTGAATAAAGCGGCCAAGTAATGCGCTAGCACTTCGGACTCAGATTTTCAGTATGGTGGCCAAGTAATGCGCGAGTTCAATGGACGTCAGGACTGATATAAATGACAAAATATCCGCGTAATACGCGAGATCAAACGAAGTCTGACCTAAATAAGGTGACAAAGTAATGCGCGAATTCTTAGTACAGGATTTTTATATAACGTGGCCAAGTAATGCGCGAGCTCTTCGGACTCTGGCTTAAAATTATGTGGCCAAGTAATTCGCGAGTTCAATGGACGTCAGGACTGATATAAATATAAAAAATAGCCGCGTAATACGCGAGTTGAACGAAGTCTGACCTGAAAAAAGTGGCCAAATTAATGCGCGAATTCTTAGGGGTAAAAGAATTTTTATAAAGTGGCCAAAAAATAATAATTAACACGTAGGCTCGTTATACTCTGACCTGAAAAAAGCGGCCAAGTAATGCGCAAGCACTTCGGACTCTGATTTTCAATAAGGTGGCCAAGTAATGCGCGAATTCAATGGACGTCAGGACTGATATAAATACAGAAATAGCCTGAATTAACTAATGTGGCCAAGTAATGCGCGAATTCTTAGGGCTATAAGAATTTTTATAAAGTGGCCAAAAAATAATAATTAACACTTAGGGTCCTTAGACTCTGACCTGAATAAAGCCGCCAAGTAATGCGCGAGCACTTCGGATTCAGATTTTCAGTAAGGTGGCCAAGTAATGCGCGAGTTCAATGGACGTCAGGACTGATATAAATGCAAAAATAGCCGCGTAATACGCGAGATCAAACAAAGTCTGACCTAAATAAGGAGGCAAAGTAATGCGCGAATTCTTAGTAGTACAGAATTTTTATATAAAGTGGCCAAGTAATGCGCGAGCTCTTTCGGACTCTGGCTTAAAATTATGTGGCCAAGTAATGCGCGAGTTCAATGGACGTCAGGACTGATATAAATGCACAAAAAGTCGCGTAATACGCGAGATCAAACAAAGTCTGACCTAAATAAGGTGGCAAAGTAATGCGCGAATTCTTAGTACAGAATATTTATATAAAGTGGCCAAGTAATGCGCGAGTTCAATGGACGTCAGGAATGATATAAATACAAAAATAGGCGCGTAATACGCGAGTTGAACGCAGTCTGACCTGAAAAGAGTGGCCAAGTAATGCGCGAATTCTTAGGGGCATAAGAATTTGTATAATGTGGTCAAAAATTATAATTTACACTCAGGGTCCTTAGACTCTGACCTGAATAAAGCGGCCAAGTAATGCGCGAGCACTTCGGACTCAGATTTTCAGTAAGGTGGCCAAGTAATGCGCGAGTTCAATGGACGTCAGGACTGATATAAATGCAAAAATATTCGCGTAATACGCGAGATCAAACGAAGTCTGAACTAAAAAAGGTGACAAAGTAATGCGCGAATTCTTAGTACAGGATTTTTATATAAAACGGCCAAGTAATGCGCGAGCACTTCGGACTCTGGCTTAAAATTATGTGGCCAAGTAATGCGCGAGTTCAATGGACGTCAGGACTGATATAAATACAAAAATAGCCGCGTAATACGCGAGTTGAACGAAGTCTGATCTGAAAAGAGTGGCCAAGTAATGCGCGAATTCTTAGGGGTATAAGAATTTTTATAAAGTGGCCAAAAAATAATAATTAACACGTAGGCTCCTTAGACTATGACCTGAATAAGGCGGCCAAGTAATGCGCGAGCACTTCGGACTCTGACTTTCAGTAAGGTGGCTAAGTAATGCGCGAATTCAATGGACGTCAGGACTGATATAAATGTAAAAATAGCCGCGTAATACGTGAGATCAAACGAAGTCTGACCTAAATAAGGTGGCAAAGTAATGCGCGAGCTCTTCGGACTCTGGCTTAAAATTATGTGGCCAAGTAATGCGCGAGTTCAATGGACGTCAGGACTGATATAAATACAAAAATAGGCGCGTAATACGCGAGTTCAACGAAACCTGACCTAAATAAGGTGGCAAAGTAATGCGCGAATTCTTAGTACAGAATTTTAATATAAAGTGGCCAAGGAATGCGCGAGCTCTTCGGACTCTGGCTTTAAATTATGTGGCCAAGTAATGCGCGAGTTCAATGGACGTCAGGACTGATATAAATGCACAAAAAGCCGCGTAATACGCGAGATCAAACAAAGTCTGACCTAAATAAGGTGGCCAAGTAATGCGCGAATTCTTAGGGGCATAAGAATTTTTATAATGTGGTCAAAAAATATAATTTACACTCAGGGTCCTTAGACTCTGACCTGAATAAAGCGGCCGAGTAATGCGCGAGCAGTTCGGACTCAGATTTTCAGTAAGGTGGCCAAGTAATGCGCGAGTTCAATCGACGTCAGTACTGATATAAATGCAAAAATAGCCGCGTAATACGCGAGATCAAACGAAACCTGACCTAAATAAAGTGGCAAAGTAATGCGCGAATTCTTAGTACAGAATTTTTATATAAAGTGGCCAAGGAATGCGCGAGCTCTTCGGACTCTGGCTTTAAATTATGTGGCCAAGTAATGCGCGAGTTCAATGGACGTCAGGACTGATATAAATGCACAAAAAGCCGCGTAATACGCGAGATCAAACAAAGTCTGACCTAAATAAGGTGGCAAAGTAATGCGCGGATTCTTAGGGGCATAAGAATTTTTATAATGTGGTCAAAAATTATAATTAACACTCAGGGTCATTAGACTCTGACCTGAATAAAGCGGCCAAGTAATGCGCTAGCACTTCGGACTCAGATTTTCAGTATGGTGGCCAAGTAATGCGCGAGTTCAATGGACGTCAGGACTGATATAAATGACAAAATATCCGCGTAATACGCGAGATCAAACGAAGTCTGACCTAAATAAGGTGACAAAGTAATGCGCGAATTCTTAGTACAGGATTTTTATATAACGTGGCCAAGTAATGCGCGAGCTCTTCGGACTCTGGCTTAAAATTATGTGGCCAAGTAATTCGCGAGTTCAATGGACGTCAGGACTGATATAAATACAAAAAATAGTCGCGTAATACGCGAGTTGAACGAAGTCTGACCTGAAAAAAGTGGCCAAAGTAATGCGCGAATTCTTAGGGGTAAAAGAATTTTTATTAAGTGGCCAAAAAATAATAATTAACACGTAGGCTCGTTATACTCTGACCTGAAAAAAGCGGCCAAGTAATGCGCAAGCACTTCGGACTCTGATTTTCAATAAGGTGGCCAAGTAATGCGCGAATTCAATGGACGTCAGGACTGATATAAATACAGAAATAGCCTGAATTAACTAATGTGGCCAAGTAATGCGAAAATTCTTAGGAGTACAGAATTTTTATATAAAGTGGCCAAATAATGCGCGAGCTCTTCGGACACTGACTTAAAGTTATGTGGCCAACTAATGCGCAAGTTCGATGGACGTAAGGACTGATATAAATACACAAATAGCCGCGTAATACGCGAGTTGAACGAAGTCTGACCTGAAAAGAGTGGCCAAGTAATGCGCAAGCTCTTCGGACTCTGACTTAAAGTTTTTTGGCCAAGTAATGCGCCAATTCTTAGGGGTATATGAATTTTTATAATGTGGTAAAAAAATAATAATTAACACTTAGGGTCCTTAGAATCTGACCTGAATAAAGCGGCCAAGTAATGCGCAAGGACTTCGGACTCTGATTTACAGTAAGGTGGCCAAGTAATGCGCGAGTTCAATGGACGTCAGGACTGATATAAATGCAAAAATAGCCGCGTAATACGCGAGATCAAACAAAGTCTGACCTAAATAAGGTGGCAAATTAATGCGCGAATTCTTAGTACAGGATTTTTATATAAAGTGGCCAAGTAATGCGCAAGCTCTTCGGACTCTGGCTCAAAATTTTGTGGCCAAGTAATGCGCGTGTTAAATGGACGTCAGGACTTTTAAAAATACAAAAATTAGCCGCGTAATACGCGAGTTCAACGAAACCTGATCTAAATAAGGTGGCCAACAATGCGCGAGTTACAACGATATCTGACCCAGACAAAGTGGCCAGATGTAAGAACATAAACCGTGAAGGGACGACTGAAACACGGTGGGTCCCAATTTCTCAGGTCACATTTTTTTATGACCCTTTTTTAAGTATAGGATTGTAAATCTTAGAAAGGTTTTCTATATCGGTTCTAAGATTCACCGCATCGTTCGTACCTGCAATGTGACACATTTCCAACAGCAATCTTTTTTTGTAGTTTTTTTCGTTAGCTAAGATTTTTGTTCTATCAAAATCGAAGAAGTGGTCTCTTTCAATCGTATGTTTTGTTAGCGCATTTTGTTTATTGGGGCTTTCTCTAATGTTATTTTTATGTTCTTTTAGTCTGTTTTTAAGGAATCGTTTCGTTTGACCTATATAGACAGCCTTGCAGTCATTCCCTTTGCAAGGAACGCTGTAAACGACGTTAGAAGATTGATCTTTGGGTATTTTGTCCTTGGTTGGTATGAAGATCGTTTTTAGGTTTTTTTGGTTTTTGTACGCAGCGTTTATGTTGTAGCTATGTAGGATTCCTGATATTCTCTCTGACAGAACTTCAACGTAAGGGATACTAATGAAGGGTTTGTTTTCTGTGTTTATGTCGGCCTGATTGTTACCTAATCGTGTCTTATGTTCAAGGGTAAGAAGTCTTAGATTTATAATCTCTTGCGTGAACTGTTGTGGATAGTCATTTTCTAGTAGTGTATCTATAATTAGTTTAAGGTTGTTTTTTTGAAATTCCTTATCTGAAAGTAGAATTGCCCTGTCAACTAAGTTGTTTACAACACTTTTCTTGTATCTGAGGGGGTGATGGGAATTAAAGTTAAGGTATCTTCCAGACCAAGACGGTTTCCTATACCAATTGAAAGAAAGTTTTTGATTCTGTTTCCTAGTCATAGTGACATCTAGAAAATTAATAGCACCATTTATCTCTTTTTCTAGGGTGAATTCAATATTGAGGGAATTGTTGTTGAAGATTTGCAAAATGTGGTTCACTTGTGTGTCAGGAACCACGATAAGAATATCGTCTACGTATCGAAAGTAAACAGGTACTTCAAAATCAAGATTAGAGAGCCTGTCTTTTTCTAGGTCATCCATCACTATATCTGCAGGGACGGGGGAGAAAGTAGAACCCATTGGTAAACCGCGTTTTTGAAAATAGGTGGTGCCATCGAAATTAAAGTCTGTGCTATCCAAGCATAATCGCAACCCTTCTTCATATTCCTTCCATGGCAATGATACTTTGCGACGAATCTCTTCCCATCTATTTTTTACAGCAGAGATGGCTGCTTCCTTGGGTATATTTGTGAAAAGGGACACTACATCCAAGGAGGCGAGAACAAAATTATCAGGGACACTAACATTTTTAAGTTTCTGGACTAGTTCGAAACTGTTAATGATTTTTGATTTTGGTGGCGTGGTGTTTTTAGATATGGTAGTGCTAAAGAAGGATGCTAGATTGTAGGTAGGACTGCCTATGTAAGATACAATGGGTCTAATGGGGTTGCCTTCTTTATGGATTTTGGGTAATCCGTAGAATCTGGAGGGAACAGCATTAGAAGACTTTAAATCCTTAGCTAACAGGTTGTTGATTAATTTTTTGTTTTCCCATGTTTTGACTAGACAATTTACTTTATTTTGTATTTTGGTTGTAGTGTCCTTGGGGCGGACTTTGTATGTGTTTTCGTCTTTTAGAAGGTTCAATACTTTCTCGTTGTAATCTGTTCGCGTCAAGGCTACTGTGGTGTTACCTTTGTCTGCCCTAGTAAAAACTATGTCCGGGTTATTTTTTACGAAATCCCTAGCTTCTTTTATTTCTTTAACAGGTTGTACGAATTTAGATTTGTGTTCATTCCCATTTTTCTTAAAATTATTAACGACGTTAGCAACTTTTAAGCTCGGACATCATACTTATAAACTTAATATTGTATTTTTCCGGTTTCCAGTTATTAAGAATCAGAGGTTTCGAAAAACCAGGAAATTAATTTTTCGTGAATTTCCACTTTAGTTGCATTTTACTTTCTATATCCACAAAAATGTGTATAATTTTTACGACGTCGGGACCGTAGTGAGTGCCTTTCCTTACAGAGTTTTTCGAACATGTGGTGGGTCTTTGCTTTTGTCGGACGCTTGAGCACATAATAATCTCAAGTGCCGGCGACATTAAAATAAGGTTTTACTGTGTATAACCCTTGGTGTTGGAACCTGACCTATCTGGAGAATGCTTTCTATACACGTCAAACTATGAACACTAGTCTTCCTAAATACGACTTCTTCCCAAATCAGTTTTCTTTTAGCCATGTGGCAGAGTGGTGGACTTACTTTCGTCTGTCATCTCTGCGGCTTCGGAGAAAATACAAAATAAAAATTTTTCCGTACCAATTACATCGTTCTTATTGTTTTAACTTCAGTGTCCTTTACTTCTGGTGCTCGTGAATGTGTGGGGTTTGCTGTGCGTGCTTTACCAAGGATCCACGTTATATTCTCCATCGTGTTGTTTCTTTCTTTGGTGAAATAATTGTGTTTATATATGTGCCCTTGAGAGAGTGCGTTCCGCGGTCGCATTTTTCACGGTTCCTGTGGGAGAGGATTACTCGTTGGAACAGTTTTTGGAACGGCCTGGTTCCTTCTCACCTAGGAACTCGCTTACCCATAAGTCTTTCCGCATGTTTACTCTATCTTATTCTAATATCAATAAGCAAAGGAATAAAAGAAAAAAACAAAAAATACAATAATTATTAAGTTGCATGTCTTAGTTAATAAATATTTAAAGGTTACTATTAAGCTAATTGGCACTGAAGAGGGCCCCCATTTGTGGCCGAAACGTTTGCCTTTTGTATTTTTTTATGTGTTCTATCATTTAAAAAAATAAATCCGTATCAAAACTGACCCCATGCCAAATTTACTATTACAAAATTATTATTGTGGGTCAATAAAACATTGAACATGTACGGAAACATGTCACGAAATAATTTTACTTATGGCAACAATCAAAATGGTAGAAGTGGGATGGGTTTTTACAAACAAATAGAAGAGACATATGGATATGAGGAGGCATTACTCCTCAAAAAATGGTCTCAATTAAATCTAGACTATGCGAATAGCTTTAATCAGAGAATTTTCCTACTACGGTGTAGGAAACTTGAAGTTCTTCCCAAACATTTACAAGGTATCCGATCTCAACACATTGGTTTTAATTCTAGAAATATGAGTAACAAATTCTCAAACCTGCATAATACTTTTCTTAGGTCCATTTTAAACCTTGAAATTTGTGACATATGTGCATATTTAAAGTACCTTGTGAATCAAATTATGTATTTTCAAAGTAGAATAGTTGCTATTTTTCCAAACCACATGTTCGACAGATTTTTTGAGCTCGAATCCGGAAAAGTCTCCCGCCGTTTTGAAGAAAGCAAATTTAAATGCAAAAAGAAACTTAATTTACTGATAAGGTCTCTTGATTGTAATAAAAAGACCGTTTCCAACAGTAAACTTAACCAAAAGTTGTTCAAAAATTTAACAGGAAACCAAATTCCAGAGAATGTAGCAAAAATAGCTAGCTTAGGAATAAATTTCGGTGTTACTATAAAAAAACGGGAAATTCCTACATATAATATAATCGCGGACATCGAATCTAACATTAATAAAATTGATCCTGAATCTCAAGATGAATTGCGCTTAAAAATTGCTAACGTCGTTAATAATTTTAAGAAAAATGGGAATGAACACAAATCTAAATTCGTACAACCTGTTAAAGAAATTAAAGAAGCTAGGGATTTCGTAAAAAATAACCCGGACATAGCTTTTACTAGGGCAGACAAATGTAACACCACAGTAGCCTTGACGCGAACAGATTACAACGAGAAAGTATTGAACCTTCTAAAAGATGAAAACACATACAAAGTCCGCCCCAAGGACACTACAACCAAACTACAAAATAAAGTAAATTGTCTAGTCAAAACATGGGAAAACAAAAAATTAATCAACAACCTGTTAGCTAAGGATTTAAAGTCTTCTAATGCTGTTCCCTCCAGATTCTACGGATTACCCAAAATCCATAAAGAAGGCAACCTCATTGGACCCATTGTATCTTATGTAGGCAGTCCTACCTACAATCTAGCATCCTTCTTTAGCACTACCATATCTAAAAACACCACGCCACCAAAATCAAAAATCATTAACAGTTTCGAACTAGTCCAGAAACTTAAAAATGTTAGTGTCCCTGATAATTTTGTTCTCGCCTCCTTGGATGTAGTGTCCCTTTTCACAAATATACCCAAGTAAGCAGCCATCTCTGCTGTAAAAAATAGATGGGAAGAGATTCGTCGCAAAGTATCATTGCCATGGAAGGAATATGAAGAAGGGTTGCGATTATGCTTGGATAGCACAGACTTTAATTTCGATGGCACCACCTATTTTCAAAAACGCGGATTACCAATGGGTTCTCCTTTCTCCCCCGTCCTTGCAGATATAGTGATGGATGACCTAGAAAAAGACAGGCTCTCTAATCTTGATTTTGAAGTACCTGTTTACTTTCGATACGTAGACGATATTCTTATCGTGGTTCCTGACACACAAGTGAACCACATTTTACAAATCTTCAACAACAATTCCCTCAATATTGAATTCACCCTAGAAAAAGAGATAAATGGTGCTATTAATTTTCTAGATGTCACTATGACTAGGAAACAGAATCAAAAACTTTCTTTCAATTGGTATAGGAAACCGACTTGGTCTGGAAGATACCTTAACTTTAATTCCCATCACCCCCTCAGATACAAGAAAAGTGTTGTAAACAACTTAGTTGACAGGGCAATTCTACTTTCAGATAAAGAATTTCAAAAAAACAACCTTAAACTAATTATAGATACACTACTAGAAAATGACTATCCACAACAGTTCACGCAAGAGATTATAAATCTCAGACTTCTTACCCTTGAACATAAGACACGATTAGGTAACAATCAGGCCGACATAAACACAGAAAACAAACCCTTCATTAGTATCCCTTACGTTGAAGTTCTGTCAGAGAGAATATCAGGAATCTTACATAGCTACAACATAAACACTGCGTACAAAAACCAAAAAAACCAAAAACGATCTTCATACCAACCAAGGACAAAATACCCAAAGATCAATCTTCTAACGTCGTCTACAGCGTTCCTTGCAAAGGGAATGACTGCAAGGCTGTCTATATAGGTCAAACGAAACGATTCCTTAAAAACAGACTAAAAGAACATAAAAATAACATTAGAGAAAGCCCCAATAAACAAAACGCGCTAACAAAACATACGATTGAAAGAGACCACTTCTTCGATTTTGATAGAACAAAAATCTTAGCTAACGAAAAAATTACAAAAAAAGATTGCTGTTGGAAATGTGTCACATTGCAGGTACGAACGATGCGGTGAATCTTAGAACCGACATAGAAAACCTTTTTAAGATTTACAACCCTATACTTAAAAAAGGGTCATAAAAAAATGTGACCTGAGAAATTGTGACCCACCGTGTTTCAGTCGTCCCTTCACGGTTTATGTTCTTACATCTGGCCACTTTGTCTGGGTCAGATTTGGTTGTAACTCGCGCATTTTTGGCCACCTTATTTAGGTCAGGTTTCGTTGAACTCGCGTATTACGCGGCTAATTTTTGTACTTATATCAGTCCTGACGTCCATTTAACTCGCGCATTACTTGGCCACATAATTTTAAGCCAGAGTACGAAGAGCTCGCGCATTACTTGGCCACTTCATATAAAAATTCTGTACTAAGAATTTGCGCATTACTTTGCCACCTTATTTAGGTCAGACTTTGTTTGATCTCGCGTATTACGCGGCTATTTTTGCATTTGTATCAGTCCTGACGTCCATTGAACTCGCGCATTACTTGGCCACCTTACTGTAAATCAGAGTCCGAAGTGCTTGCGCATTACGTGGCCGCTTTATTCAGGTCAGAGTCTAAGGACCCTAAGTGTTAATTATTATTTTTTTACCACATTATAAAAATTCATATACCCCTAAGAATTGGCGCATTACTTGGCCAAAAAACTTTAAGTCAGAGTCCGAGGAGCTTGCGCATTACTTGGCCACTCTTTTCAGGTCAGACTTCGTTCAACTCGCGTATTACGCGGCTATTTGTGTATTTATATCAGTCCTTACGTCCATCGAACTTGCGCATTAGTTGGCCACATAACTTTAAGTCAGTGTCCGAAGAGCTCGCGCATTATTTGGCCACTTTATATAAAAATTCTGTACTCCTAAGAATTTTCGCATTACTTGGCCACATTAGTTAATTCAGGCTATTTCTGTATTTATATCAGTCCTGACGTCCATTGAATTCGCGCATTACTTGGCCACCTTATTTAGGTCAGACTTCGTTTGATCCCGCGTATTACGCGGCTATTTTTGCATTTATATCAGTCCTGACGTCGATTGAACTCGCGCATTACTTGGCCACCTTACTGTAAATCAGAGTCCAAAGTGCTTGCGCATTACTTGGCCGCTTTATTCAGGCCAGAGTCTAAGGACCCTGAGTGTTAATTATTATTTTTTGACCACATTATAAAAATTCTTATACCCCTAAGAATTCGCGCATTACTTGGCCACTCTTTTCAGGTCAGACTGCGTTCAACTCGCGTATTACGCGCCTATTTTTGTATTTATATCAGTCCTGACGTCCATTGAACTCGCGAATTACTTGGCCACTTTATATAAAAATTCTGTACTAAGAATTCGCGCATTACTTTGCCACCTTATTTAGGTCAGACTTCGTTTGATCTCACGTATTACGCGGCTATTTTTATATTTATATCAGTCCTGACGTCCATTGAACTCGCGCATTACCTAGCCACCTTACTGAGAGTCAGAGTCCGAAGTGCTTGCGCATTACTTGGCCGCCTTATTCAGGTCATAGTCTAAGGACCATAAGTGTTAATTATTATATTTTTTTGGCCACTTTATATAAATTCTTATACCCCTAAGAATTCGCGCATTACTTTGCCACCGTATTCAGGTCAGACTTCGTTAGATCTCGCGTATTACACGGCTTTTTGTGCATTTATATCAGTCCTGACGTCCATTGAACTCGCGCATTACTTGGCCACGTAATTTTAAGCCTGGGTCCGAAGAGCTCACGCATTACTTGGCCACATTAGTTAGGTCAGACTTCGTTTGATCTCGCATATTCCGCGATTATTTTTGCATTTATATCAGTCCTGACGTCCATTGAACTCGCGCATTACTTGGCCTTCTTACTGAAAGTCAGAGTCCGAAGTGCTCGCGCATTACTTGGCCGCCTTTTTCAGGTCATAGTCTAAGGAGCCTATGTGTTAATTATTATTTTTTGGCCACGTTATAAAAATTCTTATACCCCTAAGAATTCGCGCATTACTTGGTCACTCTTTTCAGGTCAGACTGCGTTCAACTCGCGTATTACGCACCTATTTTTGTATTTATATCAGTCCTGACGTCCATTGAACTCGCGCATTACTTGGCCACTTTATATAAAAATTCTGTACTAAGAATTTGCGAATTTCTTTGCCTCCTTATTTAGGTCAGACTTCGTTTGATCTCGCGTATTACGCGGCTATTTTTGCATTTATATCAGTCCTGACGTTCATTGAACTCGCGCATTACTTGGCCACCTTACTGAACATCTGAGTCCGAAGAGCTCTCGCATTACTTGGCCACCTTACTCAGAATCAGAGTCTGATGTGCTCGCGCATTACTTGGCCACTTTATATAAAAATTCTGTACTAAGAATTCCCGCATTACTTTGCCACCTTTTTTAGGTCAGACTTTGTTTGATCTCGCGTATTACGCTGCTATTTTTGCATTTATATCAGTCCTGACGTCCATTGAACTCGCGCATTACTTGGCCACATAATTTTAAGCCTGGGTCCGAAGAGCTCACGCATTACTTGGCCACATTAGTTAGGTCAGACTTCGTTTGATCTCGCATATTCCGCGATTATTTTTGCATTTATATCAGTCCTGACGTCCATTGAACTCGCGCATTACTTGGCCACATAATTTTAAGCCTGGGTCCGAAGAGCTCACGCATTACTTGGCCACATTAGTTAGGTCAGACTTCGTTTGATCTCGCATATTCCGCGATTATTTTCGCATTTATATCAGTCCTGACGTCCATTGAACTCGCGCATTACTTGGCCTTCTTACTGAAAGTCAGAGTCCGAAGTGCTCGCGCATTACTTGGCCGCCTTTTTCAGGTCATAGTCTAAGGAGCCTATGTGTTAATTATTATTTTTTGGCCACGTTATAAAAATTCTTATACCCCTAAGAATTCGCGCATTACTTGGTCACTCTTTTCAGGTCAGACTGCGTTCAACTCGCGTATTACGCACCTATTTTTGTATTTATATCAGTCCTGACGTTCATTGAACTCGCGCATTACTTGGCCACCTTACTGAACATCTGAGTCCGAAGAGCTCTCGCATTACTTGGCCACCTTACTCATAATCAGAGTCTGATGTGCTCGCGTATTACTTGGCCACTTTATATAAAAATTCTGTACTAAGAATTCGCGCATTACTTTGCCACCTTATTTAGGTCAGACTTCGTTTGATCTCGCGTATTACACGGCTTTTTGTGCATTTATATCAGTCCTGACGTCCACTGAACTCGCGCATTACTTGGCCACATAATTTTAAGCCTGGGTCCGAAGAGCTCACGCATTACTTGGCCACATTAGTTAGGTCAGACTTCGTTTGATCTCGCATATTCCGCGATTATTTTTGCATTTATATCAGTCCTGACGTCCATTGAACTCGCGCATTACTTGGCCTTCTTACTGAAAGTCAGAGTCCGAAGTGCTCGCGCATTACTTGGCCGCCTTTTTCAGGTCATAGTCTAAGGAGCCTACGTGTTAATTATTATTTTTTGGCCACGTTATAAAAATTCTTATACCCCTAAGAATTCGCGCATTACTTGGTCACTCTTTTCAGGTCAGACTGCGTTCAACTCGCGTATTACGCACCTATTTTTGTATTTATATCAGTCCTGACGTCCGTTGAACTCGCGCATTACTTGGCCACTTTATATAAAAATTCTGTACTAAGAATTTGCGCATTTCTTTGCCTCCTTATTTAGGTCATACTTCGTTTGATCTCGCGTATTACGCGGCTATTTTTGCATTTATATCAGTCCTGACGTTCATTGAACTCGCGCATTACTTGGCCACCTTACTGAAAATCTGAGTCCAAAGAGCTCTCGCATTACTTGGCCACCTTACTCAGAATCAGAGTCTGATGTGCTCGCGCATTACTTGGCCACCTTACTCAGAATTAGATTTCGATGTGCTCGCGCATTACTTGGCCCCTTTTTATCAGTCTTAGAATCCGTAGTGCTACTGTATTAATTGGCCACTCTATTTAAGTCAGAGTTCGAATAACTCTCGTAATATTTTGCCACTTTACAACAGTCTTATAATCTGAAAAACTCGGACATCATACTTATAAACTTAATATTGTATTTTTCCGGGTTCCAGTTATTAAGAATCAGAAGTTTCGAAAAACCAGGAAATTAATTTTTCGTGAA
Source organism: Diplolepis rosae (assembly GCA_030998225.1). NCBI lineage: Eukaryota > Metazoa > Arthropoda > Insecta > Hymenoptera > Diplolepididae > Diplolepis > Diplolepis rosae. The sequence continues at coordinate 734,987 of JAPYXD010000169.1, forward strand.
TTTCCACTTTAGTTGCATTTTACTTTCTATATCCACAAAAATGTGTATAATTTTTACGACGTCGGGACCGTAGTGAGTGCCTTTCCTTACAGAGTTTTTCGAGCATGTGGTGGGTCTTTGCTTTTGTCGGACGCTTGAGCACATAATAATCTCAAGTGCCGGCGACATTAAAATAAGGTTTTACTGTGTATAACCCTTGGTGTTGGAACCTGACCTATCTGGCGAATGCTTTCTATACACGTCAAACTCTGAACACTAGTCTTCCTAAATACGACTTCTTCCCAAATCAGTTTTCTTTTAGCCATGTGGCAGAGTGGTGGACTTACTTTCGTCTGTCATCTCTGCGGCTTCGGAGAAAATACAAAATAAAAATTTTTCCGTACCAATTACATCGTTCTTATTGTTTTAACTTCAGTGTCCTTTACTTCTGGCGCTCGTGAATGTGTGTGGTTTGCTGTGCGTGCTTTACCAAGGATCCACGTTATATTCTCCATCGTGTTGTTTCTTTCTTTGGTGAAATAATTGTGTTTATATATGTGCCCTTGAGAGAGTGCGTTCCGCGGTCGCATTTTTCACGGTTCCTGTGGGAGAGGATTACTCGTTGGAACAGTTTTTGGAACGGCCTGGTTCCTTCACACCTAGGAACTCGCTTACCCATAAGTCTTTCCGCATGTTTACTCTATCTTTTTCTAATATCAATAATCAAAGGAAAAAAAGAAAAAAACAAAAAATACAATAATTATTAAGTTGCATGTCTTAGTTAATAAATATTTAAAGGTTACTATTAAGCTAATTGGCACTGAAGAGGGCCCCCATTTGTGGCCGAAACGTTTGCCTTTTGTATTTTTTATGTGTTCTATCATTTAAAAAAATAAATCCGTATCAAAACTGACCCCATGCCAAATTAACTATTACAAAATCATTATTGTGGGTCAATAAAACATTGAACATGTACGGAAACATGTCACGATATAAAATATATTATATCTAATATTTTATCGAACAGCACACTTTAAGATTTCATTGGTATTGGGATACACATTTTTAAAATTACACGACTTTTTGTAACATGTTTAACCCCAGCATATAGAATCCATAAAAGACTTTCTAAAAATATTTTAATTAGGTTAACAAATCACTATGAAGACATACTAAAAAAAAATCTCTTAAAATTTTAATTTTCTTACACACTTCTTAATTTCCTTTTAAAAGATCTAAATTAAAATTTTTTTTGTAATATCTTTCTATAAAATAAATCACTTTAACGAAAGTTGAAACTCCAGGTCAACCTGTAATTTCCGATCGTAGTTTATATATATATTAGCGTTTTTCACAAAAAAAAGTTGGTTGTTTGTCCGCGGCCGTATCGCGACAATTGGTTTCTGTAGGTGAGAAAATACTTACCTAATTTTTGCAGATTAAAAAAAAAATGTAGAGGTCGCGAGCATCAATTTTATGTAAAAATTAAGATTTTTGTAGTTTTCATTTTTTAAAAGCTTAAATATTAATTATAGAGAAATACTCGATAGATGATATATATATATATATATATATGCAAATTGTCATGTAGAAGATGTAAATTCCAAAAAATGTTATAGATACAAAGCTTCAAAATTTTAATATAAAACTTCAAGCATTTATTGACCTTGAATTCCATTGGAAAATTTGTTGTTTACTGTTCAAATCTTCCTCCGATTTCAGAAGAAGAGACAAATAAAAATTACAAAATACTTGATTAAAAAAATTGAACTCGTCCATATGATCTTGTCATATTGTAACAAGATTTGAACACGTCGGACGAAAATTTTTATGTCAAATTTAATATCGATAAATATTTACATGTTCATATGAAGATATTAATGAACACATATTTTAGCTTTTTAATTTATCCACATCTGTTAGAAAATTTTTCCTTTCCATAGACCATTTCATTTTTTTAATGAAAAGTCTGTGCTTAGGCTACAAAAATGTGAGATGAAAATATTTCTAACATAAAACTGAGAATGTAAATTTTAAACTTTGAATTTTATGTTTATCTCTTCTTAATAGAAAATATCTGTCTAACTAAAAAGTTTTGAAATGTACAAAATTGATAAGAAGTATGGAAATTTGAATAGGAATATATATATTGATTCAAATTTGGGACATTTATTGGCATCAAATTTTACTGAAAGTTTATTTTTGAAGTGTTCGAATGCTTATAAAATTTTACACGATATTTCAGATTTTTATTTTAGGCAGATTTTTTCCAAAATATCGAAAAAAAGTGTTGTTTCTTAAATAACATATTTCGTAAATTTGAAATTTTCGTCTGCTTCGCGCCTCTTTTACACGGTTTCGACAGAAATACACAATTCTTAATTCCGACTTGATAACCGAAAGCGTGAAATCTAGAAATAGCATTGCATGGAGGAAGCGAGGAGAATAAGGAGAAGTGGGACGACTCGTTCTCGCGTGCAAGAGCGACGAGGAAGAAACAAGGGCAGCGCGCGCCGCTGACCCTCCATAGAAATTCTGATGGTAAGTCATTTCTGGATTTTCTAACTTTCATTATTTACCGACGCGCAAAGTACACCTTTTGCGCAACGCGTTCAGAGGGCGCGTTTATCAGCCCACTTTTGTGAAATTCTCTTATTCCATTACTTTAGCAAAATCCCTACTCATTTCTGGTAATGCATACTATTTTTCATAGCAACTCTTTCGAGAATCTGATTGGCTGTAACTGTGGAGCGGGTTGAAACAGCGACTTTCAACCCTAGGGTTGAAAATCGTAGTTTCAACCCGCTCTACAGCTACCGAAAATCGGATTTTCAAAGGAGGCGTTATGAAAACATTTTTGTGTCCAAACGGGCGGAAAAAGTCACATTGCATGCTTGTGCGTAGAGCGGCATACAGTCAATTGTGCCTCGGCGTCAAAATCGGGCGACATGTTCATACCGCCCGCTTCAACGGGCAAAATGTTCATACCGCACGAAACTTGACTGCCCGCGGCTAACTACGCACTCGCACGCAACGCGACTTTTTCCACCAATTTGGACACAAAACGTCGTGTGTACCTCGAGCGACATGGTAGCGATGTGACTCGTGCGAATACCGCCCTCGCTACGCTCGGGTGGGTACACTTCGCACTCGTCACAATCGCCACCATGCCGCCCTTGGTACACAATCTACTATTGTTATATCGGCTTTGCGGACAATCCACTTTAGATTGAATTTGCAAGCAAGGCTTTACAGAAATATAAATTATTATCATATCTAAATAGTTTATTTTACTCAATAGAAAGATTCCAAAATTTCTAAAATTAAATTTTAATTATTTGGGCACGTTTAGTGATGAAATAAGATGGAAGGTTATTTATAATTTTTTAATATAATTTTTATTCATAGATGATTAAACTACATTAGTTCTGAAAATGTTGAGAACTAAGAAAAAATCCGCGTTAATACAGAAAGTATTGAAAATGCCCTATTATCTATGTAATGTGACCAGTGTGCTCAGATTGCAAACCGGGGTACTTACAGACGCGATTGCACGCCGTATCCGTGTGAAGCGAATAGGGAGTAGGGATGGGCGATTCTACTCGATTTTTTTGAATCATTCGATTCTCCTGCCTTCAGAATCGATTCTGGAATCGATTATTTACGAAAACGATTCTTGAAGTATCGATTTTGTTTCAACGAAGAATCGGTCAACCAGAATCGACTCACTTTTTATCATTGTGCATCAATGTGTATGTCACATTCTCTTCCAAAATTTCAAGTAAACTAAGGTAAGTAAAGAGTTCATGTGATAATAAGTAATAATTACTTTAATCATTTAACAAATTTTCAACTTGACAATTCAAAGTGCAAGTGGATTTGGATAGTATATTTGTTTAATGTGTGCGTTGTGTTTGTGATTACCGATGTCGGTGTCTATATTTCGAAAAACAATTAAAATTAAAGTACAATTATCCCAAAATTGAATAATTGTATACACATATTATTAAGAATATTTCTAATATTTTATTTATGTTCCAGATTCCATGAATCAATAAAAAAATGGAAATCAAGTATCCTAAATACATTTGCGTGGATATATTTAAATATATATATAAAATATATCCTTGTTTTGAATAAATGTCCTTCCTATTTTAGATTCTTTAATTTACAAGCAAGTTTAATATGGGATTGGCAACTTCGATTTTTGAATTTTTACTGTATGTTTAGAACGATATTTTATATTTTATACGTGAATTCTAATTTTGAAGTACACACGGAGAAAAAAATCTAACTATTATAGTAGGCTGAGCTCTATCCTATTAAAGCACCGAACTTAATGTGCGAAATTGGTATGAGCTTCTACCAGTATTGGCATCAACTCGTGCATTTTTAGCATGAAATGTCTTATACTATAAAAGAAACAAGCGCATGCCATTATTGCTATTGTCATATGCTGTCATAGCAAGGTTCTCGCCTGACTACGGTTGTAAGGGAGCTCATACTGAAATAGGCTGAATTTCTTACAACGGAGAGAACACGTGAGGTGCTACGCGTTCGAAAGTTGTAAGAGTTGTAAGAGAACTCATACTGAAATAGGATGGGTTTCTTGCAATCATAGTAAGGCCAAGTTCCAACTATTTTCGCAAGGGACAACTACTCTAAAACCATTAAACTTGCTACTTTTTTAGCATGAAGGGATCCCTGCTTAAAACGTATTATTTTTTCACCACGATAGCAAGAACGAAACCTGCTACAAAAGCATGACTAGTGCTCCTACTATTAGTCAGATTTTTTTCTCCGTGCAGTTTTAACTTTTTTAGTGATCAAAATGCGCTAAAATCAATTTCTTTGTACCTTTAAGTATCGATTCCTCGATTCTTCGTTTCTTTAAAAAATAATCGATTCCTTGGTATCGATTATTCAAAAGTATCGATTCTGAGGTATCGATTCTTTTTAGCAGAATCGCCCATCCCTAATAGGGAGAGACGACGGGGCGCGCTGCTTTTGTTCCTTCCTTGTCGTTCTTGCGTGCGAGAACGACACTTCAACTTCTTCTTATTCTCCTCGCTTCCTCCTTGGAATGCTATTTTTAGATTTCACGCTGTCTGTTATAGAGTCGAAATTGAGAATTATATTTTTCTCGACTCCGTGCAAAAGAGGCGGGAACTAGATGACAGTTTCGAATTTACGAAATATGTAGTTGAAGAAATAATACTTCTTTTTTCAATATTTTTGAAAAAATCTGCTTGATTTAAATATCTGAAAGGTCCTAGGAAATTGTATAAGGAGTTTAACACTTAAAAAATAAACATACAGCAAAATTTAATACCAATCAATATTTAGAATTTTAACCAATATAAGAATTTAATAGAATTTTAGATTTTCAAATTAAATCTTAAATCATGAATTTCGGATTTCCATACATCTTACCCGTACATTTAAAAAAATTTTAATCGAAGAATTATTTTTTTTATGAAGAATATCTTAATAGAAAATTTCTATTTCAGTTTGAAATTGATATACTCAATTTTATGTTAGAATTATTTTCATCTTACGATTTTTTGACAAGACGAAAAATGAAATACTCTACGTAAAGAACAAAATTTCTAATAGAAGTACAGTACATAAATTATAAAACTAAAAAATGTGTTCATTGAAATCTTCAGATGACCATGTAAGTATTTATTGACTTGAAATTTTACATGAAAATTTTTGTTTCAAGTGATCAATACTTATTACCTTTTTACAAGATCTTATGGACGAGTGCAATTTTTTAATGAAATATTTTGTAATATTCATAATTTGTCTGTTCTTCAGATATCATTGGAAGATGAAATTCAAAGTCAATAAATGTTCAACGTTTTATATGAATACATTAATTCCTAAATTTGGAACTTTTATATTCATTCTCAAAATACTTTACCTCTGTAGAGAATTTTCATATTCTGAATTCAAAATGTATGCTTAGGCTAAAAAAAGTAATATAAAAATAATGTTAGTATAGAATTGAATATATCGATTTTGAACTTGAAAAATACTTGCCTGAATTAAACTGTTGGAAGATCTTCTAAAATTATTAGGAGATTTAAAAACTCGAAATATAATTTACTCGTAAAATTAAAAGTCAAAAATTGTTTGAAATTTCACGTCAATATATGGTATTGATCAAAAACTTTTGTAGTTTTTAAGTCAACTACTTTATTGAAAAAAATTCTCTTCTTCGTACAGCATTTAATTTTTGAAGTACACCTGTCGGCAACGTATCCTATCTGATACGCGACTAGTGATTCTCTGGTAATGTAGGCAGTGGCAGAAATTTCAAACTCAACTAATTAATTTTAAACATTTCTTGACTTTTGATTTTACTAGTAAATTATATTTAAAGTTTGTAAATCTCCTATTCATTTTACAAGATCTTCCAACAGTTTAAGGGTGGAACCTGGTTTAGAATGCCGAAAATTGCATTATATTCGGCACAGTTTTTTAGGCTGTCTAACTTATGAAATGTTTCAAGTACTGTTGAAGTAGGTCATAGATACAGAAATCTTGCAGAAAAAATTTATTTTTATTTTATTCGATAATCTTAAGCAATAAAAATTCGTATTTGTTTGGGGCACTACTCGCTTGAAGATTCTCCACTGCGTACATCATAGCGATCGTCCTTTTTATCTGAAACATTGAAACCAAATTTTTTTTTGCACTTTAGGAGTTTATCTTCTATTTAAGCCCAAGAAATTTATTGAAATGTTAAAAATTGCAAATTTTATGAGTGTTTAAAAAAAAAATTCGCGTTTTACTGACGAAATTTTGAGATGTATGGAAATTGGAAATTCATGATTTAAGATTTAATTTGAAAACCTAAAATTCTTTTCAATTTTTATATTGGTTAAAATCCTAAATATTGATTGGTATCAAATTTAACTGAACGTTTATTTTGCAAGTGTTTAAATCCTTATACAATTTTGTAGGACCTTTCAGATGCCCAAATCAAGCAGATTTTTTCAAAAATATTGAAGCAGAGATTTTTATTTCAAAAATTAAATGCGGTACGAAAAAGAGAATTTTTTCAAATGAAGTAGGTGACAGTTTAATTTAGGCAAGTATTTTTCAAGTTCAAAATCGATATATTCAATTCTATACTAAAATTATTTTTATCTTAATTTTTTTTTAGCCTAAGTGTAAGGTCCTGTGACCGGCTGTGAAAATAGAAAGGCGTACGGATGGATAATTAAGGGATAAGACACTCTTAAAAGAGTAATAGGGTTGTTTATTAACTAACAATACGCACAACGATATTTCTTAAAGGTAGATTCACTCAATCATGCATATCGAGTGGCGGTCCTCCAAACACTGCCTACCCCCACGCCGTCCCTTACTCATCAAGTGAAAAGGGCGCTTTTCCTCTCTCTGCCGCTTTTCCGTAGGTCCTGGGGACTCCACGCGCAGTGGTGTCGCCAGGACCGTTTCCACACGCATATTCACACCCACATCCCACAATCGGTCGTCCTGACCTTCGGCTGACCTCAGCCGAGCGCCTAATCGCTTTCAACTTTACAAGCTTTACATATATGCTTTCACTTGAATCGCTCTTTTTATTTGGCTCTTTATTTGGTTCTTTTAATTTACTCTATTGCAATATATAAGATATTATAGGACTCTCGTTACAAAAGAGATTCCAAGTTACTTCAAGTATACGCTACTATAATAGATAAAATTTCATCAAACTTCAAATATATAAAACTCCAAACTGCTTATATCCAAAAGAAAACTCTGAAATATTGTACGCCCTTAAAATATAAAATTCTTAAGCTGTAATTCGGAACAAAAAAATCACTCGTTTGTTTTTCTTTTCCCTTTTAGCACTGTTACACCCGTTCGATATTCATACGTGCTTCAGAATATTAGAAAAGTAAAACTCTCGTTCGCACTTCATTCATTTACAAGCTCTTCGTCCTGACATCCTTGGAGGTCCTCTTCGAGATCGTCTCGGAAGCCGCGCCATGGCTTCATGAAGTCTGCTGATGATGTAGTGATGATTGGGCCTTCGTGGTCGCCGATCTTCTCGACGGCGTAACTATTATGTTCGTTACACTTGGTAATGCGGTAGGGGCCAAAATATTTTATTGGAAATTTTAAGCCCGCTCCTGGCTGCATACGCTGGATTGCCACCAGGTCGCCTTCTTCGTACTTCGTTGCCACCTTGCGATGGCGATTGAACTGCTTGGTGTTCTCTCTTTGTATCTTGTCGATGGCTTTTTTGGCTTTGTCGCGCAACTTGCTGCGCGCCTCGTTATAATTTCCGTTGGCATCGTGCTCGATAAGCTCGAACAGATTAGCGTCCTCTGGGTAGCGTAGTTTCCTTCCGAACAGTAATTTATAAGGACTGATGTTGACTGCTCTCTGCTAAGTTCCATTGATCGCCTGTTGGACCTTACTTACTCGCTTGTATCATTTTGTTGGTTCCATAACGTTTATTTTCGTTAAGACTCTTTTCACTGTGGAGTTGACTCTCTCCAGTTGTTCGTTACCTCGTGGAATGCCTGCTGTTATCTTCAAATGATGGACGTTCTCCTTCTGGCAAAACTTGTCGAATGCCCCTGCGATAAAGCATGGACCTCTGTCCGTGACGACTCTATCCGGATTGCCGAAGTGCTGTAGTAGTACACGTATTTTCTTCGGCGTCTCTTTCGTGCCAGTGGACTTTGTTGGGAAAAGCCATACATATTTGGTAAATCCGTCAATAATCACTAGGATGTGATTATATTTTTTCTTCGTCTCGTTCAATGGGCCCACGTAGTTCAGGTGTAGCGTGTGTAATGGCGTCTCTCCTTTTGGAATTGGTCGAAGAATTCCCTCTTGCTTACCTGCTTTTCGTGAGCCCAAGATGCACGCCAAACAGTTTTGGATAAACTCGTTAATTCGTTTATCCAATTTCTCGATGAAGTATTCCCGTGAGAGCAGCTCCACAGTTTTTTTTGTACCAAAGTGTCCGACTTCGTGCGCTCTCCGAATGAGTTCGTGTTGCAATCTCCTCGGTACGACGAGCATTTCATTGCCTTCGCTGCCCTTGAAGACCAATCCGTACTTGATTTTGTGGTCCTTGAAAGCTTCTTTCTCGAGGAGAGCTTTCAGTGCTTTCAGCTTGTCGTCACGAGCTTGTGCTCGGCTCAATCGGCTGTTCAATCCGTCGTAAACCAGGTTGATGGATGTCACTCGGCTGAATGCATCCACATGCCGCATGCTCGTACCTGCGCTATGTACTGTCTTGAACGTATACTCCGATAGGCTTGTGATCCAACGACCTATCCGTGGAGTAAGCTCCTTTTTCTGCATCGTAGCTTCGAATGCAGAACAGTCTGTTACGACTGTAAATGAAATTCCTAGAAGGTACTTACGGAATTTCTCAATGGCCTTGATGACAGCCGAAAACTCTAACTCGTAGCTGCGGTATTTCTCTTCCGCTGATGTCGTCTTGCGGCTCATGTAGTAGATCGGGTGAAGATTTTCTCTCTTCTCGTCCCACTGCAATAGGATTGCGCCGTAGCCATCCTTCGACGCATCGGTATGCTGCTCTGTCTCTCTGGTTTGTCGATATAGTTGTAGACCTGGTGGCTTTGTCAGTGCACATCTAAGTTCGTGAAACGCTGCTTGTTGCTTTTCGCCAAAAGTAAATCGTCGCTCCTGCTTGAGCAGATCGCTGAGGAGTTTTGCGATTTTTGCATATCCACGGATGAATTTACGGAAATACGATGCGAGGCCCAAAAATCGCTGAAGCTGCTTCTCGGTTCGTGGCTCGATGTAGTTTGAGATCGCTGCTGTCTTGTCCGACGATGCCCAGATTGCTTCATCCTCCACGATGTGACCGAGAAATTCAACTCTCGTTTGTAGCAGTTGGCACTTTTTCCAGTTGATGTTCAACCCGAAGTGCGCTGCTACCTCCAAAACTTTACGTAGGTTGTCCAACGCTTCCGCAAAAGTTTTCGCTAAAATAACTCCGTCGTCGAATAATAAAATGAGAATCCTTTTCCTTATGAGTTCTGCGAAAATGTATCGCAAAAACCGTGCGAAAACTCCTGGTTATGTAGCCAATTCGAATTTTTCCTTAGGTGCCAAACGTCACGGGTTGCGGTAAATCGGCGTCTTGTCTGTTAATTTGACCATCAATTCCACAGGTACTTCTTCTTTCGCCTCTGGTTTGTAGTTCTTGACGAGGCTTTGGACTTCTCTGACGTACTGTTGTCGTACGCCACATATCGCTCGCTCTATATCTGTCTGCTCCTCCTTGATTAGGCTGGGGTACTGCGGACCGACGATCGGCTCCACTGGTGTCTTCTCTCTCTCCAGAATTATCTTCGCGACGTTCCGTAGAGGATCGCCGATGAGTATTCTCTCCGATGTCGCGCTGGTTGGCATGACTACATACTCCAAGTAGTATTCAGCGCCGTCGAGTTCAGTTTTGAGGATTACAACGCCGGAAGGCTTGACTGTAGAGCCACTAAATCCGTCTAAAGAGCCTAGATTCTTTTTGATTTGCAGTTCTTTTTCTTGCTCTTTTTTTATCTTCTCGAGCGTATCTTCTCTTATTATGCTCACTTTTGCGCCTGGGTCAATCATTACGCCTTCTTCGAAGGCTCCAAAGTAATACTCTTTGTACTGTCTAAAATATTCAGACATACCTCCTTTGATGAGATTCACGCTCTTCTTCTTGGCCGTTGACTCATCGCTCCTTCTTTCTGAGCAATTCTTCGCTATGTGTCTCCATTTGCCGCACTTAGGCAAGCGGGTCCTTTCTCCTTGTCCGGACAGTGCGACGCTCTGTGGCCCTCCTTGTTGCAGTTGTAGCAGTTGTTGTTGCCCTTCCTCTCCTTGTAGTCCTTTTCCTTGGATGACTTCGAGTGATGCTGTCCGTTCTTGCTGCGCTTTCCCGATTTCGGTTGCACCTTGCTCTTGTACACCGACTCGTAGATTGGGAGACTTGCATTGAGTTCGTCGAAATTCTTACTCATATACAAGCTCAGCTTGTCGTTCTGACGTTGTCCTCGTTCTGGTTATCATTCTCGTTGTTTATGGGCATGATAACTTTCAAAACAATTATGTAATTGCTTTTCGCTTTCCTATTAGCGGCCACTGAGATACAAAAATATTTAGTGGAAAATATTAGGAAATTATATAGTTCATTGGTAAATTACATTCTATGATGTAATATATCCAAATTTCAGACTAGATCAGATCACTTTCGGATTAATCGCATTCCTTAGACCGCATCAATTTTGGATTTGACCGGATGAGATCCGTATTAGCTGCATTCGATAGACCTCACAAATGTCGGAGTTGAACGGATGAGGTCCAGATTAATCGGTTCCGTTAGACCGTGCAAAATACGGACATAAGCGGATATAATCCGGATTGATCGAATCCGTCAGACCGTACAACTTTCGGATTCTACAGGACAATATTCGGATTTATTACTTTTTTCGTGCTACTTCATCCGGATAATTTTCCAATACGACCGGATAGAATCAGGATGACAAAAACCGGATGACGTCCCGGACAACACCGGGCAAATATCGGAATCCAAAACTTGTCCGCAATTTTTAGCAGGGAAAGTCCTTAAGAAAAATTCTTAAAATTGACTAGTGTTCGGTTGACAAGATTTATCAATTCACATTCATAAAAAAATAAATAAATAAATTTTCCGGACAGTTCCTTCTGCAAAATTCTAAGTTTCGTTCGTTGTATCCGATTTTATGTATACAGTGAATTTAACATATTTCTTCAATACGTGTTGTGCATACTGGACTGCTTGATTTTGATTTGCAAGCTATGAGATAAGTTTTTGATTTTTATTCCTTTCCTGATTGTAGTAATTCCCTATGTTTTAACCTTTAAATTAAATTTTGAATTAATCTTTTAATTTATGGCACTAAAGAAGGCCCCCATATGTGGCTCAAACGTTTTTCTTACTTTTTACGGTTTTTTTATATATCTGCCATTGATAATTTAAATTTGCGAATAAAAAGAATCTGTCCCAATGCCACAATAACATAATGAATGAAACTTCTATGAATTTTGGGTCAAAATAATAGCAGACATGTTTTGAAACACGTCACAATACATAGATATAATGGAATTTTTAATACTTTCAGTATTAACGCGGATTTTTTCATAGTTCTGAACATTTTGAGAACTAATGAAGTTTAAAAATCTCAGAATAAAATTAAAGTTAAAAAATTATAAATAAGCTTCGATCTCATTTTATCAGTAAACGTACCCAAATAATTCAAATTAAAAGAATTTTGAAATTTTTTTATTGAGTAAAATAAACTATACAAAATAAAATAATTGGATATGATAATAATTCATATTTCTGCAAAGCCTTGCTTGCAAATTCAATCTAAAATGGATTGTCCGAAAAGCCGATTTAACAAAAATGTTTTCATTAAAAAAATACACGCTTCCCCGATAAGAAATTTACAACGGGCGCAGAGCTGGCAGACAGTACTGGTGTCTGCACTGGCATATGTCGGGGATGATAACGATGTTCTGCACTGGTCTGTCAGTGATGGTCCCGTACTGGTTGTCGGTGTTGGCATTTGGTAATGGTGCGGTACTGGCATATGTCGGGCATGATAACGATTTTCAGCTCTGGTAGACCAGTGCTGGTCCCGTACTGGTTGTCGGTGCTGGCATTTGGTACTGGTGCGGTACTGGCATATGTCGGGCATGATTACAATTTTTAGCACTGGTGGACCAGTGCTGGTTCCGTTCTGGTTGTACATAATTTAAAGTTAATTCAAGAAACTTTAAGTTAACTCTGCTTCATTCACTGAAATGAATATTCTTGGAATTGGAATGAATAATTCAATTCAATAAAATTCACATAAAAACAATACACCAACACAGTTCATGTTAGTGATAAGAATTGTAGTTAAAATAGTCGGAGTTTTTTACATATGTTTAATTGAAGTGAATTTCAGAAATTCCAAGTGAATTCCATGAAATTCAATTGTTCATTTCGTATCCAAATCCAAGTATATATTCATAATTGAACTTACCGTGTACAGCGAAGAGTATTCAATTGACCCTGGGCAAGAAGAAGCTCAGCGAATCAAACTTATAAAAAACAATTACGCCACGATAACAAATATCTAGCAACAGCAAAACATAAAGGAGACCAGTGTGCACAGATCGGATGCCAAAGCAGTAACAATTACAGAAGCACCTCCTGTCCATGTGAAGCGAATAGGAAGAAGTGGCGACGCGCGCTGCCTTTGTTTCTTTCTCGTCGCTCTTGCGTGCACACAACTCTTAGCTGTATCTCCAGCCAAGGTTCCACCACTCATCGCTACAACAGTCTGCGATATCTGGAGTTTTACAACACCTTCGGTGAAATAAAAGAGTCAACCACGAAGGAAGCTGTGGTTGAAACCTCAGGCTGATATTATTCTATTAAATAAAATAAAAACTTTTAGGTAATTTACCATCTAAGATAGTGGATTCGCGAAAGTGGTTGCAATTGAACCTAATAGAAGTCACCTTAAGATCTAATATCATTTGATTAATACCAAGGATAAACTAATATGTGAAATATAGCAAAAATTGTTTGAAATGCTGTAAGCGGTGTTGGCATCGTGCGTTTAACAGAGTAATTCCCCGGCAAGGCATGTATACTCGGAAGTTCGATTGATCCTGGCACATGCAATATGCACGATCTCAAATTTTGGTCGGCCTATACATATTACCAACTAAATTTTAGCCAATTTATATATTTCACGACTTAAAATAACAAAAACATTCATCGTTTAACATCTAGTGGTGATAGAAAAAGAAATTAGGATGTGACAATATAATTAAGAAACTTTGAGGCAATTTATCATCTAAGCTTTTGGATTGAGGAAAGTGTTTGCAATTAAACCTAATAGATGCCACCTTGAGTGATAATTTCATTTGATTAATACAAAGGCTAAACTAATAAGTGAAATATAGAAAAAATTGCATGAAATTCTGTAAGCGCTGTTGGCTATCACAGTAAGTCCCCAGAAAGGCATGTATACTTAAAAGTTCAATTCCTTCTGGCACATGCAATATGCTCGCTCTCAAATTTTGTTCAGCCTATACATATTACTATCTAAATATCAGCCATTTTATGTATGTCAAGACTTAAAATAATATAAAACGTTTATCATTTGACATCTGGTTGCGATGAAAAAGAAATTAGGATCTAACAAAATAATTGAGAAAATTTTAGGTAATTTACCATCTAAGATTGTGGATTCACGAAAATATTTGGAACCAAATCTAATAGATGGCACCTTCAGTCCTAATTCCATTCGATTAATACCACGGATATACTAGTAAGTGAAATATACCAATAATCGTTTGAAATACTGTGAGCGGAGTTGGCATGTTGCGTTTAACACAGTAAGTCCCCGGCAAGGCATGTATACACGAAAGTTCGATACCTACTGGCACATGCAAGATGCACGCTCTCAAATTTTTCTCGGCCTATATGGTACATATTAGCATCTAAATATTAGCAATTTTATATATTTCACGACTTAAAATAATAAAAACATGCATCGTTTAACATCTAGTGGTGATGAAAAAGAAATTAGGATGTGACAAAATAATTGAGAAACTTATGGGTAATTTACCATCTAAGATTGTGGATTCACGAAAGTGGTTCCACTTAAATCTAATACATGTTACCTTGATTCCTTATTTCATTCGATTAATACCACGGATATACTAGTAAGTGAAATATACCAAAAATCGTTTGAAATGCTGTGAGCGTAGTTGGCACCGTGCGTTAATACAGTAAGTCCCCGCAAGGCATGTATACTCGAAAGTTTGATTCCTTCTGGAACATGCAAGATGAACGCTCTCAAATTTTTTTCGGCCTATATGGTACATATTAGCGTCTAAATATTAGCAATTTTATATATTTTACGACTTGAAATAAAGTCTGTACAACAAGAGCGAGTCTTCGATTTTTAGAAAACTATTAGAGATTGTAAAACGTTTTTTGTTTAAAAATAAAAGTACTCTCGAAGGACTACGGCGCTACCACCTAATAGATAGTCCAGTCCTCATCGTTGTCCAGAATGGCCTGGCAACTTTTCGGCATGCTTTCCACTAATTTTTCAGCGTAGTCCGTTGTCAATTCTTGCCACATTCATATATTTGGAGCATTTTCTGAACATTCAAGTTCTCGGTGAAGAGCTCTAAACACCCAAAACCGCGCCGTGAGAAGCATCCCCAAACATTTACCTCTTTCAGGCAGATCGTCGACTGTTTTATTGGCTTTATAACGCTCAACCCACTCCTTCACGAACGATTTCGACTTTTTGATGTATTTAGCAGCGGCTGTATAGGACATAAGTGGTCCCTCTGGATGGGTACACAAGAAGACCGCTTCAAAACGTTTCCTGTACACAGAACTCATCATGACTCACGTCTTCTCTCTCGGACGATTCGAACGCAACTGCATCGCCTTGGTTATGGCGCCGTAGTCCTGTGAATGTACTTTCATTAAAAAAAAAAAGTTCAAAAATCTCTAATAGTTTTCGAAAAATCGAGAACTCGCTCTTCTTGAACAGACTGTAAGGAAAACAATCATACTTTAACACCTAGTGGTGATGAAAAAAAAATGAGGATTTGACAAAGCATTTTAGAAACTTTTAGGTGATTTACTATCTAAGATTATGGATTGACGAAAATATTTGGAACTAAATCTGATAGATGTTACCTTAAGTCCTTATTTCATTTGATTAATACCACGGATAAACTAATAATTGAAATGTACCAAAAATTGTTTCAAATGCTGTCTGCGGTTTTGGCATGGTGCGTTTAACACAGTAAGCACCCGAAAGGTGCATGTATACTCGGAGATTCGATTGCTCCTGGCACATGCAAGATGCACGCTCTCAAATTTTGTTCAGCCTATACATATTAGCATCTAAATATTGGCCATTTTATATATTTCACGACGTAAAATAATAAAAACATGCATCGTTTAACATTTAGTGGTGATGAAAAAGAAATTAGGATGTGAAAAAATAATTGAGAAACTTATGGGTAATTTACCATCCAAGATTGTGGATTCACGAAAGTGGTTCCAGGTAAATCTAATACATGTTACCTTGATCTTCATCACCAGGGCGACGAATGACTCGATAAGCATCCATATCTATTGAGACTGGAGCATGAGAGAGACCATCGTGTCAGGAGTGAGCTGTGTGCCCACTGCCCGACCGACAGCCTCCCTTTCCGCGCCCCACCTGGCACAGACAAAGAGTGTGTGCTCTGCATTTTCCACAAGGGAACCGCAGTAGCGACACGACTCATCGTCTCTTTTCTTGAAGCGCTTCAGGTACGCATTAAAGCAACCATGGCCCGAAAGCGCTTGCGCCAGGTAAAAGCTGACTTGACCAGCAAAGCCTCGCACTTTTCAGGGGAGATTTTCAGGCATCTGCTATTCAACCAACGCTTTGCCCGCCACAGACAATCATTGATCCTCAGCTCCAGGATTTTGACGTCTTTAGCGGCGCACACGACAAGTGCGTCATCCGCGAAGCCGATGATGCTCGTTCCAGCAGGCAGGTCCATGCGCTCCCGAAGACAGGAGTTAAAGACTTCTAGGAGGATTTCCGGGTATACCCGGATCACCTAAAGATCTCGTTCGGCAACCTGTCGATCCTTGAGCCTTGAGCCTTCCACCCGCTCTCTTTAGTTCTTCAAGAGTGAAGAGTTCCTCGCGCCGGACCACGCAGGAACTTCGGCCCTGTCTTTGGAACGGCTCTACATGCGGAAACAAGCTTCGCACGATGTACTTGACTCGATCAGTATTATCCAGGCCCGGAGACTTTCTTCTATTCACCAATCTCTTAGTGACTATTTTGAACGCGAGACCCCATGAGTCCTTCTCAACTTCCCCGATTAAGTCTTTCCAGCACTGAAGTCGGCTTTACTTTATGCCTTGCCTTAGAGCTGATTTTGCTCTTTTGCATGCCTCGCGCAGCAGAGGATCACCCTTTGAGCGGGTAAATTTCCGCCGCGCTGTAAGGCATTTTCGACGCAGGAAAGACAACTGGTTGTTCCACCAGTACAACGAGCCCACGGTACGGCCATGCCCGCGGCGAGGCATGGAGTAGTCACATGCTGCGAACACTTTCCGCCTCGCCGCCCGCACAGTGTCCTCCAACGACCCAGCAGACCTTGCCCATCCAAGCTCATCTATGAGCCTGGTTTCTTCAAGATGTTCGCGAAGCTTGTCTTTGCTGAGTCGTTTTGTGCTCCAGGGGCTCCTCACCTTGCCGCCCCTTCCAGTATTCACTGGGTGACTCCGTTCCTGGATGCTAAACTCAATGCACTGGTGGTCACTCAAGGTTATTATCTCGAGGACGCACCAGTCGCCTATCCTTGAGACAAGATGGGGCGCTGCAATCATGAGGTTGATAATCGACCCCCCTTCTCCTCGTTTGAACGTAAAATCCCTGCCCCGATTCAATACAATTAGGTCATTTCTAGCTACCATCTCGCCGGTCAAGATCCCCCTCCTGTCCAGACGGGCTTTTCCCCACTCGAGTGACTTACTATTAAAGTCGCCCGCAATAAGGGACTGCCCACTATCCTCTCTGAGGCTTTCTTTAAGGAGGAGGATCTGGGTCTCAAAGATCTCGAAAGGATCGTTGGGAGAGAAGTAGCAGCTGTACACACGTACCCATGCCACCTCCACCCAAACGAACCCCGCGTCGGTCTCCAGGAAATCCCCGATGCTCAAATCAGGGCTGCAAACAAAGACACTGGGTGACTCCGTTCCTGCATGCTAAATCCAATGCACTGGTGGTCACTTAAGGTTATTACCTTTTGTTTCTAAATTTTTGTTGAAGTTTTTTCAATATGCAGGCAAAATTTTGGAATAAAAAAATGAAAACTGTAGGTTTCTGTATACATTTCAGTATAACTTTTTAATAAATTACATGACTAAAAGAATTTACTTTCTTCCAAATATCTAAAAAAGGAAAAACAATCGTAGACTTTATTTAAGGAAACGATTTTGCAGAAAAACGCTTATTTCGTACCTCACATATTTTGGTGAAAAAAATCGAATTGTTTCAATATTAATAATCAAAACATAAAATATACATCCTGTCCCGAAATTCCTTTATGAGAATTTGTAGACCTCATTTAGGCAAACAATTTTCCATCCAAATGTTTTTTTGGATCTCACATATTTTGTCTAAAAAATGGAATTTTTTAATTTTAATCGTATTTTTTGGAATTGAAACGAAAAATATATCTTTTATCAGAAACTGTGTCGGACAAAATTTGTAGATCTTTTTGAAACGAACAACTTTGTATTCTTACGTTTTTTTGGTATTACGAATATTATTGTTAAAAAATTGAATTTTGGATTTTCAATAGTCTTTTTTTTTAATTAAAAAGAAAAATATGCATCTTATGAAAAAATGTTATAATTCAAATTGTATTTCTAATCTTGATTTAATCAAAAAATGTTATTCGGATAATTTGTAGAGATTTATGAGCACTACCAAAAACCAGTATTGAAATTTTTGATTTTTTCAAAAAATTATTTTCAAAAACACAAAAGTAGTGCTCCATTCCTCAATTTTGATTGGATGTGGCTGGTTAACGATCTTGTTCTTACTTTTTCGGCTCCGATAAAGTGTACCAAAGCTCAATTCAATCTGATAATTCTATCGAGAGTTATGCCGCACACGACCTACTACAGACAGACAGACAGACAGACACTTTCGTAAAAACCATTTTTTCTGACTCAGGGGGTCTCAAAACGTAAAGATTTGATGAAAATTTCGAAAGTCATTTTTCACATAAAACCAATACCTTCTCATCCATGATGAGAATGTAAAAAATTTGCGTTTTAAGTGTATCATTTAGAGTAATTTTATCGTCAAACTTCACTCATCAATTCATAATTATAACTAATGATTCGTTTTGATATAGTCTACGCACAAGTTTGAATGTACTTACAACAAAAATCTTCCATCTCCATTTCATTTGCTTCTATTCTGCATTGTGTACACAAAACATCATCCGGTTTGAAAATTTTCAATTTTTCAAGCATTAAGGACGAAACGCGACGCAAATTTTTCTTTTTGCTTTTTTCCACTATGATTTTTTTTATTAAACGGATTACAGCAGACATATTTAAATCGAGTGCTTGGCATTTCTGTATTAATTTGAAATAGGTGAACACTTGAGGAACATTTACAGAAAACTAAAACAGCGGTCACTGCATTCACTGCCACACGTGCTTCGAGTCCGAGCATGCCTAAACAAGCTTGAGCGTAGTTACAGCGTGCGAGCTCGCTCGTTGCAACGCGTGGGACAGATTTTATAAATTAATTACACCTACAGTTTTCATTTTTCCATTCCAAAATTTTGCCTACATATTGAAAAAACTTCAACAAAAGTTTAGAAACAAAAAAATCGAAAAAAATCAGTTCCAAATTTAAAAAAATTTAATTGTTTATAAAAATGTACTATATTGTTATTATAAAAAAAACAACGAAATGTGTGCTATAACTTTTTTAAAAAATCGTACTCTTTCGCGCATTTCAAGTGCAAGGGTTACATTTTAAATTCAAAACTGCTTTTACAGTGAGCTGTTAAAAAAAAATTTCCCGAGTGCCAAACTTAAAAAAATTATATCTCGAAATTTTCAAGTATCACATTGAAAAAAAATATGTGTCGATTATTTTCGAAGTAAAAAGGCAAAAAAAAAATTTTCGTCGAAAAAAAAATGTTGACTGTAAATCTCCCATGAAATGACCCATATATATATATATATATATATAAACTACCATCGGAAATTACAGGTTGATCTAGCTGGAGTTTCAACTTTCGTTAAAGTGATTTATTTTATAGAAAGATATTACAAAAGAAATTTTAATTTAGATCTCTTTGAAGGAAATTAATAAGTATGTAAAAAAATTAACATTTTAAAAGATTTTTTTTAGTATGTCTTCATAGTGATTTGTTAAACTAATTAAAATATTTTTAGAAATTCTTTTCTGGATTCTATATCTTGGGGTTGAACATGTTACAAAAAGTCGAGTAATTTTTAAAATGTGTATCCCCATACCAATGAAATCTTGAAGTGTGCTGTTCGATAAAATATTAGGTATAACATATTTTACTTTTGAATAATCTGACCTTTTATTTATACTTATATATTAAAATTTTAATTTAAAATATGTTATGTATTCTGAAAGTTTTTTTAAAAGGTTTTATTCTAAAGGATTTATTTTCAATTTTACTTCATACCAAATTAAAATTAGTGTACGATTTCGTGTGCTAATTTTGAAATAATTTATGTATTTTTCAAATATTTTAACCTTTTATACTCAAACATTCAGAATTATTTTGAATTCAAAATGTTTTAATAAAAGTTAGTACGTTTGCATTGGCTTTAGGGTCCATAAATGAAGAAGTCTATTATAAATTAAATCAAGGGTCAATACAATCCACTATTTTAATTGTTTTAATAAAACATTGAATAATTTAAAAACCTTAAACATATTAATACGTTCATAGTTACATACTTAAATTTAAAGAATTTTGAAATCTTTCAGTGGAAAAAAAGACATTTTCGAATGCACCGGGATTCGAGCCCGGGTATTTCGATTGCCGATCGACTGCATATACATTCGTGAAAAATATTAAATATTTTGAAATTTTTTTTTCAAGTATTTTACTTTATAGTAATGATTTGTCGAATTTACTTCACACCAAATAAATCTCAAAGTGCAAGATCGCATGCAAATTCAAGTACAATTTATGCTTTTTTTGTAATATTTAAAACCTTTCTTTACACAGACATTTCCATCGGAAATTAGAGGTTCATATGTTATTCAAGCTATTGTTAAAGTAACTTAATTTTTATAATAAAAGCTTCACATTTTTTCCTGATGCTAAAATAAAAGTTAACACAGTTTTGCTTCTAATAAGCCCAAGTTAAGAGCAAAATATTAATTTTGTAAAAATATAATACAAAAAATCTGCCCGCTTCGTGGCACATTCTCATCGCGCGCTTCGCTTGCAAGTTTGAGCGCGCCTGGGGCGCGCGATTCGTTCGTCGCACTCGGTCTTATATTCTTCGGACCCTAAAGCCAACTAACAACATCAGCAATATTTGAATATTAATACTAAGGGTCGATATAAGTCTTGTTTCATTATTATTTAAATTTATTACTTGTAATTTGATACTTGAGTTCAAGTCAATTTTATAATATTATCGATGTGAATTACATTTTCTCAAAGTTACTAAATTTGTTTTTGATTTCAAATGAAAAAAGAAATTCAATTTACTTACAGCTCTATCAGCCTTAAAGAACACATTCTTATCATGAAACTTGCGCTTCGGGCTCGATTTTCTGTATACATTTCTGTAACTCTAATAATTTACAAGATTACAAAAAATCTATTTTCTTCCAAATATTTAAAAAAGGAAGAGAATTCATAGACTCTTTTAGAGGAAACGATTTTGTGTATTATCGCTTATTTTGTATCTCACATATTTTGGTTCAAGAATTGAATTTCGGATTTTCAATGGTATTTTTCTTTTAATCATAAAGAAAAATATACATCTCATGAAAAAATGTTGCAGTTCAAACTTGTAGATCTTTATATCATATAGGTTTGGTTTCGTCGGTCTTAGGGTCAATAAAACAACATTAAAGAAAAATTATTGAATCAATTTATATCAATAAAAATATTAATATTTCAATAAATTGTGACGTCCTAGGGACATCACACAAATATTTAAAATAAATATTTTAAGCCTGAGCTTTCGCTCAATAGCTTGGGACCCTTTAGAAAAAGCTCCTTAACCTAGGGGAAATTATTTGTGAATTGTAAGGAATGGTTTTCCTAGTACTCCAACCAAGCTGGAGCTTAAAAGAAAAACCAGGAAGGTTTTTAGGAAGGAAAGGAGCAATCCGGTCCTCGTACAGGACTATGGACTCTCCTTGGAGGAAACAAAAACTATCGTTCGAGAAAAAAAATAGGCTAAATATAATTTTAACAATCAGAAGAAGGAAAGGTAGAGACAGCAACAATGTTTCGGCACTTACTTTTCTTTATTTTAAAGAAATATAATCCTTGATGAGAAGAATCCTCAGAAGCCTCAATTGAAGGTGGGCCGAAGTAAGGGCTGCAACTTGTGAAACCGGAACTGGTCGTACCGAAAGTTTCTTGAAAATAAAAATCAACCGCGAGGAATAAAAACTGATGAAAACTTGAAATTTTGACCTTGTGAAAATAACCGTACAACCGAACAAAATAATTTGAAAGAAGAAAGTTAAAAGCTTTTTGATTCAAAACTGTCTGACTGGAAGTCAGAGGAGGAATGACTGACTAACTGAGAAATTTTTTGATTCTTTTAAAAAACTAATCCACGCCCTAATCTCCCTACTTTTCCATTTCCCAGCCCCTTGAAGGTGGTTAATTTCTATTGAGATTGGTTTAGAAAAATTTCTGAGTTTCTTATTCGGTTTTTTAAGAAACTCCTTATGGAAATTAGCCGCCCACGTACTCATGTGGTTGGTAAGTCCCATAAGTGCTTAAGTGCGGGGGAGTGTCTCATCTTTAAGTAGTTTTTGGCTCCCCTCAAAAGATGGCTCTTCAAGTACCTTTCCCATCTCCAACCGAGGCTTCTGATTCCTGTTTTTTAACAATAATTTCTAATACATATCATTTTGTTACTTAGACTTACATTGGGTAATTGTTTAAAGATAAACTCTAAATATTTTGTATAAGAAGTTAAATCAAATTTTACAATAATTTTCGTGTGTATAGCAACATCCTTTAGTTTAAATGTTTATATTAAAAGAAATAAGTAATAATAAGAGGAGGTTATAGCATATAAACTTAGGCTTTGCGCATAAGATGATCAGTTAAGAAGGTTTACGGGCATTAAAAATTAAATGGAATAATTTTATAATATAATATTTAATTAGGTCTTCGAGAGTAATCTTTCTTCTTTTAAAAAAATAACTTTCCCACGCGAGAAACATCTGTTTAATCTAGTTAAAGTGCTGTACGACAATTGGTCCTGGGAAAGTTTATATTAGAAGGGTTGAAGAAATCTGGAAATCTGTTCTTCTTTCATTTTTATTACTTTTTTCCATTAAGTTCTTCAATTCTTCTGAATTTGTAAATATTCTATATGCCGTCTGTCGCGGAAGAAAGCTATTGCCTTAAGAGGGACTGATATGGCGTCAAAGTGGGGCCATGCGTAAGGCGCGCGGCAAACGTTTTTAAACTCAAAGAAAATCAAAGGGTAAAAAAACAGCTGGTGTTAGAAAGGGTGGACGTGACACCCCCATCCTTAAACGGTTGCTAGGTGCTAAAAGCACTAGCAATCGTCTCCCTGTGCTGAAATAAGCATCTATTTGCAATTTATGCGATAAATGGAATTTGGAGAAGTTAAGTGGTTTGCAGACAGGATTTGTTGAAAGGCGGATACGTGTCTCGCCGACGGAAGACCTGATACATAATCCAAGTGGCTAGCCAGTTTATTAACTTAAGTTGAAGAATGATGTGGAACACGTTGCTTTCTTTTCCTCCTTTACTTGAATTGTATCATTTTTAATCCTTCTTGTTGCTGGTTTTGGTGTAGGTGGTCTTGTTGTTTCGCCCAGCTCGATCGTTTCGACTGTTGGTCTTGGAGTGGGTTTTGCTAAATGGAGGAGTAAATGAGATACCGAACTCCACAAGGCACCTAATAAGTGTATGGACCATCCATAAACAGAATGTAGTGCATAACCCTGGATGATGATGTCGACGACGGCCTTGATGAGGTGTATGATCATCATTATGGCGATTATTCCGGCGCTTACGGTGCCGAAGGTCAAAAAACGGGACCACATCCGATCCCATGTGCTGTCGACTAATTTTTCTATTGCATCTTCGTTTAGGAGTTTGAGGATGCTTCCTTCACTGTCGGTTAGTTGGTGTCCTTGCATTTCACGGGCCACATCGTTTAGGACTGCTGGTCGTTCTATTGGAAACATGATCCGTTCCCGTAGCTGTTCTATTTCTTGTTCAGAATAGATTCCGTTAGTTGCTAATTCGGAAGGGTTAGTGTACTTCCAGGTTGGTTTAGTCATAGGTTTGACGACTAAAGGTGCTTCGGCCTCTGTTGGAAGTGGTAAAATTTTGTACCACTGTTTTCCGACGTAGTAGTATGATGGTAAGAGTCTATTGCAAGGAACTTCGGTTCCTTTGGATTTTAAGATGCGTGTCCTTGGCGTAAGGAAAAAGGTTTTGTTATTCCTGGTCACCTGTAGTTCAGCGTAGCATGTTTTGCCATGTTCCATCTTCACACTGACGGGGACACACTTGATAATATGTACCACTTCCCCGGCAACGACGGCCATGTATCCTGGTCCTTTCATAAGATCGAAAGCAAATTCGTCTGGAGCCTGTGTTGCAATGGAAAGGGAGTTTTTAATCGTTTGTCTCTCTAAATTACATTTCTGGAAAATAACATCTCTATATAGGAGTTTTATCTGCGCTCGTATATGTTTCTCAACATATACGAATTTAGAGTTTACGTAAGCAAAAATGTCAAGATTGGAAACAGATACTTTTTTTGCTATTGCAAAGCTTTCACCGTATGTCGTTTCGAAGATTAGCAGTTTAGGGTGCTCTGTTTTGATAAGGCTATAACCACAAGCTGTTTCTTTCCCTTTAGAGGCTAGTGCAAATGTAATATCCTGGGTTGAAAGAGAGTAAACTACTTGACTTTGAATATTGTCATTATCGACCATCTTATTCGCATACCCTTCGTATAATACGCTATACCTGTTGAACTTACAATTATCGATTGGTATGGGATTCCAGAAGGTATATCCTTCTTCTGAGTCGATGCAGCTACCTCCGGAGAGTGAACATGCTGTACCGGAGCGCAAATGAGTAGAGTTTGAATTCAATTTGATTCTACCTTCTTGTTTCGTTAGTGTTATTTTAACAGTCCCTTGAACTATTACAGATTCCCAAGTTCCGAATGGGTCACTATAAGCAGCTCCGTTACATCTTCCGTCTCCGTTAACATAACCGGCAAAAAGTACTGCGTGTCTAGCTGTATGATTTGCACGAAGTCCGTGTATTACATGGGAGTTGGTTATTTGAAAAATTCCTGTCCTATGCGCAATTTTACATGCTTCCCTACTTACTTCTAATACATACTCGTTTTCGCCGTTTGCAACTATTGATACATGAGAGTGCATACCACAATAGTAAATAGTGCGGTGTACCTCTATTTTACATTGGATAACCTGTGCTTCGCTATATTCATTAATTTGCAATAGCTGGACATATTTTCTTGTAACATTAATTGCAGGTTCCTGGAGTTCGCATTCGCCGACTTCTCGTAAAGATAGCGTGGTGACATTCAATTGGCGGGATCCGCAATCATACCCTATAAATCCTATAACTTTTGATGGCACAAATGAAAGTAAAAGGAGTACTCGAAACATCTGTAATCAGAAATGAATGTTAATCTCAGGGTTTTTTAAATTTTTTTTTATATGTTTCCCGAACTATAAACAGTATAAAGAGATGTTAAAGGACTATTTTGCTTTGGTTATTCATCGTCTGTATCTTTAGGTGCTTGCTTCTTTACTTTAGGTTCATGATTTATATGCGAAATTCTAAGTCTATTGGCATGAACAATTTTACTTCCTTTACTTGTTTGTATTTTAATATTGTTTTTGTTTAATATTTCAAGTATTTTGTGGGGCCCCGTGTAGTGGTGTCCGAACTTTCAGGGCTTCCGGCCTGATAGAAGAAATACATAATCTCCAGTGTGAAAGTTTTTAGGATTAATGGACCTATCATAATATTTCTTAGAGCGAAATTTGGATGAAACAAGGTTATCATACGCTAACTTCTGTATCCCATTTAGTCTTGTTACTAGATCTACCATATAACCTTTATACGTGGGCACAACATCCCCTTCTCTTAAAGGATCGCTAGACGGCAAGCGAGCTAAACGACCGAATATGACCTCATACGGAGTATGTTTAGTACTTTCGTGGGTACATGTATTGTAACTCAACATTGCTATGTCTAACCAGTCATCCCATTCATTGTCTTTATCGGTATACTGTTTAAGGAATTCGCTTAAGGTATGGTGAGAACGCTCGAGAGAACCGTTTGATTGGGGATGAAAGGCGGTAGTTTTTAGTTTTTTTATTCGAAACCTTTTCGCGACTCTGGTCATTAAATTGCTGAGGAAGTTCTGGCCTTGATCTGTCAATATAACTTTTGGTGCTCCAAAAACGCAAATAAATTTCTTTATGAAAGCGTCCGCAATAGTGGTTGATAAGGTATTTAATATGGGTACCGCTAAACAGAATTTCGAAAGCTGGTCTTGGATAGTTAATATGTATTCGTTTCCGTTTTTTGTTGGTTTAAGGGGACCTACTATATCCATCGCAATTTTCTCTAAAGCTATCCCGGGTGTGTCGGTGATAATCATAGGCTGTTTGGTTTTTAGTCTAACAAGTTTTTTTAGTTGACATTCTAAGCATTGCTGAATTCTTCTGCGAACGTCTTCTTTAAGATTCTCCCAATAATATTTTTGTTTAATTCTATTATAAGTTTTAGAGACCCCCTTGTGACCGCCTACAGGTGATTTGTGAGATTCGTAAAAAATTTCTTCGCGTTTTCCTGATGGTACATATGTTAATGTTCCTGTGCATATCAATATCTTTATTTGAGTGTTTGAAAATGCCAAATCGATAAGGTTAAGAACCTCAGACCAATTTAAGTTTTCAATGACCTTACTTTTTGCTATGCTCACCTCTTTTTGATTCAGTTTTAGTAACAGGTCTCGAAGGACTTTTAATGTTTCAAAAATATTTGCTTTAATATTACTCATTGACTCTGGAGTTTCTCCACGTATGCAGAGTGAGAATTGGTGTCTGTTATTTCCTTTTTTGGTTTCTTTTACTTCACCTACAGTCGTTGATTGGTTAGGGCTAATCTTGTTGAATTCTAATAATTTTCTTGCGCCTTCGTCGCAAGGAAGTCCGTTGTTTGTTATGAAATATGCTATATTATCGGTTCGATATTGGATTGCTTCCCTTGTTTCCACGATCTGTCGTCTGTAGCTTGTGTGTGATACGTTATCCGCTGATTCTAATGATGCAATCGATGTTGAAGGTACTGGTATAATGTGTGGCGTTATTGTTTGATTTTTATTTCTAGCGTCTTTTTGTTCTTTCGTGGATCTTTTTCGTGAATTTTGTTCAACTGGGTTTGAATTTACGGTGGATGGAAACATACGTGCTTCACCCTCTTCATCTCCGGATTCTGTATCGCTTTCGAAGTAATTTAGGTTTTTATTAATATTTCGTTTAGGGTAACGCTGTGATGGTTCTTCGGGTAATGGTTCACTTTGGTGATTATTTCCTTTAGTTTTTGGATCGGTAATTATTTCCTTAGCTCTTAAGTGGATGGGGTTTTTGTCAGTGAATAAATCGTTAACGGGTTTTTCTTTTTTCTTTTGAGCTCTGGTGATGGCGCAAACTGATATTGGTTCCGTTGGATTTCTTGATAGAGCATCAGCGTTTGAGTTTAGTTTTCCTGGCTTATAAACTATAGTATAATCGTACTCAGATAACTTAAATCTCCATTTCTGAATTCTAATGTTCAAATCTGCGGTTTTAAACCATACTAAAGGTTGATGGTCAGTTATTATGGTGAATTTCCTACCATAAACGTAAGATCTAAAGCTGTTGACACTATGTAGGACTGCAAGTGCTTCCTTTTCGTAGACCTCATACTTAAGTTCAGGTCCGCGTAAAACTCGAGAAGTATAGGCGATGGGGCGATCCTTCCCAATTTCACCTTGGGAGAGAACCCCACCTATTGCATATCCAGAGGCATCTGTAGTGACATTAAAGGGTTTAGTGAAGTCAGGAAATTGCAACAAAGGGGCGTTGCATAGGAAGGTCTTTAATGTATTAAATGAATCTTCAGCTTTTTCATTCCATTCAAATGGCATCTCTTTTTGTAGGAGTTTAGTAAGTGGTTTTGCAATTTGTGCAAAGTTTTTAATGAAACGACGATAGTATCCGGCCAGTCCGAGAAATTGTCTCACATTTTTTACATCTTTGGGCTGCGGAAAGTCTTTCACTGCCTCCACCTTTTTAGGATCTGGACTGAGTCCCTTTTCGCTTAACATATGTCCGAGATAATTAACCTTCCGACGTAGAAATTCGCACTTGTCGATTTGTAATTTTAATCCAGCTAATCGGAGTCTTTCTACTAATAACTTGAATTTATGCTCGTGTTCTTCTAAACTATTTGCGTAAATTACTATGTCATCCAGGTATACAAAAAGTATAACTCCCTGGAGTCCTCGCAAAAGATTATCCATAAGACGCTGAAACGTTCCAGGAGCGTTTTTCAATCCAAAAGGCATTCTGCAAAATTCATAGTGTCCGTATGGAGTGCTAAATGCAGTTTTGTGCGCATCACGGGGATCCATTCTTATTTGATGGAAACCTGAAGCTAAATCTAAAACTGTATAATATTTTGCGCTTCCTACTTGATCAAGGATTTCTGTTATATTAGGTAGGGGATATGCATCATTTATGGTTTTCTCGTTGAGAGCTCGGAAGTCTAAAACCATACGCCATCTGGGCCTTCCTTGTGAATCTGGCTTCTTCTTGACTATCCACACAGGGGTATTGTATTGAGAGTGAGAAGGTTTAATTATTCCTGCGTTTAAAAGTTCTTCTACCTGTCTGTTTATTTCGTCTTTAAGTGCGTGCGGGAATTTATATTGCCTACCCTTAGTTGGTTCATCATCGGTTGTTGGTATCCTATGCATAACCAGATCGGTTCCTGGCAGTTCATCTCCTGGCAAAAAGAAACGGTCCCTATTTTCCCTAGCTATTTTTAGAACGTGATTTTTTTCAATGTCATCTAAATGATCTGTGTGCAAAAGATCTTCCAAAGTGGTGGTTTCAACATTAAAAACTGAAATTGAATCGACCCTGGGTTCGTATTCTTGCAGGTCCTGTTTTGTCTCGTCTTCGTTGAAGAAATTTTGTATGTTGAGGTCGTCGAAGGTCGCGATTTGTGAGTGGTACCAATTGTATTTTTCTCCGATGCTGAAAGTATCCTCATATTCTTCGTTTAGGTTTACATCCTCGTCTTCTAAGAGACTTTCAGTTTCATCCATCACAGAGTTTGCTTCTACTTTAAGGGATGTATTTGAAAAGCTACTGCTCATACCTTCACTACCAGTGGTGTTTTTAGTATAGTTTATATAATCTAACGTTGGCATTGGGATTTTTAATTGAACAGGATTCATAGTACTAATTTCACTATTGAGAGAAAACATAGCGACATGATCTTCTGTTTCTAATATATTTTTTTCAAAATCCAGAACAGATTGAGCCTGTTGGAGATACTCTGTCCCTAGAATTCCTGTGCCTGGTATGTTGACGTTATCTGGGATCACTTGAAAGGTGATCTCGATGTCAAAAAGTTTGATTTTAATATTACCTAATGATGGTATAAGTTCGGAGCCTAGTCCTTTTAGTAGTGCGCGTTCGCTCGTATCTATAAGACTTGCAGACGGTAAGGAGCATTTTTAAATTAAATTAGGCTCTGAACCACTATCAACTAGAAAGAACTCCGATGCGTTTGTAAAAGGGTTAAAAATTTTAATGAAGGGTACATGCTTATATCCTCCTTCGATTCCTACGTTAGCTACCTGAGGATTTCCATTATGAGGTTCTAAATATTCTTGTTTAAATTCTAAGCTTATGTTATCTAGCTTAA
This sequence comes from Diplolepis rosae, assembly GCA_030998225.1. Classification (NCBI taxonomy): domain Eukaryota; kingdom Metazoa; phylum Arthropoda; class Insecta; order Hymenoptera; family Diplolepididae; genus Diplolepis; species Diplolepis rosae. Next base: position 764,819 of record JAPYXD010000169.1, read on the forward strand.
ATAGCCTATTCTTGAAGTCTATTTTCGATTTAGTTTCAACGAAGAATTCTGATCCGAGAATTCCATCATGTGTTATACGCAGTGAGTCTGGTACAACTAAAAATTCAACTATGAAATTTGCGATTTTAACTTGAATTGTTCCGACTGTTGCTAAAGGTGTTCCATCTATACCTTTGATTACCGACAACTTTGAGGTTTTAATTAACTTGTGGTTCGGAACTGCTCTCAGTTTTATAAGGTTAGCTTCTGAACCAGTGTCCAACATTAAAGCTATTGATGGTCTGTTCGGTGACAATTTAATCGTTATATAGGGGATTATTTTCATATAATTGTGTGATTTTACGGAAGCAATTCGCACAATAGGTCGTCTATTTCCGTTCTGTTTTGAGAGCGCGTTTGGGTTGTTAGAGTCTCCTTGTTCGCGCTCGTTACCTGGAGACTTTTCTCGTTTCCCTCATTTCTATTGCTATTGTATTGTCTTTTACGACACTCTGCAATAGTATGCCCTCTATTTTTGCAATAGTGGCATAGCGGTATAGTAATTTGACCTGAAGTCGATTGACCCTGTTGTTGGATACGACAGGTTGCTGCTGTGTGTCCTATTTTGTGGCAAACTTGGCAGGATAGACGGGCCCGTGCTTCAAAGCGGAGATCTGGATTATTTAAATTATTTTGCCCATTTCTTTGGAAGCAAGTGTCAGCCGAATGTCCAGATTTGTGGCAAATCTGACAGTTGGTTCTCGAGTAACATTTCAGGGCTGTGTGTCCTGTTCTGTTGCATATTTGACAGGTTACGTTTGCTTGTGTAACCTTAGGTCGCACGTAACATTGCTCCAGCGAATGTCCTGCTTTCTTACAATATCTGCAGACAATTTTCAGTTTTTCCTGACACCTACTTGCCTCATGTCCTTCTTCATGACAAATTTGGCAAGCATAGACTTCTCTTCTTCTGGGAATCCTGGATTCCTGTCCTAGTCTTGACATATTTCGCAATGCCTTTTGAGCTTCTAGCTGGCGCTCAATTTTAATCGCTTCTTTTATTATGTTTGAGATATCTGCCTCTTCTCCTAGTCTTTGTTCGATTTCAGGCAATAGGCCGCGTTTAAAACATTCAATGATATTATTTTCCGTACTAGTTTTAAAGGACTGGTTTACGTTTCCGTTTGCAATCTTATGGGCTTCGAGGATTCGACTACCTATTTCACGTATTCTATTAGCGAATGCTATTACGCTTTCATTTTCGCGTTGAAATTCCTGGCCTAACTCGCCTAAAAGTTGATTTACTGTTTTAGCTGGGGCATAAATTTCTTTTAAATAATCCTTTAATTGTTCTATATCAATAAATGATTTTCCGAGGATAGCTTGGCGGGCTTCTCCAAATATTTTAGAACGTATTAATTTAGTTAAGTTTGATTCAGCTTCTGGATCTAACATTTCTTTAGCTTCCGAACATCCTTCTAAAAATTGGCTTAAGGGTATATTCGAACCATTGTATTCAGGTACGACTTGTAACGCATCCTTTAAACTAACAGTCTGGTTACTGTTTAATCCGCTTTCCGACATTTTGGATGAATTACTTTGATTTCTGGTCGAATAGTTTTTCTGAATATTATCGGGTTTTTTGGAATTTGATTTATCCGAAAAAAATTTTATAGTCTCGTTTAGATCTTCGGAGCTGGATCGACTCTCGTGAGGAGTACTTGTACCGGGCAAATTTCTAATTGGGGTTGATGGAAAGTCTTCGTCTCGAGGTATAGATTTGCTAGGGGTGAATGGATCAAAAGCTTCAATTTCGTTTTTTAGATAAGGATCGGATTGAGCCTGTTGACGCGTGATTCTTTGATTACTCATATATAACTCAATCTCGTAATGTTTCAATAATATTTACTTTAGTAAAATTAAAATTTCTAGTCTATTGTCTAGTCGCTATCTAGTGAGGGGAAAAAAAAATTATATTTAATTAGTTACTTTAGAATATTTTTATCTATTTATTTATTTATTATTTGTATATATTTCTTTTTAATGAATTTAGTTATAATTAGGTGAACCTAAATTTAGTCCAAATTGATGGATTTGAATTTTTTGATTAAATCGTCAATAGCGTCTTGTTGGCAGGACTGAGTTTGTTGTAAGGTATCTACTATCTCTCTTAACGCCGTGTTTGAATCTGTTAAAGCACTAATCCACCGTGTCAAAAACTGTACTTTTTCCTCAGCCTTTTCTAAATTATGACGCAAAAGTATGCAATAGTTAGCTAATTCCTGACTATGATCTTCTAAATTTTCGATTTGTTCGCCTACTTCTAAAAACCTATCTTCTGAAAATCCAGGTGCAATTCTATTCACCCTGGGGATCATTCGAAAGAATTCTTCACAAAACCAAAAAAAAATTCGAGAAAGAGAATTGCATGCTTTTAAGTTGCTTTCATAAATCTGTTGGTTATTTTAATTTTAATCCTTGCATGAGATTTTCTACCTTTCTAATATTCGATTCCTGCTTGATGAATTTTTGTGTTACTTGTTTTGTTTTTTGTCTTAATTCAAAATCTACTTCACTATTATAACGAACAGCTTGATATAGGAGATTGATTTTTTGATCTAATTTCTTCTGACGTTTCTCTAGGATTGCACAATATTTCAAAATTCTTAAATTGCGGTCAGTTAAATTAAGTAAATTCTCGTTAATTTTTGCGAACCTTTGCTCACTTACGTCGAATAAAAGTGTTCTTAAGTCAGGAGTCATAAATTAGACTAAAAGGACAATGATCTAAAAATTAAAAGCTTACTTTATTAATATTTTTTTTCTACAAAAAATATTTTGAAAAAGAACTAGATTAATTTTTATTACAATTTTAATGTTTATTTAACTAAATAATGATTAGGTTACAATAATTAATTAGAAAATATCATTCAGAGCTCTGTTTCTTGGGAATCTTGTAAGTCTTACGCCACTTTTTTAAACACCGCCTGCAATTTGCTCGTAGGAGGCTGTGTTTGCAGATATGAGGCCTTACGAGTTCAATTTTTTCGTCTAGGGTGAGACTCTTAAAATTATCCTGCGCGACGACCTGTGGTGTTGGTTCCGGATTTTTATGGATACTTCTTTTGAGCTTCCTGTACTCCTCCAGAGGCAACCAGGATTCCCCTTTCGCAGCTTTAGCCTTTGCTAATTTTTTATTATGGGACCTTCTTTGCCTTTGAGAGTATCGGTTTCGACGCGTGGACTTATATCCTGGGGCTCCGTTATTTTCCACTAAAAATACAAGAACCGAAATTGCACGTTTATAATAAAACTTTCATAAGAATCTTAACGTGAGAAGTAGAATTGTTTCATGCCAATATTTTCTTTTTTTATTCAATGACTTCATAAATTTAACATAATTTTTTTTAAATTTTCAAAATATTCTGCAAATCTGGTAGTTTGTCTTATCAAGTAAAGGAATTATAATTTATAATTTATATTAGTTTATTTTAATATTGATTTAAAACACGAGTATATCTAATTTAGACAAAAAGATTTGAAACGATTTGGAAGATTCGCTACTTGGTAAAACTTTGTTTATTATTTTCTTTGTTTTTATATATTTAATGGATTTATAATTAATAAATTTTGATTCAGTAAAAAAAAATATTTTGTAATAAGTAATCAAGACTTATTTTTCAAAAATAATAAATTTCATACAATTTCCTTCCCTTTTCATTAGGATTTAATAGTTTCAAAATTGAAATTTTTCAGATTCAATAGATTTTGATTCAAGTAACTCTTCAGAAGGAATAATTTTTCAAATTAAAGTTTATCAGATTTACTAAAAAAATTTTGAATAGTAAATATCAAATATATTAATTTTCTTAGAATTTTTTTCTACTCTTCTTTTTTAGATTTAGTAAAATTTCAGACAGTAATTTTTCAAACAATTTCAATCATATTTTCAAATATAGAATTTTTTGATATAGTAATTTTCAAATATAAAAATTTCAAATTTAGCGACTTTAGACTAAAAAAAAATTGATCTAGTTATATTTTTCAGAGAAAAATGTTCAGATATAGAAATTTTCCGGATGTTTAAAATTCAAGAATACTAATTTTATATTTGGTAACTCACAGATTTGATTCAATTACCTTTTTGGACTTAATAGATTACAGATATAGGAACATTTTTTAGATATTTAAATTTCAGATTTAGAAGATTTCGATTTAATAAATTCAGATTTGGTAATTTTCGGATTTAGAAGATATTCAAATTTAGTATTTTTCAGATTCAGTGAGCTTCAGATATTTTGATTTCAGGTATAGAATTTGATAGATTTCGTAAAATTTCATTTCGTTTCTTTCACACATATAGTAGATTCAATGGTTTTTTTTTTTTTTAGGAATTATAATTGGATAATTTTCCATAGATTTAGTAGACTCTTCATAGATTTAGAGTTTCATAATTTTTCATAGATTTAGTAGAATTTGTTTCATTTCTTGATATAATAAATTTAATGGATTTTTAGATTTAGAATTTTATAATTTTTCGTAGATTTAGTAGAATTTCATAGTATTTTTCTCGTAGTATTATTTTTCAGGGATTTAGTAAAAAAAATTCCATTCCTTTTTAAAACATAGTAAATTCAATTGATTTTTTTACGATTTGGAATTTTATAATTTTTCATAGACAGTAGATTTATCGTGTTTTTCTCATAATATTTTTTCATGGATTTAGTAAAATTGGTTTCATTCCTTTTTTTAAACATAGTGAATTCAATTGATTTTTTTAAGATTTTGAATTTTATAATTTTTCATAGATTTAGTAGATTCATAGGATTTTTTTCATAGATTCAGAGTTTCTTGATTTTTTCAAAGATTTAGTAAAATTTAATATCTTATCTTGATATAGTAAATTCAATTGATTTTTTTAAGATTTTGAAGTTTATAATTTTTCATAGATTTAGTAGATTCATAGGATTTTTTTCATAGATTCAGAGTTTCTTGATTTTTTCAAAGTTTTAGTAAAATTTCATTTCTTTTCTTCCACAGATATAATAAATTCAATGGTTCTTCAGATTTCGTAACTTTAGATTTAGATTTTTTTCATAGATTTCGTTTCGTTTCTTTTAAGCATATAGTTGAGTCAATGGATTTTTTTGGATTTAGAACTTGATAATTTCGTAGATTTAGTAGATTCTTGAATACATTTTTTTTTAATTTAGAGTTTCACGATTTTCAAAAATTTCATAGAATTTGTTTCATTTGCTTTTTTTTGATATAGTAAATTCAATGGATTTTTAGATTTAGAACTTGGAAATTTCGTAGATTAAGTTGATCCCTGAATTATTTTACTTTGATGATTTATAGTTTCATGATTTTTCATAAATTTAATAGAATTTTTTTTATTTTAGGTTTAGAATTCTTCTTTGATTTAATAAAATGCTTAGCTACTTAGACGTTGTGGATTCAATAACTTGTCAGAAAATTTTTCTTGTCATATTTTTGTGTATTTTTGAACGAGAGAATCACACTCACTCTCGGATTTCGCAATTAGTATAGAAATATAAATTGTTAGTTTACTTTATATTTTCAAAGAATAAAAAAAAGTATCGAACGCAAAATTTAAAGAGCCTTTTTAAAGTATCCCTCCGGGGCCTCCAAAAATTTTTATGTGACGTCCTAGGGACATCACACAAATATTTAAAATAAATATTTTAAGCCTGAGCTTTCGCTCAATAGCTTGGGACCCTTTAGAAAAAGCTCCTTAACCTAGGGGAAATTATTTGTGAATTGTAAGGAATGGTTTTCCTAGTACTCCAACCAAGCTGGAGCTTAAAAGAAAAACCAGGAAGGTTTTTAGGAAGGAAAGGAGCAATCCGGTCCTCGTACAGGACTATGGACTCTCCTTGGAGGAAACAAAAACTATCGTTCGAGAAAAAAAAAATAGGCTAAATATAATTTTAACAATCAGAAGAAGGAAAGGTAGAGACAGCAACAATGTTTCGGCACTTACTTTTCTTTATTTTAAAGAAATATAATCCTTGATGAGAAGAATCCTCAGAAGCCTCAATTGAAGGTGGGCCGAAGTAAGGGCTGCAACTTGTGAAACCGGAACTGGTCGTACCGAAAGTTTCTTGAAAATAAAAATCAACCGCGAGGAATAAAAACTGATGAAAACTTGAAATTTTGACCTTGTGAAAATAACCGTACAACCGAACAAAATAATTTGAAAGAAGAAAGTTAAAAGCTTTTTGATTCAAAACTGTCTGACTGGAAGTCAGAGGAATGACTGACTAACTGAGAAATTTTTTTGATTCTTTTAAAAAACTAATCCACGCCCTAATCTCCCTACTTTTCCATTTCCCAGCCCCTTGAAGGTGGTTAATTTCTATTGAGATTGGTTTAGAAAAATTTCTGAGTCTCTTATTCGGTTTTTTAAGAAACTCCTTATGGAAATTAGCCGCCCACGTACTCATGTGGTTGGTAAGTCCCATAAGTGCTTAAGTGCGGGGGAGTGTCTCATCTTTAAGTAGTTTTTGGCTCCCCTCAAAAGATGGCTCTTCAAGTACCTTTCCCATCTCCAACCGAGGCTTCTGATTCCTGTTTTTTAACAATAATTTCTAATACATATCATTTTGTTACTTAGACTTACATTGGGTAATTGTTTAAAGATAAACTCTAAATATTTTGTATAAGAAGTTAAATCAAATTTTACAATAATTTTCGTGTGTATAGCAACATCCTTTAGTTTAAATGTTTATATTAAAAGAAATAAGTAATAATAAGAGGAGGTTATAGCATATAAACTTAGGCTTTGCGCATAAGATGATCAGTTAAGAAGGTTTACGGGCATTAAAAATTAAATGGAATAATTTTATAATATAATATTTAATTAGGTCTTCGAGAGTAATCTTTCTTCTTTTAAAAAAATAACTTTCCCACGCGAGAAACATCTGTTTAATCTAGTTAAAGTGCTGTACGACAATTGGTCCTGGGAAAGTTTATATTAGAAGGGTTGAAGAAATCTGGAAATCTGTTCTTCTTTCATTTTTATTACTTTTTTCCATTAAGTTCTTCAATTCTTCTGAATTTGTAAATATTCTATATGCCGTCTGTCGCGGAAGAAAGCTATTGCCTTAAGAGGGACTGATATGGCGTCAAAGTGGGGCCATGCGTAAGGCGCGCGGCAAACGTTTTTAAACTCAAAGAAAATCAAAGGGTAAAAAAACAGCTGGTGTTAGAAAGGGTGGACGTGGCAAAATTTTAAGGCTGACATTATAAATATTAATTGAATTTACCATGGCATGGTCGAAGAAATGGTCATCCGTTCTTTATGAAGGAAAGAAACAAACAAAAACTCCGGCCTGTTGTTTACAAATTTCTAAGTTTTTCGTTCATTTTATCCGGTTTTCTACATACAGTGAATTCTACATAATTTTTCCAATTCGAGTTGTTGCTTACTGGACTTCTTCATATTGAATTGCAAGCGATGATATAAGTTTTTGAGTTTCATTATTATCCATATTTTAAGTATCTTCTACATTTTTATCTTTTACGAAAATTTTGAATTAATCTTCTAATTTATGGCACTGAAGAGGGCCCCATATGTGGCCGAAACATATCACAAACATGTCACTTTATAGTTATTACGGTTGTCGATCTTTATGTAGTAAACCATTTTTTATCATAACTTTTATTCGTATCTCGTATAATTTAACTGGAAAGTGGATATTGACTTTTTTCAAGTTTTAATATACTGTAACTTTTTAAATTTTATTTTAATTGCAAAATATTATGAGGATAATTAGTAGAGATTTAGTAGAATTATCAGAAACCAGTCTTAAAACTTTTGATTTTCTCATAAAGTTTTTTTCAAAAACACAAAAAATGCTCCTATTTTGACAATTTTTGTCGGATGTAGCTAGTTAACGAACTTGTTCTTACTTCTTTGGCTGCGATAATGTATGCCAAAGCTAAATTCAATCCGACAATTTTTTTTTATGCAGAGTTATCGAGTATATGACCTATTACTACTGCAGACGGACAGACAGACAGACAGACAGACACTTTCGTAAAAACCGTTTTTTCTGACTCAGGGGATCTCAAAACGTAAAGATTTGTCGAAAATTCCGAAAATGATTTTTCGCATAAAACCAAAACCTTAATTCTCATATGATGAGAATCTAAAAGACATCAAATTTAGATCTTTCTTAATAATATTAATAACTCTAACATTAATTAACATTGTGAAAAGTCTGTAGTCTTATTTCAAAGGTAAGTTTTCATAGTATTTTTCTAACTAATTGAGATGTTTTTGGAATTTTTCAGCTAGATTCTGCTCTAGAATCAAACATGGTAATGAAAAATCATCAAATTTCAAATGATGATTGTAATACATTCATTTGAAAAATTCAAAAAATCCAAACTATCAATATTTTGATAAAAATTTCTAAATTTATTAAAATATGATATACATCGATTTTTAAAAACTTCTTGAAGATGCTACATATTTTAAAAATTGCCTGACTTTTTTGAATTCTGTTCAACCCCAAGATAGAATCCAGGAAAGAATTAATAAAATTATTTTCATTAGGTTAAGAAATCACTATAAAGACATACTGAAAAAAACCTTTTGAAATCTAAATCTTAATTAAAATTTCTTTTGTAATATCTTTTTATAAAATAAAACACTTTAGCGAAAGTTGAAACTCCAGTTCAATCTGTAATTTCCGATGGTAGTTTACATATATATGCGAATTGTCATGTAAAAGATGTTAAATTCCAAAAAATTTTATTCAATGTATTTTAGTTTTTGGTAAAGGTTTGTCGACTTAGCTTCATATCAAGAAAAGTTTGAGGTGTAAATTCACATATAATTTATGTATTTTCTTAAATCAGTAAACACTTCATTTACATTCATCTATTGAAATTGCCATATGTATAAGATGTTTCGTACTTCAAAAAATTGTATTCAAAGTATTTTACTCTATAAAAGTTTGAGAAGTAAAGTTTTATAGAATTAGCACCATACCAAAAAAATTTAAGGTGTAAATTCATATTGCGAATTCAGATATAATTCATGTACTTTCTTCGTAGTTTATCTTCAAAAATTAGATATTAGGTAAAAAAAGATAATTTTGCTTTCAAGAATAGAAAAATTATTATTGAACAGATCATTTCAAACAAGAGAGATTAATTTCCAAGAAAAATATTTGAAACATAGGAAAAAAAAAATTTAACAAATTTTATTTTTATCCCGACTTTTTTTCTTATCGCTTCACACCAAATTTAAAAAAAATGATGTGATTCAAGTGAATCAAGAATCGTTTTTTCAGGAAAAAGACTTAATACAACCTAGCCGTTTTCATATTTCTAAAATGAATAAGTTTTTACAAAATTTAGCAATTTATTTACAAGAATTTTGTTTTGGAAAATTTATTTTTAATGGTTACAGCCATTAAAGAATTTGTTATAATGTCACGTCCCGCGACGTATTTGAATGTACTATAGGCACGGGCTAGGTCTAGAGAAAAATCTGGGGAAATTACTAAAAGAGAGAGAAAACCACCTTTTGAAAAGAGAGGTATAAATACGTCACACGCTGCGGGAGACTGCGCAATGCGTGACGTCACCAAAAAATATAATATAAAAAGGACACGCCGCCAAGGGAAAAATAGTCTTGTGAGCAGAATTTAAGTGCGGCATTTTCTAAAAAACTAAAAAGGATTCTCAGCGTGAGATAATTATACCGTGCAGTTTGACAGTGTGAAGACCCGAGAGTCATAAATTTACTGTGGTCCTTTTTACTATCCTTGAAGGGATCTTAGACTCAGTGACAAAAAGGGTGAATAGTTGTTGTGTCCTTGTCACACCTGCGGATATTCACTCCTTCGCAGTCACACCTGTGGGAATCGCATCGCAGTCATACCTGTGAGGAACACTTAAAGAAACAAAGGGAAATCATAAAGGTACCGCAGTGTCTCCAGAACGTGGGATTTTTCGGCCCCCACCACGTTCCCATCTGGGAGAAACACATGCAAACGTGGCGTGTCAGTGTGTCGGCTCTGCTACACGCTGCGGTCACCAGCTTCGTGTAAAGCCGAAGGTGCACGAAGACGGACTTCGTTACAATGCTTGAGTTTTCAAGTTATTTTTAGATTTCACGCTTTCGTTTATCGAGTCGAAATTAAGAATTGTATTTTTCTCGAGTACGTGCAAAAGAGGCGCGAAGCAGACGACGAATTTGAATTTACGAAGTATATAGTTCAAGAAATAACACTTTTCTTCAATTTCTTGAAGAAAGTCTGCATGAAATAAACATCAGTATGATCTTGGAAAATTTCATGAGGATTTCAACATTTCAAAAATAAACTTTCAGTGAAATTTAGTGATAATAAATGTATAAAATTTGAATCAATATATAATTTTCCATTCAAATTTATATACTTCTTACTAATTTTGTACATTTAACAATTTTTCAATTAGAACAATATTTTCTATCAAGATAAAATGAACATAAAATTCAAGTTCATAATTTATATTTTCAGTTATATGTTAGAAATATTTTCATCTCACATTTTTGTAGCCTAAGCACAAACTTTTAATTCCAAAACTTAAAATCTCTACGGAAATGGAAAATTGTCTAATAGCAGTAGATAAATTAAAAAGCAAAAATATGTGTTTATTGGTATTTCCATATTAACATATAAATATCAATCAACTTTAAATTTTACATAAAAATGTTCGTTCGAAGTGTTCAAATCTTGTTACAATTTGACAAGATTTTATGGAGGAGTGCAATCTTTTGGATGAAATATTTTGTAGTTCTTAATTTGTCTGTCCGTCTGAAATCGTAGTAAGATTTGAACAGTAAACAACAAATTTTCCAATAGAATTCAGGATCAATAATAATTGATTCAGGAAATACTTCAACTCTGTAGAGCATTTTTGTATTTCAAATTCAAAATGTGTGCTTAAGCCACAAAAAAGTAAGCTGAAAATGTAGATATAAAACTAATTATGTCATATTTATGTCTTCTTAATGGAAAATACTTTGCTTATAATTCTCTAATTCGATATTTTGTTAATGTATGAACATTCAAGAAATTGATAAATATTCCATATTTTTATAGGAACTAAAAATTTCCGGATAATGCTTTGATTGAGAAAGCTAAAAATTTGTCAAATATTGATATAAATTGCAATTTTACAATTGCATTATTTTTCAAATATTTTAACATCTCTTCAATCTTGATAATTCTTACAGAAGTTTATTTCATTTGAGTAACTTTTTCTTTTTCTAATGAAAGATTTCGTAATTCTAAATTCGGCCCAATTCGTAACATTGTAAAAAGATTTTTAAACTTCATAAAAATTTTTTTTCTGTTTTATTCAAAGTCAATAAATATTCAATGTTTGGAATCGAAATATTAAGTAAATGATTTTTAATTTCTGGGAATAAACTGCTTTAATAAGACAATCTTTCTTCTTTGTGAGAAATCTCAATTTTAAAATTAAAATTCTACGCATAGGATACAAAAACATAATATGAAAATACTTTTATTACAGAATTTTGAAATATACAAGTTGACCAATTTTTAATCGAGTAAATCGGCTAATTTAAGCAAAAAATTATGTTAAAGATATCTTATCAAAAAAATATAAGACACATTAAATTACGGTTTAAAATCCACATTCATAGATTGATGGTAAAAGCAGTTTAAAGCTTTTAATTTTACGTTTTAGTGACGTATGCACAGACTTTTAATCAGATAAATGAAATGCTTTATAGAAAGTCAAAATTTTCTTATTACTGCACTTAATCAAATTTATAAAGTAAAAATATTTTCTAATTGATGCTTTCACTCAATTCTTTAAACATTCATTAATTGAAAATTGTACTCAAAATTTAATCTTGCAGCGTTCCAATATTCCCACAATGTTACAAAATCTTATTAATCATTATTTTAGTCGAATTATTTTCAAAATATTTAAAAAATAAATGTAAATATTTTGATTAAATACTCTGTCAAATTTTACATTTGACTGATCTTGCAATTGACTGATCTTGCAAAATTGTTGAAAGTTTTGAATACCGATAGAAGAAACTTTAAATGAAATTTTATGTCCATAAATGCTTAAAGTTCTATATAGAAATATCAACTACAACATTCTCCAATTTTATAAATAAACTACTAAATTCAAAAAGTTTCGGATTTTTTTAAAAACTGTACAAATTTCAAATATGAATCAGTCAAAATCTACTGATTATCAGTGAAATTTGACTGATTTAAATAACTAAAAACAGGTTACTGTGAATCAGTCAAATTTCACTGATTACTTCAGTGAAAAGTAACTGATTTAACAGTGAAAAATATTGTTTCCACTGATGATTCAGTGAAAAGGCAAATCACTGATTCAATCAGTGAAAATTTGACTGATTCAGATTTAGAGTGTATACAAATTTCAAATATAGAGTGTACTCTGTACATTAATCAAACAAATTTAGAAGATGAATATTTTAATAAATATTCCTAAATATTATTGGAATATGATACATATCGATTTAGAAAAACTTCTTCAAAGTACTCAGACATTTTTCTTATTTTACGACATTTTTGCACCATGTTTGACCTTTGGGTAGGATTCAAGAAAATAATTGTAGACATACTTTCATTACTTAGTAAAATACTATGAAGACTTGCTTTTTAAATTAAAGCGAAAACTTTTAAAAATTAGAGAAATAGGTTTTTTTGCTTTTTTTATATCTAGTTTTTGCCTTAAACATAAAAGAAAGAAAACACATTTGAAATATTAAAATAAAAAAGCTGGTTCATTCTTAGAGAATCCCAAATATTCTGAAATAAACTCCTTTCCACACCACCACGGATGTAGAGTTTAAGGCTCGTTTTTTTACGTGGTATCCCCTGTAGGCCTAGTCCACGTCCTACGAAACGAAAAGGGTTTTTGCTTTCAAGCAAAAAGAAGAAGGAAAAAAATGAAGCAAAGTGGTAAAAAACGCTACAAATGTAGCCCGTACTTCAGGCTTGCCTCTATCAAATGCCAGTATACGTCGAACAAAAATGTTTTGTTTTAAATCAAATAATGAAGAAGTTTGATTAATTCGGGATGATTTGGGGTGCTTGATTATTGTGAGTCCCCTTGCCTCTCACTTATGCCCAAAGCGTGATATTACTCAATTTCAGTATGTTTTCTTACTCACAAAATAATAATTAAAACTAAACAATTTCCATACCCGAGGCACGCGAAGAAAGGAATAAAGAACGTATCTCTGATATAAGAAATAAAATGTCATTATTTTGTGGGTAAGAAAGGGGTTTGAAATTGATTAACGCCATGCCTTGGCCATTAGAATTAATCCTCTCCTTCGTGAGCGAAGAGCGACAAACCACTTTCCCTATCACTTTCTGCCATCTCATATAGATTTTCGGTCATTAATTGCAAATGCTTCGAAGTGATGCTCGTTGTTCTGGCTGTTTCAGCTCTCGCCTTTAGGGCTGATCGAGTAACACAAATTGAGTTGACCGTCCTGTTTCCTAAGCGATTTCTTTTGGGAGTTTTCGCGTCCGTGAGCATGGAGAAACCTCGCTCCGCCTCAGCATTTGAATGAGGAAGACTCCGAACATGATTCAATACTGAGGTCAAATTTGGAAAAAGTTTTTCTCCTGTACTCGTCGAAAATACACCGATACTAGACCACATTTCGTCAAAAGATAAATTCGACCACTTTTCTTTGAGTTCCTGTCTGATTTTGAGTAAAGAATCCCACTCTTTTTGTACACCTATTCTATCAAACGACCCTAAATCTTGACAAACTTTCCAGACCCTAGGAAAAGTTTCGCTTCGATCAGCATAGAAAGCTACTTGAGGCCGAAAAACAGCAACGCAAGACAAAAAGATGTCATCAAAAGGAAGTCGATTGCGAATTTCTTCGCTTGCTGTGACATAAAATTTCAAGCAATTACGAAGAAATAGATCAACTTCCACTATTTGCAACTTCTTGTTTGTAAGTTGCTGCTGGAAATATTCTCGCGTTTCCTTACCAACGTCAATGTCTTGAAGCAGCTTTTGATTACTAGGATCGGCAAAGTTAACATTTCTAATGATTTGAAAGAATAAATTCGGTTGAAGAAGACCCTCTTTCAAATAACTGCTAAGAATCCATACGAAGAATTTAGCCGAGTTTGGCTGGAGTTCCTGAACCATTGTTTCGCGACTTTGAAATTTCGCATTGTATACGTTGAACCTATTCAAAGTAAATTTCAAGAATAGGAAATATGCGAGTGTCAAAGGATTCTGCATTTATCCTAACTAGTCTTTGGCCTTCTCTACCTTTTCAGATACGAGGACCATAAGATACTGAAGAATAACTTCCCAATTCTTTATTATAATATCTATGCATCGATAGCGGACAAGCCAGCGAGTTTCAGAATGACTAGGAATTTTTTGATAGTCATTTCCTAATTCCAAAACAATCGATCGAAAAATAGCCGTTCGCTTGGAGCTAGCATTAAGAAAAGCTGGCAAATCTTTGATTAAATCCTCTACATCTGGAATTGTGGCACAAGCATATTTTGCTACAATTGCTGACGAATGCGAGACACACGGGAAAACAATTAAACGGGGACTTTTTTCCTTTAATTTTGTTTTAAATGAGGACCTATTGCCGACCATCACCTGTGCATTATCACAAGCTAAAGCACAGATATTAGATAAAGGGATTTTCTGCCCGGACAATGCTTTTTCGAAAGCATCAAAAATTTTAGAGGCAGAACAATCCGAAGCATTTACATTAATAAGCTGGAGCAATTCCACCCTGACAGAAAATGTCGTTGGCTCCACATATCGAACCATTAATGACAGACACTTTTCTAGAGTCCTGTCGGTCGTTTCTTCTTCGTACACTGAAAATGATTGCTTACGCAAAATATTTGCCATGCGATCAGTTTCAGCAGCACATACGACGTTATTTACAACTAGGACCATTTTAGTGTGGCTCAATCTAACGTCTTTTAAAACCGAAGGTTCCATATCTTGGAAAAGTCCTATCAATTCTGATGAAATCGCGAATGGTAAATTATGCTCTACGAAAAATGTACTAATCCTAATCTCTGCTTTTTGTACTTTCTGTTTGAAAGTAACACTTTCCGGAATCGTGGAATTTGTGAATTCTGAAGCAGAAGAACTTGCTACACAAGGTTCAACACTGTAAGAATTGGCAGTTACATTAGAATAATTTTCACTTACTACTCCATAACATTCTAATTTATTTGAAAACTCTTGCTTCTTTCTGTGTGATAAAGATGCTTCATGCTTTTCAATTTCCGATTTGCCACATAGCAACGTTTTATTGCAAATTTTGCAATGAAATCTTGTTTCATCTGCTAATGTAACCACCCACTCTCTCCACGACGGAAATTCCTCAAACCATCCCAACTGAAAGTTTTTTGCATTTTTCATGACTTTTCTAGCGGGTTGACATTCGTTTGAACCAGAGTTCAAACGGTGGTCAACCTTCGTTTGAACCTGGCTGTCCTTCAAAAGACTCGAATTTGGGTCAACCGGATTACTCATTGTGAACAATAAATTATACGACGAAGGAAAACAGAATTATTTGAAAAGAATTAATAAGATGAAAAGTCGATAAAATTGAGCGAATGTGAATAATTTGTAATCTGCACACAAAGTTTCACAAAATAAACTTACCCACAAGCATCAAACAATAACGTACGTAAGAGCACTCACGTATCACCAAATAATAATATAATATTCTTACTTTTGCCGTTTTCAATAAGGAATTACGATAAAAATATGAAGAATCCACACTCTTGCCTTCTCAAATAACGCATAAAGCGAGAATCAAGTATATCTTAGAAGAAAACAAAAGAAGGTTGCTATTATTATTTGTTTTCGTCTCCAATTTGACCTCTATACCGTTCGTTTGCGATTTAAAACATTGGTAACTTTTTGGCTATTAATCTGATTGAGCTACAACTTTTCAGAAAACTTTCTTTACTAAAGTATCAAAATTTTTCTCCTGTAGATAGTTTCAGAAAATGTAGACACTTAATACAATATTAATAAAATCGTAAAATTCTGAAAATTTGTTAAGCTAGCGCGAGTGGAAGTAGAGGAAACAATTTTTTTTTTAAATGTACTTCTCCCAATTACTTGAAAAATTAGAAGTTTTAAAAAATTTTGCAAAAGGAAAAACGATGTGCCTTGAAAGTGTACATAAAATTTATTGAACTATTACTAGTAAACTCTACCTCCGTGGTGGTGTGGAAAGGAGTTTTATTTCAGAATATTTGGGATTCTCTAAGAATGAACCAGCTTTTTTATTTTAATATTTCAAATGTGTTTTCTTTCTTTTATGTTTAAGGCAAAAACTAGATATAAAAAAAGCAAAAAAACCTATTTCTCTAATTGCGTCCAAGATTAGAGCAGAATCTATGCAACCGATTGTTAAAGGTTTTAAAAGTTTTCGCTTTAATTTAAAAAGCAAGTCTTCATAGTATTTTACTAAGTAATGAAAGTATGTCTACAATTATTTTCTTGAATCCTACCCAAAGGTCAAACATGGTGCAAAAATGTCGTAAAATAAGAAAAATGTCTGAGTACTTTGAAGAAGTTTTTCTAAATCGATATGTATCATATTCCAATAATATTTAGGAATATTTATTAAAATATTCATCTTCTAAATTTGTTTGATTAATGTACAGAGTACACTCTATATTTGAAATTTGTATACACTCTAAATCTGAATCAGTCAAATTTTCACTGATTGAATCAGTGATTTGCCTTTTCACTGAATCATCAGTGGAAACAATATTTTTCACTGTTAAATCAGTTACTTTTCACTGAAGTAATCAGTGAAATTTGACTGATTCACAGTAACCTGTTTTTAGTTATTTAAATCAGTCAAATTTCACTGATAATCAGTAGATTTTGACTGATTCATATTTGAAATTTGTACAGTTTTTAAAAAAATCCGAAACTTTTTGAATTTAGTAGTTTATTTATAAAATTGGAGAATGTTGTAGTTGATATTTCTATATAGAACTTTAAGCATTTATGGACATAAAATTTCATTTAAAGTTTCTTCTATCGGTATTCAAAACTTTCAACAATTTTGCAAGATCAGTCAATTGCGAAGATCAGTCAAATGCAAAATTTGGCAGAGTATTTAATCAAAATATTTACAATTATTTTTTAAATATTTTGAAAATAATTCGACTCAAATAATGATTAATAAGATTTTGTAACATTGTGGGAATATTGGAACGCTGCAAGATTAAATTTTGAGTACAATTTTCAATTAATGAATGTTTAAAGAATTGAGTGAAAGCATCAATTAAAAAATATTTTTACTTTATAAATTTGATTAAGTGCAGTAATAAGAAAATTTTGACTTTCTATAAAGCATTTCATTTATCTGATTAAAAGTCTGTGCATACGTCACTAAAACGTAAAATTAAAAAACTTTAAACTGCTTTTACCATCAATCTATGAATGTGGATTTTAAACCGTAATTTAATGTGTCTTATTTTTTTTTGATAAAATATTTTTAACATAATTTTTTGCTTAAAGTAGCCGATTTACTCGATTAAAAATTGGTCAACTTGTATATTTCAAAATTCTGTAATAAAAGTATTTTCATATTATGTTTTTGTATCCTATGCGTAGAATTTTAATTTTAAAATTGAGATTTCTCACAAAGAAGAAAGATTGTCTTATTAAAGCAGTTTATTCCCAGAAATTAAAAATCATTTACTTAATATTTCGATTCCAAACATTGAATATTTATTGACTTTGAATAAAACAGAAAAAAATTTTTTATGAAGTTTAAAAATCTTTTTACAATGTTACGAATCGGGCCGAATTTAGAATTACGAAATCTTTCATTAGAAAAAGAAAAAGTTACTCAAATGAAATAAACTTCTGTAAGAATTATCAAGATTGAAGAGATGTTAAAATATTTGAAAAATAATGCAATTGTAAAATTGCAATTTATATCAATATTTGACAAATTTTTAGCTTTCTCAATCAAAGCATTATCCGGAAATTTTTAGTTCCTATAAAAATATGGAATATTTATCAATTTCTTGAATGTTCATACATTAACAAAATATCGAATTAGAGAATTATAAGCAAAGTATTTTCCATTAAGAAGACATAAATATGACATAATTAGTTTTATATCTACATTTTCAGCTAACTTTTTTGTGGCTTAAGCACACATTTTGAATTCGAAATACAAAAATGCTCTACAGAGTTGAAGTATTTCCTGAATCAATTATTATTGATCCTGAATTCTATTGGAAAATTTGTTGTTTACTGTTCAAATCTTACTACGATTTCAGACGGACAGACAAATTAAGAATTACAAAATATTTCATCCAAAAGATTGCACTCCTCCATAAAATCTTTTCAAATTGTAACAAGATTTGAACACTTCGAACGAACATTTTTATGTAAAATATAAAGTTGATTAATATTAATATGTTAATATGGAAATACCAATAAACACATATTTTAGCTTTTTAATTTATCTACTGCTATTAGACAATTTTCCATTTCCGTATAGATTTTAAGTTTTGGAATGAAAAGTTTGTGCTTAGGCTACAAAAATGTGAGATGAAAATATTTCTAACATATAACTGAAAATATAAATTATGAACTTGAATTTTATGTTCATTTTATCTTGATAGAAAATATTGTTCTAATTGAAAAATTGTTAAATGTACAAAATTAGTAAGAAGTATATAAATTTGAATGGAAAATTATATATTGATTCAAATTTTATACATTTGTTGTCACTAAATTTCACTGAAAGTTTATTTTTGAAATGTTGAAATCCTCATGAAATTTTCCAAGATCATACTGATGTTTATTTCATGCAGACTTTCTTCAAGAAATTGAAGAAAAGTGTTATTTCTTGAACTATATACTTCGTAAATTCAAATTCGTCGTCTGCTTCGCGCCTCTTTTGCACGTACTCGAGAAAAATACAATTCTTAATTTCGACTCGATAAACGAAAGCGTGAAATCTAAAAATAACTTGAAAACTCAAGCATTGTAACGAAGTCCGTCTTCGTGCACCTTCGGCTTTACACGAAGCTGGTGATCGCAGCGTGTAGCAGAGCCGACACACTGACACGCCACGTTTGCATGTGTTTCTCCCAGATGGGAACGTGGTGGGGGCCGAAAAATCCCACGTTCTGGAGACACTGAGGTACCGAACACTTCTCTCTCTCTCTTTTCATCTTCTGTCTTTTTTCCAACCAATCAGCCTGTGCTTCCAATTATAAACCAATTGTATCGACATTTCATTATTTTCAATTTATAATTATTTTAATAAATTTAATTTGTATTATTTGATAATCATTGTGTCTTTCCATTGACTTATCCTCATCCCTAAGCGAGGATCATTCGATCCTAACTTAAAACGAGGAATCTGATCAAAGTAAGTATTTACGTACTTGTGACTTAACAGTGCCATAAACTCAAAGGTTAATTCAAAATTTCTGTAAAACATTAGAATATAGGAGATAATTAAAATAAGGATTATCATAGAATTCAAAGACTTATCTCATAGCTTGCAATTCAAAATGAAGTAGTCCAGTATGCACCCTTATGAAAAAAAGTATTGGATCAAGTATTGGATCAAGTATTGGATCAAGTATTGTATCAAGTATTGGAATAAGTATTGCAATAAGTATTGGTAAATCCAATACTTTTTTCGCGCCGAAAGTATTGGCGATAAGTATTGACGATAAGTATTGGCGATAAGTATTGAAGCAAAAAATACCGGAATGCACTGAATTAAATGCTTTAAAATGATTTAAAAATTATATAAGTAGACAACTTAATGAAACAATATGAGTGATAAAGAAGTGTTCAAAAATTCATTTACATCTACCAATTTTCAGTATTTATGTTTATTTCTTATATAATAAAGAGGGGCGTTGATAAAAATGGTTGAAAATTGGATATAAGTTTTTTTTATTTCGTTAATTACAGTATATTCTTATCTTATTAGTACCCTGTAAGAAGAAGAGTTATGCACTTTCATATTGTTTTTCTTAATTTTACGAAATCATATAAAATTTAATCCAATTAGTATGTTACATTAAACTAATGAAAGAAAAACACTACGATGAAGATAATAATTTTACGAAATTATGTGAAATCGCTAAAGTTATCGCTGGAATAAAGCGATCCATTTTAAGTGAAGTGATTTATAAAATTTTGTGAAATTATACGTTTATTCCAGTAATTTTCCCACGTTTTGTAAATGAACTGAACTTATCATGGAAAATTTACATTCGACTATGTAAAATTACTAAAAACAAAGTAAACGGGTATAGATTATTTGTTATTCAGTAAGAAAAATACAATTTATATTTATAACTTTGTATAAATTAAATAATAATAAGCATAATATACTTTTTGAGATAAACGTTGATTGTACATCATGATTAACTTATCTGGGCTTCCTTACAAAACTTGTGTTATTCAGTTATTTCCGTAGAGAATTTTTGAATAATATACGATTATCATTCGTGTCTCCAAAAATTGATAAACATAATCTGAGAAAGAAATTATTAATTAGCAAAGAATTACATTTAATACAAAAATAACAATATTGGCAATTACATATTCCTTACATTTAGGTAACTTACAATACACGTAAGTCTATCAATTTTTACATGTAACATAAAATGTACAGTACGTTTCAAAAAGTACAAAGTTATTTGTGATTTGCTAATCATTTTCAATTTTGCGAAAGCTAGCAGCTTTTCTTTTATCTAAAACAGTTGTATAGTATTCTTAAGTTTTGTAGGTAAATGACATTTTTAATAAAATACAATTCAATACCTTAATTGAATAATATATAGGTATAGATTTTTTGTAAATTTACTGTTCAATGCGATTGGATTAAATATCTGATTCACTTATCATAGTTTAAAGGCCGCAAATTAACAAAAGTGAAGAAACTGTGAATACGACAAGTGTGAAATGAATAGTAATAAGTGCATGAATATTTACTACTGTTAAAAAGTATTGAAGGTGAGTATTTTATTAATTATTATATGACGCCCAAACTAGATCCATCTGAAGGAGTTTATAAATTATAATTAAAGCTTCTTAGAATCTTAAAGATTATAGTAGAAAAATTAGGTACAAACATAAGATATGTATGCGATTTTCGCAATAAGATGCATTTCCGTTTGAATATTCGGATGTAGAGGTTACCATTCTTCGAGATTATGTATTAAAAATATCTGTAATAATTATCAAATAATAATATGTGAATTATAAAATGTATGAACTTCAATATTTATTTATTTCTTAATCTCTTTCTAAATTATTAACAATCGGCAAAAGGTACAATTCAGTTTCATCGCACTGAATGTTTACACATTTTACTTTTATCATATATGGCATACAGCATATTATGTTATTGGTTTCTTTCACAATATAGGAAAACTCAGAGGATGAGACATTTCCTACATTAAATAGTGTTTTATTTTGTCTTTGCAATTCTTTACCGATAATAACATGTTTGAATCCTCCTGTCTCACTAAGTTTTACTATTAGAAAATCTAATATGATCATAAAACGTCCGTCCATGGTCTCAATGGTACTATTATTTCTTTTAATCAATCTATTATCGTTAGATGTGTGATACAATACATTTTTGTAAACAAAACGTTTGAATGCGTCAGCTGCATCATCAACTACTCCTTCGAGAACTTCTTCTATTACAACTTTTTGTATTATCGTCAAGTTTACATATAATGGAACACCAAATATTCTCAAGAAATCTCAATACTGAATACATCTTTTTATACCGCATTCCTTTATCAGTAATCTAAATAATTTTTTTCCTTTCTCACTGCAATTTTCTCTGCTAAAAATCTCTGAAGCTATGTTAATGAATCGAAACCTTGTATAAAATTTGCAAATTTGTTCAGGGACATATTGTGTTCCATTAAATAATTTCTTTAAAACACCGTTGTAATGTTCATAAGGAAAAGTCGACCAAGCCTAAAGAGCACCAAAGTTCTGTACAGCTTGAGGAATGTGCAATAAAATGTGTACATTAAATTTCATATACTCTTTTCCATACAGTTCTTCAACACCAAATACAAATTTACGAAGTGCTTCTCTGGCTTTCATAAATTCAGCTTCAGTTATCTTTAACTTGGAAAAAGTGTTTATACTGTATACAAGTAATAACCAGTGTTTCATATATCTCAAAGGTAGGAAATTTTTCAAACATATTAATAAATAATAAAGAAGGAAACTTTTCCATTCCGAAGCTTTCCATTTTTTGTGATGTTTTAGGGTACCTGGTGTTCTTGTTACTTCACACGGTGGTTTTATTCGTTTAAGTCTTTCATCAATAGCGTTAATCATCCTACCTAAGTAGGATGGGTAAGTTTCTGTCAGCTAATTCAGCGTCCCTATTGTGTTGGTCTGTTGTTCTTAATCTTTTTATCTCGCCACAGTAAACGTGCGACTTTCCTCGCCCTATAGTTATATTCTCTCCTTTATGAAGACAATAAGAACAACCGAACATGCCGTTATATTGCTTGATATTTTGTATTGCTGGACGTGCAGATGAATCTACTGGACTAAGTAAAGTGTGTACCCTGATCCTTATAGGTTTTTTGTTAAGAAATGTCAATGATTGAAAACCATACTCATGCAATTGAATAAGTTCATCGATAAATGGTCGGAGAAAAAGATTCATAGCTGGCTTTTTTTCGCCGAACCATAAGCCGCACAACAACATATTATTTTTTCGCAAACGGTATGGTAATTCATTAACCATTACCAAAATAGGCCAGATCGACCTTATTGATGAATTAAATACATTTACTCCGTCGGTATTCCATTGAATTGTGATATCATGCTCAGAAAAAATATGCTCTTCACGTAATCGACAATAAATCCGTCCATTAACGACATCGCTTTCATTGCAATCTTTCCTAAAATCTTGAAAATATTTACTGTTAATCAAATCTTTCAACTGAGGTTCAAGTGGCAAGTAAAAAAAGTAATTCCCATCTTTCTTCAAACGTGACATAGTGTACTCGTTGTTGCACTGAACGCATTGTACTTGATTTGAGTTTTCAAAATTGACAATAGTCATGCACAGTGGACAATAATAACACGTGATTTCATTTTGGTCTGGAATAGTCTTTAAAAAATTATGTTTGCTGCCATGTGAAACATACGGTAGATGACAGTCTATTAAAGTTAGAGAGCTTTGTAAAGCAACGTCTGTAAAACGATTGCGAAGAGCTTGAGTCAGAATTAGTAGACGACTTTCTTCTTTTGTGAGATCACATCCATCATACAACGGGATTCTCTCCTGCAAAATAAAAGTGATCCTTTAACGGTAATATAACAATAACATTGGGAAAATCTACTTTCATGCAAATTTCGCAACCGCAACTACTTTCTCTTCTATACAAACTTCAAATGCATAAACTGGTAGAGTGATTTTTTTTTTGTTACTGGAAAATTGAGAATAGAAAGCCTCCTTTATTTTTAATACAGAGCAAAAGTATACCTTTCTTAGTAATTATCTCTTTGAAAAGAGAAAGAAAAAGAGTAAATTAAAGTCTTTATTCATCAAGCTTATCAAGTATGATAATAACTGGTGAACAAGTACTTTTGGTTACGAATTTAAGCGTTTTTCAATATTCAATATCATATACAGTTAAGTTTTTCGCAACGAATTAGCAAAAGCGTGAGTTCAAGTGGGTAAAACTTAGAATGGCATAAAAATGACTGCCTAAAATCTCCGTGCAGGTCCGTTCACGTACAAGAAAAATAATATGCTATTCTATGTTCTGCTCACTCGCATTCAAGGTAGGAAAGTCGTTATGAGTCCACAACATCGATTTCTTGGAAATGGCTTAAATCAACAGTACATGTATCGGAAAATGTCTTTTTTTCGCAGTTTCAAGACCAAAATCAAATCGCATTTCGATTTTTTAGTGTCGACACGGGCGAACGTCAAGCACGTACCTAATATAAGCACTCTGTGTACAGTGGAAGGGAAGGCACTTTTTTCGTCCAAAAAGTTCTAGAGCCTCCAAATTTGGTCTGATATTCAATTTTTAAAAAATTACATTTTATTAAAGCCATGGATCAACCAGACCATAATGATTAATATGGTATTTCTTTTCCTGTAAACTTCTGTCCACGCAAAATGAGATATCGAGTAAAAAATATCAATTTACGTAAAATTTGCATTTTACAGATCGCATTTTCATCTTTAATCATTAGCCCATCGAACAATGCCCAAAGTTTAACATCGCTAAACCTTACAATATTTTTGATCGAACCGAGATTTTTAACCTCCATAAAATCGTTCCATAAGGGGTACTTTCACCTTAAGGGGGTCCACCTGTGTAAAATTTTCGAAAAATCGATTTTTTTTTTACATTTTTTGCATCTTTAAGATATGACTAATGATGGTCCTGGTATTGCAGATTAAATGTGAGTCTACAATTCAAAGTTCTGTTGTGTATCCAAACTGTAAACGCGTTTTTCTAGAAACCATGTTTGTGAAATTTGTGGGCAGGATTGAAAAAAATCTACTTAACAGATTGACTTGAAATTTTAACTGACTCATTTTTAGAGATAAATGAAGGTACCCACGTAGCGCTTTTTTGAAATCTTTTTTTTTTAATTTTACAGCATATATTATATCGAAAAAAGCATGAAAATGATTAATTTTTATGAAAAGTACTGCCATTTCTTTAATTTTTAAAATTTCGTCAAAATGCTACGTCAGTACCTCGACAACATAAACAGAAATAATATTTTTTTTACTTTTTGTGATTTAGATAACTGGTTCGAGGGGAATTTTGCCCACAATTTCGGTATTCCATTTTGAAGGGGTCACTTTCAATGCCCTTAATGAATACAAGCCTTCGGATTACACTATTGGAAAAATTTACTATTACAATAAAACCACAAACCTTCAAAAAAACGTTAAACTTATTCTCATTTTCGAATTAGTTCTCCTAACAAACATTCCCGAAAAAGCGTTCGAAATACCGCCCTCGCACAGGTGGACCCCCTTAAGAATTTTTTAAGTTTTATGTCTCAGAATTGTAAATGAACATGTGCGTGATTCGACGGAAGCGTATCGTACTATATATAAGTGTAATTATTAGGTTTGCATATGTAAGATTAAATGTTTAACTGTATTTGTGATTAGAAATATGATTGGCTACGACTGAAGGGTTTCAATGCATATGTATGCTGTTTATGTATGTATGTATGTATCGGATGACTAATGGCACGCTCGAGGTAAGAATGTTTTTTTATTTTAGAGAACCATATACACAGTAAGAAATGAAAAGAAATTTACAATTTGTCGTTTGAAAGTTACCGTTTCTAGTGTGGTAATTTTACCACGTTGAGCGAGGGATAATTACCACTTTTCAGATAATAAAATGGCAAGGACTTGTGATTTCAACAGTTTTAGTATGGGTATGTTACGTGGCGCTGTAGTATTACCATTTGGAGTAGTAAATATACAACGTCCAACGTAGGTAATAATCCTACCAACGTTCATCGCGGTTAATTCACTGAGTTTGGTAACATTACAACAGTTAACAAAAATCCTGTTTAAAAATGTAACCTTCAATTTTGAATCAGGAACTTTTCGTTCTTGAGAAATATTACAAAATGAACGTAGTAAAAAACAGTATTTGAATTTCAAATTCTCCATTTTATGTGAAATTGTATGAAAAAAGTGGAAAATTACATTTTGACGTAAAATTAATAAAATAGAGTGAAATTCAATCCCTGTGTGAAAGTCCGTTATGAAAATGTACTTTTCCAATATATTTAGGTAAAATTACTTTAAAAAAATAGTAATGATCAGAATTAAAAATTTAAATTTTCTATATATATACCCCTATTGCATTATTAATAATAAAGATCCAATAATAAAAACTATATCTTTTTAATTACGAATGTGATGCCGCAAAATGAAATTTCACCCATTTTACAGTTGTTTTGAGCAACGTGCGCATGCAGTGCTGTGCGGGCGTTCGCGCATATTTGCTAATGGTGCGTACATGCTGATATATGTCAAGTCATACGTGCCATACAGGCATTATGCATACTTGTTACCATGGTTACATATTAGTCGGAAAGAAACAGGAAAATTGTCGGTCTCTTTCTCTGTTGTATGTTACCATGGTAACCTGAATCAGCAGAAGTGTAATTCCTCCATAACGCGTCTTCTTAATAAAAATCATAAAGGTAAGTTTAATTAATTATAATTTATTGTAATTTTAACCAAGGTGTGTGCCCAGGAAACTGAAAACGATTTTCCCCATTTCAGTCGTAATATAGCTTTACTGTGAATTTGTGTAAATATCCTATGTATAATGAGAATTCTCAGATTGCCAAACGTTGATTGATTAAGGCGACCGGTGAATCGTCGAAACTATTATTTTACGTTTCACTGAAAATTTAGAAAACAGAAGTTTGATAACAAATTGTTTTATCATTAGGGCTTTCAGTTTCAAATAATTTTACAATTTTTTACTCTTAACCTATGAACGTTTTTTTTTGGCACAGTTAACCTATAAACTTGAATCACTCGCGTCCGAGGTACCGGTGTTTAATCATTTTCCGTTTCCTTTGGGTGTTATGTACTATGTGACACTGAAATAACCGGTAATTGAAATAATAAAAAAAAATTTTAAACCGGAAAATTAGACATAATTTTGAAATAATAATGAAAATTTAAAGAATTGATTCTCCGATAATGTAGGCAGTGGCAGAAATTTCAAACTCTTGAAAATGTAATTAATAGAAATTGGCGAGAAAATTGTAGCGTTGGAAACTTATCAATATAAAATTATATCTGTTAAAATTTTTGTCAATAAATAAATTGGAATTGAACAATTTTTTAATATTCAAACTTTCAAGAGGTAGCAGAACTTGTAGAATATACTGTATATAATATAAATACGTTTACGTTTATAAATATAATCATGGACTTGAAGTTCTGAACGTTGAAATAAACGAAATTTTTATCTGAATGACTTAAACTCAAAATAATCCTCAAATATTGATTCATTTGTAAAGAAAGTAATTTATTGTTTAAAAACTCTAAAATACCCTATTGAAAAAATCCTCGAGAAAATCCCATAGCGATATTACAGATAGAGTCAAGCCAGCCTGAAATCTGTCAGCTCGGGCGAGAGAGAGTGATTCGGAGGGTTAGGCTATCTCTCTCTAACCGCGCATGCGTAGACAAAGACGGGAAAAACCTTCCATCGTTTGTTAGTGTTCAGTATCCAGGTTTTGACGTTTGGTAGTCAAAATTTAAAAAGTTATTAAGGTTTTAAAGTTGGGGTGCTAACTTCACGGTAGCACACCACTTTTTGGAATTTCTGAATAAAAATTGTTGCAATCGTTTATTATGGTACATTTATACCTCTGTCCGCCTGACCGGTGCGGACAGAAAATACACGAGAGCAAAAAAGACAGACGTTTTCAATTTGTCTAATTTTACACCGTCTGTCTCCTTTAATCTTATGTATTTTCTGTCCGCACCAGTCAGGCAGACAGAGGTATAAATGCACTGTTAGTCGTTTGTTAATGTTTGGTAGTCAGGTTTTAACTTTTGGTAGTCAGAATTAAAAAACCTATTAAAGTTTTAAAATTGGTTGCTAACTTCACGGTGGTACACCATTTTAATATTTTTCAAAAATTCCTTTTGGAATACTTTTATGTTCGTTTGCTGATGTTTGGTCCTCAGGTTTTGGCGTTTAGTAGTCAAAACTTTAGAAAATATTTAACTTTTAAGAGTGTAAAAATCAACGGGAAATATCATGAACAACTATTTTACCGGGCAGCTGTTACTGCCTACAGCACACGTAAGACAAGCGTGAAATTTAAATTTAAAAAAAGCTTCATATCACTCGAAAAACTATTTGGTGTTATAATTATCCATAACTGTTGTAGGTTTTCTTATTTTTAAATTTAATAGAGTATAAATCTGTAATAATCGTAGAAAAATGTTTTCTTACTGCAAAGGTAAATTAATCTTTTCAATACTTTTCGATTTATTTATATACATTCAATTTAGCTATTTTTCTAAAAATCAATTTTTCGACCAAAATAACCACATTGATTTTTGTTTACAGAATTGTTAATTATGAAGTTCTTAATAATTATTTATCAGCATTTACGAAATTCTTAGCGATTTAATTTTCGCCTACTTTTTCGTCTCTAAACTTCAATCAGAATGATACGTTAAAAAATCTTTTTTCTAGAATTTTTGTTTTGTTTTAATATGCCTTGTCTATTAAAGGGCATAGCAGGGTTTCCATGTGAAATCGGCCTTAAAACCAAATCAAATTTCGCATCGAGCATATGGAAGGGGTTGAGAAAGAGATGATCTTGCCAAATTTTCAGATCATTATCCGCCATTCTAAATAAGTAAAGGCGGATTTTACAATTTTCAGTTTTCGCTTTTCTTAGCTATACTAATCGTAGGAAAATTTTTAAAAAATCAGGGTTGTTTTTTCCAATAGAAGATACATTTTTGAAGTTTTCCTTATTTTTTTATGCATAATGCGCGATAAAAAAAATTGCGGAAAATTTTGCACGCAGTTTTATTTGTTTGAGTTGCGCGACTACTCTTTTGAATTATGCTATTCATTAGTTACCTATTGATAATTAAAACAGAATTTTTGCAGATTTTTTAAAGTTGTGGGCGTGGGTAAAAAAAGTAAAAACCGTCAAAATACGCATTCTTCAAACATCTTACTATTAAGGCACATTTCATAATAATAGTAGACTAATGGAAAAAAAAATTTATTTGGTAATCAACCTCTAACAGGGTGTACTGCTGAAATTTTTGCAAAATATTTTCGCAACATTCTTTCGACTAGCGAATAATCACAGTCAACCATTTGTTCAGAATGCAAGTAAAAATTTCGATTTTTCGCGTCAAAAAGAATTTGCAAAATATTTTGCAAAAATTTCAGCAGTACACCCTGTTAGAGGTTGATTACCAAATAAATGTTTTTTTCCATTAGTCTCCTATTATTATAAAATGTGCTTTAATAGTAAGATGTTTGAGGAATGCGTATTTTGACGGTTTTTATTTTTTTTACCCACGCCTACAACTTGCAAAAATCTGCAAAAATTCTGTTTTAATTATCAATAGGTAACTAATGAATAGCATAATTCAAAAGAGTAGTCGCGCAACTCAAACAAATAAAACTGCGTGCAAAATTTTCCGCAATTTTTTTTATCGCGCATTATGCATAAAAAAAATATGGAAAACTTCAAAAATATATCTTCTATTGGAAAAAACAACCCTGATTTTTTAAAAATTTTCCTACGATTTTTATAGCTAAGAAAAGCGAAAAACGAAAATTGTAAAATCTGCCTTTACTTATTCAGAATGGCGGATAATGATCTGAAAATTTGGCAAGATCATCTCTTTCTCAACCCCTTCCATATGCTCGATGCGAAATTTGATTTGGTTTTAAGGCCGATTTCACATGGAAACCCTGCTATGCCCTTTAATAGACAAGGCGTATTAAAACAAAACAAAAATTCTAGAAAAAAGATTTTTTAACGTATCAGTCTGATTGAAGTTTAGAGACGAAAAAGTAGGCAAAAATTAAATCGCTAAGAATTTCGTAAATGCTGATAAATAATTATTAAGAGCTTAATAATTAATAATTTTGTAAACAAAAATCAATGCGGTTATTTTGGTCGAAAAATTGATTTTTAGAAAAATAGCTAAATTGAATGTATATAAATAAATCGTTAATACCAATTATATTTATTGTGATCGAAAGGTTTGTGTTATCATTTATTACCACTTGAATAATTCTTAGCAATTTAAGTATAAAAAATACAAAGAAAAATATAAAAATAAAGATATTTTCCTGTTTGAAAAACAGAATAATCTATTGATCTGACTTTAGCAAGTGTTTTATATAAGTGTCAAAGTAGGATGAATTAACAATTTTTCTGTCTGAGAGAAAGTGAATAATTGTCCAGATTAGATTTGAAAGATTCTAATTGCTTACATAATAGTATATTACGTGCCTAGGCGCAGAATGAGGGTTATTGCGTGACGAGCGACAATGCTCGCAGGAGATTGGAGCCAAGGCGTAGTCCAGGCGTAGGTGAGGCGTAGTCGAGGTGTAGCAGTCGCGTAGTTGAGGTAAAGCCGAGACAAAGCCGAGACGAAGCCGAGGCGCGATCAGTCCTGCGAGCATTGTCACGAGTCTCGTAATTTCCCGAATTATGTGCATTGGCACGTATTCTATTTTATGTGACTTCGGTGCGTACACTCAAATTTAATCTAGTATTGTAGTTGTTTGCGGCGCTAGTCACTACACTTGATATGTCACGACTAGTCCCGGCCATTTTGATTTTATCGATCTTGTGTAGTAGTAATACATTTTAGTAGACGCATGCGCAGTTCAAATGTACAAGGCTATGCCAGTAAGATGCTAACGCTGTACGAAGAAGAAGAAGATTGTGCTCCGTTGCATGGCCATAGGCGCATGTGCAGTTCAATTTTTACATTTCATTCCTCTGCAGCGCAATATACTACATTGCGCTACTGTTAACTGTAGCGAAAAAACGAATTTGCGCGCCGGTGGCACATAAAATTAATTTTATTCAAGTATCCAACTTTTAATATTTATTATTACATTAAAATTCTTAGCTTGAAAATTTGAATTATGATTTTATGAAGGAAAAAAATCAATTATAGCATCGGATGAAGAAAATTTTCGGTGGATAAAATACAGATGAAAAAAGGTGAATGGAATTGAAATGTACCAATGATAATAATTCTATTTTATAATTTTATAAAATATGTTCTATAAATGTAATTTGAACTTGTGTACAATATTCAAACGTAACATATCATTTAATGGCAAATCGAAAAGTATTGAAAAGATTAATTTACCTTTGCAGTAAGAAAAATTTTTTCTACGATTATTACAGAATTATACTCTATTATATTTCAAAATTAGAAAACCTACAACAGTTATGGATAATTATAACACCAAATAGTTTTTCGAGTGATATGAAGCTTTTTTAATTAAAGTTTCGCGCTTGTCTTACGTGCTCTAGAGGCAGGAACAGCTTCGCGGTAAAACAGTTGTTCATGATATTTCCGGTTGATTTTTACACTCTTAAAAGTTAAATATTTTCTAAAGTTTTGAAAAATATTAAAATGGTGTACCACCGTGAAGTTAGCACTCCAACTTTAAAACTTTAATAATTTTTTTAATTTTGACTACCAAACGTTAAAACCTGACTACCAAACATTAACAAACGATTGCAACAATTTTTATTCAGAAATTCCAAAAAGTGGTGTGCTACCGTGAAGTTAGCACCCCAACTTTAAAACCTTGATAACTTTTTTAATTTTGACCACCAAACGCCAAAACCTGAATACCAAACACTAATAAACGACTAACAAACGATTCCATATAATAAAATCGGAAAATATTATAGTCGGTGTGCTAACTTCACGGGCATATAATATCTCTATGGGAAATCCTCGTGTTATTTTTGGACGAGGAAATTCGCGAGGATTTTCAAATTCCTCGAGATATTTCGCGAGGATTAATTCTCGGACTCGCGGATTTTTTCAATAGGATGTTTATTTTTACTTGGAGCTGAAAAAATATTTCAAGAATAATTGAAGTTGAGAAAAAATACTTCGTTCATTTGAACGCTCAGAACTTCAAGCACATAATATAATCTACATTTATATATGAATTTATAAATATAAATACCTCCCGTTTTCAGTATAATAATCGTGGATACAGATGCTGAGGAAACTTATTTTTACAACAACTAATTCAGACGTACGCAAACCTTCCCACCTATTCCTCATTCATGTTCATAATGCCTCATTCTGTCAATTGTGTAATGTTTAGGTGTCGAATATGTAATATGAAATTTCGAAAACTGGTTTTGTATAATAAACATCAAAGGAAACATAAGAACCTGAAATGCTTAAAAATACCTTGCTTGTATTCAGACTGTCATGCAGAATTTACTTCGTATGATATATTTCAGAGGCATTGCTATCTTAGACACAGTCACCAATATATGAAACTGAGACTGCACTGTAAAATGCAAGATTGCACCTATACGACAGACAATAGAGATGCATTAAACAAGCATGTAAAAAGTCACTTAATTAACGCAAAAAATGGAATTTCATGCCCCTATGCTGCTTGTTCCAGCAGTAATACCATTTATTACAATGCAAGAAGTTATACTGTGCATGTATGCAGAAGCCACTGGGAAGAAGATCGTAATGAGGACGGACCTGTGGAAAAAATCGTGGCATCGCAAAATGTCTTCGCAGGACATGGTCAACCTATGGATACTAGTGTGGGTGAAGCAGCTGATGCCGCCGAACATCAAGAAGGTGCCGTTAAGGCACATTTGCTTAATAATGCTTGTATTATACAACCATTTGGCGAATCGAATATGCTAGAAGCTACCAGGACTTTAGCAGATATGTGTCTAACTTTGAGCACTAGACATTATGCGACAGAGCCGCTACTGCAAGAAGTTATAAGTAAAACTTCACACGCCTTTCAAATTTGCAAAGAAGATTTTTTTTTGTTCTCTGAATAAATGCCATTTTTCTGATAGTGAAAAAAAATTACAAAAAGAAAAGTTCAGCGACAGTTTCAAAGGTTTTACAGATGCCATTGATGAGAAAAAGGGTGTTTTAAGAAATACGTACAACAGGAAGCTGTTCTACCGTAAAAATTTAAGTATTATTCTCCCGGTAGAGGTACCATTGCTGGATAAAGACGGCGCTGACTCAGGACGTCATTACAGTTACGTTCCTATTTTGGACACCTTAGGATTAATGTTATGCGACCCACTCGTTCGAGAATATTGCGAAAACTCGCCTGAGTCTACAAATTTAAGCGGACTTTTTGACATAAGTGATGGGAAAATTTGCAAGGGTAACGTTTTAATTCAAAATTATAAATACGTGTTGAAAGTAGTTCTGTCTCAGGATGCTTTCGAAATATGTAATCCTTTAGGAGCATCGAAGAAAAAATTTAAAATTGTCGCGGTTTATATGATTTTGATAAATATACCTCCATATTTGAGATGTAAGGTGGACAACATCAAACTCGTTCTTCTTTGTTTAGAAGAATATATAACTACATTCGGATGGGCAACCGTTATGCAAAAGGTCGTAGATGATTTGAAATTTCTAGAGGTTCATGGAATAACAATTTCGGTAGAGGGAAACGTTAAAACCTTTTTAGGAACACTAATTGCAATGATGTGCGATAATTTAAGAAGCCATCAAATCGGTGGGTATACTGAGAATTTTAGTGTATCACTGAATTTTTGTCGGTATTGCGAGATACTACGAAAAGACTTCCATAGTGATTTCTTTCATTTAAGAGTATGGAGAAATGTAATAACTTACGATATATGTGCAACTAAGGCTCAAATAACTGGCACTCTAGTCACTGGGATCAAAAATAATAGTTGCTTGAATGCCTTGAAATATTTTCATGTAGCAAATCCGGGATTGCCTCCGTGCATAGCGCACGACGTCTTTGAAGGATTTGTTCCGATAGATATGTGTCTGGCTATTAATTACTTTTTGGCAAAAGGATGGTTTCGTTTAGGATTGTTAAATTTTCGATTGAACGACATTAAGTTCTTAAAGGAGAGTACTGTCTTCATTCCATGTATCAAAAAAGAGCAACAAAAATTAACAGGATCAGCGAGTCAAATGAGAAGACTTGTTTTAGTATTTCCCGCAGTAGTTGCGGATCTTGTTAAAGATTTTAACGATCCAGTGTGGCAAATGATATTGCATCTTAGAACAGTCTGCAGTTTAGTATGTGCTCCAGCCTTATCTATGGGTCAAGTTGCTGAACTAAGCGTGGAAATACATTCTTATATAACTTTAAGAATTGAGTGCTTTCAGGATAGGAAATTAATACCCAAACAAGAGTTCTTACTGCACTATCCAGCGTTAATTGAAATTTTTGGTCCGTTAAAGCATTCCTCTACTCTGAAATTCGAAAGAAAGCATGGTAGCTTCAAGAAACAAATTAAACATGTACCCAACTTTAAGAATGTGACACAAACCCTCGCTGAAAGGCATCAACTGCAACAAGCCAACATACCTGTTATCAGTGGAACGTTAGCCACATCGAAGAAAACTATAGATTATATACCGAAGGAACACAATGATACTGTGAATCGAGCAATAATGAATTGCTTCGTTAAAGAGGCCAAAACCACGATGTATATATAAAAAATGGTAACTTTTCGTGGTGTCCAATACGCAAAAGATTTATCAGTGTGTGTAGGCAAAAACAAGCGTGGTAACTTTATTCTTTGCAAAATTAACTTTATTCTTATCAATACTGATTACACTGGGATAGCATTTATCGGCACTCCAAAGGAAATCATACTTAATACTTCTCTTGGCCTTTACGAAAATTATACTGATGTTTGTGCTGCGGAGGTACTTTCTTCATTTCCATATTCCTCCTTATTACTCCCCCACCCGTTTCTAGAAGTACAAATT
This sequence comes from Diplolepis rosae, assembly GCA_030998225.1. Classification (NCBI taxonomy): domain Eukaryota; kingdom Metazoa; phylum Arthropoda; class Insecta; order Hymenoptera; family Diplolepididae; genus Diplolepis; species Diplolepis rosae. The sequence continues at coordinate 799,443 of JAPYXD010000169.1, forward strand.
GCGTCGATACCAGTCTACCTACCAAAATATGCACCTTTTGATGCTGATCTGTAATTGTAAGTGACATTTTTCTTGCGAAATATCGTAACTGTAATTAGATTATAAAAGTTTTCTCTTATCTCCATTAACACGTTTGGCGCCAGCCGTGATTCGGTTGAGTTTCTCGCGGGGCCCAAATCCGACTGTGGAAGCGCGAAAACGTAAACAGAGCGATAAGTAGGAATAAAAACGATGTAACTCGAGTAGGCCCGTGCGTTGTAAGCCAAGCATACTTCGTGTGACAAACACAGTGATTTATTTATCCTCAAAATGTTTATTGAACTGCGTAAAAGTATAATTGATAGTGAAGAGAGTAGCGTTGAAGAAGTAGTGAGTAGATAATGTAATATTTTATCCTAAGTATAAATTAATAAAAAGTAGAGCATAATATGTATATTTTTGACATTTTTATGCTGTATATTCTATATTTATACTTTAGTGCTTGTTCCATTGAATTTCTTTAAAAAAGGCAACTGAAAATCTTATTTATCTTGAACAAGAGTTGAACAAGAGAGCCCCCACGGAAGCATACCCGTCACCCACATAAGGGTGACGCGGCGCCGAACGTGTTAAAATATTTATTTTTCATTCGCGACGTTACAACATTTCCTTATTTTCCAAACTGTTTTGCAGATGCTGTCTTTCATGACCTGGTCCGCAGATAGAACTAAGAAAAAGGCTATTCTTGTGCAGGAAAGCGAGAATTTATTGCCTACTGTCATTCGAGAAGGCAGTGCTAAACATAACACTGTCGGGGTGAAACTTGTGCTGGAAGCAGATGGGACAGATATCGACGACGAGCAGTTGCTACGCCACTTTCAAAGTCAACCATTACTTTTACTGAACGAAAATGAGGAGTGGTACAAATTAAATACTTGTGATGATGCTACGCCTCCTATTACACAACAGCAGAATGAAGGTACAGATGCGATTACTCAATATCGATTACTATCACTAAAAGGACTAGCACCAGAACCATTACCAGAGGGACTGAATGAAAATATTCCAAACAAAGAATTGCAAAACGGCGATGCGGAGAAAGAAAATACAGATATTGCACACTTTTTACAGGAGAGGCGAAATTCCTTTACATCATGGGATGAGTATAAGGTACCATGGGACAGATTAACTGCATCTGATTTAGTCCAGTTACAAGCAGGCAGTCGAAAAGAAACGTTACGTTCTTCTGTGGTGCAAACAATTGTAGGTGAAATGAGATTGCACGACACTAATCTTCCAGACTCTGTATTTTCTGGGATCGCTATCCAATGCTTACAGAAATACACTGAAACATTTGAGGACAGAAAAGATGATGGTACGCGTCTGGGTCGCGGATTCGAATTTACGTTTAAGAAATTAAACGAACATCAGCATTACCTAGAACGCCCGCATAAAAGGAACTCGCAGCTAGGATTAAAACTACACATCCCTTTAAAGTCTCGTAAAGTGCTAAAAAGTGTACAAGCCGGTACCATTGAGTGGCAACCAGAATCTATACCACCAAATGAAACGTCGGAATCTGTAGAAGAAAAACGCCTTGCAATCAATGAAACAGTTCTTCAGGATGTACTGCACGATGAAGCGACACAAAAAAATTTCGTTAATGATCTCGAGGTAACATATGGAGAATTACGGCTCTTTTTGAATAATATGGATAATTTGCCTGACGTGCACAGTATAAGGCTAAAATGGCCTATTCTGCTGAATAAGGAAGTTATGTTTTGGCACACGAGAAAGCTTACGGGTCAGGATATAGAAGTATTCAACGACTGTTTTGGAGATAAATTCCGAAAAATATTAATATTTGGCGTATACAAGCATCGTCTGGATATAAATTTGGAGAGTACCGACAATGAAGAAATAAGTCGCTGGGTTCTAAATGTTTTGAAAATACACTTCCAAGAAGAAACGAATAATTTCATCCCCACATGCGACGTAAGTGTTCTTTATTTTTGCATAATTTTTATTTTACATTCCTTAGTTTACTGCTTGAAAAGTTATATTTCTTCTTCATCACTTATTGCTTTGAGAGAAACACTGCGACTAAAGTTCATGTAATTTTTCATAAGATTCTAAAATAAACAGTAAATAAATAGGTACAAGTTCAGGGTTGTGCTACTAGGTTGATGTAAATTGAGAAATACATAAAATCACTTTAACAGATTCTTTATTATTTAAAGCTTTCACTTGATAGCTGCACATAAATTAATTCGGAAGTAGAAATTCTATTGAAAGTTTATGAAATCGAAGGTTATAAAATTATATTTTTACGTCGCTTGCATTAACTGTGACTTTTCTCCAAAAAGGTTGGAAGTACACCTCCTGCTATGACAAATTCAGTGCCGTACCCGACCTTAGCTCTTTTTGGTTAGTAAGCCACATACTGTTTTAAAAATATTTAATATTCTATTATTTAGCGTAATATTTCCATATTTCTTTAATTTCTTCTTGCAGAAAGTTATCGCGAAGTGGAAGATGAAGTGCCTGAAGGAGAAGAAGAAGCTGTGGAAACTGTACGAATCATACCAACGGATATCTGGCTTGTAATGGACGGGGAAAAAATAGAAGCAACTGATAACTTGGGGTCTGCAATACAATTACTCATTGCGGCCTACTTCATTTTCAATCGCACGTATCCTTCTCATTCGGCATGTACCCTGGAATTTTTGCAGCTTTATCTATGCAAGATCTCTGCAAAAGTAGGAAGCCGAGGAAAACTTGAGAAGTACAAAGCGAGAGCTTCAACATTGTACAAAGCACTCCAAAAAGTAATCCTGCATAATGAGTAGCAGAAACTGATTCTTCGCCGTAATGTTGCGTATATATTGTTTTAAATACCTATATGTAACTGTTACAGATAAGATTGCGTTCACACCTCGCTTGCGTGCAGACGGAAAATGTATCTTCCTCTCACTCTATCATGTAAAAAAAGCCATGCATTTATCTCATTCTAGATTTTCCTCCATTTTTCCGCTTGGTGAAAAATGTAGAGTGAGATAAATGCATGGCATCGTCGCATGATAGGATAAGACAAAGATACATTTTCCGCCTACATGCAAGCGAGATATGAACGTACCCTAAACGGAAAGTGATACTATGTGATAAATCGATTCCTAAAAATGCTACTTAGAGTAACAAAGCTTGCTAATTTGTACCAAAGCTTCGCCAATTTGTGTTCTATTCCGTTTTTGAATATATAATAAATATAAGCTTTAGAAACTAAAGGGAAAGTAATAATCCGTTGTAATCGTTTGCAAAGATTGGTAATTGAATTACCTAAGGGTACTGAAGTTACTACGTAATAATGAATATGAGTGAAATTCAAGCGCTCAATACAAATTAGTGATAATAATACCCTTATTTTTAGTTGTGCGTCGCAAAATTATAATTGTTTGTCAATTTTGAAAAGACACCCTAGCGGACCCGGTTGAGAGGACGGTCATAGAATACTCTGACCGTTCTCTGACCTCGCATTATTATGGCTAAGAACGATAAAAAAACATTTAAGGCATTGCAATTATGATTCCTTGGCAAAATTTGGATTAGAAGGCGTAGGAATAAATACAATAATTTTATTTTTCAGCGATAAATACTAGGAAAACATCATGTACCTGTCATTGAAGGCAGTGCAGTGGTTCGCCACTTGCGGAACGTCTCCAAAAATAGTAAACCGTCACGGTCGAGACGTTCCGCAAGTGGTGAACCACTGCACTGCCTTCAATGACAGGTATACGATGTTTTTCTAGTATTTATCGCTGAAAAATAAAATTATTGTATTTATTCCTACGCCTGCTAATGTAAATTTGATCGCAGAATCATAATTGCAACGTTTTAAATGTTTTTTTATCGTTCTTAGCCCTAATAATGCGAGGTCAGAGAACGGTCAGAGTATTCTGTGACCGTTCTCTCAGCTGGGTCCGCTAGGGCATGCACATGGTTTTGTATTCTTCCTTGGAATATGTAATATAAGCGTTACAAAGTTAAAGGAAACACTATAAGAAGCTTAAGCTTCAAATTAATTAAAATGCACTAAAATCCTGAACTTCGATGCGTTTCGCATATTATTTATACAATCCAGTTTTTGAAATATGCGCTTTAATTCCTTTTATCGTGAAAACATTGCGTCTCATTCTCATCATTTCGTTTAAATTATCTAAAATCATTCTAAAACGATTTCACCAGAATGTATTCACATTCTCATTCTTTCAAAACAATGAAAATTGAAGTCCAGCTATTACTGTTTAATGATGCAAGGCGACCTCCAAATTTGTACTCTATATGAAGTGTTCATTTTTAATCTTTTAATCAATTTCGCTTAACTAAAAGTTTATTGAATGTAATGCCGAACAATTTTAAAGTAAATGAAAATCGACAAAAACAGGATTGTTTAGGTATTGTAATCATTTCAAATTCGATGAGATTTATACGCATTTTAATGCAGTTCAATTCAAACTGCCTTGCCGGGAAGTGCTAGTAAGTGATAATCTGTTTAAATCGTTTTCTAAAGTTGCTATTGAAAGTATAATTTCATGATATAATGAGTGTACTTGAATTTATGCAAACTAATTCCAGGCTGTAAAAAAAAGTATTTCTTGTATTGTAATTAGGGATGTACAGACTATCTTAAAATGCGCTAATTTTTAGAATGACTTATAAAATCGACAACAATATATACATTTTTAATTGCTGCAAATTTTGAAGGAAGCTTCTTAGCGTACTAAAGAAAAAAAGTTCAGGTTAAAATTGTTTTTTGTAAAACTCTCAATAACTATTATTGAATAAAAAATTTTAACCTGTATTAATGTTTATAAAGTAAGCTTAAATCTCCTCTACAATTCTCAACAATTAATAATAAATATATTTTTGTCGATTTTATAAATCATAATAAATATTGGTTCAATTTCAGATTAAGTTACGTAGTGTACATCATTAAAGTCTTTCATTAATTAATAATTGATAGTTTATTAATGATTTCTTTTTATATATCACCAAGTTTTAGTCATTCACCAAAGGTGCCATGTTCATAGTTTTAAGAAAGCATTGAAATATTTATAAAGGACGAATTTCCAATAAATAATGTTATACTTTTCTTTATTTCAGTCTACCTTTCTTGACCCTACAATCAATATTTAATAATAAATAATTTAAATTAAGATAAATTATAAGGCAACCATTTTAATTTTTTTTGTAATTTTACCGTCTGCTGAAAATTTAATATTTATAGGAAATTTACTACTTTGAGCGGTTATTTTACCAACTTTTGGAAATTTACCACCTCGAGCAGTTATTTTACTAACTTTAGGAAATTTACCATCTTTTTTCGTGAAAATGCTCCAATCTACAAATATGTTACATGGATTGGTAATTTTACAATTCCTTGTCAAAATACATAACCTCAAAGTTCTATTAAAAAGCTGAATTTAGATTTACCATTTTCGGTAAAAATCCCTCGATCAACGTAGGTAATAATCCTGCCAACGCTAGGGAACATGCGTCAGTGGGTTAACATGAAATGTATAAGTATATCACCAACGTTTGAGGAGCTTCAAACCGTAGTTAAGTAAAATGAGCATCGAGCGTATTATTTGAACTGTCAATGGTACACAGTAAAAAATAAATTATGTAAATTTACAACGATCAACGTAGGTAATAATCCTGCCAACGTTGGTCGTTGTAAATTTACATAATTTATTTTTTACTGTGTACCATTGACAGTTCAAATAATACGCTCGATGCTCATTTTACTTAACTACGGTTTGAAGCTCCTCAAACGTTGGTGATATACTTATACATTTCATGTTAACCCACTGACGCATGTTCCCTAGCGGACTCGGTTGTGAGAACGGTCATAGAATACTCTGACCGTCCTCTGACCTCGCATTACTATGGCTAAGAACGATAAAAGAAATATTTAAAACATTGCAATTATGATTCTGCGATCAAATTTGAATTAGCAGGTGTAGGAATAAATACAATAATTTTATTTTTCAGCGATAAAAACTAGGAAAACATCATATACCTGTCATTGAAGGCAGTGCAGTGGTTCACGATTGGCGGAACGTCTCCACCAATAGTAAACCGTAACGGTGGAGACGTTCCGCCAATCATGAACCACTGCACTGCTTTCAATGACAGGTATATGATATTTTCCTAGTTTTTATCGCTGAATAATAAAATTATTGTATTTATTTCTACACCTGCTAATTCAAATTTGATCGCAGAATCATAATTGCAATGTTTTAAATGTTTCTTTTATCGTTCTTAGCCATAATAATGCGAGGTCAGAGGACGGTCAGAGAACGGTCAGAGTTATTCACTTTGGGTGAATTAGGTATAAATCAAATTCATTTTAACTGACTAGGATTTAATAGATGTTCAAATGTCCTTATGTCCCAATTTTAATCGCTAGAGTTGAGTAAAATTACTTCAACTATTTTTCTCCGTGGAGATGTTGGACGCCTGTATAGCTCAATTGATTAGAGCAATCGAAAGACCTAGGCTGGAATCAAGGCACAGTCGAAAGCGTCGCTTTTTTCACAGGAACATTTCAAATTCTTTTAATAGAAATAAAAATAAAAGTTTACTGTATATTGTACATGAATTATGCCGCCTGATCGTAAATCATAATGAAAGAATCACTTTTTTATCTAGAAGAATGGAATTTTTGTAAGTTGAGATTTAGAATTCCAGGTTGCAATATTAATTGAGAACACCGATGCAGGAGTGATACATATAGTTTTTGGATCCTTACGCGTTGACTCTGAAACTATATCAAAAATCGTTTTTAAGTTTTAACTTTAGAAATATAGATTCTGATAAGTCTATTGAAATATTGTATTTCATAAAAATAAAAATTTGCAAACGATTTTATAGTTAGGGGCCAATGCTCACATGTCAAAATATTTTATGCTTTGTTCTTGCACCAGGGACCTCAATTGACAAGGTGGCTGCAAACTACACTAAGTGGTCAACTTTACACTGAAAAAAAAATTTAGGCATCACAACAAAAACGTTTTGTTAAGCAGTTTTTGTTGCCATTGAAAAATTTTGGTTGTTATCAAAAAATTCTTTTGTTGGGCCAACAAAATATTGTGTTGTTGACATAAAATTATTTTGTTGGCCTAAACAAAGTTTTGTTGAACCAACAAAACTGTTTAGTTAGACTAATTAAACGCGAGCACGTTCATGTCTAATACGACGGATTCCGCTGTTATTCTCTATGCTCGATTGAAATATATTTTCGTTAGTCAATTGTATGTGATGAGTTTAATTCAAATAATATCATCAATATCATCATCCTTATACATTTTATTATTTTTAAATACTTTTTATATATATCTCAATTAAATTGTTAAATATATTAAGACTTAACTTTTTGCTTTTTAGAACAAGGTATATATAAAGAAGCATTTGAGTCTCTCATGCCCACCAGTTCCTTTCTCGCAAAACTTTTAGAAAATTAAGTGCTTGGACTTTAAATGGAATATGAAACAAAGCTGCAAAATTATATTATTTTAAAAGAGCAATAGTATTTTGTTAGGACAACAATACTATTTTGCCAGGCAAACAAACAAATTTAGTTGATACAACAAATCATTTATTGGTATTATCTAAAATTACTTTGCCTTAAAAAAAGAATTTTGTTAGGCCAACAAAGCTGTTTCGTTAGATCAACAGAACATTTTTGTTAGACTAACAAAGAGGCCCAACAACAAAATTTTGCTGGTTTGACAAAACAGTTTTGTTGCACAAATAACAACAAAATTATTTTGTTGCGACAACAAAATTTTGGTTGGTCAAGCAAAACCGATTTTTCAGTGTATTATTCTCATAAGTAATCTGCTAAGAATATTTGAAATGTACTCTACGTACCTCGGATACGTTACTTCCATTTCCTTCAAAATCATTTAAATTATCTGCATCGTGATATACTACAAAAGTTTCATCGTCCACTCCATAGTCACTACATTCGCTTTCAATTTCTTCTTGAACGTATTCTTCTAAATTAGTCGTTGCATCGGAATCAGTTTCTGTGAATTCTTCCGAGATAATAGAAAGGGCTTCATCTTCACTTCTTTCAACACTTTGTTCTAAAGGTTCTTCATTACTACTGCTTTCCGCTTCGAGGCGTTCTTCAAAAAGATTTTCGTCTTCCATTCTCTCAACATGTGCTTCACTTTCATTGAAGCAATGGATATTTTCCGCAGCAGGCACCTTTAGGATTAGAATTACGGCAATTTATCACATACGGTGAAGTCTTTTTCGTAGCTTTTATAAGGAAAGCATAAGTACGGGTGAGTGAAAAAATGGGTGGGTATAGGAGTGCATCTTTCAGATAAACATAAGCACGAACATTGTCCAGAAGAAACACTCTCATACCTCTCCGCACGCTCCTGACCCACAATTATGTTTTTCTTATGGCTGTTACGAAAAAGACCTTACTGTATCGATGTAAACAAACTTATGAAATTGAATAAGAGTTATTAGAAGGTTTTTAAAATCAAACCATTTGTAACTCCATATCACAATTTATAACGATATGAGTTCACAAACAAAAAAGGGCGGTAAAGTAGGAATCAATATATGATACAGGACTCAGAAACATAATTAAAACATAATGAAAAAATAGAGACTAGCTTTGTATATTTCATGACTATGCCATTTGCATAATTTTTGTATAATAAATTGTGAGAAATATAGTGATATCAAAAAATAATAATTGACCTGAATTATTACGTAGGTTCTCAGGTGGTTCCGCGGTTACCTCATAAATAACATCGAGTTTTTTCACAGTTATCACATATTTTACTTTATGCTCACTAGAATAAATGTTTGGCAATCAATTAGTGTGTGCGTACGGTTGGGGTTCGCGTCTTGGTACTTGCAGATTTTTCAATGTTATATGCGTTAGCAACAAACTTAGAATATTCTGCGCGTACAAAGTAATGTATTTATAAAATTATCAGAAATATGTTAAAGGTACGCTCTAAAAAAAAATCTATTGGTAGTGAAATTACGTCCCTTTCAGAATGCAACCATAGAAATTAAGCAGATTTCTTTTGTTACTCTTCATAATATAAGAGTTTTGCTTATGTAAAAGTATAAGGGATCGAATTTTCATTTTGTAGTTCTTAAGGTAAAATCCGATGACAGCAGAAAACGTAAAGCAGAAAATGAACAGCCAATTACAGAATAGGTCTAAGAAAAAAGAAATCTAAAGATCTTCTGTAATTGGCTGTCCGTTTTCTGCTGTCATCGGATTTCACCCTTAGAAGCTAGTGTGACGCGTCTACAAATTATATGTATTTTACTTTTGTATGGGTCAGCTGCATAGCAACGACAACTCGCCATGCAGCATCCCTACCAAAACGCATTCCTAAGGACCGGTCGTGACACTTTCCCGTTTTCCCAAACTACTTTTTCCTAACAAAGGGAAGGAGTCAGTGTTAGACAGTTCGTGTTACGTGCGACACTGCATCTCTAAGTTTGTAACTATTATTAATAAATGCTTGATATCCATGGATATTATTTTATTTATTTACTTTTGTAACATACTCCGAAAGCTCAAGAGTTATGAACTCCCACCATACTCACGTATTAACAAAATCAAAATAACAAATGAGTAATCATATGAAAGCACAACCCCATTATTCGTGTGACTTTATTCTTGTAAGGGTAGTTCAACTCTGTAAGTTGAAGAATGAACATTCCATTGAATACTCTAATATATAATCCTTGTCTCATTTATTGCATGCCTGCTTCCACTAGTGATGGGACATCGAAAACATCGATGTTAGACATCGATGATGACACTATATTCATAATATCGATATCGAACATCGAAGAAACTTACGATGTTTGATGTTTCGATTTTCTTTTTTTCTTTTGGTTTCTCTTCAGATATTTTTGGGAAAGTTCTAACCGTTCTAACCATTTTTGAAATTTAAAGCTGAAAAAGCGAGTACGTGAAATAGTTTTATTATCAGAGTTTGCAAGGTAAATTAATTACATTGTATTTTCTTACAGCTTTTATGTATAATTGAAAACCTTTCAATTTGCCGAATCATGAATCATATGAAATCAACGTAACCTAGAAAAAATCTATACTTCTGGCTTCTATCGTGTTTAAAAAAAAATTAAACATCGATGTTTCTTGAAATATCGATGTTTTTGTTCTTTAACATAGATGTTTTGTTTCGACATCGATATTGTTCTTCCGATATGTCGATGTTACCGAACATCGATGTTTTCTTTCGATGTCCCATCACTAAGACCCCCTGAGTCTAAATAAATGGTTTTTACGAAAGTGTCTGTCTGTCTGTCTGCAGTAGGTCTCATACTCGATAGCTCTTGATAGAATTATCAGATTGAATTGAGCTTGGGCACACTTTATTGGAGTCGAAAAAGTAGGGACAAGTTCATTAACCAGCCACATCCAATCAAAATTGAGAAAACTCGACTATTTTTTGTGTTTATGAAAAAATCAAAAATTCCAATACTGGTTTTTGATAGAGCTTATAAATCAATACTAATTATCTTAATACCATATTTTGATTAAACCAAAATTAGAAATGTTACAGCACGTTAAAACTTGAGAAAAGTCAATATCAAAATTTCATTTTCCAGTTATATAGTTATATAGAAAATCGAACGCGAAGCGCGAGTGTCATGATGAGAATGTGTTCCTTAAGGTCAATTGAGCCCCAGGCGCGCTCAAACTTGCGAGCTGCGCGCGAAGCGTTTGAAGAGGATGTGCCTGCGAAGCGGGAAGATTTTTTTACAATTATTTTGTGAAACGTGCTTAAATTTCAATGAATATTATGGTTTTCATCAAAGTTTTATCTTAAAATATCTTTAAGCGGAAATTTAAGATGGCTCGTTATTATAGTATTGATAATGATAGGTTCGATATTGGCATTTGTCAAATTTGGGCTTCTATCCATTTCTTATAGGTTAGATCATACAATTTGTTTTCTTTCATCCTCGAAATTATGTTTCCTTTGTACTACAAAGAATTTCATTTCCAGACCAAAGGAAATACTTTGACAGTAAAAGGACAGCATTTTAAACGACAATATTTCAACTGTTAAAGGATTTCCTCATGCCAATTTTGGATAGAAAATCCTTTAATGGTGAAAGGAATCATTTGGCAGTCAATAGTCTGTTTTTAGAGCGTATAAAAGTTAATCAGTACGAAACGAAAGATCGAGAAGGGGAAACGAAGAGAAACAAATTTTTTTAAAGAGATATAAAGAAATAGATTTTACTAGGTGCAGAAATACATGGAGGGATGGAAAGGGATACAAATTTTTTTTCATGCTGGATATGGGTTCGAAGATAGGAATACATAACGTTTCAGGGATGCAAATCAGCTACTTGGAAGAGATAGAAGAGGTTCTATCTCTTTTTATCCCTTTTGTTATCTCTTTCTATCTTTCTATTTACAGCAGGGGAAAAGCATTAATAAAGTATTTTATGCCATGCTTTCGACAAATTCCATTATTTCATCAATCATAAACATCAAAATTGATAAAATTTCGCTATTTTGGATGAGGTTAAAGTTTATTTCAATACCCTAGAGACGTATAAGGCAAACGCTTCAATCCCAAATAAGGGCCTTCTTTAATGAAAATTTATTTCATATAACCTTCGAAAAAAGTGTTGTTCGTATTGTAACTATCATAAATCTACACAGAAGAATCATTTCAATTTATTGACCACTTTGTATGATTTTTTACGGAGCTTTTAATACAATATATAATAATAAAATTAGTTTGTAGATACAAACGAGTCGATCAAGTTGGGGGTTCAAAAATTAATGAATGTTGTAAATATAAAGACTTCAAGTTTAAGCCTGACGAGGTTGGCGAACCAAGCCAACGAAACGTCGCTCATGACAGATTATTTATTGATGAGTGTTTCATTCATTTTTTTAACCCAGAACTTGATCGACTCCTATATATCTACCAACTACACATTATAGAGGGTGATAATTCTACCAGATTCTCAATCAAATTAGTTGTCTGAGCATTTGGGACCGAAGTATTTGCCTTTGCATTTTCAATATGCGCTTTTAAGCAATACAAAGAAACTAACCACATGCACGAAAACGAGAAATTATCAATAAATTCAGACTCGAGGAGAATACAATTTCAAAGTTATTTTTCAATGTAATAAAGTGGTATATACTAACTTCACTTTCATCACTGTCAGACGAAACATGCAGTACAACGTGTGCATCCGCAGCTCTTCTTTTACGTCGTGACCGTTCAGTTGATTTGGGTATGCCATCTAAATCCTCTTGCAAATATTTCTTATAATAGTTTATGTTATTCATTCCAAGTCCAATATTCTATGTGATGAATTTAATTATTTTCAGTGTTTCCAGTGTGAAATGCTAGTAATAATGACAAGAAATTTGAATAGTTCGGTGTTTATCAATCAGGTAAGTAGAAAAAATATTCTTATTTGTGCGTTTGCCAATTTCAACAAAATAATGTTTGAAACACATTAGTAGGTACAATCCTCAGTAGATATGGCATTGTTAATAACCCTAACTTTCATTAACTTCATGGAGCTATCAAAATATGAAAACTAGAGAAAATACAACAAAGCTTTTCTTCCAAATCGAAAGTAGTTTCTACCTCGGCAATTACAGCCATTAAGTTACCTATTCAAAATAAACATTGTAGAATATACTATCTACTTATTACATATTGCGTCATTTAACGTTATCAAAACGAGAAAAGGACTTGATCACACGAAGCCCTAGCGAACTGGCTGACTGGCTACAGCGTAAAGCTATCGTAAAGCTATCGTAAAGTAGCATTATAACTCATGAATGAGGCAAAATAAACATTCAAAATGTTTTTATCCTTATTCTACGTTAAAAATAACGTTAACTGGTAATTGAAATATGCAATAATTTTATTTATCTACGCTAAAAATTAAAAAAACATAATACCTGTCATTAAAGGCGGTGCAGTGGTTCACCTTTTGTGGAACGTCTCCGTTAAAGTTGACCATTGGGTGGAGTGAAACACAACTATACTTTCATCTCACTCTAACAAATAGTCAATCCTGATGGTGAAGACACGGAAAGTGATGAACCACTTCACTGCCTTCAATGACAGGTATTCTGTTTTTTTAATTTTTAGGGTAAATAAATAAAATTATTGCATATTGTAATTACCAGTTAACGTTATTTTTAACGTAGAAAAAGAATAAAAACATTTTGCATGTTTATTTTGCCTCATTCATGAGTTATAATGCTACTATACGATAGCTTTACGATAATAATAACAATAGTATAGATAGTAATAACAATTTGAATCTTTAAAACATATGGGACAAATTTTATTTCGATATTTTAGAAAATTCAATGCGGTGGCATTCAGCAAGAAAACAATAATTCAAGCGCCTTTCATCTTTAAACTTCACGGGTGGTTGGTTCTATTAAAGTCGCGTACGACTCTTCCGTCATCCGTTCGCTCGGAACTTCCACCCGCGGCCACACGCCCATTAGGCAAAGCATCTAGCCGCGCCACTCAAGGGAGAAATAAAGAGATTCCTCGCCCGAACTGCGCGGGCAGCCAAGTCTACCCGAGACGCAGGACCGCGGATGCAGGCCCCGATGCGATTTCTACTGGCCCTCCCCGTTGTTCATCTCCCGACGCCCATCGAGCTCCCTCGTCCTCATCACAAGTGTGACGAATGATTCGATGAGCGTCCAAATCCGTTCAGACTGGAGCATCAGAGGGACCATCGTATCAGGAGTCAGCTCAGCACCCACTGCCTGACCGAGGGCCTCCCTTGCCGCGACCCACTTTGCGCAGACGAAGAGTGCGTGCTCTGCATTATCCACAGGGGAATCGCAGTGACAACACACCTCCTCGTCTCTTTTCTGAAAGCGCCTCAGGTACGCGTTAAAACAGCCATGGCCTGAGAGCGCTTGCGCCAAATAAAAGCCGACCTCTCCGTGCTTTCTGTTTAGCCAGGTGGCGAGCTCCGGGATCAGGCGGTAGGTCCATCTCCCGGTCTGCTCGCCATGCCATCTGATTTGCCATTTCTCGACGAGTTTGCGCCTTCCATCCTTGCGCATGGCCTCCTTCACGCGAGCAATTTCCTGCGGATTGGTACAGGTGAGCTCCTTGCGGAGCTGAAAGGTCTTCTGCCTTTCCTCCGCCAATAAATCTATTGGCGGGACGCTCGCCAGGACCAGAACAGCACTCGTCGAGACAGCCTCCTCTGGATAGCATGGTTTTGCAGGGCTTTGACCCAGACCGGAGATGCATAAAGCAGCCTCGAGTGCACCACGCTCGCCACCAGTCTCCTTTTTACTTCCCTGGGTCCACCAATATTTGGAATGGGCCGAGCCAGGCTTGCTCCACATTGGATGGCTTTGGCAGCTGTGATCCTTAGGTGATCGCTAAAGCTAAGCATACGATCCAGCTGTACTCCCAGGTACTTTATACTTGTTCTCCACTCGACCTCATGCTCTCCGAGAACGATCCTCGGGTACTAAAAGGATCTCCTGTCCGTGACGAGCAAAGCCTCGGTTTTTTCAGGGGCCATTTTGAGGCCTCTTCTATCCAACCAACGCTTTGCCCGCCGCAGGCTTTCATTGATCCTCAGCTCCAGGATTTCGACGTCATCAGCGGCGCACACGACAAGTGCGTCATCCGCGAAGCCGATGATGCTCGTTCCAGCAGGTAGGTCCATGCGCAGGAAGTCGTCATACATGACGTTCCAAACGAGTGGACCCACCCGCGACCCTTGAGGAGCGCCACATGTAATCTCTTCTTTGAGAGACCATTTGTCGCCCTCGTAAATCACCCACCTGTCGCTCAGATAGTTATCTATCATTCGCAACAGGTAGTCTGGAACCTTTTTCCGCATCATCGCCTCGATGCAGATGTTCCATCTCGCGGTATTGAACGCATTGCGTATGTCAATGCTGACCAACGCGCAAAATCCCTTACGTTTACCAGTTCCCTTTCTTGCATTTGTGGCGATGTTAACCACAGCTTGGATGGCGTCCACCGTGGACCTGCCTTTCCTGAAACCGAACTGGTTCTCCGAGAGACCGTTCTCCCCGACCAGAAGAGTCTGAAGCCGTTGTAGAATCAACTCCTCCAGAAGCTTCCCCATCGTATCCAATAGACATATTGGTCTATACGATGAGGGATCCCCTAGAGGTTTGTTGCCCTTCCTCAGCAGGACCAATCTCTGCTTCTTCCAGTCTGCGAAGAATCTCCCCTCCCGAAGACAGGAGTTGAAGGCTTCTAGGAGGATCTCCGGATATGCTCCGATCACCTCTTTGAGGATTTCGTTCGGCACTCCGTCGATCACCCGCGCTGTCCTTGCCTTGAGCCTTCCACCCGCTCTCTTCAGTTCCTCGAGAGTGAAGAGTTCCTCGCACCGGACTACGCAGGAACTTCGGTCCTGCCTTTGGAACGGCTCCACGTGTGGAAACAAGTTTCGCACAATATACTGGACTTGATCGTGATTGTCCAGGCCAGGGGTCTTTCTTCTAGTCACCAATTTCTTGGTGACTATTTTGAAGGCGAGACCCTATGGGTCCTTCTCGACCTCTCCGATCACGTCTTTCCAACATTGAAGTCGGCTTTTCTTTATGCCTCGCCGCAAATCTGCTTTTGCCCTTTTCCATGCCTCATGCAGCAGAAGATCACCCTTTGAGCGAGTGAATCTCCGCCGCGCTGCGAGGCAATCTCGACGTAGGGTGGCCAACTGGTCATTCCACTAGTACATCGAGCCCCTGGCTTGCCTGCGCTTGCGGCGGGGCATCGAGTAGTCACAAGCTGCGACAACCTTTTGCCTCGTCGAGTGCACAGTGTCCTCCAACGACCCAGCAGGCTCGACCCAACCAAGCTCATCGATGAGCCTGGTCGTTTCGAGATGGACTTTAAGCCTCTCCCTGCAGAGCCGTCTCGCGTTCCAGGAGGGGCTCCTCAAACATCTAAGAATTAAAAATCGTGCAGTTTCATTAAATAAAAAAATAATTCTTCATCACCATTTATACTAGACGGTTAATTAGTTTTATTATATTCTGCTGTTATAAGCCCTAAATTATTTTTATAAATATGTGTCACGTCCCGCGACTCTGCCGCCACAAGTAACAAGCAGATTAAGAAACCAATAAAGGGATCAAGACAGCATTACAGCGAGTGTGATTTTATCGACGCAAGTTATAGATTAATCTACAGATCAATAGGATGATCAATATGAAATTACCATGCGTCGTTATAATACCCACACATGATAACAAATCGACTGACCCAGAGAGAAAGTGAATGAAGCCCTACAATACCAACACACTACCGTCATAACATCCGACTTGTAATAGCATGTGACTTGTAATAACATGCGACTGGTCATAGCATGTTACTCGTCATACTTGACCTTTCAAAGTTCTATAAAAAGCTGAAGTTCCAAGAGAGTCCATTCCAGTACCATCATCTTTACACCGCGAGTTCAGTTAGTTAGTCAACGTCCGATTTCTACAATGTAACCAACGCGAGTCCAGTGCTATCGAATCTATACCGCGAGTGCAACCCAGTCAGTCCAGCTTCCCCAGATTTCTGCCGCTACTCAACCCGAATTCTAACTCGGCGCTGAGTTCAACGACATCAGAAAGTGAAGGGGAATCGCCTTCCAAATTCTCTCGAAACTGGGATCGAAGAATCAACTAGATCAACCGTCTAGATTACGAATCTACTATACAACTGCAACTACCTAAAGATTACAAGTTACACTCAACTGACCACATTCGCTTACTGGACTCAATTGATCATCAATCAATTCAAACTCAGGATAACTAAACGGGTATTTCTAATTTTGATTCTATTTTACATTTCCATGGTGCTTACCTGATAAAATTTCAATTGACAATAAATATATTTTATATACCTAACCCTTCTCAGTCATTGACTATGCCTCATCCCTTAGAGAAGATCCTTCTGATCCTGACATAAAACGAGGAGATCTTTTAAAAAGAGAAATGTTACGTTTCTGACGTAACATATGCAATGGAAATGCTTGTCCGGAAACAAAAATCAAAGAATGATCACCTCTTACAGCATTTTATAATGTTGCTCCTGTTACGTCAGAAACGTAACAATTCTCTTTTTAAAAGATCTCCTCGTTTTATGTCAGGATCAGAAGGATCCTCTCTAAGGGATGAGGAATAGTCAGTGATTGAGAAGGGTTAGGTATATAAAATATATTTATTGACAATTGAAATTATATCAGGTAAGCACCATGGAAATGTAAAATAGAATCAAAATTAGAAATACCCTTTTAGTTATCCTGAGTTGAATTGATTGATGATCAATTGAGTCGCATGTTATTACCAGTCACATGCTATTACAAGTCGCATGTTATGACGGTAGTGTGTTGGTATTGTAGGGCTTCATTTACTTTCTCTCTGGGTCAGTCGATTTGTTATCATGTGTAGGTATTAGAACGACACATGGTAATTTCGTATTGATCATCCTATTGATCTGTAGATTTGTCTATAACTTGCGTCGATAAAATCACACTTGCTGTAATGCTGTCTTGATCCCTTTATTGGTTTCTTAATCTGCTTGTTACCTGTGGCGGTAGAGTCGCGGGACGTGACACCTCCCCCCTTAATTCGAACGCGGCGAGTTAACGATCCGCGATCGAAACTTCGGTAGAAGAGTACATTTTTAATCCAGGGTGCTTACTCAATCAAGTACATATTTTTAGTTGAATTTAACAATTTATGACATAAAAATTTTCGTTTATACATAGAAATTTACATTTTAAATTGTTTTTGCGCATTAAAAATTTGAAACAAGTTTCACATAAATGCGTAGTAATAACAGAGGATACAATTCTGGAAATATTACAATATTGATTACATATGTTATAGTGGTAATTAGGTAATTTGGCAATTTTTTGATCGATAATAATTATTTAAACTTACAACATGATGATTGTTGATGAAAAGAAGATTAAAAATTGTAAAATTTTATCGATTAGATATAAAATATTAAGGAGTAATTTCCAAGAATTACGATCGTTAAATGTATACATTAGTAAAAATAAAATCTAAAAAGCCTTATAAATTATTGATTATACATAAAAGAAATTGACATATATAATATTAATAGAGATTAAAAATAATATTAAGATCGTTGATTACATATATGAATTAATAGACGTTGTAACTTGGTACATTGAAGAGAAAAAACTTGGTTAAATCTAAAATTGATTTCTTCAAAACATGGCATTGCTATTGCTTATTATTACTTTTACATGTTTCTAAAAATTAATTTCATGAACTTCAATTTCATTGGTGTATTATTAAATGAATAAAATAATCATCAGAAAAACAATTTTACGTAATAACAAGGTAATAGATTTTCCTACAATTCTTGTACTTTTAAATGTTTTTCTAATCTTTCTTGTAAAATTAATAGAGTTATTTGTGCATGAAACATATGAAGAATAGTAAATATTCAATTTGTTATTGTTGCACATTAATTTCTATTGGAAAAGCAATTTTTACACTGACAATTTTGTAATGCCATCGCACAGCTTACATTTACAGACTCAATATTTGTAGAAACTGTTCTTCCAATAGGATGGGAATCAAGAAAAGTTCCCTTGATAGAAGAAAATCAAAACTGAAATTATATTTATGATGGCACCAATTATGAAGTGCTTATTTATTCTTGTCAGAAAAAGGCTTTTTTTTCATCCAAAAAAGAAGAAAAATGCAAATATTTCTATATTTTTCTTTAAGTGATAAAATCAAATGTTGATTCGAATAAAAACTAGCATTTGTCTTACTAAAAAGGTTATTAGTTTGTTTTTTAAATATTCAATGAACAAAAACGAAAATGATTGAATCAAATATAAAGAAAGTATTTATAAGAATTTTAGAGTTATAATTTTTGTGTGATGATATTAGATTTTTAGTTTGTGCTGAACAGAAGAGAAAAGTTGAAAAATTTTGATGCATTTGATAAATACTTGCTAGTTTGAGAGGTTTAATTTACTCTGAAAAAAAAACATGAAATATATTGAAATTTTTTCATTGCAATTTGAAGGTTCAGTGAGCTTCTCGAATTTCTGAAATAGAAAAAATTAGATTAGAATAAAACTTCAGAGGATTTTTTGTTTAAAACATTTCCTGGTTTAGTTATTCTAAACGCTTTGGTTTTATGCAAAGTTTATATTATTGTAAGTTTGAATTCAACTTTAGTTAATCAATTTTGTATATTTATGTACGATCTTTTTATTCGATTGAAGTGAACTACTGTCGGTTTTCCTTTTATGTTGATTTTTACATTTCCTTTTCCTAGTACATCTAAAACTTCGTGAGGTCCTGTGTATTGATTATCCAGCTTTTTAATTTTTCCTCCTTTTAATAAAAATACATTATCCCCAATTTTTATTTCCAAGGGATTTATTTTTCTATCGTGGTACATTTTTGATTTTTCTTTTGCCTTTATGAGGTTTTCTCTTGCTTGTGTTCGCATTTCATGCAGTTGTGTGACAAAGTTGGTCAAATAATCATCATAGGTTTGCAATTTTTCATTTTGTGATAAAGGTTCACTAGAGGGTTCACGGGCTAATTTGCCAAATACTAATTCGTAAGGCGTACATTTTGTGGCTTCGTGTACACTTGTGTTATATGAGAACATTGCTAATTCTAGCCAATCGTCCCATTCTGAATTTTTTGCTACAAATTGTTTGAGATATTCACCTAGGACATGATGTGATCGTTCAAGTGATCCATTGGATTGAGGGTGAAAGGCTGTGGTACGAAATTGTCTGATTCTAAAGCGTTTTGCTAATCTTTTTAATAAATTGCTTAAAAAATCTCTGCCTTGATCCGTTAGTACTCCTTTTGGCGATCCAAATATGCAAATAAATTTTTTCACGAATGCGTCTGCTATTGTACCAGCTTGATGATTAGGAAGAGGTATTGCTAGAGAGTATTTTGTAAAATTATCTTATATAGTAAGAATATACAGATTTCCAGACTTTGTTTCTGGTAGTGGACCAACAATATCCATTGATATTTTTTCGAAGGCAGTAGTGGGTGTATCAGTAATAACCATAGGATTTTTAGTTTTAAGCCGAACTAATTTTTTTATTTGGCATTGTAAACAGCCTTGAATATACTTTTGAATATCGACTTTCATATTTTCCCAAAAAAATTTTTGGCGAATTCGATTATAGGTCTTTGTGACGCCTTTATGGCCTCCTAATGCTGAGGAGTGTGCTTCTTTAAATAATTGTGATCTTTGTTCTTTTGTTGGATATTGCGTTATGCCATTACAAATTATTATTTTCGTAAGTGAATTTGCAAAAACTAAATCAAATTTTAATTTTATATCTTCCCAAGCTATATGGTTGATTTTTGAAGTCTTTGAAATACTAATTGATCGTAGATTTAATTTTTGAGATAATTCGTGTAATGAATAAATTGACAATTTTATATTATTCAAGGTTTCAGATAAATTGTCTTGAATTTCTCCTTCAATCGGAAGAGCAAAATGATAATAGTTTCCTTTTTTTATTTCTTTCGCTGTTCCCTTCTGTAAGTTTTTAAATTTTGGTTAAGTTCCACGTTTTTCTAGACTTTTTGATCCATTATCTCGAGGATTTCCATTTGTTGTAACAAAATATACATAATTATCTTTTCGCATCGTTAATTGATCGCGACATTCAACGATATTTTTATTCATTAAAATTTGCCTGGTAGATTTTGAGTTGAGTGGAGGGGGTTCTGGGGGTGGACGGTTTTCTTCGAATTCTGAATTATTATCATTTTCGAGATTTTCCCTGGTTTCTATTTGTCGATTTTTCTTTATTTCATAATTTCGTTCATTAAAAGTGTCTTCGATATTTTCATTTTCAAAAATTTCTTCAATACAAGAGCTTTCAGAGCTTTCTTCATCTTCAGGTTCCATATCAATTACTTCGTCTTCAGAAGTAGAAAAATAATTTTCGCTTTTTTCCTCTTGAGGTATAATAAATTGTTTAGGCTTTTTGCCATTTTTATTTCTTTTATTTTTTGCTTGGAATTCCTTTAAATAGTCTAAATATTCAGGATCAGAATCAGGATCAGAGTCGGAATCTGATTTTACTTTTGTTCGGCTTCCTTTTTGCATATTTATTTCTGGTAATTCATTTTCATATATTTGTTTTCTTGGTCTACCTCTCTTTCTTTTTGTTTGAGGGAATAATTTTTAAATTTGTAAGTAGAGTTTTTCTTGGCCTACCTCGAGGTTTTTTCACAAGAGGTTTAGAAGAAAAATTTTCGTCTAATTTTTCTTTGATTTCGATTTGATTTAAATTTTTTAGATTTTCATGCTCATTTGAAGTTTTCATTTGTTCTTGTTTTTTCTTTTTACCCCTAGTAGTCATGGTTTTCCATGGCGAATTTTCATAATTTTTTCCAAGTATTGGACTTAAGAGTATAATAGTCATAAACAGAAGCTTTGATGCCAAAAGTTTCAATAAACTTGTATATTTCATAAAATTGTTACAAATGTTATTAAATAATTCTTCATTGGGAGAAACATTAAAAGTTTCTAAAAAATTAGGATTGGTATTTAATATTGGATCTTGTGATGATTCACTAAAGTCATTTATATCATTTTGGGTAAATATCGAATTGAAATATTCTCTTTTGGAATTATTTCCTTTTTTGATATTATTTTCTTCGTTATTTTTCATAAAGGTATTCTCAAGATTCGTTTTTTCTTGAAATGTCATATAGGTATCGTCATCATCTTCGTGTAAATTTCTTGATCTCTCTTCATTAATAATAGGGTTTCTTGAAAGAGCGTCTGCATAAACATTCATTTTTCCTGCTTTGTATACTACATCAAAATCATATTCAGCGAGTTTTAACCTCCAGCGTGAAACTCGTGAGCAAGGGTCCTTAGAATTTTGAAACCAAACTAGTGGTTTATGATCAGTTACTAGGGTAAATTTTCTTCCATATAAATAAGGACGGAAATGAGTGACACAAAATATAATTGCAAGTGCTTCTTTTTCATATGTGTCATATTTTTTCTCAGTGTCACTTAGGCTGCGTGAAGCATATGCTATTGGCTTATCCTTGCCTATTTTACCTTGTGATAATATACCTCCTATTGCGTATCCTGAGGCATCTGTTGTGAGAACAAAGGGTTGCGAAAAATCGGGTCGTTGTAAAAGTGGTTCTTCACATAATCTTGATTTTAAAATATCAAAAGCTGTTTGCTGTTTATCGGTCCATATGAAAGGGGTATCCTTTTTTAGAAGTTGATTAAGAGGATTGGCAATTTTTGAAAATCCTTCGATAAATCTACGATAATATCCTGCTAATCCTAAAAATTGTTTGACATTCTTTTGTGTTTTTGGAACTGGAAATTCTTTTACGGCTATTATTTTTTGGGGTCTGGTCGAACTCCATTTTTATCAATTATATGACCTAAATATCCTATCTCAGGTCGTAGAAATTCACATTTGTCTGGTTGTAAATGAAGGTTTGCTTTTCGAAGACGTTGTATTAAATTATTGAATTTTTTCTCATGTTCTTCTAGTGTATCAGCAAATATGACTATGTCATCAAGATATACTTGTTTTGTAATTTCTTCTTTATGAACAGGGGGAAATCTATATTGTCTTGAAAAAATTGGAGAATCATCTGTAGTTGGAATTGAATGTTGCAAAACGTTAGTAGCTTCAAGTGGTTCTCCTGGGATTTGAAATCTGTCTGCACTGTTAATAATTAATCTTTCTACATGTTCGTATTCGTCTTGATTCAAATGATCCAAACGAAGAAGTTTTTTAATGCATTCTATTCTTTCTTCACCTGTTATGTTAAGAAATCTGCATGGATTGTTGAAAAAATTTTCGGTGTTTAAGAAGCTATTCAGAATTTGGTTAGATAAATCATCATCACTTAAGTTTTTTAAATTGCTTGATTGACTTGTTACATTTTGAAAATCTCTTTCTTAAAAGTCTTCTAAGGTAATAGCTGGTATTGGTATCGTTACTGAAATTTCGTTTGTATTTGCAAATTTGATATAAGCTTTACCGTTGCAATTTTTTTCAATTGCGTCTCCTGCATAAATTCCTTCGCCAAAATGTAGTCGAGGTACGTAACCTTCGCTTTTGTCAGTATTTTCAATTGGAACATAAAATGTCGTTACTGTTCTAGCTGGAGTTGTTAATATCTGTGTCGATTCAAATGGATACAGTTTTTTTTGTATTTCTAGACATTTTGATACATAATTTATATTGACTTTATTTTCTCGAAAAAATTCTGAACCTAGAACTCCGTCTTCATCTATTGGAACTTCATTAGGAATTATATTCAATATTGTTGGATATCCTAGAATGTTTATTTGTATTTGTCCCATTGTAAAAAGTGGTAAATTATTTATTCCTGTAAGTTTTAACACTCTTTTTCCATCTATTGGCAAATTAGGATTTACGGAATTTTGTTTAATCAAATTTCGACCAGCACCGGTATCTATCATCATGCGAGCAGGGCTTTGAAGGCCTTCTGCGCATATCATTATCGATGGAATTATACTTGGTTTGGAAACGCTTATCTTTATAGCCGGTTGATCGTTAGAAGTGGATGCTTCTGGTTCTTGCCTTACGCTTTCCTCAGTGCACCCGTACTGGGGAGAGCGTTTGAGTTTTCCGAATTTTGCGATTGTTGTTTATTTAATTTAACGTTACAATTTGTTATAATATGTCCTGGTTTTTTACAATAGTTGCATATAACTTCTGATTTTTGTGGATAATTTTGATTTGGTCTACTTAATTGCTGATTTCGCATTTCTCGTTGGCTATTTTGATTTAAAAATTGTCTGTGATTTGCATACCTGTTGTGATCTAAATTTTCTTGTTTATTATCATTATTTCTGTTTCTCGAAAAATTATTATTATTGTAATTGTGGAATCTATTGCTGTTAGGATAATTATTTCTGTTACTTGAAAACTTATTGTAATTGTTGTTACTGTTCCATGAAAAATTGTTATTCGGATAGTTATTATTATCATAATTGTTATTTCTGCTTCCTAAAAAGTGGTTATTCCGGTAATTATTTCTTGCAGAATTATTGTAAATATTTTCTCGTCGTTGGTGATTATTACTAGGCTGTTGATTATGCATAAAAAAATTAGGACTTTGTTTTCTAGATACTGCTTCTTGTGCTTTGGTTAAATGATAACAATTTTCAGCAACATGACCTGATTTTTTACATATTATACAATTAATGTTGTTATCTCGTGCAACATTGAACCGAGTTGTTTTATTATTTCTATTATTTATAGAATCATCCATTTTTAAATAATCTGAATTTTTATTTCTCCGTAGTGCGGATGATGCTGCCAAGTCTCTTTCTACGTTGATTGTGTCATTGAAAACTTCTTTAAATGTTTCCTTTGTTTTCACTCGAATTTCTAATTCGGGACGCAGACCACGAATAAAGCATTGAATAACGTCTTTTTGAAGGTTCTGTTTGAAGGTATTATCTACTTGTGCATTGTTGTTGAGTCTATGAGCGTCTTCGATTCTGTCAGCAATCTCCTTAATTCTGGCTGCATAGGAAAGTACGTTCTCTTTTTCCCACATATAGGTATTCCCTAATTCTCCTTGTAACTGATACACACTTTTTGCTGGGGCGTATACTCTTTTAAGTTTCTCAATTAGTTCCTACATATTATTATAAGTCGATCCAAAGATACATTTTCTCGCTTCTCCTGATAATTTACTTCTTAATAATCGTCCTAGATTTTCTTGAGCTGCGGGTGTTGGCAGCATTGCCTTTGCCTCATAACATCCTTCAATGAAATGTGATAATGGAATATTACTTCCATCAAATAAGGGTACTACTTCTAACGCGTCGCGTAAGGATACTTGTTGATTATTAGGTAGGACCATTTCGTTGTTTCTAATTGGATTAACGTTTTCTGCAGGATTTTTGTGAAAAATTTGTTCCATTTGTTCGTTGTCGATACTATTATCGTCGCTATCGTTATTACTTAAAACTGTTTGGCGTTTAAGAGAATTTTCTGATAAATTTATTTTAGTTCTTTCTTCGACTGTGTTTTTGGGAATTATCGTTGAACTAAGTAAACTCATATCTACGTTGTCAATATAAGTAGTTTCGTTTTTTAATGTTTCGTCCTGATCAATTGATCCACAAATAATACTTGAATTAGTTTTTGAATTTGAATTAAGCCAATTATTCGAATGAGATAAATTGCTTGTTCCGGCAGTTTCGAATTGTTCAAACGTTAAGGTTTTCTCTAAAGAAATATTATCTAATTGCAAACTGATATTTGTTTTGTCCTTGTTAGAAATATTTTCAAAATTATCTTTAGTTACCTTTTCCTTTACAGTAACTGTTCTTTTTGGTTTAAGGGGACCAGCTTGATTTTGTGCCACAATTTTTGCAAGTTCAGTATTTTTCTTAACTTGACTGCGCGTAATAGGATTTTCTTGAATTTGTGATTTCCCTAATTCACTGGGATTGGGTCCCGACATAGGTTATTATAAAATAAGATTTACTGATACGTACATGGAGACACTTTTAAAATTGCAATACATAAATATTAATTTGGATCAACAGAAAAGTTTTTCAAATATCTTTCGTTTTAAAATATTTTTGTAATCATTAAATGTGATTAATAATTTGTTATTAGAAAATATGAATTGTCTCAATGTTCCGAGTCAGGTAAATTTATAATCATCAGTCAAAATTCTTAAAATAAAATGCCTTAATTCTACCAATTTCCATGTGCTTACAGAAAAAATATTTATTTAGAATTTTTTGTTTCAAATTTATTCTTATTGAAACTAATTTTGTTCCTTGTCTTACCTGGGATACTTGATATGTTTTTTTTTATATAATTGTCGAATGATATAGGTCACAAATGGGTTTTTAAATAATTGGTACACTCACAAAAAAAATTTTTTATGCGTTATATTTTTATTATACACACATAAACAAAATTATAAATTATACAGAATTTAATTAATGCAAGATTGGACAAGCCTGACTCAAGCACAACATCTTGGTCAATCTTTTGCAATTAAAAATATTCTGTTAGTTAACAGAGTTAAAATAAAAGTTTCAAACGATACTGTATGAGCACTTGAATTTTGCCTTACCCAATTGATCGTCATCAAATGGTGACCGTTCAACGAATCTAAAAAGGACTTATAGTCTCTTGTGCTGCTTTTTCTCGTTTTAACTCGAATTAAAGCTTAGTCAACAATTTAGAATTAAAGAAGTACGAGATTAAACAGGCATGACTCAAGCACAAAATCCTATGTAATCTCTGCACTTTCAGAAATTCCGATAATAAAATTTCAAATAAAATAAGTCTTTTGATCACTTAGGTTAGCCTCAAGGTCAAATCCCTGCGTGACTCAACAGAATTTATTTTATTTTAAGACAGTTTGTACAAAATAACAAGAAATCAAGAAATAAAACAATATTTCAAATAAAATAATTATTTAATCACTTATGTTAGCCTCAAGGTCAGATCCCTTTGTGATTTGATCAAATTATTTTATTTTAACAAGATATGTGTATAAAATTTCAAATAAAATAAAATGATTATTTAATCACTCAAGTTAGCCTCAAGGTCAAGTCCTTTCGTGATTTTATCAAATTTATTTTATTTTAACCAATATGTGTGTAAAATCATATAAATTGTAATTGTAATTTATTAATGTTTGATTCCTATTAATTATAAAATTTCGATATCCCATTCACTGACTGTGATTCCCGGACCGATGCACCAAAAAAGAGATTGGGTATGTTACGTCAGAAACGTAACATTTCTCTTTTTAAAAGATCTCCTCGTTTTATGTCAGGATCAGAAGGATCCTCTCTAAGGGATGAGGAATAGTCAGTGATTGAGAAGGGTTAGGTATATAAAATATATTTATTGACAATTGAAATTATATCAGGCAAGCACCATGGAAATGTAAAATAGAATCAAAATTAGAAATACCCTTTTAGTTATCCTGAGTTGAATTGATTGATGATCAATTGAGTCCAGTAAGCGAATGTGGTCAGTTGAGTGTAACTTGTAATCTTCAGGTAATGGCAGTTGTATAGTAGATTCGTAATCTAGACGGTTGATCTAGTTGATTCTTCGATCCCAGTTTCGAGAGAATTTGGAAGGCGATTCCCCTTCACTTTCTAATGTCGTTGAACTCAGCGCCGAGTTAGAATTCGGGTTGAGTAGCGGTAGAAATCTGGAGAAGCTGGACTGACTGGATTGCACTCGCGGTATAGATTCGATGGCACTGGACTGACTTCTCTTGGAACTTTCGCTTTTTATAGAACTTTGAAAGGTCAAGTATGACGAGTAACATGCTATGACGAGTCGCATGTTATTACCAGTCACATGCTATTACAAGTCGCATGTTATGACGGTAGTGTGTTGGTATTGTAGGGCTTCATTTACTTTCTCTCTGGGTCAGTCGATTTGTCCAAAGCATCAACAAATTATTGTTTACAATTAAGAAAATGAGGCTAGAATTTTTGTAATAATAAGTTGAATCTTTCAAATATGTGTAAACAATTTTCTTATGTTGCTCCTACAAGTAAACGATGGACAAGATAACTGAAAGGCCATGAGTCTCAGAAGGAGAAGTCGATTCTTCGAACTTGAGGGGAGGGAAGTGGTAATTCGCGAAATAAACGTATTATTAGTTTCGTAAATTCGTAAATTTAATAAATGAAATAATGTGATATCATTTCTTTCTCTTAATCTCACGAATATCTCAAAGGAATAATGAGACTATTTTATGAAAATTTATAAATTATAAAAACCGAATAAAATAAAATTAAGAAAGGCTAGTAATTTTTGAAAATTAAAGTTCCTTGTCCAAAGCATCAACAAATTATTGTTTACAATTAAGAAAATGAGGCTAGAATTTTTGTAATAATAAGTTGAATCTTTCAAATATGTGTAAACAATTTTCTTATGTTGCTCCTACAAGTAAACGATGGACAAGATAACTGAAAGGCCATGAGTCTCAGAAGGAGAAGTCGATTCTTCGAACTTGAGGGGAGGGAAGTGGTAATTCGCGAAATAAACGTATTATTAGTTTCGTAAATTCGTAAATTTAATAAATGAAATAATGTGATATCATTTCTTTCTCTTAATCTCACGAATATCTCAAAGGAATAATGAGACTATTTTATGAAAATTTATAAATTATAAAAACTGAATAAAATAAAATTAAGAAAAGCTATTAAATTTTGAAAATTAAAGTTGCTTGTCCAATGCATAAACAAATTATTGTTTACAATTAAGAAAATGAGGCTAGAATTTTTGTAATAATAAGTTGAATCTTTCAAATATGTGTAAACAATTTTCTTATGTTGCTCCTACAAGTAAACGATGGACAAGATAACTGAAAGGCCATGAGTCTCAGAAGGAGAAGTCGATTCTTCGAACTTGAGGGGAGGGAAGTGGTAATTCGCGAAATAAACGTATTATTAGTTTCGTAAATTCGTAAATTTAATAAATGAAATAATGTGATATCATTTCTTTCTCTTAATCTCACGAATATCTCAAAGGAATAATGAGACTATTTTATGAAAATTTATAAATTATAAAAACCGAATAAAATAAAATTAAGAAAGGCTAGTAATTTTTGAAAATTAAAGTTCCTTGTCCAAAGCATCAACAAATTATTGTTTACAATTAAGAAAATGAGGCTAGAATTTTTGAAATAATAAGTTGAATCTTTAAAATATGTGTTAAAAATTTTCTTATGTTGCTCCTACATGTAAACGATGGACAAGGTCACTGAAAGGCCATGCGTCTCAGAAGAAGTCGATTCTTCCAACTTGAGGAGAGGGAAGTGGTAATTCGCGAAATAAAAGTATTACAAATATCGTAATTTCATACATTTAAGAGAATAAATTTTATGTAATATCATTTGGTTCTCTTAAACTCAGGAATAACAAATTAAATCATTAAAACATGTATGAAAATTTTCATTTCAATATTTTAGAAAATTTAATGCGGTGACATTAAGCCAGAAAAAATATTTGATTGAGACAAGATAAATAAATGGTTTGGAAGGCTTATTTTTATCCCAATAATTTTCCTTTCAATTTAAAACTATTTGTTCAATTTAAACCGAATATCTTTGGGCCAAATAAATATTTATTCAAATCAAATAAATTTTGCTAAAAATTGTGTTATAACAATTTGGTTCTTTAATATGTGGACAAATTTTATTCCAATATTTCAGAAAATTGACGTATGGTAAAACAAAGACAGAAAATTAAAAATCGAAATTTAATCAATTGAGAATTATGGTTATGATGAATTGAGGGCGCCGCTGCAAGAACAACACAAAATTTTCGGGACTCACACAGAATGGCCCCCTAAATACATCCATACTTGTGTTAAAATTTTAATGTACAGAAGACATATTTCAGTGGGCTGGTAAAATCTGTGTTCCGATAATAAAAAATACAATTTATATATAAATGTTCCTGAAAGTATAGGTCGTTCTTGTCTTATTTTTAAAGAAATGAATCAACGAATGGTGGGGATGAAAGAAGTAGGGAGTCCGAACCAACCAATCGTCGGGTGAGGCCAGAAAATGCGAGCTAGCGGCTTCATCCCTCATCTATGAATGAAAAGAACTCTTCTGGGCTCACTGGAGGGTTGGTTGGTTCGGACTCCCCACTTCTTTTATCCCCACCTTTCGTTGATTCATTTTTCTAAAACTAATTTATCGTTTTATAACAATTGTCTAAGGAACGATCTTATTGATATAGTGACAGTGAGTGATTCATTTTTCTAAAACTAATTTATCGTTTTATAACCATTGTCTCAGGAACGATATTATTGATATAGTGACAGTGAGTGATTCATTTTTCTAAAACTAATTTATCGCTTTATAACCATTGTCTCAGGAACGATCTTATTGATATAGTGACAGTGAGTTATTAAAAAGATTCTGGAATACAACACAGTGCATTTGACTTTACCTAAGTGGGCATGACAGCATTCTACAGTCGTGAAGAAAGGTAACAATTACTCTTTCATTTGAGGACCACGAGACAAGAACGACCTATAATTTCAGGAACATTTATATATAAATTGTATTTTTTATTATCGGAACACAGATTATACCAGCCCATTGAAATATGTCTTCTGTACATTAAAATTTTAACACAAGTATGGTTGTATTTAGGGGGCCATTCTGTGTGAGTCCCGAAAATTTTGTGTTGTTCTTGCAGCGGCGCCCTCAATTCATCATAACCATAATTCTCAATTGATTAAATTTCGATTTTTAATTTTCTGTCGTTTTTTTACCACACGTCAATTTTCTGAAATATTGGAATAAAATTTGTCCACATATTAAAGAATTAAATTGTTATAACAAAATTTTTAGCAGAATTTATTTGATTTGAATAAATATTTATTTGGCCCAAAGATATTCGGTTTAAAGTGAACAAATAGTTCTTTATTAAAAGGAAAATTATTGGGATAAAAATAAGTCTTCCAAACCATTTATTTATCTTGTCTCAATCAAATATTTTTTCTGGCTTAATGTCACCGCATTAAATTTTCTAAAATATTGAAATGAAATTTTTCCTACATATTTTAAAGATTCAACTTATTATTACAAAAATTCTAGCCTCATTTTCTTAATTGTAAACAATAATTCGTTGATGCTTTGGACAAGGAACTTTAATTTTCAAAATCTACTAGCTTTTCTTAATTTTATTTTATTCGGTTTTTATAATTTATAAATTTTCATAAAATATTCTCATTATTCCTTTGAGATATTCGTGAGATTAAGAGAAAGAAATGATATCACATTATTTCATTCTCTTAAATTTACGAATTTACGAAACTAATAATACTTTTATTTCGCGAATTACCGCTTCCCTCCCCTCAAGTTCGAAGAATCGACTTCTCCTTCTGAGACTCATGGCCTTCCAGTGATCTTGTCCATCGTTTACATGTAGGAGCAACATAAGAAAATTGTTCACACATATTTTAAAGATTCAGCTTATTATTACAAAAGTTCTAGCCTCATTTTCTTAATTGTAAACAATAATTTGTTGATGCTTTGGACAAGGAACTTTAATTTTCAAAAATTACTAGCCTTAATTTTATTTTATTCGGTTTTTATAATTTATAAATTTTCATAAAATAGTCTCACTGTTCGTTTCAGATATTCGTGAGATTAAGAGAAAGAAATGATATCACATTATTTTATTCTCTTAAATTAACGAATTTACGAAACTAATAATACTTTTATTTCGGGAATTACCACATCCCTCCCCGCCAGTTCGAAGAATCGACTTCTCCTTCTGAGACTCATTGCCTACCAGTGATCTCGTCCATCGTTTACATGTAGGAGCAACATAAGAAAATTGTTCACACATATTTTAAAGATTCAGCTTATTATTACAAAAATTCTAGCCTCATTTTCTTAATTGTCAACAACAATTTGTTGATGCTTTGGACAAGGAACTTTAATTTTCAAAAATTACTAGCCTTTCTTAATTTTATTTTATTCGGTTTTTATAATTTATAAATTTTCATAAAATAGTCTCATTATTCCTTTGAGATATTCGTGAGATTAAGAGAAAGAAATAATTTTGAAAAACTGACTATAACCGAATTTCTGGCTATTTTCGGGCTCATGAAATATTCCAAAATCAATTTCAAAATAACAACCCCTATCACTTACTAGCAACCCTTAATTTTTGAAAATACATTTTGAACAAAAAAAACCATTTGAGAATATTGGGCTTTTTTCGGGCTCTTTTAAAAAGGTCTATATCGAATTTTGGTCTCCAACCCTTATCATCAAAATGCACCCCTGCACGGCCATGGAGACACGACTTTGACTAAAAATCGTATTTTTGGGAACTTTATGGTCTTGGAATACTCTCTGATTTTTGGGCTTTTCAGAAATTGTCCAAATTGATTTTTGGGTTCCAACCCTTAACACCAAAATGCACCCCTGCATGGCCATGGAGACACGACTTTGACTAAAAATCATCTTTTTTGGAACTTTATGGTCTAGGAATACTCTATAATTTTCAGGCTCCTCAAAAATGTCCATATCGATTTTTGGGCTCCAACCCTTAACTTAACTTAAAAAATATTTAAACTATGCCACAATTTAGGGCTCATTTAAGGATAATTTAAAGCCTTATTCCTCTTTCTATTTTTGAAGAGCCCGAAAATCAGAGTGTGTTCCTAGACCATAAAACTTCCAAAAAGATGATTTTTAGTCAAAGTCGTGTCTACATGATCATGCAGGGGGGCATTTTGATGATAAGGGTTGGAGAGCAAAATTCGATATAGACCTTTTTAAAAGAGCCCGAAAATAGCCCAATATTCTCAAATGGTTTTTTTTGTTCAAAATGTATTTTCAAAAATTAAGGGTTGCTAGTAAGTGATAGGGGTTGTTATTTTGAAATTGATTTTGGAATATTTCATGAGCCCAAAAATAGCCCGAAATTCGGTTATAGTCAGTTTTTCAAATTTTAAGGTTTTTATGTACTGGAGGTGCCAGCTGATCGGACCTCCGTAAAAGCATTATTTGTATAACCATATATAACATATATATAAATACGCTTCTAGTTGTTTGAGAGCATATTGTTGATATTTCTATTACAAAAAATATGAGAAAATAAAACATGAAATATACGGAACGTATATGACTGTCTCTACGAAATCGATTTAAACAGTCAATTTTTCAAGGAGCTGTTTCTAACATAAGTTGTTTGAACAAATAAAATTGAAAATTTGGGTGGGATATTCAAAGAGCCCTAAATTAGCCTTAAATTCTGGTATAGGTGATAACTTGTTTAAATATTATTTTAACGTGTGGTTACGTCAACTTAACGTTAAGGCAGCGGAACATCTACATTTTTTTAAAAATAACGGAGCATTAAATTCAGCAATGGGGTATTTTGAGAGCTTTAGATGAGCCTTAAATTATTCTATGAAAATCAATTGCCTTAAACAGTTTTTGCAACCGATTTTCGAATATTTTATAATATTAAGTTAGCACAACACATGAGTTAAAAAAATAAAAAAATGTTACGACTTCCGGTTCATTCTATTTCGAGAGCCTTAAATGAGCCTTAAATTATTCCATGAGAATGAATTGCCTTAACCAGTTTTTTCTATTAATTTTCGAATATTTCATAGTATTAAGCTAGCACAACACATGTGTTAAAAAAATAAAAAAATGTTACGACTTCAGGTTCATGGTTTTTCGAAAGCCTTAAATGAGCCTTAAATTATGCCACGAGAATGAATTGCCTTAACCAGTTTTTTCTATTGGTTTTCGAATATTTCATCGAATTAAGCTAGCACAACACATGAGTTAAAAAAATTAAAAAATGTTACGACTTCCGGTTCATTCTATTTCGAGAGCCTTAAATGAGCCTTAAATTATTCCATGAGAATGAATTGCCTTAACCAGTTTTTTCTATTAATTTTCGAATATTTCATAGTATTAAGCTAGCACAACACATGTGTTAAAAAAATAAAAAAATGTTACGACTTCAGGTTCATGGTTTTTCGAGAGCCTTAAATGAGCCTTAAATTATGCCATGAGAATGAATTGCCTTAACCAGTTTTTTCTATTAATTTTCGAATATTTCATAGTATTAAGCTAGCACAACACATGTGTTAAAAAAATAAAAAAATGTTACGACTTCCGGTTCATGGTATTTCGAGAGCCTTAAGTGAGCCTTAAATTATTCTATGAAAATCAATTGCCTTAAACAGTTTTTGCAATCGATTTTCGAATATTTTATAATAT
This sequence comes from Diplolepis rosae, assembly GCA_030998225.1. Classification (NCBI taxonomy): domain Eukaryota; kingdom Metazoa; phylum Arthropoda; class Insecta; order Hymenoptera; family Diplolepididae; genus Diplolepis; species Diplolepis rosae. Next base: position 833,341 of record JAPYXD010000169.1, read on the forward strand.
TAAGTTAGCACAACACATGAGTTAAAAAAATAAAAAAATGTTACGACTTCCGGTTCATTCTATTTCGAGAGCCTTAAATGAGCCTTAAATTATGCCATGAGAATGAATTGCCTTAACCAGTTTTTTCTATTGGTTTTCGAAAATTTCATCGAATTAAGCTAGCACAACACATGAGTTAAAAAAATAAAAAAATGTTACGACTTCCGGTTCATTCTATTTCGAGAGCCTTAAATGAGCCTTAAATAATGCCATGAGAATGAATTGCCTTAACCAGATTTTTCTATTAATTTTCGAATATTTCATAGTATTAAGCTAGCACAACACATATGTTAAAAAAATAAAAAAATGTTACGACTTCCGGTTCATGGTATTTCGAGAGCCTTAAATGAGTCTTAAATATTGCCATGAGAATGAATTGCCTTAACCAGTTTTTGCAATTGTTTTTCGAATATTTCATAACGTTAAGCTAGCACAACACATGTGTTAAAAAAATTTAAAATTGTTACGACTTCCGGTCCATGATATTTCGAGAGCTTTAAATGAGCCTTAAATTATGGTATATAAACGAATTTGCTCAATAATTTTTTTAACGTGTTTTATAGTGTGTGGTGCCAGCTTAACGTTAAGCTAGCGCAAACATAGTTTCTTATAAAAAATGTGTGAGCATTAAATTTCGGAATAGGGCATTAAATTAGCCTTGAATGAGCCCTAAATTGTAGCATAGATTAAAACTTGATATGACAACTGTGTTGTGCCAGCTTAATACACCTGACAACTATGGTCGATTTATATAAATAGTAAGTGGTTTTATTGAAGAACAGCTTGTTTGTTCCATTGTATTGAGAACCAGAAAGTAGTCCATCAACCAAAAAGATTTATACATGGAATGGATGTTTGCACAATGGATGATTCCTACTGCGTTCTAGTAGAATTCATAAATGAAGGCAATACTGTTGCGGTTTGTTTTCGCAGTTGGATAAGTCCTGAATAGTCTGACGATGAATTACAGGATGTCATTACAAAAATGTACTTACAGTTTTGAAAGTTCAAATGAACGAAAAAAAAAGTTTTTCAAAAATAAATTATTTTGTGATATTCATCTTCAGGAAGCACAGGATATACGACCTAGTGCAAAATATACTAAGTTTTTTTATTTCCTGCCCAAAAAACTACCCTTATACGAAAATCACCAAAAATCGGCCATTTCATATCGAGGGCGTAAATACTAAATTTTTTTTAATGTCTTAAAAATAAGCTTAGCCAAAAACAAGACGATTGACGTTTTTTTTAGGAGTCGGAAAAGATTGGGTAACCTACCCTTATACGAAAATCACCAAAAATCGGCCATTTCATATCGAGGGCGTAAATAATAAATTTTTTTTAAAGTCTTAAAAAGAAGCTTAGCCGAAAACAAGACGATTGACATTTTTTGTAGGAGTCGGAAAAAATTAGGTAACCTACCCTTATACGAAAATCACCCAAAATCGGCCATTTCATATCGAGGGCGTAAATAATAAATTTGTTTTACAGTCTTAAAAATAAGCTTAGCCAAAAACGAGACGATTGACGTTTTTTTTAGGAGTCGGAAAAGATTGGGTAACCTACCCTTATACGAAAATCACCCAAAATCAGCCATTTCATATCGAGGGCGTAAATAATAAATTTGATTTAAAGTCTTAAAAAGAAGCTTAGCCGAAAACAAGACGATTGACATTTTATGTAGGAGTCGGAAAGAATTGGGTAACCTACCCTTATACGAAAATCACCCAAAATCGGCCATTTCGTATCGAGGGCGTAAATAATAAATTTTTTTTAAAGTCTTAAAAATAAGCTTAGGCAAATGCAAGATTAGCGTCTTTTAAAAAAGTCAAAAAAAGTGGGTAACCTACCCCTATACGAAAATCACCTAAAATCGGCCATTTCGTATCGAGGGCGTAAAAAATAAATTTTTTTTAGGCTTGTATAATTTCTGATAAAACGTATATTTTTCGTTTGAATTTCAAAAACTCGAGTGCGAAGCTTTAGGTAAATTAAATTTTTCCACTTGAAATTGAATCAAATTTAGTAACTTTAACAACATTTATTTCACATTTACACTATTATAAAATTGACTTGAATTTCAGTATTAAATTGCAAGAATTAACTCAAGTCAGTTTTATAATATTGTAAATATCAATTTGAATCTCTCTCAGTTGTCATATAATCGTAAAAATTTATTACATTTATTGTACAGATTTTATGTCTTGATTTATTCTCAGTTGAAATTTTAAGCATTTCAGTTTTTTACAGCGTTGTGACATCTCGTTATTTCCTTACAATGAACGAGTGTACAATGCTACGTTGCCACATAACCACTGTCCTGTTTACAGCCTCACACAATCAAACGTTGCGTGTCGGTGTACCACCACTTCCTTGCTTCAAATCCACGCGGTCGGCTGTTGTGCTAAGATTGAGAAATATGTTTCTTTCGACTCCCTGCAAAAGTGGCGCGAAAAGGCGGCAAATTCAATATTACAAAACACATCATTCATCAAATTACACTTCTTTTTTATATATTTTTAAAAAGATTAACTCAAAGTAAATGTCTGAAAGATTCTGTAAAATTTGTAGTATAGTTTTAACACTTAAAGAATCATTTTTCAGTGAAATTAAAAGTCAATTAATGTTTGAAATATTAAAACAAAATATCAATTTTAATATTTTAGTAAATTTACTGACTTAGTTAGAAAATTATGTGGAGAATATTTTATATAAAGATTTGATTAAATATGAGATTCAAGGTTCAAAAATACAGGGTTTGAATATTTAAAAAATACATAAATGATATCTAAATTTACACATGGAATTAAACAGTAGGATTTCTCTGATTTAAGGAAACCTCGAAAAACATTTCATCCGAATGAAATACTTTCAAAAGTTTTTGAAATGCGTAACATTTTTTACAAGTAAATGTCGATTTGTCAGTGCAAATAAAAGGTTTGAATATATGATTTTTTCATATATTCAAAAAAAAATTCTCAATTTGCAGATGAAATTACAACTTGAGATTTCTTTGATATGAGAAAAATTTGAAAAATACTTCTTTCGAATAAAATACTTTCAAAAAATGTCTATAATATACGTAATATCTTTCACATGATAATTTCAATAAATCAATGTAAATTAGGAGTTTCATTATTTCAAAAAATTAATATATTATATCTAAATTCGCATACACAATTACACCTTGTAACATTTCTTTTTTTTTTGTATGGAGAAGTAATTGAAGAAACCGTTACCATAAAATAAAATACTTTGAATACAATTTTTTGACATATGAAACTTTATTTACTAGTCAACTTGAATATATACACTACCATTGGAAATTACAGGCTCACCTGTAGTTTTACCTATTATTAAAGTGTCTTGATTTTTAAAATAACAAGTCATGTTTAAAATGTTACGTATTCTAAGAGTGCTGTCAGAGTATTATAATATTAATAATATCTGTCAATTTGGCTTTATACTAAGTAAATCTCAAGATGTACACTGAGAAAAATATATCTTAGTTTCTTCTTTTTTTAAGGCGAAATTCTCCTATAATTTATGGCATTTAACCCCAGAAAATCCTTATAGAACAATTTCCTATTTTTTATCGGACTTTACTTACCATCGGAAATTGTACTATAAAAAACGGGGATTTATCAGAAAAAACACCATATAATTTCCTACTCAAATGCCTAAATAATACTTTTTCAAAACAGTAAAATATCACTGTTTTGATTCCGGACTTTTTACTGTTTTTTATCGGACTTTTTCCCGTGATTGGAACATTAAAAAGTTCATATCAATTTGTCAGAATTTTTCCTCATTTTTATCGGACTTTTTCCTTTTTTATGGGACTTTTCAAATAAAAAAAAGCAAAAATTTACACTTTTCCTTTTCTCCTTCTTCCCTCTTTTCTCTGTGCAACGTTTCTATCTTCATTTTTCTACTTATCATTGACAACCTGTGTGAAAGGAGAAATTATTCAGACTTTTATTATCATGCGCAATTATGAAACAATGTTCGTAATTATATTAGGCAATTTGAGCATTTATGTAGTAAAACTGAAGGAATCTGAAAATAATTCTGCTCCAAGCTGGGTTCGAACTCGCGCACTCGTGGTTCGTAGGCTAGAACGTAGACCGCTGACCTCTGAAACCATTCCAACAGCACTACGATTATTAGTTACATGACCCATAGCCTGAGATGCCCCATTTTCTTACAAGTTTTACTTTGAAAACCCTACTGTTGTTGGTGAAATCGTTTCCCAAACGTAAAGAAACAAATTTGTTTTTCTAAATGTAAATTCTACATAGCGATATACAGATGGTCCTTAGTAATAAAAAACTTTATAAAGACACTTTTTTAAAATAAAAATTTTATAAAATTAGTGACTTTTTATGAAGTCAACTTTATGAAAATTTTTATAAAAATTGTCTTTATGAAATGTGATTTTTTTTTTTTTATAAAAATACAAAACTATAAAATCACTGACTTTAATAAAGTTTTCTCTTTTTATAAAGGTACAATTCTCTATAAAAACTCTCAACCTTGTAAAATTTTTATATTGTTGACTTTATCGAAAATTGGTATTTTTATAATGTTTTTATAAAATGACTTTATGTGAACTGTTTACAGTATTTGTAAAGTTTGTATCTAGTTTTGTGAGTTTGAATTAATAAAAGCACGTGTTTTTTTATAAAGTCAACATTATAAAACAATGTATGCATTATTAGTTATTATGCATTATGATTTATGAATTATGAAATCTGAATAAATGTGCCAATTTTGTATATATGAAACCTTATGAAAGTTTTATAAAGTTTTCTATTTTTATAAAGAACTCTTATTTTTATAATACTAAGCCTTATAACATTTTTGTATAGTTGACTTTATGAAAAGTCAGTACTTTTATGAGGATTCGTTTTTTTATAAAAAATCGCATTTCATAAAAAGACCGGAATCTATAAAAAAAAAATTTAATTTGACTTCATTGTTACCAGGCCAGATGATGACCTCCTTCCCCCAGGTTTAGTTACCCATATATGTAGAGGTTGATGACCTCCCCCTCCTAGGTTTAGCTGTCTATATATGTAGAGGTTCAGGCAGGCCTCGTCAGTTCTTCTCTAACATCTCTCACGAATAAAAACATACAAAGTGACATCAGTTTGATGTCACTACCTTTAAAAATTAGAAAGTTTAGTTTTCACTATAACATTTTGGCGATCCTGCCACGATCCGCTTAAGTTCTCGGTTTTTAATTTCTACGAAAATCCACATAGAATGCGGTCCTGTGCGAGACTTGGAATCCATGGACCCAAGAAGCTAAAGAAACTTTACGAAGTTTTAAAAATAAGAAGAACTCCGGACTTCACTACGGTAAGCCCGAAAACAGGAATAAGTAGCTGATAATAAAAATTAGTTGGTGAATTTAGTAGCCACTATACCACGTAAATTATCAGTGAAAGATTCCATTAAAATTGAACGAGGCCCGCAATCAGGCGGAAGACGCATCTGCGTAGGTAAGCAGCCAACGCCCAGCCAGGCAACCGGTTAGCAGCAGTGAGAAGCTGACTCATCTCTTCGACACGTCAAGGAAGGCAGACGGTCTACGGATCCCACATCAGGCCACGAGTAGCACAGTAAGCATTACTTCTAGAAAGTGAAAGTATTGTAAACATTTCTCAATCGATCTTGGGCCTTAGAGTATACATCCTCTTTACGTACGTTGCACGGCGACTGTACTACGGTACAGGTGAGGTAAAGTTAAGGCAAGATCGGGTTGGCTATACTCTGTGTGTTCACAAGCAATGGCCACCCTTAACAAATTAAGTATCACTACCTCAAAATCAGTAGCAGTTTGTAGCAACTTATACTGCATTTTGTTGTATTAAAAAATAAACATTTAAAATTTTATCGCGACATTCTACACCCGAGTCACAAACAATAGATAAGTAGGTACACTGGCGTTTGATAAACACCGAGATAGCACGCTCTATCAAACCGACTCATCCGACGATACGGACTAATCCTCTTTAAATTTCCCAATCACAACCACTCTCATGTCTCGAGCACAATCTCCCGTCAGGGCCCAGTCCCCCTCTTACACCACTGACGAATTACTAGTAAGGGTTCTCAACCAAATGGAAACTCTGACTATCTCATTCAACGCCCTGAAAAAAGAAAACGAAAATAGGATAGATGAAATTTCAAGATTATCAAAGAACGGAAAATGAGAGCCAAGTTAGCAATTGAAACGATAAAGCCAATTAACGGTCAGGACGACATGGGAGTAGAAGATTTTATAAAGACGGTAAAGAGAGCTAGAATAAGATGCGAAGAACCAGAAATTCTTCTAGATTTAATTTTAGCAAAGAAAATTACACACGCGGCACAAAAAGCCACTAGGTATATGCAAATAAACTCCTATGAAGATTTATACGCGGCACTCAGACAAAATTTGAGACAAACCAGCTCATTAATTTCATTAAAATCTAAATTAGAAAGCTGCAAGCAAGGCTTAACAGAAACGGTTCAGAACTACACGACGAGGTTTCGACAAATAACAAATGAAATAAATTATCTAGTCCAATCCCAGCACGTAAACCCCACTAAACGAAGACTTAAAATAGAATTGGAAGAAGAAGAAGCCGTTAACCGTTACTTATTAAATTTAAAAAGAGAAAGTGGAATGCAGGTACGTCTGTTAAAACCGAACACAGTAAACGAGGCTCAAGCATTAGCCATCGAAACTGAAACATGGTTAAAAGACAGCCAGCCTGTCAGACAAATTATCAAACCACCAGTAAAAATATGGGCCAAATCACCCGGACCATCTCGACTCAGTGCAAATACTACACCTAGAGCACAGAGTAGTACCATACCACTGAGTGACAGATTTAAAATGAATTGCTTCAAGTGCGGCAAAATAGGTCATATATCTTCACAATGCCAAGTGAAGCAGGGTTTTCCCCCAGGCCATGGTTTCAAGCGACCACCTCCGGTAAAAGCAATCCAAGAGGAAGAAACAGAAGCGGAAAACATGCCGGAGGAAGAAATAACGGCGCAACTGATCTTCGATGAATCAGCCGAATTTCTTCCATATGCGGAAGATTACGAACAATCGATGCCAGAAGAAAAACTGGAAGATACAGATTATTAGTAGACTCAGGAGCTGCTATAAACATAATCAAAGAAAAAATATTGGATGATAAAGACGAAAGGAAATCTACCCACAAAACATTCCTAATGGGTAACGATCGGCATATCTCTAAACATTCTACAAAATTAAATTTTTTTGGACAAAAACAAGTTTTCTACATAGTACCCAACGATTTTCCCTTACCAGAAGGAGGTATAATTGGAATTAAATTCTTTGAAAAATATCCAAGATATGCGATCACGAACAGTCACCTCGTGCTAAATAAGGTAAAGCTACCTTTGCACCTAAGCAATGATTTCATACCAGGAAAATCCGAAAAGATATGTACCATTTCAACTGACGCAGAAGATCAAGATATTATCATTATAGATGATAAGGAAATCCCCGACGGACTCTACACTATACGAAACGGACAAATAAAAATCCCATTGAAAAATAATGAGGATTACCCTAAAGAAGTAAATCTCCAGATTAGCTACGAACCTATATTAAAAATAATCACAAATGAAAGTAATGGACCTCAAATGACCTTTAGACTAAATGAATTATTGAAAGCTTCAAGATTAGATCATTTAGAAAAAGACCAGAGAGAATTCATCAAAAAAATGATAGCCAGATATTCGGAAGTTTTCACGTTAGAATCAGACCAACTTCCATGTACTAACCTTACCGAACATCAAATAGTTGTTGAAAATGGAAAAATAATCAATCTAAGATCCCACAAATTACCCGAAAAACACCGACAGTTTGCCCTAGAAGAAACAGAAAAGTTATTAAAAAAGGGAATTATAAGAGAAAGCCAATCACCATACAACTCACCTTTATGGATAGTACCGAAAAAAGGAAATAAATTAAGAATGGTAATTGACTACAGAAAAATTAATGAAGACACGGATCAAGATGCTTACCCATTACCAATGATCGATGATATACTAGATCACTTAGGAAAAGCTAAGTTCTTTTCTGCCTTTGACCTCTCAGCTGGATTCCACCAAATCCCGATGAAGGAAGAAGACAAAAAGTACACTGCGTTTTCTACAACCCAAGGAAATTTCGAATACAATCGCATGCCTTTCGGTTTAAAGAACGCACCAGCCACTTTCCAAAGAATGATGGATAATGCATTTAGAGGATTAATCGGAACAAAATGCTTTGCGTACATAGATGACATTGTGATATTCGGAAGCTCAATTCAGGAACATAATGAGAACTTAGTAGCAGTCATGGAAAGAATCTACCAGTTAGGACTAAGATTAGAACCGAAAAAATGTGAATACCTTAAACCAGAACTAGAATACCTTGGACACATAATAACCAAAGAAGGAGTCAAACCCAACCCTGAAAAAATAAACTGCATAAAAGAATTCAGACCATTGAAAACTGTAAAAGATGTGCAATCATTTTTAGGACTTGCAGGTTACTATAGGAAATTCATCAAGAATTTCTCTACTATAGCAAGACCCTTAACAAAGCTAACTCAGAAAGAGACAATATTCGATTGGACCCCAGACTGCGAAAAAGCATTTTACGATTTGAAGAACGCATTGGTAACCGCACCAGTTTTAAAATTCCCTGATTTTTCCAAACAATTTATACTGACTACGGACGCATCCAACTGTGGATTAGGAGCAGTATTGAGCCAAGACGGGCACCCTTGTCTTTTTATATCAAGAACATTGAACAAAGCCGAAGAAAAATACACCACCTCTGAAAAAGAAATTTTAGCAATTGTATGGGCTATGAAACGCCTCAGACAATATCTTCTCGGAAAGAAATTCAAAATTCAAACAGATCACCGTGCTTTAGTTTGGCTACACAATGTGAAAGACCCTAGCTCAAGACTTCTACGATGGAGACTTCGTATGGAAGAATACGAATACGAAATAGAAGATGTAAAAGGAAAAGAAAATAAAGTAGCGGATTGCCTATCCAGACTTTTTCCCATCACTAAGGACACATTACAAGAAGCAATGGAAAAAACCGGAATTAGTACTGAAGAAGAAGAACCAAGCTTGGAAGATCAGTCACCGGAAATAGAAACATTCGATACGCCGCGAATAACAAAAGACGAAATTTTAAAAGAAAAAATCAAATTAACCGCGAGGCGAATGAGAGAACCATCAGAAAATGAAACCACAGAAACGGAAGAAGAAATCACAGAAACACCAGGAGACAATACTAATTTATATACGGATTTTATAAATTGGAGACTACAACCAATCAAAGGCAAAATTAAAACAAAGCCTAACGCTATCGGCAAACTTTGGAAAGTAGTAACTAAGGATGAAATGCCTATGTACAACGAAGAAGATTGGCTGTATAAATTAAGTTGGTTTATCGAAGAATTCGTTAACAGAAAACTCAATTTTTAGATTATCCTTTGGAGATCCTCTATTTACATTCCTGGAGCGAGAAGTAATTCAAGAAATAATGGAATTCCTATCAAACTATTATCCAGATAAGAATTTCCACATTTGTTTCTCTACAACCCGAGAATTAACTAAGGAAGAACGAAAACAAATTATTAATGAAGCTCATAGGGATCACACTGGAGACACAATACTATCGAAAAAGCCAAGAGAATCGGAATTTGGACCAACATGGACCAAGACATTAAGGGCTATGTCAAAAAATGCCCTATATGCCAACTACAAAAGACCACGCGAATTAAGAATCAATCAGAAAGTATAATACCCGACATACCACTCAATCCAAATGATAAAATAGAACTGGATATTTTTGGACCATTACCCACTACACCTAGACGTAACAAATACATACTTAGTATTCAGGATAGATTGACCAGATACACCACTTTAATACCGTTAGAAAGTGAAACCTCAACAGCAATAGTAGAAGCTCTGATAGAACAATATATTTACATTTATGGATCCCCTAAAACTATTTTCACTGATCAAGGGTCTAACTTTCTATCTGAGTTAATGGAACAATTTGAGAAGGCTTTGAAAATCAAACATATTAAAACTACAGCTTTCCGCCCACAATCCAACGGAAACATTGAAAGAATGCACTCAACCCTGAATAATCTGATCAAAACTAGCATGGCAGAAGATCAGAATAACTGGGATCAAACCACATATTCGACTGAAATGATTTAGAAAAATCAGGAATAAAGATAAAATACTGAGAGTACACATAGATCAGTGTATGCCTTATTTTTCAGATGAGGACCCTAGTACTTCTAATAGCGGCAATAGCCAACTGTAAAGCCAACTACACCTTACAACCGTCAAAATTCCCATTATAGAAAAGGAAGAGGGTACCATCAAACATATTATACCTATCCCTTATCCTATCCAAAACCTATATTTTGCAGTAATTCCCGACCATGACTATTTAATCAAATTTAGAGACTCATATTTAATTACTGACATGGAAACAATAAATAAATGTACGACGATAAGCGAATATAAAATTTGCCAAAGAAGCCAACCAAACCTTAGGCTGACTGATAGTGAAACATGCGAAGCTACGATATTCAAGCGATATTCAGAGAACAAATGTAAAACTTCAACTTTTGCTTTACACAAAGAAACCTTCATACCCATACTAAACGGATACATAATAGTACTAATGAACGAGGTAGATTTAGATATTAGCTGCGAAACAGAAATAGAACACCTAAAGATTAAACAACCCTCACTACTGACGGGTTCAAATTGTAAAATCTATAATGGAATGGACGCACTGTACCTTAGCAAAAATCTAAAGGGACAATTTTACAACGAATTCAATGCGACCTACAACATTAGTTACTCTAACCACGATCTAAAAACCTTAGAAAGTAAATTAATACGTCTCCCTAAAATTATAGATAACAATGAATTACGACAAGCCAAATTAAGCCTAGACGATGCAGAAAATATGTTAAAATCAATAGCCATTAACAGAAGACTAAGAACATGGAGAGAAACAACTATGGATTGGTTAAGCTATTTAGGTTACGCAGCGCTAGGATTAGGATCAGCCTATGTTCTGTACAGATTAGGAATACTCGAATTCATACAATAGTGTATGCCCAAAAAACTCTGTATATTCTGTGTAAAAACAAAGGTAGTGTTTTCGGCTAAGCTTATTTTTAAGACTAAAAAAAATTTATTATTTACGCCCTCGATATGAAATGGCCGATTTTGGGTGATTTTCGTATAAGGGTAGGTTACCTAATTTTTTCCGAATCCTGAAAAAAACGTCAATCCTCTTGTTTTCGGCTAAGCTTCTTTTTAAGACTTTAAAAAAAATTTATTATTTACGCCCTCGATATGAAATGGCCGATTTTTCGTGATTTTCGTATAAGGGTAGGTTACCCAATTTTTTCCGACTCCTACAAAAAATGTCAATCGTCTTGTTTTCGGCTAAGCTTCTTTTTAAGACTTTAAAAAAAATTTATTATTCACGCATTCGATATGAAATGGCCGATTTTGGGTGATTTTCGTATAAGGGTAGGTTACCCAATTTTTTCCGACTCCTAAAAAAAATATCAATCGTCTTGTTTTCGGCTAAGTTTATTTTTAAGACTGTAAAAAAAATTTATTATTTACGCCCTCGATATGAAATGGCCGATTTTGGGTGATTTTCGTATAAGGGTAGGTTACCTAAATTTTTCCGACACCTACAAAAAATATCAATCATCTGGTTTTCGGCTAAGTTTATTTTTAAGACTGTAAAAAAATTTATTATTTAGTCCTCGATATGGAATGGCTGATTTTGGGTGATATTCGCATAAGGGCAGGTTACCCAATTTTTTCCGACTCCTAAAAAAAACGTCAATCGTCTGGTTTTCGGCTAAGTTTATTTTTAAGACAGTAAAAAAAATTTATTATTTACGCCCTCGATATGAAATGGCTGATTTTGGGTGAGTTTCGTATAAGTATAGGTTACCTAATTTTTTCCGACTACTACAAAAAATATCAATCGTCTTGTTTTCGGCTAAGTTTATTTTTCAGACTTTAAAAAAAATTTATTATTTACGCCCTCGATATGAAATGGCCGATTTTGGGTGATTTTCGTATAATGGTAGGTTACCTAATTTTTCCGACTCGTACAAAAAACGTCAATCGTCTTGTTTTCGGCTAAGCTTATTTTTAACACTGTAAAATCATTTATTATTCACGCCCTCGTTATGGATTTGCTTATTTTGGTTGATTGTTGTATATGGGTAGGTTACCCAATTTTTTCCGACTCCTACAAAAGATGTCAATCGTCTTGTTTTCGGCTAAGCTTATTTTTAAGACTGTGAATAAAATTTATTATTTACGCCCTCGATATGAAATGGCCGATTTTGTGTGATTTTCGTATATGGGTAAGTTACTCAATTTTTTCCGGCTCCTAAAAAAACGTCAATCGTCGTGTTTTCGGCTAAGCTTATTTTTATGGCTTTAAAAAAATTTATTATTCACGCCCTCGATATAAAATGGCTGATTTTGGGTTATTTTCGTATAAGGGTAGGTTACCCAATTTTTTCCGACTCCTCAAAAAAAAGTCAATCGTCTTGTTTTCGGCTAAGATTATTTTTAAGACTGTAAAAAAATTTATTATTTACGCCCTAGATATGAAATGGCTGATTTTGGGTGAATTTCGTATAAGGGTAGGTTACATAATTTTTTCCGACTCCTGAAAAAAACGTCAATCGTCTGGTTTTCGGCTAAGTTTATTTTTAAGACAGTAAAAAAAATTTATTATTTACGCCCTCGATATGGAATGGCCGATTTTGGGTGATTTTCCTATAAGTGTAGGTTACCAAATTTTTTCCAACTACTACAAAAGATGTCAATCGTCTTGTTTTCGGCTAAGCTTATTTTTAAGACTGTGAATAAAATTTATTATTTACGCCCTCGATATGAAATGGCCGATTTTGTGTGATTTTCGTATATGGGTAAGTTACTCAATTTTTTCCGGCTTCTAGAAAAAACGTCAATCGTCTTGTTTTCGGCTAAGTTTATTTTTAAGACTGTAAAAAAATTTATTATTTACGCCCTCGATATGAAATGGCCGATTTTGGGTGATTTTCGTATAAGGGTAGGTTACCTAATTTTTTCCGACTCCTACAAAAAATGTCAATCGTCTTGTTTTCGGCTAAGTTTATTTTTAAGACTGTAAAAAAAATTTATTATTTACGCCCTCGATATGAAATGTCCGATTTTGGGTGATTTTCGTATATGGGTAGGTTACCTAATTTTTTCCGACTCCTACAAAAAATATCAATCGTCTTGTTTTCGGCTAAGTTTATTTTTAAGACTGTAAAAAAAATTTATTATTTACGCCCTCGATATGAAATGGCTGATTTTGGGTGAGTTTCGTATAAGGGTAGGTTACCTAATTTTTTCCGACTCCTGAGAAAAACGTCAATCGTCTGGTTTTCGGATAAGTTTATTTTTAAGACTTTAAAAAAAATTTATTATTCACGCCCTCGATATGAAATGGCTGATTTTGGGTGATTTTCGTATAAGGGTAGGTTACCTAATTTTTTCCGACTCCTGAAAAAAACGTCAATCGTCTGGTTTTCGGCTAAGTTTATTTTTAAGACTGTAAAAAAAATTTATTATTTACGCCCTCGATATGAAATGGCCGATTTTGGGTGATTTTCGTATATGGGTAGGTTACATAATTTTTTCCGACTCGTACAAAAAAAGTCAATCGTCTTGTTTCGGCTAAGCTTATTTTTAAGACTTTAAAAAAATTTTATTATTCACGCCCTCGATATGGAATGGCCGATTTTGGGTGATTTTCGTATAAGGGTAGGTTACCTAATTTTTTCCGACTCCTTCAAAAATGTAAATCGTCTTGTTTTCGGCTAAGTTTATTTTTAAGACTGTAAAAAAAATTTATTATTTAGTCCTCGATATGAAATGGCTGATTTTGGGTGATTTTCGTATAAGGGTAGGTTACCCAATTTTTTCCGACTCCTAAAAAAAACGTCAATCGTCTGGTTTTCGGCTAAGTTTATTTTTAAGACAGTAAAAAAAATTTATTATTTACGCCCTCGATATGAAATGGCTGATTTTGGGTGATTTTCGTATAAGTATAGGTTACCTAATTTTTTCCGACTACTACAAAAGATGTCAATCGTCTTGTTTTCGGCTAAGTTCATTTTTCAGACTTTAAAAAAAATTTATTATTTACGCCCTCGATATGAAATGGCCGATTTTGGGTGATTTTCGTATATGGGTAGGTTACATAATTTTTCCGACTCGTACAAAAAAAGTCAATCGTCTTGTTTCGGCTAAGCTTATTTTTAAGACTTTAAGAAAAATTTATTATTCACGCCCTCGATATGGAATGGCCGATTTTGGGTGATTTTCCTATAAGTGTAGGTTACCAAATTTTTTCCGACTACTACAAAAGATGTCAATCGTCTTGTTTTCGGCTAAGCTTATTTCTAAGACTGTGAATAAAATTTATTATTTACGCCCTCGATATGAAATGGCCGATTTTGTGTGATTTTCGTATATGGGTAAGTTACTCAATTTTTTCCGGCTCCTAGAAAAAACGTCAATCGTCGTGTTTTCGGCTAGGCTTATTTTTAAGACTTTAAAAAAAATTTATTATTCACGCCCTCGATATGAAATGGCTGATTTTGGGTGATTTTCGTATAAGGGTAGGTTACCCAATTTTTTCCGACTCCTACAAAAAACGTCAATCGTCTGGTTTTCGGCTAAGTTTATTTTTAAGACTGTAAAAAAAATTTATTATTTACGCCCTAGATATGAAATGGCTGATTTTGGGTGAGTTTCGTATAAGGGTAGGTTACCTAATTTTTTCCGATTCCTGAAAAAAAAGGTCAATCGTCTTGTTTTCGGCTAAGCTTCTTTTTAAGACTTTAAAAAAAATTTATTATTCACGCCCTCGATATGAAATGGCCGATTTTGGGTGATTTTCGTATAAGGGTAGGTTACCAAATTTTTTCCAACTCCTACAAAAAATATCAATCGTCTTGTTTTCGACTAAGTTTATTTTTAAGACTGTAAAAAAATTTATTATTCACGCCCTCGATATGAAATGTCCGATTTTGTGTGAGTTTCGTATAAGGGAAGGTTACTTAATTTTTTCCGACTCCTGAAAAAAACGTCAATCGTCTGGTTTTCGGCTAAGTTTATTTTTAAGACTGTAAAAAAAATTTATTATTTACGCCCTCGATATGAAATGGCCGATTTTGGGTGATTTTCGTATATGGGTAGGTTACCTAATTTTTTCCGACTCCTACAAAAAATGTCAATCGTCTTGTTTTCGGCTAAGTTTATTTTTAAGACTGTAAAAAAAATTTATTATTTACGCCCTCGATATGAAATGGCCGATTTTGGGTGATTTTCGTATATGGGTAGGTTACCTAATTTTTTCCGACTCCTACAAAAAATATCAATCGTCTTGTTTTCGGCTAAGTTTATTTTTAAGACTGTAAAAAAAATTTATTATTTACGCCCTCGATATGAAATGGCTGATTTTGGGTGAGTTTCGTATAAGGGTAGGTTACCTAATTTTTTCCGACTCCTGAAAAAAACGTCAATCGTCTGGTTTTCGGCTAAGTTTATTTTTAAGACTGTAAAAAAAATTTATTATTTACGCCCTCGATATGAAATGGCTGATTTTGGGTGATCTTCGTATATGGGTAGGTTACCTAATTTTTTCCGACTCCTGAAAAAAACGTCAATCGTCTGGTTTTCGGCTAAGTTTATTTTTAAGACTGTAAAAAAAATTTATTATTTACGCCCTCGATATGAAATGGCCGATTTTGGGTGATTTTCGTATATGGGTAGGTTAACTAATTTTTTCCGACTCCTACAAAAAAAGTCAATCGTCTTGTTTCGGCTAAGCTTATTTTTAAGACTTTAAAAAAATTTTATTATTCACGCCCTCGATATGGAATGGCCGATTTTGGGTGATTTTCGTATAAGGGTTGGTTAACCATTTTTGTCCTACTCCTTCTAAAAAGGTAAATCGTCTGGTTTTCGGCTAAGTTTATTTTTAAGACTGTAAAAAAAATTTATTATTTACGCCCTCGATATGAAATGGCTGATTTTGGGTGATTTTCGTATAAGGGTAGGTTACCCAATTTTTTCCGACTCCTAAAAAAAACGTCAATCGTCTGGTTTTCGGCTAAGTTTATTTTTAAGACTTTAAAAAAAATTTATTATTCACGCCCTCGATATGAAATGGCCGATTTTGGGTGATTTTCGTATAAGGGTAGGTTACCTAATTTTTTCCGACTCCTACAAAAAATGTCAATCGTCTTGTTTTCGGCTAAGTTTATTTTTAAGACTGTGAATAAAATTTATTATTCACGCCCTCGATATGAAATGTCCGATTTTGTGTGATTTTCGTATATGGGTAGGTTACTCAATCTTTCCCGACTCCTGAAAAAAACGTCAATCGTCTGGTTTTCGGCTAAGTTTATTTTTAAGACTGTAAAAAAAATTTATTATTTACGCCCTCGATATGAAATGGCCGATTTTGGGTGATTTTCGTATATGGGTAGGTTACCTAATTTTTTCCGACTCCTACAAAAAATGTCAATCGTCTTGTTTTCGGCTAAGTTTATTTTTAAGACTGTAAAAAAAATTTATTATTTACGCCCTCGATATGAAATGTCCGATTTTGGGTGATTTTCGTATATGGGTAGGTTACCTAATTTTTTCCGACTCCTACAAAAAATATCAATCGTCTTGTTTTCGGCTAAGTTTATTTTTAAGACTGTAAAAAAAATTTATTATTTACGCCCTCGATATGAAATGGCTGATTTTGGGTGAGTTTCGTATAAGGGTAGGTTACCTAATTTTTTCCGACTCCTGAGAAAAACGTCAATCGTCTGGTTTTCGGATAAGTTTATTTTTAAGACTTTAAAAAAAATTTATTATTCACGCCCTCGATATGAAATGGCTGATTTTGGGTGATTTTCGTATAAGGGTAGGTTACCTAATTTTTTCCGACTCCTGAAAAAAACGTCAATCGTCTGGTTTTCGGCTAAGTTTATTTTTAAGACTGTAAAAAAAATTTATTATTTACGCCCTCGATATGAAATGGCCGATTTTGGGTGATTTTCGTATATGGGTAGGTTAAATAATTTTTCCGACTCGTACAAAAAAAGTCAATCGTCTTGTTTCGGCTAAGCTTATTTTTAAGACTTTAATTCAATTTTATTATTCACGCCCTCGATATCAAATGGCTGATTTTGGGTGATTTTCGTATAAGGGTTGGTTACCTAATTTTTTCCGACTCCTACAAAAAATGTCAATCGTCTTGTTTTCTGCTAAGTTTATTTTTAAGACTGTAAAAAAATTTATTATTTAGTCCTCGATATGGAATGGCTGATTTTGGGTGAGTTTCGTATAAGGGTGGTTTACCCAATTTTTTCCGACTCCTAAAAAAAACGTCAATCGTCTGGTTTTCGGCTAAGTTTATTTTTAAGACTGTAAAAAAAAATTTATTATTTACGCCCTCGATATGAAATGGCCGATTTGTGGTGATTTTCGTATAAGGGTAGGTTACCCAATTTTTTCCGACTCCTACAAAAAATATCAATCGTCTTGTTTTCGGCTAAGTTTATTTTTCAGACTTTAAAAAAAATTTATTATTTACGCCCTCGATATGAAATGGCCGATTTTGGGTGATTTTCGTATAATGGTAGGTTACCTAATTTTTCCGACTCGTACAAAAAACGTCAATCGTCTTGTTTTCGGCTAAGCTTATTTTTAAGACTTTAAAAAAAATTTATTATTCACGCCCTCGATATGGAATGGCCGATTTTGGGTGATTTTCGTATAAGGGTAGGTTACCCAATTTTTTCCGACTACTACAAAAGATGTCAATCGTCTTGTTTTCGGCTAAGCTTATTTTTAAGACTGTGAATAAAATTTATTATTTACGCCCTCGATATGAAATGGCCGATTTTGTGTGATTTTCGTATATGGGTAAGTTACTCAATTTTTTCCGGCTCCTAAAAAAACGTCAATCGTCGTGTTTTCGGCTAAGCTTATTTTTATGGCTTTAAAAAAATTTATTATTCACGCCCTCGATATAAAATGGCTGATTTTGGGTTATTTTCGTATAAGGGTAGGTTACCCAATTTTTTCCGACTCCTGAAAAAAACGTCAGTCGTCTTGTTATCGGCTAAGTTTATTTTTAAGACTGTAAAAAAATTTATTATTTACGCCCTAGATATGAAATGGCTGATTTTGGGTGAATTTCGTATAAGGGTAGGTTACATAATTTTTTCCGACTCCTGAAAAAAACGTCAATCATCTGGTTTTCGGCTAAGTTTATTTTTAAGACAGTAAAAAAAATTTATTATTCACGCATTTGATATGTAATGGCCGATTTTGGGTGATTTTCGTATACGGGTAGGTTACCAAATTTTTTCCAACTACTACAAAAGATGTCAATCGTCTTGTTTTCGGCTAAGCTTATTTTTAAGACTGTGAATAAAATTTATTATTTACGCCCTCGATATGAAATGGCCGATTTTGTGTGATTTTCGTATATGGGTAAGTTACTCAATTTTTTCCGGCTTCTAAAAAAACGTCAATCGTCGTGTTTTCGGCTAAGCTTATTTTTATGGCTTTAAAAAAAATTTATTATTCACGCCCTCGATATAAAATGGCTGATTTTGGGTTATTTTCGTATAAGGGTAGGTTACCCAATTTTTTCCGACTCCTGAAAAAAACGTCAGTCGTCTTGTTATCGGCTAAGCTTCTTTTTAAGTCTGTAAAAAAAATTTATTATTTACGCCCTCGATATGAAATGGTCGATATTGGGGGATTTTCGTATAAGTGTAGGTTACCTAATTTTTTCCGACTACTACAAAAGATGTCAATCGTCTTGTTTTCCGCTAAGTTCATTTTTAAGACTGTAAAAAAAATTTATTATTTACTCCCTCGATATGAAATGTCCGATTTTGGGTGTTTTTCGTATATGGGTAGGTTACCTAATTTTTTTCCGACTCCTACAAAAAATATCAATCGTCTTGTTTTCGGCTAAGTTTATTTTTAAGACTGTAAAAAAAATTTATTATTTACGCCCTCGATATGAAATGGCCGATTTGTGGTGATTTTCGTATAAGGGTAGGTTACCCAATTTTTTCCGACTCCTACAAAAAATGTCAATAGTCTTGTTTTCGGCTAAGATTATTTTTAAGACTTTAAAAAAAATTTATTATTCACGCCCTCGATATAAAATGGCAGATTTTGGGTTATTTTCGTATAAGGGTAGGTTACCAAATTTTTTCCGACTCCTGAAAAAAACGTCAGTCGTCTTGTTATCGGCTAAGCTTCTTTTTAAGACTTTAAAAAATATTTATTATTTACGCCCTCGATATGAAATGGCCGATTTTGGGTGATTTTCGTATATGGGTAGGTTACCTAATTTTTTCCGACTCCTACAAAAAATATCAATCGTCTTGTTTTCGGCTAAGTTTATTTTTAAGACTGTAAAAAAATTTATTATTCACGCCCTCGATATGAAATGACCGATTTTGTGTGAGTTTCGTATAAGGGTAGGTTACCTAATTTTTTCCGACTACTACAAAAGATGTCAATCGTCTTGTTTTCGGCTAAGTTCATTTTTAAGACTGTAAAAAAAATGTATTATTTACTCCCTCGATATGAAATGGCCGATTTTGGGTGTTTTTCGTATAAGGGTAGGTTACCCAATTTTTCCGACTAATACAAAAAATGTCAATCGTCTTTTTTTCGGCTAAGTTTATTTTTAAGACTGTAAAAAAAAATTATTATTTAAGCCCTCGATATGAAATGGCAGATTTTGGGTGATTTTAGTATAAGGGTCGGTTACCTAATTTTTTCCGACTCCTGAGAAAAACGTCAATCGTCTTGTTTTCGGCTCAGCTTCTTTTTAAGTCTGTAAAAAAAATTTATTATTTACGCCCTCGATATGAAATGGCGGATTTGGGGTGATTTTCGTATAAGTGTAGGTTACCTAATTTTTTTCGACTCCTACAAAAAATGTCAATCGTCTGGTTTTCGGCTAAGTTTATTTTTAAGACTGTAAAAAAAATTTATTATTTACGCCCTCGATATGAAATGGCCGATTTTGGGTGATTTTCGTATATGGGTAGGTTACCTAATTTTTTCCGACTCCTACAAAAAATATCAATCGTCTTGTTTTCGGCTAAGTTTATTTTTAAGACTGTAAAAAAATTTATTATTTACGCCCTCGATATGAAATGGCTGATTTTGGGTGAGTTTCGTATAAGGGTAGGTTACCTAATTTTTTCCGACTCCTGAAAAAAACGTCAATCGTCTTGTTTTCGGCTAAGCTTATTTTTAAGACTTTAAAAAAAATTTATTATTTACGCCCTCGATATGAAATGGCCGATTTTGGGTGATTTTCGTATAAGGGTAGGTTACCTAATTTTTTCCGACTCCTACAAAAAAAATCAATCGTCTGGTTTTCGGCTAAGTTTATTTTTAAGACTTTAAAACAAATTTATTATTTAGTCCCTCGATATGAAATGGCCGATTTTGGGTGTTTTTCGTATAAGGGTAGGTTACCCAATTTTTCCGACTAATACAAAAAATGTCAATCGTCTTGTTTTCGGCTAAGTTTATTTTTAAGACTTTAAAAAAAAATTATTATTCACGCCCTCGATATAAAATGGCTGATTTTGGGTTATTTTCGTATACGGGTATGTTACCCAATTTTTTTCGACTCCTCTAAAAAACGTCAATCGTCGTGTTTTCGGCTAAGCTTATTTTTAACACTGTAAAAAAAATTTATTATTTACGCCCTCGATATGAAATGGCCGATTTTGGGTGATTTTCGTATAAGTGTAGGTTACCTAATTTTTTTCCGACTACTACAAAAGATGTCAATCGTCTGGTTTTCGGCTAAGTTTATTTTTAAGACTGTAAAAAAATTTATTATTTACGCCCTCGATATGAAATGGCCGATTTTGGGTGATCTTCGTATATGGGTAGGTTACCTAATTTTTTCCGACTCCTACAAAAAATATCAATCGTCTTGTTTTCGGCTAAGTTTATTTTTAAGACTGTAAAAAAAATTTATTATTTACGCCCTAGATATGAAATGGCTGATTTTGGGTGAGTTTCGTATAAGGGTAGGTTACCTAATTTTTTCCGACTCCTGAAAAAAACGTCAATCGTCTTGTTTTCGGCTAAGTTTATTTTTAAGACTTTAAAAAAAATTTATTATTTACGCCCTCGATATGAAATGGCCGATTTTGGGTGATTTTCGTATAAGGGTAGGTTACCTAATTTTTTCCGACTCCTACAAAAAATATCAATCATCTGGTTTTCGGCTAAGTTTATTTTTAAGACTTTAAAAAAAATTTATTATTCACGCCCTCGATATGAAATGGCTGATTTTGGGTGATTTTCGTATAATGGTAGGTTACCTAATTTTTCCGACTCGTACAAAAAAGGTCAATCGTCTTGTTTTCGGCTAAGTTTATTTTTAAGACTGTAAAAAAATTTATTATTCACGCCCTCGATATGAAATGGCCGATTTTGGGTGATTTTCGTATAAGGGTAGGTTACCTAATTTTTTCCGACTCCTACAAAAAATGTCAATCGTCTTGTTTTCGTCTACGTTCATTTTTAAGACTGTAAAAAAAATTTATTATTTACGCCCTCGATATGAAATGGCCGATTTTGGGTGTTTTTCGTATAGCGGTAGGTTACTCAATTTTTTCCGACTCCTAAAAAAAACGTCAATCGTCTGGTTTTCGGCTAAGCTTCTTTTTAAGACTGTAAAAAAAATTTATTATTTACGCCCTCGATATGAAATGGCCGATTTTGGGTGATTTTCGTATAAGGGTAGGTTACCCAATTTTTTCCGACTCCTACAAAAAATGTCAATCGTCTTGTTTTCGGCTAAGTTTATTTTTAAGACTGTAAAAAAAATTTATTATTTACGCCCTCGATATGAAATGGCTGATTTTGGGTGAGTTTCGTATAAGGGTAGGTTACCCAATTTTTTCCGACTCGTAGAAAAAATGTCAATCGTCTTGTTTTCGGCTAAGTTTATTTTTAAGACTTTAAAAAAAATTTATTATTCACGCCCTCGATATAAAATGGCTGATTTTGGGTTATTTTCGTATAAGGGTAGGTTACCCAATCTTTTCCGAATCCTAAAAAAAACGTTAATCGTCTGGTTTTCGGCTAAGTTTATTTTTAAGACTGTAAAAAAAATTTATTATTTACGCCCTCGATATGAAATGGCCGATTTTGGGTGATTTTCGTATATGGGTAGGTTACCCAATTTTTTCCGACTCCTAAAAAAACGTCAATCGTCTGGTTTTCGGTTAAGCTTATTTTTATTACTTTAAAAAAATTTATTATTTAAGCCCTCGATATGAAATGGCTGATTTTGGGTGAGTTTCGTATAAGGGTGGGTTACCCAATTTTTTCCGACTCCTGAAAAAAACGTCAATCGTCTTGTTTTCGGCTAAGCTTCTTTTTAAGACTGTAAAAATAATTTATTATTTACGCCCTCGATATGAAATGGCCGATTTTGGGTGATTTTCGTATAAGGGTAGGTTACCCAATTTTTTCCGACTCCTACAAAAAATGTCAATCGTCTTGTTTTCGGCTAAGTTTATTTTTAAGACTTTAAAAAAAATTTATTATTTACGCCCTCGATATGAAATGGCCGATTTTGGGTGATTTTCGTATAAGGGTAGGTTACCTAATTTCTCCGACTCGTACAAAAAACCTCAATCGTCTTGTTTTCGGCTAAGCTTATTTTTAAGACTTTAAAAACAATTTATTATTCACGCCCTCGATATGAAATGGCCGATTTTGGGTGATTTTCCTATAAGTGTAGGTTACCAAATTTTTTCCGACTACTACAAAAGATGTCAATCGTCTTGTTTTCGGCTAAGCTTATTTTTAAGACTGTGAATAAAATTTATTATTTACGCCCTCGATATGAAATGGCCGATTTTGTGTGATTTTCGTATATGGGTAAGTTACTCAATTTTTTCCGGCTCCTAAAAAAACGTCAATCGTCGTGTTTTCGGCTAAGCTTATTTTTATGGCTTTAAAAAAAATTTATTATTCACGCCCTCGATATAAAATGGCTGATTTTGGGTTATTTTCGTATAAGGGTAGGTTACCCAATTTTTTCCGACTCCTGAAAAAAACGTCAGTCGTCTTGTTATCGGCTAAGCTTCTTTTTAAGTCTGTAAAAAAAATTTATTATTTACGCCCTCGATCTGACATGGCTGATTGTGGGGGAGTTGCGTATAAGGGTAGGTTACCTAATTTTTTCCGACTCCTGAAAAAAACGTCAATCGTCTTGTTTCGGCTAAGCTTATTTTTAAGACTTTAAAAAAATTTATTATTCACGCCCTCGATATGGAATGGCCGATTTTGGGTGATTTTCCTATAAGTGTAGGTTACCAAATTTTTTCCAACTACTACAAAAGATGTCAATCGTCTTGTTTTCGGCTAAGCTTATTTTTAAGACTGTGAATAAAATTTATTATTTACGCCCTCGATATGAAATGGCCGATTTTGTGTGATTTTCGTATATGGGTAAGTTACTCAATTTTTTCCGGCTTCTAAAAAAACGTCAATCGTCGTGTTTTCGGCTAAGCTTATTTTTATGGCTTTAAAAAAATTTATTATTCACGCCCTCGATATAAAATGGCTGATTTTGGGTTATTTTCGTATAAGGGTAGGTTACCCAATTTTTTCCGACTCCTGAAAAAAACGTCAGTCGTCTTGTTATCGGCTAAGCTTCTTTTTAAGTCTGTAAAAAAAATTTATTATTTACGCCCTCGATATGAAATGGCCGATTTTGGGTGATTTTCGTATAAGTGTAGGTTACCTAATTTTTTCCGACTACTACAAAAGATGTCAATCGTCTTGTTTTCCGCTAAGTTCATTTTTAAGACTGTAAAAAGAATTTATTATTTACGCCCTCGATATGAAATGGCCGATTTTGGGTGATCTTCGTATATGGGTAGGTTACCTAATTTTTTCCGACTCCTAAAAACAACGTCAATCGTCTGGTTTTCGGCTATGTTTATTTTTAAGACTGTAAAAAAAAATTTATTATTTACGCCCTCGATATGAAATGGCCGATTTGTGGTGATTTTCGTATAAGGGTAGGTTACCCAATTTTTTCCGACTCCTACAAAAAATGTCAATCGTCTTTTTTTCGGCTAAGTTTATTTTTAAGACTTTAAAAAAAATTTATTATTCACGCCCTCGATATGAAATGGCTGATTTTGGGTGATTTTCGTATAAGGGTAGGTTACCAAATTTTTTCCGACTCCTAAAAAAAAAGTCAATCGTCGTGTTTTCGGCTAAGCTTATTTCTAAGACTGTAAAAAAAATTTATTATTTACGCCCTCGATATGAAATGGCCGATTTTGGGTGATTTTCGTATATGGGTAGGTTACCTAATTTTTTCCGACTCCTACAAAAAATATCAATCGTCTTGTTTTCGGCTAAGTTTATTTTTAAGACTGTAAAAAAAATTTATTATTTACGCCCTCGATATGAAATGGCTGATTTTGGGTGAGTTTCGTATAAGGGTAGGTTACCTAATTTTTTCCGACTACTACAAAAGATGTCAATCGTCTTGTTTTCGGCTAAGTTCATTTTTAAGACTGTAAAAAAAATGTATTATTTACTCCTCGATATGAAATGGCCGATTTTGGGTGTTTTTCGTATAAGGGTAGGTTACCCAATTTTTCCGACTAATACAAAAAATGTCAATCGTCTTGTTTTCGGCTAAGTTTATTTTTAAGACTTTAAAAAAAAATTATTATTCACGCCCTCGATATAAAATGGCTGATTTTGGGTTATTTTCGTATAAGGGTAGGTTATCCAATTTTTTCCGACTCCTGAAAAAAACGTCAGTCGTCTTGTTTTCGGCTAAGCTTCTTTTTAAGACTGTAAAAAAAATGTATTATTTACGCCCTCGATATGAAATGGCCGATTTTGGGTGATTTTCGTATAAGCGTAGGTTACCTAATTTTTTCCGACTCCTACAAAAAATGTCAATCGTCTTGTTTTCGTCAAAGTTCATTTTTAAGACTGTAAAAAAAATTTATTATTTACGCCCTCGATATGAAATGGCCGATTTTGGGTGATTTTCGTATATAGTTAGGTTACCTAATTTTTTCCGACTCCTACAAAAAATATCAATCGTCTTGTTTTCGGCTAAGTTTATTTTTAAGACTGTAAAAAAAATTTATTATTTACGCCATCGATATGAAATGGCCGATTTTGGGTGAGTTTCGTATAAGGGTAGGTTACCTAATTTTTTCCGTCAACTAAAAAAAACGTCAATCGTCGTGTTTTCGGCTAAGCTTATTTTTAAGACTTTAAAAAAATTTATTATTTACGCCCTCGATATGAAATGGCCGATTTTGGGTGATTTTCGTATATGGGTAGGTTACATAATTTTTTCCGACTCCTACAAAAAATATCAATCGTCTTGTTTTCGGCTAAGTCTATTTTTAAGACTTTAACACAAATTTATTATTTACTCCCTCGATATGAAATGGCCGATTTTGGGTGTTTTTCGTATAAGGGTAGGTTACCCAATTTTTCCGACTCCTACAAAAAATGTCAATCGTCTTGTTTTCGGCTAAGTTTATTTTTAAGACAGTAAAAAAAATTTATTATTCACGCCCTCGATATGAAATGGCTGATTTTGGGTGAGTTTCGTATAAGGGTGGGTTACCCAATTTTTTCCGACTCCTGAAAAAAACGTCAATCGTCTGGTTTTCGGCTAAGTTTATTTTTAAGACTGTAAAAAAAATTTATTATTTACGCCCTCGATATGAAATGGCCGATTTTGGGTGATCTTCGTATATGGGTAGGTTACCTAATTTTTTCCGACTACTACAAAAGATGTCAATCGTCTGGTTTTCGGCTAAGTTTATTTTTAAGACTGTAAAAAAAATTTATTATTTACGCCCTCGATATGAAATGGCCGATTTTGGGTGATTTTCGTATATGGGTAGGTTACCTAATTTTTTCCGACTCCTACAAAAAATATCAATCGTCTTGTTTTCGGCTAAGTTTATTTTTAAGACTGTAAAAAAAAATTATTATTTACGCCCTAGATATGAAATGGCTGATTTTGGGTGAATTTCGTATAAGGGTAGGTTACCTAATTTTTTCCGACTCCTGAAAAAAACGTCAATCGTCTGGTTTTCGGCTAAGTTTATTTTTAAGACTGTAAAAAAAATTTATTATTTACGCCCTCGATATGAAATGGCCGATTTTGGGTGATTTTCGTATAAGGGTAGGTTACCTAAATTTTTCCGACTCCTACAAAAAATATCAATCATCTGGTTTTCGGCTAAGTTTATTTTTAAGACTTTAAAACAAATTTATTATTCACGCCCTCGATATGAAATGGCTGATTTTGGGTGATTTTCGTATAATGGTAGGTTACCTAATTTTTCCGACTCGTACAAAAAACGTCAATCGTCTTGTTTTCGGCTAAGCTTATTTTTAAGACTTTAAAAAAAATTTATTATTCACGCCCTCGATATGAAATGGCCGATTTTGGGTGATTTTCGTATAAGGGTAGGTTACCTAATTTTTTCCGACTCCTACAAAAAATGTCAATCGTCTTGTTTTCGGCTAAGTTCATTTTTAAGACTGTAAAAAAAATTTATTATTTACGCCCTCGATATGAAATGGCCGATTTTGGGTGTTTTTCGTATAGCGGTAGGTTACTCAATTTTTTCCGACTCCTAAAAAAAACGTCAATCGTCTGGTTTTCGGTTAAGCTTCTTTTTAAGACTGTAAAAAAATTTATTATTTACGCCCTCGATATGAAATGGCCGATTTTGGGTGATTTTCGTATAAGGGTAGGTTACCCAATTTTTTCCGACTCCTACAAAAAATGTCAATCGTCTTGTTTTCGGCTAAGTTTATTTTTAAGACTGTAAAAAAAATTTATTATTTACGCCCTCGATATGAAATGGCTGATTTTGGGTGAGTTTCGTATAAGGGTGGGTTACCCAATTTTTTCCGACTCCTAGAAAAAACGTCAATCGTCGTGTTTTCGGCTAAGCTTATTTTTAAGACTGTAAAAAAAATTTATTATTTACGCCCTCGATATAAAATGGCTGATATTGGGTTATTTTCGTATAAGGGTAGGTTACCCAATCTTTTCCGAATCCTAAAAAAAACGTCAATCGTCTGGTTTTCGGCTAAGTTTATTTTTAAGACTGTAAAAAAAATTTATTATTTACGCCCTCGATATGAAATGGCCGATTTTGGGTGATCTTCGTATATGGGTAGGTTACCTAATTTTTTCCGACTCCTACAAAAAATATCAATCGTCTTGTTTTCGGCTAAGTTTATTTTTAAGACTGTAAAAAAAATTTATTATTTACGCCCTAGATATGAAATGGCTGATTTTGGGTGAGTTTCGTATAAGGGTAGGTTACCTAATTTTTTCCGACTCCTGAAAAAAACGTCAATCGTCTGGTTTTCGGCTAAGTTTATTTTTAAGACTGTAAAAAAAATTTATTATTTACGCCCTCGATATGAAATGGCCGATTTTGGGTGATTTTCGTATATGGGTAGGTTACCTAATTTTTTCCGACTCCTGAAAAAAACGTCAATCGTCTGGTTTTCGGCTAAGTTTATTTTTAAGACTGTAAAAAAAATTTATTATTTACGCCCTCGATATGAAATGGCCGATTTTGGGTGATTTTCGTATATGGGTAGGTTACCTAATTTTTTCCGACTCCTGAAAAAAACGTCAATCGTCTTGTTTTCGGCTAAGTTTATTTTTAAGACTGTAAAAAAAATTTATTATTTAAGCCCTCGATATGAAATGGCTGATTTTGGGTGAGTTTCGTATAAGGGTAGGTTACCCAATTTTTTCCGACTCTTAAAAAAAACGTCAATCGTCGTGTTTTCGGCTAAGCTTCATTTTAAGACTGTAAAAAAATGTATTATTTACGCCCTCGATATGAAATGGCCGATTTTGGGTGATTTTCGTATAAGCGTAGGTTACCTAATTTTTTCCGACTCCTACAAAAAATGTCAATCGTCTTGTTTTCGGCTAAGTTTATTTTTAAGACTGTAAAAAAAATTTATTATTTACGCCCTCGATATGAAATGGCCGATTTTGGGTGATTTTCGTATATGGGTAGGTTACCTAATTTTTTCCGACTCCTACAAAAAATATCAATCGTCTTGTTTTCGGCTAAGTTTATTTTTAAGACTGTAAAAAAATTTATTATTTACGCCCTCGATATGAAATGGCTGATTTTGGGTGAGTTTCGTATAAGGGTAGGTTACCTAATTTTTTCCGACTCCTGAAAAAAACGTCAATCGTCTTGTTTTCGGCTAAGCTTATTTTTAAGACTTTAAAAAAAATTTATTATTTACGCCCTCGATATGAAATGGCCGATTTTGGGTGATTTTCGTATAAGGGTAGGTTACCTAATTTTTTCCGACTCCTACAAAAAATATCAATCATCTGGTTTTCGGCTAAGTTTATTTTTAAGACTTTAAAAAAAATTTATTATTTACGCCCTCGATATGAAATGGCCGATTTTGGGTGAGTTTCGTATAAGAGTGGGTTACCCAATTTTTGCCGACTACTAGAAAAAACGTCAATCGTCGTGTTTTCGGCTAGGCTTATTTTTAAGAATTTAAAAAAAATTTTTTATTTACGCCCTCTATATTAATTGGCTGTTTTTGTGTTATTTTCGTATAAGGGTGGGTTACCCAATTTTTTCCGACTCCTAGAAAAAACGTCAATCGTCGTTTTTTCGGCTAAGCTTCTTTTTAAGACTGTAAAAAAAATTTATTATTTACGCCCTCGATATGAAATGGCCGATTTTGGGTGATTTTCGTATAAGGGTAGGTTACCTAATTTTTTCCGACTCCTACAAAAAATGTCAATCGTCTTGTTTTCGGCTAAGTTTATTTTTAAGACTGTAAAAAAAATTTATTATTTACGCCCTCGATATGAAATGGCCGATTTTGGGTGATTTTCGTATATGGGTAGGTTACCTAATTTTTTCCGACTCCTACAAAAAATATCAATCGTCTTGTTTTCGGCTAAGTTTATTTTTAAGACTGTAAAAAAATTTATTATTTACGCCCTCGATATGAAATGGCTGATTTTGGGTGAGTTTCGTATAAGGGTAGGTTACCTAATTTTTAACGACTCCTGAAAAAAACGTCAATCGTCTTGTTTTCGGCTAAGCTTATTTTTAAGACTTTAAAAAAAATTTATTATTTACGCCCTCGATATGAAATGGCCGATTTTGGGTGATTTTCGTATAAGGGTAGGTTACCTAATTTTTTCCGACTCCTACAAAAAATATCAATCATCTGGTTTTCGGCTAAGTTTATTTTTAAGACTTTAAAACAAATTTATTATTCACGCCCTCGATATGAAATGGCCGATTTTGGGTGATTTTCGTATAATGGTAGGTTACCTAATTTTTCCGACTCGTACAAAAAACGTCAATCGTCTTGTTTTCGGCTAAGCTTATTTTTAAGACTTTAAAAAAAATTTATTATTCACGCCCTCGATATGAAATGGCCGATTTTGGGTGATTTTCGTATAAGGGTAGGTTACCTAATTTTTTCCGACTCCTACAAAAAATGTCAATCGTCTTGTTTTCGGCTAAGTTTATTTTTAAGACTGTAAAAAAATTTATTATTTACGCCCTCGATATGAAATGGTCGATTTTGGGTGTTTTTCGTATAGCGGTAGGTTACTCAATTTTTTCCGACTCCTAAAAAAAACGTCATTCGTCTGCTTTTCGGCTAAGCTTCTTTTTAAGACTGTAAAAAAAATTTATTATTTACGCCCTCGATATGAAATGGCCGATTTTGGGTGATTTTCGTATAAGGGTAGGTTACCCAATTTTTTCCGACTCCTACAAAAAATGTCAATCGTCTTTTTTTCGGCTAAGTTTATTTTTAAGACTGTAAAAAAAATTTATTATTTACGCCCTCGATATGAAATGGCTGATTTTGGGTGAGTTTCGTATAAGGGTGGGTTACCCAATTTTTTCCGACTCGTAGAAAAAATGTCAATCGTCTTGTTTTCGGCTAAGTTTATTTTTAAGACTTTAAAAAAAATTTATTATTCACGCCCTCGATATAAAATGGCTGATTTTGGGTTATTTTCGTATAAGGGTAGGTTACCCAATCTTTTCCGAATCCTAAAAAAAACGTTAATCGTCTGGTTTTCGGCTAAGTTTATTTTTAAGACTGTAAAAAAAATTTATTATTTACGCCCTCGATATGAAATGTCCGATTTTGGGTGATTTTCGTATATGGGTAGGTTACCTAATTTTTTCCGACTCCTACAAAAAATATCAATCGTCTTGTTTTCGGCTAAGTTTATTTTTAAGACTGTAAAAAAAATTTATTATTTACGCCCTCGATATGAAATGGCTGATTTTGGGTGAGTTTCGTATAAGGGTAGGTTACCTAATTTTTTCCGATTCCTGAAAAAAAAGGTCAATCGTCTGGTTTTCGGATGAGTTTATTTTTAAGACTTTAAAAATAATTTATTATTCACGCCCTCGATATGAAATGGCTGATTTTGGGTTATTTTCGTATATAGGTAGGTTACCTAATTTTTTCCGACTCCTGAAAAAAACGTCAATCGTCTGGTTTTCGGCTAAGTTTATTTTTAAGACTGTAAAAAAAATTTATTATTTACGCCCTCGATATGAAATGGCCGATTTTGGGTGATTTTCGTATATGGGTAGGTTACCTAATTTTTTCCGACTCCTACAAAAAATATCAATCGTCTTGTTTCGGCTAAGCTTATTTTTAAGACTTTAAAAAAATTTTTTTATTCACGCCCTCGATATGGAATGGCCGATTTTGGGTGATTTTCGTATAAGGGTAGGTTACCTAATTTTTTCCGAATCCTTCCAAAAATGTCAATCGTCTTGTTTTCGGCTAAGTTTATTTTTAAGACTGTAAAAAAAATTTATTATTTACGCCCTCGATATGAAATGGCTGATTTTGGGTGAGTTTCGTATAAGGGTGGTTTACCCAATTTTTTCCGACTCCTAAAAAAAACGTCAATCGTCTGGTTTTCGGCTAAGTTTATTTTTAAGACTGTAAAAAAAAATTTATTATTTACGCCCTCGATATGAAATGGCCGATTTTGGGTGATTTTCGTATATGGGTGGGTTACCTAATTTTTTCCGACTCCTACAAAAAATGTCAATCGTCTTGTTTTCGGCTAAGTTTATTTTTAAGACTTTAAAAAAAATTTATTATTCACGCCCTCGATATGGAATGGCCGATTTTGGGGGTGTTTCGTATTAGCGTAGGTTACCAAATATATTCAGACTACTACAAAAAAGGTCAAGCGGCTGGTTTTCGGCTAAGCTTCTTTTTAAGACTGTAAAAAAATTTATTATTTACGCCCTCTATATGAAATGGCCGATTTTGGGTGATTTTCGTATATGGGTAAGTTACTCAATTTTTTCCGGCTCCTAAAAAAACGTCAATCGTCGTGTTTTCGGCTAAGCTTATTTTTATGGCTTTAAAAAAAATTTATTATTTAAGCCCTCGATATGAAATGGCTGATTTTGGGTGAGTTTCGTATAAGGGTGGTTTACCCAATTTTTTCTGACTCCTGAAAAAAACGTCAATCGTCTTGTTTTCGGCTAAGCTTCTTTTTAAGACTTTAAAAAAAATTCATTATTTACGCCCTCGATATGAAATGGCCGATTTTTGGTGATTTTCGTATAAGTGTAGTTTACCTAATTTTTTCCGACTACTATAAAAGATGTCAATCGTCTTGTTTTCCGCTAAGTTCATTTTTTAAGACTGTAAAACAAATGTATTATTTACGCCCTCGATATGAAATGGCCGATTTTGGGTGATTTTCGTATAAGGGTAGGTTACCTAATTTTTCCGACTCGTACAAAAAAAAGTCAATCGTCTTGTTTCGGCTAAGCTTATTTTTAAGACTTTAAAAAAAATTTTTATTCACGCCCTCGATATGGAATGGCCGATTTTGGGTGATTTTCGTATAAGGGTTGGTTACCTAATTTTTTCCGAATCCTTGAAACTATATCAATCGTCTTGTTTTCGGCTAAGTTTATTTTTAAGACTGTAAAAAAAATTTATTATTTACGCCCTAGATATGAAATGGCTGATTTTGGGTGATTTTCGTATAAGGGTAGGTTACCCAATTTTTTCCGACTCCTAAAAAAAACGTCAATCGTCTGGTTTTCGGATAAGTTTATTTTTAAGACTTTAAAAAAAATTTATTATTCACGCCCTCGATATGAAATGGCTGATTTTGGGTGATTTTCGTATAAGTATAGGTTACCTAATTTTTTCCGACTACTACAAAAGATGTCAATCGTCTTGTTTTCGGCTAAGTTCATTTTTCAGACTTTAAAAAAAATTTATTATTCACGCCCTCGATATGGAATGGCCGATTTTGGGTGATTTTCCTATAAGTGTAGGTTACCAAATTTTTTCCGACTACTACAAAAGATGTCAATCGTCTTGTTTTCGGCTAAGCTTATTTTTAAGACTGTGAATAAAATTTATTATTTACGCCCTCGATATGAAATGGCCGATTTTGTGTGATTTTCGTATATGGGTAAGTTACTCAATTTTTTCCGCCTCCTACAAAAAACTTCAATCTTCGTGTTTTCGGCTATGCTTATTTTTAAGAATTTAAAAAAATTTATTATTCACGCCCTCGATATGAAATGGCTGATTTTGGGTGATTTTCGTATATGGGTAGGTTACCCAATTTTTTCCGACTCCTGAAAAAAACGTCAGTCGTCTTGTTATCGGCTAAGCTTCTTTTTAAGTCTGTAAAAAAAATTTATTATTTACGCCCTCGATATGAAATGGCCGATTTTGGGTGATTTTCGTATAAGTGTAGTTTACCTAATTTTTTCCGACTACTATAAAAGATGTCAATCGTCTTGTTTTCCGCTAAGTTCATTTTTAAGACTGTAAAAAAAATTTATTATTTACTCCCTCGATATGAAGTGGCCGATTTTGGGTGTTTTTCGTATAAGGGTAGGTTACCCAATTTTTCCGACACATACAAAAAATATCAATCGTCTTGTTTTCGGCTAAGTTTATTTTTAAGACATTAAAAAAAATTATTATTTACGCCCTCGATATGAAATGGCTGATTTTGGATGAGTTTCGTATAAGGCTAGGTTACCTAATTTTTTCCGACTCCTGAAAAAAACGTCAATCGGCTTGTTTTCGGCTAAGCTTCTTTTTAAGACTGTAAAAAAAATTTATTATTTACGCCCTCGATATGAAATGGCTGATTTTGGGTGAGTTTCGTATAAGGTTAGGTTACCTAATTTTTTCCGACTCCTACAAAAAATGTCAATCGTCTGGTTTTCGGCTAAGTTTATTTTTAAGACTGTAAAAAAAATTTATTATTTACGCCCTCGATATGAAATGGCCGATTTTGGGTGATTTTCGTATATGGGTAGGTTACCTAATTTTTTCCGACTCCTACAAAAAATATCAATCGTCTTGTTTTCGGCTAAGTTTATTTTTAAGACTGTAAAAAAAATTTATTATTTACGCCCTAGATATGAAATGGCTGATTTTGGGTGAGTTTCGTATAAGGGTAGGTTACCTAATTTTTTCCGATTCCTGAAAAAAACGTCAATCGTCTTGTTTTCGGCTAAGCTTCTTTTTAAGACTTTAAAAAAAATTTATTATTCACGCCCTCGATATGAAATGGCCGATTTTGGGTGATTTTCGTATAAGGGTAGGTTACCTAATTTTTTCCGACTCCTACAAAAAATATCAATCGTCTTGTTTTCGGCTAAGTTTATTTTTAAGACTGTAAAAAAAATTTATTATTTACGCCCTCGATATGAAATGGCCGATTTTGGGTGATTTTCGTATAAGGGTGGGTTACCCAATTTTTTCCGACTCCTAAAAAAAACGTCAATCGTCTTGTTTTCGGCTAAGTTTATTTTTAAGACTTTAAAAAAAATTTATTATTCACGCCCTCGATATGAAATGGCCGATTTTGGGTGATTTTCGTATAAGGGTAGGTTACCTAATTTTTTCCGACTCCTACAAAAAATGTCAATCGTCTTGTTTTCGGCTAAGTTTATTTTTAAGACTTTAAAAAAAATTTATTATTTACGCCCTCGATATGAAATGGCCGATTTTGGGTGATTTTCGTATAAGGGTAGGTTACCTAATTTTTCCGACTCGTACAAAAAACGTCAATCGTCTTGTTTTCGGCTAAGCTTATTTTTAAGACTTTAAAAAAAATTTATTATTCACGCCCTCGATATGGAATGGCCGATTTTGGGTGATTTTCGTATTAGGGTAGGTTACCTAATTTTTTCCGACTCCTACAAAAAATGTCAATCGTCTGGTTTTCGGCTAAGCTTCTTTTTAAGACTGTAAAAAAAATTTATTATTTACGCCCTCGATATGAAATGGCCGATTTTGGGTGATTTTCGTATAAGGGTGGGTTACCCAATTTTTTCCGACTCCTAAAAAAAACGTCAATCGTCTGGTTTTCGGCTAAGTTTATTTTTAAGACTGTAAAAAAAATTTATTATTCACGCCCTCGATATGAAATGGCCGATTTTGGGTGATTTTCGTATAAGCGTAGGTTACCTAATTTTTTCCGACTCCTACAAAAAATATCAATCGTCTTGTTTTCGGCTAAGTTTATTTTTCAGACTTTAAAAAAAATTTATTATTTACGCCCTCGATATGAAATGGCCGATTTTGGGTGATTTTCGTATAATGGTAGGTTACCTAATTTTTCCGACTCGTACAAAAAACGTCAATCGTCTTGTTTTCGGCTAAGCTTATTTTTAAGACATTAAAAAAAATTTATTATTCACGCCCTCGATATGGAATGGCCGATTTTGGGTGATTTTCCTATAAGTGTAGGTTACCTAATTTTTTCCGACTACTACAAAAGATGTCAATCGTCTTGTTTTCGGCTAAGCTTATTTTTAAGACTGTGAATAAAATTTATTATTTACGCCCTCGATATGAAATGGCCGATTTTGTGTGATTTTCGTATATGGGTAAGTTACTCAATTTTTTCCGGCTCCTAAAAAAACGTCAATCGTCGTGTTTTCGGCTAGGCTTATTTTTAAGACTTTAAAAAAAATTTATTATTCACGCCCTCGATATGAAATGGCTGATTTTGGGTGATTTTCGTATAAGGGTAGGTTACCCAATTTTTTCCGACTCCTACAAAAAAAGTCAATAGTCTTGTTATCGGCTAAGCTTCTTTTTAAGTCTGTAAAAAAAATTTATTATTTACGCCCTCGATATGAAATGGCCGATTTCGGGTGATTTTCGTATAAGTGTAGGTTACCTAATTTTTTCCGACTACTACAAAAGATGTCAATCGTCTTGTTTTCCGCTAAGTTCATTTTTAAGACTGTAAAAAAAATTTATTATTTACTCCCTTGATATGAAATGGCCGACTTTGGGTGATTTTCGTATATGGGTAGGTTACATAATTTTTTCCGACTCCTACAAAAAATATCAATCGTCTTGTTTTCGGCTAAGTTTATTTTTAAGACTTTAAAAAAAATTTATTATTTACGCCCTCGATATGAAATGGCCGATTTGTGGTGATTTTCGTATAAGGGTAGGTTACCCAATTTTTTCCGACTCCTACAAAAAATGTCAATCGTCTTGTTTTCGGCTAAGCTTCTTTTTAAGACTTTAAAAAAAATTTATTATTCACGCATTCGATATGAAATGGCCGATTTTGGGTGATTTTCGTATAAGGGTAGGTTACCCAATTTTTTCCGACTCCTAAAAAAAACGTCAATCGTCGTGTTTTCGGCTAAGCTTATTTTTAAGACTGTAAAAAAAATTTATTATTTACGCCCTCGATATGAAATGGCCGATTTTGGGTGATTTTCGTATATGGGTAGGTTACCTAATTTTTTCCGACTCCTACAAAAAATATCAATCGTCTTGTTTTCGGCTAAGTTTATTTTTAAGACTGTAAAAAAAATTTATTATTTACGCCCTCGATATGAAATGGCTGATTTTGGGTGAGTTTCGTATAAGGGTAGGTTACCTAATTTTTTCCGACTCCTGAAAAAAACGTCAATCGTCTCGTTTTCGGCTAAGCTTCTTTTTAAGACTTTAAAAAAATTCATTATTTACGCCCTCGATATGAAATGGCCGATTTTGGGTGATTTTCGTATAAGGGTAGGTTACCTAATTTTTTTCCGACTCCTACAAAAAATGTCAATCGTCTTGTTTTCGTCTAAGTTCATTTTTAAGACTGTAAAAAAAATTTATTATTTACGCCCTCGATATGAAATGGCCGATTTTGGGTGATTTTCGTATAAGGGTAGGTTACCCAATTTTTTCCGACTCGTAGAAAAAATGTCAATCGTCTTGTTTTCGGCTAAGTTTATTTTTAAGACTTTAAAAAAAATTTATTATTCACGCCCTCGATATGAAATGGCTGATTTTGGGTGATTTTCGTATAAGGGTAGGTTACCCAATTTTTTCCGACTCCTGAAAAAAACGTCAATCGTCTTGTTTTCGGCTAAGCTTCTTTTTAAGACTTTAAAAAAAATTTATTATTTACGCCCTCGATATGAAATGGCCGATTTTGGGTGATTTTCGTATAAGGGTAGGTTACCTAATTTTTTCCGACTCCTGAAAAAAACGTCAATCGTCTGGTTTTCGGCTAAGCTTATTTTTGAGACTTTAAAAAAAAATTATTATCCACGCCCTCGATATGGAATGGCCGATTTTGGGTGATTTTCCTATAAGTGTAGGTTACCTAATTTTTTCCGACTACTACAAAAGATGTCAATCGTCTTGTTTTCGGCTAAGTTCATTTTTAAGACTGTAAAAAAAATTTATTATTTACTCCCTCGATATGAAATGGCCGATTTTGGGTGTTTTTCGTATAAGGGTAGGTTAAACAATTTTTCCGACTCCTACAAAAAATGTCAATCGTCTTGTTTTCGGCTAAGTTTATTTTTAAGACTTTAAAAAAAATTTATTATTCACGCCCTCGATATAAAATGGCTGATTTTGGGTTATTTTCGTATAAGGGTAGGTTACCCAATCTTTTCCGAATCCTAAAAAAAACGTCAATCGTCTGGTTATCGGCTAAGCTTCTTTTTAAGTCTGTAAATAAAATTTATTATTTACGCCCTCGATATGAAATGACCGATTTTTGGTGATTTTCGTATAAGCGTAGGTTACCTAATTTTTTTCCGACTCCTAAAAAAAACGTCAATCGTCTTGTTCGCGGCTAATCTTATATTTAAGACTGTAAATAAAATTTATTATTCACGCCCTCGATATGAAAAGGCCGATTTTGTGTGATTTTCGTATACGGGTAGGTTACTCAATCTTTTCCGACTCCTAAAAAAAACGTCAATCGGCTTGTTTTCGGCTAAGCTTATTTTTAAGACTTTAAAAAAAATTTATTATTTACGCCCTCGATATGAAATGGCTGATTTTTGGTGAGTTTCGTATAAGGTTGGGTTACCCAATTTTTTCCGACTCCTGGAAAAAACGTCAGTCGTCTTGTTATCGGCTGAGCTTCTTTTTAAGTCTGTAAAATAATTTATTATTTACGCCCTCGATATGAAATGGCCGATTTTGGGTGATTTTCGTATATGGGTAGGTTACCTAATTTTTTCCGACTCCTACAAAAAATATCAATCGTCTTGTTTTCGGCTAAGTTTATTTTTAAGACTGTAAAAAAAATTTATTATTTACGCCCTCGATATGAAATGGCTGATTTTGGGTGAGTTTCGTATAAGGGTAGGTTACCTAATTTTTTCCGACTCCTACAAAAAATATCAATCGTCTTGTTTTCGGCTAATCTTATTTTTTAAGACTGTAAATAAAATTTATTATTTACGCCCTCGATATGAAATGACCGATTTTTGGTGATTTTCGTATAAGCGTAGGTTATCTAATTTTTTCCGACTCCTAAAAAAAACGTCAATCGTCTTGTTTTCGGCTACGCTTATTTTTAAGACTGTAGATGAAATTTATTATCTAGGCCCTCGATATGAAATGGCCGATTTTTGGTGATTTTCGTATAAGCGTAGGTTACCTAATCTTTACCGACTCCTAAAAAAAACGTCAATCGCCTTGTTCTCGGCTAATCTTATTTTTAAGACTGTAAATAAAATTTATTATTTACGCCCTCGATATGAAAAGGCCGATTTTGGGAAATTTTCGTATAAGGGTAATTTACTCAATTTTTTTCCGACTCCTAAAAAAAAGTCAATCGTCGTGTTTTCGGCTAAGCTTATTTTTAAGACTGTAAAAAAAATTTATTATTCACGCCCTCGATATGAAATGGCTGATTTTGGGTGATTTTCGTATAAGGGTAGTTACTCAATTTTTCCAACTCCTAAAGAAAACGTCAATCGTCTTGTTTTCGGCTAAGCTTATTTTTAAGACTTTAAAAAATTTATTATTTACGCCCTCCATATGAAATGGCCGATTTTGTGTGATTTTCGTATAAGGGCAGGTTACCTAATCTTTACCGACTCCTAAAAAAAACGTCAATCGTCTTGTTCTCGGCTAATCTTATTTTTAAGACTGTAAATAAAATTTATTATTTACGCCCTCGATATGAAAAGGCCGATTTTGGGTGATTTTCGAATATGGGTAAGTTACTCAATTTTTTCCGCATCCTAAAAAAAACGTCAATCGTCGTGTTTTCGGCTAATCTTATTTTTAAGGCTTTAAAAAAAATTTATTATTCACGCCCTCGATATGAAATGTCTGATTTTGGGTGATTTTCGTATATGGGTAGGTTACCCAATTTTTTCCGACTCCTAGAAAAAACGTCAATCGTCGTGTTTTCGGCTAAGCTTATTTTTAAGACTGTAAAAAAAATTTATTATTTACGCCCTCGATATGAAATGGCCGATTTTGGGTGATTTTCGTATATGGGTAGGTTACTCAATTTTTCCGGCTCCTAAAAAAATATCAATCGTCTTGTTTTCGGCTAAGATTATTTTTAAGACTGTAAAAAAATTTATTATTTACGCCCTAGATATGAAATGGCTGATTTTGGGTGAATTTCGTATAAGGGTAGGTTACATAATTTTTTCCGACTCCTGAAAAAAACGTCAATCGTCTGGTTTTCGGCTAAGTTTCTTTTTAAGACTGTAGATGAAATTTATTATTTAGGCCCTCGATATGAAATGGCCGATTTTTGGTGATTTTAGTATAAGGGTAGGTTACCTAATCTTTACCGACTCCTAAAAAAAACGTCAATCGTCTTGTTCGCGGCTAATCTTATATTTAAGACTGTAAATAAAATTTATTATTCACGCCCTCGATATGAAAAGGCCGATTTTGTGTGATTTTCGTATACGGGTAGGTTACTCAATCTTTTCCGACTCCTAAAAAAAACGTTAATCGTCATGTTTTCGGCTAAGCTTATTTTTAAGGCTTTAAAAAAAATTTATTATTTACGCCTCTCGATATGAAATGGCTGATTTTGGGTGAGTTTCGTATAAGGGTGGTTTACCCAATTTTATCCGACTCTTAAAAAAAACGTCAATCGTCGTGTTTTCGGCTAAGCTTCATTTTAAGACTGTAAAAAAATGTATTATTTAAGCCCTCGATATGAAATGGCCGATTTTGGGTGATTTTCGTATATGGGTAGGTTACCTATTTTTTTCCCAATCCTAAAAAAAATTACAATCGTCTTGTTTTCGGCTAATTTTATTTTAAAGACTGTAAAAAAAATTTATTATTTAAGCCCTCGATATGAAATGGCTGATTTTGGGTGAGTTTCGTATAAGGGTAGGTTACCTAATTTTCCGACTCCTACAAAAAATATCAATCGTCTTGTTCGCGGCTAATCTTATTTTTAAGACTGTAAATAAAATTCATTATTTACGCCCTCGATATGAAATGACCGATTTTTGGTGATTTTCGTATAAGCGTAGGTTACCTAATTTTTTCCGACTCCTAAAAAAAACGTCAATCGTCTTGTTTTCGGCTACGCTTATTTTTAAGACTGTAGATGAAATTTATTATTTAGGCCCTCGATATGAAATGGCCGATTTTTGGTGATTTTCGTATAAGCGTAGGTTACCTAATCTTTACCGACTCCTAAAAAAAACGTCAATCGCCTTGTTCTCGGCTAATCTTATTTTTAAGACTGTAAATAAAATTTATTATTTACGCCCTCGATATGAAAAGGCCGATTTTGGGAAATTTTCGTATAAGGGTAATTTACTCAATTTTTTCCCGACTCCTAGAAAAAACGTCAATCGTCGTGTTTTCGGCTAAGCTTATTTTTAAGACTTTAAAAAAAATTTATTATTCACGCCCTCGATATGAAATGTCTGATTTTGGGTGATTTTCGTATAAGGGTAGGTTACTCAATTTTTTCCGACTCCTAAAAAAAACGTCAATCGTCTTGTTTTCGGCTAAGCTTATTTTTAAGACTTTAAAAAAAAATTTATTATTTACGCCCTCGATATGAAATGGCCGATTTTGGGTGATTTTCGTATAAGGGTAGGTTACCTAATCTTTACCGACTCCTAAAAAAAAAACGTCAATCGTCTTGTTCTCGGCTAATCTTATTTTTAAGACTGTAAATAAAATTTATTATTTACGCCCTCGATATGAAAAGGCCGATTTTGGGTGAT
Source organism: Diplolepis rosae (assembly GCA_030998225.1). Lineage (NCBI taxonomy): Eukaryota > Metazoa > Arthropoda > Insecta > Hymenoptera > Diplolepididae > Diplolepis > Diplolepis rosae. The sequence continues at coordinate 874,149 of JAPYXD010000169.1, forward strand.
TTTCGAATATGGGTAAGTTACTCAATTTTTTCCGCATCCTAAAAAAAACGTCAATCGTCGTGTTTTCGGCTAATCTTATTTTTATGGCTTTAAAAAAATTTATTATTCACGCCCTCGATATGAAATGTCTGATTTTGGGTGATTTTCGTATATGGGTAGGTTACCCAATTTTTTCCGACTCCTAGAAAAAACGTCAATCGTCGTGTTTTCGGCTAAGCTTATTTTTAAGACTGTAAAAAAATTTATTATTTACGCCATCGATATGAAATGGCCGATTTTGGGTGATTTTCGTATATGGGTAGGTTACTCAATTTTTTCCGGCTCCTAAAAAAACGTCAATCGTCGTGTTTTCGGCTAAGCTTATTTTTATGGCTTTAAAAAAAATTTATTATTTACGCCCTCGATATAAAATGGCCGATTTTGGGTGATTTTCGTATAAGGGTAGGTTACCTAATTTTTCCGACTCCTAAAAAAAACGTCAATCGTCTTGTTTTCGGCTAAGCTTATTTTCAAGACTGTAGATGAAATTTATTATTTAGGCCCTCGATATGAAATGGCCGATTTTTGGTGATTTTAGTATAAGGGTAGGTTACCTAATCTTTACCGACTCCTAAAAAAAACGTCAATCGTCTTGTTCTCGGCTAATCTTATTTTTAAGACTGTAAATAAATTTTATTATTTACGCCCTCGATATGAAATGGCCGATTTTGGGTGATTTTCGTATATGGGTAAGTTACTCAATTTTTTCCGGCTCCTAAAAAAACGTCAATCGTCTTGTATTCGGCTCAGCTTATTTCTAAGACTGTAGATGAAATTTATTATTTAGGCCCTCGATATGAAATGGCCGATTTTTGGTGATTTTCGTATAAGGGCAGGTTACCTAATCTTTACCGACTCCTAAAAAAAACGTCAATCGGCTTGTTTTCGGCAAATCTTATTTTTAAGACTGTAAATAAAATTTATTATTTACGCCCTCGATATGAAAAGGCCAATTTTGGGTGAGTTTCGTATAAGGGTGGGTTACCCAATTTTTTCCGACTCCTAAAAAAAACGTCAATCGTCTGGTTTTCGGCTAAGTTTATGTTGATGACTTTAAAAAAAATTTATTATGCAAGCCCTCGATATGAAATCACTGATTTTGGGTGATTTTCGTATATGGGTGGGTTACCCAATTTTTTCCGACTCCTAGAAAAAACGTCAATCGTCGTTTTTTTGGCTAAGCTTATTTATAAGACTGTAAAAAAAATTTATTATTTACGCCCTCGATATGAAATGGCCGATTTTGGGTGATCTTCGTATATGGGTATGTTACTCAATTTTTTCCGGCTCCTAAAAAAACGTCAATCGTCGTGTTTTCGGCTAAGCTTATTTTTATGGCTTTAAAAAAAATTTATTATTTACGCCCTCGATATAAAATGGCCGATTTTGGGTGATTTTCGTATAAGGGTAGGTTACCCAATTTTTCCGGACCCCTAGAAAAAACGTCAATCGTCGTGTTTTCGGCTAAGCTTATTTTCAAGACTGTAGATGAAATTTATTATTTAGGCCCTCGATATGAAATGGCCGATTTTTGGTGATTTTAGTATAAGGGTAGGTTACCTAATCTTTACCGACTCCTAAAAAAAACGTCCATCGTCGTGTTTTTGGCTAAGCTTATTTTTTAAGACTTTAAAAAATATTTATTATTTACAGAATTTGAAAATCTTTCTGTGGAAAAAATGACGCTTTCGACTGCGCTGGAATTCGAGCACAGATCTATCGATTGCGGGTCTACTGCTCTAACCACTGAGCTACACAGACGCCGACATCTCCTTCTCCACAGGAAGATCTCCTTATATCGCCTAGTGGCTCTGCCTCGCGGCTGTGAATGGTTTCAAATTAATTAGTTGAGTTTTAAATTTTTTCCACTGTCTACATTATCGGAGGATCACTAGTCGCGTATCAGATAGGATACGTTGTCGCAGGTGTCCTCGTAGACAATTTCAAACCCTTATATCGCAAGTAATGCAAATAAATTCAATATTTAAAGAATTTGAAAATCTTTCTGTGGAAAAAATGACGCTTTCGACGCCCTCGATATGAAATGGCCGATTTTGGGTGATTTTCGTATATGGGTAAGTTACTCAATTTTTTCCGCCTCCTAAAAAAAACGTCAATCGTCTTGTTCGCGGCTAATCTTATTTTTAAGACTGTAAATAAAATTTATTATTCACGCCCTCGATATGAAAAGGCCGATTTTGGGTGATTTTCGTATAGGGGTAAGTTAATCAATTTCTTCCGACTCCTAAAAAAACGTCAATCGTAGTGTTTTCGGCTAAGCTTATTTTTAAGACTGTAAATAAAATTTATTATTCACGCCCTCGATATGAAAAGGCCGATTTTGGGTGATTTTCGTATAGGGGTAAGTTAATCAATTTTTTCCGACTCCTAAAAAAACGTCAATCGTCGTGTTTTCGGCAAAGCTTATTTTTAAGACTGTAAATAAAATTTACTATTTACGCCCTCGATATGAAATGGCTGAATTTTGGTGAGTTTCGTATAAGGGTAGGTTACCTAATTTTTTCCGACTCCTGAAAAAAACGTCAATCGTCTTGTTATCGGCTAATCTTATTTTTAAGACTGTAAATAAAATTTATTATTTACGCCCTCGATATGAAATGGCTGATTTTGGGTGAGTTTCGTATAAGGGTAGGTTACTCAATTTTTTCCGACTCCTAAAAAAAACGTCAATCATCTGGTTTCCGGATAAGCTTATTTTTAAGACTGTAAAAAAAATTTATTATTTACGCCCTCGATATGAAATGGCCGATTTTGGGTGATTTTCGTATAAGGGCAGGTTACCTAATCTTTACCGACTCCTAAAAAAAACGTCAATCGTCTTGTTCTCGGCTAATCTTATTTTTAAGACTGTAAATAAAATTTATTATTTACGCCCTCGATATGAAAAGGCCGATTTTGGGTGATTTTCGAATATGGGTAAGTTACTCAATTTTTTCCGCATCCTAAAAAAAACGTCAATCGTCGTGTTTTCGGCTAATCTTATTTTTAAGACTGTAAATAAAATTTATTATTTACGCCCTCGATATGAAAAGGCCGATTCTGGGTGATTTTCGTATAGGGGTAAGTTACTCAATTTTTTCCGACTCCTAAGAAAACGTTAATCGTCATGTTTTCGGCTAAGCTTATTTTTAAGGCTTTAAAAAAAATTTATTATTTACGCCTCTCGATATAAAATGGCCGATTTTGGGTGATTTTCGTATAAGGGTAGGTTACCTAATTTTTTCCGACTCCTAAAAAAACGTCAATCGTCTTGTTTTCGGCTACGCTTATTTTTAAGACTGTAGATGAAATTTATTATTTAGGCTCTCGATATGAAATGGCCGATTTTGGGTGATTTTCGTATAAGGGCAGGTTACCTAATCTTTACCGACTCCTAAAAAAAACGTCAATCGTCTTGTTCTCGGCTAATCTTATTTTTAAGACTGTAAATAAAATTTATTATTTACGCCCTCGATATGAAAAGGCCGATTTTGGGTGATTTTCGAATATGGGTAAGTTACTCAATTTTTTCCGCATCCTAAAAAAAACGTCAATCGTAGTGTTTTCGGCTAAGCTTATTTTTAAGACTGTAAATAAAATTTATTATTCACGCCCTCGATATGAAAAGGCCGATTTTGGGTGATTTTCGTATAGGGGTAAGTTAATCAATTTTTTCCGACTCCTAGAAAAAACGTCAATCGTCGTGTTTTCGGCTAAGTTTATTTTTAAGACTGTAAAAAAATTTATTATTTACGCCCTCGATATGAAATGGCCGATTTTTGGTGATTTTCGTATAAGGGTAGGTTACCTAATTTTTTCCGACTCCTAAAAAAAACGTCAATCGTCGTGTTTTCGGCTAAGCTTATTTTTAAGACTGTAGATGAAATTTATTATTTAGGCTCTCGATATGAAATGGCCGATTTTTGGTGATTTTCGTATAAGGGTATTTTACCTAATTTTTTCCGACTCCTAGAAAAAACGTCAATCGTCGTGTTTTCGGCTAAGCTTATTTTTAAGACTGTAAAAAAAATTTATTATTTACGCCCTCGATATGAAATGGCTGATTTTGGGTGAGTTTCGTATAAGGGTGGGTTACCCAATTTTTTCCGACTCCTACAAAAAATGTCAATCGTCTTGTTTTCGGCTAAGCTTCTTTTTAAGACTTTAAAAAAAATTTATTATTTACGCCCTCGATATGAAATGGCCGATTTTTGGTGATTTTCGTATAAGGGTAGGTTACCCAATTTTTTCCGACTCCTACAAAAAATGTCAATCGTCTTGTTTTCGGCTAAGTTTATTTTTAAGACTGTAAAAAAAATTTATTATTTAAGCCCTCGATATGAAATGGCTGATTTTGGGTGAGTTTCGTATAAGGGTGGTTTACCCAATTTTTTCCGACTCCTAAAAAAAACGTCAATCGTCTGGTTTTCGGCTAAGTTTATTTTTAAGACTGTAAAAAAAAATTTATTATTTACGCCCTCGATATGAAATGGCCGATTTTGGGTGATTTTCGTATATGGGTAGGTTACCTAATTTTTTCCGACTCCTACAAAAAATGTCAATCGTCTTGTTTTCGGCTAAGCTTCTTTTTAAGACTTTAAAAAAAATTTATTATTCACGCCCTCGATATGAAATGGCCGATTTTGGGTGATTTTCGTATAAGGGTAGGTTACCTAATTTTTTCCGACTCCTACAAAAAATGTCAATAGTCTTGTTTTCGGCTAAGTTTATTTTTAAGACTGTAAAAAAAATTTATTATTTAAGCCCTCGATATGAAATGGCTGATTTTGGGTGAGTTTCGTATAAGGGTGGTTTACCCAATTTTTTCCGACTCCTAAAAAAAACGTCAATCGTCTGGTTTTCGGCTAAGTTTATTTTTAAGACTTTAAAAAAAATTTATTATTTACGCCCTCGATATGAAATGGCTGATTTTGGGTTATTTTCGTATATAGGTAGGTTACCTAATTTTTTCCGACTCCTAAAAAAAATATCAATCGTCTTGTTTTCTGCTAAGTTTATTTTTCAGACTGTAAAACAAATTTATTATTTACGCCCTGGATATGAAATGGCCGATTTTTGGGTGATTTTCGTATAAGGGTAGGTTACCTAATTTTTCCGACTCCTGCAAAAAATGTAAATCGTCTTATTTTCGGCTAAGTTTATTTTTAAGACTGTAAAAAAATTTTATTATTTAAGCCCTCGATATGAAATGGCTGATTTTGGGTGAGTTTCGTATAAGGGTGGTTTACCCAATTTTTTCCGACTCCTGAAAAAAACGTCAATCGTCTTGTTTTCGGCTAAGCTTCTTTTTAAGACTTTAAAAAAAATTTATTATTTACGCCCTCGATATGAAATGGCCGATTTTGGGTGATTTTCGTATAAGGGTGGGTTACCCAATTTTTTCCGACTCCTAGAAAAAACGTCAATCGTCTGGTTTTCGGCTAAGTTTATTTTTAAGACTTTAAAAAAAATTTATTATTCACGCCCTCGATATGAAATGGCCGATTTTGGGTGATTTTCGTATAAGGGTAGGTTACCTAATTTTTTCCGACTCCTACAAAAAATGTCAATCGTCTTGTTTTCGGCTAAGTTTATTTTTAAGACTGTAAAAAAATTTATTATTTACGCCCTCGATATGAAATGGCTGATTTTGGGTGAGTTTCGTATAAGGGTAGGTTACCAAATTTTTTCCGACTCCTCCAAAAAACGTCAGTCGTCTTGTTATCGGCTAAGCTTATTTCTAAGACTGTAAAAAAAATTTATTATTTACGCCCTCGATATGAAATGGCCGATTTTGGGTGATCTTCGTATATGGGTAGGTTACCTAATTTTTTCCGACTCCTACAAAAAATATCAATCGTCTTGTTTTCGGCTAAGTTTATTTTTAAGACTGTAAAAAACATTTATTATTTACGCCCTAGATATGAAATGGCTGATTTTGGGTGAGTTTCGTATAAGGGTAGGTTACCTAATTTTTTCCGATTCCTGAAAAAAAAGGTCAATCGTCTTGTTTTCGGCTAAGCTTCTTTTTAAGTCTTTAAAAAAAATTTATTATTTACGCCCTCGATATGAAATGGCCGATTTTTGGTGATTTTCGTATAAGGGTAGGTTACCCAATTTTTTCCGACTCCTACAAAAAATGTCAATCGTCTTGTTTTCGGCTATGTTTATTTTTAAGACTGTAAAAAAAATTTATTATTTAAGCCCTCGATATGAAATGGCTGATTTTGGGTGAGTTTCGTATAAGGGTGGGTTACCCAATTTTTTCCGACTCCTAAAAAAAACGTCAATCGTCTGGTTTTCGGATGAGTTTATTTTTAAGACTTTAAAAATAATTTATTATTCACGCCCTCGATATGAAATGGCTGATTTTGGGTTATTTTCGTATATAGGTAGGTTACCCAATTTTTTCCGACTCCTAGAAAAAAAAACGTCAATCGTCTTGTTTTCGGCTAAGTTTATTTTTAAGACTGTAAAAAAAATTTATTATTTACGCCCTCGATATGAAATGGCGGATTTTGGGTGATTTTCGTATAAGGGTAGGTTACCTAATTTTTTCGACTCCTACAAAAAATGTCAATCGTCTTGTTTTCGGCTAAGCTTATTTTTAAGACTTTAAAAAAAATTTATTATTTACGCCCTCGATATGAAATGGCCGATTTTGGGTGATTTTCGTATAAGGGTAGGTTACCCAATTTTTTCCGACTCCTACAAAAAATGTCAATCGTCTTGTTTTCGGCTATGTTTATTTTTAAGACTGTAAAAAAAATTTATTATTTAAGCCCTCGATATGAAATGGCTGATTTTGGGTGAGTTTCGTATAAGGGTGGGTTACCCAATTTTTTCCAACTCCTAAAAAAAACGTCAATCGTCTGGTTTTCGGATAAGTTTATTTTTAAGACTTTAAAAAAAATTTATTATTCACGCCCTCGATATGAAATGGCTGATTTTGGGTGATTTTCGTATATGGGTAGGTTACCTAATTTTTTCCGATTCCTGAAAAAAACGTCAATCGTCTTGTTTTCGGCTAAGCTTCTTTTTAAGACTTTAAAAAAAATTTATTATTCACGCCCTCGATATGAAATGGCCGATTTTGGGTGATTTTCGTATAAGGGTAGGTTACCTAATTTTTTCCGACTCCTACAAAAAATATCAATCGTCTTGTTTTCGGCTAAGTTTATTTTTCATACTGTAAAAAAATTTATTATTCACGCCCTCGATATGAAATGACCGATGTTGTGTGAGTCTCGTATAAGGGTAGGTTACCTAATTTTTTCCGACTCCTGCAAAAATGTAAATCGTCTTGTTTTCGGCTAAGTTTATTTTTAAGACTGTAAAAAAAATTTATTATTTACGCCCTCGATATGGAATGGCTGATTTTTGTGAGTTTCGTATAAGGGTAGGTTACCTAATTTTTTCCGACTCCTGAGAAAAACGTCAATCGTCTTGTTTTCGGCTAAGCTTCTTTTTAAGTCTTTAAAAAAAATTTATTATTTACGCCCTCGATATGAAATGGCCGATTTTTGGTGATTTTCGTATAAGGGTGGGTTACCCAATTTTTTCCGACTCCTAAAAAAAACGTCAATCGTCTGGTTTTCGGCTAAGTTTATTTTTAAGACTGTAAAAAAAATTTATTATTTACGCCCTCGATATGAAATGGCCGATTTTGGGTGATTTTCGTATAAGGGTAGGTTACCTAATTTTTTCCGACTCCTACAAAAGATGTCAATCGTCTTGTTTTCGGCTAAGTTCATTTTTTCAGACTTTAAAAAAAAATTTATTATTTACGCCCTCGATATGAAATGGCCGATTTTGGGTGATTTTCGTATATGGGTAGGTTACCTAATTTTTCCGACTCGTACAAAAAAAGTCAATCGTCTTGTTTCGGCTAAGCTTATTTTTAAGACTGTAAAAAAAATTTATTATTCACGCCCTCGATATGAAATGACCGATTTTGGGTGAGTTTCGTATAAGGGTAGGTTACCTAATTTTTTCCGACTCCTACAAAAAATGTCAATCGTCTTGTTTTCGGCTAAGTTTATTTTTCAGACTTTAAAAAAAATTTATTATTTACGCCCTCGATATGAAATGGCCGATTTTGGGTGATTTTCGTATATGGGTAGGTTACCTAATTTTTCCGACACGTACAAAAAAAGTCAATCGTCTTGTTTCGGCTAAGCTTATTTTTAAGACTTTAAAAAAAATTTATTATTCACGCCCTCGATATGGAATGGCCGATTTTGGGTGATTTTCCTATAAGTGTAGGTTACCTAATTTTTTCCGACTACTACAAAAGATGTCAATCGTCTTGTTTTCGGCTAAGTTCATTTTTAAGACTGTAAAAAAATTTATTATTTACTCCCTCGATATGAAATGGCCGATTTTGGGTGTTTTTCGTATAAGGGTAGGTTAAACAATTTTTCCGACTAATACAAAAAATTTCAATCGTCTTGTTTTCGGCTAAGTTTATTTTTAAGACTTTTAAAAAAATTTATTATTAACGCCCTCGATATTAAATGGCTGATTTTGGGTTATTTTCGTATAAGGGTAGGTTACCCAATTTTTTCCGACTCCTGAAAAAAACGTCAGTCGTCTTGTTATCGGCTAAGCTTCTTTTTAAGTCTGTAAAAAAAATTTATTATTTACGCCCTCGATATGAAATGGCCGATTTTGGGTGATTTTCGTATAAGTGTAGGTTACCTAATTTTTGCCGACTACTACAAAAGATGTTAATCGTCTTGTTTTCGGCTAAGTTCATTTTTAAGACTGTAAAAAAAATTTATTATTTAATCCCTCGATATGAAATGGCTGATTTTGGGTGATTTTCGTATAAGGGTAGGTTACCTAATTTTTCCGACTCGTACAAAAAAAAGTCAATCGTCTTGTTTCGGCTAAGCTTATTTTTAAGACTTTAAAAAAAATTTATTATTCACGCCCTCGATATGGAATTGCCGATTTTGGGTGATTTTCGTATAAGTGTAGGTTACCTAATTTTTTCCGACTCCTACAAAAAATGTCAATCGTCTTGTTTTCGTCAAAGTTCATTTTTAAGACTGTAAAAAAAATTTATTATTTACGCCCTCGATATGAAATGGCCGATTTTGGTTGTTTTTCGTATAGCGGTAGGTTACTCAATTTTTTCCGACTGCTACAAAAAATCTCAGTCGTCTTGTTTTCTGCTAAGCTTCTTTTTAATACTGTAAAAAAAATTTTTTATTTACGCCCTCGATATGAAATGTCCGATTTTGTGTGAGTTTCGTATAAGGGAAAATTACTTAATTTTTTCCGACTCCTACAAAAAATGTCAATCGTCTTGTTTTCGTCAAAGTTCATTTTTAAGACTGTAAAAAAAATTTATTATTTACGCCCTCGATATGAAATGGCCGATTTTGGTTGTTTTTCGTATAGCGGTAGGTTACACAATTTTTTCCGAATCCTACAAAAAATATCAATCGTCTTGTTATCGGCTGAGCTTCTTTTTAAGTCTGTAAAAAAAATTATTATTTACGCCCTCGATATGAAATGGCCGATTTTGGGTGATTTTCGTATATGGGTAGGTTACCTAATATTTTCCGAATCCTAGAAAAAACGTCAATCGTCGTGTTTTCGGCTAAGCTTATTTTTAAGACTGTAAAAAAATTTATTATTTACGCCCTCGATATGAAATGGCTGATTTTGGGTGAGTTTCGTATAAGGGTAGGTTACCTAATTTTTTCCGACTCCTACAAAAAATATCAATCGTCTTGTTCGCGGCTAATCTTATTTTTAAGACTGTAAATAAAATTTATTATTTACGCCCTCGATATGAAATGTCCGTTTTTTTGTGAGTTTCGTATAAGGGTATTTTACCTAATTTTTTCCGACTCCTAAAAAAAAACGTCAATCGTCTTGTTCGCGGCTAATCTTATATTTAAGACTGTAAATAAAATTTATTATTCACGCCCTCGATATGAAAAGGCCGATTTTGTGTGATTTTCGTATACGGGTAGGTTACTCAATCTTTTCCGACTCCTAAAAAAAACGTTAATCGTCATGTTTTCGGCTAAGCTTATTTTTAAGGCTTTAAAAAAAATTTATTATTTACGCCTCTCGATATAAAATGGCTGATTTTTGTTGAGTTTTGTATAAGGGTTGTTTACCAAATTTTGTCAGACTACTACAAAAGATGTCAATCGTCTTGTTTTCCGCTAAGTTCATTTTTAAGACTGTAAAAAAAATTTATTATTTACTCCCTCGATATGAAATGGCCGATTTTGGGTGTTTTACGTATATGGGTAGGTTACCTAATTTTTTTCCGACTCCTACAAAAAATATCAATCGTCTTGTTATCGGCTAAGTTCATTTTTAAGACTGTAAAAAAAAAATATTATTTACGCCCTAGATATGAAATGGCTGATTTTGGGTGAGTTTCGTATAAGGGTAGGTTACCTAATTTTTTCCGATTCCTGAAAAAAACGTCAATCGTCTTGTTTTCGGCTAAGCTTCTTTTTAAGACTTTAAAAAAAATTTATTATTCACGCCCTCGATACAAAATGGCTGATTTTGGGTTATTTTCGTATAAGGGTAGGTTACCCAATTTTTTCCGACTCCTGAAAAAAACGTCAGTCGTCTTGTTATCGGCTAAGCTTCTTTTTAAGACTTTAAAAAATATTTATTATTTACGCCCTCGATATGAAATGGCCTATTTTGGGTGATTTTCGTATATGGGTAAGTTACCTAATATTTTTCCGACTCCTACAAAAAATATCAATCGTCTTGTTTTCGGCTAAGTTTATTTTTAAGACTGTAAAAAAAATTTATTATTTACGCCCTCGATATGAAATGGCCGATTTGTGGTGATTTTCGTATAAGGGTAGGTTACCCAATTTTTTCCGACTCCTACAAAAAATGTCAATCGTCTTGTTTTCGGCTAAGTTTATTTTTAAGACTTTAAAAAAAATTTATTATTCACGCCCTCGATATGAAATGGCTGATTTTGGGTGATTTTCGTATAAGGGTAGGTTACCAAATTTTTTCCGACTCCTAGAAAAAACGTCAATCGTCGTGTTTTCGGCTAAGCTTATTTTTAAGACTGTAAAAAAAATTTATTATTTACGCCCTCGATATGAAATGGCCGATTTTGGGTGATCTTCGTATATGGGTAGGTTACCTAATTTTTTCCGACTCCTACAAAAAATATCAATCGTCTTGTTTTCGGCTAAGTTTATTTTTAAGATTCTAAAAAAAATTTATTATTTACGCCCTAGATATGAAATGGCTGATTTTGGGTGAGTTTCGTATAAGGGTAGGTTACCTAATTTTTTCCGACTCCTGAAAAAAACGTCAATCGTCTCGTTTTCGGCTAAGCTTCTTTTTAAGACTTTAAAAAAATTCATTATTTACGCCCTCGATATGAAATGGCCGATTTTTGGTGATTTTCGTATAAGGGTAGGTTACCCAATTTTTTCCGACTCCTACAAAAAATGTCAATCGTCTTGTTTTCGGCTAAGTTTATTTTTAAGACTGTAAAAAAAATTTATTATTTAAGCCCTCGATATGAAATGGCTGATTTTGGGTGAGTTTCGTATAAGGGTGGTTTACCCAATTTTTTCCGACTCCTAAAAAAAACGTCAATCGTCTGGTTTTCGGCTAAGTTTATTTTTAATACTTTAAAAAAATTTATTATTTACGCCCTAGATATGAAATGGCTGATTTTGGGTGAATTTCGTATAAGGGTAGGTTACCTAATTTTTTCCGACTCCTGAAAAAAACGTCAATCGTCTTGTTTTCGGCTAAGTTTATTTTTAAGACTGTAAAAAAAATTTATTATTTACGCCCTCGATATGAAATGGCCGATTTTGGGTGATTTTCGTATATGGGTAGGTTACCTAATTTTTTCGACTCCTAACAACAAATCTCAATCGTCTTGTTTTCGGCTAAGCTTCTTTTTAAGACTTTAAAAAAAATTTATTATTCACGCCCTCGATATGAAATGGCCGATTTTGGGTGATTTTCGTATAAGGGTAGGTTACCTAATTTTTTCCGACTCCTACAAAAAATGTCAATCGTCTTGTTTTCGGCTAAGTTTATTTTTAAGACTGTAAAAAAAATTTATTATTTAAGCCCTCGATATGAAATGGCTGATTTTGGGTGAGTTTCGTATAAGGTTGGGTTACCCAATTTTTTCCGACTCTTAAAAAAAACGTCAATCGTCTTGTTTTCGGCTAAGTTTATTTTTAAGACTGTAAATCAAATTTATTATTTAAGCCCTCGATATGAAATGGCTGATTTTGGGTGAGTTTCGTATATGGGTAGGTTACCCAATTTTTTCCGACTCATTAAAAAATATCAATCGTCTTGTTTTCGGCTAAGTTTATTTTTAAGACTGTAAAAAAATTTATTATTCACGCCCTCGATATGAAATGACCGATTTTGTGTGAGTTTCGTATAAGGGTAGGTTACCTAATTTTTTCCGACTCCTGAAAAAAACGTCAATCGTCTGGTTTTCGGCTAAGTTTATTTTTAAGACTGTAAAAAAAATTTATTATTTACGCCCTCGATATGAAATGGCTGATTTTGGGTGAGTTTCGTATAAGGGTAGGTTACCTAATTTTTTCCGACTCCTGAAAAAAATGTGAATCGTCTTGTTTTCGGCTAAGCTTCTTTTTAAGACTTTAAAAAAAATTTATTATTTACGCCCTCGATATGAAATGGCTGATTTTGGGTGATGTTAGTATGAGGGTCGGTTACCTAATTTTTTCCGACTCCTATAAAAAACGTCAATCGTCTGGTTTTCGGCTAAGTTTATTTTTAAGACTGTAAAAAAAATTTATTATTTACGCCCTCGATATGAAATGGCCGATTTTGGGTGATTTTCGTATATGGGTAGGTTACCTAATTTTTTCCGACTCCTACAAAAAATATCAATCGTCTTGTTTTCGGCTAAGTTTATTTTTAAGACTGTAAAAAAATTTATTATTTACGCCCTCGATATGAAATGGCTGATTTTGGGTGAGTTTCGTATAAGGGTAGGTTACCCAATTTTTTCCGACTCCTACAAAAAATATCAATCGTCTTGTTTTCGGCTAAGTTTATTTTTCAGACTTTAAAAAAAAAATTTATTATTTACGCCCTCGATATGAAATGGACGATTTTTCGTGATTTTAGAATAATTGTAGGTTACCTAATTAATCCGACTAGTAAAAAAAAAGTCAAACGTCTTGATTTCTGCTAAGCTTATTTTTAATAATTTAAAAAAAATTTATTATTCACGCCCTCGATATGGAATGGCCGATTTTGGGTGATTTTCCTATAAGTGTAGGTTACCTAATTTTTTCCGACTACTACAAAAGATGTCAATCGTCTTGTTTTCGGCTAAGCTTATTTTTAAGACTGTGAATAAAATTTATTATTTACGCCCTCGATATGAAATGGCCGATTTTGTGTGATTTTCGTATATGGGTAAGTTACTCAATTTTTTCCGGCTCCTAAAAAAACGTCAATCGTCGTGTTTTCGGCTAAGCTTATTTTTATGGCTTTAAAAAAAATTTATTATTCACGCCCTCGATATAAAATGGCTGATTTTGGGTTATTTTCGTATAAGGGTAGGTTACCCAATTTTTTCCGACTCCTGAAAAAAACGTCAGTCGTCTTGTTATCGGCTAAGCTTCTTTTTAAGTCTGTAAAAAAAATTTATTATTTAAGCCCTCGATATGAAATGGCCGATTTCGGGTGATTTTCGTATAAGTGTAGGTTACCTAATTTTTTCCGACTACTACAAAAGATGTCAATCGTCTTGTTTTCCGCTAAGTTCATTTTTATGACTGTAAAAAAAATTTATTATTTAGTCCTCGATATGAAATGGCCGATTTTGGGTGATTTTCGTATATGGGTAGGTTACATAATTTTTTCCGACTCCTACAAAAAATATCAATCGTCTTGTTTTCGGCTAAGTTTATTTTTAAGACTGTAAAAAAAATTTATTATTTACGCCCTCGATATGAAATGGCCGATTTGTGGTGATTTTCGTATAAGGGTAGGTTACCCAATTTTTTCCGACTCCTACAAAAAATGTCAATCGTCTTGTTTTCGGCTAAGCTTCTTTTTAAGACTTTAAAAAAAATTTATTATTCACGCCCTCGATATGAAATGGCTGATTTTGGGTGATTTTCGTATAAGGGTAGGTTACCCAATTTTTTCCGACTCCTAGAAAAAACGTCAATCGTCGTGTTTTCGGCTAAGCTTATTTTTAAGACTGTAAAAAAAATTTATTATTTACGCCCTCGATATGAAATGGCCGATTTTGGGTGATTTTCGTATATGGGTAGGTTACCTAATTTTTTCCGACTCCTACAAAAAATATCAATCGTCTTGTTTTCGGCTAAGTTTATTTTTAAGACTGTAAAAAAAATTTATTATTTACGCCCTAGATATGAAATGGCTGATTTTGGGTGAGTTTCGTATAAGGGTAGGTTACCTAATTTTTTCCGATTCCTGAAAAAAACGTCAATCGTCTTGTTTTCGGCTAAGCTTCTTTTTAAGACTTTAAAAAAAATTTATTATTTACGCCCTCGATATGAAATGGCCGATTTTGGGTGATTTTCGTATAAGCGTAGGTTACCTAATTTTTTCCGACTCCTACAAAAAATGTCAATCGTCTTGTTTTCGTCTAAGTTCATTTTTAAGACTGTAAAAAAAATTTATTATTCACGCCCTCGATATGAAATGGCCGATTTCGGGTGTTTTTCGTATAAGGGTAGGTTACCCAATTTTTCCGACTAATACAAAAAATGTCAATCGTCTTGTTTTCGGCTAAGTTCATTTTTTAAGACTGTAAAAAAAATTTATTATTTACTCCCTCGATATAAAATGGCTGATTTTGGGTTATTTTCGTATAAGGGTAGGTTACCCAATTTTTTCCGACTCCTGAAAATAACGTCAGTCGTCTTGTTATCGGCTAAGCTTCTTTTTAAGTCTGTAAAAAAATTTATTATTTACGCCCTCGATATGAAATGGCCGATTTTGGGTGAGTTTCGTATAAGGGTAGGTTACCTAATTTTTTCGACTCCTACAAAAAATGTCAATCGTCTGGTTTTCGGCTAAGTTTATTTTTAAGACTGTAAAAAAAATTTATTATTTACGCCCTCGATATGAAATGGCCGATTTTGGGTGATTTTCGTATATGGGTAGGTTACCTAATTTTTTCCGACTCCTACAAAAAATATCAATCGTCTTGTTTTCGGCTAAGTTTATTTTTAAGACTGTAAAAAAAATTTATTATTTACGCCCTCGATATGAAATGGCCGATTTTTGGTGATTTTCGTATAAGGGTAGGTTACCCAATTTTTTCCGACTCCTACAAAAAATGTCAATCGTCTTGTTTTCGGCTAAGTTTATTTTTAAGACTTTAAAAAAAATTTATTATTCACGCCCTCGATATAAAATGGCTGATATTGGGTTATTTTCGTATAAGGGTAGGTTACCAAATATTTTCCGAATCCTAAAAAAAACGTCAATCGTCTTGTTTTCGGCTAAGCTTCTTTTTAAGTCGGTAAATAAATTTTATTATTTACGCCCTCGATATGAAATGGCCGATTTTGGGTGATTTTCGTATATGGGTAGGTTACATAATTTTTTCCGACTCCTACAAAAAATATCAATCGTCTTGTTTTCGGCTAAGTTTATTTTTAAGACTGTAAAAAAAATTTATTATTTACGCCCTCGATATGAAATGGCTGATTTTTGGTGAGTTTCGTATGAGGGTAAGTTACCTAATTTTTTCCGACTCCTGAAAAAAATGTCAATCGTCTTGTTTTCGGCTAAGCTTCTTTTTAAGACTTTAAAAAAAATTTATTATTTACGCCCTCGATATGAAATGGCCGATTTTGGTTGATTTTCGTATACGGGTAGGTTACCCAATTTTTTCCGAATCCTAGAAAAAACGACAATCGTCGTGTTTTCGGCTAAGCTTATTTTTAACACTGTAAAAAAAATTTATTATTTACGCCCTCGATATGAAATGTCCGATTTTGGGTGATTTTCGTATATGGGTAGGTTACCTAATTTTTTCCGAACTCCTACAAAAAATATCAATCGTCTTGTTTTCGGCTAAGTTTATTTTTAAGACTGTAAAAAAATTTATTATTTACGCCCTCGATATGAAATGGCCGATTTGTGGTGATTTTCGTATAAGGGTAGGTTACCCAATTTTTTCCGACTCCTACAAAAAATGTCAATCGTCTTGTTTTCGGCTAAGCTTCTTTTTAAGACTTTAAAAAAAATTTATTATTCACGCATTCGATATGAAATGGCCGATTTTGGTTGATTTTCGTATAAGGGTAAGTTACCAAATTTTTTCCGAATCCTAAAAAAAAAGTCAGTCGTCTTGTTATCGGCTAAGCTTATTTTTAACTCTGTAAAAAAATTTTATTATTTACGCCCTCGATATGAAATGGCCGATTTTGGGTGATTTTCGTATAAGGGTAGGTTACCTAATTTTTTCCGACTCCTGAAAAAAACGTCAATCGTCTTGTTTTCGGCTAAGCTTCTTTTTAAGACTTTAAAAAAAATTTATTATTTACGCCCTCGATATGAAATGGCCGATTTTTGGTGATTTTCGTATAAGGGTAGGTTACCTAATTTTTTCCGACTCCTGAAAAAAACGTCAATCGTCTGGTTTTCGGCTAAGTTTATTTTTAAGACTGTAAAAAAAATTTATTATTTAAGCCCTCGATATGAAATGGCTGATTTTGGGTGAGTTTCGTATAAGGGTGGGTTACCCAATTTTTTCCGACTCCTAAAAAAAACGTCAATCGTCTGGTTTTCGGATGAGTTTATTTTTAAGACTTTAAAAAAATTTATTATTTACGCCCTAGATATGAAATGGCTGATTTTGGGTGAATTTCGTATAAGGGTAGGTTACCTAATTTTTTCCGACTCCTGAAAAAAACGTCAATCGTCTGGTTTTCGGCTAAGTTTATTTTTAAGACTGTAAAAAAAATTTATTATTTACGCCCTCGATATGAAATGGCCGATTTTGGGTGATTTTCGTATATGGGTAGGTTACCTAATTTTTCCGACTCGTACAAAACGTCAATCGTCTTGTTTTCGGCTAGGCTTATTTTTAAGACTTTAAAAAAAATTTATTATTCACGCCCTCGATATGAAATGGCCGATTTTGGGTGATTTTCGTATAAGGGTAGGTTACCTAATTTTTTCCGACTCCTACAAAAAATGTCAATAGTCTTGTTTTCGGCTAAGTTTATTTTTGGGACTGTAAAAAAAATTTATTATTTAAGCCCTCGATATGAAATGGCTGATTTTGGGTGAGTTCCGTATAAGGGTGGTTTACCCAATTTTTTCTGACTCCTGAAAAAAACGTCAATCGTCTTGTTTTCGGCTAAGCTTCTTTTTACGACTTTAAAAAAATTCATTATTTACGCCCTCGATATGAAATGGCCGATTTTGGGTGATTTTCGTATATAAGTAGGTTACATAATTTTTTCCGACTCCTACAAAAAATATCAATCGTCTTGTTTTCGGCTAAGCTTCTTTTTAAGACTTTAAAAAAAATTTATTATTCACGCCCTCGATATGAAATGGCCGATTTTGGGTGATTTTCGTATAAGGGTAGGTTACCTAATTTTTTCCGACTCCTGAAAAAAACGTCAATCGTCTTGTTTTCGGCTAAGTTTATTTTTAAGACTGTAAAAAAAATTTATTATTTACGCCCTCGATATGAAATGGCTGATTTTGGGTGAGTTTCGTATAAGGGTAGGTTACCTAATTTTTTCCGACTCCTGAAAAAAACGTCAATCGTCTGGTTTTCGGCTAAGTTTATTTTTAAGACTGTAAAAAAAATTTATTATTTACGCCCTCGATATGAAATGGCCGATTTTGGGTGATTTTCGTATAAGGGTAGGTTACCTAATTTTTTCCGACTCCTACAAAAAATGTCAATCGTCTTGTTTTCGGCTAAGTTTATTTTTAAGACTGTAAAAAAAATTTATTATTTACGCCCTCGATATGAAATGGCCGATTTTGGGTGATTTTCGTATATGGGTAGGTTACCTAATTTTTTCCGACTCCTACAAAAAATATCAATCGTCTTGTTTTCGGCTAAGTTTATTTTTAAGACTGTAAAAAAATTTATTATTTACGCCCTCGATATGAAATGGCTGATTTTGGGTGAGTTTCGTATAAGGGTAGGTTACCTAATTTTTTCCGACTCCTGAAAAAAACGTCAATCGTCTTGTTTTCGGCTAAGCTTCTTTTTAAGACTTTAAAAAAAATTTATTATTTACGCCCTCGATATGAAATGGCCGATTTTGGGTGATTTTCGTATAAGGGTAGGTTACCTAATTTTTTCCGACTCCTACAAAAAATGTCAATCGTCTTGTTTTCGGCTAAGTTTATTTTTAAGACTGTAAAAAAAATTTATTATTTAAGCCCTCGATATGAAATGGCTGATTTTGGGTGAGTTTCGTATAAGGGTGGGTTACCCAATTTTTTCCGACTCCTACAAAAAATGTCAATCGTCTTGTTTTCGGCTAAGTTTATTTTTAAGACTTTAAAAAAAATTTATTATTCACGCCCTCGATATGAAATGGCCGATTTTGGGTGATTTTCGTATATGGGTAGGTTACATAATTTTTTCCGACTCCTACAAAAAATATCAATCGTCTTGTTTTCGGCTAAGTTTATTTTTAAGACTGTAAAAAAAATTTATTATTTACGCCCTCGATATGAAATGGCCGATTTTTGGTGATTTTCGTATAAGGGTAGGTTACCCAATTTTTTCCGACTCCTACAAAAAATGTCAATCGTCTTGTTTTCGGCTAAGTTTATTTTTAAGACTTTAAAAAAAATTTATTATTCACGCCCTCGATATAAAATGGCTGATTTTGGGTTATTTTCGTATAAGGGTAGGTTACCCAATTTTCCGACTCCTAAAAAAAACGTCAATCGTCTTGTTTTCGGCTAAGTTTATTTTTAAGACTGTAAAAAAAATTTATTATTTACGCCCTCGATATGAAATGGCCGATTTTGGGTGATTTTCGTATATGGGTAGGTTACCTAATTTTTTCCGACTCCTACAAAAAATATCAATCGTCTTGTTTTCGGCTAAGTTTATTTTTAAGACTGTAAAAAAAATTTATTATTTACGCCCTCGATATGAAATGGCTGATTTTGGGTGAGTTTCGTATAAGGGTAGGTTACCTAATTTTTTCCGACTCCTGAAAAAAACGTCAATCGTCTTGTTTTCGGCTAAGCTTCTTTTTAAGACTTTAAAAAAAATTTATTATTTACGCCCTCGATATGAAATGGCCGATTTTGGGTGATTTTCGTATAAGGGTAGGTTACCCAATTTTTTCCGACTCCTAGAAAAAACGTCAATCGTCGTGTTTTCGGCTAAGCTTATTTTTAAGACTGTAAAAAAAATTTATTATTTACGCCCTCGATATGAAATGGCCGATTTTGGGTGATTTTCGTATATGGGTAGGTTACCTAATTTTTTCCGACTCCTACAAAAAATATCAATCGTCTTGTTTTCGGCTAAGTTTATTTTTAAGACTGTAAAAAAAATTTATTATTTACGCCCTCGATATGAAATGGCCGATTTGTGGTGATTTTCGTATAAGGGTAGGTTACCCAATTTTTTCCGACTCCTACAAAAAATGTCAATCGTCTTGTTTTCGGCTAAGCTTCTTTTTAAGACTTTAAAAAAAATTTATTATTCACGCCCTCGATATAAAATGGCTGATTTTGGGTTATTTTCGTATAAGGGTAGGTTACCAAATTTTCCGACTCCTGAAAAAAACGTCAATCGTCTGGTTTTCGGCTAAGTTTATTTTTAAGACTGTAAAAAAAATTTATTATTTACGCCCTCGATATGAAATGGCCGATTTTGGGTGATTTTCGTATATGGGTAAGTTACCTAATTTTTTCCGACTCCTGAAAAAAACGTCAATCGTCTTGTTTTCGGCTAAGCTTCTTTTTAAGACTTTAAAAAAAATTTATTATTTACGCCCTCGATATGAAATGGCCGATTTTGGGTGATTTTCGTATATGGGTAGGTTACCTAATTTTTTCCGACTCCTACAAAAAATATCAATCGTCTTGTTTTCGGCTAAGTTTATTTTTAAGACTGTAAAAAAAATTTATTATTTACGCCCTAGATATGAAATGGCCGATTTTTGGTGATTTTCGTATAAGGGTAGGTTACCCAATTTTTGCCGACTCCTACAAAAAATGTCAATCGTCTTGTTTTCGGCTAAGCTTATTTTTAAGACTTTAAAAAAAATTTATTATTTACGCCCTCGATATGAAATGGCCGATTTTGGGTGATTTTCGTATAAGGGTGGGTTACCCAATTTTTCCGACTCCTAAAAAAAACGTCAATCGTCTTGTTTTCGGCTAAGTTTATTTTTAAGACTGTAAAAAAAATTTATTATTTACGCCCTCGATATGAAATGGCCGATTTTGGGTGATTTTCGTATATGGGTAAGTTACCTAATTTTTTCCGACTCCTGAAAAAAACGTCAATCGTCTTGTTTTCGGCTAAGCTTCTTTTTAAGACTTTAAAAAAAATTTATTATTTACGCCCTCGATATGAAATGGCCGATTTTTGGTGATTTTCGTATAAGGGTAGGTTACCCAATTTTTTCCGACTCCTACAAAAAATGACAATCGTCTTGTTTTCGGCTAAGTTTATTTTTAAGACTGTAAAAAAATTTTATTATTTACGCCCTCGATATGAAATGGCTGATTTTGTGTGAGTTTCGTATAAGGGTACGGTTACCTAATTTTTCCGACTCGTACAAAAAAAGTCAATCGTCTTGTTTCGGCTAAGCTTATTTTTAAGACTTTAAAAAAAATTTATTATTCACGCCCTCGATATGAAATGGCCGATTTTGGGTGATTTTCGTATAAGGGTAGGTTACCTAATTTTTTCCGACTCCTACAAAAAATGTCAATAGTCTTGTTTTCGGCTAAGTTTATTTTTAAGACTGTAAAAAAAATTTATTATTTAAGCCCTCGATATGAAATGGCTGATTTTGGGTGAGTTTCGTATAAGGGTGGGTTGTTACCCAATTTTTTTTTCCGACTCCTAAAAAAAACGTCAGTCGTCTTGTTATCGGCTAAGCTTCTTTTTAAGTCTGTAAAAAAAATTTATTATTTACGCCCTCGATATGAAATGGCCGATTTTGGGTGGATTTTCGTATAAGTGTAGGTTACCTAATTTTTTCCGACTCCTAGAAAAAACGTCAATCTTCGTGTTTTCGGCTAAGCTTATTTTTAAGACTGTAAAAAAATTTATTATTTACGCCATCGATATGAAATGGCCGATTTTGGGTGATTTTCGTATATAGTTAGGTTACCTAATTTTTTCCGACTCCTACAAAAAATATCAATCGTCTTGTTTTCGGCTAAGTTTATTTTTAAGACTGTAAAAAAATTTATTATTTACGCCCTAGATATGAAATGGCTGATTTTGGGTGAATTTCGTATAAGGGTAGGTTACCTAATTTTTTCCGACTCCTACAAAAAATGTCAATCGTCTTGTTTTCGGCTAAGTTTATTTTTAAGACCTTAAAAAAAATTTATTATTTACGCCCTCTATATGAAATGGCCGATTTTGGGTGATTTTCGTATAAGGGTAGGTTACCTAATTTTTCCGACTCGTACAAAAAAAGTCAATCGTCTTGTTTCGGCTAAGCTTATTTTTAAGACTTTAAAAAAAATTTATTATTCACGCCCTCGATATGGAATGGCCGATTTTGGGTGATTTTCCTATAAGTGTAGGTTACCTAATTTTTTCCGACTACTACAAAAGATGTCAATCGTCTTGTTTTCGGCTAAGCTTATTTTTAAGACTGTGAATAAAATTTATTATTTACGCCCTCGATATGAAATGGCCGATTTTGTGTGATTTTCGTATATGGGTAAGTTACTCAATTTTTTCCGGCTCCTAAAAAAACGTCAATCGTCGTGTTTTCGGCTAAGCTTATTTTTATGGCTTTAAAAAAAATTTATTATTCACGCCCTCGATATAAAATGGCTGATTTTTGGGTTATTTTCGTATAAGGGTAGGTTACCCAATTTTTTCCGACTCCTGAAAAAAACGTCAGTCGTCTTGTTATCGGCTAAGCTTCTTTTTAAGTCTGTAAAAAAAAATTTATTATTTACGCCCTCGATATGAAATGGCCGATTTCGGGTGATTTTCGTATAAGTGTAGGTTACCTAATTTTTTCCGACTACTACAAAAGATGTCAATCGTCTTGTTTTCCGCTAAGTTCATTTTTAAGACTGTAAAAAAATTTATTATTTACTCCCTCGATATGAAATGGCCGATTTTGGGTGTTTTTCGTATATGGGTAGGTTACCTAATTTTTTCCGACTCCTACAAAAAAATATCAATCGTCTTGTTTTTGGGCTAAGCTTATTTCTAAGACTGTAAAAAAAATTTATTATTTACGCCCTCGATATGAAATGGCCGATTTGTGGTGATTTTCGTATAAGGGTAGGTTACCCAATTTTTTCCGACTCCTACAAAAAATGTCAATAGTCTTGTTTTCGGCTAAGTTTATTTTTAAGACAGTAAAAAAAAATTAATTATTTACGCCCTCGATATGAAATGGCTGATTTTGGGTGAGTTTCGTATAAGGGTAGGTTACCAAATTTTTTCCGACTCCTGAAAAAAACGTCCGTCGTCTTGTTATCGGCTAAGTTTCTTTTTAAGACTGTAAAAAAAATTTATTATTTACGCCCTCGATATGAAATGGCCGATTTTGGGCGATTTTCGTATATGGCTAGGTTACATAATTTTTTCCGACTCCTACAAAAAATATCAATCGTCTTGTTTTCGGCTAAGTTTATTTTTAAGACTGTAAAAAAAAATTATTATTTACGCCCTAGATATGAAATGGCTGATTTTGGGTGAATTTCGTATAAGGGTAGGTTACCTAATTTTTTCCGACTCCTGGAAAAAACGTCAATCGTCTGTTTTTCGGCTAAGTTTATTTTTAAGTCTTTAAAAAAAATTTTATTATGTACGCCCTCGATATGAAATGGCCGATTTTGGGTGATTTTCGTATAAGCGTAGGTTACCTAATTTTTTCCGACTCCTACAAAAAATGTCAATCGTCTTGTTTTCGTCTAAGTTCATTTTTAAGACTGTAAAAAAAATTTATTATTTACGCCCTCGATATGAAATGGCCGATTTTGGGTGTTTTTCGTATATGGGTAGGTTAACTAATTTTTCCGACTAATACAAAAAATATCAATCGTCTTGTTTTCGGCTAAGTTCATTTTTAAGACTGTAAAAAAATTTATTATTTACTCCCTCGATATAAAATGGCTGATTTTGGGTTATTTTCGTATAAGGGTGGGTTACCCAATTTTTTCCGACTCCTAGAAAAAACGTCAATCGTCGTTTTTTTGGCTAAGCTTATTTCTAAGACTGTAAAAAAAATTTATTATTTACGCCCTCGATATGAAATGGCCGATTTTGGGTGATCTTCGTATATGGGTAGGTTACATAATTTTTTCCGACTCCTACAAAAGATGTCAATCGTCTGGTTTTCGGCTAAGTTTATTTTTAAGACTGTAAAAAAAAATTTATTATTTACGCCCTCGATATGAAATGGCCGATTTTGGGTGATCTTCGTATATGGGTATGTTACCTAATTTTTTCCGACTCCTACAAAAAATATCAATCGTCTTGTTTTCGGCTAAGTTTATTTTTAAGACTGTAAAAAAAATTTATTATTTACGCCCTCGATATGAAATGGCCGATTTTTGGTGATTTTCGTATAAGGGTAGGTTACCCAATTTTTTCCGACTCCTAGAAAAAATGTCAATCGTCTTGTTTTCGGCTAAGTTTATTTTTAAGACTTTAAAAAAAATTTATTATTCACGCCCTCGATATAAAATGGCTGATTTTGGGTGATTTTCGTATAAGGGTAGGTTACCCAATTTTTTCCGACTCCTAAAAAAAACGTCAATCGTCGTGTTTTCGGCTAAGCTTATTTTTAAGACTGTAAAAAAAATTTATTATTTACGCCCTCGATATGAAATGTCCGATTTTGGGTGATTTTCGTATATGGGTAGGTTACCTAATTTTTTCCGACTCCTACAAAAAATATCAATCGTCTTGTTTTCGGCTAAGTTTATTTTTAAGACTGTAAAAAAAATTTATTATTTACGCCCTCGATATGAAATGGCTGATTTTGGGTGAGTTTCGTATAAGGGTAGGTTACCTAATTTTTTCCGACTCCTGAAAAAAACGTCAATCGTCTTGTTTTCGGCTAAGCTTCTTTTTAAGACTTTAAAAAAAATTTATTATTTACGCCCTCGATATGAAATGGCCGATTTTTGGTGATTTTCGTATAAGGGTAGGTTACCCAATTTTTTCCGACTCCTACAAAAAATGTCAATCGTCTTGTTTTCGGCTAAGTTTATTTTTAAGACTGTAAAAAAAATTTATTATTTAAGCCCTCGATATGAAATGGCTGATTTTGGGTGAGTTTCGTATAAGGGTGGTTTACCCAATTTTTTCCGACTCCTAAAAAAAACGTCAATCGTCTGGTTTTCGGCTAAGTTTATTTTTAAGACTTTAAAAAAAAATTTATTATTTACGCCCTCGATATGAAATGGCCGATTTTGGGTGATTTTCGTATACGGGTAGGTTACCCAATTTTTTCCGACTCCTAGAAAAAACGTCAATCGTCGTGTTTTCGGCTAAGCTTATTTTTAACACTGTAAAAAAAATTTATTATTTACGCCCTCGATATGAAATGTCCGATTTTGGGTGATTTTCGTATATGGGTAGGTTACCTAATTTTTTCCGACTCCTGAAAAAAACGTCAATCGTCTCGTTTTCGGCTAAGCTTCTTTTTAAGACTTTAAAAAAATTCATTATTTACGCCCTCGATATGAAATGGCCGATTTCTGGTCATTTTCGTATAAGGGTAGGTTACCCAATTTTTTCCGACTCCTACAAAAAATGTCAAACGTCTTGTTTTCGGCTAAGTTTATTTTTAAGACTGTAAAAAAAATTTATTATTTACGCCCTCGATATGAAATGGCCGATTTTGGGTGATCTTCGTATAAGGGTAGGTTACCTACATTTTTCCTACTCCTGACAAAAACGTCAATCGTCTTGTTTTCGGCTAAGCTTCTTTTTAAGACTTTAAAAAAAATTTATTATTCACGCCCTCGATATGAAATGGCCGATTTTGGGTGATTTTCGTATAAGGGTAGGTTACCTAATTTTTTCCGACTCCTACAAAAAATGTCAATCGTCTTGTTTTCGGCTAAGTTTATTTTTAAGACTGTAAAAAAAATTTATTATTTAAGCCCTCGATATGAAATGGCTGATTTTGGGTGAGTTTCGTATAAGGGTGGTTTACCCAATTTTTTCCGACTCTTAAAAAAAACGTCAATCGTCGTGTTTTCGGCTAAGCTTCTTTTTAAGACTGTAAAAAAATGTATTATTTACGCCCTCGATATGAAATGGCCGATTTTGGGTGATTTTCGTATAAGCGTAGGTTACCTAATTTTTTTCCGACTACTACAAAAAGATGTCAATCGTTTTGTTTTCCGCTAAGTTTATTTTTAAGACTGTAAAAAAAAATTTATTATTTACTCCCTCGATATGAAATGGCCTATTTTGGGTGATTTTCGTATATGGGTAAGTTACCTAATATTTTTCCGACTCCTACAAAAAATATCAATCGTCTTGTTTTCGGCTAAGTTTATTTTTAAGACTGTAAAAAAAAATTATTATTTACGCCCTAGATATGAAATGGCTGATTTTGGGTGAATTTCGTATAAGGGTAGGTTACCTAATTTTTTCCGACTCCTACAAAAAATATCAATCGTCTTGTTTTCGGCTAAGTTTATTTTTCAGACTTTTAAAAAAAATTTATTATTTACGCCCTCGATATGAAATGGCCGATTTTTGTGATTTTCGTATAAGGGTAGGTTACCTAATTTTTCCGACTCGTACAAAAAAAGTCAATCGTCTTGTTTCGGCTAAGCTTATTTTTAATCCTTTAAAAAAAATTTATTATTCACGCCCTCGATATGGAATGGCCGATTTTGGGTGATTTTCCTATAAGTGTAAGGTTACCTAATTTTTTCCGACTACTACAAAAGATGTCAATCGTCTTGTTTTCGGCTAAGCTTATTTTTAAGACTGTGAATAAAATTTATTATTTACGCCCTCGATATGAAATGGCCGATTTTGTGTGATTTTCGTATATGGGTAAGTTACTCAATTTTTTCCGGCTCCTAAAAAAACGTCAATCGTCGTGTTTTCGGCTAAGCTTATTTTTATGGCTTTAAAAAAAATTTATTATTCACGCCCTCGATATAAAATGGCTGATTTTGGGTTATTTTCGTATAAGGGTAGGTTACCCAATTTTTTCCGACTCCTAAAAAAAACGTCAATCGTCTGGTTTTCGGCTAAGTTTATTTTTAAGACAGTAAAAAAAATTTATTATTTACGCCCTCGATATGAA
This sequence comes from Diplolepis rosae, assembly GCA_030998225.1. Classification (NCBI taxonomy): domain Eukaryota; kingdom Metazoa; phylum Arthropoda; class Insecta; order Hymenoptera; family Diplolepididae; genus Diplolepis; species Diplolepis rosae. The sequence continues at coordinate 900,692 of JAPYXD010000169.1, forward strand.
ATGGCTGATTTTGGGTGAGTTTCGTATAAGAGTGGGTTACCTAATTTTTCCGACTCCTACAAAAAATGTCAATCGTCTGGTTTTCGGCTAAGTTTATTTTTAAGACTGTAAAAAAAATTTATTATTTACGCCCTCGATATGAAATGGCCGATTTTGGGTGATTTTCGTATATGGGTAGGTTACATAATTTTTTCCGACTCCTACAAAAAATATCAATCGTCTTGTTTTCGGCTAAGTTTATTTTTAAGACTGTAAAAAAAATTTATTATTTACGCCCTCGATATGAAATGGCCGATTTGTGGTGATTTTCGTATAAGGGTAGGTTACCCAATTTTTTCCGACTCCTACAAAAAATGTCAATCGTCTTGTTTTCGGCTAAGCTTCTTTTTAAGACTTTAAAAAAAATTTATTATTCACGCATTCGATATGTAATGGCTGATTTTGGGTGAGTTTCGTATAAGGGTAGGTTACCTAATTTTGTTCCGACTCCTGAAAAAAACGTCAATCGTCTGGTTTTCGGCTAAGTTTATTTTTAAGACTGTAAAAAAAATTTATTATTTACGCCCTCGATATGAAATGGCCGATTTTGGGCGATTTTCGTATATGGGTAGGTTACATAATTTTTTCCGACTCCTACAAAAAATATCAATCGTCTTGTTTTCGGCTAAGTTTATTTTTAAGAATGTAAAAAAAATTTATTATTTAAGCCCTCGATATGAAATGGCTGATTTTGGGTGAGTTTCGTATAAGGGTGAGTTACCTAATTTTTCCGACTCCTGAAAAAAACGTCAATCGTCTTGTTTTCGGCTAAGCTTCTTTTTAAGTCTTTAAAAAATTTTATTATGTACGCCCTCGATATGAAATGGCCGATTTTGGGTGATTTTCGTATAAGTGTAGGTTACCTAATTTTTTCCGACTACTACAAAAGATGTCAATCGTCTTGTTTTCGGCTAAGTTCATTTTTAAGACTGTAAAAAAAATTTATTATTTACTCCCTCGATATGAAATGGCCGATTTTGGGTGTTTTTCGTATAAGGGTAGGTTACCCAATTTTTCCGACTAATACAAAAAATATCAATCGTCTTGTTTTCGGCTAAGTTCATTTTTAAGACTGTAAAAAAAAATTTATTATTTACTCCCTCGATATAAAATGGCTGATTTTGGGTTATTTTCGTATAAGGGTAGGTTACCCAATTTTTTCCGACTCCTGAAAATAACGTCAGTCGTCTTGTTATCGGCTAAGCTTCTTTTTTAAGTCTGTAAAAAAATTTATTATTTACGCCCTCGATATGAAATGGCGGATTTGGGGTGATTTTCGTATAAGTGTAGGTTACCTAATTTTTTCCGACTACTACAAAAGATGTCAATCGTCTTGTTTTCGGCTAAGTTTATTTTTAAGACTGTAAAAAAAATTTATTATTTACGCCCTCGATATGAAATGGCCGATTTTGGGTGATCTTCGTATATGGGTATGTTACCTAATTTTTTCCGACTCCTACAAAAAATATCAATCGTCTTGTTTTCGGCTAAGATTATTTTTAAGACTGTAAAAAAAATTTATTATTTACGCCCTCGATATGAAATGGCCGATTTGTGGTGATTTTCGTATAAGGGTAGGTTACCCAATTTTTTCCGACTCCTACAAAAAATGTCAATCGTCTTGTTTTCGGCTAAGTTTATTTTTAAGACTTTAAAAAAAATTTATTATTCACGCCCTCGATATAAAATGGCTGATTTTGGGTTATTTTCGTATAAGGGTAGGTTACCTAATTTTTTCCGACTCCTAGAAAAAACGTCAATCGTCGTGTTTTCGGCTAAGCTTATTTTTAACACTGTAAAAAAAATTTATTATTTACGCCCTCGATATGAAATGTCCGATTTTGGGTGATTTTCGTATATGGGTAGGTTACCTAATATTTTCCGACTCCTACAAAAAGTATCAATCGTCTGGTTTTCGGCTAAGTTTATTTTTAAGACTGTAAAAAAAAAATATTATTTACGCCCTCGATGTGAAATGGCTGATTTTGGGTGAGTTTCGTATAAGGGTAGGTTACCTAATTTTTTCCGACTCCTGAGAAAAACGTCAATCGTCTTGTTTTCGGCTAAGCTTCTTTTTAAGTCTTTAAAAAAAATTTATTATTTACGCCCTCGATATGAAATGGCCGATTTTTGGTGATTTTCGTATAAGGGTAGGTTACCCAATTTTTTCCGACTCCTACAAAAAATGTCAATCGTCTTGTTTTCGGCTAAGTTTATTTTTAAGACTGTAAAAAAATTTATTATTTAAGCCCTCGATATGAAATGGCTGATTTTGGGTGAGTTTCGTATAAGGGTGGGTTACCCAATTTTTTCCAACTCCTAAAAAAAACGTCAATCGTCTGGTTTTCGGATAAGTTTATTTTTAAGACTTTAAAAAAAATTTATTATTCACGCCCTCGATATGAAATGGCTGATTTTGGGTGATTTTCGTATATGGGTAGGTTACCTAATTTTTTCCGACTCCTGAAAAAAACGTCAATCGTCTTGTTTTCGGCTAAGTTTATTTTTAAGACTGTAAAAAAAATTTATTATTTACGCCCTCGATATGAAATGGCCGATTTTGGGTGATTTTCGTATATGGGTAGGTTACCTAATTTTTCCGACTCGTAGAAAAAACGTCAATCGTCTTGTTTTCGGCTAAGCTTCTTTTTAAGACTTTAAAAAAAATTTATTATTCACGCCCTCGATATGAAATGGCCGATTTTGGGTGATTTTCGTATAAGGGTAGGTTACCTAATTTTTTCCGACTCCTACAAAAAATATCAATCGTCTTGTTTTCGGCTAAGTTTATTTTTAAGACTGTAAAAAAAATTTATTATTTAAGCCCTCGATATGAAATGGCTGATTTTGGGTGAGTTTCGTATAAGGGTGGGTTACCCAATATTTTCCGACTCCTAAAAAAAACGTCAATCGTCTGGTTTTCGGATAAGTTTATTTTAAAGACTTTAAAAAAAATTTATTATTCACGCCCTCGATATGAAATGGCTGATTTTGGGTTATTTTCGTATATAGGTAGGTTACCTAAGTTTTTCCGACTCCTACAAAAAATATCAATGGTCTTGTTTTCGGCTAAGTTTATTTTTCAGACTGTAAAACAAATTTATTATTTACGCCCTCGATATGAAATGGCCGATTTTGGATGATTTTCGTATAAGGGTAGGTTACCTAATTTTTCCGACTCATACAAAAAAGTCAATCGTCTTGTTTCGGCTAAGCTTATTTTTAAGACTTTAAAAAAATGTTATTATTCACGCCCTCGATATGGAATGGCTGATTTTGGGTGATTTTCGTATAAGGGTAGGTTACCTAATTTTTTCCGACTCCTACAAAAAATGTCAAACGTCTTGTTTTCGGCTAAGTTTAATTTTAATACTGTAAAAAAAAATTAATTATTTAAGCCCTCGATATGAAATGGCTGATTTTGGGTGAGTTTCGTATAAGGGTGGGTTACCCAATTTTTTCCGACTCCTGAAAAAAACGTCAATCGTCTGGTTTTCGGCTAAGTTTATTTTTAAGACTGTAAAAAAATTTATTATTTAGTCCTCGATATGGAATGGCTGATTTTGGGTGATTTTCGTATAAGGGTAGGTTACCCAATTTTTTCCGACTCCTAAAAAAAACGTCAATCGTCTGGTTTTCGGCTAAGTTTATTTTTAAGACTTTAAAAAAAATTTATTATTCACGCCCTCGATATGAAATGGCCGATTTTGGGTGATTTTCGTATAAGGGTAGGTTACCTAATTTTTTCCGACTCCTACAAAAAATGTCAATCGTCTTGTTTTCGGCTAAGTTTATTTTTAAGACTGTAAAAAAAATTTATTATTTAGTCCTCGATATGAAATGGCCGATTTTGGGTGATCTTCGTATATGGGTAGGTTACCTAATTTTTTCCGACTCCTACAAAAAATATCAATCGTCTTGTTTTCGGCTAAGTTTATTTTTAAGACTGTAAAAAAATTTATTATTCACGCCCTCGATATGAAATGACCGATTTTGTGTGAGTTTCGTATAAGGGTAGGTTACCTAATTTTTTCCGACTCCTGAAAAAAACGTCAATCGTCTGGTTTTCGGCTAAGTTTATTTTTATGACTGTAAAAAAAATTTATTATTTACGCCCTCGATATGAAATGGCCGATTTTGGGTGATTTTCGTATATGGGTAGGTTACCTAATTTTTTCCGACTCCTACAAAAAATATCAATCGTCTTGTTTCGGCTAAGCTTATTTTTAAGACTTTAAAAAAAATTTATTATTCACGCCCTCGATATGGAATGGCCGATTTTGGGTGATTTTCGTATTAGGGTAGGTTACCTAATTTTTTCCGACTCCTGCAAAAATGTAAATCGTCTTCTTTTCGGCTAAGTTTATTTTTAAGACTGTAAAAAAAATTTATTATTTAGTCCTCGATATGGAATGGCTGATTTTGGGTGATTTTCGTATAAGGGTAGGTTACCCAATTTTTCCGACTCCTGAAAAAAACGTCAATCGTCTTGTTATCGGCTAATCTTATTTTTAAGACTGTAAATAAAATTTATTATTTACGCCCTCGATATGAAATGGCCGATTTTGGGTGAGTTTCGTATAAGGGTGGGTTACCCAATTTTTTCCGACTCCTGAAAAAAACGTCAATCGTCTGGTTTTCGGCTAAGTTTATTTTTAAGACTGTAAAAAAATTTATTATTCACGCCCTCGATATGAAATGACCGATTTTGTGTGAGTTTCGTATAAGGGTAGGTTACCTAATTTTTTCCGACTCCTACAAAAAATATCAATCGTCTTGTTTTCGGCTAAGTTCATTTTTCAGACTTTAAAAAAATTTATTATTTACGCCCTCGATATGAAATGGCCGATTTTGGGTGATTTTCGTATAAGGGTAGGTTACCTAACTTTTCCGACTCGTAGAAAAAATGTCAATCGTCTTGTTTTCGGCTAAGTTTATTTTTAAGACTTTAAAAAAAATTTATTATTCACGCCCTCGATATGAAATGGCCGATTTTGGGTGATTTTCGTATAAGCGTAGGTTACCTAATTTTTTCCGACTCCTACAAAAAATATCAATCGTCTTGTTTTCGGCTAAGTTTATTTTTAAGACTGTAAAAAAAATTTATTATTTACGCCCTCGATATGAAATGGCTGATTTTGGGTGAGTTTCGTATAAGGGTAGGTTACCTAGTTTTTTCCGATTCCTGAAAAAAACGTCAATCGTCTTGTTTTCGGCTAAGCTTCTTTTTAAGACTTTAAAAAAAATTTATTATTCACGCCCTCGATATGAAATGGCCGATTTTGGGTGATTTTCGTATAAGGGTAGGTTACCTAATTTTTTCCGACTCCTACAAAAAATGTCAATAGTATTGTTTTCGGCTAAGTTTATTTTTAAGACTGTAAAAAAAATTTATTATTTAAGCCCTCGATATGAAATGGCTGATTTTGGGTGAGTTTCGTATAAGGTTGGGTTACCCAATTTTTTCCGACTCCTAAAAAAAACGTCAATCGTCTGGTTTTCGGCTAAGTTTATTTTTAAGACTGTAAAAAAAATTTATTATTCACGCCCTCGATATGAAATGGCCGATTTTGGGTGATTTTCGTATATGGGTAGGTTACCTAATTTTTTCCGACTCCTACAAAAAATATCAATCGTCTTGTTTTCGGCTAAGTTTATTTTTAAGACTGTAAAAAAAATTTATTATTTACGCCCTCGATATGAAATGGCCGATTTGTGGTGATTTTCGTATAAGGGTAGGTTACCCAATTTTTTCCGACTCCTACAAAAAATGTCAATCGTCTTGTTTTCGGCTAAGCTTCTTTTTAAGACTTTAAAAAAAATTTATTATTCACGCATTCGATATAAAATGGCCGATTTTGGGTGATTTTCGAATAAGGGTAGGTTACCTAATTTTTTCCGACTCCTGAAAAAAACGTCAATCGTCTGGTTTTCGGCTAAGTTTATTTTTAAGACTGTAAAAAAAATTTATTATTTACGCCCTCGATATGAAATGGCCGATTTTGGGTGATTTTCGTATATGGGTAGGTTACATAATTTTTTCCGACTCCTACAAAAAATATCAATCGTCTTGTTTTCGGCTAAGCTTCTTTTTAAGACTTTAAAAAAAATTTATTATTCACGCCCTCGATATGAAATGGCCGATTTTGGGTGAGTTTCGTATAAGGGTAGGTTACCTAATTTTTTCCGACTCCTACAAAAAATGTCAATCGTCTTGTTTTCGGCTAAGTTTATTTTTCAGACTGTAAAAAAAATTTATTATTTACGCCCTCGATATGAAATGGCCGATTTTGGGTGATTTTCGTATAAGGGTAGGTTACCTAATTTCTCCGACTCGTACAAAAAACCTCAATCGTCTTGTTTTCGGCTAAGCTTATTTTTAAGACTTTAAAAACAATTTATTATTCACGCCCTCGATATGAAATGGCCGATTTTGGGTGATTTTCGTATAAGTTAGGTTACCTAATTTTTTCAGAGTACTACAAAAGATGTCAATCGTCTTGTTTTCGGCTAAGTTCATTTTTCAGACTTTAAAAAAATTTATTATTTACGCCCTCGATATGAAATGGCCGATTTTGGGTGATTTTCGTATAAGGGTAGGTTACCTAATTTTTCCGACTCGTACAAAAAACGTCAATCGTCTTGTTTTCGGCTAAGCTTATTTTTAAGACTTTAAAAAAAATTTATTATTCACGCCCTCGATATGAAATGGCCGATTTTGGGTTATTTTCGTATAAGCGTAGGTTACCTAATTTTTTCCGACTCCTACAAAAAATATCAATCGTCTTGTTTTCGGCTAAGTTTATTTTTAAGACTTTAAAAAAAATTTATTATTCACGCCCTCGATATGGAATGGCCGATTTTGGGTGATTTTCGTATTAGGGTAGGTTACCTAATTTTTTCCGACTCCTACAAAAAATGTCAATCGTCTTGTTTTCGGCTAAGTTTATTTTTAAGACAGTAAAAAAAATTAATAATTTACCCCAACGATATGAAATGGCTGATTTTGGGTGTTTTTCGTATAAGGGTAGGTTAGACAATTTTTCCGACTAATACAAAAAATGTCAATCGTCTTGTTTTTCGGCTAAGTTTATTTTTAAGAATTTTAAAAAAATTTATTATTCACGCCCTCGATATAAAATGGCTGATTTTGGGTTATTTTCGTATAAGGTTGGGTTACCCAATTTTTTCCGACTCCTGAAAAAAACGTCAGTCGTCTGGTTTTCGGCTAAGTTTATTTTTATGACTGTAAAAAAAATTTATTATTTACGCCCTCGATATGAAATGGCCGATTTTGTGTGAGTTTCGTATAAGGGTAGGTTACCTAATTTTTTCCGACTCCTAGAAAAAACGTCAATCGTCGTGTTTTCGGCTAAGCTTATTTTTAAGACTTTAAAAAAAATTTATTATTTACGCCCTCGATATGAAATGGCCGATTTTGGGTGATTTTCTTATAAAGGTAGGTTACCCAATTTTTTCCGACTCCTAAAAAAAAAGTCAATCGTCTTGTTATCGGCTAATCTTATTTTTAAGACTGTAAATAAAATTTATTATTTACGCCCTCGATATGAAAAGGCCGATTTTGGGTGATTTTCGAATATGGGTAAGTTACTCAATTTTTTCGCATCCTAAAAAAAACGTCAATCGTCGTGTTTTCGGCTAATCTTATTTTTAAGACTGTAAATAAAATTTATTATTTACGCCCTCGATATGAAAAGGCCGATTCTGGGTGATTTTCGTATAGGGGTAAGTTACTCAATTTTTTCCGACTCCTAAAAAAACGTTAATCGTCGTGTTTTCGGCTAATCTTATTTTTAAGACTGTAAATAAAATTTATTATTTACGCCCTCGATATGAAAAGGCCGATTCTGGGTGATTTTCGTATAGGGGTAAGTTACTCAATTTTTTCCGACTCCTAAAAAAACGTTAATCGTCATGTTTTCGGCTACGCTTATTTTTAAGACTGTAGATGAAATTTATTATTTAGGCTCTCGATATGAAATGGCCGATTTTTGGTGATTTTCGTATAAGGGTATTTTACCTAATCTTTACCGACTCCTAAAAAACGTCAATCGTCTTGTTCTCGGCTAATCTTATTTTTAAGACTGTAAATAAAATTTATTATTTACGCCCTTGATATGAAAAGGCCGATTTTGGGAAATTTTCGTATAAGGATAGGTTACCCAATTTTTTCCGACTCCTAAAAAAAAAGTCAATCGTCGTGTTTTCGGCTAAGCTTATTTTTAAGACTGTAAAAAAAATTTATTATTTAAGCCCTCGATATGAAATGGCTGATTTTGGGTGAGTTTCGTATAAGGTTGGGTTACCCAATTTTTTCCGACTCCTAAAAAAAAAGTCAATAGTCTGGTTTTCGGCTAAGTTTATTTTTAAGACTTTAAAAAAAATTTATTATTCACGCCCTCGATATGAAATGGCTGATTTTGGGTGATTTTCGTATATGGGTAGGTTACCCAATTTTTTTCGACTCCTAGAAAAAACGTCAATCTTCGTGTTTTCGGCTAAGCTTATTTTTAAGACTGTAAAAAAATTTATTATTTACGCCATCGATATGAAATGGCCGATTTTGGGTGATTTTCGTATATAGTTAGGTTACCTAATTTTTTCCGACTCCTGAAAAAAACGTCAATCGTCTTGTTTTCGGCTAAGCTTATTTTTAAGACTGTAGATGAAATTTATTATTTAGGCCCTCGATATGAAATGGCCGATTTTTGGTGATTTTAGTATAAGGGTAGGTTACCTAATCTTTACCGACTCCTAAAAAAAACGTCAATCGTCTTGTTCTCGGCTAATCTTATTTTTAAGACTATAAATAAATTTTATTATTTACGCCCTCGATATGAAATGGCCGATTTTGGGTGATTTTCGTATAAGGGTAGGGTACCCAATTTTTTCCGACTCCTAGAAAAAACGTCAATCGTCGTGTTTTCGGCTAAGCTTATTTTTAAGACTTTAAAAAAAATTTATTATTTACGCCCTCGATATGAAATGGCCGATTTTGGGTGATTTTCGTATAAGGGTAGGTTACCTAATTTTTTCCGACTCCTAGAAAAAAAGTCAATCGTCTTTTTTTAGGCTAATCTTATTTTTAAGACTGTAAATAAAATTTATTATTTACGCCCTTGATATGAAAAGGCCGATTTTGGGAAATTTTCGTATAAGGGTAAGTTACTCAATCTTTTCCGACTCCTAAAAAAACGTCAATCGCCTTGTTCTCGGCTAATCTTATTTTTAAGACTGTAAATAAAATTTATTATTTACGCCCTCGATATGAAATGGCCGATTTTGGGTGATTTTCGTATAAGCGTAGGTTAACTAATCTTTACCGACTCCTAAAAAAAACGTCAATCGTCTTGTTCTCGGCTAATCTTATTTTTAAGACTGTAAATAAAATTTATTATTTACGCCCTCGATATGAAAAGGCCGATTTTGGGTGATTTTCGAATATGGGTAAGTTACTCAATTTTTTCCGAATCCTAAAAAAAACGTCAATCGTCGTGTTCTCGGCTAATCTTATTTTTAAGACTGTAAATAAAATTTATTATTTACGCCCTCGATATGAAATGGCTGATTTTGGGTGAGTTTCGTATAAGGGTGGGTTACCCAATTTTTTCCGACTCCTAGAAAAAACGTCAATCGTCGTGTTTTCGGCTAAGCTTATTTTTAAGACTGTAAAAAAAATTTATTATTTACGCCCTCGATATGAAATGGCCGATTTTGGGGAATTTTCGTATAAGGGTAGGTTACCTAATTTTTTTCCGACTCCTAAAAAAAACGTCAATCGTCTTGTTTTCGGCTAAGCTTATTTTTAAGACTGTAGATGAAATTTATTATTTAGGCCCTCGATATGAAATGGCCGATTTTTGGTGATTTTAGTATAAGGGTAGGTTACCTAATCTTTACCGACTCCTAAAAAAAACGTCAATCGTCTTGTTCTCGGCTAATCTTATTTTTAAGACTGTAACTAAATTTTATTATTTACGCCCTCGATATGAAATTGCCGATTTTGGGTGATTTTCGTATATGGGTAGGTTACCTAATTTTTTCCGACTCCTAGAAAAAACGTCAATCGTCGTTTTTTTTGCTAAGCTTATTTATAAGACTGTAAAAAAAATTTATTATTTACGCCCTCGATATGAAATGGCCGATTTTTGGTGATCTTCGTATATTGGTAGGTTACTCAATCTTTTCCGACTCCTAAAAAAAACGTCAATCGTCGTGTTTTCGGCTAAGCTTATTTTTAAGACTGTAGATGAAATTTATTATTTAGGCTCTGGATATGAAATGGCCGATTTTTGGTGATTTTCGTATAAGGGTATGTTACCTAATCTTTACCGACTCCTAGAAAAAACGTCAATCGTCGTTTTTTTGGGTAATCTTATTTAGAAGACTGTAAAAAAAATTTATTATTTACGCCCTTGATATGATAAGGCCGATTTTGGGTGATTTTCGTATAAGGATAGGTTACCCAATTTTTTCCGACTCCTGAAAAAAATGTCAATCGTCGTGTTTTCGGCTAAGCTTATTTTTAAGACTGTAAAAAAAATTTATTATTTACGCCCTCGATATGAAATGGCTGATTTTGGGTGAGTTTCGTATAAGGGTGGGTTACCCAATTTTTTCCGACTCCTAAAAAAAACGTCAATCGTCTGGTTTTCGGATAAGTTTATTTTTAAGACTTTAAAAAAAATTTATTATTCACGCCCTCGATATGAAATGGCTGATTTTGGGTGATTTTCGTATATGGGTAGGTTACCCAATTTTTTCCGACTCCTAGAAAAAACGTCAATCTTCGTGTTTTCGGCTAAGCTTATTTTTAAGACTGTAAAAAAATTTATTATTTACGCCATCGATATGAAATGGCCGATTTTGGGTGATTTTCGTATATAGTTAGGTTACCTAATTTTTTCCGACTCCTAAAAAAAACGTCAATCGTCTGGTTTTCGGCTAAGTTTATTTTTAAGACTGTAGATGAAATTTATTATTTAGGCCCTCGATATGAAATGGCCGATTTTTGGTGATTTTCGTATAAGTGTAGGTTACCTAATTTTTTCCGACTACTACAAAAGATGTCAATCGTCTTGTTTTCGGCTAAGTTCATTTTTAAGACTGTAAAAAAAATGTATTATTTACTCCCTCGATATGAAATGGCCGATTTTGGGTGATTTTCGTATAAGGGCAGGTTAACTAATCTTTACCGACTCGTACATAAAAAAGTCAATCGTCTTGTTTCGGCTAAGCTTATTTTTAAGACTTTAAAAAAATTTATTATTCACGCCCTCGATATGGAATGGCCGATTTTGGGTGATTTTCCTATAAGTGTAGGTTACCTAATTTTTTCCGACTACTACAAAAGATGTCAATCGTCTTGTTTTCGGCTAAGCTTATTTTTAAGACTGTGAATAAAATTTATTATTTACGCCCTCGATATGAAATGGCCGATTTTGTGTGATTTTCGTATATGGGTAAGTTACTCAATTTTTTCCGGCTCCTAAAAAAACGTCAATCGTCGTGTTTTCGGCTAAGCTTATTTTTATGGCTTTAAAAAAAAATTTATTATTCACGCCCTCGATATAAAATGGCTGATTTTGGGTTATTTTCGTATAAGGGTAGGTTACCCAATTTTTTTCCGACTCCTGAAAAAAACGTCAGTCGTCTTGTTATCGGCTAAGCTTCTTTTTAAGTCTGTAAAAAAAATTTATTATTTACGCCCTCGATATGAAATGGCCGATTTCGGGTGATTTTCGTATAAGTGTAGGTTACCTAATTTTTTCCGACTACTACAAAAGATGTCAATCGTCTTGTTTTCCGCTAAGTTCATTTTTAAGACTGTAAAAAAAATTTATTATTTACGCCCTCGATATGAAATGGCCGATTTTGGGTGATCTTCGTATATGGGTAGGTTACCTAATTTTTTCCGACTCCTACAAAAAATATCAATCGTCTTGTTTTCGGCTAAGTTTATTTTTAAGACTGTAAAAAAAATTTATTATTTACGCCCTCGATATGAAATGGCCGATTTGTGGTGATTTTCGTATAAGGGTAGGTTACCCAATTTTTTTCGACTCCTAGAAAAAACGTCAATCGTCGTGTTTTCGGCTAAGCTTATTTTTAAGACTGTAAAAAAAATTTATTATTCACGCCCTCGATATGAAATGGCTGATTTTGGGTGATTTTCGTATAAGGGTAGGTTACCAAATTTTTTCCGACTCCTGAAAAAAACGTCAGTCGTCTTGTTATCGGCTAAGTTTATTTTTAAGACTGTAAAAAAAAATTTATTATTTACGCCCTCGATATGAAATGGCCGATTTTGGGTGATTTTCGTATATGGGTAGGTTACCTAATTTTTTCCGACTCCTACAAAAAATATCAATCGTCTTGTTTTCGGCTAAGTTTATTTTTAAGACTGTAAAAAAATTTATTATTTACGCCCTCGATATGAAATGGCTGATTTTGGGTGAGTTTCGTATAAGGGTAGGTTACCTAATTTTTTCCGACTCCTGAAAAAAACGTCAATCGTCTTGTTTTCGGCTAAGCTTCTTTTTAAGACTTTAAAAAAAATTTATTATTTACGCCCTCGATATGAAATGGCCGATTTTGGGTGATTTTCGTATAAGGGTAGGTTACCTAATTTTTTCCGACTCCTACAAAAAATGTCAATAGTCTTGTTTTCGGCTAAGTTTATTTTTAAGACTTTAAAAAAAATTTATTATTCACGCCCTCGATATAAAATGGCTGATTTTGGGTTATTTTCGTATAAGGGTAGGTTACCCAATTTTTTCCGACTCCTAAAAAAAACGTCAATCGTCTGGTTTTCGGCTAAGTTTATTTTTAAGACTTTAAAAAAAATTTATTATTCACGCCCTCGATATGAAATGGCCGATTTTGGGTGATTTTCGTATATGGGTAGGTTACCTAATTTTTTCCGACTCCTACAAAAAATATCAATCGTCTTGTTTTCGGCTAAGCTTATTTTTCAGACTTTAAAAAAAATTTATTATTTACGCCCTCGATATGAAATGGCCGATTTTGGGTGATTTTCGTATATGGGTAGGTTACCTAATTTTTACGACTCGTACAAAAAAAGTCAATCGTCTTGTTTCGGGTAAGCTTATTTTTAAGACTTTAAAAAAAAATTTATTATTCACGCCCTCGATATGGAATGGCCGATTTTGGGTGATTTTTCCTATAAGTGTAGGTTACCTAATTTTTTCCGACTACTACAAAAGATGTCAATCGTCTTGTTTTCGGCTAAGTTCATTTTTAAGACTGTAAAAAAAATTTATTATTTACTCCCTCGATATGAAATGGCCGATTTTGGGTGTTTTTCGTATAAGGGTAGGTTAAACAATTTTTCCGAATAATACAAAAAATATCAATAGTCTTGTTTTCGGCTAAGTTTATTTTTAAGACTTTAAAAAAAATTTATTATTCACGCCCTCGATATGAAATGGCTGATTTTGGGTGAGTTTCGTATAAGGGTGGTTTACCCAATTTTTGCCGACTCCTGAAAAAAACGTCAATCGTCTTGTTATCGGCTAAGCTTCTTTTTAAGTCTGTAAAAAAAATTTATTATTTACGCCCTCGATATGAAATGGTCGATTTTGGGTGTTTTTCGTATAAGCGTAGGTTACCTAATTTTTTCCGACTCCTACAAAAAATGTCAATCGTCTTGTTTTCGGCTAAGTTTATTTTTAAGACTGTAAAAAAAATTTATTATTTACGCCCTCGATATGAAATGGCCGATTTTGGGTGATTTTCGTATATGGGTAGGTTACCTAATTTTTTCCGACTCCTACAAAAAATATCAATCGTCTGGTTTTCGGCTAAGTTTATTTTTATGACTGTAAAAAAAATTTATTATTTACGCCCTCGATATGAAATGGCCGATTTGTGGTGATTTTCGTATAAGGGTAGGTTACCCAATTTTTTCCGACTCCTACAAAAAATGTCAATCGTCTTGTTTTCGGCTAAGCTTCTTTTTAAGACTTTAAAAAAAATTTATTATTCACGCCCTAGATAGAAAATGGCTGATTTTGGGTTATTTTCGTATTAGGGTTGGTTACCAAATTTTTTGCGACTCCTGAAAAAAACGTCAGTCGTCTTGTTATCGGCTAAGCTTCTTTTTAAGTCTGGAAAAAAAATTTATTATTTACGCCCTCGATATGAAATGGCCGATTTTGGGTCATTTTCGTATAAGCGTAGGTTACCTAATTTTTCCGACTCGTACAAAAAAAGTCAATCGTCTTGTTTCGGCTAAGCTTATTTTTAAGACTTTAAATAAAATTTATTATTCACGCCCTCGATCTGGAATGGCCGATTTAGGGTGATTTTCGTATAAGGGTAGGTTACCTAATTTTTTCCGACTCCTACAAAAAATGTCAATCGTCTTGTTTTCGTCTACGTTCATTTTTAAGACTGTAAAAAAAATTTATTATTTACGCCCTCGATATGAAATGGCCGATTTTGGGTGTTTTTCGTATAGCGGTAGGTTACTCAATTTTTTCCGACTCCTACAAAAAATCTCAGTCGTCTTGTTTTCTGCTAAGCTTCTTTTTAATACTGTAAAAAAAATTTTTTATTTACGCCCTCGATATGAAATGGCCGATTTTGTGTGATTTTCGTATAAGGGTAGGTTACCCAATCTTTTCCGACTCCTACCAAAAACGTCAATCGTCTTGTTTTCGGCTAAGTTTATTTTTAAGACTGTAAAAAAAATTTATTATTTACGCCCTCGATATGAAATGGCCGATTTTGGGTGATTTTCGTATATGGGTAGGTTACATAATTTTTTCCGAATCCTACAAAAAATATCAATCGTCTTGTTTTCGGCTAAGCTTCTTTTTAAGTCTGTAAAAAAATTTATTATTTACGCCCTCGATATGAAATGGCCGATTTTGGGTGATTTTCGTATATGGGTAGGTTACCTAATTTTTTCCGACTCCTACAAAAAATATCAATCGTCTTGTTTTCGGCTAAGTTTATTTTTAAGACTGTAAAAAAAATTTATTATTTACGCCCTCGATATGAAATGGCTGATTTTGGGTGAGTTTCGTACATGGGTAGGTTACCTAATTTTTTCCGACTCCTACAAAAAATATCAATCGTCTTGTTCGCGGCTAATCTTATTTTTAAGACTGTAAATAAAATTTATTATTTACGCCCTCGATATGAAATGACCGATTTTTTGGTGATTTTCGTATAAGCGTAGGTTACCTAATTTTTTCCGACTCCTAAAAAAAACGTCAATCGTCTTGTTCGCGGCTAATCTTATATTTAAGACTGTAAATAAAATTTATTATTCACGCCCTCGATATGAAAAGGCCGATTTTGTGTGATTTTCGTATACGGGTAGGTTACTCAATCTTTTCCGACTCCTAAAAAAAACGTTAATCGTCATGTTTTCGGCTAAGCTTATTTTTAAGGCTTTAAAAAAAATTTATTATTTACGCCTCTCGATATAAAATGGCTGATTTTGGGTGAGTTTCGTATAAGGGTGGGTTACCCAATATTTTCCGACTCCTACAAAAAACGTCAGTCGTCTTGTTATCGGCTGAGCTTCTTTTTAAGTCTGTAAAAAAAATTATTATTTACGCCCTCGATATGAAATGGCCGATTTTGGGTGATTTTCGTATATGGGTAGGTTACCTAATTTTTTCCGACTCCTACAAAAAATATCAATCGTCTTGTTTTCGGCTAAGTTTATTTTTAAGACTGTAAAAAAAATTTATTATTTACGCCCTCGATATGAAATGGCTGATTTTGGGTGAGTTTCGTATAAGGGTAGGTTACCTAATTTTTTCCGACTCCTACAAAAAATATCAATCGTCTTGTTTTCGGCTAATCTTATTTTTAAGACTGTAAATAAAATTTATTATTTACGCCCTCGATATGAAATGACGAATTTTTGGTGATTTTCGTATAAGCGTAGGTTACCTAATTTTTTTCCGACTCCTAAAAAAAACGTCAATCGTCTTGTTTTCGGCTACGCTTATTTTTAACACTGTAGATGAAATTTATTATTTAGGCCCTCGATATGAAATGGCCGATTTTTGGTGATTTTCGTATAAGCGTAGGTTACCTAATCTTTACCGACTCCTAAAAAAAACGTCAATCGCCTTGTTCTCGGCTAATCTTATTTTTAAGACTGTAAATAAAATTTATTATTTACGCCCTCGATATGAAAAGGCCGATTTTGGGAAATTTTCGTATAAGGGTAATTTACTCAATTTTTTCCGACTCCTAAAAAAAAGTCAATCGTCGTGTTTTCGGCTAAGCTTATTTTTAAGACTGTAAAAAAAATTTATTATTCACGCCCTCGGTATGAAATGGCTGATTTTGGGTGATTTTCGTATAAGGGTAGGTTACTCAATTTTTCCGACTCCTGAAAAAAACGTCAATCGTCTTGTTTTCGGCTAAGATTATTTTTAAGACATTAAAAAAAATTTATTATTAACGCCCTCGATATGAAATGGCAGATTTTGGGTGATTTTCGTATAAGGGTAAGTTACCAAATTTTTTACGACTCCTAAAAAAAACGTCAATCGTCTTGTTCTCGGCTAATCTTATTTTTAAGACTGTAAATAAAATTTATTATTTACGCCCTCGATATGAAAAGGCCGATTTTGGGTGATTTTCGAATATGGGTAAGTTACTCAATTTTTTCCGCATCCTAAAAAAAACGTCAATCGTCGTGTTTTCGGCTAATCTTATTTTTAAGTCTTTAAAAAAAATTTATTATTCACGCCCTCGATATGAAATGTCTGATTTTGGGTGATTTTCGTATACGGGTAGGTTACCCAATTTTTTCCGACTCCTAGAAAAAACGTCAATCGTCGTGTTTTCGGCTAAGCTTATTTTTAAGACTGTAAAAAAAATTTATTATTTACGCCCTCGATATGAAATGGCCGATTTTGGGTGATTTTCGTATATGGGTAGGTTACTCAATTTTTTCCGGCTCCTAAAAAAACGTCAATCGTCGTGTTTTCGGCTAAGCTTATTTTTAAGGCTGTAAAAAAATTTATTATTTACGCCCTCGATATGAAATGGCCGATTTTGGGTGATTTTCGTATAAGGGTAGGTTACCTAATTTTTTCCGACTCCTAGGAAAAACGTCAATCGTCTTGTTCGCGGCTAATCTTATATTTAAGACTGTAAATAAAATTTATTATTCACGCCCTCGATATGAAAAGGCCGATTTTGTGTGATTTTCGTATACGGGTAGGTTACTCAATCTTTTCCGACTCCTAAAAAAAACGTTAATCGTCATGTTTTCGGCTAAGCTTATTTTTAAGGCTTTAAAAAAAATTTATTATTTACGCCTCTCGATATAAAATGGCTGATTTTGGGTGAGTTTCGTATAAGGGTGGGTTACCCAATTTTTTCCGACTCCTACAAAAAACGTCAGTCGTCTTGTTATCGGCTGAGCTTCTTTTTAAGTCTGTAAAAAAAATTATTATTTACGCCCTCGATATGAAATGGCCGATTTTGGGTGATTTTCGTCTATGTGTAAGTTACCTAATTTTTTTCCGACTCCTACAAAAAATATCAATCGTCTTGTTTTCGGCTAAGTTTATTTTTAAGACTGTAAAAAAAATTTATTATTTACGCCCTCGATATGAAATGGCTGATTTTGGGTGAGTTTCGTATATGGGTAGGTTACCTAATTTTTTCCGACTCCTACAAAAAATATCAATCGTCTTGTTTTCGGCTAAGTTTATTTTTAAGACTGTAAATAAAATTTATTTTTTACGCCCTAGATATGAAATGTAATATTTTTGGTTATTTTCGTATTAGGGTAGGTTACCTAATTTTTTCCGACTCCTGAAAAAAACGTCAATCGTCTTGTTTTCGGCTACGCTTATTTTTAACACTCTAGATGAAATTTATTATTTAGGCCCTCGATATGAAAAGGCCGATTTTGGGAAATTTTCGTATAAGGGTAATTTACTCAATTTTTTCCGACTCCTAGAAAAAACGTCAATCGTCGTGTTTTCGGCTAAGCTTATTTTTAAGACTGTAAAAAAAATTTATTATTCACGCCCTCGATATGAAATGGCTGATTTTGGGTGATTTTCGTATAAGGGTAGGTTACTCAATTTTTCCGACACCTAAAAAAAACGTCAATCGTCTTGTTTTCGGCTAAGCTTATTTTTAAGACTTTAAAAAAAATTGATTATTTACGCCCTCGATATGAAATGGCCGATTTTTGGTGATTTTCGTATAAGGGTAGGTTACCTAATTTTTTCGGACTCCTAAAAAAAACGTCAATCGTCTTGTTCTCGGCTAATCTTATTTTTAAGACTGTAAATAAAATTTATTATTTACGCCCTCGATATGAAAAGGCCGATTTTGGGTGATTTTCGAATATGGGTAAGTTACTCAATTTTTTCCGCATCCTAAAAAAAACGTCAATCGTCGTGTTTTCGGCTAATCTTATTTTTAAGGCTTTAAAAAAAATTTATTATTCACGCCCTCGATATGAAATGTCTGATTTTGGGTGATTTTCGTATAAGGGTGGGTTACCCAATTTTTTCCGACTCCTAGAAAAAACGTCAATCGTCGTTTTTTTGGCTAAGCTTATTTTTAAGACTGTAAAAAAAATTTATTATTTACGCCCTAGATATGAAATGGCTGATTTTGGGTGAGTTTCGTATAAGGGTAGGTTACTCAATTTTTTCCGGCTCCTAAAAAAACGTCAATCGTCGTGTTTTCGGCTAAGCTTATTTTTATGGCTTTAAAAAAAATTTATTATTTACGCCCTCGATATGAAATGGCCGATTTTGGGTGTTTATCGTATAGGGGTAGGTTACTCAATTTTTTCCGACTCCTACAAAAAATCTCAGTCGTCTTGTTTTCTGCTAAGCTTCTTTTTAATACTGTAAAAAAAATTTTTTATTTACGCCCTCGATATGAAATGGCTGATTTTGGGTGAGTTTCGTATAAGGGTGGGTTACCCAATTTTTTCCGACTCCTACAAAAAATGTCAAACGTCTTGTTTTCGGCTAAGTTTATTTTTAAGACTGTAAAAAAAATTTATTATTTACGCCCTCGATATGAAATGGCCGATTTTGGGTGATCTTCGTATATGGGTAGGTTACCTAATTTTTTCCGAGTCCTACAAAAAATATCAATCGTCTTGTTTTCGGCTGAGCTTCTTTTTAAGTCTGTAAAAAAATTTATTATTTACGCCCTCGATATGAAATGGCCGATTTTGGGTGATTTTCGTATATGGGTAGGTTACCTAATTTTTTCCGACTCCTACAAAAAATATCAATCGTCTTGTTTTCGGCTAAGTTTATTTTTAAGACTGTAAAAAAAATTTATTATTTACGCCCTCGATATGAAATGGCTGATTTTGGGTGAGTTTCGTATAAGGGTAGGTTACCTAATTTTTTCCGACTCCTACAAAAAATATCAATCGTCTTGTTTTCGGCTAAGCTTCTTTTTAAGACTGTAAAAAAAATTTATTATTTACGCCCTCGATATGAAATGGCCGATTTTGGGTGATTTTCGTATAAGCGTAGGTTACCTAATTTTTTCCGACTCCTAAAAAAAACGTCAATCGTCTTGTTCTCGGCTAATCTTATTTTTAAGACTGTAAATAAAATTTATTATTCACGCCCTCGATATGAAAAGGCCGATTTTGTGTGATTTTCGTATACGGGTAGGTTACTCAATTTTTTCCGACTCCTAAAAAAAACGTTAATCGTCTGGTTTTCAGCTAAGTTTATTTTTAAGACTTTAAAAAATTTATTATTTACGCCCTCGATATGAAATGGCTGATTTTGGGTGAGTTTCGTATAAGAGTGGGTTACCCAATTTTTGCCGACTACTAGAAAAAACGTCAATCGTCGTGTTTTCGGCTAGGCTTATTTTTAAGACTTTAAAAAAAATTTATTATTCACGCCCTCGATATGAAATGGCTGATTTTGGGTGATTTTCGTATAAGGGTAGGTTACCCAATTTTTCCAACTCCTAAAGAAAACGTCAATCGTCTTGTTTTCGGCTAAGCTTATTTTTAAGACTTTAAAAAAATTTATTATTTACGCCCTCTATATGAAATGGCCGATTTTGTGTGATTTTCGTATAAGGGCAGGTTACCTAATCTTTACCGACTCCTAAAAAAAACGTCAATCGTCTTGTTCTCGGCTAATCTTATTTTTAAGACTGTAAATAAAATTTATTATTTACGCCCTCGATATGAAAAGGCCGATTTTGGGTGATTTTCGAATATGGGTAAGTTACTCAATTTTTTCCGCATCCTAAAAAACGTCAATCGTCGTGTTTTCGGCTAATCTTATTTTTATGGCTTTAAAAAAAATTTATTATTTACGCCCTCGATATGAAATCACTGATTTTGGGTGATTTTTCGTATAAGGGTAGGTTACCCAATTTTTTCCGACTCCTAGAAAAAACGTCAATCGTCGTGTTTTCGGCTAAGCTTATTTTTAAGACTGTAAAAAAAATTTATTATTTACGCCCTCGATATGAAATGGCCGATTTTGGGTGATTTTCGTATATGGGTAGGTTACCTAATTTTTCCGGCTCCTAAAAAACGTCAATCGTCGTGTTTTCGGCTAAGCTTATTTTTATCGCTTTAAAAAAATTTATTATTTACGCCCTCGATATGAAATGGCCGATTTTGGGTGATTTTCGTATAAGGGTAGGTTACCAAATTTTTTCCGACTCCTAAAAAAAACGTCAATCGTCTTGTTCGCGGCTAATCTTATATTTAAGACTTTAAAAAAAATTTATTATTCACGCATTCGATATGAAATGGCCGATTTTGGGGGATTTTCGTATAAGGGTAGGTTACCCAATTTTTTCCGACTCCTAAAAAAAACGTCAATCGTCGTGTTTTCGGCTAAGCTTATTTTTAAGACTTTAAAAAAATTTATTATTTACGCCCTCGATATAAAATGGCTGATTTTGGGTGAGTTTCGTATAAGGGTGGGTTACCCAATTTTTTCCGACTCCTACAAAAAACGTCAGTCGTCTTGTTATCGGCTAAGCTTATTTTTAAGACTGTAAAAAAATTTATTATTTACGCCCTCGATATGAAATGGCCGATTTTGGGTGATTTTCGTATATGGGTAGGTTACCTAATTTTTTCCGACTCCTACAAAAAATATCAATCGTCTTGTTTTCGGCTAAGTTTATTTTTAAGACTGTAAAAAAAATTTATTATTTACGCCCTCGATATGAAATGGCTGATTTTGGGTGAGTTTCGTATAAGGGTAGGTTACCTAATTTTTTCCGACTCCTACAAAAAATATCAATCGTCTTGTTATCGGCTAATCTTATTTTTAAGACTGTAAATAAAATTTATTATTTACGCCCTCGATATGAAATGACGAATTTTTGGTGATTTTCGTATAAGGGTAGGTTTCCTAATTTTTTCCGACTCCTAAAAAAAACGTCAATCGTCTTGTTTTCGGCTAAGCTTATTTTTAACACTGTAGATGAAATTTATTATTTAGGCCCTCGATATGAAATGGCCGATTTTGGGTGATCTTCGTATATGGGTAGGTTACCCAATTTTTGCCGACTACTAGAAAAAACGTCAATCGTCGTGTTTTCGGCTAGGCTTATTTTTAAGACTTTAAAAAAAATTTATTATTCACGCCCTCGATATGAAATGGCTGATTTTGGGTGAGTTTCGTATAAGGGTAGGTTACCCAATTTTTTCCGACTCCTAGAAAAAACGTCAATCGTCGTGTTTTCGGCTAAGCTTATTTTTAAGACTGTAAAAAAAATTTATTATTTACGCCCTCGATATGAAATGGCCGATTTTGGGTGATCTTCGTATATGGGTAGGTTACCTAATTTTTTCCGACTCCTAAAAAACGGCAATCGTCGTGTTTTCGGCGAAGCTTATTTCGAACCCGGGAAAAAAAATTTATTATTTACGCCCTCGATATGAAATGGCCGATTTTGGGTGATCTTCGTATAAGGGTAGGTTACTCAATTTTTTCAGACTCCTTAAAATAAGGTCAATCGTCTTGTTTTCGGCTAAGTTTATTTTTAAGACTTTAAAAAAATTTATTATTTACGCCCTCGATATGAAATGGCTGATTTTGTGTGAGTTTCGTATAAGGGTAGGTTACCTAATTTTTTCCGACTCCTGAAAAAAACGTCAATCGTCTTGTTCTCGGCTAATCTTATTTTTAAGACTGTATATATAATTTATTATTTACTCCCTCGATATGAAAAGGCCGATTTTGGGTGATTTTCGAATATGGGTAAGTTACTCAATTTTTTCCGCATCCTAAAAAAAACGTCAATCGTCGTGTTTTCGGCTAATCTTATTTTTATGGCTTTAAAAAAATTTATTATTCACGCCCTCGATATGAAATGTCTGATTTTGGGTGATTTTCGTATATGGGTAGGTTACCCAATTTTTTCCGACTCCTAGAAAAAACGTCAATCGTCGTGTTTTCGGCTAAGCTTATTTTTAAGACTGTAAAAAAATTTATTATTTACGCCATCGATATGAAATGGCCGATTTTGGGTGATTTTCGTATATGGGTAGGTTACCCGATTTTTTCCGGCTCCTAAAAAAACGTCAATCGTCGTGTTTTCGGCTAAGCTTATTTTTATCGCTTTAAAAAAATTTATTATTCACGCCCTCGATATGAAATGACCGATTTTGTGTGAGTTTCGTATAAGGGTAGGTTACCTAATTTTTTCCGACTCCTAAAAAAAACGTCAATAGTCTTGTTATCGGCTAATCTTATTTTTAAGACTGTAAATAAAATTTATTATTTACTCACTCGATATGAAAAGGCCGATTTTGTGTGATTTTCGTATACGGGTAGGTTACTCAATCTTTTCCGACTCCTAAAAAACGTTAATCGTCATGTTTTCGGCTAAGCTTATTTTTAAGGCTTTAAAAAATTTATTATTTACGCCTCTCGATATAAAATGGCTGATTTTGGGTGAGTTTCGTATAAGGGTGGGTTACCCAATTTTTTCCGACTCCTACAAAAAACGTCAGTCGTCTTGTTATCGGCTGAGCTTCTTTTTAAGTCTGTAAAAAAATTTATTATTTACGCCCTCGATATGAAATGGCCGATTTTGGGTGATTTTCGTATATGGGTAGGTTACCTAATTTTTTCCGACTCCTACAAAAAATATCAATCGTCTTGTTTTCGGCTAAGTTTATTTTTAAGACTGTAAAAAAAATTTATTATTTACGCCCTCGATATGAAATGGCTGATTTTGGGTGAGTTTCGTATAAGGGTAGGTTACCTAATTTTTTCCGACTCCTACAAAAAATATCAATCGTCTTGTTTTCGGCTAATCTTATTTTTAAGACTGTAAATAAAATTTATTATTTACGCCCTCGATATGAAATGACGAATTTTTGGTGATTTTCGTATAAGCGTAGGTTACCTAATTTTTTTCCGACTCCTAAAAAAAACGTCAATCGTCTTGTTTTCGGCTACGCTTATTTTTAACACTGTAGATGAAATTTATTATTTAGGCCCTCGATATGAAAAGGCCGATTTTGGGAAATTTTCGTATAAGGGTAATTTACTCAATTTTTTCCGACTCCTAAAAAAAAGTCAATCGTCGTGTTTTTCGGCTAAGCTTATTTTTAAGACTGTAAAAAAAATTTATTATTAACGCCCTCGATATGAAATGGCTGATTTTGGGTGATTTTCGTATAAGGGTAGGTTACTCAATTTTTCCGACTCCTAAAAAAAACCTCAATCGTCCTGTTTTCGGATAATCTTATTTTAAAGACTTTAAAAAAAATTCATTATTTACGCACTCGATATGAAATGGCCGATTTTGGGTGATTTTCGTATAAGGGTAGTTTACCTAATTTTTTCGGACTCCTAAAAAAAACGTCAATCGTCTTGTTCTCGGCTAATCTTATTTTTAAGACTGTAAATAAAATTTATTATTTACGCCCTCGATATGAAAAGGCCGATTTTGGGTGATTTTCGAATATGGGTAAGTTACTCAATTTTTTCCGCATCCTAAAAAAAACGTCAATCGTCGTGTTTTCGGCTAATCTTATTTTTATGGCTTTAAAAAAAATTTATTATTTACGCCCTCGATATGAAATCGCTGATTTTGGGTGATTTTCGTATATGGGTAGGTTACCCAATTTTTTCCGACTCCTAGAAAAAAACGTCAATCGTCGTGTTTTCGGCTAAGCTTATTTTTAAGACTGTGAATAAAATTTATTATTTACGCCCTCGATATGAAATGGCCGATTTTGTGTGATTTTCGTATATGGGTAAGTTACTCAATTTTTTCCGGCTCCTAAAAAACGTCAATCGTCGTGTTTTCGGCTAAGCTTATTTTTATGGCTTTAAAAAAAATTTATTATTTACGCCCTCGATATGAAATGGCCGATTTTGGGTGTTTTTCGTATAGGGGTAGGTTACACAATTTTTTCCGACTCCTACAAAAAATCTCAGTCGTCTTGTTTTCTGCTAAGCTTCTTTTTAATACTGTAAAAAAAATTTTTTATTTACGCCCTCGATATGAAATGGCCGATTTTGTGTGATTTTCGTATAAGGGTAGATTACCCAATTTTTTCCGACTACTACAAAAAATGTCAATCGTCTTGTTTTTCGGCCAAGTTCATTTTTAAGACTGTAAAAAAAATTTATTATTTACGCCCTCGAAATGAAATGGACTATTTTTGGTGATATTCGTATATGGGTAGGATACCTAATTTTTTCAGAATCCTACAAAAAATATCAATCGTCTTGTTATCGGCTGAGCTTCTTTTTAAGTCTGTAAAAAAATTTATTATTTACGCCCTCGATATGAAATGGCCGATTTTGGGTGATTTTCGTATATAGTTAGGTTACCTAATTTTTTCCGACTCCTACAAAAAATATCAATCGTCTTGTTTTCGGCTAAGTTTATTTTTAAGACTGTAAAAAAAATTTATTATTTACGCCCTCGATATGAAATGGCTGATTTTGGGTGAGTTTCGTATAAGGGTAGGTTACCTAATTTTTTCCGACTCCTACAAAAAATATCAATCGTCTTGTTATCGGCTAATCTTATTTTTAAGACTGTAAATAAAATTTATTATTTACGCCCTCGATATGAAATGACCGATTTTTGGTGATTTTCGTATAAGCGTAGGTTACCTAATTTTTTCCGACTCCTAAAAAAAACGTCAATCGTCTTGTTCGCGGCTAATCTTATATTTAAGACTGTAAATAAAATTTATTATTCACGCCCTCGATATGAAAAGGCCGATTTTGTGTGATTTTCGTATACGGGTAGGTTACTCAATCTTTTCCGACTCCTAAAAAAAACGTTAATCGTCATGTTTTCGGCTAAGCTTATTTTTAAGGCTTTAAAAAAAATTTATTATTTAAGCCCTCGATATGAAATGGCTGATTTTGGGTGAGTTTCGTATAAGGGTGGTTTACCCAATTTTTTCCGACTCTTAAAAAAAACGTCAATCGTCGTGTTTTCGGCTAAGCTTCTTTTTAAGACTGTAAAAAAATGTATTATTTACGCCCTCGATATGAAATGGCCGATTTTGGGTGATTTTCGTATATGGGTAGGTTACCTAATTTTTTCCGACTCCTACAAAAAATATCAATCGTCTTGTTTTCGGCTAAGTTTATTTTTAAGACTGTAAAAAAAATTTATTATTTACGCCCTCGATATGAAATGGCTGATTTTGGGTGATTTTCGTATATGGGTAGGTTACCTAATTTTTTCCGACTCCTACAAAAAATATCAATCGTCTTGTTTTCGGCTAAGCTTATTTTTAAGACTGTAAATAAAATTTATTATTTACGCCCTCGATATGAAATGACGAATTTTTGGTGATTTTCGTATAAGCGTAGGTTACCTAATTTTTTCCGACTCCTAAAAAAAACGTCAATCGTCTTGTTTTCGGCTACGCTTATTTTTAACACTGTAGATGAAATTTATTATTTAGGCCCTCGATATGAAATGGCCGATTTTTGGTGATTTTCGTATAAGCGTAGGTTACCTAATCTTTACCGACTCCTAAAAAAAACGTCAATCGCCTTGTTCTCGGCTAAGTTTATTTTTAAGACTGTAAAAAAAATTTATTATTTACGCCCTCGATATGAAATGGCCGATTTTGGGTGATTTTCGTATAAGGATAGGTTACCCAATTTTTTCCGACTCCTAAAAAAAAAGTCAATCGTCGTGTTTTCGGCTAAGCTTATTTTTAAGACTGTAAAAAAAATTTATTATTTACGCCCTCGATATGAAATGGCTGATTTTGGGTGATTTTCGTATAAGGGTAGGTTACTCAATTTTTCCAACTCCTAAAGAAAACTTCAATCGTCTTGTTTTCGGCTAAGCTTATTTTTAAGACTTTAAAAAAAATTTATTATTTACGCCCTCGATATGAAATGGCCGATTTTGTGTGATTTTCGTATAAGGGCAGGTTACCTAATCTTTACCGACTCCTAAAAAAAAACGTCAATCGTCTTGTTCTCGGCTAATCTTATTTTTAAGACTGTAAATAAAATTTATTATTTACGCCCTCGATATGAAAAGGCCGATTTTGGGTGATTTTCGAATATGGGTAAGTTACTCAATTTTTTCCGCATCCTAAAAAAAACGTCAATCGTCGTGTTTTCGGCTAATCTTATTTTTAAGACTTTAAAAAAAATTTATTATTTAAGCCCTCGATATGAAATGTCTGATTTTGGGTGATTTTGGTATATGGGTAGGTTACCCAATTTTTTCCGACTCCTAGAAAAAACGTCAATCGTCGTGTTTTCGGCTAAGCTTATTTTTAAGACTGTAAAAAAATTTATTATTTACGCCATCGATATGAAATGGCCGATTTTGGGTGATTTTCGTATATGGGTAGGTTACTCAATTTTTTCCGGCTCCTAAAAAACGGCAATCTTCGTGTTTTCGGCTAAGCTTATTTTTATTACTGTAAAAAAATTTATTATTTACGCCATCGATATGAAATGGCCGATTTTGGGTGATTTTCGTATATAGTTAGGTTACCTAATTTTTTCCGACTCCTAAAAAAAACGGCAATCGTCTTGTTCGCGGCTAATCTTATATTTAAGACTGTAAATAAAATTTATTATTCACGCCCTCGATATGAAAAGGCCGATTTTGTGTGATTTTCGTATACGGGTAGGTTACTCAATCTTTTCCGACTCCTAAAAAAAACGTTAATCGTCATGTTTTCGGCTAAGCTTATTTTTAAGGCTTTAAAAAAATTTATTATTTACGCCTCTCGATATGAAATGGCTGATTTTGGGTGAGTTTCGTATAAGGGTGGGTTACCCAATTTTTTCCGACTCCTAGAAAAAACGTCAATCGTCGTTTTTTCGGCTAAGCTTATTTTTAAGACTGTAAAAAAAATTTATTATTTACGCCCTAGATATGAAATGGCTGATTTTGGGTGAGTTTCGTATAAGGGTAGGTTACCTAATTTTTTCCGACTCCTACAAAAAATGTCAATCGTCTTGTTCGCGGCTAATCTTATTTTTAAGACTGTAAATAAAATTTATTATTTACGCCCTCGATATGAAATGACGAATTTTTGGTGATTTTCGTATAAGCGTAGGTTACCTAATTTTTTCCGACTCCTAAAAAAAACGTCAATCGTCTTGTTTTCGGCTACGCTTATTTTTAACACTGTAGATGAAATTTATTATTTAGGCCCTCGATATGAAAAGGCCGATTTTGGGAAATTTTCGTATAAGGGTAATTTACCCAATTTTTTCCGACTCCTAAAAAAACGTCAATCGTCGTGTTTTCGGCTAAGCTTATTTTTAAGACTGTAAAAAAAATTTATTATTTACGCCCTCGATATGAAATGGCTGATTTTGGGTGATTTTCGTATAAGGGTAGGTTACTCAATTTTTCCAACTCCTAAAGAAAACGTCAATCGTCTTGTTTTCGGCTAAGCTTATTTTTAAGACTGTAAAAAAAATTTATTATTTACGCCCTCGATATGAAAAGGCCGATTTTGGGTGATTTTCGAATATGGGTAAGTTACTCAATTTTTTCCGCATCCTAAAAAAAACGTCAATCGTCGTGTTTTCGGCTAATCTTATTTTTATGGCTTTAAAAAAATTTATTATTTAAGCCCTCGATATGAAATGTCTGATTTTGGGTGATTTTGGTATATGGGTAGGTTACCCAATTTTTTCCGACTCCTAGAAAAAACGTCAATCGTCGTGTTTTCGGCTAAGCTTATTTTTAAGACTGTAAAAAAATTTATTATTTACGCCCTCGATATGAAATGGCCGATTTTGGGTGATTTTAGTATATGGGTAGGTTACATAATTTTTTCCGGCTCCTAAAAAAACTTCAATCTTCGTGTTTTCGGCTAAGCTTATTTTTAAGACTGTAAAAAAATTTATTATTTACGCCCTCGATATGAAATGGCCGATTTTGGGTGAGTTTCGTATAAGGGTAGGTTACCTAATTTTTTCCGACTCCTAGAAAAAACGTCAATCTTCGTGTTTTCGGCTAAGCTTATTTTTAAGACTGTAGATGAAATTTATTATTTAGGCCCTCGATATGAAATGGCCGATTTTTGGTGATTTTAGTATAAGGGTAGGTTACCTAATCTTTACCGACTCCTAAAAAAAACGTCAATCGTCTTGTTCGCGGCTAATCTTATATTTAAGACTGTAAAAAAATTTATTATTCACGCCCTCGATATGAAATGACCGATTTTGTGTGAGTTTCGTATAAGGGTAGGTTACCTAATTTTTTCCGACTCCTAAAAAAAACGTCAATCGTCGTGTTTTCGGCTAAGCTTATTTTTACGACTTTAAAAAAAATTTATTATTTACGCCCTCGATATGAAATGGCCGATTTTGGGTGAGTTTCGTATAAGCGTGGGTTACCCAATTTTTTCCGACTCCTACAAAAAACGTCAGTCGTCTTGTTATCGGCTGAGCTTCTTTTTAAGTCTGTAAAAAAATTTATTATTTACGCCCTCGATATGAAATGGCCGATTTTGGGTGATTTTCGTATATGGGTAGGTTACCTAATTTTTTCCGACTCCTACAAAAAATATCAATCGTCTTGTTTTCGGCTAAGTTTATTTTTAAGACTGTAAAAAAAATTTATTATTTACGCCCTCGATATGAAATGGCTGATTTTGGGTGAGTTTCGTATAAGGGTAGGTTACCTAATTTTTTCCGACTCCTACAAAAAATATCAATCGTCTTGTTTTCGGCTAAGTTTATTTTTAAGACTGTAAAAAAAATTTATTATTTACGCCCTAGATATGAAATGACCGATTTTTGGTGATTTTCGTATAAGCGTAGGTTACCTAATTTTTTTCCGACTCCTAAAAAAAACGTCAATCGTCTTGTTTTCGGCTACGCTTATTTTTAAGACTGTAGATGAAATTTATTATTTACGCCCTCGATATGAAATGGCCGATTTTTGGTGATTTTCGTATAAGGGTAGGTTACCTAATTTTTTCGGACTCCTAAAAAAAACGTCAATCGTCTTGTTCTCGGCTAATCTTATTTTTAAGACTGTAAATAAAATTTATTATTTACGCCCTCGATATGAAAAGGCCGATTTTGGGTGATTTTCGAATATGGGTAAGTTACTCAATTTTTTCCGCATCCTAAAAAAAACGTCAATCGACGTGTTTTCGGATAAGTTTCTTTTTAAGACTTTAAAAAAAATTTATTATTCACGCCCTCGATATGAAATGGCTGATTTTGGGTGATTTTCGTATATGGGTAGGTTACCCAATTTTTTCCGACTCCTAGAAAAAACGTCAATCGTCGTGTTTTCGGCTAAGCTTATTTTTAAGACTGTAAAAAAAATTTATTATTTACGCCCTCGATATGAAATGGCCGATTTTGGGTGATTTTCGTATATGGGTAGGTTACCTAATTTTTTCCGACTCCTAGAAAAAACGTCAATCGTCGTGTTTTCGGCTAAGCTTATTTTTAAGACTTTAAAAAAAATTTATTATTTACGCCCTCGATATGAAATGGCCGATTTTGGGTGATTTTCGTATATGGGTAGGTTACCTAATTTTTTCCGACTCCTACAAAAAATATCAATCGTCTTGTTTTCGGCTAAGTTTATTTTTAAGACTGTAAAAAAAATTTATTATTTACGCCCTCGATATGAAATGGCTGATTTTGGGTGAGTTTCGTATAAGGGTGGGTTACCCAATTTTTTCCGACTCCTAGAAAAAACGTCAATCGTCGTGTTTTCGGCTAAGCTTATTTCTAAGACTGTAAAAAAAATTTATTATTTACGCCCTCGATATGAAATGGCCGATTTTGGGTGATTTTCGTATATGGGTAGGTTACCTAATTTTTTCCGACTCCTACAAAAAATATCAATCGTCTTGTTTTCGGCTAAGTTTATTTTTAAGACTGTAAAAAAAATTTATTATTTACGCCCTCGATATGAAATGGCTGATTTTGGGTGAGTTTCGTATAAGGGTAGGTTACCTAATTTTTTCCGACTCCTACAAAAAATGTCAATCGTCTTGTTTTCGGCTAAGTTTATTTTTAAGACTGTAAAAGAATTTATTATTTACGCCCTAGATATGAAATGGCCGATTTTTGGTGATTTTCGTATAAGCGTAGGTTACCTAATTTTTTCCGACTCCTAAAAAACGTCAATCGTCTTGTTTTCGGCTACGCTTATTTTTAAGACTGTAGATGAAATTTATTATTTAGGCCCTCGATATGAAATGGCCGATTTTTGGTGATTTTCGTATAAGCGTAGGTTACCTAATCTTTACCGACTCCTAAAAAAAACGTCAATCGCCTTGTTCTCGGCTAATCTTATTTTTAAGACTGTAAATAAAATTTATTATTTACGCCCTCGATATGAAAAGGCCGATTTTGGGAAATCTTCGTATATGGGTAGGTTACCCAATTTTTGCCGACTACTAGAAAAAACGTCAATCGTCGTGTTTTCGGCTAGGCTTATTTTTAAGACTTTAAAAAAAATTTATTATTCACGCCCTCGATATGAAATGGCTGATTTTGGGTGATTTTCGTATAAGGGTAGGTTACCCAATTTTTTCCAACTCCTACAAAAAATGTCAATCGTCTTGTTTTCGGCTAAGCTTCTTTTTAAGACTTTAAAAAAAATTTATTATTTACGCCCTCGATATGAAATGGCCGATTTTTGGTGATTTTCGTATAAGGGCAGGTTACCCAATTTTTTCCAACTCCTAAAAAAAACGTCAATCGTCTTGTTCTCGGCTAATCTTATTTTTAAGACTGTAAATAAAATTTATTATTTACGCCCTCGATATGAAAAGGCCGATTTTGGGTGATTTTCGAATATGGGTAAGTTACTCAATTTTTTCCGCATCCTAAAAAAAACGTCAATCGTCGTGTTTTCGGCTAATCTTATTTTTATGGCTTTAAAAAAAATTTATTATTCACGCCCTCGATATGAAATGTCTGATTTTGGGTGATTTTCGTATATGGGTAGGTTACCCAATTTTTTCCGACTCCTAGAAAAAACGTCAATCGTCGTGTTTTCGGCTAAGCTTATTTTTAAGACTGTAAAAAAATTTATTATTTACGCCATCGATATGAAATGGCCGATTTTGGGTGATCTTCGTATATGGGTATGTTACCTAATTTTTTCCGGCTCCTAAAAAAACGTCAATCGTCGTGTTTTCGGCTAAGCTTATTTTTAAGGCTTTAAAAAAAATTTATTATTTACGCCCTCGATATGAAATGGCCGATTTTGGGTGAGTTTCGTATAAGGGTAGGTTACCTAATTTTTTCCGACTCCTAAAAAAAACGTCAATCGTCGTGTTTTCGGCTAAGCTTATTTTTAAGACTGTAAAAAAAATTTATTATTTACGCCCTCGATATGAAATGGCCGATTTTGGGTGATTTTCGTATATGGGTAAGTTACGTAATTTTTTGCGGCTCCTAAAAAAACGTCAATCGTCGTGTTTTCGGCTAAGCTTATTTTTAAGACTTTAAAAAAAATTTATTATTCACGCCCTCGATATGAAATGGCCGATTTTGGGTGATTTTCGTATAAGGGTAGGTTACCTAATTTTTTCCGACTCCTAAAAAAAACGTCAATCGTCGTGTTTTCGGCTAAGCTTATTTTTAAGACTGTAAAAAAAAATTATTATTTACGCCCTCGATATGAAATGGCCGATTTTTGGTGAGTTTCGTATAAGGGTAGGTTACCTAATTTTTTCCGACTCCTGAAAAAAACGTCAATCGTCTTGTTATCGGCTAATCTTATTTTTAAGACTGTAAATAAAATTTATTATTTACGCCCTCGATATGAAATGGCTGATTTTGGGTGAGTTTCGTATATGGGCAGGTTACCTAATCTTTACCGACTCCTAAAAAAAACGTCAATCGTCTTGTTCTCGGCTAATCTTATTTTTAAGACTGTAAATAAAATTTATTATTTACGCCCTCGATATGAAAAGGCCGATTTTGGGTGATTTTCGAATATGGGTAAGTTACTCAATTTTTTCCGCATCCTAAAAAACGTCAATCGTCGTGTTTTCGGCTAATCTTATTTTTAAGACTGTAAAAAAAATTTATTATTTAAGCCCTCGATATGAAATGTCTGATTTTGGGTGATTTTGGTATATGGGTAGGTTACCCAATTTTTTCCGACTCCTAGAAAAAACGTCAATCGTCGTGTTTTCGGCTAAGCTTATTTCTAAGACTGTAAAAAAAATTTATTATTTACGCCCTCGATATGAAATGGCCGATTTTGGGTGATCTTCGTATATGGGTAGGTTACCCAATTTTTTGCGGCTCCTAAAAAAAACGTCAATCGTCGTGTTTTCGGCTAAGCTTATTTTTAAGACTTTAAAAAAAATTTATTATTTACGCCCTCGATATGAAATGGCCGATTTTGGGTGATTTTCGTATAAGGGTAGGTTACCTAATTTTTTCCGACTCCTGAAAAAAACGTCAATCGTCTGGTTTTCGGCTAAGTTTATTTTCAAGACTGTAGATGAAATTTATTATTTAGGCCCTCGATATGAAATGGCCGATTTTTGGTGATTTTAGTATAAGGGTACGTTACCTAATCTTTACCGACTCCTAAAAAAAACGTCAATCGTCTTGTTCGCGGCTAATCTTATATTTAAGACTGTAAATAAAATTTATTATTCACGCCCTCGATATGAAAAGGCCGATTTTGTGTGATTTTCGTATACGGGTAGGTTACTCAATCTTTTCCGACTCCTAAAAAAACGTTAATCGTCATGTTTTCGGCTAAGCTTATTTTTAAGGCTTTAAAAAAAATTTATTATTTACGCCTCTCGATATAAAATGGCTGATTTTGGGTGAGTTTCGTATAAGGGTGGGTTACCCAATATTTTCCGACTCCTAAAAAAAACGTCAATCGTCTTGTTATCGGCTGAGCTTCTTTTTAAGTCTGTAAAAAAAAATTTATTATTTACGCCCTCGATATGAAATGGCCGATTTTGGGTGATTTTCGTATATGGGTAGGTTACATAATTTTTTCCGACTCCTACAAAAAATATCAATCGTCTTGTTTTCGGCTAAGTTTATTTTTAAGACTGTAAAAAAAATTTATTATTTACGCCCTCGATATGAAATGGCTGATTTTGGGTGAGTTTCGTATAAGGGTAGGTTACCTAATTTTTTCCGACTCCTACAAAAAATATCAATCGTCTTGTTTTCGGCTAAGCTTCTTTTTAAGACTTTAAAAAATATTTATTATTTACGCCCTCGATATGAAATGACCGATTTTTGGTGATTTTCGTATAAGCGTAGGTTACCTAATTTTTTCCGACTCCTAAAAAAACGTCAATCGTCTTGTTTTCGGCTACGCTTATTTTTTAAGACTGTAGATGAAATTTATTATTTAGGCCCTCGATATGAAATGGCCGATTTTTGGTGATTTTCGTATAAGCGTAGGTTACCTAATCTTTACCGACTCCTAAAAAAAACGTCAATCGCCTTGTTCTCGGCTAATCTTATTTTTAAGACTGTAAATAAAATTTATTATTTACGCCCTCGATATGAAAAGGCCGATTTTGGGAAATTTTCGTATAAGGGTATGTTACCCAATTTTTTCCGACTCCTAAAAAAACGTCAATCGTCGTGTTTTCGGCTAAGCTTATTTTTAAGACTTTAAAAAAAATTTATTATTTACGCCCTCGATATGAAATGGCGGATTTTGGGTGATTTTCGTATAAGGGTAGGTTACCTAATATTTACCGACTCATAAAAAAAACGTCAATCGGCTTGTTCTCGGCTAATCTTATTTTTAAGACTGTAAATAAAATTTATTATTTACGCCCTCGATATGAAAAGGCCGATTTTGGTTGAGTTTCGTATAAGGGTGGGTTACCCAATTTTTTCCGACTCCTGAAAAAAACGTCAATCGTCTGGTTTTCGGCTAAGTTTATTTTTAAGACAGTAAAAAAAATTTATTATGCAAGCCCTCGATATGAAATCACTGATTTTGGGTGAGTTTCGTATAAGGGTAGGTTACCCAATTTTTTCCGACTCCTAAAAAAAACGTCAATCGTCGTGTTTTCGGCTAAGCTTATTTTTAAGACTGTAAAAAAAATTTATTATTTACGCCCTCGATATGAAATGGCCGATTTTGGGTGATTTTCGTATATGGGTAGGTTACTCAATTTTTTCCGGCTCCTAAAAAAACGTCAATCGTCGTGTTTTCGGCTAAGCTTATTTTTAAGGCTTTAAAAAAAATTTATTATTTACGGCCTCGAGATGTTATGGCCGTTTTGGGGTGTTTTTCTTATAAGGGTAGGTTACCCAATTTTTTTCGACTCCTACAAAAAACGTCAATCGTCGTGTTTTCGGCTAAGCTTATTTTTAAGACTGTAGATGAAATTTATTATTTACGCCCTCGATATGAAATGGCCGATTTTTGGTGATTTTCGTATAAGGGTAGGTTACCCAATTTTTTCCGACTCCTAAAAAAAACGTCAATCGTCTGGTTTTCGGCTAAGTTTATTTTTAAGACAGTAGATGAAATTTATTATTTAGGCCCTCGATATGAAATGGCCGATTTCTGGTGATTTTAGTATAAGGGTAGGTTACCTAATCTTTACCGACTCCTAAAAAAAACGTCCATCGTCGTGTTTTTGGCTAAGCTTATTTTTAAGACTTTAAAAAATATTTATTATTTACAGAATTTGAAAATCTTTCTGTGGAAAAAATGACGCTTTCGACTGCGCTGGGATTCGAGCCCAGGTCTTTCGATTGCCGGTCGACTGCTCTAACCACTGAGCTACACAGGCGACCGACATCTCCTTCGCCACAGGAAGATCTCCTTATATCGCCTAGTGGCTCAGCCCTTCGGCTGTAAATGATTCCAAATTAATTAGTTGAGTTTGAAATTTTTGTCACTGTCTACATTATCGGAGGATCACTAGTCGCGTATCAGATAGGATACGTTGTCGCAGGTGTCCTCGTAGACAATTTCAAACCCTTATATCGCAAGTAATGCAAATAAATTCAATATTTAAAGAATTTGAAAATCTTTCTGTGGAAAAAATGACGCTTTCGACGCCCTCGATATGAAATGGCCGATTTTGGGTGATTTTCGTATATGGGTAAGTTACTCAATTTTTTCCGCCTCCTAAAAAAAACGTCAATCGTCTTGTTCGCGGCTAATCTTATTTTTAAGACTGTAAATAAAATTTATTATTCACGCCCTCGATATGAAAAGGCCGATTTTGGGTGATTTTCGTATAGGGGTAAGTTAATCAATTTCTTCCGACTCCTAAAAAAACGTCAATCGTAGTGTTTTCGGCTAAGCTTATTTTTAAGACTGTAAATAAAATTTATTATTTACGCCCTCGATATGAAAAGGCCGATTCTGGGTGATTTTCGTATAGGGGTAAGTTACTCAATTTTTTCCGACTCCTAAAAAAACGTTAATCGTCATGTTTTCGGCTAAGCTTATTTTTAAGGCTTTAAAAAAAATTTATTATTTACGCCTCTCAATATAAAATGGCCGATTTTGGGTGATTTTCGTATAAGGGTAGGTTTCCTAATTTTTTCCGACTCCTAAAAAAAACGTCAATCGTCTTGTTTTCGGCTACGCTTATTTTTAAGACTGTAGATGAAATTTATTATTTAGGCTCTCGATATGAAATGGCCGATTTTTGGTGATTTTCGTATAAGGGTATTTTACCTAATCTTTACCGACTCCTAAAAAAAACGTCAATCGTCTTGTTCTCGGCTAATCTTATTTTTAAGACTGTAAATAAAATTTATTATTTACGCCCTTGATATGAAAAGGCCGATTTTGGGTGATTTTCGTATACGGGTAGGTTACCCAATTTTTTCCGACTCCTAGAAAAAACGTCAATCGTCGTGTTTTCGGCTAAGCTTATTTTTAAGACTGTAAAAAAAATTTATTATTTAAGCCCTCGATATGAAATGGCTGATTTTGGGTGAGTTTCGTATAAGGTTGGGTTACCCAATTTTTTCCGACTCTTAAAAAAAAAGTCAATCGTCTTGTTTTCGGCTAAGTTTATTTTTAAGACTGTAAAAAAATTTATTATTTACGCCCTCGATATGAAATGGCTGATTTTGGGTGAGTTTCGTATAAGAGTGGGTTACCCAATTTTTGCCGACTACTAGAAAAAACGTCAATCGTCGTGTTTTCGGCTAGGCTTATTTTTAAGACTTTAAAAAAAATTTATTATTTACGCCCTCGATATGAAATGGCCGATTTTGGGTGATTTTCGTATAAGGGTAGGTTACCTAATTTTTTCCGACTCCTAAAAAAAACGTCAATCGTCTTGTTTTCGGCTAAGTTTATTTTTAAGACTGTAAAAAAAATTTATTATTTACGCCATCGATATGAAATGGCCGATTTTTGGTGATTTTAGTATAAGGGTAGGTTACCTAATCTTTACCGACTCCTAAAAAAAACGTCAATCGTCTTGTTCTCGGCTAATCTTATTTTTAAGACTGTAAATATAATTTATTATTTACGCCCTCGATATGAAATGGCTGATTTTGGGTGATTTTCGTATATGGGTAAGTTACTCAATTTTTTCCGCCTCCTAAAAAAAACGTCCATCGTCGTGTTTTCGGCTAAGTTTACTGTTAAGACTGTAAAAAATATTTATTATTCACGCCTTCTATATGATAGGGCGGATTTGTGGTGATTTTCGTTTACGGTTAGGTTACCCAATTTTTTCCTACTCCTTAAATAAACGTCAATCGTCGTGTTTTCGGCTAAGCTTATTTTTAAGACTGTAGATGAAATTTATTATTTAGGCTCTCGATATGAAATGGCCGATTTTTGGTGATTTTCGTATAAGGGTATGTTACCTAATCTTTACCGACTCCTAAAAAAAACGTCAATCGTCTTGTTCTCGGCTAATCTTATTTTTAAGACTGTAAATAAAATTTATTATTTACGCCCTTGATATGAAAAGGCCGATTTTGGGAAATTTTCGTATACGGGTAGGTTACCCAATTTTTTCCGACTCCTAGAAAAAACGTCAATCGTCGTGTTTTCGGCTAAGCTTATTTTTAAGACTGTAAAAAAAATTTATTATTTACGCCCTCGATATGAAATGGCTGATTTTGGGTGAGTTTCGTATAAGGGTGGTTTACCCAATTTTTGCCGACTACTAGAAAAAACGTCAATCGTCTGGTTTTCGGCTAAGTTTATTTTTAAGACTTTAAAAAAAATTTATTATTCACGCCCTCGATATGAAATGGCCGATTTTGGGTGATTTTCGTATAAGGATAGGTTACCCAATTTTTTCCGACTCCTAAAAAAAACGTCAATCGTCTTGTTTTCGGCTAAGCTTCTTTTTAAGACTTTAAAAAATATTTATTATTTACAGAATTTGAAAATCTTTCTGTGGAAAAAATGACGCTTTCGACTGCGCTGGGATTCGAGCCCAGGTCTTTCGATTGCTGGTCGACTGCTCTAACCACTGAGCTACACAGGCGACCGACATCTCCTTCTCCACAGGAAGATCTCCTTATATCGCCTAGTGGCTCAGCCCTTCGGCTGTAAATGATTCCAAATTAATTAGTTGAGTTTGAAATTTTTGTCACTGCCTACATTACACAGGCACACAAAAAAAACCACTCTCTGATATTTGAACGCGACACATATGTTCCCATGTAATTTGATCCGCTGATCACGAATCCGCGGTCCAGTTGACCCCATGACATCTGGTTCAAGGGCATTTGAAGGTCAAAATTGAACACACACATTTGAGTTGAAAAAAATGACTAATCTTTATGTTTTTTGGGTCGCTGAATAATAATTCGAGGTCGGTTTGACCTCAAGTAGTAAAGGTCAAGGTCATTTGAAGGTCAAACGTGTTTATTTTGGAAATAATGCATTTTTGACTGCAGATTCTGAAAGAACGGAAAATTTTACGTCCAAAACTGTATTTTTTAATTTTTTTAATATGATCCAAAGGTCATTTCAAGGTCATTATAAGTGGTGATGTGGAGAATCAATTTAATCACTGCAAAAATACGAAAATATGGTTCCCTTCACCTAAACTATTGCGGTAATATATTTTGGTGATCGTTGAACCAGAATACAAGGTTCGTCTGTCTCCTCAAGGACAAGATAAGGGTCGCCCCATCAAGGTAAAAAAAGAACTGAATCTCTGCAGAACTATAAATATGAGACTTAGCTATTGTTTTTTCTTCTATAACGCTTTCTTTTACTTTCGAAGGATCTGTGTAGCGGATTTCTAATTCTTTTTGCGCTCTCGTCATCTTCTTCATCATCTGACACTCGATCTCTTTTCAGTAACCAACAGTAGTCCGCCAACATATTTACGTCCCATTTCCCTTGCCATCTAGTTTCAGCCTCTTTCAGATCTTGATGGAACCGTTCCCCTTGTTCTTCGCTGTAATCTCCCAAGTTATCAGGGAAATAGCTGAGATGAGCATCCATAAAATGAACTTTGTGACTCATCAAACATCCCAAACACTTATAGTTTCTTATCATATTTGCTACAATAGTTTTGTAGTCATCGCTTTTGTTATTTCCCAAAAAGTTCTGACAAACATCTCGGAAACTGAGCCATGCAGCTTTCTCTAAGTCATTCATGGTATCAATGAATTTTTCATCGTTAAACATTTTACGGATTTGAGGTCCATCGAATATCCCTTCCTTCAACTTCGCTTCACTTAATCGAGGGAATCGCTCCACTAAGTACTTAAAACATTTTTCACCTTTATCCAACGCTTTGACAAACTGTTTCATCAGCCCAAGTTTTATGTGAAGAGGCGGAAGTAAAACTTTTGAGGGATCAACTAAAGGCAGTTTCAGTATATTGTAACTTCCAGGAACTAGTTGTGCTCTTGATTGCCAATTTTTTTTACATAATGGTTTTCGCGATCTCTACTATCCCATAAACATAGGAAGCAGGGATACTTTGTAAATCCTGACTGTTGACCAAGAAGAATCGTTATTATTTTTAGATCGCCACAAATCTGCCAATTATGTTCTTTATATCGTATTTTATCCAATACGTATTCCACATTTTCGTAACTTTCTTTCAATTGCGTTGAGTGCGCTAAAGGTAGACTTGCGTACCCATTTCCATTATTGAGAAGCACTGCCTTCAGACTCCGTTTTGAGGAATCTATAAACAATCTCCATTCTTCAGGAACATAAATACCTTCTTTCATTTCGTTCATCAAACCTAAAACATCTGTGCAATATACCAGAGTGCCTTCTTCGTCTTTCTTGAAATATTGACGGAATTGTTTTTCTCTATTTCTGTAGACTGATGACTTCGTTCCCCGTTCAAGCATTCCTCGATTTTTCAACACAGCGGCCATGTATTCAGAAGCATCTTTAGGAAGCCCCATATCCCTGATAAAATTACTTAAACTTTCTTGATTGAATAGTTTTACAGGTTTATTTTTTCCTCCCTCAATTTTGGGAACATATTCTTCTTCATGATCATCTTGGTCGGAGCTATCGAGAGATTCTTCTACACTGTCAAACCATTCCTCCCTATCAGTTTCTTTACTCGTTGAAGCTTCATTCATTGATGGACTCGTATCCATTTTTTCGTCAGCACACTCTACCCTAGATTTTGCTGGTACAACGGAAGATACTAGTGCGTATGATATCTGTGACTTTGTTTTAACGTTGAATCCTTTAACATTGGTATTGCAAAAATAACAATCTTTCTCGGATTCAGGTATTGACCATATTACTGGTGAAGTATATTTCAAAATTTTATCATTTCTGGTTTTATCCCATCGGATAAGCATATTAAAACAAGAGCAGCAAATAGTTTCTGGAGCAAACGTTGAATTTTGAACAGAAAGTTCTTTTTTATAACATTTCTCATATATATCTGTACATTTTTTATTCATTGACCTACGATATTTGCTTACTTCATATTTCCCGCAAACGTAACAAAAAATATTTTTATCAGTGCCACAAAAGTGGCTTGCAGCATCTTCAATTCTTCTTGTAGCATCATACTCCTTATTAGCCAAGTCACCAACTAGTAAAGAGCTGCGGTCACTTGATGACGATGATTGCGGGCCCGCTTGCTCACCCTGACCAACCGCCGATACTGGGCATCCAAGACCCTGCATCGTAGACTTTCCTGTGCCAGCCATGACGGCGTCATGCCTTCACCCCAGGGCTTAGCCGGAAAACAAACAAGAAAAACAAAGCCGTTTCCGCCGTCACCACGTGGAGGTGCCCTGGGTGCTGACACAAGATAGGTATTACTGATAGATACTACTCTGTTCTTTCAGAATCTGGAGTCAAAAATGCAGTTTCTTTTCAAAATAAACAAGTTTGACCTTAAAATGACCTTGACCTTCACAGCTTGAGATCAAACCGACCTCAAATTCGAATTCAGCGAACCAAAAAACATAATGATAAGTAGTTTATTCCACTAAAACGATATTTTTCCCAATTTCGACCTTCAAATGCCCTTTACCCAGGTGTGATGGGGTCAAAAAGACCTCGTATTCTGATCCAGCAACCACCAAAATATATTACCACAGTAGTTTAGGTAAAGGAAATAATATTTTCGTATTTTTGCAGTGATTAAATTGATTCTCCACATCACCACTTATAATGACCTTGAAATGACCTTTGGATCATATTAAAAAAATTAAAAAATACAGTTTTGGACGTAAAATTTTCCGTTCTTTCAGAATCTGCAGTCAAAAATGCATTATTTCCAAAATAAACACGTTTGACCTTCAAATGACCTTGACCTTTACTACTTGAGGTCAAACCGACCTCGAATTATTATTCAGCGACCCAAAAAACATAAAGATTAGTCATTTTTTTCAACTCAAATGTGTGTGTTCAATTTTGACCTTCAAATGCCCTTGACCCAGATGTCATGGGGTCATCTGGACCGCGGATTCGTGATCAGCGGATCAAATTACATGGGAACATATGTGTCGCGTTCAAATATCAGAGACTTGGTTTTTTTTGTGTGCCTGTGTTATCGGAGGATCACTAGTCGCGTATCAGATAGGATACGTTGTCGACAGGTGTCCTCGTAGACAATTTCAAACCCTTATATCGCAAGTAATGCAAATAAATTCAATATTTAAAGAATTTGAAAATCTTTCTGTGGAAAAAATGACGCTTTCGACGCCCTCGATATGAAATGGCCGATTTTGGGTGATTTTCGTATATGGGTAAGTTACTCAATCTTTTTCGACTCCTAAAAAAAACGTCAATCGTCGTGTTTTCGGCTAAGCTTATTTTGAAGACTTTGAAAAAAACTTTATTATTTACGCCCTCGATATGAAATAACAGATTTTGGGAGTTTTTCGTATAAGGGTAGGTTACCTAATTTTTTACGACTCATTAAAAAAAAGTCAATCGTCTTGTTTTCGGCTAAGCTTCTTTTTAAGACTTGAAAATATTTATTATTTACGCCCTCGATATGAAATGGCCGATTTTGGGTGATTTTCGTATATGGGTAAGTTACTCAATTTTTTCCGCCTCCTAAAAAAAACGTCAATCGTCTTGTTCGCGGCTAATCGTATTTTTAAGACTGTAAATAAAATTTATTATTCACGCCCTCGAAATGAAAAGGCCTATTTTGGGTGATTTTCGTATAGGGGTAAGTTAATCAATTTCTTCCGACTCCTAAAAAAACGTCAATCGTAGTGTTTTCGGCTAAGCTTATTTTTAAGACTGTAAATAAAATTTATTATTCACGCCCTCGATATGAAAAGGCCGATTTTGGGTGATTTTCGTATAAGGGTAAGTTACCTAATTTTTTCCGACTCATAAAAAAAGTCAATCTTCGTGTTTTCGGCTAAGCTTATTTTTAAGACTGTAAAAAAATTTATTATTTACGCCCTCAATATGAAATGGCCGATTTTTTGTGATTTTCGTATAAGGGTAGGTTACCTAATTTTTCCCACTCCTAAAAAAAACGTCAATCGTCTTGTTCGCGGCTAATCTTATTTTTAAGACTGTAAATAAAATTTATTATTTACGCCCTCGATATGAAATGGCCTATTTTGGGTGATTTTCGTATAGGGGTAAGTTAATCAATTTCTTCCGACTCCTCTAAAAAACGTCAATCGTCGGGTTTTCGGCTAAGTTTATTTTTAAGACTGTAAAAAAAATTTATTATTTACGCCCTCGATATGAAATGGCCGATTTTGGGTGAGTTTCGTATAAGGGTAGGTTACCTAATTTTTTCCGACTCCTAGAAAAAACGTCAATCTTCGTGTTTTCGGCTAAGCTTATTTTTAAGACTGTAAAAAAATTTATTATTTACGCCCTCGATATGAAATGGCCGATTTTGGGTGATTTTCGTATAAGGGTAGGTTACCTAATTTTTCCCACTCCTAAAAAAAACGTCAATCGTCGTGTTTTCGGCTAAGCTTATTTTGAAGACTTTGAAAAAACTTTATTATTTACGCCCTCGATATGAAATAACAGATTTTGGGTGAGTTTCGTATATGGGTAGGTTACCCAATTTTTTCCGACTCCTAAAAAAAACGTCAATCGTCTTGTTTTCGGCTAAGCTTCTTTTTAAGACTTTAAAAAATATTTATTATTTACGCCCTCGATATGAAATGGCCGATTTTGGGTGATTTTCGTATATGGGTAAGTTACCTAATTTTTTCCGCCTCCTAAAAAAAACGTCAATCGTCTTGTTCGCGGCTAATCGTATTTTTAAGACTGTAAATAAAATTTATTATTCACGCCCTCGAAATGAAAAGGCCTATTTTGGGTGATTTTCGTATAGGGGTAAGTTAATCAATTTCTTCCGACTCCTAAAAAAACGTCAATCGTAGTGTTTTCGGCTAAGCTTATTTTTAAGACTGTAAATAAAATTTATTATTCACGCCCTCGATATGAAAAGGCCGATTTTGGGTGATTTTCGTATAAGGGTAAGTTACCTAATTTTTTCCGACTCATAAAAAAAGTCAATCTTCGTGTTTTCGGCTAAGCTTATTTTTAAGACTGTAAATAAAATTTATTATTTACGACCTCAATATGAAATGGCCGATTTTTTGTGATTTTCGTATAAGGGTAGGTTACCTAATTTTTCCCACTCCTAAAAAAAACGTCAATCTTCTTGTTTTCGGCTAATCTTATTTTTAAGACTGTAAATAAAATTTATTATTTACGCCCTCGATATGAAAAGGCCGATTCTGGGTGATATTCGTATAGGGGTAAGTTACTCAATTTTTTCCGACTCCTAAAAAAACGTCAATCGTCGTGTTTTCGGCTAAGCTTATTTTTAAGACTGTAAATAAAATTTATTATTTACGCCCTCGATATGTAAAGGCCGATTTTGGGTGATTTTCGTACAAGGGTAAGTTACCTAATTTTATCCGACTCATAAAAAAAAAGTCAATCGTCTTGTTCTCGGCTAATCTTATTTTTAAGACTGTAAATAAATTTTATTATTTACGCCCTCGATATGAAATGGCCGATTTTGGGTGATTTTCGTATATGGGTAAGTTACTCAATTTTTTCCGCCTCCTAAAAAAAACGTCCATCGTCGTGTTTTCGGCTGAGCTTATTTTTAAGACTTTAAAAAATATTTATTATTTACAGAATTTGAAAATCTTTCTGTGGAAAAAATGACGCTTTCGACTGCGCTGGGATTCGAGCCCAGGTCTTTCGATTGCCGGTCGACTGCTCTTAACCACTGAGCTACACAGGCGACCGACATCTCCTTCTCCACAGGAAGATCTCCTTATATCGCCTAGTGGCTCAGCCCTTCGGCTGTAAATGATTCCAAATTAATTAGTTGAGTTTGAAATTTTTGTCACTGCCTACATTATCGGAGGATCACTAGTCGCGTATCAGATAGGATACGTTGTCGACAGGTGT
The DNA here is from genome assembly GCA_030998225.1 of Diplolepis rosae. NCBI lineage: Eukaryota > Metazoa > Arthropoda > Insecta > Hymenoptera > Diplolepididae > Diplolepis > Diplolepis rosae. The sequence continues at coordinate 945,050 of JAPYXD010000169.1, forward strand.
CCTCGTAGACAATTTCAAACCCTTATATCGCAAATAATGCAAATAAATTCAATATTTAAAGAATTTGAAAATCTTTCTGTGGAAAAAATGACGCTTTCGACGCCCTCGATATGAAATGGCCGATTTTGGGTGATTTTCGTATATGGGTAAGTTACTCAATCTTTTTCGACTCCTAAAAAAAACGTCAATCGTCGTGTTTTCGGCTAAGCTTATTTTGAAGACTTTGAAAAAACTTTATTATTTACGCCCTCGATATGAAATAACAGACTTTGGGTGTTTTTCGTATAAGGGTAGGTTACCTAATTCTTTCCGACTCATTAAAAAAACGTCAATCGTCTTGTTTTCGGCTAAGCTTCTTTTTAAGACTTTAAAAAATATTTATTATTTACGCCCTCGATATGAAATGGCCTATTTTGGGTGATTTTCGTATATGGGTAAGTTACTCAATTTTTTCCGCCTCCTAAAAAAAACGTCAATCGTCTTGTTCGCGGCTAATCTTATTTTTAAGACTGTAAATAAAATTTATTATTCACGCCCACGAAATGAAAAGGCCGATTTTGGGTGATTTTCGTATATGGGTAAGTTAATCAATTTCTTCCGACTCCTAAAAAAACGTCAATCATAGTGTTTTCGGCTAAGCTTATTTGTAAGACTGTAAATAAAATTTATTATTCACGCCCTCGATATGAAAAGGCCGATTTTGGGTGATTTTCGTATAGGGGTAAGTTAATCAATTTTTTCCGACTCCTAAAAAAACGTCAATCGTCGTGTTTTCGGCTAAGCTTATTTTTAAGACTGTAAATAAAATTTATTATTTACGCCCTCAATATGAAATGGCCGATTTTTTGTGATTTTCGTATAAGGGTAGGTTACCTAATTTTTCCCACTCCTAAAAAAAACGTCAATCGTCGTGTTTTCGGCTAAGCTTATTTTTAAGACTGTAAAAAAATTTATTATTTACGCCCTCGATATGAAATGGCCGATTTTGGGTGATTTTCGTATATAGTTAGGTTACCTAATTTTTTCCGACTCATAAAAAAAGTCAATCTTCTTGTTTTCGGCTAAGCTTCTTTTTAAGACTTTAAAAAATATTTATTATTTACGCCCTCGATATGAAATGGCCGATTTTGGGTGATTTTCGTATATGGGTAAGTTACTCATTTTTTTCCGCCTCCTAAAAAAAACGTCAATCGACGTGTTTTCGGCTAATCTTATTTTTAAGACTGTAAATAAAATTTATTATTTACGCCCTCGATATGAAAAGGCCGATTCTGGGTGATATTCGTATAGGGGTAAGTTACCCAATTTTTTCCGACTCCTATAAAAAACGTAAATCGTCGTGTTTTCGGCTAAGCTTATTTTTAAGACTGTAAAAAAAATTTATTATTTACGCCCTCGATATGAAATGGCCGATTTTGGGTGATTTTCGTATAAGGGTAAGTTACCAAATTTTTTCCGACTCATAAAAAAAAAATCAATCGTCTTGTTCTCGGCTAATCTTATTTTTAAGACTGTAAATAAATTTTATTATTTACGCCCTCGATATGAAATGGCCGATTTTGGGTGATTTTCGTATATGGGTAAGTTACTCAATTTTTTCCGCCTCCTAAAAAAAACGTCCATCGTCGTGTTTTCGGCTAAGCTTATTTTTAAGACTTTAAAAAATATTTATTATTTACAGAATTTGAAAATCTTTCTGTGGAAAAAATGACGCTTTCGACTGCGCTGGGATTCGAGCCCAGGTCTTTCGATTGCCGGTCGACTGCTCTAACCACTGAGCTACACAGGCGCCCGACATCTCCTTCTCCACAGGAAGATCTCCTTATATCGCCTAGTGGCTCAGCCCTTCGGCTGTAAATGATTCCAAATTAATTAGTTGAGTTTGAAATTTTTGTCCCTGCCTACATTATCGGAGGATCACTAGTCGCGTATCAGATAGGATACGTTGTCGACAGGTGTCCTCGTAGACAATTTCAAACCCTTATATCGCAAGTAATGCAAATAAATTCAATATTTAAAGAATTTGAAAATCTTTCTGTGGAAAAAATGACGCTTTCGACGCCCTCGATATGAAATGGCCGATTTTGGGTGATTTTCGTATATGGGTAAGTTACTCAATCTATTTCGACTCCTAAAAAAAACGTCAATCGTCGTGTTTTCGGCTAAGCTTATTTTGAAGACTTTGAAAACACTTTATTATTTACGCCCTCGATATGAAATAACAGATTTTGGGTGTTTTTCGTATAAGGGTAGGTTACCTAATTTTTTCCGACTCCTGAAAAAAACGTCAATCGTCTTGTTTTCGGCTAAGCTTCTTTTTAAGACTTTAAAAAATATTTATTATTTACGCCCTCGATATGAAATGGCCGATTTTGGGTGATTTTCGTATATGGGTAAGTTACTCAATTTTTTCCGCCTCCTAAAAAAAACGTCAATCGTCTTGTTCGCGGCTAATCTTATTTTTAAGACTGTAAATAAAATTTATTATTCACGCCCACGAAATGAAAAGGCCGATTTTGGGTGATTTTCGTATATGGGTAAGTTAATCAATTTCTTCCGACTCCTAAAAAAACGTCAATCATAGTGTTTTCGGCTAAGCTTATTTGTAAGACTGTAAATAAAATTTATTATTCACGCCCTCGATATGAAAAGGCCGATTTTGGGTGATTTTCGTATAGGGGTAAGTTAATCAATTTTTTTCCGACTCCTAAAAAAACGTCAATCGTCGTGTTTTCGGCTAAGCTTATTTTTAAGACTGTAAATAAAATTTATTATTTACGCCCTCAATATGAAATGGCCGATTTTTTGTGATTTTCGTATAAGGGTAGGTTACCTAATTTTTCCCACTCCTAAAAAAAACGTCAATCGTCTTGTTCGCGGCTAATCTTATTTTTAAGACTGTAAATAAAATTTATTATTTACGCCCTCGATATGAAATGGCCGATTTTTTGTGATTTTCGTATAAGGGTGGGTTACCCAATTTTTTCCGACTCTTAAAAAAAACGTCAATCGTCTTGTTTTCGGCTAAGTTTATTTTAAGACTGTAAATCAAATTTATTATTTAAGCCCTCGATATGAAATGGCTGATTTTGGGTGAGTTTCGTATATGGGTATGTTACTCAATCTTTTTCGACTCCTAAAAAAAACGTCAATCGTCGTGTTTTCGGCTAAGCTTATTTTGAAGACTTTGAAAAAACTTTATTATTTACGCCCTCGATATGAAATAACAGATTTTGGATGTTTTTCGTATAAGGGTAGGTTACCAAATTTTTTCCGACTCCTAAAAAAAAAGTCAATCGTCTTGTTTTCGGCTAAGCTTCTTTTTAAGACTTTAAAAAATATTTATTATTTACGCCCTCGATATGAAATGGCCGATTTTGGGTGATTTTCGTATATGGGTAAGTTACCTAATTTTTTCCGACTCCTAAAAAAAACGTCAATCGTCTTGTTCGCGGCTAATCTTATTTTTAAGACTGTAAATAAAATTTATTATTCACGCCCACGAAATGAAAAGGCCGATTTTGGGTGATTTTCGTATATGGGTAAGTTAATCAATTTCTTCCGACTCCTAAAAAAACGTCAATCATAGTGTTTTCGGCTAAGCTTATTTGTAAGACTGTAAATAAAATTTATTATTCACGCCCTCGATATGAAAAGGCCGATTTTGGGTGATTTTCGTATAGGGTTAAGTTAATCAATTTTTTCCGACTCCTAAAAAAACGTCAATCGTCGTGTTTTCGGCTAAGCTTATTTTTAAGACTGTAAATAAAATTTATTATTTACGCCCTCAATATGAAATGGCCGATTTTTTGTGATTTTCGTATAAGGGTAGGTTACCTAATTTTTCCCACTCCTAAAAAAAACGTCAATCGTCTTGTTCGCGGCTAATCTTATTTTTAAGACTGTAAATAAAATTTATTATTTACGCCCTCGATATGAAATGGCCGATTTTTTGTGATTTTCGTATATGGGTAGGTTACTCAATTTTTTCCGACTCCTAGAAAAAACGTCAATCGTCGTGTTTTCGGCTAAGCTTATTTTTAAGACTGTAAAAAAATTTATTATTTACGCCCTCTATATGAAATGGCCGATTTTGGGTGATTTTCGTATATAGTTAGGTTACCTAATTTTTTCCGACTCCTAAAAAAAGTCAATCTTCTTGTTTTCGGCTAAGCTTCTTTTTAAGACTTTAAAAAATATTTATTATTTACGCCCTCGATATGAAATGGCCGATTTTGGGTGATCTTCGTATATGGGTAAGTTACTCATTTTTTTCCGCCTCCTAAAAAAAACGTCAATCGACGTGTTTTCGGCTAATCTTATTTTTAAGACTGTAAATAAAATTTATTATTTACGCCCTCGATATGAAAAGGCCGATTCTGGGTGATATTCGTATAGGGGTAAGTTACTCAATTTTTTTCCGACTCCTAAAAAAACGTCCATCGTCGTGTTTTCGGCTAAGCTTATTTTTAAGACTGTAAATAAAATTTATTATTTACGCCCTCGATATGTAAAGGCCGATTTTGGGTGATTTTCGTATAAGGGTAAGTTACCTAATTTTATCCGACTCATAAAAAAAAGTCAATCGTCTTGTTCTCGGCTAATCTTATTTTTAAGACTGTAAATAAATTTTATTATTTACGCCCTCGATATGAAATGGCCGATTTTGGGTGATCTTCGTATATGGGTAAGTTACTCAATTTTTTCCGCCTTCTAAAAAAAACGTCCATCGTCGTGTTTTCGGCTAAGCTTATTTTTAAGACTTTAAAAAATATTTATTATTTACAGAATTTGAAAATCTTTCTGTGGAAAAAATGACGCTTTCGACTGCGCTGGGATTCGAGCCCAGGTCTTTCGATTGCCGGTCGACTGCTCTAACCACTGAGCTACACAGGCGACACCCATCTCCTTCTACACAGGAAGATCTCCTTATATCGCCTAGTGGCTCAGCCCTTCGGCTGTAAATGATTCCAAATTAATTAGTTGAGTTTGAAATTTTTGTCACTGCCTACATTATCGGAGGATCACTAGTCGCGTATCAGATAGGATACGTTGTCGACAGGTGTCCTCGTAGACAATTTCAAACCCTTATATCGCAAGTAATGCAAATAAATTCAATATTTAAAGAATTTGAAAATCTTTCTGTGGAAAAAATGACGCTTTCGACGCCCTCGATATGAAATGGCCGATTTTGGGTGATTTTCGTATATGGGTAAGTTACTCAATCTTTTTCGACTCCTAAAAAAACGTCAATCGTCGTGTTTTCGGCTAAGCTTATTTTGAAGACTTTGAAAAAACTTTATTATTTACGCCCTCGATATGAAATAACAGATTTTGGGTGTTTTTCGTATATGGGTAGGTTACCCAATTTTTTCCGACTCCTAAAAAAAACGTCAATCGTCTTGTTTTCGGCTAAGCTTCTTTTTAAGACTTTAAAAAATATTTATTATTTACGCCCTCGATATGAAATGGCCGATTTTGGGTGATTTTCGTATATGGGTAAGTTACTCAATTTTTTCCGCCTCCTAAAAAAAACGTCAATCGTCTTGTTCGCGGCTAATCTTATTTTTAAGACTGTAAATAAAATTTATTATTCACGCCCTCGAAATGAAAAGGCCGATTTTGGGTGATTTTCGTATATGGGTAAGTTAATCAATTTCTTCCGACTCCTAAAAAAACGTCAATCATAGTGTTTTCGGCTAAGCTTATTTTTAAGACTGTAAATAAAATTTATTATTCACGCCCTCGATATGAAAAGGCCGATTTTGGGTGATTTTCGTATAGGGGTAAGTTAATCAATTTTTTTCCGACTCCTAAAAAAACGTCAATCGTCGTGTTTTCGGCTAAGCTTATTTTTAAGACTGTAAATAAAATTTATTATTTACGCCCTCAATATGAAATGGCCGATTTTTTGTGATTTTCGTATATGGGTAGGTTACTCAATCTTTTCCGACTCCTAAAAAAAACGTTAATCGTCATGTTTTCGGCTAAGCTTATTTTTAAGGCTTTAAAAAAATTTATTATTTACGCCTCTCGATATAAAATGGCTGATTTTGGGTGAGTTTCGTATAAGGGTGGGTTACCCAATTTTTTCCGACTCCTACAAAAAACGTCATTCGTCTTGTTATCGGCTGAGCTTCTTTTTAAGTCTGTAAAAAAAATTATTATTTACGCCCTCGATATGAAATGGCTGATTTTGGGTGAGTTTCGTATATGGGTAGGTTACCTAATTTTTTCCGACTCCTACAAAAAATATCAATCGTCTTGTTCGCGGCTAATCTTATTTTTAAGACTGTAAATAAAATTTAATATTTACGCCCTCGATATGAAATGACCGATTTTTGGTGATTTTCGTATAAGCGTAGGTTACCTAATTTTTTCCGACTCATAAAAAAACGTCAATCGTCTTGTTTTCGGCTACGCTTATTTTTAAGACTGTAGATGAAATTTATTATTTAGGCCCTCGATATGAAATGGCCGATTTTTGGTGATTTTCGTATAAGCGTAGGTTACCTAATCTTTACCGACTCCTAAAAAAAACGTCAATCGCCTTGTTCTCGGCTAATCTTATTTTTAAGACTGTAAATAAAATTTATTATTTACGCCCTCGATATGAAAAGGCCGATTTTGGGCAATTTTCGTATAAGGGTAATTTACCCAATTTTTTCCGACTCCTAGAAAAAACGTCAATCTTCGTGTTTTCGGCTAAGCTTATTTTTAAGACTGTAAAAAAATTTATTATTCACGCCCTCGATATGAAATGGCTGATTTTGGGTGATTTTCGTATAAGGGTAGGTTACCCAATTTTTCCAACTCCTAAAGAAAACGTCAATCGTCTTGTTTTCGGCTAAGCTTCTTTTTAAGACTTTAAAAAAAATTTATTATTTACTCCCTCGATATGAAATGGCCGATTTGTGGTGATTTTCGTATAAGGGTATGTTAACAAATTTTTGCCGACTCCTAAAAAAAACGTAAATCGTCTTGTTCTCGGCTAATCTTATTTTTAGGACTGTAAATAAAATTTATTATTTACGCCCTCGATATGAAAAGGCCGATTTTGGGTGATTTTCGTATATGGGTAAGTTACTCAATTTTTTCCGGCTCCTAAAAAAACGTCAATCGTCTTGTTTTCGGCTAATCTTATTTTTAAGTCTTTAAAAAAAATTTATTATTTACGCCCTCGATATAAAATGGCCGATTTTGGGTGATTTTCGTATAAGGGTAGGTTACCTAATTTTTTCCGACTCCTAAAAAAAACGTCAATCGTCTTGTTTTCGGCTAAGCTTATTTTCAAGACTGTAGATGAAATTTATTATTTAGGCCCTCGATATGAAATGGCCGATTTTTTGTGATTTTCGTATAAGGGTAGGTTACCTAATTTTTTCCGACTCCTGAAAAAAACGTCAATCGTCTTGTTATCGGCTAATCTTATTTTTAAGACTGTAAATAAAATTTATTATTTACGCCCTCGATATGAAATGGCTGATTTTGGGTGAGTTTCGTATAAGGGTGGGTTACCCAATTTTTTCCGACTCCGAAAAAAACGTCAATCATAGTGTTTTCGGCTAAGCTTATTTTTAAGACTGTAAATAAAATTTATTATTCACGCCCTCGATATGAAAAGGCCGATTTTGGGTGATTTTTGTATAGGGGTAAGTTAATCTATTTTTCCGACTCCTAAAAAAACGTCAATCGTCGTGTTTTCGGCTAAGCTTATTTTTAAGACTGTAAATAAAATTTATTATTTACGCCCTCAATATGAAATGGCCGATTTTTTGTGATTTTCGTATAAGGGTAGGTTACCTAATTTTTCCCACTCCTGAAAAAAACGTCAATCCTCTTGTTATCGGCTAATCTTATTTTTAAGACTTTAAATAAAATTTATTATTCACGCCCTCGATATGAAATGGCCGATTTTGGGTGATTTTCGTATAAGCGTAGGTTACCTAATTTTTTCCGACTCCTAAAAAAAACGTCAATCGTCTTGTTCGCGGCTAATCTTATATTTAAGACTGTAAATAAAATTTATTATTCACGCCCTCGATATGAAAAGGCCGATTTTGTGTGATTTTCGTATACGGGTAGGTTACTCAATCTTTTCCGACTCCTAAAAAAAACGTTAATCGTCATGTTTTCGGCTAAGCTTATTTTTAAGGCTTTAAAAAAAATTATTATTTACGCCCTCGATATGAAATGGCCGATTTTGTGTGATTTTCGTATAAGGGCAGGTTACCTAATCTTTACCGACTCCTACAAAAAATGTCAATCGTCTTGTTCTCGGCTAATCTTATTTTTAAGACTGTAAATAAAATTTATTATTTACGCCCTCGATGTGATAAGGCCGATTTTGAGTGATTTTCGAATATGGGTAAGTTACTCAATTTTTTCCGCATCCTACAAAAAATGTCAATCGTCGTGTTCTCGGCTAATCTTATTTTTAAGTCTTTAAATAAAATTTATTATTTACGCCCTCGATTTTATATGGCCGATTTTGGGTGATTTTCGTATAAGGGTAGGTTACCTAATTTTTTCCGACTCCTAAAAAAAACGTCAATCGTCTTGTTTTCGGCTAAGCTTATTTTTAAGACTGTAGATGAAATTTATTATTTAGGCCCTCGATATGAAATGGCCGATTTTTGGTGATTTTAGTATAAGGGTAGGTTACCAAATCTTTACCGACTCCTGAAAAAAACGTCAATCGTCTTGTTATCGGCTAATCTTATTTTTAAGACTGTAAATAAAATTTATTATTTACGCCCTCGATATGAAATGGCTGATTTTGGGTGAGTTTCGTATAAGAGTGGGTTACCCCATTTTTGCCGACTACTAGAAAAAACGTCAATCGTAGTGAGTTAGGCTAATCATAATTTTAAGACAATAAAAAAAATTTATTATTCACGCCCTCGATATGAAATGGCTGATTTTGGGTGATTTTTGTATAGGGGTAAGTTAATCTATTTTTTCCGACTCCTAGAAAAAACGTCAATCGTCGTGTTTTCGGCTAAGCTTATTTTTAAGACTGTAAAAAAAATTTATTATTTACGCCCTCGATATGAAATGGCCGATTTTGGGTGATTTTCGTATATGGGTAGGTTACCTAATTTTTTCCGACTCCTACAAAAAATATCAATCGTCTTGTTCGCGGCTAATCTTATTTTTAAGACTGTAAATAAAATTTATTATTTACGCCCTCGATATGAAATGACCGATTTTTGGTGATTTTCGTATAAGCGTAGGTTACCTAATTTTTTCCGACTCCTAAAAAAAACGTCAATCGTCTTGTTTTCGGCTACGCTTATTTTTAAGACTGTAGATGAAATTTATTATTTAGGCCCTCGATATGAAATGGCCGATTTTTGGTGATTTTCGTATAAGCGTAGGTTACCTAATCTTTACCGACTCCTAAAAAAAACGTCAATCGCCTTGTTCTCGGCTAAGTTTATTTTTAAGACTGTAAATCAAATTTATTATTTAAGCCCTCGATATGAAATGGCTGATTTTGGGTGAGTTTCGTATATGGGTAGGTTACCCAATTTTTTCCGACTCCTAAAAAAAACGTCAATCGTCTTGTTTTCGGCTAAGCTTCTTTTTAAGACTTTAAAAAATATTTATTATTTACGCCCTCGATATGAAATGGCCTATTTTGTGTGATTTTCGTATAAGGGCAGGTTACCTAATCTTTACCGACTCCTAAAAAAAACGTCAATCGTCTTGTTCTCGGCTAATCTTATTTTTAAGACTGTAAATAAAATTTATTATTTACGCCCTCGATATGAAAAGGCCGATTTTGGGTGATTTTCGAATATGGGTAAGTTACTCAATTTTTTCCGCATCCTAAAAAAACGTCAATCGTCGTGTTTTCGGCTAATCTTATTTTTATGGCTTTAAAAAAAATTTATTATTTACGCCCTCGATATGAAATCACTGATTTTGGGTGATTTTCGTATATGGGTAGGTTACCCAATTTTTTTCCGACTCCTAAAAAAAACGTCAATCGTCTTGTTTTCGGCTAAGCTTATTTTCAAGACTGTAGATGAAATTTATTATTTAGGCCCTCGATATGAAATGGCCGATTTTTGGTGATTTTAGTATAAGGGTAGGTTACCTAATCTTTACCGACTCCTAAAAAAAACATCAATCGTCTTGTTCTCGGCTAATCTTATTTTTAAGACTGTAAATAAAATTTATTATTTACGCCCTCGATATGAAATGGCCGACTTTTTGTGATTTTCGTATATGGGTAGGTTACTCAATCTTTTCCGACTCCTAAAAAAAACGTCAATCTTCTGGTTTGCGGATAAGCTTATTTTTAAGACTGTAAAAAAAATTTATTATTTACGCCCTCGATATGTAATGGCCGATTTTGGGTGATTTTCGTATAAGGGTAAGTTACCTAATTTTTTCCGACTCATAAAAAAAAAGTCAATCTTCTTGTTTTCGGCTAAACTTCTTTTTAAGACTTTAAAAAATATTTATTATTTACGCCCTCGATATGAAATGTCCGATTTTGGGTGATTTTCGTATATGGGTAAGTTACTCATTTCTTTCCGCCTCCTAAAAAAAACGTCAATCGTCGTGTTTTCGGCTAATCTTATTTTTAAGACTGTAAATAAAATTTATTATTTACGCCCTCGATATGAAAAGGCCGATTCTGGGTGATATTCGTATAGGGGTAAGTTACTCAATTTTTTCCGACTCCTAAAAAAACGTCAATCGTCGTGTTTTCGGCTAAGCTTATTTTTAAGACTGTAAATAAAATTTATTATTGACGCCCTCGATATGTAAAGGCCGATTTTGGGTGATTTTCGTATAAGGGTAAGTTACCTAATTTTATCCGACTCATAAAAAAAAGTCAATCGTCTTGTTCTCGGCTAATCTTATTTTTAAGACTGTAAATAAATTTTATTATTTACGCCCTCGATATGAAATGGCCGATTTTGGGTGATTTTCGTATATGGGTAAGTTACTCATTTCTTTCCGCCTCCTAAAAAAAACGTCAATCGACGTGTTTTCGGCTAATCTTATTTTTAAGACTGTAAATAAAATTTATTATTTACGCCCTCGATATGAAAAGGCCGATTCTGGGTGATATTCGTATAGGGGTAAGTTACTCAATTTTTTCCGACTCCTAAAAAAACGTCAATCGTCGTGTTTTCGGCTAAGCTTATTTTTAAGACTGTAAATAAAATTTATTATTCACGCCCTCGATATGAAAAGGCCGATTTTGGGTGATTTTCGTATAGTGGTAAGTTAATCAATTTTTTCCGACTCCTAAAAAAACGTCAATCGTCGTGTTTTCGGCTAAGCTTATTTTTAAGACTGTAAATAAAATTTATTATTTACGCCCTCAATATGAAATGGCCGATTTTTTGTGATTTTCGTATAAGGGTAGGTTACCTAATTTTTTCCGACTCCTAAAAAAAACGTCAATCGTCTTGTTCGCGGCTAATCTTATATTTAAGACTGTAAATAAAATTTATTATTCACGCCCTCGATATGAAAAGGCCGATTTTGAGTGATTTTCGTATACGGGTAGGTTACTCAATCTTTTCCGACTCCTAAAAAAAACGTTAATCGTCATGTTTTCGGCTAAGCTTATTTTTAAGGCTTTAAAAAAAATTTATTATTTACGCCTCTCGATATAAAATGGCTGATTTTGGGTGAGTTTCGTATAAGGGTGGATTACCCAATTTTTTCCGACACCTACAAAAAACGTCATTCGTCTTGCTATCGGCTGAGCTTCTTTTTAAGTCTGTAAAAAAAATTATTATTTACGCCCTCGATATGAAATGGCTGATTTTGGGTGAGTTTCGTATATGGGTAGGTTACCTAATTTTTTCCGACTCCTACAAAAAATATCAATCGTCTTGTTCGCGGCTAATCTTATTTTTAAGACTGTAAATAAAATTTATTATTTACGCCCTCGATATGAAATGACCGATTTTTGGTGATTTTCGTATAAGCGTAGGTTACCTAATTTTTTCCGACTCCTAAAAAAAACGTCAATCGTCTTGTTTTCGGCTACGCTTATTTTTAAGACTGTAGATGAAATTTATTATTTAGGCCCTCGATATGAAATGGCCGATTTTGGGTGATTTTCGAATATGGGTAAGTTACTCAATTTTTTCCGCATCCTAAAAAAACGTCAATCGTCGTGTTTTCGGCTAATCTTATTTTTATGGCTTTAAAAAAAATTTATTATTTACGCCCTCGATATGAAATCACTGATTTTGGGTGATTTTCGTATATGGGTAGGTTACCCAATTTTTTCCGACTCCTAAAAAAAACGTCAATCGTCTTGTTTTCGGCTAAGCTTATTTTCAAGACTGTAGATGAAATTTATTATTTAGGCCCTCGATATGAAATGGCCGATTTTTGGTGATTTTAGTATAAGGGTAGGTTACCTAATCTTTACCGACTCCTAAAAAAAACATCAATCGTCTTGTTCTCGGCTAATCTTATTTTTAAGACTGTAAATAAAATTTATTATTTACGCCCTCGATATGAAATGGCCGACTTTTTGTGATTTTCGTATATGGGTAGGTTACTCAATCTTTTCCGACTCCTAAAAAAAACGTCAATCGTCTTGTTTTCGGCTAAGCTTATTTTTAAGACTGTAAATAAAATTTATTTTTTACGCCCTCGATATGTAATGGCCGATTTTGGGTGATTTTCGTATAAGGGTAAGTTACCTAATTTTTTCCGACTCATAAAAAAAAGTCAATCTTCTTGTTTTCGGCTAAGCTTCTTTTTAAGACTTTAAAAAATATTTATTATTTACGCCCTCGATATGAAATGGCCGATTTTGGGTGATTTTCGTATATGGGTAAGTTACTCATTTCTTTCCGCCTCCTAAAAAAAACGTCAATCGTCGTGTTTTCGGCTAATCTTATTTTTAAGACTGTAAATAAAATTTATTATTTACGCCCTCGATATGAAAAGGCCGATTCTGGGTGATATTCGTATAGGGGTAAGTTACTCAATTTTTTCCGACTCCTAAAAAAACGTCAATCGTCGTGTTTTCGGCTAAGCTTATTTTTAAGACTGTAAATAAAATTTATTATTTACGCCCTCGATATGTAAAGGCCGATTTTGGGTGATTTTCGTATAAGGGTAAGTTACCTAATTTTATCCGACTCATAAAAAAAAAGTCAATCGTCTTGTTCTCGGCTAATCTTATTTTTAAGACTGTAAATAAATTTTTTTATTTACGCCCTCGATATGAAATGGCCGATTTTGGGTGATTTTCGTATATGGGTAAGTTACTCATTTCTTTCCGCCTCCTAAAAAAAACGTCAATCGACGTGTTTTCGGCTAATCTTATTTTTAAGACTGTAAATAAAATTTATTATTTACGCCCTCGATATGAAAAGGCCGATTCTGGGTGATATTCGTATAGGGGTAAGTTACTCAATTTTTTCCGACTCCTAAAAAAACGTCAATCGTCGTGTTTTCGGCTAAGCTTATTTTTAAGACTGTAAATAAAATTTATTATTCACGCCCTCGATATGAAAAGGCCGATTTTGGGTGATTTTCGTATAGTGGTAAGTTAATCAATTTTTTTCCGACTCCTAAAAAAACGTCAATCGTCGTGTTTTCGGCTAAGCTTATTTTTAAGACTGTAAATAAAATTTATTATTTACGCCCTCAATATGAAATGGCCGATTTTTTGTGATTTTCGTATAAGGGTAGGTTACCTAATTTTTTTCCGACTCCTAAAAAAAACGTCAATCGTCTTGTTCGCGGCTAATCTTATATTTAAGACTGTAAATAAAATTTATTATTCACGCCCTCGATATGAAAAGGCCGATTTTGAGTGATTTTCGTATACGGGTAGGTTACTCAATCTTTTCCGACTCCTAAAAAAAACGTTAATCGTCATGTTTTCGGCTAAGCTTATTTTTAAGGCTTTAAAAAAAATTTATTATTTACGCCTCTCGATATAAAATGGCTGATTTTGGGTGAGTTTCGTATAAGGGTGGATTACCCAATTTTTTCCGACACCTACAAAAAACGTCATTCGTCTTGCTATCGGCTGAGCTTCTTTTTAAGTCTGTAAAAAAAATTATTATTTACGCCCTCGATATGAAATGGCTGATTTTGGGTGAGTTTCGTATATGGGTAGGTTACCTAATTTTTTTCCGACTCCTACAAAAAATATCAATCGTCTTGTTCGCGGCTAATCTTATTTTTAAGACTGTAAATAAAATTTATTATTTACGCCCTCGATATGAAATGACCGATTTTTGGTGATTTTCGTATAAGCGTAGGTTACCTAATTTTTTCCGACTCCTAAAAAAAACGTCAATCGTCTTGTTTTCGGCTACGCTTATTTTTAAGACTGTAGATGAAATTTATTATTTAGGCCCTCGATATGAAATGGCCGATTTTGGGTGATTTTCGTATATGGGTAAGTTACTCAATTTTTTCCGGCTCCTAAAAAAACGTCAATCGTCTTGTTTTCGGCTCAGCTTATTTTTAAGACTGTAGATGAAATTTATTATTTAGGCCCTCGATATGAAATGGCTGATTTTGTGTGAGTTTCGTATAAGGGTAGGTTACCTAATTTTTTCCGACTCCTGAGAAAAACGTCAATCGTCTCGTTTTCGGCTAAGCTTCTTTTTAAGACTTTAAAAAAATTAATTATTTACGCCCTCTATATGAAATGGCCGATTTTGTGTAATTTTCGTATAAGGGCAGGTTACCTAATCTTTACCGACTCCTAAAAAAAACGTCAATCGTCTTGTTCTCGGCTAATCTTATTTTTAAGACTGTAAATAAAATTTATTATTTACGCCCTCGATATGAAAAGGCCGATTTTGGGTGATTTTCGAATATGGGTAAGTTACTCAATTTTTTCCGCATCCTAAAAAAACGTCAATCGTCGTGTTTTCGGCTAATCTTATTTTTATGGCTTTAAAAAAAATTTATTATTTACGCCCTCGATATGAAATGGCTGATTTTGGGTGATTTTCGTATATGGGTAGGTTACCCAATTTTTTCCGACTCCTAGAAAAAACGTCAATCGTCGTGTTTTCGGCTAAGCTTATTTTTAAGACTGTAAAAAAATTTATTATTTACGCCCTCTATATGAAATGGCCGATTTTGGGTGATTTTCGTATATAGTTAGGTTACCTAATTTTTTCCGACTCCTAAAAAAACGTCAATCGTCTTGTTCGCGGCTAATCTTATTTTTAAGATTGTAAATAAAATTTATTATTTACGCCCTCGATATGAAATGGCTGATTTTGTGTGAGTTTCGTATAAGGGTGGGTTACCCAATTTTTTCCGACTCCTAGAAAAAACGTCAATCGTCGTGTTTTCGGCTAAGCTTATTTTTAAGACTTTAAAAAAAATTTATTATTTACGCCCTCGATATGAAATGGCCGATTTTGGGTGATTTTCGTATAAGGGTAGGTTACCTAATTTTTTCCGACTCCTGAAAAAAACGTCAATCGTCTTGTTCTCGGCTAATCTTATTTTTAAGACTGTAAATAAAATTTATTATTTACGCCCTCGATATGAAAAGGCCGATTTTGGGTGATTTTCGAATATGGGTAAGTTACTCAATTTTTTCCTCATCCTAAAAAAAACGTCAATCGTCGTGTTTTCGGCTAATCTTATTTTTAAGACTGTAAATAAAATTTATTATTTACGCCCTCGATATGAAAAGGCCGATTCTGGGTGATTTTCGTATAGGGGTAAGTTACTCAATTTTTTCCGACTCCTAAAAAAACGTTAATCGTCATGTTTTCGGCTAAGCTTATTTTTAAGGATTTAAAAAAAATTTATTATTCACGCATTCGATATTAATTGGCCGATTTTTGTTGATTTTCGTTTAAGGGTAGGTTTCCCAATTTTTTCCGACTCCTAAAAAAAACGTCAATCGTCGTGTTTTCGGCTAATCTTATTTTTAAGACTGTAAAAAAATTTATTATTTACGCCCTCGATATGAAATGGACGATTTTTTGTGACTTTTGGAAATGGGTAGGTTACTCAATCTTTTCCGACTCCTAAAAAAACGTCAATCGTCTTGTTCGCGGCTAATCTTATTTTTAAGACTGTAAATAAAATTTATTATTTACGCCCTCGATATGAAATGGCCGATTTTGTGTGATTTTCGTATATGGGTAGGTTACTCAATCTTTACCGACTCCTAAAAAAAACGTCAATCGTCTTGTTCTCGGCTAATCTTATTTTTAAGACTGTAAATAAAATTTATTATTTACGCCCTCGAAATGAAAATGCCGATTTTGGGTGATTTTCGTATAGGGGTAAGTTAATCAATTTCTTCCGACTCCTAAAAAAACGTCAATCGTAGTGTTTTCGGCTAAGCTTATTTTTAAGACTGTAAATAAAATTTATTATTTACGCCCTCGATATGAAATAACAGATTTTGGGTGTTTTTCGTATAAGGGTAGGTTACCTAATTTTTTCCGACTCATTAAAAAAAAGTCAATCGTCATGTTTTCGGCTTAACTTCTTTTTAAGACTTTAAAAAATATTTATTATTTACGCCCTCGATATGAAATGGCCGATTTTGGGTGATTTTCGTATATGGGTAAGTTACTCAATTTTTTCCGCCTCCTAAAAAAAACGTCAATCGTCTTGTTCGCGGCTAATCTTATTTTTAAGACTGTAAATAAAATTTATTATTCACGCCCTCGAAATGAAAAGGCCGATTTTGGGTGATTTTCGTATAGGGGTAAGTTAATCAATTTCTTCCGACTCCTAAAAAAACGTCAATCGTAGTGTTTTCGGCTAAGCTTATTTTTAAGACTGTAAATAAAATTTATTATTCACGCCCTCGATATGAAAAGGCCGATTTTGGGTGATTTTCGTATAGGGGTAAGTTAATCAATTTTTTCCGACTCCTAAAAAAACGTCAATCGTTGTGTTTTCGGCTAAGCTTATTTTTAAGACTGTAAATAAAATTTATTATTTACGCCCTCAATATGAAATGGCCGATTTTTTGTGATTTTCGTATAAGGGTAGGTTACCTAATTTTTCCCACTCCTAAAAAAAACGTCAATCGTCTTGTTCGCGGCTAATCTTATTTTTAAGACTGTAAATAAAATTTATTATTTACGCCCTCGATATGAAATGGCCGATTTTTTGTGATTTTCGTATATGGGTAGGTTACTCAATTTTTTCCGACTCCTAGAAAAAACGTCAATCGTCGTGTTTTCGGCTAAGCTTATTTTTAAGACTGTAAAAAAATTTATTATTTACGCCCTCTATATGAAATGGCCGATTTTGGGTGATTTTCGTATATAGTTAGGTTACCTAATTTTTTCCTACTCCTAAAAAAAGTCAATCTTCTTGTTTTCGGCTAAGCTTCTTTTTAAGACTTTAAAAAATATTTATTATTTACGCCCTCGATATGAAATGGCCGATTTTGGGTGATTTTCGTATATGGGTAAGTTACTCATTTTTTTCCGCCTCCTAAAAAAAACGTTAATCGACGTGTTTTCGGCTAATCTTATTTTTAAGACTGTAAATAAAATTTATTATTTACGCCCTCAATATGAAATGGCCGATTTTTTGTGATTTTCGTATAAGGGTAGGTTACCTAATTTTTCCCACTCCTAAAAAAAACGTCAATCGTCTTGTTCGCGGCTAATCTTATTTTTAAGACTGTAAATAAAATTTATTATTTACGCCCTCGATATGAAATGGCCGATTTTGTGTGATTTTCGTATATGGGTAGGTTACTCAATCTTTACCGACTCCTAAAAAAAACGTCAATCGTCTTGTTCTCGGCTAATCTTATTTTTAAGACTGTAAATAAAATTTATTATTTACGCCCTCGAAATGAAAAGGCCGATTTTGGGTGATTTTCGTATAGGGGTAAGTTAATCAATTTCTTCCGACTCCTAAAAAAACGTCAATCGTAGTGTTTTCGGCTAAGCTTATTTTTAAGACTGTAAATAAAATTTATTATTTACGCCCTCGATATGAAATAACAGATTTTGGGTGTTTTTCGTATATGGGTAGGTTACCCAATTTTTTCCGACTCCTAAAAAAAACGTCAATCGTCTTGTTTTCGGCTAAGCTTCTTTTTAAGACTTTAAAAAATATTTATTATTTACGCCCTCGATATGAAATGGCCGATTTTGGGTGATTTTCGTATATGGGTAAGTTACCTAATTTTTTCCGACTCCTACAAAAAATATCAATCGTCTTGTTTTCGGCTAATCTTATTTTTAAGACTGTAAATAAAATTTATTATTTACGCCCTCGATATGAAATGGCCGATTTTTTGTGATTTTCGTATATGGGTAGGTTACTCAATCTTTTCCGACTCCTAAAAAAACGTCAATCGTCTTGTTCGCGGCTAATCTTATTTTTAAGACTGTAAATAAAATTTATTATTTACGCCCTCGATATGAAATGGCCGATTTTGTGTGATTTTCGTATATGGGTAGGTTACTCAATCTTTACCGACTCCTAAAAAAAACGTCAATCGTCGTGTTTTCGGCTAAGCTTATTTTTAAGACTGTAAATAAAATTTATTATTCACGCCCTCGATATGAAAAGGCCGATTTTGGGTGATTTTCGTATAGGGGTAAGTTAATCAATTTTTTCCGACTCCTAAAAAAACGTCAATCGTCGTGTTTTCGGCTAAGCTTATTTTTAAGACTGTAAAAAAATTTATTATTTACGCCCTCTATATGAAATGGCCGATTTTTGGTGATTTTCGTATAAGGGTAGGTTACCTAATTTTTTCCGACTCCTAAAAAAAACGTCAATCGTCTTGTTCGCGGCTAATCTTATATTTAAGACTGTAAATAAAATTTATTATTCACGCCCTCGATATGAAAAGGCCGATTTTGTGTGATTTTCGTATACGGGTAGGTTACTCAATCTTTTCCGACTCCTAAAAAAAACGTTAATCGTCATGTTTTCGGCTAAGCTTATTTTTAAGGCTTTAAAAAAATTTATTATTTACGCCTCTCGATATAAAATGGCTGATTTTGGGTGAGTTTCGTATAAGGGTGGATTACCCAATTTTTTCCGACTCCTACAAAAAACGTCATTCGTCTTGCTATCGGCTGAGCTTCTTTTTAAGTCTGTAAATAAAATTTATTATTTACGCCCTCGATATGAAATGACCGATTTTGTGTGAGTTTCGTATAAGGGTAGGTTACCTAATTTTTTCCGACTCCTAAAAAAAACGTCAATCGTCTTGTTTTCGGCTACGCTTATTTTTAAGACTGTAGATGAAATTTATTATTTAGGCCCTCGATATGAAATGGCCGATTTTGGGTGATTTTCGTATATGGGTAAGTTACTCAATTTTTTCCGGCTCCTAAAAAAACGTCAATCGTCTTGTTTTCGGCTCAGCTTATTTTTAAGACTGTAGATGAAATTTATTATTTAGGCCCTCGATATGAAATGGCAGATTTTTGGTGATTTTAGTATAAGGGTAGGTTACCTAATCTTTTCCGACTCCTAAAGAAAACGTCAATCGTCTTGGTTTCGGCTAAGCTTATTTTTAAGACTTTAAAAAAAATTTATTATTTACGCCCTCGATATGAAATGGCCGATTTTGTGTGATTTTCGTATAAGGGCAGGTTACCTAATCTTTACCGACTCCTAAAAAAAACGTCAATCGTCTTGTTCTCGGCTAATCTTATTTTTAAGACTGTAAATAAAATTTATTATTTACGCCCTCGATATGAAAAGGCCGATTTTGGGTGATTTTCGAATATGGGTAAGTTACTCAATTTTTTCCGCATCCTAAAAAAACGTCATTCGTCTTGTTTTCGGCTAAGTTTATTTTTAAGACTTTAAAAAAAATTTATTATTTACGCCCTCGATATGAAATGGCCGATTTTGGGTGATTTTCGTATAAGGATAGGTTACCCAATTTTTTCCGACTCCTAAAAAAAAAGTCAATCGTCGTGTTTTCGGCTAAGCTTATTTTTAAGACTGTAAAAAAAATTTATTATTTAAGCCCTCGATATGAAATGGCTGATTTTGGGTGAGTTTCGTATAAGGGTAGGTTACCTAATTTTTTCCGACTCCTAAAAAAAACGTCAATCGTCGTGTTCGCGGCCAATCTTATTTTTAAGATTGTAAATAAAATTTATTATTTACGCCCTCGATATGAAATGGCCGATTTTGTGTGATTTTCGGATATGGTTAGGTTACCCAATTTTTTCCGACTCCTAAAAAAAACGTCAATCGTCGTGTTTTCGGCTAAGCTTATTTTTACGACTTTAAAAAAAATTTATTATTTACGCCCTCGATATGAAATGGCCGATTTTGGGTGATTTTCGTATATGGGTAAGTTACGTAATTTTTTCCGACTCCTGAAAAAAACGTCAATCGTCTTGTTCGCGGCTAATCTTATTTTTAAGACTGTAAATAAAATTTATTATTTACGCCCTCGATATGAAATGGCCGATTTTTTGTGATTTTCGTATATGGGTAGGTTACTCAATCTTTTCCGACTCCTAAAAAAACGTCAATCGTCTTGTTCGCGGCTAATCTTATTTTTAAGACTGTAAATAAAATTTATTATTTACGCCCTCGATATGAAATGGCCGATTTTGTGTGATTTTCGTATATGGGTAGGTTACTCAATCTTTACCGACTCCTAAAAAAAACGTCAATCGTCGTGTTTTCGGCTAAGCTTATTTTTAAGACTGTAAATAAAATTTATTATTCACGCCCTCGATATGAAAAGGCCGATTTTGGGTGATTTTCGTATAGGGGTAAGTTAATCAATTTTTTCCGACTCCTAAAAAAACGTCAATCGTCGTGTTTTCGGCTAAGCTTATTTTTAAGACTGTAAATAAAATTTATTATTTACGCCCTCAATATGAAATGGCCGATTTTTTGTGATTTTCGTATAAGGGTAGGTTACCTAATTTTTTCCGACTCCTAAAAAAAACGTCAATCGTCTTGTTCGCGGCTAATCTTATATTTAAGACTGTAAATAAAATTTATTATTCACGCCCTCGATATGAAAAGGCCGATTTTGTGTGATTTTCGTATACGGGTAGGTTACTCAATCTTTTCCGACTCCTAAAAAAAACGTTAATCGTCATGTTTTCGGCTAAGCTTATTTTTAAGGCTTTAAAAAAATTTATTATTTACGCCTCTCGATATAAAATGGCTGATTTTGGGTGAGTTTCGTATAAGGGTGGATTACCCAATTTTTTCCGACTCCTACAAAAAACGTCATTCGTCTTGCTATCGGCTGAGCTTCTTTTTAAGTCTGTAAATAAAATTTATTATTTACGCCCTCGATATGAAATGACCGATTTTTGGTGATTTTCGTATAAGCGTAGGTTACCTAATTTTTTCCGACTCCTAAAAAAAACGTCAATCGTCTTGTTTTCGGCTACGCTTATTTTTAAGACTGTAGATGAAATTTATTATTTAGGCCCTCGATATGAAATGGCCGATTTTGGGTGATTTTCGTATATGGGTAAGTTACTCAATTTTTTCCGGCTCCTAAAAAAACGTCAATCGTCTTGTTTTCGGCTCAGCTTATTTTTAAGACTGTAGATGAAATTTATTATTTAGGCCCTCGATATGAAATGGCAGATTTTTGGTGATTTTAGTATAAGGGTAGGTTACCTAATCTTTTCCGACTCCTAAAGAAAACGTCAATCGTCTTGGTTTCGGCTAAGCTTATTTTTAAGACTTTAAAAAAAATTTATTATTTACGCCCTCGATATGAAATGGCCGATTTTGTGTGATTTTCGTATAAGGGCAGGTTACCTAATCTTTACCGACTCCTAAAAAAAACGTCAATCGTCTTGTTCTCGGCTAATCTTATTTTTAAGACTGTAAATAAAATTTATTATTTACGCCCTCGATATGAAAAGGCCGATTTTGGGTGATTTTCGAATATGGGTAAGTTACTCAATTTTTTCCGCATCCTAAAAAAACGTCAATCGTCGTGTTTTCGGCTAATCTTATTTTTATGGCTTTAAAAAAAATTTATTATTTAAGCCCTCGATATGAAATGGCTGATTTTGGGTGAGTTTCGTATAAGGGTGGGTTACCCAATTTTTTCCGACTCCTAAAAAAAACGTCAATCGTCGTGTTTTCGGCTAAGCTTATTTCTAAGACTGTAAAAAAATTTATTATTTAACCCCACAATATGAAATGGCCGATTTTTTGTGATTTTCGTATAAGGGTAGGTTACCTAATTTTTTCCGACTCCTAAAAAAAACGTCAATCGTCTTGTTCGCGGCTAAGCTTCTTTTTAAGACTGTAAAAAAAATTTATTATTCACGCATTCGATATGAAATGGCCGATTTTGGGGGATTTTCGTATAAGGGTAGGTTACCCAATTTTTTCCGACTCCTAAAAAAAACGTCAATCGTCGTGTTTTCGGCTAAGCTTATTTTTAAGACTTTAAAAAAATTTATTATTTACGCCCTCGATATGAAATGGCCGATTTTGGGTGATTTTCGTATATGGGTAGGTTACATAATTTTTTCCGACTCCTGAAAAAAACGTCAATCGTCTTGTTCTCGGCTAATCTTATTTTTAAGACTGTAAATAAAATTTATTATTTACGCCCTCGATATGAAAAGGCCGATTTTGGGTGATTTTCGAATATGGGTAAATTACTCAATTTTTTCCTCATCCTAAAAAAAACGTCAATCGTCGTGTTTTCGGCTAATCTTATTTTTAAGACTGTAAATAAAATTTATTATTTACGCCCTCGATATGAAAAGGCCGATTCTGGGTGATTTTCGTATAGGGGTAAGTTACTCAATTTTTTCCGACTCCTAAAAAAACGTTAATCGTCATGTTTTCGGCTAAGCTTATTTTTAAGGCTTTAAAAAAATTTATTATTTACGCCTCTCGATATAAAATGGCCGATTTTGGGTGATTTTCGTATAAGGGTAGGTTACCTAATTTTTTTCCGACTACTAAAAAAAACGTCAATCGTCTTGTTCTCGGCTAATCTTATTTTTAAGACTGTAAATAAAATTTATTATTTACGCCCTTGATATGAAAAGGCCGATTTTGAGTGATTTTCGAATATGGGTAAGTTACTCAATTTTTTCCGCGGCCTAAAAAAAACGTCAATCGTCGTGTTTTCGGCTAATCTTATTTTTAAGACTGTAAATAAAATTTATTATTTACGCCCTCGATATGAAATGGACGATTTTTTGTGACTTTTGGAAATGGGTAGGTTACTCAATCTTTTCCGACTCCTAAAAAAACGTCAATCGTCTTGTTCGCGGCTAATCTTATTTTTAAGACTGTAAATAAAATTTATTATTTACGCCCTCGATATGAAATGGCCGATTTTGTGTGATTTTCGTATATGGGTAGGTTACTCAATCTTTTTACCGACTCCTAAAAAAAACGTCAATCGTCTTGTTCTCGGCTAATCTTATTTTTAAGACTGTAAATAAAATTTATTATTTACGCCCTCGAAATGAAAATGCCGATTTTGGGTGATTTTCGTATAGGGGTAAGTTAATCAATTTCTTCCGACTCCTAAAAAAACGTCAATCGTCGTGTTTTGGGCTAAGCTTATTTTTAAGACTGTAAAAAAAATTTATTATTTACGCCCTCGATATGAAATAACAGATTTTGGGTGTTTTTCGTATAAGGGTAGGTTACCTAATTTTTTCCGACTCATTAAAAAAAAGTCAATCGTCTTGTTTTCGGCTTAACTTCTTTTTAAGACTTTAAAAAATATTTATTATTTACGCCCTCGATATGAAATGGCCGATTTTGGGTGATTTTCGTATATGGGTAAGTTACTCAATTTTTTCCGCCTCCTAAAAAAAACGTCAATCGTCTTGTTCGCGGCTAATCTTATTTTTAAGACTGTAAATAAAATTTATTATTCACGCCCTCGAAATGAAAAGGCCGATTTTGGGTGATTTTCGTATAGGGGTAAGTTAATCAATTTTTTCCGACTCCTAGAAAAAACGTCAATCGTCGTTTTTTTGGCTAAGCTTATTTCTAAGACTGTAAAAAAAATTTATTATTTACGCCCTCGATATGAAAAGGCCGATTTTGGGTGATATTCGTATATGGGTAGGTTACCTAATTTTTCCCACTCCTAAAAAAAACGTCAATCGTCTTGTTCGCGGCTAATCTTATTTTTAAGACTGTAAATAAAATTTATTATTTACGCCCTCGATATGAAATGGCCGATTTTTTGTGATTTTCGTATATGGGTAGGTTACTCAATCTTTTCCGACTCCTAGAAAAAACGTCAATCGTCGTGTTTTCGGCTAAGCTTATTTTTAAGACTGTAAAAAAATTTATTATTTACGCCCACTATATGAAATGGCCGATTTTGGGTGATGTTGGTATATAGGTAGGTTACCTAATTTTTTCCTACTCATAAAAAAAAGTCAATCTTCTTGTTTTCGGCTAAGCTTCTTTTTAAGACTTTAAAAAATATTTATTATTTACGCCCTCGATATGAAATGGCCGATTTTGTGTGATTTTCGTATATGGGTAGGTTACTCAATCTTTACCGACTCCTAAAAAAAACGTCAATCGTCTTGTTCTCGGCTAATCTTATTTTTAAGACTGTAAATAAAATTTATTATTTACGCCCTCGAAATGAAAAGGCCGATTTTGGGTGATTTTCGTATAGGGGTAAGTTAATCAATTTTTTCCGACTCCTAAAAAAACGTCAATCGTTGTGTTTTCGGCTAAGCTTATTTTTAAGACTGTAAATAAAATTTATTATTTACGCCCTCAATATGAAATGGCCGATTTTTTGTGATTTTCGTATAAGGGTAGGTTACCTAATTTTTCCCACTCCTAAAAAAAACGTCAATCGTCTTGTTCGCGGCTAATCTTATTTTTAAGACTGTAAATAAAATTTATTATTTACGCCCTCGATATGAAATGGCCGATTTTTTGTGATTTTCGTATATGGGTACGTTACCCAATCTTTTCCGACTCCTAAAAAAAACGTCAATCGTCGTGTTTTCGGCTAAGCTTATTTTTAAGACTGTAAAAAAAAATTATTATTTACGCCCTCGATATGAAATGTCCGATTTTGGGTGATTTTCGTATATGGGTAAGTTACTCATTTTTTTCCGCCTCCTAAAAAAAACGTTAATCGACGTGTTTTCGGCTAATCTTATTTTTAAGACTGTAAATAAAATTTATTATTTACGCCCTCGATATGAAATGGCCGATTTTGTGTGATTTTCGTATATGGGTAGGTTACTCAATCTTTACCGACTCCTAAAAAAAACGTCAATCGTCTTGTTCTCGGCTAATCTTATTTTTAAGACTGTAAATAAAATTTATTATTTACGCCCTCGAAATGAAAAGGCCGATTTTGGGTGATTTTCGTATAGGGGTAAGTTAATCAATTTCTTCCGACTCCTAAAAAAACGTCAATCGTAGTGTTTTCGGCTAAGCTTATTTTTAAGACTGTAAATAAAATTTATTATTTACGCCCTCGATATGAAATAACAGATTTTGGGTGTTTTTCGTATAAGGGTAGGTTACCTAATTTTTTCCGACTCCTAATAAAAACGTCCATCGTCTTTTTTTCGGCTAAGCTTCTTTTTAAGACTTTAAAAAATATTTATTATTTACGCCCTCGATATGAAATGGCCTATTTTGGGTGATTTTCGTATATGGGTAAGTTACCTAATATTTTTCCGCCTCCTAAAAAAAACGTCAATCGTCTTGTTCGCGGCTAATCTTATTTTTAAGACTTTAAAAAATATTTATTATTTACGCCCTCGATATGAAATGGCTGATTTTGGGTGATTTTCGTATAAGGGTAGGTTACTCAATTTTTTCCGACTCCTAAAAAAACGTCCATCGTCGTGTTTTCGGCTAAGCTTATTTTTAAGACTGTAAATAAAATTTATTATTTACGCCCTCAATATGAAATGGCCGATTTTTTGTGATTTTCGTATAAGGGTAGGTTACCTAATTTTTCCCACTCCTAAAAAAAACGTCAATCGTCTTGTTCGCGGCTAATCTTATTTTTAAGACTGTAAATAAAATTTATTATTTACGCCCTCGATATGAAATGGCCGATTTTGGGTGATTTTCGTATAAGGGTAGGTTACACAATCTTTTCCGACTCCTAAAAAAACGTCAATCGTCTTGTTCGCGGCTAATCTTATTTTTAAGACTGTAAATAAAATTTATTATTTACGCCCTCGATATGAAATGGCCGATTTTGTGTGATTTTCGTATATGGGTAGGTTACTCAATCTTTACCGACTCCTAAAAAAAACGTCAATCGTCTTGTTCTCGGCTAATCTTATTTTTAAGACTGTAAATAAAATTTATTATTTAGGCCCTCGAAATGAAAAGGACGATTTTGGGTGATTTTCGTATAGGGGTAAGTTAATCAATTTCTTCCGACTCCTAAAAAAACGTCAATCGTAGTGTTTTCGGCTATGCTTATTTCTAAGACTGTAAACAAAATTTATTATTTACGCCCTCGATATGAAATGGCCGATTTTGGGTGATCTTCGTATATGGGTAAGTTACTCAATTTTTTCCGCCTCCTAAAAAAAACGTCAATCGTCTTGTTCGCGGCTAATCTTATTTTTAAGACTGTAAATAAAATTTATTATTCACGCCCTCGAAATGAAAAGGCCGATTTTGGGTGATTTTCGTATAGGGGTAAGTTAATCAATTTCTTCCGACTACTAAAAAAACGTCAATCGTAGTGTTTTCGGCTAAGCTTATTTATAAGACTGTAAACAAAATTTATTATTTACGCCCTCGATATGAAATGGCCGATTTTTTGTGATTTTCGTATATGGGTAGGTTACTCAATCTTTTCAGACTCCTAAAAAAAACGTCATTCGTCGTGTTTTCGGCTAAGCTTATTTTTAAGACTGTAAATAAAATTTATTATTTACGCCCTCGATATGTAATGGCCGATTTTGGGTGATTTTCGTATAAGGGTAAGTTACCTAATTTTTTTTCCGCCTCCTAAAAAAAACGTCAATCGACGTGTTTTCGGCTAATCTTATTTTTAAGACTGTAAATAAAATTTATTATTTACGCCCTCGATATGAAAAGGCCGATTCTGTGTGATTTTCGTATAGGGGTAAGTTACTCAATTTTTTCCGACTCCTAAAAAAACGTCAATCGTCGTGTTTTCGGCTAAGCTTATTTTTAAGACTGTAAATAAAATTTATTATTTACGCCCTCGATATGTAAAGGCCGATTTTGGGTGATTTTCGTATAAGGGTAAGTTACCTAATTTTATCCGTCTCCTAAAAAAAACGTCAATCGTCTTGTTTTCGGCTAAGCTTCTTTTTAAGACTTTAAAAAATATTTATTATTTACGCCCTCGATATGAAATGGCCGATTTTGGGTGATTTTCGTATATGGGTATGTTACTCATTTTTTTCCGCCTCCTATAAAAACGTCAATCGTCGTGTTTTCGGCTAATCTTATTTTTAAGACTGTAAATAAAATTTATTATTTACGCCCTCGATATGAAATGGCGGATTTTGGGTGATTTTCGTATGAGGGTAAGTTACCTAATTTTTTCCGACTCCTGAAAAAAATGTCAATCGTCTTGTTTTCGGCTAAGCTTCTTTTTAAGACTTTAAAAAAAATTTATTATTTACGCCCTCGATATGAAATGGCCGATTTTGGGTGATTTTCGTATATGGGTAAGTTACTCATTTTTTCCGCCTCCTAAAAAAAACGTCAATCGACGTGTTTTCGGCTAATCTTATTTTTAAGACTGTAAATAAAATTTATTATTTACGCCCTCGATATGAAAAGGCCGATTCTGGGTGATTTTCGTATAAGGGTAAGTTACCTAATTTTATCCGTCTCATAAAAAAAGTCAATCGTCTTGTTTTCGGCTAAGCTTCTTTTTAAGACTTTAAAAAATATTTATTATTTACGCCCTCGATATGAAATGGCCGATTTTGGGTGATTTTCGTATATGGGTAAGTTACTCATTTTTTTCCGCCTCCTATAAAAACGTCAATCGTCGTGTTTTCGGCTAATCTTATTTTTAAGACTGTAAATAAAATTTATTATTCACGCATTCGATATGTAATGGCCGATTTTGGGTGAGTTTCGTATAAGGGTAAGTTACCTAATTTTTTCCGACTCCTGAAAAAAACGTCAATCGTCTTGTTTTCGGCTAAGCTTCTTTTTAAGACTTTAAAAAATATTTATTATTTACGCCCTCGATATGAAATGGCCGATTTTGGGTGATTTTCGTATATGGGTAAGTTACTCATTTTTTCCGCCTCCTAAAAAAACGTCAATCGACGTGTTTTCGGCTAATCTTATTTTTAAGACTGTAAATAAAATTTATTATTTACGCCCTCGATATGAAAAGGCCGATTCTGGGTGATTTTCGTATAGGGGTAAGTTACTCAATTTTTTTCCGACTCCTAAAAAAACGTCAATCGTCGTGTTTTCGGCTAAGCTTATTTTTAAGACTGTAAATAAAATTTATTATTTACGCCCTCGATATGTAAAGGCCGATTTTGGGTGATTTTCGTATAAGGGTAAGTTACCTAATTTTATCCGACTCATAAAAAAAGTCAATCGTCTTGTTTTCGGCTAAGCTTCTTTTAAGACTTTAAAAAAATTTATTATTTACGCCCTCGATATGAAATGGCCGATTTTGGGTGATTTTCGTATATGGGTAAGTTACTCATTTTTTTCCGCCTCCTAAAAAAAACGTCAATCGTCGTGTTTTCGGCTAATCTTATTTTTAAGACTGTAAATAAAATTTATTATTTACGCCCTCGATATGTAAAGGCCGATTTTGGGTGATTTTCGTATAAGGGTAAGTTACCTAATTTTATCCGACTCATAAAAAAAAAGTCAATCGTCTTGTTTTCGGCTAAGCTTCTTTTTAAGACTTTAAAAAAAATTTATTATTTACGCCCTCGATATGAAATGGCCGATTTTGGGTGATTTTCGTATAAGGATAGGATACCCAATATTTTCAGAATACTAAAAAAAAAGTCAATCGTCGTGTTTTCGGCTAATCTTATTTTTAAGACTGTAAAAAAAATTTATTATTTAAG
This sequence comes from Diplolepis rosae, assembly GCA_030998225.1. Classification (NCBI taxonomy): domain Eukaryota; kingdom Metazoa; phylum Arthropoda; class Insecta; order Hymenoptera; family Diplolepididae; genus Diplolepis; species Diplolepis rosae. The sequence goes on from JAPYXD010000169.1 coordinate 974,056, forward strand.
CCCTCGATATGAAAAGGCCGATTCTGTGTGATTTTCGTATAGGGGTAAGTTACTCAATTTTTTCCGACTCCTAAAAAAACGTCAATCGTCGTGTTTTCGGCTAAGCTTATTTTTAAGACTGTAAATAAAATTTATTATTTACGCCCTCGATATGTAAAGGCCGATTTTGGGTGATTTTCGTATAAGGGTAAGTTACCTAATTTTATCCGACTCCTAAAAAAAACGTCAATCGTCTTGTTTTCGGCTAAGCTTCTTTTTAAGACTTTAAAAAATATTTATTATTTACGCCCTCGATATGAAATGGCCTATTTTGGGTGATTTTCGTATATGGGTAAGTTACCTAATATTTTTCCGACTCCTATAAAAACGTCAATCGTCGTGTTTTCGGCTAATCTTATTTTTAAGACTGTAAATAAAATTTATTATTTACGCTCTCGATATGTAATGGCCGATTTTGGGTGATTTTCGTATAAGGGTAAGTTACCTAATTTTTTTCCGACTCATAAAAAAAAAGTCAATCTTCTTGTCTTCGGCTAAGATTATTTTTAAGACTTTAAAAAAAATTCATTATTTACGCCCTCGATATGAAATGGCCGATTTTGGGTGATCTTCGTATATGGGTAAGTTACTCATTTTTTCCGCCTCCTAAAAAAAACGTCAATCGACGTGTTTTCGGCTAATCTTATTTTTAAGACTGTAAATAAAATTTATTATTTACGCCCTCGATATGAAAAGGCCGATTCTGGGTGATTTTCGTATAGGGGTAAGTTACTCAATTTTTTCCGACTCCTAAAAAAACGTCAATCGTCGTGTTTTCGGCTAAGCTTATTTTTAAGACTGTAAATAAAATTTATTATTTACGCCCTCGATATGTAAAGGCCGATTTTGGGTGATTTTCGTATAAGGGTAAGTTACCTAATTTTATCCGACTCATAAAAAAAAAGTCAATCGTCTTGTTTTCGGCTAAGCTTCTTTTAAGACTTTAAAAAATATTTATTATTTACGCCCTCGATATGAAATGGCCGATTTTGGGTGATTTTCGTATATGGGTAAGTTACTCATTTTTTTCCGCCTCCTAAAAAAAACGTCAATCGTCGTGTTTTCGGCTAATCTTATTTTTAAGACTGTAAATAAAATTTATTATTTACGCCCTCGATATGAAAAGGCCGATTCTGGATGATTTTCGTATAGGGGTAAGTTACTCAATTTTTTCCGACTCCTAAAACAACATCAATCGTCGTGTTTTCGGCTAAGCTTCTTTTTAAGACTGTAAAAAAAATTTATTATTTACGCCCTCTATATGAAATGGCCGATTTTGGGTGATTTTCGTATAAGGGTAAGTTACCTAATTTTCCCGAATCGTACAAAAAAAGTCTATCGTCTTGTTTTTCGGCTAAGTTCATTTTTAAGACTCTAAAAAAAATTTATTATTTACTCCCTCGATATGAAATGGCCGATTTCGAGTATTTTTCGTATAGGGGTAGGTTATTCAATTTTTTCCGACTCCTACAAAAAATGTCAATCGTCTGGTTTTCGGCTAAGCTTCTTTTTAAGACTGTAAAAAAAATTTATTATTTACGCCCTCGATATGAAATGGCCGATTTTGGGTGATTTTCGTATAAGGGTAGGTTGCCCAATTTTTTCCGACTCGTAGAAAAAATGTCAATCGTCTTGTTTTCGGCTAAGTTTATTTTTAAGACTTTAAAAAAAATTTATTATTCACGCCCTCGATATGGAATGGCCGATTTTGGGTGATTTTCGTATAAGTGTAGGTTACCTAATTTTTTCCGACTACTACAAAAAATGTCAATCGTCTTGTTTTCGGCTATGTTCATTTTTAAGTCTGTAGAAGAAATTTATTATTTACTCCCTCGATATGAAATGGCCGGTTTTGAGTGTTTTTCGTATAGGGGTAGGTTACTCAATTTTTTCCGACTCCTACAAAGAATCTCAGTCGTCTGGTTTTCGGTTAAGCTTCTTTTTAAGACTGTAAAAAAATTTATTATTTACGCCCTCGATATGAAATGGCCGATTTTGGGTGATATTCGCATAATGGCAGGTCACTCAATTTTTCCGACTCCTAAAAAAACGTCAATCGTCTTGTTTTCGGCTAAGTTTATTTTTAAGATTTTAAAAAAAATTTATTATTTACGCCCTCGATATGAAATGGCCGATTTTGGGTGATTTTCGTATAAGGGTAGGTTACCTAATTTTTTCCGACTCCTACAAAAAATATCAATCGTCTTGTTTTCGGCTAAGTTTATTTTTAAGACTATAAAAAAATTTATTATTTACGCCCTCGATATGAAATGGCTGATTTTGGGTGAGTTTCGTATAAGGGTGGTTTACCCAATTTTTTCCGACTCCTAAAAACAACGTCAATCGTCTGGTTTTCGGCTATGTTTATTTTTAAGACTTTAAAAAAAATTTATTATTCACGCCCTCGATATGAAATGGCTGATTTTGGGTGATTTTCGTATAAGGGTAGGTTACCTAATTTTTTCCGACTCCTACAAAAAATATCAATCGTCTTGTTTTCGGCTAAGTTTATTTTTAAGACTTTAAAAAAAATTTATTATTCACGCCCTCGATATGGAATGGCCGATTTTGGGTGATTTTCGTATAAGGGTAGGTTACCTAATTTTTCCGACTCGTACAAAAAAAGTCTATCGTCTTGTTTTCGGCTAAGTTTATTTTTAAGACTTTAAAAAAAATTTATTATTCACTCCCTCGCTATGAAATGACCGATTTTGGGTGAGTTTCGTATATGGGTAGGTTACATAATTTTTTCCTACACCTACAAATAATATCAAGCGTCTTCTTTTCGTCTCTGTTTATTTTTTAGACTTTAAAAAAAATTTATTATTTACGCCCTCGATATGAAATGGCCGATTTGTGGTGATTTTCGTATAAGGGTAGGTTACCCAATTTTTTCCGACTCCTACAAAAAATGTCAATCGTCTTGTTTTCGGCTAAGTTTATTTTTAAGACTGTAAAAAAAATTTATTATTTACGCCCTCGATATGAAATGGCCGATTTTGGGTGATTTTCGTATATGGGTAGGTTACCTAATTTTTTCCGACTCCTACAAAAAATATCAATCGTCTTGTTTTCGGCTAAGTTTATTTTTAAGACTGTAAAAAAAATTTATTATTTACGCCCTCGATATGAAATGGCCGATTTTTGGTGATTTTCGTATAAGGGTAGGTTACCCAATTTTTTCCGACTCCTACAAAAAATGTCAATCGTCTTGTTTTCGGCTAAGTTTATTTTTAAGACTTTAAAAAAAATTTATTATTCACGCCCTCGATATAAAATGGCTGATTTTGGGTTATTTTCGTATAAGGGTAGGTTACCCAATTTTTTCCGAATCCTGAAAAAAACGTCAGTCGTCTTGTTATCGGCTAAGCTTCTTTTTAAGTCTGTAAAAAAAAATTTACTATTTACGCCCTCGATATGAAATGGCAGATTTTGGGTGATTTTCGTATATGGGTAGGTTATCTAATTTTTTCCGACTCCTTACAAAAAAGTCAAACGTCTTGTTTTCGGCTAAGTTTATTTTTAAGACTGTAAAAAAAATTTATTATTTACGCCCTCGATATGAAATGGCCGATTTTTGGTGATTTTCGTATAAGGGTAGGTTACCCAATTTTTTCCGACTCCTACAAAAAATGTCAATCGTCTTGTTTTCGGCTAAGTTTATTTTTAAGACTTTAAAAAAAATTTATTATTCACGCCCTCGATATAAAATGGCTGATTTTGGGTGATTTTCGTATAAGGGTAGGTTACCTAATTTCTCCGACTCGTACAAAAAACCTCAATCGTCTTGTTTTCGGCTAAGCTTATTTTTAAGACTTTAAAAACAATTTATTATTCACGCCCTCGATATGAAATGGCCGATTTTGGGTGATTTTCGTATAAGGGTAGGTTACCTAATTTTTTCCGACTCCTACAAAAAATGTCAATAGTCTTGTTTTCGGCTAAGTTTATTTTTAAGACAGTAAAAAAAATTTATTATTTAGTCCTCGATATGGAATGGCTGATTTTGGGTGATATTCGCATAAGGGCAGGTCACTCAATTTTTCCGACTCCTAAAAAAACGTCAATCGTCTTGTTTTCGGCTAAGTTTATTTTTCAGACTTTAAAAAAAATTTATTATTTACGCCCTCGATATGAAATGGCCGATTTTGGGTGATTTTCGTATAATGGTAGGTTACCTAATTTTTACGACTCGTTCAAAAAAAGTCAATCGTCTTGTTTTCGGCTAAGCTTATTTTTAAGACTCTAAAAAAAATTTATTATTTACTCCCTCGATATGAAATGGCCGATTTTGAGTATTTTTCGTATAGGGGTAGGTTATTCAATTTTTTCCGACTCCTACAAAAAATATCAATCGTCTTGTTTTCGGCTAAGCTTCTTTTTAAGACTGTAAAAAAAATTTATTATTTACGCCCTCGATATGAAATGGCCGATTTTGGGTGATTTTCGTATAATGGTAGGTTACCTAATTTTTCCGACTCGTACAAAAAACGTCAATCGTCTTGTTTTCGGCTAAGCTTATTTTTAAGACTTTAAAAAAAATTTATTATTCACGCCCTCGATATGGAATGGCCGATTTTGGGTGATTTTCGTATAAGGGTAGGTTACCTAATTTTTTCCGACTCCTACAAAAAAAGTCTATCGTCTTGTTTTCGGCTAAGCTTATTTTTAAGACTTTAAAAAAAAATTATTATTCACGCCCTCGATATGGAATGGCCGATTTTGGGTGATTTTCGTATAAGTGTAGGTTACCTAATTTTTTCCGACTACTACAAAAAATGTCAATCGTTTTGTTTTCGGCTATGTTTATTTTTCAGACTTTAAAAAAAATTTATTATTTACGCCCTCGATATGAAATGGCCGATTTTTGGTGATTTTCGAATAAGGGTAGGTTACCCAATTTTTTCCGACTACTACAAAAAATGTCAATCGTCTTGTTTTCGGCTAAGTTCATTTTTAAGACTTTAAAAAAATTTTATTATTTACTCCATCTATATGAAATGGCCGATTTTGGGTGATTTTCGTATATAGTTAGGTTACATAATTTTTTCCTACTCCTACAAAAAATATCAAACTTCTTGTTTTCGGCTAAGTTTATTTTTAAGACTGTAAAAAAAATTTATTATTTACGCCCTCGATATGAAATGGCCGATTTGTGGTGATTTTCGTATAAGGGTAGGTTACCCAATTTTTTCCGACTCCTACAAAAAATGTCAATCGTCTTTTTTTCGGCTAAGTTTATTTTTAAGACTTAAAAAAAAATTTATTATTCACGCCCTCGATATAAAATGGCTGATTTTGGGTTATTTTCGTATAAGGGTAGGTTACCAAATTTTTTCCGACTCCTCAAAAAAACGTCAGTCGTCTTGTTATCGGCTAAGCTTCTTTTTAAGACTGTAAAAAAAATTTATTATTTACGCCCTCGATATGAAATGGCCGATTTTGGGTGATTTTCGTATAAGGGTAGGTTGCCCAATTTTTTCCGACTCGTAGAAAAAATGTCAATCGTCTTGTTTTCGGCTAAGTTTATTTTTAAGACTTTAAAAAAAATTTATTATTCACGCCCTCGATATGGAATGGCCGATTTTGGGTGATTTTCGTATAAGGGTAGGTTACCCAATTTTTTCCGACTCCTACCAAAAATGTCAATCGTCTTGTTTTCGTCTACGTTCATTTTTAAGACTGTAAAAAAAATTTATTATTTACGCCCTCGATATGAAATGGCCGATTTTGGGTGTTTTTCGTATAGCGGTAGGTTACTCAATTTTTTCCGACTCCTACAAAAAATATCAATCGTCTTGTTTTCGGCTAAGCTTCTTTTTAAGACTGTAAAAAAAATTTATTATTTACGCCCTCGATATGAAATGGCCGATTTTGGGTGATTTTCGTATAAGCGTAGGTTACCTAATTTTTTCCGACTCCTACAAAAAATATCAATCGTCTTGTTTTCGGCTAAGTTTATTTTTAAGACTGTAAAAAAAATTTATTATTTACGCCCTCGATATGAAATGGCTGATTTTGGGTGATTTTCGTATATGGGTAGGTTACCCAATTTTTGCCGACTACTAGAAAAAACGTCAATCGTCGTGTTTTCGGCTAGGCTTATTTTTAAGACTTTAAAAAAAATTTATTATTCACGCCCTCGATATGAAATGGCCGATTTTGGGTGATTTTCGTATAAGGGTAGGTTACCTAATTTTTTCCGACTCCTACAAAAAATGTCAATCGTCTTGTTTTCGGCTAAGTTTATTTTTAAGACTGTAAAAAAATTTATTATTTAGTCCTCGATATGGAATGGCTGATTTTGGGTGATATTCGCATAAGGGCAGGTCACTCAATTTTTCCGACTCCTAAAAAAACGTCAATCGTCTTGTTTTCGGCTAAGTTTATTTTTCAGACTTTAAAAAAAATTTATTATTTACGCCCTCGATATGGAATGGCCGATTTTGGGTGATTTTCGTATAAGGGTAGGTTACCTAATTTTTTCCGACTCCTACAAAAAATGTCAATCGTCTTGTTTTCGGCTAAGTTCACTTTTAAGACTGTAAAAAAAATTTATTATTTACGCCCTCGATATGAAATGGCCGATTTTGGGTGTTTTTCGTATAGGGGTAGGTTACTCAATTTTTTCCGACTCCTACGAAAAATCTCAGTCGTCTGGTTTTCGGCTAAGCTTCTTTTTAAGACTGTAAAAAAAATTTATTATTCACGCCCTCGATATGAAATGGCCGATTTTGTGTGATTTTCGTATAAGGGTAGGTTACCCAATTTTTTCCGACTACTACAAAAAACGTCAATCGTCTTGTTTTCGGCTAAGTTTATTTATAAATCACTAAAAAAAATTTATTATTTACTCCCTCGATATGAAATGGCCGATTATGAGTATTTTTCGTATAGGGGTAGGTTATTCAATTTTTTCCGACTCCTACAAAAAATATCAATCGTCTTGTTTTCGGCTAAGCTTCTTTTTAAGACTGTAAAAAAAATTTATTATTTACGCCCTCGATATGGAATGGCCGATTTTGGGTGATTTTCGTATAAGGGTAGGTTACCTAATTTCTCCGACTCGTACAAAAAACGTCAATCGTCTTGTTTTCGGCTAAGCTTATTTTTAAGACTTTAAAAACAATTTATTATTCACGCCCCCGATATGGAATGGCCGATATTGGGTGATTTTCGTATAAGGGTAGGATACCTAATTTTTCCGACTCGTAGAAAAAATGTCAATCGTCTTGTTTTCGGCTAAGTTTATTTTTAAGACTTTAAAAAAAATTTATTATTCACGCCCTCGATATGGAATGGCCGATTTTGGGTGATTTTCGTATTAGGGTAGGTTACCTAATTTTTTCCGACTCCTACAAAAAATGTCAATCGTCTGGTTTTCGGCTAAGTTCATTTTTAAGACTGTAAAAAAAAATTATTATTTACGCCCTCGATATGAAATGGCCGATTTTGGGTGATTTTTGTATATGGGTAGGTTACCTAATTTTTTCCGACTCCTACAAAAAATATCAATCGTCTTGTTTTCGGCTAAGTTTATTTTTAAGACTGTAAAAAAATTTATTATTCACGCCCTCGATATGAAATGGCCGATTTTGTGTGAGTTTCGTATAAGGGTAGGTTACCTAATTTTTTCCGACTCCTAAAAAAAACGTCAATCGTCTGGTTTTCGGCTAAGTTTATTTTTAAGACTGTAAAAAAAATTTATTATTTACGCCCTCGATATGAAATGGCCGATTTTTGGTGATTTTCGTATAAGGGTAGGTTACCCAATTTTTTCCGACTCCTACAAAAAATGTCAATCGTCTTGTTTTCGGCTAAGTTTATTTTTAAGACTGTAAAAAAAAATTTATTATTTACGCCCTCGATATGAAATGGCCGATTTTGGGTGATTTTCGTATATGGGTAAGTTACGTAATTTTTTCCGACTCCTACTAAAAATATCAATCGTCTTGTTTTCTGCTAAGTTTATTTTTAAGACTGTGAAAAAAATTTATTATTTACGCCCTCGATATGAAATGGCCGATTTTTGGTGATTTTCGTATAAGGGTAGGTTACCCAATTTTTTCCGACTCCTACAAAAAATATCAATCGTCTTGTTTTCGGCTAAGTTTATTTTTAAGACTTTAAAAAAAATTTATTATTCACGCCCTCGATATAAAATGGCTGATTTTGTGTTATTTTCCTATAAGGGTAGGTTACCCAATTTTTTCCGACTCCTGAAAAAAACGTCAATCGTCTTGTTTTCGGCTAAGCTTCTTTTTAAGACTTTAAAAAAAATTTATTATTTACGCCCTCGATATGAAATGGCCGATTTTGGGTGATTTTCGTATAAGGGTAGGTTACCTAATTTTTCCGACTCGTACAAAAAAAGTCAATCGTCTTGTTTCGGCTAAGCTTATTTTTAAGACTTTAAAAAAAATTTGTTATTCACGCCCTCGATATGGAATGGCCGATTTTGGGTGATTTTCGTATAAGTGTAGGTTAACTAATTTTTTCCGACTACTACAAAAGATGTCAATCGTCTTGTTTTTCGGCTAAGTTCATTTTTAAGACTGTAAAAAAAATTTATTATTTACGCCCTAGATATGAAATGGCGTATTTTGGGTGTTTTTCGTACAGCGGTAGGTTACTCAATTTTTTCAGACTCCTACGAAAAATCTCAGTCGTCTTGTTTTCGGCTAAGTTTATTTTTAAGACTGTAAAAAAAATTTATTATTTACGCCCTCGATATGAAATGGCTGATTTTGTGTGAGTTTCGTATAAGGGTAGGTTACCTAATTTTTTCCGACTCCTACAAAAAATATCAATCGTCTTGTTTTCGGCTAAGTTTATTTTTAAGACTGTAAAAAAAATTTATTATTTACGCCCTAGATATGAAATGGCCGATTTTTGGTGATTTTCGTATAAGGGTAGGTTACCCAATTTTTTCCGACTCCTACAAAAAATATCAATCGTCTTGTTTTCGGCTAAGTTTATTTTTAAGACTTTAAAAAAAATTTATTATTCACGCCCTCGATATGAAATGGCCGATTTTGGGTGATTTTCGTATAAGGGTAGGTTACCTAATTTTTTCCGACTCCTACAAAAAATGTCAATAGTCTTGTTTTCGGCTAAGTTTATTTTTAAGACTGTAAAAAAATTTATTATTTAGTCCTCGATATGGAATGGCTGATTTTGGGTGATATTCGCATAAGGGCAGGTCACTCAATTTTTCCGACTCCTAAAAAAACGTCAATCGTCTTGTTTTCGGCTAAGTTTATTTTTCAGACTTTAAAAAAAATTTATTATTCAGGCCCTCGATATGGAATGGCCGATTTTGGGTGATTTTCGTATAAGTGTAGGTTACCTAATTTTTTTCCGACTACTACAAAAGATGTCAATCGTCTTGTTTTCGGCTAAGTTCATTTTTAATAATGTAAAAAAAAATTATTATTTACTCCCTCGATATGAAATGGCCGATTTTGTGTGTTTTTCGTATAGGGGTAGGTTACTCAATTTTTTCCGACTCCTACGAAAAATCTCAGTCGTCTTGTTTTCGGCTAAGCTTCTTTATAAGACTGTAAAAAAAATTTATTATTTACGCCCTCGATATGAAATGGCTGATTTTGTGTGAGTTTCGTATAAGGGTAGGTTACCCAATTTTTTCCGACTCCTAAAAAAAACGTCAATCGTCTGGTTTTCGGCTAAGTTTATTTTTAAGACTGTAAAAAAAATTTATTATTTACGCCCTCGATATGAAATGGCTGATTTTGTGTGAGTTTCGTATAAGGGTGGGTTACCCAATTTTTTCCGACTCCTAGAAAAAACGTCAATCGTCGTGTTTTCGGCTAAGCTTATTTCTAAGACTGTAAAAAAAATTTATTATTTACGCCCTCGATATGAAATGGCCGATTTTGGGTGATCTTCGTATATGGGTAGGTTACCTAATTTTTTCCGACTCCTACAAAAAATATCAATCGTCTTGTTTTCGGCTAAGTTTATTTTTAAGACTGTAAAAAAAATTTATTATTTACGCCCTCGATATGAAATGGCTGATTTTGGGTGAGTTTCGTATAAGGGTAGGTTACCTAATTTTTTCCGACTCCTGAAAAAAATATCAATCGTCTTGTTTTCGGCTAAGTTTATTTTTAAGACTGTAAAAAAAATTTATTATTTACGCCCTCGATATGAAATGGCCGATTTTTGGTGATTTTCGTATAAGGGTAGGTTACCTAATTTTTTCGGACTCCTAAAAAAAACGTCAATCGTCTTGTTCTCGGCTAATCTTATTTTTAAGACTGTAAATAAAATTTATTATTCACGCCCTCGATATGAAAAGGCCGATTTTGTGTGATTTTCGTATAAGGGTAGGGTACCCAATTTTTTCCGACTCCTAGAAAAAACGTCAATCGTCGTGTTTTCGGCTAAGCTTATTTTTAAGGCTTTAAAAAAAATTTATTATTTACGCCCTCGATATGAAATGGCCGATTTTGGGTGATTTTCTTATAAAGGTAGGTTACCCAATTTTTTCCGACTCCTAAAAAAAACGTCAATCGTCTGGTTTTCGGCTAAGTTTATTTTTAAGACAGTAAAAAAAATTTATTATTTACGCCCTCGATATGAAATGGCTGTTTTAGCTGATTTTCGTATAAAGGTAGGTTACTCAATTTTTCCAACTCCTAAAGAAAACGTCAATCGTCTTGTTTTCGGCTAAGCTTATTTTTAAGACTTTAAAAAAATTTATTATTTACGCCCTCGATATGAAATGGCCGATTTTTGGTGATTTTCGTATAAGGGTAGGTTACCTAATCTTTACCGACTCCTAAAAAAAACGTCAATCGTCTTGTTCTCGGCTAATCTTATTTTTAAGACTGTAAATAAAATTTATTATTTACGCCCTCGATATGAAATGACCGATTTTTGGTGATTTTCGTATAAGGGTATTTTACCTAATCTTTTCCGACTCCGAAAAAAAACGTCAATGGTCTTGTTCTCGGCTAATCTTATTTTAAGACTGTAAATAAAATTCATTATTTACGCCCTCGATATGAAAAGGCCTATTTTGTGTGATTTTCGAATAAGGCTTCGTTACTCAATTTTTTCTGACTCCTAGAAAAAGGTCAATCGTCGTGTTTTCGGCTAAGCTTATTTTTTTAGGTCTAAAAAAAATTTATTATTTACGCCCTCAATATAAAATGGCCGATTTTGGGTGATTTTCGAATAAGGGTTTATTACTCAATTTTTTCCGACTCCTAAAAAAAGGTCAATCGTCGTGTTTTCGGCTAAGCTTATTTTTTAGGTTTTAAAAAAAAATTATTATTTACGCCCTCAATATAAAATGGCCGATTTTGGGTGATTTTCGAATAAGGGTTTATTACTTGATTTTTTCCGCCTCCTAAAAAAAACGTCAATCGTCTTGTTTTCGGCTAAGCTTATTTTTTAGACTGTAGATGAAATTTATTATTCAGGCCCTCGATATGAAATGGCCGATTTTTGGTGATTTTCGTATAAGGGTATGTTACCTAATCTTTACCGACTCCTAAAAAAACGTCAATCGTCTTGTTCTCGGCTAATCTTATTTTTAAGACTATAAATAAAATTTATTATTTACGCCCTCGATGTGAAAAGGCCGATTTTGGGTGATTTTGGGTGATTTTCGTATAAGGGTAAGTTACTCAATTTTTTTCGACTCCTAAAAAAACGTCAATCGTCGTGTTTTCGGCTAAGCTTATTTTTAACACTGTAAAAAAAATTAATAATTAACGCCCTCAATATGAAATGGCCGATTTTTGTTGATTTTGGTATAAGGGTAGGTTACTCAATTTTTTACGACTCCTAGAAAAAACGTCAATCGTCTTGTTTTTGGCTATGCTTATTTTTAAGACTTTAAAAAAAATGTATTATTTAGCCCTCGATATGGAATGGCAGATTTTGGGTGATTTTCGTATATGGGTAAGTTACGCAATCTTTTTCGACTCCTAAAAAAAACGTCAATCGTCGTGTTTTCGGCTAAGCTTATTTTTAAGACTTTGAAAAAACTTTATTATTTACGCCCTCGATATGAAATGGCCGATTTTTGGTGATTTTCGTGTAAGGCTACGTTACTCAATTTTTTCCGACTCCTAAAGAAAACGTCAATCGTCTTGTTTTCGGCTAAGCTTATTTTTAAGACTTTAAAAAAAATGTATTATTTACGCCCTCGATATGAACTGGCCGATTTTGGGTGATTTTCTTATAAAGTTTGGTTTCCCTATTTTTGCCGACTACTAGTAAAAACGTCAATCGTCGTGTTTTCGGCTAGGCTTATTTTTAAGACTTTAAAAAAAATGTATTATTTAGCCCTCGATATGAAATGCGCGATTTTGGGTGATTTTCTTATAAGGGTAGATTACCCAATTTTTTCCGACTCGTACAAAAAACGTCAATCGTCTTGTTTTCGGCTAATTTTATTTTTAAGACTTTAAAAAATATTTATTATTTACGCCCTCGATATGAAATGGCCGATTTTGGGTGATCTTCGTATATGGGTAAGTTACTCAATCTTTTCCGACTCCTGAAAAAAACGTCAATCGTCGTGTTTTCGGCTAAGCTTATTTTTAAGACTTTCAAAAAACTTTATTATTTACGCACTCGATATGAAATGGCCGATTTTAGGTATTTTTCGTATAATGGTAGGTTACCTAATTTTTTCCGACTTATAAAAAAAGTCAATCGTCTTGTTTTCGGCTAAGCTTCTTTTAAAGACTTTAAAAAATATTTATTATTTACGCCCTCGATATGAAATGGCTGATTTTGGGTGATTTTCATATATGGGTAAGTTACTCAATTTTTTCCGCCTCCTAAAAAAAAGGTCAATCGTCGTGTTTTCGGCTCAGCTTATTTTTAAGACTGTAGATGAAATTTATTATTCAGGCTCTCGATATGAAATGACCGATTTTTGGTGATTTTCGTATAAGGGTAGGTTACCTAATCTTTTCCGACTCCTAAAAAAAACGTCAATCGTCTTGTTCTCGGCTAATCTTATTTTTAAGACTGTAAATAAAATTCATTATTTACGCCCTCGATATGAAAAGGCCTATTTTGGGTGATTTTCGTATAAGGCTACGTTACTCAATTTTTTCCGTCTGCTAGAAAAACGTCAATCGTCGTATTTTCGGCTAAGCTTATTTTTTAGGCTTTGAAAAAATATTATTATTTACGCCCTCGATATAAAATGGCCGATTTTGGGAGATTTTCGAATAAGGGTAGGTTAGTCAATTTTTCCGACTCCTAAAAAAAAACGTCAATCGTCTTGTCTTCGGCTAAGCTTATTTTTAAGACTGTAGATGAAATTTATTATTTACGCCCTCGATATGAAATGGCCGATTTTGGGTGATTTTCGTATAAGTGTAGGTTACCCAATTTTTTCCGACTAGTACAAAAAATGTCAATCGTCTTGTTTTCGGCTAAGCTTATATTTAAGACTTTAAAAAAAATTTATTATTTACGCCCTCGATATGAAATGGCCGATTTTGGTTGTTTTTCGTATAGCGGTAGGTTAGATAATTTTTTCCGACTCATAAAAAAAAGTCGATCGTCTTGTTTTCGGGTAAGCTTCTTTTTAAGACTTTAAAAAAATGTATTATTTAGCCCTCGATATGAAATGGCCGATTTTGGGTGATTTTCGTATAAGTGTAGGTTACCCAATTTTTTCCTACTCGTACAAAAAACGTCAATCGTCTTGTTTTCGGCTAAGTTTATTTTTAAAATTTTAAAAAAATTTATTATTTACGCCCTCGATATGAAATGGCCTATTTTGGGTGATTTTCGTATAAGGCTACGTTACTCAATTTTTTCCGACTCCTAAAGAAAACGTCAATCGTCTTGTTTTCGGCTAAGCTTATTTTAAAGACTTTAAAAAAAATGTATTATTTAGCCCTCGATATGAAATGGCCGATGTTGGGTGATTTTCTTATAAGGGTAGATTACCCAATTTTTCCGACTCGTACAAAAAACGTCAATCGTCTTGTTTTCGGCTAATTTTATTTTTAAGACTTTAAAAAATATTTATTATTTACGCCCTCGATATGAAATGGCCGATTTTGGGTGATTTTCGTATATGGGTAAGTTTCTCAATCTTTTCCGACTCCTGAAAAAAACATCAATCGTCGTGTTTTCGGCTAAGCTTATTTTTAAGACTTTGAAAAAGCTTTATTATTTACGCCCTCGATATGAAATGGCCGATTTTAGGTGTTTTTCGTATAATGGTAGGTTACCTAATTTTTTTCCGACTCATAAAAAAAAAGTCAATCGTCCTGTTTTCGGCTAAGCTTCTTGTAAAGACTTTAAAAAATATTTATTATTTACGCCCTCGATATGAAATGGCCGATTTTGGGTGATTTTCGTATATGGGTAAGTTACTCAATTTTTTCCGCCTCCTAAAAAAAACGTCAATCGTCGTGTTTTCGGCTCAGGTTATTTTTAAGACTGTAGATGAAATTTATTATTCAGGCCCTCGATATGAAATGACCCATTTTTGGTGATTTTCGTATAAGGGTAGGTTACCTAATCTTTTCCGACTCCTAAAAAAAACGTCAATCGTCTTGTTCTCGGCTAATCTTATTTTTAAGACTGTAAATAAAATTCATTATTTACGCCCTCGATATGAAAAGGCCTATTTTGGGTGATTTTCGTATAAGACTACGTTACTCAATTTTTTCCGTCTCCTAGAAAAACGTCAAGCGTCTTGTTTTCGGCTAAGCTTCTTTTTAAGACTTTAAAAAAAATTCATTATTTACGCCCTCGATATGAAATGGCCGATTTTTGGTGATTTTCGTATAAGGGTAGGTTACCTAATTTTTTCGGACTCCTAAAAAAAACGTCAATCGTCTTGTTGTCGGCTAATCTTATTTCTAAGACTGTAAATAAAATTTATTATTTACGCCCTCGATATGAAAAGGCCGATTTTGGGTGATTTTGGGTGATTTTCGTATAAGGGTAAGTTACTCAATTTTTTCCGACTCCTAAAAAAACGTCAATCGTCGCGTTTTCGGCTAAGCTTACTTTTAAGACTGTAAATAAAATTTATTATTTACGCCCTCAATATGAAATGGCCGATTTTTGGTGATTTTCTTATAAGGGTAGATTACCCAATTTTTTCCGCCTCCTAAAAAAAGGTCAATCGTCGTGTTTTCGGCTAAGCTTATTTTTAAGACTGTAAATAAAATTTATTATTTACGCCCTCAATATGAAATGACCGATTTTGGGTGATTTTCGAATAAGGGTTTATTACTCAATTTTTTCCGCCTCCTAAAAAAAGGTCAATCGTCGTGTTTTCGGCTAAGCTTCTTTTTAAGACTTTAAAAAAAATTCATTATTTACGCCCTCGATATGAAATGGCCGATTTTTGGTGATTTTCGTATAAGGGTAGGTTACCTAATTTTTTCGGACTCCTAAAAAAAACGTCAATCGTCTTGTTCTCGGCTAATCTTATTTTTAAGACTGTAAATAAAATTTATTATTTACGCCCTCGATATGAAATGGGTGATTTTGGGTGAGTTTCGTATAAGGGTGGGTTACCCAATTTTTTCCGACTCCTGAAAAAAACGTCAATCGTCGTGTTTTCGGCTAAGCTTCTTTTTAAGACTTTAAATAAAATTTATTATTTACGCCCTGAATATGAAATGACCGATTTTGGGTGATTTTCGAAAAAGGGTTTATTACTCAATTTTTTCCGACTCCTAAAAAAAAGGTCAATCGTCGTGTTTTCGGCTGAGCTTATTTTTTAGGTTTTAAAAAAAAATTATTATTTACGCCCTCAATATGAAATGACCGATTTTGGGTGATTTTCGAATAAGGGTTTATTACTCAATTTTTTCCGACTCCTAAAAAAAGGTCAATCGTCGTGTTTTCGGCTAAGCTTATTTTTTAGGTTTTAAAAAAAAATTATTATTTACGCCCTCAATATAAAATGGCCGATTTTGGGTGATTTTCGAATAAGGGTTTATTACTCAATTTTTTCCGACTCCTAAAAAAAGGTCAATCGTCGTGTTTTCGGCTAAGCTTATTTTTAAGACTGTAAATAAAATTTATTATTTACGCCCTCGATATGAAAAGGCCGATTTTGGGTGATTTTGGGTGATTTTCGTATAAGGGTAGGTTACCTAATTTTTTCCGACTCCTGAGAAAAACGTCAATCGTCTTGTTTTCGGCTAAGCTTATTTTTAAGACTGTAAAAAAATTTATTATTTACGCCCTGAATATGAAATGACCGATTTTGGGTGATTTTCGAAAAAGGGTTTATTACTCAATTTTTCCGACTCCTAAAAAAAGGTCAATCGTCGTGTTTTCGGCTGAGCTTATTTTTTAGGTTTTAAAAAAAAATTATTATTTACGCCCTCAATATGAAATGACCGATTTTGGGTGATTTTCGAATAAGGGTTTATTACTCAATTTTTTCCGACTCCTAAAAAAAGGTCAATCGTCGTGTTTTCGGCTAAGCTTATTTTTTAGGTTTTAAAAAAAAATTATTATTTACGCCCTCAATATAAAATGGCCGATTTTGGGTGATTTTCGAATAAGGGTTTATTACTCAATTTTTTCCGACTCCTAAAAAAAGGTCAATCGTCGTGTTTTCGGCTAAGCTTATTTTTTAGGGTTTAAAAAAAATTATTATATACGCCCTCAATATAAAATGGCCGATTTTAGGTGATTTTCGAATAAGGGTTTATTACTTGATTTTTTCCGCCTCCTAAAAAAAACGTCAATCGTCTTGTTCTCGGCTAATCTTATTTTTAAGACTGTAAATAAAAATTATTATTTACGCCCTCAATATAAAATGGCCGATTTTGGGTGATTTTCGAATAAGGGTTTATTACTCAATTTTTTCCGACTCCTAAAAAAAGGTCAATCGTCGTGTTTTCGGCTAAGCTTATTTTTTAGGTTTTAAAAAAAAATTATTATTTACGCCCTCAATATAAAATGGCCGATTTTGGGTGATTTTCGAATAAGGGTTTATTACTCAATTTTTTCCGACTCCTAAAAAAAGGTCAATCGTCGTGTTTTCGGCTAAGCTTATTTTTTAGGATTTAAAAAAAATTATTATTTACGCCCTCAATATAAAATGGCCGATTTTAGGTGATTTTCGAATAAGGGTTTATTACTTGATTTTTCCGCCTCCTAAAAAAAACGTCAATCGTCTTGTTCTCGGCTAATCTTATTTTTAAGACTGTAAATAAAATTTATTATTTACGCCCTCGATGTGAAAAGGCCGATTTTGGGTGATTTTCTTATAAGGGTAGATTACCCAATTTTTTCCGACTCGTACAAAAAACGTCAATCGTCTTGTTTTCGGCTAATTTTATTTTTAAGACTTTAAAAAATATTTATTATTTACGCCTTCGATATGAAATGGCCGATTTTGGGTGATTTTCGTATATGGGTAAGTTACTCAATCTTTTCCGACTCCTGAAAAAAACATCAATCGTCGTGTTTTCGGCTAAGCTTATTTTTAAGACTTTGAAAAAGCTTTATTATTTACGCCCTCGATATGAAATGGCCGATTTTAGGTGTTTTTCGTATAATGGTAGGTTACCTAATTTTTTCCGACTCATAAAAAAAAAGTCAATCGTCCTGTTTTCGGCTAAGCTTCTTGTAAAGACTTTAAAAAATATTTATTATTTACGCCCTCGATATGAAATGGCCGATTTTGGGTGATTTTCGTATATGGGTAAGTTACTCAATTTTTTCCGCCTCCTAAAAAAAACGTCAATCGTCGTGTTTTCGGCTCAGGTTATTTTTAAGACTGTAGATGAAATTTATTATTCAGGCCCTCGATATGAAATGACCCATTTTTGGTGATTTTCGTATAAGGGTAGGTTACCTAATCTTTTCCGACTCCTAAAAAAAACGTCAATCGTCTTGTTCTCGGCTAATCTTATTTTTAAGACTGTAAATAAAATTCATTATTTACGCCCTCGATATGAAAAGGCCTATTTTGGGTGATTTTCGTATAAGACTACGTTACTCAATTTTTTCCGTCTCCTAGAAAAATGTCAATCGTCTTGTTTTCGGCTAAGCTTCTTTTTAAGACTTTAAAAAAAATTTATTATTTACGCCCTCGATATGAAATGGCCGATTTTGGGTGATTTTCTTATAAAGGTAGGTTACCCAATTTTTTCCGACTCCTAAAAAAAACGTCAATCGTCTGGTTGTCGGCTAATCTTATTTCTAAGACTGTAAATAAAATATATTATTTACGCCCTCGATATGAAAAGGCCGATTTTGGGTGATTTTGGGTGATTTTCGTATAAGGGTAAGTTACTCAATTTTTTCCGACTCCTAAAAAAACGTCAATCGTCGCGTTTTCGGCTAAGCTTACTTTTAAGACTGTAAATAAAATTTATTATTTACGCCCTCAATATGAAATGGCCGATTTTTGGTGATTTTGGTATAAGGGTAGGTTACCTAATTTTTTCGGACTCCTAAAAAAAACGTCAATCGTCTTGTTCTCGGCTAATCTTATTGTTAAGACTGTAAATAAAATTTATTATTTACGCCCTCGATATGAAAAGGCCGATTTTGGGTGATTTTGGGTGATTTTCGTATAAGGGTAAGTTACTCAATTTTTTTCCGACTCCTAAAAAAACGTCAATCGTCGCGTTTTCGGCTAAGCTTATTTTTAAGACTGTAAATAAAATTTATTATTTACGCCCTCAATATGAAATGGACGATTTTTGGGTGATTTTCGTATAAGGGTAGGTTACCTAATTTTTTCGGACTCCTAAAAAAAACGTCAATCGTCTTGTTCTCGGCTAATCTTATTTTTTAAGACTGTAAATAAAATTTATTATTTACGCCCTCGATATGAAAAGGCCGATTTTGGGTGATTTTGGGTGATTTTCGTATAAGGGTA
The DNA here is from genome assembly GCA_030998225.1 of Diplolepis rosae. Lineage (NCBI taxonomy): Eukaryota > Metazoa > Arthropoda > Insecta > Hymenoptera > Diplolepididae > Diplolepis > Diplolepis rosae. The sequence goes on from JAPYXD010000169.1 coordinate 992,969, forward strand.
AGTTACTCAATTTTTTCTGACTCCTAAAAAAACGTAAATCGTCGCGTTTTCGGCTAAGCTTATTTTTAAGACTGTAAATAAAATTTATTATTTACGCCCTCGATATGAAATGGCGGATTTTGGGTGAATTTCGTATAAGGGTAGATTACCCAATTTTTTCCGCCTCCTAAAAAAAGGTCAATCGTCGTGTTTTCGGCTAAGCTTATTTTTAAGACTGTAAATAAAATTTATTATTTACGCCCTCAATATGAAATGACCGATTTTGGGTGATTTTCGAATAAGGGTTTATTACTCAATTTTTTCCGCCTCCTAAAAAAAGGTCAATCGTCGTGTTTTCGGCTAAGCTTATTTTTAAGACTGTAAATAAAATTTATTATTTACGCCCTCGATATGAAATGGCCGATTTGTGGTGATTTTCGTATAAGGGTAGGTTACCTAATTTTTTCGGACTCCTAAAAAAAACGTCAATCGTCTTGTTCTCGGCTAATCTTATTTTTAAGACTGTAAATAAAATTTATTATTTACGCCCTCGATATGAAATGGCCGATTTTGGGTGATTTTGGGTGATTTTCGTATAAGGGTAAGTTACTCAATTTTTTCCGACTCCTAAAAAAACGTCAATCGTCGTGTTTTCGGCTAAGCTTATTTTTAAGACTTTAAAAAAAATGTATTATTTACGCCCTGAATATGAAATGACCGATTTTGGGTGATTTTCGAAAAAGGGTTTATTATTCAATTTTTTCCGACTCTTAAAAAAAGGTCAATCGTCGTGTTTTCGGCTAAGCTTATTTTTTAGGTTTTAAAAAAAAATTATTATTTACGCCCTCAATATAAAATGGCCGATTTTGGGTGATTTTCGAATAAGGGTTTATCACTCAATTTTTTCCGACTCCTAAAAAAACGTCAATCGTCGCGTTTTCGGCTAAGCTTATTTTTAAGACTGTAAATAAAATTTATTATTTACGCCCTCAATATGAAATGACCGATTTTGGGTGATTTTCGAATAAGGGTTTATTACTCAACTTTTTCCGACTCCTAAAAAAAGGTCAATCGTCGTGTTTTCGGCTAAGCTTATTTTTTAGGTTTTAAAAAAAATTTATTATTTACGCCCTCAATATGAAATGACCGATTTTGGGTGATTTTCGAATAAGGGTTTATTACTCAATTTTTTCCGACTCCTAAAAAAAGGTCAATCGTCGTGTTTTCGGCTAAGCTTATTTTTTAGGTTTTAAAAAAAAATTATTATTTACGCCCTCAATATAAAATGGCCGATTTTGGGTGATTTTCGAATAAGGGTTTATTACTCAATTTTTTCCGACTCCTAAAAAAAGGTCAATCGTCGTGTTTTCGGCTAAGCTTATTTTTTAGGTTTTAAAAAAAATTATTATTTACGCCCTCAATATAAAATGGCCGATTTTAGGTGATTTTCGAATAAGGGTTTATTACTTGATTTTTTCCGCCTCCTAAAAAAAACGTCAATCGTCTTGTTCTCGGCTAATCTTATTTTTAAGACTGTAAATAAAATTTATTATTTACGCCCTCAATATAAAATGGCCGATTTTGGGTGATTTTCGAATAAGGGTTTATTACTCAATTTTTCCGACTCCTAAAAAAAAGGTCAATCGTCGTGTTTTCGGCTAAGCTTATTTTTTAGGTTTTAAAAAAAAATTATTATTTACGCCCTCAATATAAAATGGCCGATTTTAGGTGATTTTCGAATAAGGGTTTATTACTTGATTTTTTCCGCCTCCTACAAAAAATGTCAATCGTCTTGTTCTCGGCTAATCTTATTTTTAAGACTGTAAATAAAATTTATTATTTACGCCCTCGATGTGATAAGGCCGATTTTGAGTGATTTTGGGTGATTTTCGTATAAGGGTAAGTTACTCAATCTTTCCCGACTCCTGAAAAAAACGTCAATCGTCGTGTTTTCGGCTAAGCTTATTTTTAAGACTTTAAAAAAAATTTATTATTTACGCCCTAGATATGAAATGGCCGATTTTTGGTGATTTTCGTATAAGGGTGCGTTACCCAATTTTTTCCGACTCCTAAAAAAACCGTCAATCGTCGTGTTTTCGGCTAAGCTTATTTATAAGACTGTAAAAAAAATTTATTATTTACGCCCTCAATATGAAATGACCGATTTTGGGTGATTTTCGAATAAGGGTTTATTACTCAATTTTTTCCGACTCCTAAAAAAACGTCAATCGTCGCGTTTTCGGCTAAGCTTATTTTTAAGACTGTAAATAAAATTTATTATTTACGCCCTCAATATGAAATGACCGATTTTGGGTGATTTTCGAATAAGGGTTTATTACTCAATTTTTTCCGACTCTTAAAAAAAGGTCAATCGTCGTGTTTTCGGCTAAGCTTATTTTTTAGCTTTTAAAAAAATTATTATTTACGCCCTCAATATAAAATGGCCGATTTTGGGTGATTTTCGAATAAGGGTTTATTACTCAATTTTTTCCGACCCCGAGAAAAAACGTCAATCTTCGCGTTTTCGGCTAAGCTTCTTTTTAAGACTGTAAAAAAAATTTATTATTTACGCCCTCGATATGAAATGGCCGATTTTGGGTGATTTTCGTATAAGGGTAGGTTGCCCAATTTTTTCCGACTAGTACAAAAAACGTCAATCGTCTTGTTTACGGCTAAGCTTATTTTTTAGCTTTTAAAAAAAAAAGTATTATTTACGCCCTCAATATAAAATGGCCGATTTTGGGTGATTTTCGAATAAGGGTTTATTACTCAATTTTTTCCGACTCCTAAAAAAACGTCAATCGTCTTGTCTTCGGCTAAGCTTATTTTTAAGACTTTGAAAAAAACTTTATTATTTACGCCCTCGATATGAAATGGCCGATTTTTGGTGATTTTCGTATAAGGGTTTATTACTCAATTTTTTCGGACTCTTAAAAAAAGGTCAATCGTCGTGTTTTCGGCTAAGCTTATTTTTTAGCTTTTAAAAAAAAATTATTATTTACGCCCTCAATATAAAATGGCCGATTTTGGGTGATTTTCGAATAAGGGTTTATTACTCAATTTTTTCCGACTCCTAAAAAAACGTCAATCGTCTTGTTTTCGGCTAATTTTATTTTTAAGACTTTAAAAAATATTTATTATTTACGCCCTCGATATGAAATGGCCGATTTTTGGTGATTTTCGTATAAGGGTTTATTACTCAATTTTTTCCGACTCTTAAAAAAAGGTCAATCGTCGTGTTTTCGGCTAAGCTTATTTTTTAGCTTTTAAAAAAAAATTATTATTTACGCCCTCAATATAAAATGGCCGATTTTGGGTGATTTTCGAATAAGGGTTTATTACTCAATTTTTTCCGACTCCTAAAAAAACGTCAATCGTCTTGTCTTCGGCTAAGCTTATTTTTAAGACTTTAAAAAAAATGTATTATTTAGCCCTCGATATGAAATGGCCGATTTTGGGTGATTTTCTTATAAGGGTAGATTACCCAATTTTTTCCGACTCGTACAAAAAACGTCAATCGTCTTGTTTTCGGCTAAGCTTATTTTTAAGACTTTAAAAAAAATGTATTATTTAGCCCTCGATATGAAATGGCCGATTTTGGGTGATTTTCTTATAAGGGTAGATTACCCAATTTTTTCCGACTCGTACAAAAAACGTCAATCGTCGCGTTTTCGGCTAAGCTTATTTTTAAGACTGTAAATAAAATTTATTATTTACGCCCTCAATATGAAATGACCGATTTTGGGTGATTTTCGAATAAGGGTTTATTACTCAATTTTTTCCGACTCCTAAAAAAACGTCAATCGTCGCGTTTTCGGCTAAGCTTATTTTTAAGACTGTAAATAAAATTTATTATTTACGCCCTCAATATGAAATGACCGATTTTGGGTGATTTTCGAATAAGGGTTTATTACTCAATTTTTTCCGACTCTTAAAAAAAGGTCAATCGTCGTGTTTTCGGCTAAGCTTATTTTTTAGCTTTTAAAAAAAAATTATTATTTACGCCCTCAATATAAAATGGCCGATTTTGGGTGATTTTCGAATAAGGGTTTATTACTCAATTTTTTCCGACTCCTAAAAAAACGTCAATCGTCGCGTTTTCGGCTAAGCTTATTTTTAAGACTGTAAATAAAATTTATTATTTACGCCCTCAATATGAAATGACCGATTTTGGGTGATTTTCGAATAAGGGTTTATTACTCAATTTTTTCCGACTCCTAAAAAAAGGTCAATCGTCGTGTTTTCGGCTAAGCTTATTTTTTAGGTTTTAAAAAAAATTTATTATTTACGCCCTCAATATGAAATGACCGATTTTGGGTGATTTTCGAATAAGGGTTTATTACTCAATTTTTTTCCGACTCCTAAAAAAAGGTCAATCGTCGTGTTTTCGGCTAAGCTTATTTTTTAGGATTTAAAAAAAAAATTGTTATTTACGCCCTCAATATAAAATGGCCGATTTTGGGTGATTTTCGAATAAGGGTTTATTACTTGATTTTTTCCGCCTCCTAAAAAAAACGTCAATCGTCTTGTTCTCCGCTAATCTTATTTTTTAAGACTGTAAATAAAATTTATTATTTACGCCCTCGATGTGAAAAGGCCGATTTTGGGTGATTTTGGGTGATTTTCGTATAAGGGTAGGTTACCCAATTTTTTTCCGACTCGTACAATAAACGTCAATCGTCTTGTTTTCGGCTAAGTTTATTTTTAAAATTAAAAAAAAAATTAATTATTTACGCCCTCGATATGAAATGGCCTATTTTGGGTGATTTTCGTATAAGGCTACGTTACTCAATTTTTTCCGACTCCTAAAGAAAACGTCAATCGTCTTGTTTTCGGCTAAGCTTATTTTTAAGACTTTAAAAAAAATGTATTATTTAGCCCTCGATATGAAATGGCCGATTTTGGGTGATGTTCTTATAAGGGTAGATTACCCAATTTTTTCCGACTCGTACAAGAAACGTCAATCGTCTTGTTTTCGGCTAAGCTTATTTTTAAGACTTTAAAAAAAATGTATTATTTAGCCCTCGATATGAAATGGCCGATTTTGGGTAATTTTCTTATAAGGGTAGATTACCCAATTTTTTCCGACTCGTACAAAAAACGTCAATCGTCGTGTTTTTCGGCTAAGCTTATTTTTAAGACTTTGAAAAAACTTTATTATTTACGCCCTCGATATGAAATGGCCGATTTTAGGTGTTTTTCGTATAATGGTAGGTTACCTAATTTTTTCCGACTCATAAAAAAAAGTCAATCGTCTTGTTTTCGGCTAAGCTTCTTGTAAAGACTTTAAAAAATATTTATTATTTAAGCCCTCGTTATGAAATGGCCGATTTTGGGTGATTTTCGTATATGGGTAAGTTACTCAATTTTTTCCGCCTACTAAAAAAAACGTCAATCGTCGTGTTTTCGGCTCAGCTTATTTTTAAGACTGTAGATGAAATTTATTATTCACGCCCTCGATATGAAATGACCGATTTTTGGTGATTTTCGTATAAGGGTAGGTTACCCAATTTTTTCCGACTCCTAAAAAAAACGTCAATCGTCTTGTCTTCGGCTAAGCTTATTTTTAAGACTGTAGATGAATTTTATTATTTACGCCCTCGATATGAAATGGCCGATTTTGGGTGATTATCGTATAAGTGTAGGTTACCCAATTTTTTCCGACTCGTACAAAAAATGTCAATCGTCTTGTTTTCGGCTAAGCTTATATTTAAGACTTTAAAAAAAATGTATTATTTAGCCCTCGATATGAAATGGCCGATTTTGGGTGATTTTCTTATAAAGGTAGGTTACCCAATTTTTTCCGACTCCTAAAAAAAACGTCAATCGTCTTGTTTTCGGCTAAGTTTATTTTTAAGACTGTAAAAAAAATTTATTATTTACGCCCTCGATATGAAATGGCCGATTTTGGGTGATTTTCGTATATGGGTAGGTTACATAATTTTTTCCGCGGCATAAAAAAACAGTCGATCGTCTTGTTTTCGGGTAAGCTTCTTTTTAAGACTTTAAAAAAAATGTATTATTTAGCCCTCGATATGAAATGGCCGATTTTGGGTGATTTTCTTATATGGGTAGATTACCCAATTTTTTCCGACTCGTACAAAAAACGTCAATCGTCTTGTTTTCGGCTATGTTTATTTTTAAGACTTTAAAAAAAATGTATTATTTACGCCCTCGATATGAAATGGCCGATTTTGTGTGATTTTCGTATATGGGTAAGTTACTCAAACTTCTTCCGACTCCTAGAAAAAACGTCAATCTTCGTGTTTTCGGCTAAGCTTATTTTTAAGACTGTAAAAAAATTTATTATTTACGCCATCGATATGAAATGGCCGATTTTGGGTGATTTTCGTATATGGGTAGGTTACCTAATTTTTTCCGAGTCCTGAAAAAAAAGTCAATCGTCGTGTTTTCGGCTAAGGTAATTTTTAAGACTTTAAAAAAAATTTATTATTCTCGCCCTCGATATGAAATGGCCGATTTTGGGTGATTTTCGTATATGGGTAAGTTTCTCAATTTTTTCCGCCTCCTAAAAAAAACGTCAATCGTCGTGTTTTCGGCTAAGCTTATTTTTAAGGCTTTAAAAAAAATTTATTATTTACGCCCCCGATATAAAATGGCCGATTTTGGGTGATTTTCTTATTTGGGTAGGTTACCCAATTTTTTTCGACTCCTAGAAAAAACGTCAATCTTCGTGTTTTCGGCTAAGCTTATTTTTAAGACTGTAAAAAAATTTATTATTTACGCCCTCGATATGAAATGGCCGATTTTGGGTGATTTTCGTATATAGTTAGGTTACCTAATTTTTTTCCGACTCCTAAAAAAAAAGTCAATCGTCGTGTTTTCGGCTAAGCTTATATTTAAGACTTTAAAACAACTTTATTATTTACGCCCTCGATATGAAATGGCCGATTTTGGGTGATTTTCGTATATGGGTAAGTTTCTCAATTTTTTCCGCCTCCTAAAAAAAACGTCAATCGTCGTGTTTTCGGCTAAGCTTATTTTTAAGGCTTTAAAAAAAATTTATTATTTACGCCCCCGATATAAAATGGCCGATTTTGGGTGATTTTCGAATAAGGGTAGGTTACTCAATTTTTTCGACTCCTAAAAAAACGTCAATCGTCTTGTCTTCGGCTAAGCTTATTTTTAAGACTTTAAAAAAAATGTATTATTTAGCCCTCGATATGAAATGGCCGATTTTGGGTGATTTTCGTATATGGGTAAGTTACTCAATCTTTTCCGCCTACTAAAAAAAAACGTCAATCGTCGTGTTTTCGGCTCAGCTTATTTTTAAGACTGTAGATGAAATTTATTATTCAGGCCCTCGATATGAAATGACCGATTTTTGGTGATTTTCGTATAAGGGTAGGTTACCCAATTTTTTCCGACTCGTACAAAAAATGTCAATCGTCTTGTTTTCGGCTAAGCTTATATTTAAGACTTTAAAACAACTTTATTATTTACGCCCTCGATATCAAATGGCCGATTTTGGGTGATTTTCGAATAAGGGTAGGTTACTCAATTTTTTCCGACTCCTACAAAAAATCTCAGTCGTCTTGTTTTCTGCTAAGCTTCTTTTTAATACTGTAAAAAAAATTTATTATTTACGCCCTCGATATGAAATGGCTGATTTTGGGTGAATTTCGTATAAGGGTAGGTTACCTAATTTTTTCCGACTCCTAAAAAAAACGTCAATCGTCGTGTTTTCGGCTAAGCTTATTTTTAAGGCTTTAAAAAAAATTTATTATTTACGCCCTCGATATGAAATGGCCGATTTTGGGTGATTTTCGTATAAGGGTAGGTTACTCAATTTTTCCGACTCCTAAAAAAACGTCAATCGTCTTGTCTTCGGCTAAGCTTATTTTTAAGACTTTAAAAAAAATGTATTATTTAGCCCTCGATATGAAATGGCCGATTTTGGGTGATTTTCGTATATGGGTAGGTTACTCAATTTTTTCCGACTCCTAAAAAAAACGTCAATCGTCTTGTTTTCGGCTAAGCTTATTTTTATGACTTTAAAAAAAATTTTATTATTTACGCCCGCGATTTGAAATGGCCGATTGTGGGTGATTTTCGTATAAGGCTACGTTACTCAATTTTTTCCGACTCCTAAAAAAAACGTCAATCGTCTTGTTTTCGGCTAAGCTTATTTTTAAGACTTTAAAAAAAATGTATTATTTAGCCCTCGATATGAAATGGCCGATTTTGGGTGATTTTCTTATAAGGGTAGATTACCCAATTTTTTCCGACTCGTACAAAAAGCGTCAATCGTCTTGTTTTCGGCTAAGTTTATTTTTAAGACTTTAAAAAAAAATTTATTATTTACACCCTCGATATGAAATGGCCGATTTTTGGTGATTTTCGTATAAGGGTAGGTTACCCAATTTTTTCCGACTCGTAGAAAAAATGTCAATCGTCTTGTTTTCGGCTAAGTTTATTTTTAAGACTTTAAAAAAAATTTATTATTCACGCCCTCGATATGAAATGGCGATTTTGGGTGATTTTCGTATATGGGTAGGTTACTCAATTTTTTCCGACTCCTAAAAAAAACGTCAATCGTCGTGTTTTCGGCTAAGCTTATATTTAAGACTTTAAAAAAACTTTATTATTCACGCCCTCGATATGAAATGGCCGATTTTGTGTGTTTTTCGTATAATTGTAAGTTACTCAATCTTTTCCGACTCCTAAAAAAAAGTCAATCGTCGTGTTTTCGGCTAAGCTTATATTTAAGACTTTAAAACAACTTTATTATTTACGCCCTCGATATGAAATGGCCGATTTTGGGTGATTTTCGAATAAGGGTAGGTTACTCAATTTTTCCGACTCCTAAAAAAAATGTCACTCGTCTTGTCTTCGGCTAAGCTTATTTTTAAGACTTTAAAAAATATTTATTATTTACGCCCTCGATATGAAATGGCCGATTTTGGGTGATTTTCGTATATGGGTAAGTTTCTCAATTTTTTCCGCCTCCTAAAAAAAACGTCAATCGTCGTGTTTTCGGCTAAGCTTATTTTTAAGGCTTTAAAAAAAATTTATTATTTACGCCCCCGATATAAAATGGCCGATTTTGGGTGATTTTCGAATAAGGGTAGGTTACTCAATTTTTCCGACTCCTAAAAAAAACGTCAATCGTTTTGTCATCGGCTAAGCTTATTTTTAAGACTTTTAAAAAAATGTATTATTTAGCCCTCGATATGAAATGGCCGATTTTGGGTGATTTTCGTATATGGGTAAGTTACTCAATCTTTTTCCGACTCCTAAAAAAAACGTCAATCGTCGTGTTTTCGGCTAAGCTTATTTTTAAGACTTTGAAAAAACTTTATTATTTACGCCCTCGATATGAAATGGCCTATTTTGGGTGATTTTCGAATAAGGGTTTATTACTCTATTTTTTCCGACTCCTAAAAAAAGGTCAATCGTCGTGTTTTCGGCTAAGCTTATTTTTTAGGTTTTAAAAAAAATTATTATTTACGCCCTCAATATAAAATGGCCGATTTTGGGTGATTTTCGAATAAGGCTTTATTACTCAATTTTTTCCGACTCCTAAAAAAAGGTCAATCGTCGTGTTTTCGGCTAAGCTTATTTTTTAGGTTTTAAAAAAATTATTATTTACGCCCTCAATATAAAATGGCCGATTTTAGGTGATTTTCGAATAAGGGTTTATTACTTGATTTTTTCCGCCTCCTACAAAAAATGTCAATCGTCTTGTTCTCGGCTAATCTTATTTTTAAGACTGTAAATAAAATTTATTATTTACGCCCTCGATGTGATAAGGCCGATTTTGAGTGATTTTGGGTGATTTTCGTATAAGGGTAAGTTACTCAATTTTTTCCGACTCCTAAAAAAACGTCAATCGTCGTGTTTTCGGCTAAGCTTATTTTTAAGACATTAAAAAAAATTTATTATTTAGCCCTCGATATGAAAATGCCGAATTTTGGTGATTTTGGTATAAGGGTAGGTTACTCAATTTTTTCCGACTCCTAGAAAAAACGTCAATCGTCTTGTCTTCGGCTAAGCTTATTTGTAAGACTTTAAAAAAAATGTATTATTTAGCCCTCGATATGGAATGGCAGATTTTGGGTGATTTTCGTATATGGGTAAGTTACGCAATCTTTCCCGACTCCTAAAAAAACGTCAATCGTCGTGTTTTCGGCTAAGCTTATTTTTAAGACTTTGAAAAAACTTTATTATTTACGCCCTCGATATGAAATGGCCGATTTTTTGTGATTTTCGTATAAGGGTAGGTTACCCAATTTTTTCCGACTCGTACAAAAAACGTCAATCGTCGTGTTTTCGGCTAAGCTTATTTTTAAGTCTTTGAAAAAACTTTATTATTTAGGCCCTAGATATGAAATGGCCGATTTTGGGTGATTTTCGTATAAGGGTGGGTTACCCAATTTTTTCCGACTCCTGAAAAAAACGTCAATCGTCTGGTTTTCGGCTAAGTTTATTTTTAAGACTTTAAAAAAAATGTATTATTTAGCCCTCGATATGGAATGGCAGATTTTGGGTGATTTTCGTATATGGGTAAGTTACTCAATCTTTCCCGACTCCTAAAAAAAACGTCAATCGTCTGGTTTTCGGCTAAGTTTATTTTTATGACTGTAAAAAAAATTTATTATTTACGCCCTCGATATGAAATGGCCGATTTTGGGTGATTTTCGTATAAGGGTAGGTTACTCAATTTTTTCGACTCCTAAAAAAACGTCAATCGTCTTGTCTTCGGCTAAGCTTATTTTTAAGACTTTAAAAAGAATGTATTATTTAGCCCTCGATATGAAATGGTCGATTTTGGGTGATTTTCGTATATGGGTAAGTTACTCAATCTTTTTCCGCCTACTAAAAAAAACGTCAATCGTCGTGTTTTCGGCTCAGCTTATTTTTAAGACTTTGAAAAAAACTTTATTATTTACGCCCTCGATATGAAATGGCCTATTTTGGGTGATTTTCGAATAAGGGTTTATTACTCAATTTTTTCCGACTCCTAAAAAAAGGTCAATCGTCGTGTTTTCGGCTAAGCTTATTTTTTAGGTTTTAAAAAAATTATTATTTACGCCCTCAATATAAAATGGCCGATTTTGGGTGATTTTCGAATAAGGGTTTATTACTCATTTTTTTCCGACTCCTAAAAAAAGGTCAATCGTCGTGTTTTCGGCTAAGCTTATTTTTTTAGGTTTTAAAAAAAAATTATTATTTACGCCCTCAATATAAAATGGCCGATTTTAGGTGATTTTCGAATAAGGGTTTATTACTTGATTTTTTCCGCCTCCTAAAAAAACGTCAATCGTCTTGTTCTCGGCTAATCTTATTTTTAAGACTGTAAATAAAATTTATTATTTACGCCCTCGATGTGAAAAGGCCGATTTTGGGTGATTTTGGGTGATTTTCGTATAAGGGTAAGTTACTCAATTTTTTTCCGACTCCTAGAAAAAACGTCAATCGTCTTTTTTTTGGCTAAGCTTATTTCTAAGACTGTAAAAAAAATTTATTATTTACGCCCTCGATATGAAATGGCCGATTTTGGGTGAGTTTCGTATAAGGGTAGGTTACTCAATTTTTCCGACTCCTAAAAAAAACGTCACTCGTCTTGTTTTCGGCTAAGATTATTTTTATGACTGTAAAAAAAATTTATTATTTACGCCCTCGATATGAAATGGCCGATTTTGGGTGATTTTCGTATATGGGTAAGTTTCTCAATTTTTTCCGCCTCCTAAAAAAAACGTCAATCGTCGTGTTTTTCGGCTAAGCTTATTTTTAAGGCTTTAAAAAAAATTTATTATTTACGCCCCCGATATAAAATGGCCGAGTTTGGGTGATTTTCGAATAAGGGTAGGTTACTCAATTTTTCCGACTCCTAAAAACGTCAATCGTCTTGTCTTCGGCTAATCTTATTTGTAAGACTTTAAAAAAAATGTATTATTTAGCCCTCGATATGGAATGGCAGATTTTGGGTGATTTTCGTATATGGGTAAGTTACGCAATCTTTCCCGACTCCTAAAAAAACGTCAATCGTCGTGTTTTCGGCTAAGCTTATTTTTAAGACTTTGAAAAAACTTTATTATTTACGCCCTCGATATGAAATGGCCGATTTTTTGTGATTTTCGTATAAGGGTAGGTTACCCAATTTTTTCCGACTCGTACAAAAAACGTCAATCGTCGTGTTTTCGGCTAAGCTTATTTTTAAGTCTTTGAAAAAAACTTTATTATTTACGCCCTCGATATGAAATGGCCGATTTTTGGTGATTTTCGTATAAGGGTAGGTTACCCAATTTTTTCCGACTCGTACAAAAAATGTCAATCGTCTTGTTTTCGGCTAAGTTTATTTTTAAGACTTTAAAAAAAATGTATTATTTAGCCCTCGATATGGAATGGCAGATTTTGGGTGATTTTCGTATATGGGTAAGTTACTCAATCTTTCCCGACTCCTAAAAAAAACGTCAATCGTCTGGTTTTCGGCTAAGTTTATTTTTATGACTGTAAAAAAAATTTATTATTTACGCCCTCGATATGAAATGGCCGATTTTGGGTGATTTTCGTATATGGGTAAGTTACTCAATCTTTTCCGACTCCTAAAAAAAACGTCAATCGTCGTGTTTTCGGCTAAGCTTATTTTTAAGACTTTGAAAAAACTTTATTATTTACGCCCTCGATATGAAATGGCCTATTTTGGGTGATTTTCGAATAAGGGTAGGTTACTCAATTTTTTCCGACTCCTAAAAAAAGGTCAATCGTCGTGTTTTCGGCTAAGCTTATTTTTTAGGTTTTAAAAAAAAATTATTATTTACGCCCTCAATATAAAATGGCCGATTTTGGGTGATTTTCGTATATGGGTAAGTTTCTCAATTTTTTCCGCCTCCTAAAAAAAACGTCAATCGTCGTGTTTTTGGCTAAGCTTATTTTTAAGGCTTTAAAAAAAATTTATTATTTACGTCCCCGATATAAAATGGCCGATTTTGGGTGATTTTCGAATAAGGGTAGGTTACTCAATTTTTCCGACTCCTAAAAAAAACGTCAATCGTCTTGTCTTCGGCTAAGCTTATTTTTAAGACTTTTAAAAAAATGTATTATTTAGCCCTCGATGTGATATGGCCGATTTTGGGTGATTTTCGTATATGGGTAAGTTACTCAATCTTTTCCGACTCCTAAAAAAAACGTCAATCGTCGTGTTTTCGGCTAAGCTTATTTTTAAGACTTTGAAAAAAACTTTATTATTTACGCCCTCGATATGAAATGGCCTATTTTGGGTGATTTTCGAATAAGGGTAGGTTACTCAATTTTTTTCCGACTCCTAAAAAAAAGGTCAATCGTCGTGTTTTCGGCTAAGCTTATTTTTTAGGTTTTAAAAAAATTATTATTTACGCCCTCAATATAAAATGGCCGATTTTGGGTGATTTTCGAATAAGGGGTTTATTACTCATTTTTTTCCGACTCCTAAAAAAAGGTCAATCGTCGTGTTTTCGGCTAAGCTTATTTTTTAGGTTTTAAAAAAAAATTATTATTTACGCCCTCAATATAAAATGGCCGATTTTAGGTGATTTTCGAATAAGGGTTTATTACTTGATTTTTTCCGCCTCCTAAAAAAACGTCAATCGTCTTGTTCTCGGCTAATCTTATTTTTAAGACTGTAAATAAAATTTATTATTTACGCCCTCGATGTGATAAGGCCGATTTTGAGTGATTTTGGGTGATTTTCGTATAAGGGTAAGTTACTCAATTTTTTCCGACTCCTAAAAAAACGTCAATCGTCGTGTTTTCGGCTAAGCTTATTTTTAAGACTTTAAAAAAAATGTATTATTTACGCCCTCAATATGAAATGGCCGATTTTTGGTGATTTTGGTATAAGGGTAGGTTACTCAATTTTTTCCGACTCCTAGAAAAAAACGTCAATCGTCTTGTCTTCGGCTAAGCTTATTTGTAAGACTTTAAAAAAAATGTATTATTTAGCCCTCGATATGGAATGGCAGATTTTGGGTGATTTTCGTATATGGGTAAGTTACTCAATCTTTCCCGACTCCTAAAAAAAACGTCAATCGTCGTGTTTTCGGCTAAGCTTATTTTTAAGGCTTTAAAAAAAATTTATTATTTACACCCTCGATATAAAATGGCCGATTTTTGGTGATTTTCGTATAAGGGTATGTTAACCAATTTTTTCCGACTCCTACGAAAAACGTCAATCGTCTGGTTTTCGGCTAAGTTTATTTTTAAGACTTTAAAAAAAATGTATTATTTAGCCCTCGATATGGAATGGCAGATTTTGGGTGATTTTCGTATATGGGTAAGTTACTCAATCTTTCCCGACTCCTAAAAAAAACGTCAATCGTCTGGTTTTCGGCTAAGTTTATTTTTATGACTGTAAAAAAAATTTATTATTTACGCCCTCGATATGAAATGGCCGATTTTGGGTGATTTTCGTATAAGGGTAGGTTACCCAATTTTTTCCGACTCGTACAAAAAACGTCAATCGTCGTGTTTTCGGCTAAGCTTATTTTTAAGTCTTTGAAAAAACTTTATTATTTACGCCCTCGATATGAAATGGCCGATTTTTGGTGATTTTCGTATAAGGGTAGGTTACCCAATTTTTTCCGACTCGTACAAAAAACGTCAATCGTCTTGTTTTCGGCTAAGTTTATTTTTAAGACTTTAAAAAAAATGTATTATTTAGCCCTCGATATGGAATGGCAGATTTTGGGTGATTTTCGTATATGGGTAAGTTACGCAATCTTTTCCCGACTCCTAAAAAAACGTCAATCGTCGTGTTTTCGGCTAAGCTTATTTTTAAGACTTTGAAAAAACTTTATTATTTACGCCCTCGATATGAAATGGCCGATTTTTGGTGATTTTCGTATAAGGGTAGGTTACCCATTTTTTTCCGACTCGTACAAAAAACGTCAATCGTCGTGTTTTCGGCTAAGCTTATTTTTAAGTCTTTGAAAAAACTTTTTATTATTTAAGCCCTCGATATGAAATGGCGGATTTTTGGTGAGTTTCGTATAAGGGTGGGTTAACCAATTTTTTCCGACTCCTAAAAAAACGTCAATCGTCTGGTTTTCGGCTAAGTTTATTTTTAAGACTTTAAAAAAAATGTATTATTTAGCCCTCGATATGGAATGGCAGATTTTGGGTGATTTTCGTATATGGGTAAGTTACTCAATCTTTCCCGACTCCTAAAAAAAACGTCAATCGTCTTGTTTTCGGCTAAGCTTATTTTTAAGACTTTAAAAAAAATTTATTATTTACGCCCTCGATATGAAATGGCCGATTTTGGGTGATTTTCGTATAAGGGTAGGTTACCCAATTTTTTCCGACTCGTAGAAAAAACGTCAATCGTCGTGTTTTCGGCTAAGCTTATTTTTAAGACTGTAAAAAAAATTTATTATTTACGCCCTCGATATGAAATGGCCGATTTTGGGTGATTTTCGTATAAGGGTAGGTTACCCAATTTTTTCCGACTCCTAATGAAAACTTCAATCGTCTTGTTTTCGGCTAAGCTTATTTTTAAGACTTTAAAAAAAATGTATTATTTAGCCCTCGATATGGAATGGCAGATTTTGGGTGATTTTCGTATATGGGTAAGTTACGCAATCTTTCCCGACTCCTAAAAAAAAGTCAATCGTCGTGTTTTCGGCTAAGCTTATTTTTAAGACTTTAAAAAAAATTTATTATTTACGCCCTCGATATGAAATGGCCGATTTTTGGTGATTTTCGTATAAGGGTAGGTTACCCAATTTTTTCCGACTCCTACAAAAAATGTCAATCGTCGTGTTTTCGGCTAAGCTTATTTTTAAGACTTTAAAAAAAATTTATTATTTACGCCCTCGATATGAAATGGCCGATTTGTGGTGATTTTCGTATAAGGGTAGGTTACCCAATTTTTCCGACTCGTACAAAAAATATCAATCGTCTGGTTTTCGGCTAAGTTTATTTTTAAGACTTTAAAAAAAATGTATTATTTAGCCCTCGATATGGAATGGCAGATTTTGGGTGATTTTCGTATATGGGTAAGTTACTCAATCTTTCCCGACTCCTAAAAAAAACGTCAATCGTCTGGTTTTCGGCTAAGTTTATTTTTAAGACTTTGAAAAACTTTATTATTTACGCCCTCGATATGAAATGGCCGATTTTTGGTGATTTTCGTATAAGGGTAGGTTACCCAATTTTTTCCGACTCGTACAATAAACGTCAATCGTCTGGTTTTCGGCTAAGTTTATTTTTAAAATTAAAAAAAAAATTTATTATTAACGCCCTCGATATGAAATGGCCGATTTTGGGTGATTTTCGTATAAGGGTAGGGTACCCAATTTTTTCCGACTCCTAGAAAAAACGTCAATCGTCGTGTTTTCGGCTAAGCTTATTTTTAAGACTTTAAAAAAAATTTATTATTTACGCCCTCGATATGAAATGGCCGATTTTGGGTGATTTTCTTATAAAGGTAGGTTACCCAATTTTTTCCGACTCCTACAAAAAAAGTCAATAGTCTTGTTTTCGGATAAGCTTATATTAATGACTTTAAAAAAATGTATTATTTAGCCCTCGATATGAAATGGCCGATTTTGGGTGATTTTCGAATAAGGGTAGGTTAGTCAATTTTTCCGACTCCTAATAAAAAACGTCAATCGTCTTGTCTTCGGCTAAGCTTATTTTTAAGACTGTAGATGAATTTTATTATTTACGCCCTCGATATGAAATGGCCGATTTTGGGTGATTTTCGTATAAGTGTAGGTTACCCAATTTTTTCCGACTCGTACAAAAAATGTCAATCGTCTTGTTTTCGGCTAAGCTTATATTTAAGACTTTAAAAAAAATGTATTATTTAGCCCTCGATATGAAATGGCCGATTTTGGGTGATTTTCTTATATGGGTAGATTACCCAATTTTTTCCGACTCCAACAAAAAACGTCAATCGTCTGGTTTTCGGCTAAGTTTATTTTTAAGACTTTAAAAAAAAATTTATTATTTACGCCCTCGATATGAAATGGCCGATTTTGGGTGATTTTCGTATATGGGTAGGTTACATAATTTTATCCGACTCATAAAAAACAGTCGATCGTCTTGTTTTCGGGTAAGCTTCTTTTTAAGACTTTAAAAAAAATGTATTATTTAGCCCTCGATATGAAATGGCCGATTTTGGGTGATTTTCTTATATGGGTAGATTACCCAATGTTTTCCGACTCGTACAAAAAACGTCAATCGTCTTGTTTTCGGCTATGTTTATTTTTAAGACTTAAAAAAAAATTTATTATTTACGCCCTCGATATGAAATGGCCGATTTTGTGTGATTTTCGTATATGGGTAAGTTACTCAATCTTTTCCGACTCCTAAAAAAAACGTCAATCGTCGTGTTTTCGGCTAAGCTTATTTTTGAGACTTTAAAAAAACTTCATTATTTACGCCCTCGATATGAAATGGCCGATTTTGTGTGTTTTTCGTATAATGGTAAGTTACGCAATCTTTTCCGACTCCTAAAAAGTCAATCGTCGTGTTTTCGGCTAAGCTTATATTTAAGACTTTAAAACAACTTTATTATTTACGCCCTCGATATGAAATGGCCGATTTTGGGTGATTTTCGTATATGGGTAAGTTTCTCAATTTTTTCCGCCTCCTAAAAAAACGTCAATCGTCGTGTTTTCGGCTAAGCTTATTTTTAAGGCTTTAAAAAAATTTATTATTTACGCCCCCGATATAAAATGGCCGATTTTGGGTGATTTTCGAATAAGGGTAGGTTACTCAATTTTTCCGACTCCTAAAAAAACGTCAATCGTCTTGTCTTCGGCTAAGCTTATTTTTAAGACTTTAAAAAAAATGTATTATTTAGCCCTCGATATGAAATGGCCGATTTTTGGTGATTTTCGTATAAGGGTAGGTTACCCAATTTTTTCCGACTCGTACAATAAACGTCAATCGTCTTGTTTTCGGCTAAGTTTATTTTTAAAATTAAAAAAAAATTAATTATTTACGCCCTCGATATGAAATGGCCTATTTTGGGTGATTTTCGTATAAGGCTACGTTACTCAATTTTTTCCGACTCCTAAAGAAAACGTCAATCGTCTTGTTTTCGGCTAAGCTTATTTTTAAGAATTTAAAAAAAATGTATTATTTAGCCCTCGATATGAAATGGCCGATTTTGGGTGATTTTCTTATAAGGGTAGATTACCCAATTTTTTCCGACTCGTACAAAAAATGTCAATCGTCTTGTTTTCGGCTAAGCTTATATTTAAGACTTTAAAAAAAATGTATTATTTAGCCCTCGATATGAAATGGCCGATTTTGGGTGATTTTCGAATAAGGGTAGGTTAGTCAATTTTTCCGACTCCTAATAAAAAACGTCAATCGTCTTGTCTTCGGCTAAGCTTATTTTTAAGACTGTAGATGAATTTTATTATTTACGCCCTCGATATGAAATGGCCGATTTTGGGTGATTTTCGTATAAGTGTAGGTTACCCAATTTTTTCCGACTCGTACAAAAAATGTCAATCGTCTTGTTTTCGGCTAAGCTTATATTTAAGACTTTAAAAAAAATGTATTATTTAGCCCTCGATATGAAATGGCCGATTTTGGGTGATTTTCTTATAAGGGTAGGTTACCCAATTTTTTCCGACTCCTAAAAAAAACGTCAATCGTCTGGTTTTCGGCTAAGTTTATTTTTAAGACTGTAAAAAAAAATTTATTATTTACGCCCTCGATATGAAATGGCCGATTTTTGGTGATTTTCGTATATGGGTAGGTTACATAATTTTTTCCGAATCATAAAAAAAAATTCAATCGTATTGTTTTCGGCTAAGCTTCTTTTTAATAATTTAAAAAAAATGTATTATTTAGCCCTCGATATGAAATGGCCGATTTTGGGTGATTTTCTTATATGGGTAGATTACCCAATGTTTTCCGACTCGTACAAAAATCGTCAATCGTCTGGTTTTCGGCTATGTTTATTTTTAGTACTTAAAAAAAAATTTATTATTTACGCCCTCGATATGAAATGGCCGATTTTGTGTGATTTTCGTATATGGGTAAGTTACTCAATCTTTTCCGACTCCTAAAAAAAACGTCAATCGTCGTGTTTTCGGCTAAGCTTATTTTTGAGACTTTAAAAAAACTTCATTATTTACGCCCTCGATATGAAATGGCCGATTTTGTGTGTTTTTCGTATAATGGTAAGTTACTCAATCTTTTCCGACTCCTAAAAAAAAAGTCAATCGTCGTGTTTTCGGCTAAGCTTATATTTAAGACTTTAAAACAACTTTATTATTTACGCCCTCGATATGAAATGGCCGATTTTGGGTGATTTTCGTATATGGGTAAGTTTCTCAATTTTTTCCGACTCCTAAAAAAAACGTCAATCGTCGTGTTTTCGGCTAAGCTTATTTTTAAGGCTTTAAAAAAATTTGTTATTGACGCCCGGGATTTGAAATGGCCGATTTTGGGTGATTTTCGAATAAGGGTAGGTTACTCAATTTTTCCGACTCCTAAAAAAACGTCAATCGTCTTGTCTTCGGCTAAGCTTATTTTTAAGACTTTAAAAAAAATGTATTATTTAGCCCTCGATATGAAATGGCCGATTTTGGGTGATTTTCGTATATGGGTAAGTTACTCAATCTTTTCCGCCTACTAAAAAAAACGTCAATCGTCGTGTTTTCGGCTCAGCTTATTTTTAAGACTGTAGATGAAATTTATTATTCAGGCCTCGATATGAAATGACCGATTTTTGGTGATTTTCGTATAAGGTTAGTTTACCCAATTTTTTCAGACTCGTAGAAAAAATGTCAATCGTCTTGTTTTCGGCTAAGCTTATATTTAAGACTTTAAAACAACTTTATTATTTACGCCCTCGATATGAAATAGCCGATTTTGGGTGATTTTCGAATAAGGGTAGGTTACTCAATTTTTCCGACTCCTAAAAAAACGTTACTCGTCTTGTCTTCGGCTAAGCTTATTTTTAAGACTTTAAAAAATATTTATTATTTACGCCCTCGATATGAAATGGCCGATTTTGGGTGATTTTCGTATATGGGTAAGTTTCTCAATTTTTTCCGACTCCTAAAAAAAACGTCAATCGTCTGGTTTTCGGCTAAGTTTATTTTTAAGACTGTAAAAAAAAATTTATTATTTACGCCCTCGATATGAAATGGCCGATTTTTGGTGATTTTCGTATAAGGGTAGGTTACCCAATTTTTTCCGACTCCTACAAAAAACGTCAATCGTCGTGTTTTCGGCTAAGCTTCTTTTTAAGACTTTAAAAAAATTCATTATTTACGCCCTCGATATGAAATGGCCGATTTTTGGTCATTTTCGTATAAGGGTGGTTTACCCAATTTTTTCCGACTCCTAAAAAAAACGTCAATCGTCGTGTTTTCGGCTAAGCTTATTTTTAAGACTTTTAAAAAAATGTATTATTTAGCCCTCGATATGGAATGGCAGATTTTGGGTGATTTTCGTATATGGGTAAGTTACGCAATCTTTCCCGACTCCTAAGAAAAACGTCAATCGTCTTGTTTTCGGCTAAGCTTCTTTTTAAGACTTTAAAAAAAATTCATTATTTACGCCCTCGATATGAAATGGCCGATTTTTGGTGATTTTCGTATAAGGGTAGGTTACCCAATTTTTTCCGACTCCTAGAAAAAACGTCAATCGTCGTGTTTTCGGCTAAGCTTATTTTTAAGTCTTTCTGAAAAAAACTTTATTATTTACGCCCTCGATATGAAATGGCGGATTTTTGGTGATTTTCGTATAAGGGTAGGTTAACCAATTTTTTCCGACTCGTACAAAAAACGTTTCCAATCGTCTTGTTTTCGGCTAAGCTTATTTTTAAGACTTTAAAAAAAATGTATTATTTAGCCCTCGATATGGAATGGCAGATTTTGGGTGATTTTCGTATATGGGTAAGTTACTCAATCTTTCCCGACTCCTAAAAAAAACGTCCATCGTCGTGTTTTCGGCTAAGCTTATTTTTTAAGACTTTGAAAAAACTTTATTATTTACGCCGCCCTCGATATGAAATGGCCGATTTTTGGTGATTTTCGTATAAGGGTAGGTTTCCCAATTTTTTCCGACTCGTACAAAAAACGTCAATCGTCGTAGTTTTCGGCTGAAAGCTTATTTTTAAGTCTTTGAAAAAACTTTATTATTTACGCCCTCGATATGAAATGTCCGATTTTTGGTGATTTTCGTATAAGGGTAGGTTACCCAATTTTTTCCGACTCGTACAAAAAACGTCAATCGTCTTGTTTTCGGCTAATCTTATTTTTAAGGCTTTAAAAAAAATGTATTATTTAGCCCTCGATATGGAATGGCAGATTTTTTGGGTGATTTTCGTATATCGGTAGGTTACTCAATTTTTTCCGACTCCTAAAAAAAACGTCATTCGTCTGCTTTTCGGCTAAGCTTCTTTTTAAGACTTTAAAAAAAATTCATTATTTACACCCTCGATATGAAATGGCCGATTTTTGGTGATTTTCGTATAAGGGTAGGTTACCCAATTTTTTCCGACTCGTAGAAAAAATGTCAATCGTCTTGTTTTCGGCTAAGCTTATTTTTAAGTCTTTGAAAAAACTTTATTATTTACGCCCTCGATATGAAAATGGCCGATTTTTGAAGTAGATTTTCGTATAAGGGTAGGTTACCCAATTTTTTCCGACTCGTACAAAAAACGTCAATCGTCTTGTTTTCGGCTAAGCTTATTTTCAAGACGTTAAAAAAATTGTATTAGTTAGCCCTCGATATGGAATGGCAGATTTTGGGTGATTTTCGTATATGGGTTAGTTACTCAATCTTTCCCGACTCCTAAAAAAAACGTCAATCGTCTGGTTTTCGGCTAAGTTTATTTTTAGGACTGTAAAAAAAATTTATTATTTACGCCCTCGATATGAAATGGCCGATTTTTGGTGATTTTCGTATAAGGGTAGGTTACCCAATTTTTTCCAACTCGTACAATAAACGTCAGTCGTCTTGTTTTCGGCTAAGTTTATTTTTAAAATTAAAAAAAAAAATATAATTATTTACGCCCTCGATATGAAATGGCCTATTTTGGGTGATTTTCGTATAAGGCTACGTTACTCAATTTTTTTCCGACTCCTAAAGAAAAACGTCAATCGTCTTGTTTTCGGCTAAGCTTATTTTTAAGAATTTAAAAAAAATGTATTATTTAGCCCTCGATATGAAATGGCCGATTTTGGGTGATTTTCTTATAAGGGTAGATTACCCAATTTTTTCCGACTCGTACAAAAAATGTCAATCGTCTTGTTTTCGGCTAAGCTTATATTTAAGACTTTAAAAAAAATGTATTATTTAGCCCTCGATATGAAATGGCCGATTTTGGGTGATTTTCGAATAAGGGTAGGTTAGTCAATTTTTCCGACTCCTAATAAAAAACGTCAATCGTCTTGTCTTCGGCTAAGCTTATTTTTAAGACTGTAGATGAATTTTATTATTTACGCCCTCGATATGAAATGGCCGATTTTGGGTGATTTTCGTATAAGTGTAGGTTACCCAATTTTTTCCGACTCGGTACAAAAAATGTCAATCGTCTTGTTTTCGGCGTAAGCTTATATTTAAGACTTTAAAAAAAATGTATTATTTAGCCCTCGATATGAAATGGCCGATTTTGGGTGATTTTCTTATATGGGTAGATTACCCAATTTTTTCCCGACTCGTACAAAAAACGTCAATCGTCTTGTTTTCGGCTAAGTTTATTTTTAAGACTTTAAAAAAAAATTTATTATTTACGCCCCTCGATATGAAATGGCCGATTTTGGGTGTTTTTCTTGTATAAGGGTAGGTTACATAATTTTTTCCGACTCATAAAAACAGGTCGATCGTCTTGTTTTTCGGCAAGCTTCTTTTTAAGACTTTAAAAAAAATGTATTATTTAGCCCTCGATATGAAATGGCCGATTTTGGGTGATTTTCTTATATGGGTAGATTACCCAATGTTTTCCGACTCGTACAAAAAACGTCAATCGTCTTGTTTTCGGCTATGTTTATTTTTTAAGACTTTAAAAAAAATTTATTATTTTTTACGCCCCTCGATATGAAATGGCCGATTTTGTGTGATTTTCGTATATGGGTAAGTTACTCAATCTTTTTCCGACTCCTAAAAAAAAACGTCAATCGTCGTGTTTTCGGCTAAGCTTATTTTTGAGACTTTAAAAAAACTTCATTATTTACGCCCTCGATATGAAATGGCCGATTTTGTGTGTTTTTCGTATAATGGTAAGTTACTCAATCTTTTTCCGACTCCTAAAAAAAAAGTCAATCGTCGTGTTTTCGGCTAAGCTTATATTTAAGACTTTAAAACAACTTTATTATTTACGCCCTCGATATGAAATGGCCGATTTTGGGTGATTTTCGTATATGGGTAAGTTTCTCAATTTTTTCCGACTCCTAAAAAAAACGTCAATCTTCGTGTTTTCGGCTAAGCTTATTTTTAAGTCTTTAAAAAAAATTTATTATTTACGCCCCCGATATAAAATGGCCGATTTTGGGTGATTTTCGAATAAGGGTAGGTTACTCAATTTTTCCGACTCCTAAAAAAACGTCAATCGTCTTGTCTTCGGCTAAGCTTATTTTTAAGACTTTAAAAAAAATGTATTATTTAGCCCTCGATATGAAATGGCCGATTTTGGGTGATTTTCGTATATGGGTAAGTTACTCAATCTTTTTCCGCCTACTAAAAAAAACGTCAATCGTCGTGTTTTCGGCTAAGCTTATTTTTAAGGCTTTAAAAAAAATTTATTATTTAGGCCCAGGATTTGAAATGGCCGTTTTTGGGTGATTTTCGTATAAGGGTAGGTTACCCAATTTTTTCCGACTCCTAGAAAAAACGTCAATCGTCGTGTTTTCGGCTAAGCTTATTTTTAAGACTTTTAAAAAAATTTATTATTTACGCCCTCGATATGAAATGGCCGATTTTGGGTGATTTTCGTATAAGGGTAGGTTACCTAATTTATCCGACTCGTACAAAAAACCTCAATCTTCGTGTTTTCGGCTAAGCTTATTTTTAAGTCTTTAAAAACAATTTATTATTCACGCCCTCGATATGAAATGGCCGATTTTGGGTGATTTTCGTATAAGGGTAGGTTACCCAATTTTTTCCGACTCGTAGAAAAAACGTCAATCGTCGTGTTTTCGGCTAAGTTTATTTTTCAGACTTTAAAAAAAATTTATTATTTAGCCCTCGATATGGAATGGCAGATTTTGGGTGATTTTCGTATATGGGTAAGTTACGCAATCTTTTCCGACTCCTAAAAACGTCAATCGTCGTGTTTTCGGCTAAGCTTATTTTTAAGACTTTAAAAACAATTTATTATTTACGCCCTCGATATGAAATGGCCGATTTTTGGTGATTTTCGTATAAGGGTAGGTTACCCAATTTTTTCCGACTCGTAGAAAAAACGTCAATCGTCGTGTTTTCGGCTAAGCTTATTTTTAAGTCTTTGAAAAAACTTTATTATTTACGCCCTCGATATGAAATGGCGGATTTTTGGTGATTTTCGTATAAGGGTAGGTTAACCAATTTTTTCCGACTCGTACAAAAAACGTCAATCGTCTTGTTTTCGGCTAAGCTTATTTTTAAGGCTTTAAAAAAAATGTATTATTTAGCCCTCGATATGGAATGGCAGATTTTGGGTGATTTTCGTATATGGGTAAGTTACGCAATCTTTCCCGACTCCTAAAAAAACGTCAATCGTCGTGTTTTCGGCTAAGCTTATTTTTAAGTCTTTGAAAAAACTTTATTATTTACGCCCTCGATATGAAATGGCCGATTTGTGGTGATTTTCGTATAAGGGTAGGTTACCCAATTTTTTCCGACTCCTACAAAAAATGTCAATCGTCTTGTTTTCGGCTAAGCTTCTTTTTAAGACTTTAAAAAAAATTTATTATTTACGCCCTCGATATGGAATGGCAGATTTTGGGTGATTTTCGTATATGGGTAAGTTACTCAATCTTTCCCGACTCCTAAAAAAAACGTCAATCGTCTGGTTTTCGGCTAAGCTTATTTTTAAGACTTTAAAAAAAATTTATTATTTACGCCCTCGATATGAAATGGCCGATTTTTGGTGATTTTCGTATAAGGGTAGGTTACCCAATTTTTTCCGACTCGTAGAAAAAACGTCAATCGTCGTGTTTTCGGCTAAGTTTATTTTTAAGTCTTTGAAAAAACTTTATTATTTACGCCCTCGATATGAAATGGCCGATTTGTGGTGATTTTCGTATAAGGGTAGGTTACCCAATTTTTTCCGACTCCTACAAAAAATGTCAATCGTCTTGTTTTCGGCTAAGCTTCTTTTAAGGCTTTAAAAAAAATTTATTATTTAGCCCTCGATATGGAATGGCAGATTTTGGGTGATTTTCGTATATGGGTAAGTTACGCAATCTTTCCCGACTCCTAAAAAAACGTCAATTGTTCGTGTTTTGGGTTATGTTTATTTTTATTACTTTAAAAAAATTTATTATTTACGGCCTCGATATGAAATGGCCGATTTGTGGTGATTTTCGTATACGGGTAGGTTACCCAATTTTTTTCGACTCCTAGAAAAAACGTCAATCGTCGTGTTTTCGGCTAAGCTTATTTTTAAGACTTTAAAAAAAATTTATTATTTACGCCCTCGATATGAAATGGCCGATTTGTGGTGATTTTCGTATAAGGGTAGGTTACCCAATTTTTTCCGACTCCTACAAAAAATGTCAATCGTCTTGTTTTCGGCTAAGCTTATTTTTAAGACTTTAAAAAAAATGTATTATTTAGCCCTCGATATGGAATGGCAGATTTTGGGTGATTTTCGTATATGGGTAAGTTACTCAATCTTTCCCGACTCCTAAAAAAAACGTCAATCGTCTGGTTTTCGGCTAAGTTTATTTTTATGACTGTAAAAAAAATTTATTATTTACGCCCTCGATATGAAATGGCCGATTTTTGGTGATTTTCGTATAAGGGTAGGTTACCCAATTTTTTCCGACTCCTAAAAAAAACGTCAATCGTCTTGTTTTCGGCTAAGTTTATTTTTAAGACTTTAAAAAAAAATTTATTATTTACGCCCTCGATATGAAATGGCCGATTTTGGGTGATTTTCGTATAAGGGTAGGTTACCCAATTTTTTCCGACTCCTAAAAAAACAGTCGATCGTCTTGTTTTCGGGTAAGCTTCTTTTTAAGACTTTAAAAAAAATGTATTATTTAGCCCTCGATATGAAATGGCCGATTTTGGGTGATTTTCTTATATGGGTAGATTACCCAATTTTTTCCGACTCCTACAAAAAATATCAATCGTCTTGTTTTCGGCTAAGTTTATTTTTAAGACTGTAAAAAAATTTATTATTCACGCCCTCGATATGAAATGTCCGATTTTGTTCGAGTTTCGTATAAGGGAAGGTTACTTAATTTTTTCCGACTCCTGAAAAAAACGTCAATCGTCTGGTTTTCGGCTAAGTTTATTTTTGAGACTGTAAAAAAAATTTATTATTTACGCCCTCGATATGAAATGGCCGATTTTGTGTGTTTTTCGTATAAGGGTAAGTTACTCAATTTTTTCCGACTCCTAAAAAAACGTCAATCGTCGTGTTTTCGGCTAAGCTTATTTTTAAGACTTTAAAAAAAATGTATTATTTAGCCCTCGATATGGAATGGCAGATTTTGGGTGATTTTCGTATATGGGTAAGTTACTCAATCTTTCCCGACTCCTAAAAAAACGTCAATCGTCGTGTTTTCGGCTAAGCTTATTTTTAAGGCTTTAAAAAATTTATTATTTACGCCCCCGATATAAAATGGCCGATTTTGGGTGATTTTCGAATAAGGGTAGGTTACTCAATTTTTCCGACTCCTAAAAAAACGTCAATCGTCTTGTCTTCGGCTAAGCTTATTTTTAAGACTTTAAAAAAAATTTATTATTTACGCCCTCGATATGAAATGGCCGATTTTGGGTGATTTTCGTATATGGGTAAGTTACTCAATCTTTTCCGCCTACTAAAAAAAACGTCAATCGTCGTGTTTTCGGCTCAGCTTATTTTTAAGACTGTAGATGAAATTTATTATTCAGGCCCTCGATATGAAATGACCGATTTTTGGTGATTTTCGTATAAGGGTAGGTTACCCAATTTTTTCCGACTCGTACAAAAAATGTCAATCGTCGTGTTTTCGGCTAAGCTTATTTTTAAGACTTTAAAAAAAATGTATTATTTAGCCCTCGATATGGAATGGCCGATTTTGGGTGATTTTTCGTATATGGGTAAGTTTCTCAATTTTTTCCGCCTCCTAAAAAAACGTCAATCGTCGTGTTTTCGGCTAAGCTTATTTTTAAGGCTTTAAAAAAAAATTATTATTTACGCCCCCGATATAAAATGGCCGAGTTTGGGTGATTTTCGAATAACGGTAGGTTACTCAATTTTTCCGACTCCTAAAAAACGTCAATCGTCTTGTCTTCGGCTAAGCTTATTTTTAAGACTTTAAAAAAAATGTATTATTTAGCCCTCGATATGAAATGGCCGATTTTGGGTGATTTTCGTATATGGGTAAGTTACTCAATCTTTTCCGACTCCTAAAAAAAACGTTAATCGTCGTGTTTTCGGCTAAGCTTATTTTTAAGACTTTAAAAAAAATGTATTATTTAGCCCTCGATATGAAATGGCCGATTTTGGGTGATTTTCTTATAAGGGTAGATTACCCAATTTTTTCCGACTCGTACAAAAAGCGTCAATCGTCTTGTTTTCGTCTAAGTTAATTTTTAAGACTTTAAAAAAAATTCATTATTTACGCCCTCGATAAGAAATGGCCGATTTTTGGTCATTTTCGTATAAGGGTAGGTTACCCAATTTTTTCCGACTCCTACAAAAAATATCAATCGTCTTGTTTTCGGATAAGTTTATTTTTAAGACTATAAAAAAATTTATTATTTACGCCCTCGATATGAAATGGCTGATTTTGGGTGAGTTTCGTATATGGGTAGGTTACTCATTCTTTTCCGACTCCTAAAAAAAACGTCAATCGTCGTGTTTTCGGCTAAGCTTATATTTAAGACTTTAAAAAAACTTTATTATTCACGCCCTCGATATGAAATGGCCGATTTTGTGTGTTTTTCGTATAATTGTAAGTTACTCAATCTTTTCCGACTCCTATAAAAAACGTCCATCTTCGTGTTGTCGGCGAAGCTGATGTTTAAGACTGTAAACAAATTTATTATTTACGCCCTCGATAGGAAAGGGCCGATTGTGGGTGATTTTCGTATATGGGTAAGTTTCTCAATTTTTTCCGCCTCCTAAAAAAAACGTCAATCGTCGTGTTTTCGGCTAAGCTTATTTTTAAGGCTTTAAAAAAAATTTATTATTTACGCCCCCGATATAAAATGGCCGATTTTGGGTGATTTTCGAATAAGGGTAGGTTACTCAATTTTTCCGACTCTAAAAAAACGTCAATCGTCTTGTCTTCGGCTAAGCTTATTTTTAAGACTTTAAAAAAAATGTATTATTTAGCCCTCGATATGAAATGGCCGATTTTGGGTGATTTTCGTATATGGGTAAGTTACTCAATCTTTTCCGCCTACTAAAAAAAACGTCAATCGTCGTGTTTTCGGCTCAGCTTATTTTTAAGACTGTAGATGAAATTTATTATTCAGGCCCTCGATATGAAATGACCGATTTTTGGTGATTTTCGTATAAGGGTAGGTTACCCAATTTTTTTCCGACTCGTACAAAAAATGTCAATCGTCTTGTTTTCGGCTAAGCTTATATTTAAGACTTTAAAACAACTTTATTATTTACGCCCTCGATATGAAATAGCCGATTTTGGGTGATTTTCGAATAAGGGTAGGTTACTCAATTTTTCCGACTCCTAAAAAAACGTTACTCGTCTTGTCTTCGGCTAAGCTTATTTTTAAGACTTTAAAAAATATTTATTATTTACGCCCTCGATATGAAATGGCCGATTTTGGGTGATTTTCGTATATGGGTAAGTTTCTCAATTTTTTCCGCCTCCTAAAAAAAACGTCAATCGTCGTGTTTTCGGCTAAGCTTATTTTTAAGGCTTTAAAAAAAATTATTATTTACGCCCCCGATATAAAATGGCCGAGTTTGGGTGATTTTCGAATAACGGTAGGTTACTCAATTTTTCCGACTCCTAAAAAAACGTCAATCGTCTGGTTTTCGGCTAAGTTTATTTTTAAGACTTTAAAAAAAATGTATTATTTAGCCCTCGATATGAAATGGCTGATTTTGGGTGATTTTCGTATAAGGGTAGGTTTCCCAATTTTTTCCGACTCCTAAAAAAAACGTCAATCGTCGTGTTTTCGGCTAAGCTTATTTTTAAGACTTTAAAAAAAATGTATTATTTACGCCCTCGATATGAAATGGCCGATTTTGGGTCATTTTCGTATAAGGGTAGGTTACCCCATCTTTTCCGCATCCTAAAAAAACGTCAATCGTCTTGTTTTCGGCTAAGTTTATTTTTAAGACTTTAAAAAAAATTCATTATTTACACCCTCGATATGAAATGGCCGATTTTTGGTGATTTTCGTATAAGGGTAGGTTACCCAATTTTTTCCGACTCGTAGAAAAAATGTCAATCGTCTTGTTTTCGGCTAAGTTTATTTTTAAGACTTTAAAAAAAATTTATTATTTACGCCCTCGATATGAAATGGCCGATTTTGGGTGATTTTCGTATAATGGTAGGTTACTCAATTTTTTCCGACTCCTAAAAAAAACGTCAATCGTCTGGTTTCCGGATAAGCTTATATTTAAGACTTTAAAAAACTTTATTATTCACGCCCTCGATATGAAATGGCCGATTTTGTGTGTTTTTCGTATAATTGTAAGTTACTCAATCTTTTCCGACTCCTAAAAAAAAAGTCAATCGTCGTGTTTTCGGCTAAGCTTATTTTTAAGGCTTTAAAAAAATTTATTATTTACGCCCCCGATATAAAATGGCCGATTTTGGGTGATTTTCGAATAAGGGTAGGTTACTCAATTTTTCCGACTCCAAAAAAAAAACGTCAATCGTCTTGTCTTCGGCTAAGCTTATTTTTAAGACTTTTAAAAAAATGTATTATTTAGCCCTCGATATGAAATGGCCGATTTTGGGTGATTTTCGTATATGGGTAAGTTACTCAATCTTTTCCGACTCCTAAAAAAACGTCAATCGTCGTGTATTCGGCTAAGCTTATTTTTAAGACTTTGAAAAAACTTTATTATTTCCGCCCTGGATATGAAATGGCCTATTTTGGGTGATTTTCGTATAAGGCTACGTTACTCAATTTTTGCCGACTCCTAAAGAAAACGTCAATCGTCTTGTTTTCGGCTAAGCTTATTTTTAAGACTTTAAAAAAAATGTATTATTTAGCCCTCGATATGAAATGGCCGATTTTGGGTGATTTTCTTATAAGGGTAGATTACCCAATTTTTTCCGACTCGTACAAAAAGCGTCAATCGTCTTGTTTTCGGCTAAGTTTATTTTTAACATTTTAAAAAAATGTATTATTTACGCCCTCGATATGAAATGGACGATTTTTGGTGATTTTCGTATAAGGGTAGGTTACCCAATTTTTCCGACTCGTACAAAAAACGTCAATCGTCTTGTTTTCGGTTAAGTTTATTTTTAAGACTTTAAAAAAAATTTATTATTTACGCCCTCGATATGAAATGGCGATTTTGGGTGATTTTCGTATATGGGTAGGTTACTCATTCTTTTCCGACTCCTAAAAAAAACGTCAACCGTCGTTTTTTCGGCTAAGCTTATATTTAAGACTTTAAAAAAACTTTATTATTCACGCCCTCGATATTGAATGGCCGATTTTGTGTGTTTTTCGAATAAGGCTACGTTACTCAATTTTTCTGACTCCTAGAAAAAGGTCAATCGTCGTGTTTTCGGCTAAGCTTATTTTTTAGGTTTTAAAAAAAATTTATTATTTACGCCCTCAATATAAAATGGCCGATTTTGGGTGATTTTCGAATAAGGGTTTATTACTCAATTTTTTCCGACTCCTAAAAAAAGGTCAATCGTCGTGTTTTCGGCTAAGCTTATTTTTTAGGTTTTAAAAAAAAATTATTATTTACGCCCTCAATATAAAATGGCCGATTTTGGTTGATTTTGGAATAAGGGTTTATTACTTGATTTTTTCCGCCTCCTAAAAAAAACGTCAATCGTCTTGTTTTCGGCTAAGCTTATTTTTTAGACTGTAGATGAAATTTATTATTCAGGCCCTCGATATGAAATGGCCGATTTTTGGTGATTTTCGTATAAGGGTATGTTACCTAATCTTTACCGACTCCTAAAAAAACGTCAATCGTCTTGTTCTCGGCTAATCTTATTTTCAAGACTGTAAATAAAATTTATTATTTACGCCCCCGATATAAAATGGCCGAGTTTGGGTGATTTTCGAATAAGGGTAGGTTACTCAATTTTTCCGAATCCTAAAAAAACGTCAATCGTCTTGTCTTCGGCTAAGCTTATTTTTAAGACTTTAAAAAAAATGTATTATTTAGCCCTCGATATGAAATGGCCGATTTTGGGTGATTTTCGTATAAGGGTAAGTTACTCAATTTTTTCCGACTCCTAAAAAAACGTCAATCGTCGTGTTTTCGGCTAAGCTTATTTTTAAGACTTTAAAAAAAATGTATTATTTAGCCCTCGATATGGAATGGCAGATTTTGGGTGATTTTCTTATAAGGGTAGATTACCCAATTTTTTCCGACTCGTACAAAAAGCGTCAATCGTCTTGTTTTCGGCTAAGTTTATTTTTAAGATTTTAAAAAAAATTTATTATTTACGCCCTCGATATGAAATGGCCGATTTTGTGTGTTTTTCGTATAATTGTAAGTTACTCAATCTTTTCCGACTCCTAAAAAAAAAGTCAATCGTCGTGTTTTCGGCTAAGCTTATATTTAAGACTTTAAAACAACTTTATTATTTACGCCCTCGATATGAAATGGCCGATTTTGGGTGATTTTCGTATATGGGTAAGTTACTCAATCTTTCCCGACTCCTAAAAAAAACGTCAATCGTCGTGTTTTCGGCTAAGCTTATTTTTAAGGCTTTAAAAAAAATTTATTATTTACACCCTCGATATAAAATGGCCGATTTTGGGTGATTTTCGTATAAGGGTAGGTTACTCAATTTTTCCGACTCCTAAAAAAACGTCAATCGTCTTGTCTTCGGCTAAGCTTATTTTTAAGACTTTAAAAAAAATGTATTATTTAGCCCTCGATATGAAATGGCCGATTTTGGGTGATTTTCGTATAAGGGTAGGTTACCCAATTTTTTCCGACTCCTAAAAAAAACGTCAATCGTCGTGTTTTCGGCTAAGCTTATTTTTAAGACTTTAAAAAAAATTTATTATTTACGCCCTCGATATGAAATGGCCGATTTTGGGTGATTTTCGTATATGGGTAGGTTACTCATTCTTTTCCGACTCCTAAAAAAAACGTCAATCGTCGTGTTTTCGGCTAAGCTTATATTTAAGACTTTAAAAAAACTTTATTATTTAGCCCTCGATATGAAATGGCCGATTTTGGGTGATTTTCTTATAAGGGTAGATTACCCAATTTTTTCCGACTCGTACAAAAAGCGTCAATCGTCTTGTTTTCGGCTAAGTTTATTTTTAAGATTTTAAAAAAAATTTATTATTTACGCCCTCGATATGAAATGGCCGATTTTGTGTGTTTTTCGTATAATTGTAAGTTACTCAATCTTTTCCGACTCCTAAAAAAAAAGTCAATCGTCGTGTTTTCGGCTAAGCTTATATTTAAGACTTTAAAACAACTTTATTATTTACGCCCCCGATATAAAATGGCCGAGTTTGGGTGATTTTCGAATAAGGGTAGGTTACTCAATTTTTCCGAATCCTAAAAAAACGTCAATCGTCTTGTTCTCGGCTAATCTTATTTTTAAGACTGTAAATAAAATTTATTATTTACGCCCCCGATATAAAATGGCCGAGTTTGGGTGATTTTCGAATAAGGGTAGGTTACTCAATTTTTCCGAATCCTAAAAAAACGTCAATCGTCTTGTCTTCGGCTAAGCTTATTTTTAAGACTTTAAAAAAAATGTATTATTTAGCCCTCGATATGAAATAGCCGATTTTGGGTGATTTTCGTATATGGGTAAGTTACTCAATCTTTTCCGACTCCTAAAAAAAACGTCAATCGTCGTGTTTTCGGCTAAGCTTATTTTTAAGACTTTAAAAAAAATGTATTATTTAGCCCTCGATATGAAATGGCCGATTTTGGGTGATTTTCTTATAAGGGTAGATTACCCAATTTTTTCCGACTCGTACAAAAAGCGTCAATCGTCTTGTTTTCGGCTAAGTTTATTTTTAAGATTTTAAAAAAAATTTATTATTTACGCCCTCGATA
Organism: Diplolepis rosae; assembly: GCA_030998225.1. Lineage (NCBI taxonomy): Eukaryota > Metazoa > Arthropoda > Insecta > Hymenoptera > Diplolepididae > Diplolepis > Diplolepis rosae. The sequence goes on from JAPYXD010000169.1 coordinate 1,026,273, forward strand.
TGAAATGGCCGATTTTGTGTGTTTTTCGTATAATTGTAAGTTACTCAATCTTTTCCGACTCCTAAAAAAAAGTCAATCGTCGTGTTTTCGGCTAAGCTTATATTTAAGACTTTAAAACAACTTTATTATTTACGCCCTCGATATGAAATGGCCGATTTTGGGTGATTTTCGTATATGGGTAAGTTTCTCAATTTTTTCCGCCTCCTAAAAAAAACGTCAATCGTCGTGTTTTCGGCTAAGCTTATTTTTAAGGCTTTAAAAAAATTCTATTATTTACGCCCCCGATATAAAATGGCCGATTTTGGGTGATTTTCGAATAAGGGTAGGTTACTCAATTTTTCCGACTCCTAAAAAACGTCAATCGTCTTGTCTTCGGCTAAGCTTATTTTTAAGACTTTTAAAAAAAATGTATTATTTAGCCCTCGATATGAAATGGCCGATTTTTGGTGATTTTCGTATATGGGTAAGTTACCAAATTTTTTCCGACTCCTAAAAAAAACGTCAATCGTCGTGTTTTCGGCTAAGCTTATTTTTAAGACTTTAAAAAAAATTTATTATTTACGCCCTCGATATGAAATGTCCGATTTTGGGTGATTTTCGTATATGGGTAGGTTACTCATTCTTTTCCGACTCCTAAAAAAACGTCAATCGTCGTGTTTTCGGCTAAGCTTATATTTAAGACTTTAAAAAAACTTTATTATTTAGCCCTCGATATGAAATGGCCGATTTTGGGTGATTTTCTTATAAGGGTAGATTACCCAATTTTTTCCGACTCGTACAAAAAGCGTCAATCGTCTTGTTTTCGGCTAAGTTTATTTTTAAGACTTTAAAAAAAAATTTATTATTTACGCCCTCGATATGAAATGGCCGATTTTGTGTGTTTTTCGTATAATTGTAAGTTACTCAATCTTTTCCGACTCCTAAAAAAAAAGTCAATCGTCGTGTTTTCGGCTAAGCTTATATTTAAGACTTTAAAACAACTTTATTATTTACGCCCCCGATATAAAATGGCCGAGTTTGGGTGATTTTCGAATAAGGGTAGGTTACTCAATTTTTCCGAATCCTAAAAAACGTCAATCGTCTTGTTCTCGGCTAATCTTATTTTTAAGACTGTAAATAAAATTTATTATTTACGCCCCCGATATAAAATGGCCGAGTTTGGGTGATTTTCGAATAAGGGTAGGTTACTCAATTTTTCCGAATCCTAAAAAAACGTCAATCGTCTTGTCTTCGGCTAAGCTTATTTTTAAGACTTTAAAAAAAATGTATTATTTAGCCCTCGATATGAAATGGCCGATTTTGGGTGATTTTCGTATATGGGTAAGTTACTCAATTTTTTCCGACTCCTAAAAAAAAAGTCAATCGTCGTGTTTTCGGCTAAGCTTATTTTTAAGACTTTAAAAAAAATTTATTATTTACGCCCTCGATATGAAATGGCCGATTTTGGGTGATTTTCGTATATGGGTAGGTTACATAATTTTTTCCGACTCCTAAAAAAAAACGTCAATCGTCGTGTTTTCGGCTAAGCTTATATTTAAGACTTTAAAAAAACTTTATTATTCACGCCCTCGATATGAAATGGCCGATTTTGTGTGTTTTTCGTATAATTGTAAGTTACTCAATCTTTTCCGACTCCTAAAAAAAAGTCAATCGTCGTGTTTTCGGCTAAGCTTATATTTAAGACTTTAAAACAACTTTATTATTTACGCCCTCGATATGAAATGGCCGATTTTGGGTGATTTTCGTATATGGGTAAGTTTCTCAATTTTTTCCGCCTCCTAGAAAAAACGTCAATCGTCGTGTTTTCGGCTAAGCTTATTTTTAAGGCTTTAAAAAAAATTTATTATTTACGCCCCCGATATAAAATGGCCGATTTTGGGTGATTTTCGAATAAGGGTAGGTTACTCAATTTTTCCGACTCCTAAAAAAACGTCAATCGTCTTGTCTTCGGCTAAGCTTATTTTTAAGACTTTAAAAAAAATGTATTATTTAGCCCTCGATATGAAATGGCCGATTTTGGGTGATTTTCGTATATGGGTAAGTTACTCAATCTTTTCCGCCTACTAAAAAAAACGTCAATCGTCGTGTTTTCGGCTCAGCTTATTTTTAAGACTGTAGATGAAATTTATTATTCAGGCCCTCGATATGAAATGACCGATTTTTGGTGATTTTCGTATAAGGGTAGGTTACCCAATTTTTTCCGACTCGTACAAAAAATGTCAATCGTCTTGTTTTCGGCTAAGCTTATATTTAAGACTTTAAAACAACTTTATTATTTACGCCCTCGATATGAAATAGCCGATTTTGGGTGATTTTCGAATAAGGGTAGGTTACTCAATTTTTCCGACTCCTAAAAACGTTACTCGTCTTGTCTTCGGCTAAGCTTATTTTTAAGACTTTAAAAAATATTTATTATTTACGCCCTCGATATGAAATGGCCGATTTTGGGTGATTTTCGTATATGGGTAAGTTTCTCAATTTTTTCCGCCTCCTAAAAAACGTCAATCGTCGTGTTTTCGGCTAAGCTTATTTTTAAGGCTTTAAAAAAAATTATTATTTACGCCCCCGATATAAAATGGCCGAGTTTGGGTGATTTTCGAATAACGGTAGGTTACTCAATTTTTCCGACTCCTAAAAAAACGTCAATCGTCTTGTCTTCGGCTAAGCTTCTTTTTAAGACTTTAAAAAAAATTCATTATTTACACCCTCGATATGAAATGGCCGATTTTTGGTGATGTTCGTATAAGGGTAGGTTACCCACTTTTTTCCGACTCGTAGAAACAATGTCAATCGTCGGGTTTGCGGCTAAGCTTATTTTTAAGTCTTTGAAAAAACTTTATTATTTACGCCCTCGATATGAAATGGCGGATTTTTGGTGATTTTCGTATAAGGGTAGATTACCCAATTTTTTTCCGACTCGTACAAAAAGCGTCAATCGTCTTGTTTTCGGCTAAGTTTATTTTTAAGACTTTAAAAAAAATTTATTATTTACGCCCTCGATATGAAATGGCGATTTTGGGTGATTTTCGTATATGGGTAGGTTACTCATTCTTTTCCGACTCCTAAAAAAAAACGTCAATCGTCGTGTTTTCGGCTAAGCTTATATTTAAGACTTTAAAAAAACTTTATTATTCACGCCCTCGATATGAAATGGCCGATTTTGTGTGTTTTTCGTATAATTGTAAGTTACTCAATCTTTTCCGACTCCTAAAAAAAAAGTCAATCGTCGTGTTTTCGGCTAAGCTTATTTTTAAGGCTTTAAAAAAATTTATTATTTACGCCCCCGATATAAAATGGCCGATTTTGGGTGATTTTCGAATAAGGGTAGGTTACTCAATTTTTCCGACTCCAAAAAAAAACGTCAATCGTCTTGTCTTCGGCTAAGCTTATTTTTAAGACTTTTAAAAAAATGTATTATTTAGCCCTCGATATGAAATGGCCGATTTTGGGTGATTTTCGTATATGGGTAAGTTACTCAATCTTTTCCGACTCCTAAAAAAAACGTCAATCGTCGTGTATTCGGCTAAGCTTATTTTTAAGACTTTGAAAAAACTTTATTATTTCCGCCCTGGATATGAAATGGCCTATTTTGGGTGATTTTCGTATAAGGCTACGTTACTCAATTTTTGCCGACTCCTAAAGAAAAACGTCAATCGTCTTGTTTTCGGCTAAGCTTATTTTTAAGACTTTAAAAAAAATGTATTATTTAGCCCTCGATATGAAATGGCCGATTTTGGGTGATTTTCTTATAAGGGTAGATTACCCAATTTTTTCCGACTCGTACAAAAAGCGTCAATCGTGTTGTTTTCGGCTAAATTTATTTTTAAGATTTTAAAAAAAATTTATTATTTACGCCCTCGATATGAAATGGCCGATTTTTGGTGATTTTCGTATAAGGGTAGGTTACCCAATTTTTCCGACTCGTACAAAAAACGTCAATCGTCTTGTTTTCGGTTAAGTTTATTTTTAAGACTTTAAAAAAAATTTATTATTTACGCCCTCGATATGAAATGGCGATTTTGGGTGATTTTCGTATATGGGTAGGTTACTCATTCTTTTCCGACTCCTAAAAAAAACGTCAACCGTCGTTTTTTCGGCTAAGCTTATATTTAAGACTTTAAAAAACTTTATTATTCACGCCCTCGATATTGAATGGCCGATTTTGTGTGTTTTTCGAATAAGGCTACGTTACTCAATTTTTTCTGACTCCTAGAAAAAGGTCAATCGTCGTGTTTTCGGCTAAGCTTATTTTTTAGGTTTTAAAAAAAATTTATTATTTACGCCCTCAATATAAAATGGCCGATTTTGGGTGATTTTCGAATAAGGGTTTATTACTCAATTTTTTCCGACTCCTAAAAAAAGGTCAATCGTCGTGTTTTCGGCTAAGCTTATTTTTTAGGTTTTAAAAAAATTATTATTTACGCCCTCAATATAAAATGGCCGATTTTGGGTGATTTTCGAATAAGGGTTTATTACTTGATTTTTTCCGCCTCCTAAAAACGTCAATCGTCTTGTTTTCGGCTAAGCTTATTTTTTAGACTGTAGATGAAATTTATTATTCAGGCCCTCGATATGAAATGGCCGATTTTTGGTGATTTTCGTATAAGGGTATGTTACCTAATCTTTACCGACTCCTAAAAAAACGTCAATCGTCTTGTTCTCGGCTAATCTTATTTTTAAGACTGTAAATAAAATTTATTATTTACGCCCCCGATATAAAATGGCCGAGTTTGGGTGATTTTCGAATAAGGGTAGGTTACTCAATTTTTCCGAATCCTAAAAAAACGTCAATCGTCTTGTCTTCGGCTAAGCTTATTTTTAAGACTTTAAAAAAAATGTATTATTTAGCCCTCGATATGAAATGGCCGATTTTGGGTGATTTTCGTATATGGGTAAGTTACTCAATCTTTTCCGACTCCTAAAAAAAACGTCAATCGTCGTGTTTTCGGCTAAGCTTATTTTTAAGACTTTAAAAAAAATGTATTATTTAGCCCTCGATATGAAATGGCCGATTTTGGGTGATTTTCTTATAAAGGTAGGTTACCCAATTTTTTCCGACTCGTACAAAAAGCGTCAATCGTCTTGTTTTCGGCTAATTTTATTTTTAAGATTTTAAAAAAAATTTATTATTTACGCCCTCGATATGAAATGGCCGATTTTTGGTGATTTTCTGTATAAGGGTAGGTTACCCAATTTTTTCCGACTCGTACAAAAAACGTCAATCGTCTTGTTTTCGGCTAAGCTTATATTTAAGACTTTAAAAAAACTTTATTATTCACTTCCTCGATATGAAATGGCCGATTTTGTGTGTTTTTCGTATAATTGTAAGTTACTCAATCTTTTCCGACTCCTAAAAAAAAGTCAATCGTCGTGTTTTCGGCTAAGCTTATATTTAAGACTTTAAAACAACTTTATTATTTACGCCCTCGATATGAAATGGCCGATTTTGGGTGATTTTCGTATATGGGTAAGTTACTCAATCTTTTCCGACTCCTAAAAAAAACGTCAATCGTCGTGTTTTCGGCTAAGCTTATTTTTAAGACTTTAAAAAAACTTCATTATTTACGCCCTCGATATGAAATGGCCGATTTTGTGTGTTTTTCGTATAATGGTAAGTTACTCAATCTTTTCCGACTCCTAAAAAAAAAGTCACTCGTCTTGTCTTCGGCTAAGCTTATTTTTAAGACTTTAAAAAATATTTATTATTTACGCCCTCGATATGAAATGGCCGATTTTGGGTGATTTTCGTATATGGGTAAGTTTCTCAATTTTTTCCGCCTCCTAAAAAAAACGTCAATCGTCGTGTTTTTCGGCTAAGCTTATTTTTAAGGCTTTAAAAAAATTTATTATTTACGCCCACGATATAAAATGGCCGATTTTGTGTGATTTTCGAATAAGGGTAGGTTACTCAATTTTTCCGACTCCAAAAAAACGTCAATCGTCTTGTCTTCGGCTAAGTTTATTTTTAAGACTTTTAAAAAAATGTATTATTTACGCCCTCGATATGAAATGGCTGATTTTGGGTGATTTTCGTATATGGGTAAGTTACTCAATCTTTTCCGACTCCTAAAAAAAACGTCAATCGTCGTGTTTTCGGCTAAGCTTATTTTTAAGACTTTGAAAAAACTTTATTATTTACGCCCTGGATATGAAATGGCCTATTTTGGGTGATTTTCGTATAAGGCTACGTTACTCAATTTTTGCCGACTCCTAAAGAAAACGTCAATCGTCTTGTTTTCGGCTAAGCTTATTTTTAAGACTTTAAAAAAAATGTATTATTTAGCCCTCGATATGAAATGGCCGATTTTGGGTGATTTTCTTATAAGGGTAGATTACCCAATTTTTTCCGACTCGTACAAAAAGCGTCAATCGTCTTGTTTTCGGCTAAGTTTATTTTTCAGACTTTAAAAAAAATTTATTATTTACGCCCTCGATATGAAATGGCCGATTTTGGGTGATTTTCGTATAAGGGTAGGTTACCAAATTTTTTCCGACTCGTAGAAAAAATGTCAATCGTCTTGTTTTCGGTTAAGTTTATTTTTAAGACTTTAAAAAAATTATTATTTACGCCCTCGATATGAAATGGCGATTTTGGGTGATTTTCGTATGTGGGTAGGTTACTCATTCTTTTCCGACTCCTAAAAAAACGTCAACCGTCGTTTTTTCGGCTAAGCTTATATTTAAGACTTTAAAAAAACTTTATTATTCACGCCCTCGATATTGAATGGCCTATTTTGGGTGATTTTCGTATAAGGCTACGTTACTCAATTTTTGCCGACTCCTAAAGAAAACGTCAATCGTCTTGTTTTCGGCTAAGCTTATTTTTAAGACTTTAAAAAAATGTATTATTTAGCCCTCGATATGAAATGGCCGATTTTGGGTGATTTTCTTATAAGGGTAGATTACCCAATTTTTTCCGACTCGTACAAAAAGCGTCAATCGTCTTGTTTTCGGCTAAGTTTATTTTTAAGATTTTAAAAAAAATTTATTATTTACGCTCCTCGATATGAAATGGCCGATTTTTGGTGATTTTCGTATAAGGGTAGGTTACCCAATTTTTTCCGACTCGTACAAAAAACGTCAATCGTCTTGTTTTCGGTTAAGTTTATTTTTAAGACTTTAAAAAAAATTTATTATTTACGCCCTCGATATGAAATGGCGATTTTGGGTGATTTTCGTATGTGGGTAGGTTACTCATTCTTTTCCGACTCCTAAAAAAAACGTCAACCGTCGTTTTTTCGGCTAAGCTTATATTTAAGACTTTAAAAAACTTTATTATTCACGCCCTCGATATTGAATGGCCGATTTTGTGTGTTTTTCGAATAAGGCTACGTTACTCAATTTTTTCTGACTCCTAGAAAAAGGTCAATCGTCGTGGTTTTCGGCTAAGCTTATTTTTTAGGTTTTAAAAAAAATTTATTATTTACGCCCTCAATATAAAATGGCCGATTTTGGGTGATTTTCGAATAAGGGTTTATTACTCAATTTTTTCCGACTCCTAAAAAAAGGTCAATCGTCGTGTTTTCGGCTAAGCTTATTTTTTAGGTTTTAAAAAAAATTATTATTTACGCCCTCAATATAAAATGGCCGATTTTGGGTGATTTTCGAATAAGGGTTTATTACTTGATTTTTTCCGCCTCCTAAAAAAACGTCAATCGTCTTGTTTTCGGCTAAGCTTATTTTTTAGACTGTAGATGAAATTTATTATTCAGGCCCTCGATATGAAATGGCCGATTTTTGGTGATTTTCGTATAAGGGTATGTTACCTAATCTTTACCGACTCCTACAAAAAATGTCAATCGTCTTGTTCTCGGCTAATCTTATTTTTAAGACTGTAAATAAAATTTATTATTTACGCCCTCGATGTGATAAGGCCGATTTTGAGTGATTTTGGGTGATTTTCGTATAAGGGTGGGTTACCCAATTTTTTCCGACTCCTAGAAAAAACGTCAATCGTCGTGTTTTCGGCTAAGATTATTTTTAAGACTGTAAAAAAATTTATTATTCACGCCCTCGATATGAAATGACCGATTTTGGGTGAGTTTCGTATAAGGGTAGGTTACCTAATTTTTTCCGACTCCTACAAAAAATATCAATCGTCTTGTTTTCGGCTAAGTTTATTTTTAAGACTTTAAAAAAAATTTATTATTCACGCCCTCGATATGAAATGGCCGATTTTGGGTGATTTTCGTATAAGGCTACGTTACTCAATTTTTTCCGACTCCTAAAGAAAACGTCAATCGTCTTGTTTTCGGCTAAGCTTATTGTAAAGACTTTAAAAAAAATGTATTATTTAGCCCTCGATATGAAAAGGCCGATTTTGGGTGATTTTGGGTGATTTTCGTATAAGGGTAAGTTACTCAATTTTTTCCGACTCCTAAAAAATGTCAATCGTCGTGTTTTCGGCTAAGCTTATTTTTAAGACTGTAAAAAAATTTATTATTTACGCCCTCGATATGAAATAGCCGATTTTTGTTGATTTTGTTATAAGGGTAGGTTACTCAATTTTTTACGACTCCTAGAAAAAACGTCAATCGTCGTTTTTTTTGGTAAGCTTATTTATAATAATTTAAAAAAAATTTATTATTTAGCCCTCGATATGGAATGGCAGATTTTGGGTGATTTTCGTATATGGGTTAGTTACGCAATCTTTTTTCGACTCCTAAAAAAAACGTCAATCGTCGTGTTTTCGGCTAAGCTTATTTTTAAGACTTTGAAAAAACTTTATTATTTACGCCCTCGATATGAAATGGCCGATTTTTGGTGATTTTCGTGTAAGGGTAGGTTACCCAATTTTTTCCGACTCGTACAAAAAACGTCAATCGTCTTGTTTTCGGCTAAGTTTGTTTTTAAAATTTTAAAAAAAATTTATTATTTACGCCCTCGATATGAAATGGCCTATTTTGGGTGATTTTCGTATAAGGCTACGTTACTCAATTTTTTCCGACTCCTAAAGAAAACGTCAATCGTCTTGTTTTCGGCTAAGCTTATTTTTAAGACTTTAAAAAAAATGTATTATTTAGCCCTCGATATGAAATGGCCGATTTTGTGTGATTTTCTTATAAGGGTAGATTACCCAATTTTTTCCGACTCGTACAAAAAACGTCAATCGTCTTGTTTTCGGCTAAGCTTATTTTTAAGACTTTAAAAAAAATGTATTATTTAGCCCTCGATATTAAATGCGCGATTTTGGGTGATTTTCTTATAAGGGTAGATTACCCAATTTTTTCCGACTCGTACAAAAAACGTCAATCGTCTTGTTTTCGGCTAAGTTTATTTTTAAGACTGTAAAAAAAAATTTATTATTTACGCCCTCGATATGAAATGGCCGATTTTGGGTGATTTTCGTATATGGGTAGGTTACCTAATTTTTTCCGATTCCTGAAAAAAACGTCAATCGTCGTGTTTTCGGCTAAGCTTCTTTTTAAGACTTTAAAAAAAATTTATTATTTACGCACTCGATATGAAATGGCCGATTTTAGGTATTTTTCGTATAATGGTAGGTTACCTAATTTTTTCCGACTCATAAAAAAAAAGTCAATCGTCTTGTTTTCGGCTAAGCTTCTTTAAAGACTTTAAAAAATATTTATTATTTACGCCCTCGATATGAAATGGCCGATTTTGGGTGATTTTCACATATGGGTAAGTTACTCAATTTTTTCCGCCTCCTAAAAAAAACGTCAATCGTCGTGTTTTCGGCTCAGCTTATTTTTAAGACTGTAGATGAAATTTATTATTCAGGCTCTCGATATGAAATGACCGATTTTTGGTGATTTTCGTATAAGGGTAGGTTACCTAATCTTTTCCGACTCCTAAAAAAAACGTCAATCGTCTTGTTCTCGGCTAATCTTATTTTTAAGACTGTAAATAAAATTCATTATTTACGCCCTCGATATGAAAAGGCCTATTTTGGGTGATTTTCGTATAAGGATACGTTACTCAATTTTTTCCGTCTGCTAGAAAAACGTCAATCGTCGTGTTTTCGGCTAAGCTTATTTTTTAGGCTTTGGAAAAATATTATTATTTACGCCCTCGATATAAAATGGCCGATTTTGGGTGATTTTCGAATAAGGGTAGGTTAGTCAATTTTTCCGACTCCTAAAAAAAACGTCAATCGTCTTGTCTTCTGCTAAGCTTATTTTTAAGACTGTAGATGAAATTTATTATTTACGCCCTCGATATGAAATGGCCGATTTTGGGTGATTTTCGTATAAGTGTAGGTTACCCAATTTTTTCCGACTAGTACAAAAAATGTCAATCGTCTTGTTTTCGGCTAAGCTTATATTTAAGACTTTAAAAAAACTTTATTATTTACGCCCTCGATATGAAATGGCCGATTTTGGGTGAGTTTCGTATAAGGGTAGGTTACATAATTTTTTCCGACTCATAAAAAAAAAGTCGATCGTCTTGTTTTCGGGTAAGCTTCTTTTTAAGACTTTAAAAAAAATGTATTATTTAGCCCTCGATATGAAATGGCCGATTTTGGGTGATTTTCGTATAAGTGTAGGTTACCCAATTTTTTCCTACTCGTACAAAAAACGTCAATCGTCTTGTTTTCGGCTAAGTTTATTTTTAAAATTTTAAAAAAAATTTATTATTTACCCCTCGATATAAAATGGCCTATTTTGGGTGATTTTCGTATAAGGCTACTTTACTCAATTTTTTCCGACTCCTAAAGAAAACGTCAATCGTCTTGTTTTCGGCTAAGCTTATTGTAAAGACTTTAAAAAAAATGTATTATTTAGCCCTCGATATGAAATGGCCGATTTTGGGTGATTTTCTTATAAGGGTAGATTACCCAATTTTTTCCGACTCGTACAAAAAACGTCAATCGTCTTGTTTTCGGCTAATTTTATTTTTAAGACTTTAAAAAATATTTATTATTTACGCCCTCGATATGAAATGGCCGATTTTGGGTGATTTTCGAATATGGGTAAGTTACTCAATCTTTTCCGACTCCTGAAAAAAACATCAATCGTCGTGTTTTCGGCTAAGCTTATTTTTAAGACTTTGAAAAAGCTTTATTATTTACGCCCTCGATATGAAATGGCCGATTTTAGGTGTTTTTCGTATAATGGTAGGTTACCTAATTTTTTCCGACTCATAAAAAAAGTCAATCGTCTTGTTTTCGGCTAAGCTTCTTGTAAAGACTTTAAAAAATATTTATTATTTACGCCCTCGATATGAAATGGCCGATTTTGGGTGATTTTCGTATATGGGTAAGTTACTCAATTTTTTCCGCCTCCTAAAAAAAACGTCAATCGTCGTGTTTTCGGCTCAGGTTATTTTTAAGACTGTAGATGAAATTTATTATTCAGGCCCTCGATATGAAATGACCCATTTTTGGTGATTTTCGTATAAGGGTAGGTTACCTAATCTTTTCCGACTCCTAAAAAAAACGTCAATCGTCTTGTTCTCGGCTAATCTTATTTTTAAGACTGTAAATAAAATTCATTATTTACGCCCTCGATATGAAAAGGCCTATTTTGGGTGATTTTCGTATAAGGCTACGTTACTCAATTTTTTCCGTCTCCTAGAAAAACGTCAATCGTCTTGTTTTCGGCTAAGCTTATTTTTAAGGCTTTAAAAAAATTTATTATTTACGCCCTCGATATAAAATGGCCGATTTTGGGTGATTTTCGTATAAGGGTAGGTTACCTAATTTTTTCGGACTCCTAAAAAAACGTCAATCGTCGCGTTTTCGGCTAAGCTTATTTTTAAGACTGTAAATAAAATTTATTATTTACGCCCTCAATATGAAATGGCCGATTTTTGGTGATTTTGGTATAAGGGTAGGTTACCTAATTTTTTCGGACTCCTAAAAAAAACGTCAATCGTCTTGTTCTCGGCTAATCTTATTGTTAAGACTGTAAATAAAATTTATTATTTACGCCCTCGATATGAAAAGGCCGATTTTGGGTGATTTTGGGTGATTTTCGTATATGGGTAAGTTACTCAAACTTTTCCGACTCCTGAAAAAAACATCAATCGTCGTGTTTTCGGCTAAGCTTATTTTTAAGACTTTGAAAAAGCTTTATTATTTACGCCCTCGATATGAAATGGCCGATTTTAGGTGTTTTTCGTATAATGGTAGGTTACCTAATTTTTTCCGACTCATAAAAAAAAGTCAATCGTCTTGTTTTCGGCTAAGCTTCTTGTAAAGACTTTAAAAAATATTTATTATTTACGCCCTCGATATGAAATGGCCGATTTTGGGTGATTTTCGTATATGGGTAAGTTACTCAATTTTTTCCGCCTCCTAAAAAAACTTCAATCGTCGTGTTTTCGGCTCAGGTTATTTTTAAGACTGTAGATGAAATTTATTATTCAGGCCCTCGATATGAAATGACCCATTTTTGGTGATTTTCGTATAAGGGTAGGTTACCTAATCTTTTCCGACTCCTAAAAAAACGTCAATCGTCTTGTTCTCGGCTAATCTTATTTTTAAGACTGTAAATAAAATTCATTATTTACGCCCTCGATATGAAAAGGCCTATTTTGGGTGATTTTCGTATAAGGCTACGTTACTCAATTTTTTCCGTCTCCTAGAAAAACGTCAATCGTCTTGTTTTCGGCTAAGCTTATTTTTAAGGCTTTAAAAAAAATTTATTATTTACGCCCTCGATATAAAATGGCCGATTTTGGGTGATTTTCGTATAAGGGTAGGTTACCTAATTTTTTCGGACTCCTAAAAAAACGTCAATCGTCTTGTTGTCGGCTAATCTTATTTTTAAGACTGTAAATAAAATTTATTATTTACGCCCTCGATATGAAAAGGCCGATTTTGGGTGATTTTGGGTGATTTTCGTATAAGGGTAAGTTACTCAATTTTTTCCGACTCCTAAAGAAACGTCAATCGTCGCGTTTTCGGCTAAGCTTATTTTTAAGACTGTAAATAAAATTTATTATTTACGCCCTCAATATGAAATGGCCGATTTTTGGTGATTTTGGTATAAGGGTAGGTTACCTAATTTTTTCGGACTCCTAAAAAAAACGTCAATCGTCTTGTTCTCGGCTAATCTTATTGTTAAGACTGTAAATAAAATTTATTATTTACGCCCTCGATATGAAAAGGCCGATTTTGGGTGATTTTGGGTGATTTTCGTATATGGGTAAGTTACTCAATCTTTTCCGACTCCTGAAAAAAACATCAATCGTCGTGTTTTCGGCTAAGCTTATTTTTAAGACTTTGAAAAAGCTTTATTATTTACGCCCTCGATATGAAATGGCCGATTTTAGGTGTTTTTCGTATAATGGTAGGTTACCTAATTTTTCCGACTCATAAAAAAAAAGTCAATCGTCTTGTTTTCGGCTAAGCTTCTTGTAAAGACTTTAAAAAATATTTATTATTTACGCCCTCGATATGAAATGGCCGATTTTGGGTGATTTTCGTATATGGGTAAGTTACTCAATTTTTTCCGCCTCCTAAAAAAAACGTCAATCGTCGTGTTTTCGGCTCAGGTTATTTTTAAGACTGTAGATGAAATTTATTATTCAGGCCCTCGATATGAAATGACCCATTTTTGGTGATTTTCGTATAAGGATAGGTTACCTAATCTTTTCCGACTCCTAAAAAAAACGTCAATCGTCTTGTTCTCGGCTAATCTTATTTTTAAGACTGTAAATAAAATTCATTATTTACGCCCTCGATATGAAAAGGCCTATTTTGGGTGATTTTCGTATTAGGCTACGTTACTCAATTTTTTTCCGTCTCCTAGAAAAACGTCAATCGTCTTGTTTTCGGCTAAGCTTATTTTTAACGCTTTAAAAAAATTTATTATTTACGCCCTCGATATAAAATGGCCGATTTTGGGTGATTTTCGTATAAGGGTAGGTTACCTAATTTTTTCGGACTCCTAAAAAAAACGTCAATCGTCGTGTTGTCGGCTAATCTTATTTTTAAGACTGTAAATAAAATTTATTATTTACGCCCTCGATATGAAAAGGCCGATTTTGGGTGATTTTGGGTGATTTTCGTATAAGGGTAAGTTACTCAATTTTTTCCGACTCCTAAAAAAACGTCAATCGTCGCGTTTTCGGCTAAGCTTATTTTTAAGACTGTAAATAAAATTTATTATTTACGCCCTCAATATGAAATGGCCGATTTTTGGTGATTTTGGTATAAGGGTAGGTTACCTAATTTTTTCGGACTCCTAAAAAAAACGTCAATCGTCTTGTTCTCGGCTAATCTTATTGTTAAGACTGTAAATAAAATTTATTATTTACGCCCTCGATATGAAAAGGCCGATTTTGGGTGATTTTGGGTGATTTTCGTATAAGGGTAAGTTACTCAATTTTTTCCGACTCCTAAAAAAACGTCAATCGTCGCGTTTTCGGCTAAGCTTATTTTTAAGACTGTAAATAAAATTTATTATTTACGCCCTCAATATGAAATGGACGATTTTTGGGTGATTTTCGTATAAGGGTAGGTTACCTAATTTTTTCGGACTCCTAAAAAAACGTCAATCGTCTTGTTCTCGGCTAATCTTATTTTTAAGACTGTAAATAAAATTTATTATTTACGCCCTCGATATGAAAAGGCCGATTTTGGGTGATTTTGGGTGATTTTCGTATAAGGGTAAGTTACCTAATTTTTTCGGACTCCTAAAAAAAACGTCAATCGTCGTGTTGTCGGCTAATCATATTTTTAAGACTGTAAATAAAATTTATTATTTACGCCCTCGATATGAAAAGGCCGATTTTGGGTGATTTTGGGTGATTTTCGTATAAGGGTAAGTTACTCAATTTTTTCCGACTCCTAAAAAAAGGTCAATCGTCGTGTTTTCGGCTAAGCTAATTTTTTAGGTTTTAAAAAAAAAATTATTATTTTCGCCCTCAATATAAAATGGCCGATTTTGGGTGATTTTCGAATAAGGGTTTATTACTTGATTTTTTCCGCCTCCTAAAAAAAACGTCAATCGTCTTGTTTTCGGCTAAGCTTATTTTTTAGACTGTAGATGAAATTCATTATTTACGCCCTCGATATGAAATGGCCGATTTTTGGTGATTTTCGTATAAGGGTAGGTTACCTAATTTTTTCGGACTCCTAAAAAAAACGTCAATCGTCTTGTTCTCGGCTAATCTTATTTTTAAGACTGTAAATAAAATTTATTATTTACGCCCTCGATATGATAAGGCCGATTTTAGGTGATTTTGGGTGATTTTCGTATAAGGGTAAGTTACTCAATTTTTTCCGACTCCTAAAAAAACGTCAATCGTCGCGTTTTCGGCTAAGCTTATTTTTAAGACTGTAAATAAAATTTATTATTTACGCCCTCAATATGAAATGACCGATTTTGGGTGATTTTCGAATAAGGGTTTATTACTCAATTTTTTCCGACTCCTAAAAAAAGGTCAATCGTCGTCTTTTCGGCTAAGCTAATTTTTTAGGTTTTAAAAAAAATTATTATTTACGCCCTCAATATAAAATGGCCGATTTTGGGTGATTTTCGAATAAGGGTTTATTACTTGATTTTTTCCGCATCCTAAAAAAACGTCAATCGTCTTGTTTTCGGATAAGCTTATTTTTTAGACTGTAGATGAAATTTATTATTTACGCCCTCGATATGAAATGGCCGATTTGTGGTGATTTTCGTATAAGGGTAGGTTACCCAATTTTTGCCGACTCCTACAAAAAATGTCAATCGTCTTGTTCTCGGCTAATCTTATTTTTAAGACTGTAAATAAAATTTATTATTTACGCCCTCGATGTGATAAGGCCGATTTTGAGTGATTTTGGGTGATTTTCGTATAAGGGTAAGTTACTCAATTTTTTCCGACTCCTAAAAAAACGTCAATCGTCGTGTTTTCGGCTAAGCTTATTTTTAAGACTTTAAAAAAAATGTATTATTTAGCCCTCGATATGGAATGACCGATTTTGGGTGATTTTCGAATAAGGGTTTATTACTCAATTTTTTCCGACTCCTAAAAAAAGGTCAATCGTCGTCTTTTCGGCTAAGCTTATTTTTAAGACTGTAAATAAAATTTATTATTTACGCCCTCAATATGAAATGGCCGATTTTTGGGTGATTTTCGTATAAGGCTACGTTACTCAATTTTTTCCGACTCCTAAAGAAAACGTCAATCGTCTTGTTTTCGGCTAAGCTTATTTTTAAGACTTTAAAAAAAATGTATTATTTAGCCCTCGATATGAAATGGCCGATTTTGGGTGATTTTCTTATAAGGGTAGATTACCCAATTTTTTCCGACTCGTACAAAAAACGTCAATCGTCTTGTTTTCGGCTAATTTTATTTTTAAGACTTTAAAAAATATTTATTATTTACGCCCTCGATATGAAATGGCCGATTTTGGGTGATTTTCGAATATGGGTAAGTTACTCAATCTTTTCCTGACTCCTGAAAAAAACATCAATCGTCGTGTTTTCGGCTAAGCTTATTTTTAAGACTTTGAAAAAGCTTTATTATTTACGCCCTCGATATGAAATGGCCGATTTTAGGTGTTTTTTCGTATAATGGTAGGTTACCTAATTTTTTCCGACTCATAAAAAAAGTCAATCGTCTTGTTTTCGGCTAAGCTTCTTGTAAAGACTTTAAAAAATATTTATTATTTACGCCCTCGATATGAAATGGCCGATTTTGGGTGATTTTCGTATATGGGTAAGTTACTCAATTTTTTCCGCCTCCTAAAAAAAACGTCAATCGTCGTGTTTTCGGCTCAGGTTATTTTTAAGACTGTAGATGAAATTTATTATTCAGGCCCTCGATATGAAATGACCCATTTTTGGTGATTTTCGTATAAGGGTAGGTTACCTAATCTTTTCCGACTCCTAAAAAAACGTCAATCGTCTTGTTCTCGGCTAATCTTATTTTTAAGACTGTAAATAAAAATTCATTATTTACGCCCTCGATATGAAAAGGCCTATTTTGGGTGATTTTCGTATAAGGCTACGTTACTCAATTTTTTCCGACTCCTAGAAAAAACGTCAATCGTCGTGTTTTCGGCTAAGCTTATTTTTAAGGCTTTAAAAAAAATTTATTATTTACGCCCTCGATATGAAATGGCCGATTTTGGGTGATTTTCTTATAAAGGTAGGTTACCCAATTTTTGCCGACTACTAGAAAAAACGTCAATCGTCGTGTTTTCGGCTAGGCTTATTTTTAAGACTTTAAAAAAAATTTATTATTCACGCCCTCAATATGAAATGGCCGATTTTTGGTGATTTTGGTATAAGGGTAGGTTACCTAATTTTTTTCGGACTCCTAAAAAAAACGTCAATCGTCTTGTTCTCGGCTAATCTTATTGTTAAGACTGTAAATAAAATTTATTATTTACGCCCTCGATATGAAAAGGCCGATTTTGGGTGATTTTGGGTGATTTTCGTATATGGGTAAGTTACTCAAACTTTTCCGACTCCTGAAAAAAAACATCAATCGTCGTGTTTTCGGCTAAGCTTATTTTTAAGACTTTGAAAAAGCTTTATTATTTACGCCCTCGATATGAAATGGCCGATTTTAGGTGTTTTTCGTATAATGGTAGGTTACCTAATTTTTTCCGACTCATAAAAAAAGTCAATCGTCTTGTTTTCGGCTAAGCTTCTTGTAAAGACTTTAAAAAATATTTATTATTTACGCCCTCGATATGAAATGGCCGATTTTGGGTGATTTTCGTATATGGGTAAGTTACTCAATTTTTTCCGCCTCCTAAAAAAACTTCAATCGTCGTGTTTTCGGCTCAGGTTATTTTTAAGACTGTAGATGAAATTTATTATTCAGGCTCCTCGATATGAAATGACCCATTTTTGGTGATTTTCGTATAAGGGTAGGTTACCTAATCTTTTCCGACTCCTAAAAAAAACGTCAATCGTCTTGTTCTCGGCTAATCTTATTTTTAAGACTGTAAATAAAATTCATTATTTACGCCCTCGATATGAAAAGGCCTATTTTGGGTGATTTTCGTATAAGGCTACGTTACTCAATTTTTTCCGTCTCCTAGAAAAACGTCAATCGTCTTGTTTTCGGCTAAGCTTCTTTTTAAGACTTTAAAAAAAATTCATTATTTACGCCCTCGATATGAAATGGCCGATTTTTGGTGATTTTCGTATAAGGGTAGGTTACCTAATTTTTTCGGACTCCTAAAAAAAACGTCAATCGTCTTGTTATCGGCTAATCTTATTTTTAAGACTGTAAATAAAATTTATTATTTACGCCCTCGATATGAAAAGGCCGATTTTGGGTGATTTTGGGTGATTTTCGTATAAGGGTAAGTTACTCAATTTTTTCCGACTCCTAAAGAAACGTCAATCGTCGCGTTTTCGGCTAAGCTTATTTTTAAGACTGTAAATAAAATTTATTATTTACGCCCTCAATATGAAATGGCCGATTTTTGGTGATTTTGGTATAAGGGTAGGTTACCTAATTTTTTCGGACTCCTAAAAAAACGTCAATCGTCTTGTTCTCGGCTAATCTTATTGTTAAGACTGTAAATAAAATTTATTATTTACGCCCTCGATATGAAAAGGCCGATTTTGGGTGATTTTGGGTGATTTTCGTATATGGGTAAGTTACTCAATCTTTTCCGACTCCTGAAAAAAACATCAATCGTCGTGTTTTCGGCTAAGCTTATTTTTAAGACTTTGAAAAAGCTTTATTATTTACGCCCTCGATATGAAATGGCCGATTTTAGGTGTTTTTCGTATAATGGTAGGTTACCTAATTTTTTCCGACTCATAAAAAAGTCAATCGTCTTGTTTTCGGCTAAGCTTCTTGTAAAGACTTTAAAAAATATTTATTATTTACGCCCTCGATATGAAATGGCCGATTTTGGGTGATCTTCGTATATGGGTAAGTTACTCAATTTTTTCCGCCTCCTAAAAAAAACGTCAATCGTCGTGTTTTCGGCTCAGGTTATTTTTAAGACTGTAGATGAAATTTATTATTCAGGCCCTCGATATGAAATGACCCATTTTTGGTGATTTTCGTATAAGGATAGGTTACCTAATCTTTTCCGACTCCTAAAAAAACGTCAATCGTCTTGTTCTCGGCTAATCTTATTTTTAAGACTGTAAATAAAATTCATTATTTACGCCCTCGATATGAAAAGGCCTATTTTGGGTGATTTTCGTATTAGGCTACGTTACTCAATTTTTTCCGTCTCCTAGAAAAACGTCAATCGTCTTGTTTTCGGCTAAGCTTATTTTTAACGCTTTAAAAAAATTTATTATTTACGCCCTCGATATAAAATGGCCGATTTTGGGTGATTTTCGTATAAGGGTAGGTTACCTAATTTTTTCGGACTCCTAAAAAAAACGTCAATCGTCGTGTTGTCGGCTAATCTTATTTTTAAGACTGTAAATAAAATTTATTATTTACGCCCTCGATATGAAAAGGCCGATTTTGGGTGATTTTGGGTGATTTTCGTATAAGGGTAAGTTACTCAATTTTTTCCGACTCCTAAAAAAACGTCAATCGTCGCGTTTTCGGCTAAGCTTATTTTTAAGACTGTAAATAAAATTTATTATTTACGCCCTCAATATGAAATGGCCGATTTTTGGTGATTTTGGTATAAGGGTAGGTTTACCTAATTTTTTCGGACTCCTAAAAAAAACGTCAATCGTCTTGTTCTCGGCTAATCTTATTGTTAAGACTGTAAATAAAATTTATTATTTACGCCCTCGATATGAAAAGGCCGATTTTGGGTGATTTTGGGTGATTTTCGTATAAGGGTAAGTTACTCAATTTTTTCCGACTCCTAAAAAAACGTCAATCGTCGCGTTTTCGGCTAAGCTTATTTTTAAGACTGTAAATAAAATTTATTATTTACGCCCTCAATATGAAATGGACGATTTTTGGGTGATTTTCGTATAAGGGTAGGTTACCTAATTTTTTCGGACTCCTAAAAAAAACGTCAATCGTCTTGTTCTCGGCTAATCTTATTTTTAAGACTGTAAATAAAATTTATTATTTACGCCCTCGATATGAAATGGGTGATTTTGGGTGAGTTTCGTATAAGGGTAAGTTACCTAATTTTTTCGGACTCCTAAAAAAAACGTCAATCGTCGTGTTGTCGGCTAATCATATTTTTAAGACTGTAAATAAAATTTATTATTTACGCCCTCGATATGAAAAGGCCGATTTTGGGTGATTTTGGGTGATTTTCGTATAAGGGTAAGTTACTCAATTTTTTCCGACTCCTAAAAAAAGGTCAATCGTCGTGTTTTCGGCTAAGCTAATTTTTTAGGTTTTAAAAAAAATTATTATTTTCGCCCTCAATATAAAATGGCCGATTTTGGGTGATTTTCGAATAAGGGTTTATTACTTGATTTTTTCCGCCTCCTAAAAAAAACGTCAATCGTCTTGTTTTCGGCTAAGCTTATTTTTTAGACTGTAGATGAAATTTATTATTCAGGCCCTCGATATGAAATGGCCGATTTTTGGTGATTTTCGTATAAGGGTAGGTTACCTAATTTTTTTCGGACTCCTAAAAAAAAACGTCAATCGTCTTGTTCTCGGCTAATCTTATTTTTAAGACTGTAAATAAAATTTATTATTTACGCCCTCGATATGAAAAGGCCGATTTTAGGTGATTTTGGGTGATTTTCGTATAAGGGTAAGTTACTCAATTTTTTCCGACTCCTAAAAAACGTCAATCGTCGCGTTTTCGGCTAAGCTTATTTTTAAGACTGTAAATAAAATTTATTATTTACGCCCTCAATATGAAATGACCGATTTTGGGTGATTTTCGAATAAGGGTTTATTACTCAATTTTTTCCGACTCCTAAAAAAGGTCAATCGTCGTCTTTTCGGCTAAGCTAATTTTTTAGGTTTTAAAAAATTATTATTTACGCCCTCAATATAAAATGGCCGATTTTGGGTGATTTTCGAATAAGGGTTTATTACTTGATTTTTTCCGCATCCTAAAAAAACGTCAATCGTCTTGTTTTCGGATAAGCTTATTTTTTAGACTGTAGATGAAATTTATTATTCAGGCCCTCGATATGAAATGGCCGATTTTTGGTGATTTTCGTATAAGGGTAGGTTACCTAATTTTTTCGGACTCCTAAAAAAACGTCAATCGTCTTGTTCTCGGCTAATCTTATTTTTAAGACTGTAAATAAAATTTATTATTTACGCCCTCGATATGAAAAGGCCGATTTTGGGTGATTTTGGGTGATTTTCGTATAAGGGTAAGTTACTCAATTTTTTCCGACTCCTAAAAAAACGTCAATCGTCGCGTTTTCGGCTAAGCTTATTTTTAAGACTGTAAATAAAATTTATTATTTACGCCCTCAATATGAAATGACCGATTTTGGGTGATTTTCGAATAAGGGTTTATTACTCAATTTTTTCCGACTCCTAAAAAAAGGTCAATCGTCGTCTTTTCGGCTAAGCTTATTTTTAAGACTGTAAATAAAATTTATTATTTACGCCCTCAATATGAAATGGCCGATTTTTGGGTGATTTTCGTATAAGGCTACGTTACTCAATTTTTTCCGACTCCTAAAGAAAACGTCAATCGTCTTGTTTTCGGCTAAGCTTATTTTTAAGACTTTAAAAAAAATGTATTATTTAGCCCTCGATATGAAATGGCCGATTTTGGGTGATTTTTCTTATAAGGGTAGATTACCCAATTTTTTCCGACTCGTACAAAAAACGTCAATCGTCTTGTTTTCGGCTAAGCTTATTTTAAGACTTTAAAAAAAATGTATTATTTAGCCCTCGATATGAAATGGCCGATTTTGGGTGATTTTCTTATAAGGGTAGATTACCCAATTTTTTCCGACTCGTACAAAAAACGTCAATCGTCTTGTTTTCGGCTAATTTTATTTTTAAGACTTTAAAAAATATTTATTATTTACGCCCTCGATATGAAATGGCCGATTTTGGGTGATTTTCGTATATGGGTAAGTTACTCAATCTTTTCCGACTCCTGAAAAAAACTTCAATCGTCGTGTTTTCGCCTAAGCTTATTTTTAAGACTTTGAAAAAACTTTATTATTTACGCCCTCGATATGAAATGGCCGATTTTGGGTGATTTTCGAATAAGGGTTTATTACTCAATTTTTTCCGACTCCTAAAAAAAGGTCAATCGTCGTCTTTTCGGCTAAGCTAATTTTTTAGGTTTTAAAAAAAAATTATTATTTACGCCCTCAATATAAAATGGCCGATTTTGGGTGATTTTCGAATAAGGGTTTATTACTTGATTTTTTCCGCATCCTAAAAAAACGTCAATCGTCTTGTTTTCGGCTAAGCTTATTTTTTAGACTGTAGATGAAATTTATTATTCAGGCCCTCGATATGAAATGGCCGATTTTTGGTGATTTTCGTATAAGGGTAGGTTACCTAATTTTTTCGGACTCCTAAAAAAACTTCAATCGTCTTGTTCTCGGCTAATCTTATTTTTAAGACTGTAAATAAAATTTATTATTTACGCCCTCGATATGAAATGGCTGATTTTGGGTGATTTTGGGTGATTTTCGTATAAGGGTAAGTTACTCAATTTTTTCCGACTCCTAAAAAAACGTCAATCGTCGCGTTTTCGGCTAAGCTTATTTTTTAAGACTGTAAATAAAATTTATTATTTACGCCCTCAATATGAAATGACCGATTTTGGGTGATTTTCGAATAAGGGTTTATTACTCAATTTTTTTCCGACTCCTAAAAAAAGGTCAATCGTCGTCTTTTCGGCTAAGCTTATTTTTAAGACTGTAAATAAAATTTATTATTTACGCCCTCAATATGAAATGGCCGATTTTTGGGTGATTTTCGTATAAGGCTACGTTACTCAATTTTTTCCGACTCCTAAAGAAAACGTCAATCGTCTTGTTTTCGGCTAAGCTTATTTTTAAGACTTTAAAAAAAATGTATTATTTAGCCCTCGATATGAAATGGCCGATTTTGGGTGATTTTCTTATAAGGGTAGATTACCCAATTTTTTCCGACTCGTACAAAAAACGTCAATCGTCTTGTTTTCGGCTAAGCTTATTTTAAGACTTTAAAAAAAATGTATTATTTAGCCCTCGATATGAAATGGCCGATTTTGGGTGATTTTCTTATAAGGGTAGATTACCCAATTTTTCCGACTCGTACAAAAAACGTCAATCGTCTTGTTTTCGGCTAATTTTATTTTTAAGACTTTAAAAAATATTTATTATTTACGCCCTCGATATGAAATGGCCGATTTTGGGTGATTTTCGTATATGGGTAAGTTACTCAATCTTTTTCCGACTCCTGAAAAAAACTTCAATCGTCGTGTTTTCGCCTAAGCTTATTTTTAAGACTTTGAAAAAACTTTATTATTTACGCCCTCGATATGAAATGGCCGATTTTAGGTGTTTTTCGTATAATGGTAGGTTACCTAATTTTTTCCGACTCATGAAAAAAAGTCAATCGTCTTGTTTTCGGCTAAGCTTCTTGTAAAGACTTTAAAAAATATTTATTATTTACGCCCTCGATATGAAATGGCCGATTTTGGGTGATTTTCGTATATGGGTAAGTTACTCAATTTTTTCCGCCTACTAAAAAAAACGTCAATCGTCGTGTTTTCGGCTCAGCTTATTTTTAAGACTGTAGATGAAATTTATTATTCAGGCCCTCGATATGAAATGACCGATTTTTGGTGATTTTCGTATAAGGGTAGGTTACCCAATTTTTCCGACTCGTACAAAAAATGTCAATCGTCTTGTTTTCGGCTAAGCTTATATTTAAGACTTTAAAAAAAATGTATTATTTAGCCCTCGATATGAAATGGCCGATTTTGGGTGATTTTCGAATAAGGGTAGGTTAGTCAATTTTTCCGACTCCTAAAAAAACGTCAATCGTCTTGTCTTCGGCTAAGCTTATTTTTAAGACTGTAGATGAATTTTATTATTTACGCCCTCGATATGAAATGGCCGATTTTGGGTGATTTTCGTATAAGTGTAGGTTACCCAATTTTTTCCGACTCGTACAAAAAATGTCAATCGTCTTGTTTTCGGCTAAGCTTATATTTAAGACTTTAAAAAAAATGTATTATTTAGCCCTCGATATGAAATGGCCGATTTTGGGTGATTTTCTTATATGGGTAAGTTACTCAATCTTTTCCGACTCCTAAAAAAAAAGTCAATCGTCGTGTTTTCGGCTAAGCTTATTTTTAAGACTTTAAAAAAAATGTATTATTTAGCCCTCGATATGGAATGGCAGATTTTGGGTGATTTTCGTATAAGGGTAGGTTACCTAATTTTTTCGGACTCCTAAAAAAAACGTCAATCGTCTTGTTGTCGGCTAATCTTATTTTTAAGACTGTATATAAAATTTATTATTTACGCCCTCGATATGAAAAGGCCGATTTTGGGTGATTTTGGGTGATTTTCGTATAAGGGTAAGTTACTCAATTTTTTTCCGACTCCTAAAAAAACGTCAATCGTCGCGTTTTCGGCTAAGCTTATTTTTAAGACTGTAAATAAAATTTATTATTTACGCCCTCAATATGAAATGGCCGATTTTTGGTGATTTTGGTATAAGGGTAGGTTACCTAATTTTTTCGGACTCCTAAAAAAACGTCAATCGTCTTGTTCTCGGCTAATCTTATTGATAAGACTGTAAATAAAATTTATTATTTACGCCCTCGATATGAAAAGGCCGATTTTGGGTGATTTTGGGTGATTTTCGTATATGGGTAAGTTACTCAATCTTTTCCGACTCCTGAAAAAAACATCAATCGTCGTGTTTTCGGCTAAGCTTATTTTTAAGACTTTGAAAAAGCTTTATTATTTACGCCCTCGATATGAAATGGCCGATTTTAGGTGTTTTTCGTATAATGGTAGGTTACCTAATTTTTTCCGACTCATAAAAAAAGTCAATCGTCTTGTTTTCGGCTAAGCTTCTTGTAAAGACTTTAAAAAATATTTATTATTTACGCCCTCGATATGAAATGGCCGATTTTGGGTGATTTTCGTATATGGGTAAGTTACTCAATTTTTTTCCGCCTCCTAAAAAAAACTTCAATCGTCGTGTTTTCGGCTCAGGTTATTTTTAAGACTGTAGATGAAATTTATTATTCAGGCCCTCGATATGAAATGACCCATTTTTGGTGATTTTCGTATAAGGGTAGGTTACCTAATCTTTTCCGACTCCTAAAAAAAACGTCAATCGTCTTGTTCTCGGCTAATCTTATTTTTAAGACTGTAAATAAAATTCATTATTTACGCCCTCGATATGAAAAGGCCTATTTTGGGTGATTTTCGTATAAGGCTACGTTACTCAATTTTTTCCGTCTCCTAGAAAAACGTCAATCGTCTTGTTTTCGGCTAAGCTTATTTTTAATGCTGTAAAAAAAATTTATTATTTACGCCCTCGATATGAAATGGCTGATTTTGGGTGAGTTTCGTATAAGGGTAGGTTACCTAATTTTTTCCGACTCCTGAAAAAAACGTCAATCGTCTTGTTATCGGCTAATCTTATTTTTAAGACTGTAAATAAAATTTATTATTTACGCCCTCGATATGAAATGGCCGATTTTGGGTGATTTTGGGTGATTTTCGTATAAGGGTAAGTTACTCAATTTTTTCCGACTCCTAAAAAAACGTCAATAGTCGCGTTTTCGGCTAAGCTTCTTTTTAAGACTGTAAAAAAAATTTATTATTTACGCCCTCGATATGAAATGGCCGATTTTTGGTGATTTTCGTATAAGGGTAGGTTGCCCAATTTTTTCCGACTCGTAGAAAAAATGTCAATCGTCTTGTTTTCGGCTAAGCTTATATTTAAGACTTTAAAAAAAATGTATTATTTAGCCCTCGATATGAAATGGCCGATTTTGGGTGATTTTCGAATAAGGGTAGGTTAGTCAATTTTTCCGACTCCTAAAAAAACGTCAATCGTCTTGTCTTCGGCTAAGCTTATTTTTAAGACTGTAGATGAATTTTATTATTTACGCCCTCGATATGAAATGGCCGATTTTGGGTGATTTTCGTATAAGTGTAGGTTACCCAATTTTTTCCGACTCGTACAAAAAATGTCAATCGTCTTGTTTTCGGCTAAGCTTATATTTAAGACTTTAAAAAAAATGTATTATTTAGCCCTCGATATGAAATGGCCGATTTTGGGTTATTTTCTTATCTGGGTAAGTTACTCAATTTTTTCCGACTCCTAAAAAAACGTCAATCGTCGTGTTTTCGGCTAAGCTTATTTTTAAGACTTTAAAAAAAATGTATTATTTAGCCCTCGATATGGAATGGCAGATTTTTGGTGATTTTCGTATAAGGGTAAGTTACCTAATTTTTTCGGACTCCTAAAAACGTCAATCGTCTTGTTGTCGGCTAATCTTATTTTTAAGACTGTATATAAAATTTATTATTTACGCCCTCGATATGAAAAGGCCGATTTTGGGTGATTTTGGGTGATTTTCGTATAAGGGTAAGTTACTCAATTTTTTCCGACTCCTAAAAAAACGTCAATCGTCGCGTTTTCGGCTAAGCTTATTTTTAAGACTGTAAATAAAATTTATTATTTACGCCCTCAATATGAAATGGCCGATTTTTGGTGATTTTGGTATAAGGGTAGGTTACCTAATTTTTTCGGACTCCTAAAAAAACGTCAATCGTCTTGTTCTCGGCTAATCTTATTGATAAGACTGTAAATAAAATTTATTATTTACGCCCTCGATATGAAAAGGCCGATTTTGGGTGATTTTGGGTGATTTTCGTATATGGGTAAGTTACTCAATCTTTTCCGACTCCTGAAAAAAACATCAATCGTCGTGTTTTCGGCTAAGCTTATTTTTAAGACTTTGAAAAAGCTTTATTATTTACGCCCTCGATATGAAATGGCCGATTTTAGGTGTTTTTCGTATAATGGTAGGTTACCTAATTTTTTCCGACTCATAAAAAAAAAGTCAATCGTCTTGTTTTCGGCTAAGCTTCTTGTAAAGACTTTAAAAAATATTTATTATTTACGCCCTCGATATGAAATGGCCGATTTTGGGTGATTTTCGTATATGGGTAAGTTACTCAATTTTTTTCCGCCTCCTAAAAAAAACTTCAATCGTCGTGTTTTCGGCTCAGGTTATTTTTAAGACTGTAGATGAAATTTATTATTCAGGCCCTCGATATGAAATGACCCATTTTTGGTGATTTTCGTATAAGGGTAGGTTACCTAATCTTTTCCGACTCCTAAAAAAAACGTCAATCGTCTTGTTCTCGGCTAATCTTATTTTTAAGACTGTAAATAAAATTCATTATTTACGCCCTCGATATGAAAAGGCCTATTTTGGGTGATTTTCGTATAAGGCTACGTTACTCAATTTTTTCCGTCTCCTAGAAAAACGTCAATCGTCGTGTTTTCGGCTAAGCTTATTTTTAAGGCTTTAAAAAAAATTTATTATTTACGCCCTCGATATGAAATGGCTGATTTTGGGTGAGTTTCGTATAAGGGTAGGTTACCTAATTTTTTCCGACTCCTGAAAAAAACGTCAATCGTCTTGTTATCGGCTAATCTTATTTTTAAGACTGTAAATAAAATTTATTATTTACGCCCCTCGATATGAAAAGGCCGATTTTGGGTGATTTTGGGTGATTTTCGTATAAGGGTAAGTTACTCAATTTTTTCCGACTCCTAAAAAACGTCAATCGTCGCGTTTTCGGCTAAGCTTATTTTTAAGACTGTAAATAAAATTTATTATTTACGCCCTCAATATGAAATGGCCGATTTTTGGTGATTTTGGTATAAGGGTAGGTTACCTAATTTTTTCCGACTCCTAAAAAAAAACGTCAATCGTCTTGTTCTCGGCTAATCTTATTTTTAAGACTGTAAATAAAATTCATTATTTACGCCCTCGATATGAAAAGGCCTATTTTGGGTGATTTTCGTATTAGGCTACGTTACTCAATTTTTTCCGTCTCCTAGAAAAACGTCAATCGTCTTGTTTTCGGCTAAGCTTATTTTTAACGCTTTAAAAAAAATTTATTATTTACGCCCTCGATATGAAATGGCTGATTTTGGGTGAGTTTCGTATAAGGGTAGGTTACCTAATTTTTTCCGACTCCTGAAAAAAACGTCAATCGTCGTGTTTTCGGCTAATCTTATTTTTAAGACTGTAAATAAAATTTATTATTTACGCCCTCGATATGAAAAGGCCGATTTTGTGTGATTTTGGGTGATTTTCGTATAAGGGTAAGTTACTCAATTTTTTTCCGACTCCTAAAAAAACGTCAATCGTCGCGTTTTCGGCTAAGCTTATTTTTAAGACTGTAAATAAAATTTATTATTTACGCCCTCAATATGAAATGGCCGATTTTTGGTGATTTTGGTATAAGGGTAGGTTACCTAATTTTTTCGGACTCCTAAAAAAAACGTCAATCGTCTTGTTCTCGGCTAATCTTATTGTTAAGACTGTAAATAAAATTTATCATTTACGCCCTCGATATGAAAAGGCCGATTTTGGGTGATTTTGGGTGATTTTCGTATAAGGGTAAGTTACTCAATTTTTTCCGACTCCTAAAAAAACGTCAATCGTCGCGTTTTCGGCTAAGCTTATTTTTAAGACTTTAAAAAAAATTTATTATTTACGCCCTCGATATGAAATGGCCGATTTGTGGTGATTTTCGTATAAGGGTAGGTTACCCAATTTTTGCCGACTCCTACAAAAAATGTCAATCGTCTTGTTCTCGGCTAATCTTATTTTTAAGACTGTAAATAAAATTTATTATTTACGCCCTCGATGTGATAAGGCCGATTTTGAGTGATTTTGGGTGATTTTCGTATAAGGGTAAGTTACCTAATTTTTTCGGACTCCTAAAAAAAACGTCAATCGTCGTGTTGTCGGCTAATCTTATTTTTAAGACTGTAAATAAAATTTATTATTTACGCCCTCGATATGAAAAGGCCGATTTTGGGTGATTTTGGGTGATTTTCGTATAAGGGTAAGTTACTCAATTTTTTCCGACTCCTAAAAAAAGGTCAATCGTCGTGTTTTCGGCTAAGCTAATTTTTTAGGTTTTAAAAAAAATTATTATTTACGCCCTCAATATAAAATGGCCGATTTTGGGTGATTTTCGAATAAGGGTTTATTACTTGATTTTTTCCGCCTCCTAAAAAAAACGTCAATCGTCTTGTTTTCGGCTAAGCTTATTTTTTAGACTGTAGATGAATTTTATTATTTACGCCCTCGATATGAAATGGCCGATTTTGGGTGATTTTCGTATAAGTGTAGGTTACCCAATTTTTTCCGACTCGTACAAAAAATGTCAATCGTCTTGTTTTCGGCTAAGCTTATATTTAAGACTTTAAAAAAAATGTATTATTTAGCCCTCGATATGAAATGGCCGATTTTGGGTGATTTTCTTATATGGGTAAGTTACTCAATCTTTTCCGACTCATGAAAAAAACGTCCATCGTCGTGTTTTCGGCTAAGCTTCTTTTTAAGAGTTTAAAAAAACTGTATAGTTTAAGCCCTCGATATGAAATGGCCGATTTTAGGTGTTTTTCGTATAAGGGTAGGTTACATAATTTTTTCCGACTCATAAAAAAACAGTCGATCGTCTTGTTTTCGGGTAAGCTTCTTTTTAAGACTTTAAAAAAAATGTATTATTTAGCCCTCGATATGAAATGGCCGATTTTGGGTGATTTTCTTATATGGGTAGATTACGCAATTTTTTCCGACTCGTACAAAAAACGTCAATCGTCTTGTTTTCGGCTATGTTTATTTTTAAGATTTTAAAAAAAATTTATTATTTAAGCCCTCTATTTGAATTGGCTGATTTTGTGTGTTTTTCTTAGAAGGGTTGTTTACCCAATTTTTTCCGACTGTTAAAAAAAACGTCAATCGTCGTGTTTTCGGCTAAGCTTATTTTTAAGACTTTAAAAAAACTTCATTATTTACGCCCTCGATATGAAATGGCCGATTTTGTGTGTTGTTCGTATAATGGTAAGTTACTCAATCTTTTCCGACTCCTAAAAAAAAAGTCAATCGTCGTGTTTTCGGCTAAGCTTATATTTAAGACTTTAAAACAACTTTATTATTTACGCCCTCCATATGAAATGGCCGATTTTGGGTGATTTTCGTATATGGGTAAGATTCTCAATTTTTTCCGCCTCCTAAAAAAACGTCAATCGTCGTGTTTTCGGCTAAGCTTATTTTTAAGGCTTTAAAAAAAATTTATTATTTACGCCCCCGATATAAAATGGCCGATTTTGGGTGATTTTCGAATAAGGGTTGGTTACTCAATTTTTCCGACTCCTAAAAAAACGTCAATCGTCTTGTCTTCGGCTAAGCTTATTTTTAAGACTTTAAAAAAAATGTATTATTTAGCCCTCGATATGAAATGGCCGATTTTGGGTGATTTTCGTATATGGGTAAGTTACTCAATCTTTTCCGCCTACTAAAAAAAACGTCAATCGTCGTGTTTTCGGCTCAGCTTATTTTTAAGACTGTAGATGAAATTTATTATTCAGGCCCTCGATATGAAATGACCGATTTTTGGTGATTTTCGTATAAGGGTAGGTTACCCAATTTTTTCCGACTCGTACAAAAAATGTCAATCGTCTTGTTTTCGGCTAAGCTTATATTTAAGACTTTAAAACAACTTTATTATTTACGCCCTCGATATGAAATGGCCGATTTTGGGTGATTTTCGAATAAGGGTAGGTTACTCAATTTTTCCGACTCCTAAAAAAACGTCACTCGTCTTGTCTTCGGCTAAGCTTATTTTTAAGACTTTAAAAAATATTTATTATTTACGCCCTCGATATGAAATGGCCGATTTTGGGTGATTTTCGTATATGGGTAAGTTTCTCAATTTTTTCCGCCTCCTAAAAAAAACGTCAATCGTCGTGTTTTCGGCTAAGCTTATTTTTTAAGGCTTTTAAAAAAATTTATTATTTACGCCCCAGATATAAAATGGCCGAGTTTGGGTGATTTTCGAATAAGGGTAGGTTACTCAATTTTTCCGACTCCTAAAAAAACGTCAATCGTCTTGTCTTCGGCTAAGCTTATTTTTAAGACTTTAAAAAAAATGTATTATTTACGCCCTCGATATGAAATGGCCGATTTTGGGTGATTTTCGTATATGGGTAGGTTACCTAATTTTTTCCGATTCCTGAAAAAAACGTCAATCGTCGTGTTTTCGGCTAAGCTTCTTTTTAAGACTTTAAAAAAAATTTATTATTCACGCCCTCGATATGAAATGGCCGATTTTGGGTGTTTTTAGTATATGGGTAGGTTACATAATTTTTTCCGACTCATAAAAAAACAGTCGATCGTCTTGTTTTCGGGTAAGCTTCTTTTTAAGACTTTAAAAAAAATGTATTATTTAGCCCTCGATATGAATTGGCCGATTTTTGGTGATTTTCGTATAAGGGTAGGTTTCCCAATTTTTTGCGACTCCTACAAAAAACGTCAATCGTCTTGTTTTCGGCTACGCTTCTTTTTAAGACTTTAAAAAAAATTTATTATTTACGCCCTCGATATGAAATGGCTGATTTTGTGTGAGTTTCGTATAAGCGTAGGTTACCTAATTTTTTCCGACTCCTACAAAAAATATCAATCGTCTTGTTTTCGGCTAAGTTTATTTTTAAGACTTTAAAAAAAATTTATTATTTAGCCCTCGATATGAAATGGCCGATTTTGGGTGATTTTCTTATATGGGTAAGTTACTCAATCTTTTCCGACTCCTGAAAAAAAACGTCAATCGTCGTGTTTTCGGCTAAGCTTATTTTTAAGACTTTAAAAAAACTTTATTATTTACGCCCTCGATATGAAATGGCCGATTTTAGGTGTTTTTCGTATAAGGGTAGGTTACATAATTTTTTCCGACTCATAAAAAAACAGTCGATCGTCTTGTTTTCGGGTAAGCTTCTTTTTAAGACTTTAAAAAAAATGTATTATTTAGCCCTCGATATGAAATGGCCGATTTTGGGTGATTTTCTTATATGGGTAGATTACCCAATTTTTTCCGACTCGTACAAAAAACGTCAATCGTCTTGTTTTCGGCTATGTTTATTTTTAAGATTTTAAAAAAATTTATTATTTACGCCCTCGATATGAAATGGCCGATTTTGTGTGATTTTCGTATATGGGTAAGTTACTCAATCTTTTCCGACTCCTAAAAAAAACGTCAATCGTCGTGTTTTCGGCTAAGCTTATTTTTAAGACTTTAAAAAAACTTCATTATTTACGCCCTCGATATGAAATGGCCGATTTTGTGTGTTTTTCGTATAATGGTAAGTTACTCAATCTTTTCCGACTCCTAAAAAAAAAGTCAATCGTCGTGTTTTCGGCTAAGCTTATATTTAAGACTTTAAAACAACTTTATTATTTACGCCCTCGATATGAAATGGCCGATTTTGGGTGATTTTCGTATATGGGTAAGATTCTCAATTTTTTCCGCCTCCTAAAAAAAACGTCAATCGTCGTGTTTTCGGCTAAGCTTATTTTTAAGGCTTTAAAAAAAATTTATTATTTACGCCCCCGATATAAAATGGCCGATTTTGGGTGATTTTCGAATAAGGGTTGGTTACTCAATTTTTCCGACTCCTAAAAAAACGTCAATCGTCTTGTCTTCGGCTAAGCTTATTTTTAAGACTTTAAAAAAAATGTATTATTTAGCCCTCGATATGAAATGGCCGATTTTGGGTGATTTTCGTATATGGGTAAGTTACTCAATCTTTTCCGCCTACTAAAAAAAACGTCAATCGTCGTGTTTTCGGCTCAGCTTATTTTTAAGACTGTAGATGAAATTTATTATTCAGGCCCTCGATATGAAATGACCGACTTTTGGTGATTTTCGTATAAGGGTAGGTTACCCAATTTTTTCCGACTCGTACAAAAAATGTCAATCGTCTTGTTTTCGGCTAAGCTTATATTTAAGACTTTAAAACAACTTTATTATTTACGCCCTCGATATGAAATGGCCGATTTTGGGTGATTTTCGAATAAGGGTAGGTTACTCAATTTTTCCGACTCCTAAAAAAAACGTCACTCGTCTTGTCTTCGGCTAAGCTTATTTTTAAGACTTTAAAAAATATTTATTATTTACGCCCTCGATATGAAATGGCCGATTTTGGGTGATTTTCGTATATGGGTAAGTTTCTCAATTTTTTCCGCCTCCTAAAAAAAACGTCAATCGTCGTGTTTTCGGCTAAGCTTATTTTTAAGGCTTTTAAAAAAATTTATTATTTACGCCCCCGATATAAAATGGCCGAGTTTGGGTGATTTTCGAATAAGGGTAGGTTACTCAATTTTTCCGACTCCTAAAAAAACGTCAATCGTCTTGTCTTCGGCTAAGCTTATTTTTAAGACTTTAAAAAAAATGTATTATTTAGCCCTCGATATGAAATGGCCGATTTTGGGTGATTTTCGTATATGGGTAAGTTACTCAATCTTTTCCGACTCCTAAAAAAAACGTCAATCGTCGTGTTTTCGGCTAAGCTTATTTTTAAGACTTTGAAAAAACTTTATTATTTACGCCCTCGATATGAAATGGCCTATTTTGGGTGATTTTCGTATAACGCTACGTTACTCAATTTTTTCCGACTCCTAAAGAAAACGTCAATCGTCTTGTTTTCGGCTAAGCTTATTTTTAAGACTTTAAAAAAAATGTATTATTTAGCCCTCGATATGAATTGGCCGATTTTTGGTGATTTTCGTATAAGGGTAGGTTACCCAATTTTTTCCGACTCGTAGAAAAAACGTCAATCGTCGTGTTTTCGGCTAAGTTTATTTTTAAGACTGTAAAAAAAATTTATTATTTACGCCCTCGATATGAAATGGTCGATTTTGGGTGATTTTCGTATATGGGTAGGTTACTCATTCTTTTCCGACTCCTAAAAAAAACGTCAATCGTCGTGTTTTCGGCTAAGCTTATATTTAAGACTTTAAAAAAACTTTATTATTCACGCCCTCGATATGAAATGGCCGATTTTGTGTGTTTTTCGTATAATTGTAAGTTACTCAATCTTTTCCGACTCCTAAAAAAAGTCAATCGTCGTGTTTTCGACTAAGCTTATATTTAAGACTTTAAAACAACTTTATTATTTACGCCCTCGATATGAAATGGCCGATTTTGGGTGATTTTCGAATAAGGGTAGGTTACTCAATTTTTACGACTCCTACAAAAAATATCAATCGTCTTGTTTTCGGCTAAGTTTATTTTTAAGACTGTAAAAAAATTTATTATTCACGCCCTCGATATGAAATGACCGATTTTGTGTGAGTTTCGTATAAGGGTAGGTTACCTAATTTTTTCCGACTCCTAAAAAAAACGTCAATCGTCGTGTTTTCGGCTAAGCTTATTTTTACGACTTTAAAAAAAATTTATTATTTACGCCCTCGATATGAAATGGCCGATTTTGGGTGATTTTCGTATAAGGGTAGGTTACTCAATTTTTCCGACTCCTAAAAAAAACGTCAATCGTCTTGTCTTCGGCTAAGCTTATTTTTAAGACTTTTAAAAAAATGTATTATTTAGCCCTCGATATGAAATGGCCGATTTTGGGTGATTTTCGTATATGGGTAAAGTTACTCAATCTTTTCCGACTCCTAAAAAAACGTCAATCGTCGTGTTTTCGGCTAAGCTTATTTTTAAGACTTTGAAAAAACTTTATTATTTACGCCCTCGATATGAAATGGCCTATTTTGGGTGATTTTCGTATAAGGCTACGTTACTCAATTTTTTCCGACTCCTAAAGAAAACGTCAATCGTCTTGTTTTCGGCTAAGCTTATTTTTAAGACTTTAAAAAAAATGTATTATTTAGCCCTCGATATGAAATGGCCGATTTTGGGTGATTTTCTTATAAGGGTAGATTACCCAATTTTTTCCGACTCGTACAAAAAGCGTCAATCGTCTTGTTTTCGGCTAAGTTTATTTTTAAGACTGTAAAAAAATTTATTATTTACGCCCTCGATATGAAATGGCCGATTTTTGGTGATTTTCGTATAAGGGTAGGTTACCCAATTTTTTCCGACTCCTACAAAAATGTCAATCGTCTTGTTTTCGGCTAAGCTTCTTTTTAAGACATTAAAAAAAATTTATTATTTACGCCCTCGATATGAACTGGCGATTTTGGGTGATTTTCGTATATGGGTAGGTTACTCATTCTTTTCCGACTCCTAAAAAAAACGTCAATCGTCGTTTTTTCGGCTAAGCTTATATTTAAGACTTTAAAAAAACTTTATTATTCACGCCCTCGATATTGAATGGCCGATTTTGTGTGTTTTTCGTATAATGGTAGGTTACCTAATTTTTCCGACTCATAGAAAAAACGTCAATCGTCTTGTTTTCGGCTAAGCTTCTTTTTAAGACTTTAAAAAATATTTATTATTTACGCCCTCGATATAAAATGGCCGATTTTGGGTGATTTTCGAATAAGGGTAGGTTACTCAATTTTTCCGACTCCTAAAAAAAACGTCAATCGTCTTGTCTTCGGCTAAGCTTCTTTTTAAGACTTTAAAAAAATTCATTATTTACGCCCTCGATATGAAATGGCCGATTTTTGGTCATTTTCGTATAAGGGTGGTTTACCCAATTTTTTCCGACTCCTAAAAAAAACGTCAATCGTCGTGTTTTCGGCTAAGCTTATTTTTAAGACTTTTAAAAAAATGTATTATTTACGCCCTCGATATGAAATGGCTGATTTTGGATGAGTTTCGTATAAGGCTAGGTTACCTAATTTTTTCCGACTCCTGAAAAAAACGTCAATCGTCTTGTTTTCGGCTAAGCTTCTTTTTAAGACTTTAAAAAAAATTTATTATTTACGCCCTCGATATGAAATGGCCGATTTTGGGTGATTTTCGTATATGGGTAGGTTACTCATTCTTTTCCGACTCCTAGAAAAAACGTCAATCGTCGTGTTTTCGGCTAAGCTTATTTATAAGACTGTAAAAAAAATTTATTATTTACGCCCTCGATATGAAATGGCCGATTTTGGGTGATTTTCGTATATGGGTAAGTTACTCAATCTTTCCCGACTCCTAAAAAAAACGTCAATCGTCGTGTTTTCGGCTAAGCTTATTTTTAAGGCTTTAAAAAAAATTTATTATTTACACCCTCGATATAAAATGGCCGATTTTGGGTGATTTTCGTATAAGGGTAGGTTACCTAATTTTTTCCGACTCCTAAAAAAAACGTCAATCGTCTTGTTTTCGGCTAAGCTTATTTTTAAGACTGTGGATGAAATTTATTATTACGCCCTCGATATGAAATGGCCGATTTTTGGTGATTTTCGTATAAGGGTAGGTTACCTAATCTTTACCGACTCCTAAAAAAAACGTCAACAAAAAGAAATAAAAAACGATCCTATTATTAGACCAAATCTCCAAATGCCACTGAAAAAATTACTTGCGTTTATCAGCCCACTTTTGTGAAATTCTCTTATTCCATTACTTTTGCAATCTCCCAACTCATCTCGTGTTTCTGCTTAAACTTTACGGTTCAGCTCTCAGCGACTTAGATTTTTCAGATAGCTGGTCGGTATTGCTGATAAATACCTAGAGTCGATAATTTCTTCGTATGTAATGCGATAGGTGTCAGGTACGTAGAACTAGGAGAATATTTAAAAATAAGCGCGTAAACTCTGGCCAACCATGTATTTGTTCCTCCCCTGCTTCACTTTTGCACATTAAGAAAAATGGTGGGAATCACAGACCACAACTAGTTGTGTTTCAAAAAGCTGTCCAAGTAATATTGAGTCATGATATTTCCACTGTTTTTGTCCGTTATTTTAGCAAAGATTTTTATATCAGTAAAAAGCACAGATATTCCTAACTATCAACAAAATTCGAAAAACTGCGGATATAAGGTAAAAATTATTAATTCTTTTGCAATATTCTAATTTTTTAATCTTAGAGTGTTTTATCAACTTTCATATAGACTGTAACCAGTTATCATTAACATAAATCATAATTATTTATTTTTATGAAATCAACTATTCTTTTGAAATTTAAATGAACAGGTTAAAGTTATATTATACCCTTAAAATGTTTTAAATTGACTTTAAAGAATAATCCTTCTTTATCTCAACTTTGAAAAACGAGTATTTTATAAAATATAAAAAAATAATTTAAATAAAAACGGTTTATGTGGTAATTATCATAAATAAAATTATATTCATTGATTATATATGTTATTGGTAAATAAAATCATAAATAAAATTTTCCTCAAATAATTTCAATAAGTTTGATCAAAACTAACTAAAGAGAGAAATGGAGAACCTTTCAGGGAATAAAATCAAGCATGGTTTATTGAAATTGAATAAGAATTGTAACCTTTTGTTAAAAAGAAAATATAAACTTTAAATGGACAATTTCAACTGTGAGGATGAGATAACCTAGAAATATCCTCAACTATTCTTGTAAAAATTATGCAACAATGTTATTAAGTTTTATACCTGGTACAGGGTTGTAATATTTAAAATTTACAGAAATCCTTTATTATTATGTAATCGTATTGCATGAGATATGTGCAAGGACGTACATACAACTTCCAATAAGATTAAATGTTAGATGGCATTTGCATTTAAATACATTATTAGATATCACATACGCGTTTTTCTTCTTACACATATTATTATTCAAAGAAACATAAAGGAAACAAAGGATTGCGAAATTGTAGTTTTAAAATATTATCTTTTATCATTTAAAAATACTGTTTTCATAAATGCGAAGATAAAACCTTTTGACAAAAAAAAAGTAAACGGCTTTAAATATTCTCTAATCTTATTCATTGAATGTACAGAAATTAAAAGGATCTGAATTTGAAAAACTTCGAAATATTTTGAAAACGGCAAGAAATGTGAAAAAACTGACATTAATTCTCAGGATTTTATTGAAAGTAGAGATACTAACTGAGCTTATTTAAATAATATATAAAATTTTACTTTGTACATTTGTCTAATACAATTTCCAAAGTATTTGTAATTGGAGTTGTAAATTTATATTGAATAATTTAGAAAATGATTGACTTTATATAGAATTAGGCTTAAGAAATCTGAAAACAAATTTTTTAACTCACAGAAACCTTTTTGCTTGGATATATTAAAAGTAATATAATATATAAGATCATTAAGCCAATTTTAGTTAATTTAAACAAATACTGATTGACTCAAATAGTTTTTTTTTGACAAATTGTTAAATCTACGAGACAATCTGTTTGAAACAATAAAAATTTTAATCTAGTTGAATTCGAGGAAACCTTGGTTGACTGTATATCAATGCATTTATTTAATTGATCCAAACAAAGTTTCGTTGTATCAACCAAACTTTTGTTTAAGTGTATGGCGATGTCAGAGTTTTATGTAATTGGAATATTATTTTTTAAGTACAAAATATTAGATATGTATATTATTTTTGAAGAGACTATTTGTTGATGACATTATGGTTATTTGGAGATTTTCGTGACTTATGGAGAGAGTTAACGTAAATTTTGATAAAACCACTGCGTACTTGCAAAAAATGCTGATAACTGATTTCTTCTTTCGGCATAATACTCTTTGAATCTTAATAAGTAATTAGTTACTAATTAGTGAGTTAGTATTTATAAACGTCTAAAATCATTAAGTAGGGGATATTTCTTTGTCTTTATCGATTGAAGGTGAAAACACTAAACAATTTAAAACAATTACCTTATAGTTTTAAGAATGGCTGATATTTTGCCAACTTATTATTATTATTTTAATTGTAATAAATTAAGAAGAGAAAACAAAAATTAACCAAAATGTCAACAAATATTTATACATTACCGGTCAAAATTGTGGGACCACCTACAAAAATTGTATTAAAAACATGCTCGTCTTTGAAAGCGGCTATCTCCGTGAAAAATTATGTTAAAAATATTTTCAAAAAGGCATTTGAAAGATTATAAAATTTTGCGCCGAATAAGCTCTATTTGAAGTCTTTTCAGTAATTAGAAGCCGAAATAGCGTGTGAGAAAGGCCAACGTAATTTCCGATTTTGACAAATTTTCACTTTTAAACTTCAGTTGCCTGCATACTTTAGGGAAGTGATAGGAAAAATTTGAAACTTTGCTAAAATAACGCCTAAAACCTCAGCTAATAAATTGAGCCCAAAAACATTTTAAAAAATTCATTAGTTTCCGAGACATGACTTTATTTGTTGAGCGATGCTCGGAAGATTTTTGAAGCAGCGTTTCAGCCGGTCGCTCGACTCAGGAGACACTGTCAGGGCACAATAGGTGGTAGGCGCCAAACGGGGCACCACGATTCAGAGAATTTTTTTTTTTAATCTCTTGTCACTCAAATACATTTTAATTGTTTCCAAAGTTTTCAAAATTAATAATAATTTTGTACTGCATTACAAAATTTGAATTTAAGCAAATTTTAAATAAAATATAATATTTGATGAAAAACAAATTTAATTGTTTGAAAATTATCCTCTGATTGTTACAAATTTTTCATTCTTAACACACCAATTATGCTGTTTTTTTGTGTGTAAATTGATTAGAAAAAGTTAATTAATTTAATGTTTCAACTTTATTTCTTGATGATACCTACAATTTTTCGCAGAGTCCTATACAAATATTTTATTTCTAAATAATGAGCCCTTAAATAAAGAAAGGAGATATTAACTATGTGAAAAAAATTCTATTTGCGAAAACAATTAAAATGTATTTGAGTGACAAGAGAAATCGCGAGAAAATTTCACACTTTCTTTAACCATCGGTGCACAAAAATCATGTATTTTGGCAGTATACTTTTCGTTTTCATCATAAAAGTCGTTATCATTTTCAAAATGGTGATTTTTCAATTGAAAATTTTGAAAAAATATAGGCGTGTCGACACCACTTA
Organism: Diplolepis rosae; assembly: GCA_030998225.1. Classification (NCBI taxonomy): domain Eukaryota; kingdom Metazoa; phylum Arthropoda; class Insecta; order Hymenoptera; family Diplolepididae; genus Diplolepis; species Diplolepis rosae. Next base: position 1,066,003 of record JAPYXD010000169.1, read on the forward strand.
GATTCCAACGAATATTGGCGAATGTGGCTGTACATAGGTTTTTGGGGTCGCTGAATTCGAATCTGGTGTCAGATTTTCGAAATTCAAAATGGCGGATCCAATATGGCAGTCAGAATTTTGAAAAATGTTCAGAACTCGTATTCGATGAAATTGTCACAACACAGGTCTTTTTGGGTGGCTTAATCTAAACCTGCCTTCAAATTTTCAAAATTCAAAATGGCGGATCCAACATAGCGGGCGAGATTCGAAAAACAAGAAAAAAGTTCAATGAAATTGTACATTATGTTTTTGAGGTCACTGAATCCGAATCTGCCATCGAATCAACACCTTAGAATTCCGATTTTTAAACTCGTTTTTAAGCCTCATATCCTTATAATTGAGCAGCAGGAATTTAAAACGAAAACCACACACATATTTATATCCATCACCCATATGTGTATATCCGAGAATAATTACATGATTTCTTAACGTTCATCCATGAATTTTCATATTCAGAATAGACGCCTCACGTGCAGTGTGTCCAGATTTGACACGCGAACGTTACGCAACAACGCCAACAGCAGTACGTACGTGAGAATGGTTGCGCACACAGCGTAGTGTGTCTGCTGTTCGCATTGGTTCTCTGGTCGAAGGCGCTGGAATTTGAGCCCAGGTCTTTCGATTGCCGGCCAACTGCTCTAACCACTGAGCCACACAGGCGTCCGACATCGAAAGACCTGGGCTCGAATCCCAACGCAGTCGAAACCGTTATTATTAAAGCTATCAATATTATTTTATTTTGCTGTAAATAAAGGATCACTGAAAAGCTTATAAGCTTTACTTTACGTTTTTTAAAAGGATTATCTATTTCCGTAAGGTCCTGTTGAGATGGATGATTGTTATTCCCAGAATTGTATATTTTCGTCGATTTCACTTTACAGACGTTTCTTAACATAAATAGAACAATAATTTAGTATAAGTATGAAGCAAAGTGATCACAGCATTAACATACATTATAAAGTCTGTACATTACTATAATATTTACTGAAAAGAAATTTACGTTATCCTGAATATAACATTTTGCAGTAGTTCGGTCAATATTTATAACTTCTCTAGGTTTTATATTAAAATTATTGATATTCCAGTGATTAACAAAAGATAATAAACAAATAAATTAATAGATTTTAATTTCTATTTACTTACTTGTGACCTAAAAGCCGATCGTAAGCACTGTTTTTTAAAATTTTGTCACACTGTGAACATTTTGTCACAATTTTAGCATTTTCTTTTAAACACTTGAAATTCAATTCCGACCATGGGATTTTATTTGCGTATTTCATTCTTTTTCCTCCTTCAGATTTGCTCATTTTATATTTTGATTTTAATTTCGAAACTTGCCGAATTAGGAATGCAGATTTAGATTTCAACTATAATTAATTGCATAAACAAACACAACAAGAGAGATTATACATACTCTTTTAGGGTTCGCTACCTTGAATATGTAATTAACTACAGTTTTCGACGTAAATTACGTAATTTACATGGAAAGGCTCAAGTTACGCGTAATTTTGCAACTCTGAAAATATTATGATAGAATAACTCTTTGGTACTCAAAAGTTCATAATCCTACTAGAACTTCGATAATTATCGACGTGTTGTATCTTTCAAATATAATTGAAATTCAAATTGCACCCCGTTTTTGTTATTTTGAGATACGCGAGCCGATCTGAACATTGCCTGCATCTCTTTCTATGATATTTCGTGTAATTTTTTAACATATTTAGGTATTGGACAGATACTGGAGAAAGGAAAATTGTTTGCTGCTGAAATTGTCCAATTTGGACACTGTCGATTCCGGTCGTGGCTTCGGCCGCGGCCGGACGTGTCCGTCCGTGTGCGTAGTTCGTTTGTGGTCTCTTTTTCTCATTGTTAAAAATACGGGTGTTCCTAATGTGAGGTGCCTTTGCTGGTTGTGTTCGTGGTGTGCTGCTTTTCCACGCCTTCGTTTTTTCTGACGCTTTCGTGATTGTTCTGTGTCCGTGCCTCGTGATTGTTTCTCATGGCGTCGGTGTGAACTTTTACTGGCCGTGACAATTTTTTGACTCTGAGCGTGCTACCTCTGTCCTCTGCGTTTTGTGAGGATGAGCGTTCGCGGTTACATAAGGGTTACATAAGGGTTGAATTATGAAACGCGAATTAATTTATACTAAAAATAGTTATTATATGTGACTATTATTAATAGTTCACGTTCAGAATGTGAGATAATTTTTACACTACTCCAAGGTACGTTTACTTGTTGAATTCTGTAATCTATATTTGATAAATTTATATTTAATTATAGTTAAGAAATAAATACATATGCCCATTTAAATATATACAACATTATATACCATAATAATAAATATTACCGAGTTATATTTTAGTATAATTCAATGAATTTCATTTCATTAGTTTAATTATGGATACTATCAATACTAATACCGGTAAAAAAGCATGGATTTCATATTGTTTCTTTAATATTTACACTTTTCCCTTTTTACTATATTTGAATTTACCGCAACATTCTTTGTAATCAACCTAAGTAAAGATGGCGGCTCAGCCTTCAATGAAGCACACGACTTTGCATTTATTGTGTATCCAGTGTATTATAGAGATCAGTGGTATCATTTAACTGTGGTATGGTTCTCAGTACTGTTTATATTGACAGGGAAGTTTGCCTGTGCCCCTGAAACTGTTGGGCTTGCCTCTTCTGTGTGTGCGGCAATGTAAGTGGATAAAGTGGGATCAGTGTGAGCCCTTTTACGATGCTTCGAATTATTTTTCTGCTAGTATTTTGAAACTGCTCGTTTTAGTGCGAGGTGTCTGAGACTTTTAACGCCACTTTTGAGTGTGCGCATACTCGTGGTCAATGGAACTGAATTTTGATTGGGCGAATTACTACTGTTGTGTCTTGATTCGTCAACTATTTTGCAACTTTAATTTCATTGGCATATACGTGTGTTTCTATACAATTGAGGATACTAATTCGTGGAGGTTTCCTATTGTGTGTTAGTTATGGCTATTTGCTGTTCAGCAAAAAGCCACAAACAAGAAGAAGAAGACACTCACAAAATTTGAAAATTATGAATTTGTCGATAAAAGGTCCGACCGCAAGTTCAGTAATAAAACCGTGTTTCTTAAAACTTAAATTGCCCTGACTTAGTAAATTTGAATGGACTTGGAAAAATAAAAATGCGTTTCACTCGGGGACTTAACCGATGCATGCGAGATAAAGAAACCCATTAAAAACTAATTATGAACAAACAATATTTTAATTGAAAGGAAAACCGTGTTTTTCGAAATTCGGCGATCAGTAGAGTTCGGGAAGTTTAGGGTATGGAAAAAGTGAGACGGCAAAATTCTTTGTTAAAGGTTCGAAGCAACTTAGTGGAAAAAATGATTGCAATCGGGCGATTTTTAATTGATGAGCGTTTAAAAAAAAACGCCCGGCGCGGGCAAGATACATTGAAATAAGAAAGACAAAGTTCATTCATACCTTGTTTCTAATTGCTTTTTGCAAATTTACATTCTAAGCATTTTGATTTCTTGAACGCTTTCGTCCACTTAATAATTCACTGCCATTCGACATTTTTTTTAAAATACTCGTATACAAAATGGTCCGCCTCGTTTAGAGTTTCATAAAGAAATGATTTTTCATTAAATTGTCGTCAACAGCAACGTTGTCAATGACTGAACGAAACTTTTAAAGAATCATATAAACCATCCGGATATCCAATTTCGAAAACATTGGGTTTTCCATAATACTTTGCATGAGTAATTATTGACCATAAGTAAATCCATTTACCAAACTTTATTTACCTGGATATCCAAATCAAATTTGAATATTGTTTTAATAATAGGATCCAAAATCCAAGGATTTGTTATTCTGTGCTTCGTCAAACGCGAAACGTGCAAGAAATCCCCCTGCTAAAAGTTACGGACATGTTTCGGATTCCGAAATTTTCCCGGTGTTGTCCGGGACGTCATCCGGTTTTTGTCATCCTGATTCTATCCGGTCGTATTGGAAAATTATCCGGATGAAGTAGCACGAAAAAGTAATAAATCCGAATATTGTCCTGTAGAAACCGAAAGTTGTACGGTCTGACGGATTCGATCAATCCGGATTATATCCGCTTATGTCCGTATTTTGCACGGTCTAACGGAACCGATTAATCTGGACCTCATCCGTTCAAGTCCGACATTTGTGAGGTCTATCGAATGCAGCTAATACAGATTCTCAGTCTGAAATTTGGATATATTACATCATAGAATGTAATTTGCCAATGAACTATATAATTTCCTAATATTTTCCACTAAATATTTTTGTATATCAGTGGCCGCTAATAGGAAAGCGAAAAACAATTAGATAATTTTTTTGAAAGTTATCATGCTCATAAACAACGAGAAGAATAACCAGAACGAGGACAAAGTCAGACAGACTGACAGACAGACGTAGACAAATACCATCGTACAAATCGATTTTTCTGATTCATCTTAGCTCCAAACATCGGGATTTGATGAAAAGCGAGTAAATCAAGTTTTATATAACTCATACTTCAGAATTTAGGATAGGAATGTGATAAAATATTCAATACTAAACTAATTTTTTTTTAAATTCATTTTTATATTATTTATTGTTGTTATTCTGCTTCAACATCATCTACCATTACTTCTAAGAACGTCTGCTACTCAGCTAGCTCACCTTCTTCATCTTTCGTCCCCTCATCTCCTTTCTCATTTCCATCTTCATCTTTTTAATCTCAGACATTTTCTGTCTCAGACTCTTCTTCTTCCGTACTTTCGGGATCATTCACATGATCTCCTTTGTCCTCTTCATCTTCATATTTTCTACCTTCAAAACTGTCTGAGTTATCTTACTCGACTTGTTCATCTTCCACACTTTCAAAAATATTCTTCTCTATTCCGTTATCTTTTCCACCTTCACCTTCCTTAGCTTCAACAGCATTCGTCTTATTCTTGTCATTTGTGTCATCATTAGAGTCAGTATCCTGAATAAATTCTTCAGAATGTTTAGCTTTTTTCGGATTTTTGCGCAATATAGCTTTGTCCTTTTTTGTACATCTTTTTCTTTTTTTAGTCAAGTCTCGATTTAGGTCCGCAATTTTGTGGTTCAGGTAACTCGTAATATTACGCAGTTCTTGATGTACTTCAGACGTGTCCATTTGTTTAACTTTGCATTAAGAATGTTTCTTAAAGACAAAATAAAGAAGCTGTCAGACTTATTTATATGTCCACTAAGGTGATAATTATGTATAGCTGCAATTCAATTTGCTATGTCAACATGCGGACCGATTTCGGATCGATTCGAATTCTTTCCAGATTCGATCATTTTATCGACCAGATTTCGGATGTAACAAAGCAGTTTCGAATTACACCAGACTTTTTTCCATTTGCACTTTAATTCTAGCGAAAAATAATTTTTCCACCCGGACTAATTTCAGATTGATTAGGACTTGTTCCGGATTTTGTGTTTCAGACGGACAGATTCAGGATTCAACCAGACTTTTTTCCATTTGCACTTTAATTCGAGCGAATAATAATTTTTCCACCCGGACTAATTTCAGATTGATTCGGACTTGTTCCAGTTTTTGTGTTACAGACGGACAGATTCATGATTCAACCATACTTTTTTCCATTTGCACTTGAATTCTAGCGAATAATAATTTTCACACCCGGACTGCTTTCAGACTAATTCGGACTTGTTCCAGTTTTTGTGTTTCAGGCGGACAGTTTCAGGATTTAACCAGACTTTTTTCCATTTGCACATTAATTCTAGCGAATAATAATTTTCACACCTGGAATACTTTCAGATTGATTTGGACTTGTTCCAGTTTTTGTGTTACAGACGGACAGATTCAGGATTCAACCATACTTTTTTCCATTTGCACTTCAATTCTAGCGAATAATAATTTTTCCACCTGGGCTAATTTCAGATTTATTCGGACTTGTTCCAGATTTTGTGTTTCAGACGGACAGATTCAGGATTTAACCATCCTTTTTTCCATTTGCACTTGAATTCTAGCGAATAATAATTTTCACACCCGGACTACTTTCAGACTAATTCGGACTTGTTCCGGATTTTGTTTTTCAGATGGACAGTTTCAGGATTTAACCAGACTTTTTTCCATTTGCACTTTAATTCTAGCGAATAATAATTTTCACACCTGGAATACTTTCAGATTAATTCGGACTTCTTCCAGATTCCGTATATCTGTCCGAACTTATTTCGGTTTAAATCGGACTCTTTCCGGAGTGGAAGATCTCGTCCGGACAAGTTTCAGATTAGACCCGACTACTTTCTATGTACACTTAGAGGAAAATTATTTCATGTTCCTGATTCCGGATAAATCCCAGATGAAATCGGACTCTGTCGGGAGTCGACATTTGTTGTCCGGATGATTCTCGGACATAACCAAACAAATTCCTCACTATTTTTGTACAATTTTTGGATTAAACCGGATATCTTTCAGAGTAAAATCGTTAATGGGATTGATTCCGGATATGTTCGGACCAATTTCGGAATCCGAAACTTGTCCGTAATTTTTAGCAGGGTTATCAAATTACATATGAAACGTAAAAATCTCAATTTCATGGCTTCTGCTCCTCTTTTCCAAAAATTTTTTATTTGTTACTTTTGTAAAACAGTGCAAGTGAACTGATAATTAATTTGTAACATTTCATAACTTAAATGCAACAGTGAATGCTCGTTTTCATTGTTTCTCATTTTCGATTGTATATTTGATAAATTCAAGAACAATTTTTAATAATAACATTAAAAATGCAAGAATTTGTTATTTGGCACTTCGTCAAACTCGACACGTGCAGGCAGTCGCCCGCTTGCGCGCCGAGCGTTTTCTAACAATCTCTCATCAATTAAAAATCGCCTGATTGCAATAATTTTATCCACAAAGTTGCTTCGAACCTTAACGAAGAATTTTGCCGTCTCACTTTTTCCTTCCCTTAAGTTCCCCGAACTCTTTTGATCGCCGAATGTCGAAAAACACATTTTTTCCTTTAAATTAAAATATTGTTTGTTTTTAATTAGTTTTTAATGGGTTTCTTTATCTCACAGGCATCAGTAAAGTCTCCCGAGTGAAACGCATTTTTATTTTTCCAAATGCATTCATAATTTACTGAGTTAGAGCAATTTATGTTTTAAGAAACACGGTTTTCTTACTGAAAAAAAAGTTAGTTTTGATTTTCTTTCTCGAAATATAATTATTTCAGAAAAAAATCGTTTGTTGCATACGAATACAATGCGAATTTCCTACCAATTTTTGCATTCAAATTGTGTCAGTCTTTAATAGTGTAGTCAAGTTTCTGAAACTCATCAGCAAGAGTTTTGCATACATCACTTGATACCTGCTCCAAAGCTGACAGGCTCACATTCCGGTTCACAGAATTCTCTGATTCCTTGAAAACGTGAGTCATGCTAGTACGAGTATACCTTCAAAAATGAAAATGATTAGTTTTAATACTGTCTCTTATTGTGATTGAGTGTATATCCGCGACCTGACTTAGAAGTTAATAGTTAAACTCACCGTCAGTCAATTATCGATGGGTTTTTTGATACTGACCCTTGCATGCGTTTTTGATTCAAAGTAATAATATTACTGGCAGAGCATAATACACGATCACCTGCAACAATACAAAATATTTAATAATTTTTATCAGTTAAAGAAGAAACAGAAATACTGCGGTTACATAAAAATACAAACTTCAAACACTTTGTGAGGTTTTCGACAAATTTACGTATATACTGGAACATGATACTTTGATTAAATTGTTTTCCACCATCTCCTCTTTATTCACAACATTTTCTTTTGCATACTTATGTTGTAAATTTTCAGTTTTATTACTCCGGTTATCATCTGAAATATATCAAAGTTGAAGTTGTTATTTAAAATAATACATTTAATTTTATTTAAGGAGTTATATACACATTATGAAAAGTAATATAAACATTTTTATCAGGCAAAATAAACTATTTAAATGTAACATGAATGGAAAATGTTTATTCTTTTTTTGCATGTATTAATGAATTTTAAGCATAGCGTACGATTCCCAAAGGTGCACATTTATTGCTTGTAGTACAAATACATAATGTGTTACAAAATAATAAAAATTTCATACGCTGCCAATTTTTTCACTATTTACACAGACCTCTAGACTGAAAGTTACATACATACGAGGCTTACGCCATTACAAAGTAGAAGCATCTTGGGAATTGATTGTGAGTTTTCCACAGGCGATAAGCCTGATCTCATTTCAACGATTAAGTTCCAATTACAACATGCATGCTGCTATAGACTGTAAGATATAAAGACACACCTTTAAACACTCAAACTAGTGAAAATGACCAACTAATACATGTGAAAAACGGTCACATTTTACCCATTATGTTTCATAACAATACAATATCTTAACACGATAGAAATTTTTTGTTATTTTCGAAGCGTATATGATCCAAGAAGAAAAGTAAAGTGAAAAAGCAGAGCATTAGTAAAAGGTGCAAGTGTTAGTGTATGAGAGCATGTCAGCCTGTCTCCTAGAACTTCCAATGTAAGTCGTTTCGTTCTAATATTATTGCCAATCTCGCTTTTGTAATTTTTTATGTTTATAAACAATTGAATTTTTGTTTGTTTGTGAGGATCTTATTTGTTTTGATTTCGGTTAGATCAAGGATCGAAACAGGTTTTTTTTTTGGTAAGAAAAAAGGGGTCAAAAGCTTAACTGGTATTTGTTTATAATTTTCATATAAATTTATAAAATGCCTAAAACAACTCGTGGTAGAGCGACGAGGGTGTCTACCAGGACAACAGGGCGATCTAATAGGCAGACAGTGGAGACTAATTTAAGAAGTGCGGAAGTCAATTCTCCGGATATGAGATTACGCAGTGGAACCATGAATGCACCCCTTTCGAATCGTGAACAATTTTCTAATACTGCGGAACTTCTGAGGGATTCGGGAAGACATGAAGAAACTTCAATGCCTGCGAATACAGGAAATCCAATAAATTTGTATTCTCCTCAAGCCAGTACTTCACGAGAGATTTCTGATTTACAGATAGCTGCAGTGCATACAGGCAGAGAGGGTAGCGTGCTAACAGGCGCGACCAGCACGTCTGGATTATTCTCTGCGCCCTTAAGTGAGCCCGAGAATCCAATTCCGTTCGAGGCAGCCCTCGAATTTATTCCTAAATCGTTTGGCGGATACAATTTACCAGTCTCGCGGTTTATTAATGATTGTATTTATGCCCGAAATTCAATTGCCGCTAGAGATCGACAGTACTTATTTTTAATGATTCGTACTAGAATATAAGGAAGGGCATATATACGACATTGCAGGATCGTGATATCCATTCTTTAGAAGAATTGCTGCGTCATCTTAAAATCACATTCACAGAAACTCAAAATCTCTCCCAGTTGAATTGCTTGCTAATTGAACTAGTAGAAGAAACAAACTCTGAAGATTATGCTAGGGCATTAATAAAGTCTGCTCGTGATACTGCTCTAGATAATTTTATAATGGGACTAAAAAGATAATTAGCTGTTAGAATTAGGGGCGGACATCCAAATACCTTACAGGAAGCGATTAATCTAGCCCGGACCGCTGAATGGAAAATTACACACGAATCTACACTCGATCGGAAGGATTTAGAAAGATTTTCTGGTGAGAATATGTTAAAAGAAACCCGTAAAAAATTTGAAAATCAAAATCGAACGCAAAATAGGTTTCGTCCTTACCACACTGATGCCAAAATTCGTCAATTTTCTAGTGGGAAATTTAATAGTTTAAATAATAGGGGCAGAAATCGAGGTCGGGTCAATAAAAATTTTAATTCTCGGATTTTAGCAACGAATAGAGTTTGCGAGGGATGTGGTGAAGAAGGTCATCTAGTTATAGGATGTTTGCGTATGACCGGAAATGAATAGATCATCTGTTATGCTTGTAAAAGCCAGGGCATATTGTGAGAGAATGTCCAAATCTGCAAGCTGACCGTCCTATTTGCTATAATTGTCAAAAACCCGGACATCTTGCTAGGAACTGTACTGCGAAAAGAAATGATGGGAAGGATAAAACTAAGTTTATTTATTGTAAAAAGGCTGGTCACACATATGATGAATGTGGAAAACGTTTATGAAAAGAAGAAGAATCGCGTATATCGGAGTGTATCTAGGAGAATCACTAGTATCGGTTGTAAATAAAAAAATTCAAATTTACTTTATAAATACCACTGCTTGTGAAATAGGATTAACTGTACCGCCGGTAGAAATAGAAGAATTTGAGGTAATGGAACCTGCACCAAGGTCTGCAAAAAGGGCCGTTAATAGTGGAAATTCTACTGATTCACATAGGGATCGATCTCAAAAATTAATATCAGAACTAGATTTAACAAATTTAAATTCTGAAGAAAAGAGAAATTTGCTTAAAACTATCGAAAAACTTCCTTGCCGATTTTTTATTAAAGGGGATAAACTAGGGTGTACTAGTGTTGTTAAACATGTTATAAACACTATAAACGAGGAACCAGTCAGGAAACCGAATCATAGACTACCTGTAATTCAACGATAATTCGTAGAAAAGGAGGGAAAAGTTCTTTTATATGAGGGAAAAGTTCAGTAATCTGACTCACCCTATAATTCACCTGTGTGGGTGGTACCGAGAAAAGCAGATCCACGAGGAAATCGGCGATGGCGGATGGTAAATGATTACCGTCTGCTTAATGAAAGAACCGTAGGAGATGCATATCCACTTCCCAATATAACCGACATATTAGACCAATTAGGAGGCTCTAAATATTTGACAGTGTTCGATTTAGCTGCTGGCTTTCACCAGATTGAAGTTGAGCCTAAAGATAGATATAAAACCGCATTCTCAACACCTTTTGGGCATTCTGAGTTCCTTTCATCATTTTGAGTCTCAAAAACGCCCCTGCTACTTTCCAGAGGCTGATGAATAGAGATCTTTCAGGATTACAGGGTATTGTACTCTTTATTTATATGGATGACATTGCGATTTATGCAAAATCCTTGAAAGAGCATAATCAAAAGCTTGAAAAGTTGCTTGGACGTTTAAAAACTGCTGGCTTAGTTTCGCAACCAGAAAAATGTCATTTTCTTCGCAAGGAAATAGGTTACTTAGAACATACAATATCTGAAAATGGGGTACGGCCAGACCCGAAAAAAGTAGAAGCTGTCAAAAATTTTCCAAAACCTACAGGTCACAAAAATGTTAAGCAATTTTTAGGTCTAGCTGGCTATTATAGGCGTTTCATACCAAATTTTACCTTTTATTATAACTACAGATGCTTCTAATTACGCGGTAGGTGCTATTTTGAGTCAGGGAATAATAGGGGAAGATTTACCGATTTCATATGCATCTACAACCCTAGGAAATGCAGAAATGAATTACACCACTACAGAGAAGTTTTGTAGTGAGACCGAGAGTAACTTCGAGACCGATAAAGAATGGAATGAGAGAGAGAGAGAGAATCCGGTACTCTAGACGAGAGTGGCGTTCTGATGTGAACCTTACCGGAGGTGCGAGTAGTTCTCTCTCAAAAGAGAAGGCCCTCTCGAGGTTTGCGAACCCTTCAAGGTGCTGCAGCAATCGTTGAGGGGCCGGGACATGACGGGGCTGGTTGTACTGGGCGCGCAGGCCGCGACCTAAGGAATCTGGGCTCCCAGCCTTTTCCTTAGCGAGAGCATGAGGTGGCACTTGGGTTGGACCTTGAGGTGAAAGCTTGCAAAGGGGCTAAAATGGTAAGAGGGATGGAGATTGTCAAGACTGATATCAACCACCGTACTCTGCCAAAAGAGAAGAAAGAAAAACTGGTGGAGAAGGTCAGTGAAGGGATTGAGGTACCAGTTATTGAACTTCACGTCCTCGAGACTGAGGACTGCGTCAGACGAGTCAGTTGCGGAAGGGAGGATCCCCCTTCAAGAGATTCAGAGAGAGAGTGTGTGTGGAATGATCAACCACAGAGAGAGACTACTCAATCCATTGTTAATCGGTCCGAAGTAAGTTGTGATAAAGATAATGTAATGAGAAAGAGAAGTTTTAAAATGTTGGGAATTTGGGGACAAGTAATTGAAGACATGAAAGTTTTATTCAATTGTCCGGTGCCAACAAAGCGCATTCGAACCGAGGATTGCGAATCCGTAGAAGTGATACCTGTCTTGAGTGCAAAATATAAAGAAGGAAATAGAATACTCACCCCTTTGTTTACGTCTAGTAATGACAAGTTATTCTTACGTGATGATAATTTAATAAATTTTGTAACTTGCGATGAAGTGTTGACTACTCCAGTAGGTCGTGAATCAATGGATAATTCGTTGATTAAGCTGTCCGATATCCGAGAAGAAAATGCTGACGTTGGATTAATTACATCTGTAAAAAATAAAAAACATTTAATTTTCAATTTGTTTGTAATAGAAACTTACGATGCTAAACAATTTGCTAAAAATGTAGAGTTAGCAAAAAATAATTCAAGAATGTCACGACTCAGTTGTAGGTGGACATAAAGGTGAAACTAAAACTTTCGATCGAATCCGCGAACGGTTTTATTGGAAAGGCATGCGAGAAGAAATTCGTGAGTATGTCAGTACATGCGACTCATCTCATTAGTTAGACAAAAGATTAAATTACCAATGCAAATTACGGATACTCCAATAAGATTTTTGCAAAAATTCAAATCGATTTAGTTGGTCCTTTACCGACTACTGAATCTGGAAATAGCTTCATTTTCGCCTGGCAAGATTGCCTTACTAAATATTTAGGAGCTGTACCGTTGTCCAAAATAGATATTTTATTTATAACTTAATAATAATTAATATATATAAATGAATGTATAATATATAAATAATAATTAATAATAATTTATAATATATAAATAAATTTATAACTATTTATAAACAGTTTTACCACATAGCAATAGCGATAGTTGAAAATATAATATGCATTTTCGGTTGTCCTGAAACTATACAAACCGATCAGGGAAAACAATTCACGAGCAAGCTTATGGCTAGTTTTGCCGCGTTATTCCGAATTAAGCAGTATCATTCTAATGCTTATCATCCTCAGTCGTTGGGTGTGTTACGTCGTAACAAATGTTAAGAATCATTCATAAATAAATAGATCATAAGAAACATTGCACACCCGGTAGACTCAAGAATAATCTCTTCCGGAAGAAGAAAACTCGGGATAGTATCAAAAAGCAAATATGCATATGAGATAAGAATGCATCATAGACGCATGCAATCGAGTTGAATGCACCTTTTTAGAGTCTTGAATATCTTGGTAAGAAATTATTCTTTGAAATGTAATTATTTAAATTACAAAATAACGAAACCAAACAAACGAAAATTATAGACAAATCACCGAGATTGAGTAATTACAGTAAGTTTTCTTTTTGTATCGAGTAAACGCACAATTTTATAAGCAATTTGCCTAACGTTCATGTATAGAAATAGTTCAGATAAGAAGTACTTACAGAAATTCGCAACACAAATGTAAAAATCGACATGAAAACATATTTAAGAACTGTTATTTTAAAAAATGCAATAACTCCGAAAATTTTATTGAAAAGGTCGAGGAAAGGACTAGGACACCGTGTATAAAACGTTAGCAATCCTAGTGCTTTCTTTGTCATACCTACGGGCCTTATGGGAATTTTTAGATATAAAAAGGCCGGAAAAAAATGCTTTAGGCAGTTCAACTTGGACTTGGTCCACGAACACATTACGTAAATTCAGTTCCATTATAGGACTTGGTCCTAAGTATTATTTTTGTAATTTTATTTTTCTTGGACTTGGTCCAACGAAATTCAGTCTTTTTATTTTTCTCTTGCAACCCGTAAGGTTTTCTGCTTTAATAATTTGTAGATCTTTGAGAAATAAGTGTTTAAGAAGCCGTCACATTCTCGAACAATTGTGCTCAACTGACTGTTTCACCGAATAAATAATCAAGTAAGTTAATTTTGTGGTTAATCATTTACGTTTCTTTTCTGTGCACTCTACAATCGACTGGTGATTCCTGTAGTTATTCAGTTTTCTTACTTTTCAATAAACTACACTCTGGACACTTATTTCGTTCATTGTGTATTGTTTATAAATATCTTTGTTCTTATTTGTTTATAACATTGTCATTCAATTTTCTTATTTTTCAATATACTACACTCTGGACATTAATTTCGTTCATTGTGTATTGTTTATAAGTGTCTTTTGGATTTATTTGTTTATGAAATTGTTTATTTTGTTACATCCCTGATATTTTAAAATTTTAACACCTTTCGCCTGTGCCTAGGCAACCCAGTAAACGCTCAGGGATATAACTGATACATGTCTCCTCATTATAACACTGATAGTAGGAAAACACCTGTCAGAAATTATCTGAGATCGACAAGGCAGTTGAGTTGCATAAAACAAGAACACTGCCTTGCCGTCGGTAATGTAGGAAATCAGATAAGTAACATTAATAATTATTTAACAAAATAAATAACAATAAAATTCATTATTGTCGTTAAATAGTTAATAATAATAATAATCAAACACTAGTACATAATATTCATCAAGGACCAATAATGGATAATCAATAACATGAATCACATTATTGGGGATTCGCAAGATAACGTAAATAATATTTCAAAATATAGACGCTAGAAGATTATGTATTACATAAATATTATAAGGAAATAAGATTAAAAACTAATGTAAAGGGTTTCCCAATAAGGGTGATATGTTTTGAAATTGAAAAAAAAACACTGAATATTCATTCGGAATTGATCGAAATCTTTTTTATTATATTGGATATTCTATGCCATTTATGATTTAAACAATATATCGGCCAAATGTCCCCCGAGACTTGAGCCAAAAATGCGCCTCATCAGAAAAGATGATTTTTTGATGAAAATTGGGATCATTTTCAATTGATTCCAGAGCCCAATCCGCGAACTCCCGACGCAAACGATGGTCATTAGGCTTCAGTTCTTGGGCCAAAATCATCTTATAGGGATGCAGGCCAAGATCCAATCGCAAAATACGCCAGGTAGTCATCCTGGACAGGCCCAATTCCTGAGATCGGCGTGGCACGGACAATTCACGGTTTTCCTCGATACTGGCCTGTACGGCGGCTATATTCTGTGTAGAACGTGCGGTACGCATACGATTTTTAGGCTTAGTATCCAATAGAGTAAATTCACTCTCCAACTTATCGATTATTCGACGAATTGAGAGCGCGGATGGAGCAGAATGACGACCATATTTTACACGATATGCTCTTTGAACACCGACAAAACTTCTCGAATTTTGATAAAATAATTGGACAATTTCCAAACGTTGTGGAAGCGTGAAACTACTCATGATTAAATGGCAAACCTTACTGATGACAACTGACGGCAGACGTCAAAAATTTCAGTTCAAATGAGCCCGATAGGGACATTCAAAATCATATCACCCCTATTGGGAAACCCTTTATAAAATAATAGATGAGTCAGTGCATTTGTAACTTAGTACAATTGCACCGACCTGTCAACATATACATATTAAGTAACATAGCTGAAAAGACGAGAGAAAGATGTACCGCATTGAGCGTGAATGAACTTTGATCCCGATAGTATGACCTGTGTGGGAACGCGCAGCGAGTTCATGCATTTACGCGATTGTCAGCAAGTATGGTCAATGACACTGCTGCCAGACGCGTGCTGATCCATCGAGTAGCAAGGTACGTGCCGATCCACGAAAACATGAATGCTCTCCCACTATAGGAATAATCAATAATATATAAACCCCAGATTTACCTCTGGAGGTTGTCTTTTCGCTAGTAGCTGTTCAGTCTTCAAGATCTTAACGTCGGTAATCACTCCGTCCGCAAGTCATACTGTCGGTGTCACGAATTGACCCTTCGATATTCGTAAATCGGTATCATACACAAGGAATACCTCGGTACTTGGTAAATAAAATCCCTGGTCCTTAAGTGGTGCAAGTTCGGTGGTCGTGAATAGATAAGTGCCGTTAAATACGTGTATCGTCGTATTAAGTCGAGTTCTGAGAGTTAAGTCTACAGAAAACGAACTTAACCAGTGTTTAGCAAGCAAGTTGGATTGTCTGATACGCTTCCTGTACTACTTGACTAGCACTACTTAACTCCAGCCAGGATTGTGCCGTTATCCAGCTATCAACAAGGAGAAATATACGACAAAACTCTTTCTCTTGCCTTCTCAAGCAAGGAAAAAGCGTAAGTTATATAAATAAGCATCTCAAAACTTATTATATTAACTATAACGCCAATTGTAGTGCGTGAGTTGTATACCTAGGCATCTCAAAACCTAGTATATTAGCATAAAACGTACAAGTTACATATATAGGCATCTCAAAACCTGTATTAATAACTTGTAGACGCACACACCGAAACGCGGAAGTCACATATATAGGCATCTCAAAACCTGTATTATTGACTTACATAGACGCACACTTTTAATGCGTGAGTTACATATATAGGCATCTCAAAACCTGTATTACTAACTCATAAACGCATAAAACCCTTAATATTGCCTTCTCATCCTGAGAAGTAGTATAAGTCATACACATAAGCATCTCAAAACTTAATGTATATCTGTCCTATAATTAATAAAGCTTGTACACCGCAATATAATCAAATTTGTTATTATTGTGAACAACTCGAGCCGCATAGGTTTGACTAGTGACCACGATCCCACAAAAATATAAATAATCAGAATTTACCACTCTGATTTAATCAGCAAACTTTCCTCCCTTTTCCTAATTTTCCCAAGCTACCCTCGCCTTAGCTCGGGACGTAACAGCTGATTTGGTGGCAGCGGTGGGATCGTCACTATTGTTGTCACAATTAATAATAAATTCCAAATTTACAATTTGAAGCGACAAAATTATATGTACAATCATTTCGGAAAATTTAGATTGTTACATAACTATTAAGCTTCACATTTCGGAAATTTTCTAAATTATTAATAAATAAATTGAAATAAATAAATTTAAAATTGTTGAATTTCAAATAGTCCGAATTAATTAAAAATTATTCTCGCTTTTCAAAATTAAAACATTTATGGAATAATTATTTAAATAAAATAAGTTATTATCTAAGTTTTAAACAGAACAAAGACTGCACTCGAGAGTATAAGTCCTTCTTAGATTCGTTGAACGGTCACCAGTGATTTCGATCATCTGGGCAAGGCAAAGTTCGTAGTGTGTGTCAAGTATTGTTTATAACTTTCATTTTAACTTTAAACAATTGAAAAAATATTTGTGATTGCATAAGATTGTCCAAAGTGTTGTGCTTGAGTCTGGTTTGTCCAATCTTGCATCACTAAAATTCTCAATTGTATTCGATAAATAATTAAATTATCGACATATTGTAGTTTTGTAAATGCAAAAATTATTCAGGAATTTGTGCTTGAGTCATGCTTGTCTAATTTTGCATTACTCAAACTAATAATTGCCAATAATTTATACCCAACTAAATAATTTCTCTAATTCCTAAAACTAGTCAAGATTTTGTTTGCCCAATCTTGAATAACTGAAATTATTGAAATCTAATAAAACAAATAAAAACACATAAAAAGGCAAACGAAATAAATAAAATTTATATCACAGTAAAATCAAATCAAAAATAAATCAAACAGTGAACATTTTATCAAATTTACTTAAAATATAACAGTTTGTTTCCAATCACAAATTGTTAACTAAGTTTCAGATTGAGTTTAATACAAACAAAAAACAGCCTTTAAGAGTATAAGTCCTTTTTAGGTACGTTGAACGGTCACCAGTGATTTCGATCATTGGGTAAGGCAAAATTTGAAGTGCTCGTATTGTATTGTTTATAAACTGCAATTTTCAACTTAATTAACTAACAGAATATTTTTGAATGTGAAGATTGTCCAAAAATTGTGCTTGAGTCTAGTTTGTCCAATCTTACATCACTAAAATTCTGTAAAAATAAACAATTTTGTTATTTGTTAGCAATAAACAAATTTTATAATTGTCAGAATTGTTCACGCATTTTCATTAAATCTAACTTGTCCAATTTCATATCGTTCAAAATAACTTTTGTTAATTCTCTTAAACAACTATTAAAATAACAAGTGTAATATTCCCTCAGGCGAATATTAAATACGTCTGACCTGACCCCCTTTGCATCACTGAATTCATAGCATTCAAGGCTAAGAACGTAGAGTACCTGCATACATCGCGACCAAAATCGACAGTACGTTAAAACTACAGCATAAATTCTTCAACAGAAACAAATTGAAATTCAAATCGATAGTTAGGGTAAGTGTGGGTATTACTGTGGATGCCCCAGTTACTGCGGTTTCAAATAAAACTAATGATATACAATGTTTTAAAGATATATAACGCTACAGAACAATTAAAAACAATTAATTTCTAATCCAAGCATAATAAGTATCAACGAATTATCAATAGTTACGATATTTGTAGCTAATTGATTGCAATTTGAAACTCTCATGTTCCCAATTCCCATAGTTTTAATGCTTAGATTTATTGACAGGTCATAAACACGTTCTGAAAAACTTGTTATAATTCCGTTTCTGAAAATAAAATATTTATTGTAATATTATTTTTTGCAAAGTAAATATCTTATTTTTCTAAATATTTGTGCAAAATAACAAAAAATACGTTTTATAATCATTTTTTTACCAAAACAGTATTTGGTACATGATTTTCATAGGTGTATGAATTACTGCGATCTGTCAGGCGGCACTGAATAACCTTTCAATCTATTACAAATGCTTCGTTATGCTTACTTTTTATAATTGAGATTAAACAAAATGTTGAAAACTCCAAAATCGTTGCTAATGAGGCAAGAGCAAGTCAAGTAATATAATTTAAAGGTAAATTAAATAAGAGTTATAATATTATTTAATCTTAATTTGTTAAAAATGCTTCATGTTCACTTTTTATAATTTAGTTTAAATAAAATGTTCAACACTCCTTAATCGTTGCTAAAGATGCAAGAGGAACTCAAGTGATATAATTTTAAGTTAAATTAAATAAAATTAATAAAATTATTAATCTTAATTTGTTAAGAATGGTTCGTCGTGTTTACTTTTTATAATTGAGATTAAATAAAATGTTCAACACTCATAAATTAATTGTAAGTTCACTCATAATAATATCGCAGTATTACGCGCGCAGAAATTTGGGTTTCCGCAGTAGTTGGAGCGCAGTAATTGGGGATTCCGCAGTAATTGGTGCGCAGTAATTCATGCAAACCCGCAGTAATACCTAAATGGAACATTTTTTTTAGATTCGCATTTTTTTAAGTAAATCTGGTTTCTTTTCAGGGTTTAAGGACTGCATGCTACTTACTTAATACCAAATACTGCTTTAAAAATTAATTCGCGACGACTTTTTCATCTCAAAATCTTTTTTTTTTAACTTTAAAAGCCGTCTTGATTTTCGATCCGCAGTAATTGGCACATTTACCCTATACAAAATAATAATAATAAAGTTGGCGACATTATATGGCAACTAATCAAACTCAAATAATAATAAAACATCAAACCAATATTATAATTTCAGTATATTCTGACCTATTAAGAAATAAAATAGGAGATTTCTTGTACGATCCAACACTAAATATCAATTTAATCCAAAAGGATAAAATAATCCCCGAAGTCAAAATAAACCATTTAAAAATCTACATACTACATAACGCCACTCTTTTAACAGTAGGATCAGTAGAAATCCCAATTTTGCGTAATTCAATTAAATTCAACATAATTAAACACGAAATAGGTACAGGTATCGCAGGAGTAATTGGAAAATCCTTTATTTCTAAATTGAATCTTCCTATTCCGAATTTAGTCAAATAGACAAAATTGATAAAGGTAAACTTGTAATTCATATTCAATTTTAGGCCTATAAATTTCAAAAATAGAGATTTGGATTGAGCATTAAATACAGACGTCGAGATTACATCAAAGATAATAATAGTGCCAGTTCAGAGCACTCATTGATAATTTTCAAGCGTTTAAAAAACCATCAACATGCCCAAAGACAGCATTCGATCAGACAAGACCGGAGCAACCGATTTTACCGGCGACATCTCGCGTACCTTAAACGACGGAATGGTAACATCCATGGCAGAATGTTTTGCTATTCAACAAGGCATAATGAATGTGCCGATATTTAATGGTAAAAATATGCCAGTAAGAGACTTTATTCAGGACGTGATAAACGGAGAAGCCAGAATACCTGCCAACTGTGAAAAACAGTATATCAGGGCGGTTCTCTTCCGACTGAAGGGAGCAGCAAGAGATAGCACACATGGAAAAAGTTTTTTCTCCATGAAGGACTTGATTCACCACCTCAAACAACGGTTTGCTCCTCACAAGTCATATACGTGGTACACACACGAAATTTCGAACATCAAAATGACCCGTAACTAAAGTGTAAGTGAATTCTACGATCGCCTTACATTATTAGAATCTGGTGCGCAAGCCGCACTAGAGGATAAATACGATAACGCGGAACTATTGTTCGCCCCTCTCAACGATTGTGCGTTAGAATCTTTTATTCGTGGACTTCCAGATGGACTATCAGGAGCAGTAGAAAGCCGAAATCCAAATTCAATAGAAGCAGCTCTAAAATATGCCATAGAATACAAATCAAGACATCAGTTAAACTCTCAATCCCCACATAATAACTTTTATGACAGAAATTTTGCTCAACCTGCCTACTCAGGAATGCGTGATCGCAGCCCTAGTCCGCACGTCCGATTTGCGGTCTCTCCAGAAAGAAATAGACCCAATGAAGATAGGCAAAATTCACCTAGATTAAATAAACGAAACCATTTCCCAACGGAACAAAACTACCCCAGTAGTTTCCCCCACCCCTATCCATACCCCCCATATCCACCCTATCAACCATATCCGTATTACCCAAATCACCCTATTCCATATCCAAACCCTAACTACCCCTATAAAAACCCCGCCAACCCCCCTCGTACAACATCCCCATCTCCATCAAACACAGGACATTTAAACTCCAGCCTTGCTCGCCGAGAGGACGCGACGACGAGCACAGACCAAAAAGAGCGTCAAAGCAGTGTGAGGATATTAATGCAGCAAAGAAAGTCCTGTGCACAAAATTTAGGAGAGAATCACCAGTAGTAGAGATCAGCTCACCCAATTTTAAAGAAAACAAGGTCCAATTACTAGTCGACACTGGAGCAGACGTAAACATAATTAAGCTAAGCTCACTCGACGAAGACATAATGGTATCATATAATGAAGCAATTGAAATAGCTGGTATAACCCAGAATAAGATCTCAACCCTTGGAACCGTTCAAATAAAAGTTAAAAACTCTATAGTGACCTTTCACGTCACAGAACCAGATTTTCCTATCAATACCGACGGGATTTTAGGAAGAGAATACCTCCGACAAGAAAAGGTAGAGATTTCATTTTGGCACAACACAATCGTCACTCATTCCAACCCAACCAAACCCGTACCATTTGTAGACGAAGAATCCAAAATAGCCAAGGAAAATATGGAAGGCTACAAAGGGACAGCATTAGGACCTATCCAGATCAAAGCCAGAACTAAACGAGTAATCCCCGTAGAAGTCACAAATACAGAATTAAAAGAAGGTTATCTACCCATAATTAAAACTACAGAAGGAGTACTAGTGGGTGAAGCAGCTGTAACAAACGCAAACGGAATTTGCCACGTATTAGCAATTAACACAACTGAAAAAGATTCAAACATTGAAATACCCCCACAAGAATTAATACCCTTCGAATATTATAATTTACCAGGAGAAGATTCAGACGAATATTTTTTAGCCGAAAATTTCAAATTTGAAAGAGACAAAATAGAGGAAGTAATTGACAAATTACAGTTAGATCACCTCAATCAAGAAGAAAAGGAGCACGTCATAGAAATAGTGCGAAAGTTTCCAGATAGCTTTTATCTGCCTGGGGAACCACTAACCTCTACACATCTGGTACAACATAAAATACATACAACAGACGAGATACCGATAAATACCCGCCCTTACCGGTTTTCACCAGCTCAGAAAGAAGAAATAGAACGCGTCATAACTAAAATGAAAACTGAAGGAGCCATTCAAAATTCAAAATCACCCTACAACTCTCCATTACTGATTATACCTAGAAAATTGGACCACACCGGAAAAAGAAAATGGAGAATAGTGATCGACTTCCGCCTTCTCAATGAAAAGACGATTGGCGATGCTTACCCTCTGCCAAATATTTCCGAAATTCTGGATCATTTAGGTAGAGCCCAATATTTTTCAGTATTTGACCTTGCGAGTGGATTTCACCAGATAGAACTAGACCCTGCGGACAGACCTAAGACAGCTTTCTCATCATTAAATGAGCATTATGAATATGTCAGAATGCCCATGGGATTAAAAAATTCACCAGCCACATTCCAACGACTAATGGATCAAGTGTTAATAGGACTGCAAGGAACAGAACTATTCGGATACCTAGACGACATAGTTGTATACGCAAACAATCTAGAAGAACACGGAAAAAAGGTAAGAAGACTCCTGAAACGATTAAAAGAAGCAAACCTGTCTCTGCAACCCGAAAAATGTGAATTTCTATTTGAGGAAATAGCTTACTTGGGTCACATCATTAGCAGAGAAGGTGTAAAACCCGATCCAAAGAAGATAGAGGCTGTACAATGTTTTCCGCAACCCAAGAACCCTAAAAATATTAAACAGTTCCTAGGGCTAGCAGGATACTACCGGAGATTTATAAAAGATTTTTCCGCAATAGCAAAACCGTTAACCAATCTTTTGAAAAAGGAAGCAGTATTTAAATGGGGAAAAGAAGAAGAAGAAAGTTTTAAAATATTAAGACAAGCCCTATGTAATAGCCCTATTTTACAATATCCAGATTTTAATAAACCATTTACAGTAACAACAGATGCATCAGGTTTCGCAATTGGCGCTGTATTAAGCCAAGAAGTCCAAAATATGGACCTACCAGTAGCGTACCTATCACGAGCGCTAACTGAACCCGAGTTAAATTATTCAACCACTGAAAAAGAATGTTTAACAGTGTTATATGCAATAGCAAAATTCAAACCCTATTTGTGTGGAAGAAAATTCACTCTTATGAGCGACCATGAGCCACTAAAATGGATAGACTCAGTCAAGGACCCAGGGCAAAGACTGATTCGATGGCGATTAAAGTTACAAGACTACGAGTATACATTTAAGTATAAACCGGGAAAACTAAACATTAATGCCGACGCCCTCTCTCGAAATCCAGTAGAAAATAACGCAGCAGCATTAAAACAAGAATTACCCCCCAGAATAATGCCAATGTTCACCCGACAGTCTAAAAAAATAGAATCCAGCACTAAACCTCAAACAAAAACATCAGTCTCTGGCCTACTGAACAAGCCCTCAATTTTCACCAGAAAGGGAGCGAAGCCAAAGGGTGAACTTTCAAACCCATCTACTTCGAAGCAGCTCAACCCCACTCTATCTTGATCTAAATCCAGTACTTCTACTACAGCAGAAGTAGATAAAAGTACCATCAGTAAACGACTGATCCGTCGACGAGCAGAAGAACAAAGAGTCAAGATAAAACCTGACTATAAAGAAGACAGTAGCTCTGATGATACAGAAAAAGACTTGGAACCACCCCCAATTCTGCGAAAAAGAAAAAGTTTACTACCCAGTTTAGATCTACCCCCCGCAGCATATCCACCCTCAACTATACCAAAAAGTGCCCCAGCAAATGTACCACAGGCCGAAACTGAATTCCTTTTTGAGGAACAAGAAGAACCAATTCAAACTCATTTTTATTGTTTGAAAAATCTTTAAAGGCTCGCGAAAATTGGCTAGAAAAAGAAAACACTGAAAAAGATGCCCCTATCCTCGAGATCACAGCCGTTTCGGAAGGAGAAGACAATTAGGAACTCCTAGAAGCCATTGAAGAACTAGAACCAGAAAGTGAAACTGAATTTGATAACCGAATTAAAACAGCAATTGAAACAGCACAGAGATTGATGAAAGAAACACAAAAAATGGGAAAGGAGGTGAACCCAGAAACAAAGGAAAATTTGGACCCCGGAATCCCATCTTCTGATGAAGAAGATCAACCTACCCCCAATCCACTTCTGCGGACCCGGAAAAGCGTAACTTTTGGACCTGAGATACCTGCAACACCCGATATGCTAGCAAACGTTAGTCCTTCAGCATTCAAAGAACCTAAAGCGATATCAACCCCATATTCAAGTAATAAAAAAGACCACCCCAATACAGTAATTTCATCCACTAGATACAAGCCACGCAGAATGGACATGAAACTCCTCAATTTTCGGAAAAAATCTCTGAAAACACACATAATGATAAGACTAAAAACACTTCTAAGCTTATCACCAGCATCCCCCCAGAATTACCCACCGGTTGTAGCTCAAACGCCCCTACGACAAACTTCAAAGTTCTTAGCTGCAGGGAAAACTTAACATATTTAAGGAATAATTATGAACATTTTCTTTCTGCTGATGTTGAAGTAACCACCCCTGTAGGAAGATTACTAATCGACATTGGAGCAATAGACCCACAGGAATTAAAAATTAAACAGCCAAAAATAGGAGAAGTATTGATTACTCCCAGAGGACAATATAATGTATATTCACTGATAATAAAAAAACGACATTTCGACGACATAGATAAAACCATTCTCCAAACAGCCCTCCATAATTTAAGAGTGGCCCTATTCAGAGAAAACATCACCGAATTTCGTATTTTGCGACAAGGAGACTTGACGTCGTCACCTGACGAAGGAAGAACTGCTCAAAATGATAATCAACGAGTTTGAAAACAGTAATATAAAGATAAGTATGTGTTACGGAAATGTAAGTACACCCCCGGAGGAGTCACGTCTAGAAATAATTTCTGAAAACCACAATAGTAAGATCGGAAGCCATAAAGGAGTTAACAAAACATACCAAAGAATTCGAGAAAGATACTTTTGGCCAGGAATCAAAGAACAAGTCACTGAAGATATTTTTGTTTTGTGTCAAGACAAAGAAAGTAGGATGCTCATTAAACTACATAAGTGGGAACAATGTTGCGAATATTGTTATTTACGAGGACATAAAGTAGAAAATTGTTCAAGAATAATAAAACGTAATAAAAATTTTAAAGAAAATTACACTGTTACTGAAGAGTTTTGGGATCCTGTAGATAACATTAAAAATCCAAATTTAATTTATATCACTCAATAAATGTCTCACACACTACTCGAACCTTATTAAACACATTGTAATAGGCATAATATCCAATACATATATATGTTATAATAACACCTATAGACCCTGTAACCACTTGTAGAATATTCAAAATGAACAAAATAAAATGTATTAAAATCATAAAATTTAATTTTGATAAATCAAAAACCCCAAATTCAACAGTACAGTAATTTAAAAGAGTAAAGGGATAAGATTAAATAAAACCTACCTTGAAAAATACTTATATATATTTTCTGATACGCAGCGTCATCCAGTAGCAGAATGGACCAACTAAACCCCACCCAAGGCCGAGAAAAATAAACCTGGATCTTGATCGTCATTATTTTTGCAACCCCAGTCACCCCAACACAATATGAAATTCAACCATTGAGAAACAACCCTGGACTATTTTACGCCAAAGTTGAGCCCTTGCGTATTACCAATACATATTGGAGGATTGTCGTGTATATGGATCCACAGCACCTACAAGCTCATCTCCAATCTAAAAACATATCAACTGATATAAACAACGTATATTCAACATGTTTGGATCAATCCCTAGAAGAAGACTGCAGAAGTGAAATTAGACTAGACCTGTTGAATGGAAAAGTCAAACAAATCGAAAATAACTATGAACAATTAAAAAATATGTTAGCAGAAATAAAACAAGATACACCAGAAGCAGAAAACCCACCCCCAAGTATGCAGAAACGAAGAGCACCCCTATTAGGCTTTATCGGATCAATTATTGGACCAGTGATAGGAGTGATGACTTCCGACGACGCAGAAGAATATGATAACGCTATCAACGAACTACATGACAGACAAAATAACCTTAGCAAAATTTTGAGAAAACAGACCCACATTGTCAAATCAGAAATCAACAACATTCACCTAGAATTGAATCAAAAATCGCAAGACATCGCAAACATACAACAACAACTAAACGAGACCATCAAAAACATAGAATCGCATAATCAATTCTGGAGTAACACCTTATATTTCAGAAAAATAAGACAATGGGCTGACCATATCGAGATAAAACTTAATCACTTAGCCGAAAGTTTAAAACAATTTATAAAAATAGTAGAAGCAGCACGAGAAAAAAGGTTACATCCACTCCTTCTCACTAAAGAACAACTCCAAGAAATCATTACCGAAATACATTTTAAATTAAGTGAAAACGAATTTCCAATACCCACCTCACATGTTTGAGCAGAAGAACTATCAAAATTAGGAAAAACAGATGTTAGAATCAGCTCTGGACGACTGCTCATCGCCGTCGACATACCCTTACTTGATAAGGCAGGGTATCTATTTATATAATACCAAAAACTCCGTATATTGCCCTGGCAAATGATGAAAGAAAATTCTTTCTCGTAAGCAAAGAATATTATGATAATTGTCAAAAAACCTTTTACAACACCATCTGCGAAAACACCCAGCCCAAGCACGAAGTTTCCACAACCAACTCATGCGAGTGTTTGATGTTGATAAGACCATCAAAGGATACCATTCACCTTTTTGACATCAGGATGAAAATAGAAGAAGAAATGTATTGGAACTACATCCCTTCGTTATATGCCTGGATTTATTCAACAAAAAATCCAGAGCCAATAAGCATCAACTGCATAAAAGGAAAACTGGAAAAAGGCTACCTCAGCAATTTAGGACTACTCCGATTAGGTACAGGATGTACTGCAAGGACGAAATATACCACCCTAACCGGAACTCAGATTAATAAAAGGACAGAAGAATATATTTACAACCCTAATTTTACTTTCAATATAACTGAAATTCTTCCAAAGTTGGACACAATTCAACAACTTCCTAAAATAAAACCTTTTACGTGGGAAAAATCTCACATAGGAAATTCGAAAAGGCTACACACAGACGAATCACTTTCAACCATAAAACAACAATTGACAGAATTCGAAGAACAAAATTTTACTAAAAAATTACATAATAAATACTGGACAGGAGGATCTAGTGCAATAATAATCATAATTATAATAATTATGATTTATTTTGGAAAAAATTCAATCCTAAAATGTTTAAAAAACCGAAAAAGAACTCCCAGAAAAGAAGAAGCACCAAGAGAACTACAATACTTACAGCCAGTAAACATCCCCGAAATTCGAGTACAAACAGAAACTACTAAATTTCCAATTCGAAATATCCGAATTGCCTAAAATGCCACCTCCTGTGTCACCGAGGACGCTGACAAATCTAAGGAGGGAGGACACGGAAAGTTATACAAAAAAAAACTTTTTCATCAAAAAAAAAAAAAAAATAAAAATGAAAGAACTCTACAGTACCGGTCAGCGACGCCTGTAATTAGATTAACCTGTGAAGCATTTATGCAGTCCAGCAGGATAAACTTACCTCAATGAGATAAGGCGCTCCCGACAAAATGGCTAGCGCGAGAAATAATCATACGAAGAAGCAGTATGGCACCGAGCATGTAACCTGACACCGCAGAATAGATGAAGAGCAACGATCCACCTCTCAATGCCAATGGAAGCGACAAGATGATAATCACGCCTATCAGTCATCAACCAGCTTGAAGGTTATGTACTCCTGATCAGAAACTCGCACTTCAATTATTAAAAATTATTAATAATTTTAGGTGAAATTCAGAAAATCAAAAAGGATCAATATTAATACTAAACTAGCGAGTTCCTGATCAGAATGACCAAATTAGAATAAAACTAGACCAGTGTTATGAATAAATATTTAAATTTCACTAATTCATAGGTTTTAAATAATAATTATTAGTATGGCATTCCACGAGCTGGAACCCGGCGATAACCCCTCAGGATCGGACGCCTGCGATATACAATCACGGACCTAGGAGCTGAAACAAAATTTCAAGAAATTTTAATAAAAGATCTTCAGGACAAATTTTAAAAAGAAATAAATACAAGAACCAAGGAAAAAAAAACTAACCTTCATAGGACACCAGAGCCGAGCCACAGGTGTATCTCGTGACGTCTCTCGAGTGTGGTAACCGGATGAATCGCCCACACCGGAAAAAACGTTCCTCAGTGCCCTGTATCCCGGAAAATAAGATAAAATCGATTAATCAAAGGAAGAGAAAAACAAGAAGAAAAATATAATAAATATATAACAAAAAGAAAGAGGATAAATTTAGGCAAACCCACCCCAAACAATAAGCTGAGGGTGCTGAGTGAGAACAGCATCGAGACGCTTGAGCAGGTAAGGGCGAGATATCCCGTGACACCATGCTATGAAGCTCCTCACAGAGGTTATAGGTCTCCTGACACGCCTCACGAATCACATGATCCGCCGATGCCGCCTCCATAGCAGATGGATCTGCAGTTGACGCAGGGATGCGCCAGGACGGAACCTCTTCGGACTCCGGGGGACCCACCTGTCGCTCCTGGATAGGGAACAACATCAGTCGTACCCAGGGCACCAGGGTATCCACCAGGTTCGACACCTGCCTCAGCAACCCTGAAGCTGGAACCTGCGGAGCCAGTTGATAGGAATCTGCAAAAATAAAAAAGAGAATAAAACACTATACATTAAAAATTCGAAACACAAGAAGAAAAAGGACTCTAACCTACGCGAGATCAACAAAACAACCCCTTAGCGCGAGCATGGAACGCTGAGCAATAAAACTATCCTTAATTTTTCCAGAAGAAACGCGGATTAACACCCCGTTATAAGATTTCTTCAATCGATGAACAATACAGAAATCCGAGTCCGTCACCGATAATCCAAGGAGCTCCCTTGCCAACGAAACGAGCACCGGAACAACTTGACAGACCGACACACGCCAAACAATAAACTGATGTATCCCCGCCGAATCCTCAAGCGCGGAAATCCGAGACGATAAACTCTCAGTTACTGAGAGAGTAGACAGAGTGCCGCGGGAATGATCCGGAAAACATGGACCCGACTCAAATAAATTAAAATCAAAATTATCTAAATAAAATTGACTATCGGACCCGGTTATGGAACAAGAGGACTGGCCCGAGATGCACTCGTCGATTAACACGGCACGGAAATCACTCTCACGGGGTTCAGACATCGCGCACCGAAATGTAAGAGACCCAACCCTAAAGACCTATTAAATACGAAAACACCCCACCAACAATCACAAAAACTGATGACTCAAAGAAATTAAAAACTCACCGTGAGGTCGAAGTTCTCCACGATCCATGGTCAAATCATTGGCCTCATGGGCGTTGTTTAGGTACCACTGCGAGTAAGGAATCGTCCAGGAACCACTGGATGATGAAGCTTGTCCTGCCATGATGTTATAAGAACTAATGAAGTAACGCATCTTCAAACAAAAGAGCAGCTGCCCAGCCATACAAAAATTGATGACAGACGTTAAAACTTACCTATGCAAAATAAGAAGAGAGAAAATAAAATAAAAAGAAACGACAATCCAAGGAAACATAAGTTAAGAATCAAGGATAAATCATACTCACCTATGTCAATCCGAGAATCAGAAGTTCACTATAGACACAACACATGATCAATTACACGAGAAATACACAATCCAGCAAGAGACAGAAATTAATATCACTTGGAATTCGAAACCGACGCGGTGCCTCTCCTGTTGTTATAGCCAAGTAAATTAAAAATAAAAAAAAATAATAATAATTAAATTAATTAATTAAATCTGAAAGAGAAAGGAGGGAGGACTGTTACATCCCTGATATTTTAAAATTTTAACACCTTTCGCCTGTGCCTAGGCAACCCAGTAAACGCTCAGGGATATAACTGATACATGTCTCCTCATTACAACACTGATAGTAGGAAAACACCTGTCAGAAATTATCTGAGATCGACAAGGCAGTTGAGTTGCATAAAACAAGAACACTGACTTGCCGTCGGTAATGTAGGAAATCAGATAAGTAACATTAATAATTATTTAACAAAATAAATAACAATAAAATTCATTATTGTCGTTAAATAGTTAATAATAATAATCAAACACTAGTACATAATATTCATCAAGGACCAATAATGGATAATCAATAACATGAATCACATTATTGGGGATTCGCAAGATAACGTAAATAATATTTCAAAATATAGACGCTAGAAGATTATGTATTACATAAATACTATAAGGAAATAAGATTAAAAACTAATGTATAAAATAATAGATGATTCAGTGCATTTGTAACTTAGTACAATTGCACCGACCTGTCAACATATACATATTAAGTAACATAGCTGAAAAGACGAGAGAAAGATGTACCGCATTGAGCGTGAATGAACTTTGATCCCGATAGTATGACCTGTGTGGGAACGCGCCGCGAGTTCATGCATTTACGCGATTGTCAGCAAGTATGGTCAATGACACTGCTGCCAGACGCGTGCCGATCCATCGAGTAGCAAGGTACGTGCCGATCCACGAAAACATGAATGCTCTCCCACTATAGGAATAATCAATAATATATAAACCCCAGATTTACCTCTGGAGGTTGTCTTTTCCCTAGCAGCTGTTCAGTCTTCAAGATCTTAACGTCGGTAATCACTCCGTCCGCAAGTCATACTGTCGGTGTCACGAATTGACCCTTCGATATTCGTAAATCGGTGTCTTACACAAGGAATACCTCGGTACTTGGTAAATAAAATCCCTGGTCCTTAAGTGGTGCAAGTCCGGTGGTCGTGAATTGATAAGTGCCGTTAAATACGTGTATCGTCGTATTAAGTCGAGTTCTGAGAGTTAAATCTACAGAAAACGAACTTAACCAGTGTTTAGCAAGCAAGTTGGATTGCCTGATACGCTTCCTGTACTACTTGACTAGCACTACTTAACTCCAGCCAGGATTGTGCCGTTATCCAGCTATCAACAAGGAGAAATATACGACAAAACTCTTTCTCTTGCCTTCTCAAGCAAGGAAAAAGCGTAAGTTATATAAATAAGCATCTCAAAACTTATTATATTAACTATAACGCCAATTGTAGTGCGTGAGTTGTATACCTAGGCATCTCAAAACCTCGTATATTAGCATAAAACGTACAAGTTACATATATAGGCATCTCAAAACCTGTATTATTGACTTATATAGACGCACACTTTTAATGCGTGAGTTACATATATAGGCATCTCAAAACCTGTATTACTAACTCATAAACGCATAAAACCCTTAATATTGCCTTCTCATCCTGAGAAGTAGTATAAGTCATACACATAAGCATCTCAAAACTTAATGTATATCTGTCTTATAATTAATAAAGCTTGTACACCGCAATATAATTAATTTTGTTATTATTGTGAACAACTCGAGCCGCATAAGTTTGACTAGTGACCACGATCCCACAAAAATATAAATAATCAGAATTTATCACTCTGATTTAATCAGCAAACTTTCCTCCCTTTTCCTAATTTTCCCAACCTACCCTCGCCTTAGCTCGGGACGTAACAATTTAATAATATCATATTATTTAATTTTCTTACATTTCAATAAACCACACTCTGGACATTAATTTCGTTCATTGTGTATTGTTTATAAATATCTTTGGTTCTTATTTGTTTATAAAATTGTTTATTCAACAATTTTCTTACATTTCAATAAACTACACGCTGGACATTAATTTCGTTCATTGTATATTGTTTATAAATGTCTTTTGGATTTATTTGTTTATAATATTGTTATTTAACAATATCGTATTATTTAATTTTCTTGCATTTCAATAAACTACACTCTGGACATTAATTTCGTTCATTGTGAATCGTTTGTAAATGTTTTGCAAATCTATTTGTTGTTAACATTGTTTATTTAACAATATCGAATTATTCGTTCTTTTTGCCTTTTTCAATAACGTATTACACTCTGGACATTAATTTCGTTCATTGTGTATTGCCTTTGAATGTCTACTGGATTTATTTGTTTATAACATTGTTTATTTAGCAACGTCAAATCTTTCAATCTTCAACTACGCATTACACTCCGGACATTAATTTCTTTCGCCGTGTATTGCTTTTGAATGTCCATTAAACCCAATTGTTTATAACTTTGTCTATTTAGCAATACCAAAATTATCCAACTTTCTACGCTCTGCACATTAATTTCGTTCACTGCGCATGATGTTGAATTGCGATAGTTCTTCTGTCTGATAATTCTTGTTAATTATATTGAACCTTTAAGGGTGTTTCTGGATTTGTTTAATCGTCCTGGTTTGTTCTCACCCCTTTACAGTTAAGGAAAATACTTTTTGCAATTTCTCGAGTGATTGCGCAAACGTTCTTACGTTCAAAGGCCTAGATTCCCAAGTTATAACGCATGGGCGTTGACTTGAAAACGATTTAAACTTGAACTACTTGAACGTCGCAGGACGTAACAGGTGCATTAGAGAGAAGCCATCATACCTTTGTAGAGTACTTACGTCATTATAGTACAAAATCTTCTTGGGATCAATGGTTACCTTATGCCATGTTTTCGTTTAATACTTCGGTTCATGAGTCCACTGGCGTCACTCAACATTAGGCAGTTTTTTGACGCAAAGTTAGACCCTTCCGAATTTGCCGATGAAGATGTCCCCATGACTTATATTTCGATGGTTGATGAATTGTTGAATAAAATAACAGAGACAGAATCTCTCTGCGTTGCTCGTTTAGAGGCTGCGAAAAGTACTATGATCAAAAACTTAATGATAAAAAATTTGAAGTAGGTGGATATGTAATGTTATTAATTTAATCACATGAAGATAAACTTGATGATTATTATGAAGGTCCTTATAAAGTTAATAAAATTTTAAACAATGTTAATTTAGAGTTACAAATTTCTCCTCAAGAAACTAGAACTAGAAACTAGACAAGAATCGTATAAAACATGCCTTTTTACGATTTACATAAATTTAAAAACAATTAGAGATTTATTACATAATAAGTAAAAGTTAAAGTCAATCTAGTATTAGTATGTATATCCTCTTAAATATTGATTGTATAATAATACATAAATATATTATTCTTTATATTTTTAGTAGTAAAATTTTAAAGTAAATATTGAACAAATGAATAAATTCAACTACATAAAAAAAAAAAGAAAAACGAAACAAAAAATGAATATCTGAAAGATTTTTTTGAATTTTATGATTATTTGAACACCTAAAAAATTATATTCTAGTCTAAATTAAAGTCAATTAATTTTTAAGGTTTTAAAACAAAATATTAATTTCTGTATTTTTTATCTTCATGAATTAAGTACTTTAATTAGGAAAATATTTCATAAAGAGATATAATTCAACATGAGATACAAGTTTAAAAAATGAAGTGTTTGAATGTTTTTTATAGTATGTAACATTTTGATATGAAAATTATGATAAATAGATGTAAATTAGGGATTGCATAATT
Organism: Diplolepis rosae; assembly: GCA_030998225.1. Lineage (NCBI taxonomy): Eukaryota > Metazoa > Arthropoda > Insecta > Hymenoptera > Diplolepididae > Diplolepis > Diplolepis rosae. Next base: position 1,099,664 of record JAPYXD010000169.1, read on the forward strand.
TTAAAAAACGAATAAATTAAATCTGAAATTACATAAGAATTTACACCTGAAATTTTTTTGGTATGATGCTAAACTTATAAAACTTTACTTTTTAAATTTTTATGGAGTAACGTACTTTGAATAAAATTTTTTGAAGATCGTTACATCTTATACATGGCAATTTCAATAAATGAATGTGAATGAAGTGTTTGCGGATTTAAGAAATTACATAAGTTATATCGGAGTTCGCATATAAATTTATACCTCAAAATTGTCTTGGTATGAAGCTAAGTCGACAAACCTTTACTATAGAATAAAATACATTGAATAAGAATTTTTTAAATCTATCACCTCCCTATTGAAAAACTTGACGTAAAAAATGACGTAAAAAAGGACGTCAAAAATGGCGTGAAAAACGACGTCAAAAATGACATAAAAAACGACGTCAAAAATTAGGTAAAAAGCAAGGTCAAAAATTGGGATAGTTTATTACGTAATTTTTTACGTCATTTTTGACGTCGTTTTTTACGTACTTTTTTGTCTTTAACAAGTCTTAACAATTTATATTCGGTCTTTCATTGGATATCGTAATTGAGAAATGCTTATCTGTAGAAGAAGTATTGTATATTAAAATAGTTTATTTCAAAGTGGAATGGGCATTCCGTAAAGGAGTCACAAAAATGTAACAGGAAGTGTAAGGCTTCTTAAAGAAAAAAAGGACGTCAAAAATGACGTAAAAAACTATCCCAATTTTTAACGTCATTTTTTACGTCGTTTCTTACGTCATTTTTCACGTCGTTTTTTACGTCAAGTTTTCCAATAGGGCTATTACATGACAATTCGTATATATAAACTACAATCAGAAATTACAGATTTACCTAGAGTTTCAACTTTTGTTGAAACGTCTTATTTTCTGTAATAAAAAGTTAAAACTATTTCAAAATGATAGCATGAAAGTTAATAAAATGTCGCATCTAATGAGCTCACACAGTAAGAAATGAAAAGAAATTTACAATTTGTCGTTTGAAAGTTGCCGTTTCTAGTGCGGTAATTTTACCACGTTGAGCGAGGGATAATTACCACTTTTCAGATAATAAAATGGCAAGGACTAGAGTTCTAAAGAGTTTATGTGGCCGAGAATATGTCTGGGAGCACGGGAATATGACTGAGAATTTCTCTGATGAATGTGCTCTTCGAGAATTTATGAGAATTTAGAAATATTTTTCCGTAACGGTTCAAGCTTTCAATTGTTTTTGATAAATGCTTTGTTCTGGAAGTTCGTATAATGTGCGCAATAAAAATGAAAAAAAAGGAATATAGTTTGGAATTTAAAAAAAAAAATTATTGATAAACAAAAATAAAGCTTCTTTCAAGTGCCAATACTGTGATCAGATGTACAGAAAGCATGCCACTCGACAAATAGAGCACTTAAAAAAGTACATAAACTGCCCCGAAACTGTCAAACAATTATTTAAATTAAAGCGTAATTTGTGCGAAGAAAACTTGAATTAATTGTTCTTTATGTTTGAATTTAATATAATGGCTATAAATTTTTTTTTTTTTATATTGAATTCCGATAAAACTTGACATTTTTTGTAGTTTATTTTTATGAAACCTTCACTATTGCAATTCATAGTGTTTGGAAATAAATTTACAATATTATAAGGTTTAATGATAAAGAAAATATTGGTGAAGGTATGGTAAAAATCCCTTAAATTCTCTGTAAATTCTCAATTTGTCTTAAAATGACGGTCAGAGTCACGAGAACGTGACCGGATTTTAAATGTGCGAGAAATTTAGAACTCTAGCAAGGACTTGTGATTTCAACAGTTTTAGTATGGGTATGTTACGTGGCGCTGTAGTATTACCATTTGGAGTAGTAAATATACAACGTCCAACGTAGGTAATAACCCTACCAACGTTCATCGCGGTTAATTCACTGAGTTTGGTAACATTACAACAGTCAACAAAAATCCTGTTTAAAAATGTAACCTTCAATTTTGAATCAGGAACTTTTCGTTCTTGAGAAATATTACAAAATGAACGTAGTAAAAAACAGTATTTGAATTTCAAATTCTCCATTTTATGTGAAATTGTATGAAAAAAGTGGACAATTACATTTTGACGTAAAATTAATAAAATAGAGTGAAATTCAATCCCTGTGTGAAAGTCCGTTATGAAAATGTACTTTTCCAATATATTTAGGTAAAATTACTTTAAAAAAATAGTAATGATCAGAATTAAAAATTTAAATTTAAATATTCTATATATATATACCCCTATTGAATTATTAATAATAAAGATCCAATAATAAAAACTATATCTTTTTAATTACAAATGTGATGCCGCAAAACGAAATTTCACCCATTTTACAGTTGTTTTGAGCAACGCGCGCATGCAGTGCTGTTGTAACGTAATTATAAAATTACGTTTTATTCCAACGCCATCTGTAGCTTAAAAAACAACGAATATCTCGACGATGTCTACGTTATCGACCACTCGCGCGAGACAATCAAATTATAATGATTATTATTATTATTATTATTATTAAGTTTAGGAAGACAGATTAACTTTAAAATGTTAATTTAATATTAAAATACTGATTGAACTGTCCCTTGCTCTTTTCTCTTTTATATATATATATATATACAGTTAAGGAAATATGCACGACAGATGAAGACCAGAGTCCTGAAACTGGAAAACTCTCTCACGGTTCTTAGAGTTTTCTAAACGTAACTAATTTAACGGACGGCACTTCGTATAAATAAAAAATACCCGCCTATTCAAATTTCAACTCTCAACTCATATAAATAACCTTTCTTTAAGCCATGGACAAAAACGCAAATACATAATTTAGAGTCGCACAAACCTTTCGAGAATAACATAAATCTAGAAAGCTTCCCATGTCAATCACTTGGGAAAAACTCATAAATCTGAAAAGATGGACTGTAAACCCTTTCTATTTTTTTGTTGTTGTTTAGACGAGCCTAGTCAGATGACCCCTGTCTATTAAACCATAAAAACCCATGTGCGTTCCAGACGGTCAGGAAATGCACAACCCTTTCTAGGTACACAAATAGAGGTTGGTGAATGTTAAAAATCGCGCGTTACTTCACGCCCCTGGACTCCCCTATTGGACGAACGAATCCAAGAGACAATTTCGAAACCCTTGGTGGGGGTCTGAGGAGACTCCCTTCGAACGCACCTCTAGAGCAGACAGAATGAAGAAGAGCAGATATTTTTCAATCCTAGAGGAAATAGCACCGTTTTCCTCTCCTGGCCTTCGCTACCTCGAATTCCATATTATAAGTTAACGCCGCGATCTCTGACAAAAACTTCGAGTCCTCGCGAGTCTCGGTCACGACCCGAAATAATAATCCGGACCCTGGTCTTCACCGAATTATAACGCGAGTGCGAAATATACTTGTTAGACTTAGTGAATCGTTACTACGAGCGGGACTAGTGGATAAGTGTGCAATTTATTTGTTAGATTGGATAAGTTCATTAATGCAAACAGGACTAGTGAAATTGTGCTACGGACTTGATCCATTTGATATCAATAAAGAGTGTTGTACAGACTTAAATTTACCTCGTACTTTAAACTCTCGCCAGCGTTTACGCAATCCCAGGCCGCTGTTTCTACAGCTAACGCAGTGACCAACACCGCATCTCGCAAAAGCAGTGTCTAGGACGTGACAATTAAATTGGTGGCAGCGGTGGGATTGCTGCACCTGGATGCCGGGAATTCGAATTTAAATCGGACCATTCCACGATTCAACACCGATAACAAAAATGAAATAATAATAATTTATTTCACGCAAATAACTACCATCCACCAAAAAGAAGAAGATATCTATTGGACTCCATCTGAATAATCGACGACTAAAGTCTCAAAGAGGAAGAAGGGAATTTCTGCAACCATTCAACTGAATAACGATATGGCTATTTTCTAGATATAGTCAGAATCCACAACAAGAAGACGAAGAATCAAATTACTAATTACTACTACCACCGAGGAAGCGGATAAACGACTTCGTATACTCCACTGACTTCCAAATATTAAGGAACTTGGAGCAAGTCCATCGTGGGATTTTTTAAATTGACGATCGTACGCGAAGTACGATCCTTCGAGGGACTGCCGGCGATCAACCAACCATCAACCACCTGGAGGTCATCAACGTGTTCCGGTCGAACGAGCCATCGTCATCGGAATCTACAATTAGTGTTATAAGTGTAAAATTTGAGTTAAGTGCGAAATCTGTAGTGTTATAATTTAAAGGTGCAAGTTGTGAAATTTGGATTAACGTACCTCGAGCACCGTAATAAGTAGTAAGTCCTAGATATAGTTATATGAAATTCTTCATCTGTTCTGCCTTCATAAATTCTATTATTTTTATTACGTTAATTTTGATTAAAGGGTCGACTATTTATTTTTAGTAAGCAGTACCAAGATTTTGTAAAACTTACCAATAGCCAAAAGTCTATGGAACTAAGTATGCTACTAGTTTTTTGTAAAATTGATTAAATTCATTTAGTTGGAGAAAAGTAATTATGTTATTCTCATATGTAATATTTCATGTAATTATAAATCTATGATAATAGTAAACTTCAAGAAATAATTGTATAGACGAATGGATTTTTCCTGCTTATCAACTGTTGAGAATCGTTTTGAAATAGTCACATACATTGATTACCTAAAATTTTTCTCTGTCCTTCATTAAAATGAGAAGAATTAAATCATGGTAATTTTAAGGTATAATTGTAAACCGTTGTGCAGTTTGTGATGGAAAGTATGTCAACAATTTTCATCTTTATTACATTTTTAAAAAAAAAACCATAATTAAAAGATTTTTCTCCCAAACAATTGTAACCTAAGAAACTTTCCATCGACTTTAACTGAAATAAAATAGATAGAACGATCAATTTAACCTTTTTTCTCAAAGCTGGAATCACTATTTTAATCATGCACGGACGAAAAAATTCATCACCTTCTAATTAAGATATTGAAATAGTTTTAATAGAACTATTCTCCGTTATCTCGAAAAATATATATATTTTTTATAATAACTAAACTGGACAAATAGTAATAGCAATTAACGCAATTGGTAACTTTTACAAAAACGTATTGATAACTTCTACTATTAATCGGATTTTATAAGCTTTACTAAAAATTTTTGTCATTGCTACTTAGTTAATCTAGCCGTAAGAGATAAGGTGTCTAACTGATACAGAATAAAAAAAAAACATACTTGTGACCCCCTTTCTCTTTATATATAAAAAATGGGTAGTCACGACTAATACTTTCTCTCAGTGTAGATTAGGCACGAATATCGACACACCATTATACTGCTAGAAACATTACTCAATTATTTGATTTGATTTGATATTTTATTGAAGTATTTGAATTCTATATGTTACTCACACATATATTTTGTCTGTTTATATTAAATCTAATACAATTTCTAACAGTGTAGGAACATAAAAGTATAAAATACTTACAGTCCCAATTTACGAGTGCAAATATCAGGAAAATTCAGTTGATCTCACAATCCCGAAAACTAATAAGAATTGATTTCTATAATTTTTCATTACACTTAAATTTTCATTTAAATCCTCACGCGAACTAGATTCATTTTTATTTATTTTTTTTTTCTCGCTTAATATTTAAAACGCGAACCATGAATTTAAGAAAATCAAATGCGAATGGCCGGAAAAATCCACCGGGCAGAAAATCAAAAAAGAACCTCCCCTCTCATGATCAAAATTTAACAAACCAAGATCAGAATCTCGAATCAATAGATTCCACTTCACTAAATAGTGCTGGCAGTAGCAACCATTTAAACATTGCAGTACAAGAAAATACTGCACGTAACTCTAATCAAGTTGTCGATCTTTGTGCCCGATATAACCCGTCCGAGAGGTTCGATACGCCTGAACTCTCGTCTATCACTTCAAACCCGATTAGGAAAATAGGGGAAGGTCTCAAATTTGCGAAAGATCTTGTCCCAGAGTTCAACGGTACGAACATGTCCGTTAGCATGTTTACCGAACAATGTAAAGCAGCGGCAGCGCTCTTAAAACCTAACGAAATGATTTACTTAGCGATACTCGTTAGAAATAGGGTTACAGGACCAACTCGAAGGTATATCCAGGATAGAATGGGAATCACCTTAGATGAAATTTTGCGCATCCTACAAAGCATCTATATCCCAAGAGAAGATACTAGCCAGCTGACGCAGGAGCTCGCTAATATCCAAAGAAATATAGGAGAAACAATTTCAGATTATGGGACAAGGGTTAGTGTTCTGTTGAACAAAATCATTTCTAAAGTTACGGAAAGAAACCCCGGAGAAAAAGGGTGGGAAAGATGCGAGGAGTATATCGAAAATGCAATTAAAAATTTTGTTCGCGGTCTCGATAGAGATACTTTGATTTTCATGAAAGATAAGTCCCCCCCTACCCTGGATTTTGCAATCGAGTTGGCCGCGCAGTCAGATTTAGAAAATAAGAGCTGGAACAGAGTCAACGAAAACGAGGCAAATACTAGTGTACAACGCCCTAATTCTTTATTTAACAGCGTTAATCGAAAGAGAGTAGCTCATATAAGTATTGACGAGGAAGGCAGTAGGTCAAGGGGTCAATCACCCCTTATTCAATGCTTTTAATGTAAAAAATCAGGACACATCAAACGGAATTGTCCACAACTAGAAAGGGGGAAACCCCTAAGTAAATTTTGTAAGTATTGCGAGGTTAAGGGTCACGAAATTAGGGAATGTTTCTTAAAAGAAAAACACGACAAAGAAAGGGAGGCAAAACGAGCGCGCTAATTGACGAAAGCGGATTTAAACTCGAAAAAGGGTCATCATGCCGGGGCAACGATGACCTCCAACAAAACGCAACGCCCCAAAATCGTATACTCGTCTGCCTCCAACAATCAGACGGAAGGTTCGGAAACCCTACAATAAAAATCGATAATAACGCGTTTAATCCAAATTCCGCGGTTTTTATGATCGACACTGGATCCGAACTAAATTTAATCAAAGAAACCGCGGTTCATTCTCGCGTTCGCACCAATTATCGTAAAATATGTGACTTGGTAGGGATAGGACCAGGAATAATTAAAACACTAGGGGAATTCACAATAAAAATAAAAGGGGTAGAGTCAGCGTTTCAAATTGTACCTAGAAATTTTCCCATTTTACAGGAAGGCATTTTAGGAATGAACTTTTTGGGAAACCACAACTCTACCTTAAAAATAGCAGATATGACTCTCAAATTAGGTTCAGGTAGTTTATCTAGCGTCAATTACACAAGAGTCAAACTACCAGAACGAACAAAAACTCTAATTAACATTCCAATCAAGGAAACACAACTAGATGAAGAGTATATAGAAAGAATTGATGCCGGCCCAGGGATTTTTATAGGCGAAACCATTGTTAGAAGGAACGGGAATGAAGCGAGATGCTATGCTATTAACTCCAATAGCAGTGAAATCCATCTTTCTTTACCACCTGTCAACCTGCAACAGTATATCGCTGTCCCGCCACGTGACAGAAGTGGTAAAGACTCCCCTCTCTCCCCTGAAGGCCGTAAGGAGCACGCTGCTCGCTTAGCTACCCTTCTAAAAATTATAGACCTGACGGAAACAACAGAGGAAGAAAAACGTAGTATACTCTTCATACTAAGCGACCACCTCTATCAGTTTCATCTACCTGGCGACAAATTAAAGGGCACCACGGTTATAGCTCATGAAATAGTCACTATGGACAAACGCCCGATACACACTAAACAGTATCGTAGCCCGCAAATCCTCAAAGAAGAAATACGCACACACGTTGATGACCTGCTAAAGAATGGCATTGTTCAACCCTCTTCTTCCCCCTACAACTCCCCCCTGTGGATCGTATCCAGAAAGGCCGATGCACAGGGAAATAAAAGGTGGAGGATGGTTATAGACTACAGAGCGCTGAACGAACAAACTGTCGGAGATGCTTACCCCCTCCCCAACATCACCGACATTCTCGACCAATTAGGCAGTGCTCGCTATTTCTCCGTCCTTGATTTGGCATCCGGTTTTCACCAAATCCCTATGCACCCAGATTCTATGGCAAAAACAGCGTTCTCTACTCCTTATGCACATTTAGAATTTACAAGAATGCCGTTTGGATTAAAGAACGCCCCCGAAACCTTCCAGAGATTAATGGACCATATTTTAACCGGTCTTCAAGGTATAGAATTATTTGTTTACATGGACGACATTGTCGTCTATGGAAACTCCCTAGAAGATCATGATAGGAAACTAAGGGCCCTGTTAGGACGTTTAAAATCAGCTGGTTTGGTCTTACAACCAGAAAAATGTCAATTTATGAAAAAAGAAATCACCTACCTAGGACATGTAATAACAGAATCAGGTGTAAAACCGGATCCCAAAAAAAACGAGGCTGTAAAAAAATTCCCTACCCCTAAATCCCCAAAAAATATCAAACAATTTTTGGGCCTAATCGGATACTATCGTAGATTCATTCCAAATTTTGCAAGTATAGCAAAACCTCTCACAGAATTATTGAAAAAGGGCGTGCGATTCGTTTGGTCAAAGGCTCACCAAAATGCTTTTGAAACCCTTCGCGACAAAATTTGTAACGAGCCTATTTTGCAATATCCTAAATTCGACCAACCCTTTATCGTCACAACTGACGCTTCAAATTTTGCACTAGGCGCCGTACTGAGCCAGGGAACAATCGGTAAGGACTTACCTATAGCGTTCGCTTCTTGAGTATTAAATCCGGCCGAAATAAACTACTCTACGACAGAAAAGGAGCTCCTAGGAATCGTTTGGGCTGTTCATCATTTTCGCCCATATTTATACGGACAAAAGTTCACCCTTGTTACCGATCACAGACCTCTAATTTGGTTGCATAATTTAAAGGATCCCGTGTCGAGACTGGCCCGATGGAATATTAAGTTGAGCGAGTACGACTATGATATTGTATATAAACCCGGTAACGCTAACGTAAACGCAGATGCCTTGTCGAGAAACCCCTTTTGTGCCGCAACCTTCTGTGCTCCCTGCATTCCAACCCCATCTTCTGCTCTCATCGAACCGGTGATGGACAGTGCACACCACTCGCCGTGCGCTGAGATGCTGAGAGTGGGGCAGGCTAACCCGGGAGGCGCAGCAGCAGAAAAGGATGTAGAAAATCTTGTAGAAATGATCTTTGTGAGTCACGGGACCCTTAACCCCTATATCGATGAGTCCCAAAGGAAAAACTTGAATGTCCAGTGCGACACAGAATCAAGTAAGGACTGTGATAATAGTACTATAAAAGTGTCCGACAAGCTGTCGGATGGTTTAGGACCCCCCGTGTCGGCTCGTTCATCACAAAATATGATGACCAGGCTAGGGGATAGAGGCACCCAAGCCCCGGAAAAGAAGGAAATTTCAGTGAGGAATGTGGGTCATGGTCCAGTGACCACAGTTGAGGGTGGGGACAACCCCTGTGGATTCGCGAGTGTTCTCGCTACCTCATCGTCTAGGCAAAACGACTCAGTCGATGGTCCGGCGACACCCTCAGGTTTACGTGACTCGCAAAGTTCGAGTGGGAAGTGGGGCGAAGGTGCCGGAGAATTCGCTGGTGTAGCGAGAGTACTAAGTGTCGATGGGGAAGGGGGTGGCTCGGGCTCACAGGACAGGTATTTTTTACAGTAAAGACACAATAAAAATGGGGAAATCTCATATCCTTAATTTTATATCGTCAGATTGTACATTAAATTCAAATGTAAACAAAGAACTGGTTAATGCTAATATACTCGACGCGAACTTACTAAAGCAACAAAATCTTCCACTGGGTCATGTAACGGTTCTCGCGTCAAATGGTAGATATGTTTTCAACGTAGTAATACGCGAGAAAGGAGAAGATAAACCCTTTCTGAACATTATTTCAGGCGCAATCTCACGTTTAAAACAAGCCATAGAGATCCTGAAGGTGACATCCGTTAAGTTCTCAAAGGTAGGAAACGATCTAGACCAGATATCATGGATCTCAGTTGAACAGATAATACGTCAACATTTTTCAGGATCTGGCCTGCGAGTATGCGTTTGTTCCAGCGAAATTCAATTTCCTCCAAAAGAAAATCGCGAGCGGATAATTATAGAAAACCACGAATCCACTATCCGCGGTCATAAAGGCGTTTCGAAAACATACTGGCGCATCCGCGGAAACTTCTACTGGAAAAATCTCAAACTCGATGTCGAAAATTTCGTGAGGCTTTGTCGGAAGTGTCAGGAAAATAAACTGGTCCGAATAAAAAATCGTCAACCAATGAAGATCACTGACACACCAACGCAGCCTTTCGATAAAATACAAATCGACATCGTAGGTCCTCTGCCAGAAACGGAGTCAGGGAATAAATACATTCTCACCATCCAAGACAACTTCTCGAAATATTCTGACGCGATACCCCTAGCCTCAATAAACACAATTTCAGTAGCGCATGCCCTTGCTGAGGAATTTATTTCACGTTACGGCTGTCCTAGAGTAATTCATTCAGATCAAAGTAGTAATTTCACATCTAACATTATGAAAACATTTTGCAAAATATTTCATATTGAAAGGGTAACTTCCACTGCTTTCCACCCGCAATCTCTAGGCTCACTCGAGCGAAGCCATATCACCCTTATCGAATATTTGAAGGTTTTTGCAACAAAGCAGAACTGGGATCAGTGGCTTAGGTATGCTGTCTTCTGCTACAATAGCTCGGTTCATGAGTCAACCGGCTTCACCCCTTACGTCCTAGTATTTGGAAGAGAACCCAGACTCCCCTCGGGTATTTCTGAAGAAAGGGTACCACCAACTTACGTAGAATATATGAAAGAGCTATTTCGAAAAATCGGTACCATACAGTCGACCGCCACTGAGAACTTAATCGCAGCTAAAACAAGATCGAAACGATATTATGACGTAAAAACGAACCCACAAAACTTCCAAGTAGGAGATTCAGTATATTTATTGAATGAACCTCGCGTCTCAAAACTTGATGCATATTATAAAGGCCCTTATATCTTAGAGCGATTACTTGGAAATTCAAACGCGGAAATCCGAATTACAACTAATAAAACAAAAATTGTTCACCTCGATAAGCTAAAACTCGCTGCCTTCCCCGTCCTCATAGAAACAGAACCAACGGAAGAATAATTTATATACGAATATAGAAACATAGTCATAAACAAACATAAATAACAATAAAACTTAGATAACGGAAAAAGGAAAGTTGGTCACGAAAAAATAAAATACATCGCATCGTCACAACAAGAAAATTTTTTTTTATATATATACTAGAATTTTAAATTAATTATAGCGACTAACCACAAGAAGGTTAAGTAAATAAATTTAGGAACCTAAAAGTAGAATGCTAGGGGAATATCGTGAAGGAAAAGATAGACAACTAAGTAATCATCACCAGTATTAGTAACTAGAAATGTTATATTATATGTAAATCTCTATTAAGATCAATTAATTGACTAGACCTACGTATGCGAATGTCTGCGAAGCAATTGCAGACCTTTCTGCCTTGAAAAAGTCACTTCATTCGAAGCGCCTTTTTCTTGTTAAGGGGGAAGGTGTAACGTAATTATAAAATTACGTTTTATTCCAACGCCATCTGTAGCTTAAAAAACAACGAATATCTCGACGATGTCTACGTTATCGACCACTCGCGCGAGACAATCAAATTATAATGATTATTATTATTATTATTAAGTTTAGGAAGACAGATTAACTTTAAAATGTTAATTTAATATTAAAATACTGATTGAACTGTCCCTTGCTCTTTTCTCTTTTATATATATATATATAGTTAAGGAAATATGCACGACAGATGAAGACCAGAGTCCTGAAACTGGAAAACTCTCTCACGGTTCTTAGAGTTTTCTAAACGTAACTAATTTAACGGATGGCACTTCGTATAAATAAAAAAACACTCGCCTATTCAAATTTCAACTCTCAACTCATATAAATAACCTTTCTTTAAGCCATGGACAAAAACGCAAATACATAATTTAGAGTCGCACAAACCTTTCGAGAATAACATAAATCTAGAAAGCTTCCCATGTCAATCACTTGGGAAAAACTCATAAATCTGAAAAGATGGACTGTAAACCCTTTCTATTTTTTTGTTGTTGTTTAGACGAGCCTAGTCAGATGACCCCTGTCTATTAAACCATAAAAACCCATGTGCGTTCCAGACGGTCAGGAAATGCACAACCCTTTCTAGGTACACAAATAGAGGTTGGTGAATGTTAAAAATCGCGCGTTACTTCACGCCCCTGGACTCCCCTATTGGACGAACGAATCCAAGAGACAATTTCGAAACCCTTGGTGGGGGTCTGAGGAGACTACCTTCGAACGCACCCCTAGAGCAGACAGAATGAAGAAGAGCAGATAATTTTCAAACCTAGAGGAAAAAGCACCGTTTTCCTCTCCTGGCCTTCGCTACCTCGATTTCCATTTTATAAGATAACGCCGCGATCTCTGACAAAAACTTCGAGTCCTCGCAAGTCTCGGTCACGACCCGAAATAATAATCCGGACCCTGGTCTTCACCGAATTATAACGCGAGTGCGAAATATACTTGTTAGACTTAGTGAATCGTTACTACGGGCGGGACTAGTGGATAAGTGTGCATTTTATTTGTTAGATTGGATAAGTTCATTAATGCAAACAGGACTAGTGAAATTGTGCTACGGACCTGATCCATTTGATATCAATAAAGAGTGTTGTACAGACTTAAATTTACCTCGTACTTTAAACTCTCCCGCCAGCGTTTACGCAATCCCAGGCCGCTGTTTCTACAGCTAACGCAGCGACGAACACGCCATCTCGCAAAAGCAGTGTCTAGGACGTGACACTGTGCAGGCGTTCGCGCATATTTGCTAATGGTGCATAGATGCTGATATATGTCAAGTCATACGTGCCATACAGGCATTATGCATGCAGGTTACCATGGTTACATATTAGTCGGAAAGAAACAGGAAAATTGTCGGTCTCTTTCTCTGTTGTATGTTACCATGGTAACCTGAATGCAGAAGGTGCAGAAGCAGTGTTGCCAATTGCATGGAAATTTCCCGGAACCCGGGAAATTTTGACCTACTTGGGCATTTTCTATCGTGCTGCCGGGAAGTTAAGAGCGCTCATTCCGGCAACACTGTGCAGAAGTGTAATTCCTCCATAACGCGTCTTCTTAATAAAAAGCATAAAGGTAAGTTTAATTAATTATTATTTATTGTAATTTTAACGAAGGTGTGTGCCCAGGATACTGAAAACGATTATCCCCATTTCAGTCGTAATATAGCTTTACTGTGAATTTGTGTAAATATTCTATGTATAATGAGAATTCTCAGATTGCCAAACGTTGATTGATTAAGGCGACCGATGAATCGTCAAAATTATTATTTTACGTTTCACTGAAAATTTATAAAACAGAATATTGATAACAAATTGTTTTATCATTAGGGCTTTCAGTTTCAAATAATTTTACAATTTTTTACTCGTAACCTATAAACGTTTTTTTTGGTACAGTTAACCTATAAACTTGAATCACTCGCTTCCGAGGTACCGGTGTTTAATCATTTTCCGTTTCCTTTGGGTGTTACTAATTAATTTGAAATAATGAAAATGTAAGAGAATTGCATTCCTTGTTTTAAATTTCAAGTGCTCATGAAAACTTTGAAGAATAATCCAAAACTTCCAACTCTTCATGGTTGCATAGTTTTTAAGTAGAAATCTTGAAAATGTAATTAATAGAAATTGGCGAGAAAATTGTAGCGTTGGAAACTTATTAGTATAAAATTATATCTGTTAAAATTGTTGCCAATAAATAAATTGGAATTAAACAAATTTTTAATATTCAAACTTTCAAGAGATAGCAGAACTTGTAGAATATACTGTATATAATATAAATACGTTTACGTTTATAAATATAATCATGGACTTGAAGTTCTGAACGTTGAAATAAACGAAATTTTTATCTGAATGACTTAAACTCAAAATAATCCTCAAATATTGATTCATTTCTAAAGAAAGTAATTTATTGTTTAAAAACTCTAAAATACCCTATTGAAAAAATCCTCGAGAATATCCCATAGAGATATTATAGATACAGTCAAGCCAGCCTGAAATCTGTCAGCTTAGGCGAGAGAGAGTTATTCGGAGGGTTAGGCTATCTCTCTCTAACCGCGCATGCGTAGACAAAGACGGGAAAAACCTTCCAAATTTTTAGATCATTATCCGCCATTCTGAATAAGTAAAGGCGGATTTTACAAATTTCGTTTTTCGCTTTTCTTAGCTAAAGTAATCGTAGGGAAATTTTTAAAAGATCAGGGTTGTCTTTCCCAATAGAAGATACATTTGAGAAGTTTTCCAAATTTTTTTTATGCATAATGCGCGATAAAAAAAATTGCGAAAAATTTTGCACGCAGTTTTATTTGTTTGAGTTGCGCGACTACTCTTTTGAATTATGCTATTCATTAGTTACCTATTGATAATTAAAACAGAATTTTTGCAGATTTTTGCAAGTTGTGGGCGTGGCTAAAAAAAATAAAAACCGTCAAAATACGCATTCCTCAAACATCTTACTATTAAAGCACATTTTATAATAATAGTAGACTAATGGAAAAAAACATTTATTTGGTAATCAATGTGACGTCGTAGAATTTCTACGACTCACAACGCCACCTGCGTGGCCATGTTTGTTATAGTTTTATTTTATTAAGATTTTATATCGCGTAGTTTCGTTCTGTTAGTAGAGTAAGACAAATAAATTAGAGAGTTGCGAATAGTCCTTGGTTTGAAGCATGTCGAAGATTACCGAGATCTATGTATATAATTTCATGTAATTTAACTTCGCGCCGATTAACGGTAAAGTGCGTATAGCCTGACGCTCCACTACCGGGAAATTCATTTGAACATTTTAAACAAAGAAAAAAAAAAGTATATGTGAGTTTTGTCTTTTTTTTTCACTGCCGGAGAGACAACAAGGGAGAGAGAGCAGCCAACGTTGGACACAACCGTTACGCCACCTTCTACCAGCCACTTTGAATCCACCAGTCACGCCATCTCCGGTAAGCTCGGTAGCAAGGATCCATTTCCATTGGTTTGGAATTAGCAATGACCGCCGTTCAGCGATGGCATGGAGTAAACCCATTACCATTGGTTTACCAAGAATTAGTGTCTGTCTCAACTCAGAGAGAGGCAGACGTTCGCTTATTACGAAAAGATAGACACTCGCGCCATAACGGAGAGTGTCTACCCAACCCTGACCATGGCGTCATGAAGTTTATAGGATGAAATATTAGCGCATCAAGTTACGTTAACCAGCGAGGACGTCAGTGTTGCAGCCTATCACCAAGTCCGAGATCCAAGGCGAGTACCGGATAAGGACGTAGTGTTGCTGCCCAACCCTGATCAAGACCCTAGGCAAGTTCCGGGTGAGACCAGGACTGACTATCCATCCCTGTGCGTAACCAGCACGAATAAGGGTGAATACGTACTTCAACGTTCGAGACTCTAGGCGTGTTCCGGATGAGGACGAAAAAGTACTACCCAACCCTGGCCGAGACCCTTGGCAAGTTCCGGGTGAGACCCAGATTGAATATTCAACCCTGGATGTCAATTAACGTGTCATGGTAATGTACAGATAGGCCCGTTAGTTTTACCATTGGTTGAAAGGAGACAGAACCATGGTTAGAAAGAGAGGGCACCATCCAGTGCTGCGTTGGAGCGCAGAAACAAGACTGGTAGTACTGTTTGAGATTCCCAGCCAATAACGGATGTGAAGAAGAGCAATAATTAGCATGGCGGTCCAACCGACCAATGGGAGAAGACGAGAGAAGCTACAACGGAACGTCAACTACAACGCATCCACGTTAACCATGAAGATGCGGCTTAAGGTTGCGGCGTGAACAAGTCCGACTGGTGGAGACGAGGTATGGTTCGATTTTGGAGAGACGGAGAGGATAAACTACTACGATTTTGACTTTGTCTCCGGGGAAGAACACTTGCGTCGTGTTGAGTGGAAGCGATTGTTAAAATAAAAAAGGAAAAATTAACACTGTGAAAGGGGAACAGCTGATATAAGGATTATTGCCAATATTATAATATAGACCCAAGACGATTCGATTCTACCATTTTTTTTGAAAGAATTTGGATGAAATAGCGGACGACGGATAATTGAGTAGAGGTAAGAGTTTCTTGTGAAAAGTTGGTTCGCTCGAGGTGTTGAGTCCCGCGTAATGGCTGCTACAAGCTGAGCCACGTGTTATTAATAAAATCTCCTCGATCGTACCACACTTTATTTTACTTTAAAAACCGTGTGAATTGATTTAGACAGCTGGATTTATATAAATACATGTTATGAATTGTGAATAAAATTTCTTGTTAGAGTTACAAAACTAGTCGCGTGGCCGGTTAGTTCGGTGGCAAACAGTGGGTAGGACTTTTGTAACGGGCGGTGAATTAGCGTGGCGTGGTGTTACGGTTGTGTACATCCCATTATTGATTGACGGCGTAGTGTGGCCCGAGGCTAGTTATATACAATAAATTGTAGTAAATAGTGGATGAAAATAAATTGTGAATAGTTTTTCTTATTAATATACTAGGATTTCTGTGATGGGAGATAGCATAGCGTAGCGTGGTGTTTTCGGGTCGTAAGTCTCAAGGGACATATTTGGCGTCGTAGCGTAGCCCGAGACCGGCTGTTTATATTAAAATATGATTGTTAGTGTTCACGGGTAGATTGCCTTAATTTAGCGACCCACTTAGATTAAGTATAGACGGTCGCGTGACTTATCGGCCGTGTCTAATTTGTACGGATAGGGCCGGACTGTAGGAGTAGCGTAGGTTAGTTAGGTTATAGTGTTATTACGTATGTTGTAGAGGGTTAGTCGGCGTCGCGTGCCATGTCCCTGTATAGCTGGCTACAATCTTAGGTTAGTTAATATATTGTATGAACATTATTTATTTAAATAAACGTCTTTTTATCCTTCATTAAATTGTGCTGTCGCCTTGATTGGATTTTTCCCGCTGCGGATTGATTTTTCAGGACACCTACGAACCCCGCGCTCTACCTGTGACCCCAGTGAGGAAGAGAGAGAGGGGGGGGGGGGCTGAGCTAGGCCTGTTTCGTGTATGTACCGGTATTGCGTGTGTTCTCCGCGAGCATTACTCGAACTAATCTTTTAGAAAATTACTGGGTTTCTTTTTTTTTATGTTTAGTGTGACCTAATCTTGTGGCTCCGCGTTGCGTTGTGCCCGGGGGACAAGATAACGTGATTGCTGTTGATTTATAGGGTTTTTCTTATAAAGATTTCTTCGTGGTCGGTTCATGAATGACCCAAGAAAGGTCTGGCGCCCGTATAGTTGATTCGTTTATTTCGAACTAGGAGCACACGCGATACCGAAGGGTGAGTTGCCTGGAGATAATAAAATTGCAACGTCACATCAACCTCTAACAGGGTGTACTGCTGAAATTTTTGCAAAATATTTTCGCAACATTCTTTCGACTAGCGAATAATCACAGTCAACCATTTGTTCAGAATGCAAGTAAAAATTTCAACTTTTCGCGTCAAAATGAATTTGCAAGATATTTTGCAAAAATTTCAGCAGTTAACCGTGTTAGAGGTTTATTAGCAAATAACAATTTTTTTTCATTAGTCTACTATTATTATAAAAAGTGCTTTAATAATAAGATGTTGAAAGAATGTGTATTTTGACGGTTTTTATTTTTTCTTAGCCACGCCCGCAACTTGCAAAAATCTGCAAAAATTCTGTTTCAATTATCAATAGGTAACTAATGAATAGCATAATTCAAAAGAGTAGCCGCGCAACTCAAACAAATAAAACTGCGTGCAAAATTTTTCGCAATATTTTGTATCGCGCATTATGCATAAAAAAAATATGGAAAACTTCACAAATGTATCTTCTATTGAAAAAAACAACCCTGATTTTTTAAAAATTTTCCTACGATTACTATAGCTAAGAAAAGCGAAAAACGAAAATTATAAAATACGCCTTTACTTATTCAGAATGGCAGATAATGATCTGAAAATTTGGCAAAATCATCTCTTTCTCAACCCCTTCTATATGCTCGATGCGAAATTTGATTTGGTTTTAAGGCCGATTTCACAGGGAAACCCGGCTTTGCCCTTTAATAGACAAGGCGTATTAAAAAAAAACAAAAATTCTAGAAAAATGATTTTTTAACGTATCAGTCTGATTGAAGTTTAGAGACGAAAAAGTAGGCGAAAATTAAATCGCTAAGAATTTTGTAAATGCTGATAAATAATTATTAAGAACTTCATAATTAACAATTCTGTAAACAAAAATCAATGTGGTTCTTTTGGTCGAAAAATTGATTTTTAGAAAAATAGCTAAATTGAATGTATATAAATAAATCGAAAAGTATTGAAAAGATTAATTTACCTTTGCAGTAAGAAAAAATTTTTTTACGATTATCACAGAATTATACTCTATTATATTTAAAAATTAGAAAACCTACAACAGTTATGGATAATTATAACACCAAATATTTTTTCGAGTGATATGAAGCTTTTTTAATTAAAGTCTCGCGCTTTTTTTACGTGTGCTAGAGGCAGGAACAGTTGCGCGGTAAAACAGTTGTTCACGATATTTCCGGTTGATTTTTACACTCTTAAAAGTTAAATATTTTCTAAAGTTTTGAAAAATATTAAAATGGTGTACCACCGTGAAGTTAGCACCCCAACTTTAAAACTTTAATAATTTTTTTAATTTTGACTACCAAACGTTAAAATCTGACTACCAAACATTAACAAATGATTGCAACAATTTTTATTCAGAAATTCCAAAAAGTGGTGTGCTACCGTGAAGTTAGCACCCCAACTTTAAAACCTTAATTACTTTTTTAATTTTGACCACCAAACGCCAAAACCTGAATACCAAACACTAATAAACGACTAACAAACGATTCCATATAATAAAATCGGAAAATATTATAGACGGTGTGCTAACTACACGGGCATATAATATCTCTATGGGAAATCCTCGTGTTATTTTTGGACGAGGAAATTCTCGAGGATTTTCAAATTCCTCGAGGTATTTCGCGAGGATTAATTCTCGGACTCGCGGATTTTTTCAATAGGATGTTTATTTTTACTTGGAGCTGAAAAAATATTTCAAGAATAATTGAAGTTGAGAAAAAATACTTCGTTCATTTGAACGCTCAGAACTTTAAGCACATAATATAATCTACATTTATATATAAATTTATAAATATAAATACCTCCCGTTTTCAGTATAATAATCGTGGATACAGATGCTGTGGAAACTTATTTTTACAGCACCTAATTCAGACGTACGCAAACCTTCCCACCTATTCCTCATTCATGTTCATAATGCCTCATTCTGTCAATTGTGTAATGTTTAGGTGTCGAATATGTAATATGAAATTTCGAAAACTGGTTTTGTATAATAAACATCAAAGGAAACATAAGAATCTAAAATGCTTAAAAATACGTTGCTTGTATTCAGACTGTCATGCGGAATTTACTTCGTATGATATATTTCAGAGGCATTGCTATCTTAGACACAGTCACCAATATATGAAACTGAAACTGCACTGTAAAATGCAAGATTGCACCTATACGACAGACAATAGAGATGCATTAAACAAGCATGTAAAAAGTCACTTAATCAACGCAAAGAATGGAATTTCATGCCCCTATGCTGCTTGTTACAGCAGTAATACTATTTATTACAATGCAAGAAGTTATACTGTGCATGTATGCAGAAGCCACTGGGAAGAAGATCGTAATGAGGACGGACCTGTGGAAAAAATCGTGGCATCGCAAAATGAATCTGTGCAAAATGTCTTCGCAGGACATGGTCAACCTATGGATACTAGTGTGGGTGAAGCAGCTGATGCCACCGAACATCAAGAAGGTGCCGTTAAGGCACATTTGCTTAATAATGCTTGTATTATACAACCATTTGGCGAATCAAATATGCTAGAAGCTACCAGGACTTTAGCAGATATGTGTCTAGCTTTGAGCACTAGACATTATGCGACAGAGCCGCTACTCCAAGAAGTTATAAGTAAAACTTCACACGCCTTTCAAATTTGCAAAAAAAATTTTTTTTTTCCTCTGAACAAATGCCATTTTTCTGATAGTGACAAAAAATTACAAAAATAAAAGTTCAGCGACAGTTTCAAAGGTTTTACAGATGCCGTTGATGAGAAAAAAGGTGTTTTAAGAAATACGTACAACAGGAAGCTGTTCTACCGTAAAAATTTAAGTATTATTCTCCCGGTAGAGGTACCATTGCTGGATAAAGACGGCGCTGACTCAGGACGTCATTATAGTTACGTTCCTATTTTGGACACCTTAGGATTAATGTTATGCGACCCACTCGTTCGAGAATATTGCGAAAACTCGCCTGAGTCTACAAATTTAAGCGCACTTTTTGACATAAGTGATGGGAAAATTTGCAAGGGTAACGTTTTAATTCAAAATTATAAATACGTGTTGAAAGTAGTTTTGTCTCAGGATGCTTTCGAAATATGTAATCCTTTAGGAGCATCGAAGAAAAAATTTAAAATTGTCGCGGTTTATATGATTTTGATAAATATACCTCCATATTTGAGATGTAAGGTGGACAACATCAAACTCGTTCTTCTTTGTTTAGAAGAATATATAACTACATTTGGATGGGCAACCGTTATGCAAAAGGTCGTGAATGATTTGAAATTTCTAGAGGTTCATGGAATAACAATTTCGGTAGAGGGAAACGTTAAAACCTTTTTAGGAACACTAATTGCAATGATGTGCGATAATTTAGGAAGCCATCAAATCGGTGGGTATACTGAGAATTTAGTGTATCATTGAATTTTTGTCGGTATTGCGAGATACTACGAAAAGACTTCCATAGTGATTTCTTTCGTTTAAGAGTATGGAGAAATGTAATAACTTACGATATATGTGCAACTAACGCTTAAATGATACTGTGAATCGAGCAATAATGAATTGCTTCGTTAAAGAGACCAAAAACACGATGTATATATAAAAAATGGTAACTTTTCGTGGTGTCCAATACGCAAAAGATTTATCAGTGTGTGTAGGCAAAAACCAGCGTGGTAACTTTATACTTTGCAAAATTAACTTTATTCTTATCAATACTGATTACACTGAGATAGCATTTATCGGCACTCCAAAGGAAATCATACTTAATACTTCTCTTGGCCTTTACGAAAACTATACTGATGCCTGTGCTGCGGAGGTACTTTCTTCATTTTCATATTCCTCCTTATTACTCCCCCATCCGTTTCTAGAAGTACAAATTGCGTCGATACCAGTCTACCTACCAAAATATGCACCTTTTGATGCTGATCTGTAATTGTAAGTGAAATTTTTCCTGCGAAATATCGTAACTGTAATTAGATTATAAAAGTTTTCTCTTATCTCCATTGACACGTTCGGCGCCAGCCGTGATTCGGTTGAGTTTCTCGCGGGGTCCACATCCGACTGTGGAAGCGCCAGAACGTAAACAGAGCGATAAGTAGGAATAAAAACGGTGTAACTCGAGTAGGCCCGTGCGTTGTAAGCCAAGCATACTTCGTGTGACAAACACAGTGATTTATTTATCCTCAAAATGTTTTTTGAACTGCGTAAAAGTATAATTGATAGTGAGGAGAGTAGTGTTGAAGAAGTAGTGTACTCACTACTATAATGTAATATTTTATCCTAAGTATAAATTAATAAAAAATAGAGCATAATATGTATATTTTTGACATTTTTATGCTGTATATCGATACCTACGTTCTAATATGTCGTATCCCACATTTGGAAAATTTTTCAGGAAACGATAAAAACGTCTTGCTAGCACAAATAAATGAATATAAACAAATTTTTGTTTTATACGTTCATAAAAATGCATAAATAATAATAATTAAGGCAAAAAAAATTATTTAAATAAATTTTATGATATTTATGTGGGTTACGCAAGAAGAAAAAATAAAAATTATTTTAGAAAGAAACTTGATTTAATCGTTTTATAATTAAATATTGTTTCATCCCATACGTAACATTTTTCTTTCTTATTTTGTATTGTTTAATTCATAATTATTATAATATAACATTATTGATACATTTTATTTTTACTATCTTTAATATTGCTTAAAACATTTTTTTTTTCATTTTAAGTACTCTTAATTTTTTTTTTTTTCATCAGGTACATTTTCTTGCTGAGATTGTTGAAAATTTCTTGTCCTCTTTCGTCTGGTATTATCACAATTTTTTTTATAATTAATATCATTATCTTCAGGTTTTTTAAATCTATTATTAGTACGCAGTACTTTGCTTTTAACACCAAGATTAACTTGATTAGCTTTTCGTTTCTTACTCTTAGTCTTTTCAGTTACCTTAACTATATTTTTACTCTCGGCTTCCAAATTTTTTATTGATGGAGATTGGTCAGAAGCAGAGTCAGTATCATCAATATATTTTATATTATCATAGAAGCAGTGTGTATCTCTCAGCAACACTTTTTTTAATGCCTGTAATTGTTGCCATTTACTTTTGGTTCTTTTTAATCGATCTACAAACAGAGGTTTCAGCGGATGCTCTAGATTTAATTGGAGTTGTAAAAATATTATTTGTAATTACCTTCTTACTCATTTTACTAAATAATTTCTCAAAATAAACTTAAGACTAATTACAAAATAAAAATTGACTGTCACATCGCTGGCGCTGACTTAACCAATGGATGTGGGATACGACATATTAGAATATTTATTTAAAAATATTAAATAAACAATTTGACTCCCAAGATTTTAATATAAGCTGTAAAACATTATTATTAATCCATTTTTCAAAAAAAGTCAATTTCTCAAATTTTGTGGGATACGACTTATTAGAACGTGGGTATCGATATTCTATATTTATACTTTAGTGCTTGTTCCATTGAATTTCTTTAAAAAGGCAACTGAAAATCTTATTTATCTTGAACAAGAGTTGAACAAGAGAGCCCCCACGGAAGCATACCCGTCACCCACATAAGGGTGACGCGGCGCCGAACGTGTTAAAATATTTATTTTTCATTCGCGACGTTACAACATTTCCTTATTTTCCAACCTGTTTCGCAGATGCTGTCTTTCAAGACCTGGTCCGCAGATAGAACTAAGAAAAAGGCTATTCTTGTGCAGGAAAGCGAGAATTATATCGACGACGAGCAGTTGCTACGTCACTTTCAAAGTCAACCATTACTTTTATTGAACGAAAATGAGGAGTGGTACAAATTAAATACTTGTGATGATGCTACGCCTCCTATTACACAACAGCAGAATGAAGGTACAGATGCGATTACTCAATATCGATTACTATCACTAGAAGGACTAGCACCAGAACTATTACCAGAGGGACTGAATGAAAATATTCCAAACAAAGAATTACAAAATGACGATGCGGAGAAAGAAAATACAGATATTGCACACTTTTTATAGGAGAGGCGAAATTCCTTTACATCATGGGATGAATATAAGGTACCATGGGACAGATTAACTGCATCTGATTTGGTCCAGTTACAAGCAGGCAGTCGAAAAGAAACGTTACGTTCTTCTGTGGTGCAAACAATCGTAGGTGAAATGAGATTGCACGACACTAATCTTCCAGACTCTGTATTTTCTGGGATCGCTATCCAATGCTTACAGAAATACACTGAAACATTTGAGGACAGAAAAGATGATGGTACGCGTCTGGGTCGCGGATTCGAATTTACGTTTAAGAAATTAAACGAACATCAGCATTGCCTAGAACGCCCGCATAAAAGAAACTCGCAGCTAGGATTAAAACTACACATCCCTTTAAAGTCTCGTAAAGTGCTAAAAAGTGTACAAGCCGGTACCATTGAGTGTCAACCAGAATCTGTACCACCAAATGAAACGTCGGAATCTGTAGACGAAAAACGCCTTGCAATCAATGAAACAGTTCTTCAGGATGTACTGCACGATGCAGCGACACAAAAAAATTTCGTTAATGATCTCGAGGTAACATGGAGAATTACGGCTCTTTTTGAATAATATGGATAATTTGCCTGACGTGCACAGTATAAGGCTAAAATGGCCTATTCTGCTGAATAAGGAAGTTATGTTTTGGCACACGAAAAAGCTTACGGGTCAGGATATAGAAGTATTCAACGACTGTTTTGGAGATAAATTCCGAAAAATATTAATATCACTTTAACAGATTCTTTACTATTTAAAGCTTTCACTTAATAGCTGCACATAAATTAATTCGGAAGTAGAAATTCTATTGAAAGTTTATAAAATCGAAGGTTATAAAATTATATTTTTACGTCGCTTGCATTAACTGTGACTTTTCTCCAAAAAGGTTGGAAGTTGTCCTCCTGCTATGACTAATTCAGTGCCGTACCCGACCTTAGCTCTTTTTGGTTAGTAAGCCACATACTGTTTTAAGAATATTTAATATGCTATTATTTAGCGTAATATTTCCATATTTCATTAATTTCTTCTTGCAGAAAGTTTTCGCGAAGTGGAAGATGAAGTGCCTGAAGGAGAAGAAGAAGCTGTGGAGACTGTACGAATCATACCAACGGATATCTGGCTTATAATGGACGGGGGAAAAATAGAAGCAACTGATAACTTGGGGACTGCAATACAATTACTCATTGCGGCCTACTTCATTTTCAATCGCACGTATCCTTCTCATTCGGCATGTACCCTGGAATTTTAGCAGCTTTATCTATGCAACATCTATGCATAAGTAGGAAGCCGAGGAAAACTTGAGAAGTACAAAGCGAGAGCTTCAACATTGTACAAAGCACTCCAAAAAGTAATCCTGCATAATGAGTAGCAGAAAGCGATTCTTCGCCGTAATGTTGCGTATATTATTGTTTTAAATACCTATATGTAACTGTTACAGATAAGATTGCGTTCACACCTCGCTTGCGTGCAGACGGAAAATGTATCTTCCTCTCACTCTATCATGTAAAAAAGCCTTGTATTTATCTCATTCTAGATTTTTCTCCGTTTTTCCGCTTGGTGAAAAATGTAGAGTGAGATAAATGCATGGCATCGTCGCATGATAGGATAAGAAACAGATACATTTTCCGCCTGCATGCAAGCGAGATATGAACGTACCCTAAACGGAAAGTGATACTATGTGATAAATCGATTCCTAAAAATGCTACTTAGAGTAACAAAGCTTGCTAATTTGTACCAAAGCTTCACCAATTTGTGTTCTATTCCGTTTTTGAATACATAATAAATATAAGCTTTAGAAACTAAAGGGAAAGTAATAATTGAATTACCTAAGAGTACTGAAGTCACTACTTAATAATGAATATGAGTGAAATTCAAGCGCTCAATACAAATTAGTGATAATAATACCCTTATTTTTAGTTGTGCGTCGCAAAATTATAATTGTTCGTCAATTTTGAATAGACACCCTAGCGGACCCGGTTGAGAGGACGGTCATGGAATACTCTGACCGTTCTCTGACCTCGCATTATTATGGCTAAGAACGATAAAAAAAACATTTAAGGCATTGCAATTATGATTCCATGGCAAAATTTGGAATAGAAGGCGTAGGAATAAATACAATAATTTTATTTTTCAGCGATAAATACTAGGAAAACATCATGTACCTGTCATTGAAGGCAGTGCAGTGGTTTACCACTTGCGGAACGTCTCCAAAAATAGTAAACCGTCACGGTCGAGACGTTCCGCAAGTGGTGAACCACTGCACTGCCTTCAATGACAGGTATACGATGTTTTTCTAGTTTTTATCTCTGAATAATAAAATTATTGTATTTATTCCTACACCTGCTAATGTAAATTTGATCGCAGAATCATAATTGCAACGTTTTAAATGTTTTTTTATCGTTCTTAGCCCTAATAATGCGAGGTCAGAGAACGGTCAGAGTATTCTGTGACCGTTCTCTCAGCTGGGTCCGCTAGGGCATGCACATGGTTTTGTATTCTTCCTTGGAATATGAAATATAAGCGTTACAAAGTTAAAGGAAACACTATAAGAAGCTTAAGCTTCAAATTAATTAAAATGCGTACAAATATCCTGAATTTCGAAGCGTTCTGCATATTATTTATACAATCCAGTTTTTGAAATATGCGCTTTAATTCCTTTTATCGTGAAAACATTGCGTCTCATTCTCATCATTTCGTTTAAATTATCTAAAATCATTCTAAAACGATTTCACCAGAATATATTCACATTCTCATTCTTTCAAAACAATGAAAATTGAAGTCCAGCTATTACTGTTTAGTGATGCAAGGCGACCTCCAAATTTGTACTCTATATGAAGTGTTCATTTCCAATCTTTTAATCAATTTCGCTTAACTAAAATTTTATTGAATGTAATACCGAACAATTTTAAACTAAATGAAAATCGACAAAAACAGGATTGTTTAGGTATTGTAATCATTTCAAATTCGATGAGATTTATACGCATTTTGATGCAGTTTAATTCGAACTGCCTTGTCGGGAAGTGCTAGTAAGTGATAATCTGTTTAAATCGTTTCATAAAGTTGCTATTGCAAGTACAATTTCATGATATAATGAGTGTACTTGAAGTTATGCAAAGTAATTCCAGGCTGTAAAAAAAAGTATTTCTTGTATTGTAATTAGGGATGTACAGACAATCTTAAAATGCGCTAATTTTTAGAATGACTTATAAAATCGACAACAATATATACATTTTTAATTGCTGCAAATTTCGAAGGAAGCTTCTTAGCGTACTAAAGAAAAAAAGTTCAGGTTAAAATTGTTTTTTTTTTCGTAAAACTCTCAATAACTATTATTAAATAAAACATTTTAACCTGTATTAATGTTTCTAAAGTAAGCTTAAATCTCCTCTACAATTCTCAACAATTAATAATAAATATATTTTTGTCGATTTTATAAATCATAATAAATATTGGTTCAATTTCAGATTAAGTTACGTAGTGTACATCATTAAAGTCTTTCATTAATTAATAATTGATAGTTTATTAATGACTTTTTTTTATATATCACCAAGTTTTAGTCATTCACCAAAGGTGCCATGTTCATAGTTTTAAGAAAGCATTGAAATATTTATAAAGGACGAATTTCCAATAAATAATGTTATACTTTTCTTTATTTTAGTCTACCTTTCTTGACCCTACAATCAATATTTAATAATAAATCATTCAAATGAAGATAAATTATAAGGCAACCATTTCAATTTTTTTTGTTATTTTACCCTCTGCTGAAAATTTAATATTTATAGGAAATTTGCTACTCTGAGCGGTTATTTTACCAACTTTTGGAAATTTACAACCTCGGGCAGTTATTTTACTAACTTTAGGAAATTTACCATCTTTGTTCGTGAAAATGCTCCAATCTACAAATATGTTACATGGATTGGTAATTTTACAATTCCTTGTCAAAATACATAACCTCAAAGTTCTATTATAAAGCTGAATTCAGATTTACCATTTTCGGTAAAAATCCCTCGATCAACGTAGGTAATAATCCTGCCAACGTTGGTCGTTGTAAATTTACATAATTTATTTTTTACTGTGCAGGTTTAAAGCAAAATATCAATTTTATAGAGAGATATTTCGAAAAACGTCAAATCTTGATCTCTTTGAAGGATATTAAAGAGTCTGTAAAAAATTAGCTTTTTAAAAAGGTTTTTTTTTAAGTATGTCTTCTCAGTATTTTGTTAACTAATCAAAATATTTTTAGAACTTTCCCCCTGGATTTTATCTTGGGGTTAACATGATGCAAGAAAATTTCGTATAATTTTAAAAATGTGTAACTTTTTACAAGAAATTGATAAAAATCGATACATAATAGGTATGTAATATTTTAATGAATAGCTGAAACAACAGGTGAAACTCTAATTTCCAATAGTATGTTAAGAATGATATTGAATATTCCAAGAAAAGTATAAATTATATCTGAATTCGCATACGATCTTGCACTTTGAGACTTATTTGGTGTAAAGTAAATTTGACAAACCATATTAGTATAGAGTAAAATACTTATATAAAAATTCTTAAAATACGTGCTATTCATATTACGACAGTTTAAGTATGTAACTATGAATGTATTAATATTTAAAATGTTTTTTAAATATTTTGTGTTCTATTAAAACATTTTAAATTTAAATAAATTTTAAATGTTTGAATATTTGACAGATACATAATGTATATCAAAATTAGCACACGAAATCGTACAATAACTTTCTTTGCTATGAAATAAAATTTAAAAACATTCCTTTGGAATAAAATGCCTTGAAAAAATCGTTTAGAATACTTAACATATTTTAGATGACAAAATCAGTATATACGTGTAAATAAAAGGTTTGATTATTTGAAAATACAATCAATTATATCTAATTTTGCATGGAAAATTACACCTTGAAATTTCTTTAATATACACTGAGAAAAAAATACTATTGAATCGAAAGCATTTCTTTCCTAAAGCATGTATATCATGGATTCAAATCAATATTCAATAGAATTAGTAACATATTTATTGGTTATTGTAGTATATTTTTATAAATGAATAGTATGCATATTTTTGGAAACAAATGCTTTTGATTCAATAGCATTTTTTTCTCAGTGTATGAAGCAAAATCCAAAAATATTCCTATAGAATAAAATACCTCAAAAAAAACTTTTAAGAATACTTGATATCTTTTACATGAGAATGCCAATATGCATGTAAGCAGGAATAAAATCAAACAAATTTGGTTTCATTAAAACAAAACATTTATTTATATCAAAGAAAGTGTTTCAAACAAATAATTTTTTTGATTCAATCAAATATTTTTTCTGAGTGCGATTTCGTGTGCTAATTTCGATATGCTTTATGTATTTGACAAATATTCAAACATTTTAAATATTAATACATTCATAGTTGCATACTTAAACTGTCGTATACGAATAGCACGTATTTTAAGAATTTTTATATAAGTATTTGACTCTATACTAATATGGTTTGTCAAATTTACTTCACACCAAATAAGTCTCAAAGTGCAAGATCGTATGCCAATTCAGATATAATTTATACTTTTTTTGTAATATTCAATATCTTTCTTTATATACCATCGGAAATTAGAGGTTCACCTGTTGTTTTAGCTATTCATTTATAGTATATTATGTGCCTAGGCGCATAATGAGAGTTATTACGCGACGAGCGACAATGCTCGCAGGAGATCGAAGCCGAGACAAAGCCGACACGAAGCCGAGGCGCGATCAGTCCTGCGAGCATTTTAAGCGAGTCTCGTAATTACCAGAATTGTGTGAATTGGCACATATTCTATTTTATGTGACTTATGTGCGTATACGAGTTTTTATGCGTTCACTTGAATCTAATCTAGTATTCATCATGATTCTCGTCCATTGCACTTGATATTTCGCGACTAGTTCCGCCCATTTTGATTTTCTCGATCTAGTGTAGTAGCAGCGTACTGTAATAGACCATGCGCAGTTCAAATGTACAAGGCTTTGTCAGTACGGTGCCAACGCTGTACGAAGAAGAAGAAGAATAAGAAGAAGATTACGCTCCGCTGTATGGTTATAGGCACATGCGCAGTTCAATTTTTACATTCAGAAGTTGTAAGAAGTAGAAATTAAACCTGGTATTCCAGAGGTTTCAAATAGGGGTTACACTGAGAAAAAAATGCTATTGAATCAAAAGCATTTCTTTCCAAAAGCATGTATACTATTAATTTATAAAGATATACTACAAGAATCAATAAATATTTTACTAATTCTATAGCATATTTATTTGAATCCATGATATACATGCTTTTGGAAAGAAATGCTTTCGA
This sequence comes from Diplolepis rosae, assembly GCA_030998225.1. Lineage (NCBI taxonomy): Eukaryota > Metazoa > Arthropoda > Insecta > Hymenoptera > Diplolepididae > Diplolepis > Diplolepis rosae. The sequence continues at coordinate 1,129,506 of JAPYXD010000169.1, forward strand.
TTCAATAGCATTTTCTCCTCACTGTAGGGTTGATTCGAAATAAAAGTTCGCATTGAATATTAATGGACCTCGGATTGATTCGGATTCATTTGAAATAATTCTGATAGGTTCGGAAAGAGATTCTGGAAGTGTCTCGGAATAGTTCGGATTGAGTCAGAAACAATTTCAATCCGAAATATTCTCCAGAGACATCTTCCTCGAGGAAGGTGTGCTATTGTCGCTACCTTGTAGGCTTTTAGTCAGTGGTGGGAAGCCTAAAACCCACGATAATGAGGAATAACTTTTAACATCATTATTTTTGGTAACAACAACAAAAACTTTATTTATAAAATAGTTACTGACGTAACTATAGACTAGTGACGTCTGGTCCTGGGAACGACCGGCTGTTAACTGGCGTCCAAGTATGTCCGCCTTACAAGCATAGAATAGCTATTCGCAAGATGCGAATGACGCGACATAAAAATCGACCAATAGTCGTTCCCTACAGTACTCCCCCCCGAGTGAGAGCGGTCAGAAAACAAAATGGCGCACGCCAGGTACTAGAGTAATTTATAGAAAAATACAGTCTTAATCAGTTGCACAACATAACAATAGTCAATACGCAGTTTATAATATAATATAATATAAATAACAAGAGTTCGCGGTCGACGAAGAATACAATTCTAATAGATCGGACGTATAAAAATTAATTCAACAATTATCAGTCGGTTTCTGAAATAAAAAATGCCAAACCATTGTTACATGTGAAAAGAGTTAACAGGGGCTGGCATAACCTAAAAGTTACTACTTTCTAACAAAAAAATCGCAAAAGTGATGATGACAATTGAAAAGCATCCGAGTTAATATACTCTTAGTTGGGGTCAAAAGACCTTTACCTAATAATAAATAGAAAAGGATAAAATTTCGTCGACAATTTGTGCAGTAACATAAAAAATTCTGTTCTAATTAGCAAGCGCGATGTTTGTATTTTTCAAGTAAGACAGGCGAAATCATGGTTATTTTTCTTGAAAACGGAAGGAGAAGAGAGATCATACTCCCAGACGTTGCACATGACCTGTTTCTAAATCGTTCTTTCAAACTGCATAACATGATGATACCTGCTCACTTAAATGATACTCGTTTACGCGAGTACGTGCGCAGAACAGGAGCTGCGTCCAGATTGGACTGTTGGAATTGGTCGAGGTCGTCACGCATGAAATGAGCTGGTTTGACGTTTTCAATCGAGACATGACGTGGTACGCCATTTACGTCAATTTCGTAAACTCTGTCAGAGACAGACACGCCTTCTTGGCGTGATCGCGAAGAAAGACATGTGAACACGTATTCAAATCCTTGAAAACAAAAGCTTTTCGTTGATATTTTTGTGCTACAGGCACAGGCTTAACCATACGCATATGTTCTCGAAACTCCTCGATAAAGACATGCGGATTAGGCGAGAAATCCTCGGGGAGGACGAACTCCCCCGGAATTCGGAGTGTGGTGCCAAAAACAAACTCAGCCGGAGATGAACCTATGTCCAAAACATTGGTACGAAGTCCGAGCAACACGGTGGATAAAGACCGCGACCATTCACGATCGGAGTGACACATAATGGCTGCTTTTAGCGAACGATGCCAACGCTCAATCATGCCGTTTGAAGCGGGATGATAAGCGGTGGTTCTAATACGATTGCAACCTATGAGTTGTAATCACGCTGTAAACAATTTCGATTCAAATTGACCTCCTTGGTCAGTTGTCAACGTTTCGGGTGCTCCGTAACGCGAAACCCAATTATCAAAGACCGCCCGACAGACGGATGTGGCCTCGATATTGGACAGAGGAACTGCCTCAGGCCATCGCGAAAAGCGATCAATGATCGTAAAGCAATACCTGAAACCGTTACTGACGGGAAATGGACCCACAATATCCATGTGCACGTGGCAGAAACGTCCATCCGGCGCGGTAATTTGTGATGGCAATAAGCGATTGTGCCGCGAAATTTTCGACTGCTGGCATTCCGGACATGCCTTGCACCAGTCGGAGATATCTCGACGCATCGATGGCCATACGTAGCGCTTTCGGATAACACGGTCAGTAACTTTAGCGCTAGGATGCGCTTGATTATGAAAAAGTTGAAAGATCTGTCCGCGTAAAGATAATGGAATAATCGGAAATATGGAACGAGATGAAAATGCGCTAGCAAGTCTGCTCCTATAATAGGATAAGGGACCTGCGCTACGCAAAAGTTCCATTTAAACGTGCGGCGCAAATTCAAATTTAGAGTGACATTTATTTCATCGAATGTTGGCACGCGTGAGTCATTAGCAGCGAATAACACGATATCGCTAGGCTTTTTCTTTAAGGTCTTAGAGTCCGCCGGAAGCAGAGAAATGTCCGAACCAGTATCGATGAGGTAAATCACACCAGTGACTACATCCCGGATGTGGAGACGCTTAGATGATGAGGGACCTACGTCGATGGTCTCCGCTCGGAAAGGCCTGACTGGTTTCCTGAATTGGAACTGTTTCTCCAGGAGTATGGCTGAACGCATTTATTGGCTTTTCACCAAAACGTTGATGGTAATAGCAGCGTTTGTTTGAATTTCGATTACGAGACCGATCGCGACCGAGACTATGACGAGATGTGGAGCGGCTTCGAGTTTGTTGTGAAGATTTTAGTTCACGTATTTCGCTGGATAACCTCTCAAATTGACGGGTCAGAATTTCCGTTAAGGCTGACATTGGATCTACTGGAGTAGATACAGCAGAAATTTCAGTGGTGTAGTCTGGAATAACGGAGGTTGACGCAACCTGGTAATTAATAGGCTGAGATGCCTCGGACACCTTGTCCGCCAGGTTAGCTAGTTCTTGTAAGTCCTTTACGTTAGACATAGCTAAGATTGCCCGAATGTGAGAAGACATTTGCTCGAGAAAAACGCTCTTTAGAATAGTGCCAGAACAACTACCGTCATTTAGAGTTCGAAGTCGGGTTAAAAGTAGGGAGGATTTTCCGTCCGAAATAACCTCACCTCTTAACAATCGGCGAAGACGAGTTTCTGCTGAAATGGAGAAACTAGCAATTAATCTGTTTTTAATTTGAGTGTAAACGTCTGCCGATTTTGGTTCCGCTTCAATAATATGTCTGATGTGAGGTACGAGGCCCTGATCGAGACTCGCTATCAAATAGTCTGCTTTGATGGATTCGGAACGAATATGCGCCCACCTAAAGGATGCCTCTGCGATAACAAAAAAGGAACCTGGATCCTCACGAAAAATTTTTGGTAATTTAGGTGCACGATACACGTCCGCGTGATAAACGTCAGCTTGAGTGGAGCTTTCTCCCATCTGGGGTCGATTCGTCCCCCCCGATGTGAACAAAATTTATAATACGCGAAAAAGATGACAAGAATCAAGCTGCATGCTGTTGCACTGAGTGTCCAAAATATTTCAATCTTTAACCCTTGCTTACCACACTTCTCTGGAGTAACACACTTACCACACATGGGTCCAAAGGACCCAGGCGAGAAAAATTGTTATAAAAAATGAAAAATTACATATATTGACTCGAAATTTTTTTTAAAACTTCTTGAATACTTACTTTAGAAGACTCCATAGGCTATATAGCCAAAAATTAAATTAAAAAATTTTGAGTTTAAAATATAAAAATATAATTTATGTACTTCTATTAGAAATTTTTTCCTTTACGTAGAGTATTTCATTTTTTGATAAAAAAATGTAAGATGAAAATATTTCTAACCTGAAATTGAGTATACCAATTTTAAGCTTGAATAGAAATTTAAATTTTCTATTAAGAAATTGTTTTTAATAGAAAATAATTCTCTGATTAAAATTTTTTTAAATGTACGGGTAATATGAATGGAAATCCGAAATTCATGATTTAAGATTTAATTTGAAAACCTAAAATTCTATTCAATTTTTATATTGGTTAAAATTGTAAATAGTGATTGGTATTAAATTTTTTATTTTTCAAGTGTTAAAATCCTTATACAATTTTGTAGGAGATTTCAGATGTTCAAATCAAGCAGATTTTTCAAAAATATTGAAAAAAGAAGTATTAATTATATAACTACATATTTCGTAAATTCGACATTGTCGTCTGCTTCCCGCCTCTTTTGCATGGAGTCGAGAAAAATACAATTCTCAATTTCGACTCTCTAACAGATAGCATGAAATCTAAAAATAGCATTGCAAGGAGGAACCGAGGAGAATAAGGAGAAGTTGGAGATGCCGTTCTCGCACGCAAGAACGACGAGGAAGAAACAAAAGCAGCGAGCCCCGTCGTCTATCCCTACACGCTTCACACGAACACGGCGTGCAATCGTGTCTGTAGGTACCCCGGTTTGCAATCTGAGCACACTGGTCCAAGTCAGTGATCCCAGATCTGAAACCGACGCAGTGTCTCAAACTCTCAGCCTGCCTGTCGGTGTGAATCGGGTAGGGAGCGAAGACGGGGCACGTTGCCATTTTTCTTTCCTCGTCACTCTTGCATGCGAGAACGACTCGTCCCATTTCCCCTTATTCTCCTCGCTTCTTCGTTACAATGCATGCGTTTTCAACTGTTCCAAGTTTTAGATTTCAGGCTGTCGTTTATCGAGTCGAAATTGAGAAATGTGTTTTTCTCGACTCCGTGCAAAAGAGGCGCGAAGCAGACGACAATTTCAAATTTACAGAATATGTAGTTATGGAAATAATACTTCTTTTTTCGATATTTTAATCAATTTTTCCCTAAAATAAACATCTATAAGATTTACAAAAATGGTGGAATCATTTTGAAAGTCTAAAAATTATTTTTAAGTGTAAATTTGAAATTAACAAATATTTACAATTTGAATCTATATATAAATTGAAAATATTTGAAATTTTTAAACGAAAGCTTAAATGATAAATTTCGAATTTCCATACTTTTTACCAATTTTGTACATTTAAAAAATTTTCAATTAGCGAATTGTTTAGCATTAAGAAGAGATAAACATAAAATTTAAGATTGAATATTACATTCTCAATTTTATGTTAGACATATTGTCATCTCACTGTTTGCAGCCTAATCACAGACTTTTCATTTAAAAAATGAATTGCTTTACGGAAAGGAAATATTTTCTAATAGGAGGAGCCTAATTTAGAATTACGAAATCTTTCATTTAAAAAAAGTCACTCACCTGAAATAAAGTTCTGGAAGAATTCTCAAGATTAAAGAAAGGTTTAAGCATCACTTAAAAAATAAAGGCATTATGGAATTTTAAGTTCTCCTATGTTCAAAATTACAAGAAAAGAGATCAATAATTGAAAAATTCTTAGATTTTTCAGTCGAAGCTTTATTTGTAAATTTTTATTTTTTATAAATAGGTTAAATATTCAGGAAATTCTTAAATGTTCCAACATTTAAAAAATATGTAATCAGAGAATTATGTGCAAAGTATTTTATATGAAGAAGTAATAAACATTTGACCTAATGAGTGCTAAATCTACATTCTTAATTTTATAATGAAAGTATTTTTATCTTACTTTTTTGTGACCTAAGCACAGATTTTACACTTAAAATATAAAAATGCTTCACAGAGTTGACGTATTTTCTAAATATGAAGCAGTTTATTCACAAAGCTTTAAAATTTTGCAATTTAAATCTTGGTATAAAATTTTAACCATTTATCGACTTTGAATTTTTCCTACGATTTCAGAAGAACAGGCAAATTAAGAATTACAAAATATTTCATTTAACAGATTGCAGCTGCCCATAAGATCTTGTAAAATCGTGACAAGATTTAAACACGAACTTGAAAAAAAAAATTTCATGTAAAAGATGAAATCAATAAATACTTATGTGATCATATGCAAGTATCACAGAACACATTTTTTAGCTTTTTAATTTATCTCCTCCTATTAGAAAATTTTTCCTTTCCGTAAAGCAATTCATTTTTTGAATAAAAAGTCTGTGATTAGGCTGCAAACAGTGAGATGACAATATGTCTAACATAAAATTGAGAATGTAATATTCAATCTTAAATTTTATGTTTATCTCTTCTTAATGCTAAACAATTCGCTAATTGAAAATTTTTTAAATGTACAAAATTGGTAAAAAGTATGGAAATTCGAAATTTATAATTTAAGCTTTCGTTTAAAAATTTCAAATATTTTCAATTTATATATAGATTAAAATTGTAAATATTTATTAATTTCAAATTTCCACTTAAAAATAATTTTTAGACTTTCAAAATGATTCCACCATTTTTGTAAATCTTATAGATGTTTATTTTAGGGAAAAATTGATTAAAATATCGAAAAAAGAAGTATTATTTCCATAACTACATATTCTGTAAATTTGAAATTGTCGTCTGCTTCGCGCCTCTTTTGCACGGAGTCGAGAAAAACACTTTTCTCAATTTCGACTCGATAAACGACAGCCTGAAATCTAAAACTTTGAACAGTTGATAACGCATCCATTGTAACGAAGAAGCGAGGAGAATAAGGGGAAATGGTACGAGTCGTTCTCGCATGCAAGAGTGACGAGGAAAGAAAACTGGCAACGTGCCCCGTCTTCGCTCCCTACCCGATTCACACCGACAGGCAGACTGAGAGTCAGTGATCCCAGAACGTGGGAGCTGGCGGCCCCCACCATAGATGCCTCGAGCTCATTGTGTCTTCCTCATTCAACAAACCTATGGCAGTCGAGCGAGGAGGAAGCCATGAGCTGTTGGGGACTATGGTGGGGGCCGCCAGCTCCCACGTTCTGGGATCACTGCTGAGAGTTTGAGACACTACGTCGGTTTCAGATCTGGGATCACTGGTCCAAGTATGGCCGCCTTACAAGCATAGAATAGCTATTCGCAAGATGCGAATGACGCGACATAAAAATCGACCAATAGTCGTTCCCTACAACTGATGTTATTTTTAAACTGTTGTAACCATAGCAACCATATCACTGCCAGTTGAAATTATACAGCCGATGCTCATTTTACTCAACTACCATTCGAAGAACCTCAATCGTCGGTGATATATTTATACATTTCAGCTTAACCCACTGTCGCATTGTGATGCCCTGTCGTCGACAACGTTTTCTCAACTCCTTACTATTTCCTATGTAACGCTTATTGATATTCACTTTGGGAGAATTAGGTATTTATCAAATTCATTTTACCCGACTAGGATTTAATAGCTGTTCAAATGTCCTTATGTCCCAAGTTTAATCAACAGAGTTGATTAAAATTACTTCAACTATTTTTCTCCGTGTAATAGTACAGTATTTAACTTTTCATCGTGATTCATATTTAAAAATTCTTGATGTATTTTTATTCTTTCACAAATTATTTTCAGTTTTAAATCATTTAAATTTATGAAATGGCTTTCATATAATATACTTCAAAATTTTCCGCTCTTTAGAATACATCGGGTTGGGGGGACGGTTGTTTCGTTTGCATTGATATTAGTTGTTGCTATCAAAATTTGGCGGCGTTGATTCTCATTTTCACTTTTTTAAGTGCCCTCCTAAAATACATGGTAGTGGCCGCACTGTGCCATTGTCTCCGCACCGCTGAAGTGTGACACATCGCACGAGATTTGTACCTACGCCTACCGCTTGCACTGAAAATAAAACTGAGAAAAAGGAAATCATCTTTCTTATTCCTGAACTTCCAGTTCCAAAATCGAACAACTTCAGTCATTTTAATATTTAATTTTATTTGCTAAATAAAGTGCAAAGTTAGCTGTAAAGAGCTAAGCTAACAATAGCTTTCGTGTTCCGTAGATGCAAAACTTGGAAGTACTTTCAAAAAGTGTACATTTGACGCCACATAGACAAAAAACTGTCCATATTTAGAGGTTATCTCCGTGGGATTTTTTGTCCAAGAATTGATGTACTAAAAAATTTCGAAAATACTTTCATCTTCATCGAGAACTGTCTTTAGTTTATTGTACAGATGTTAATGGACGTATGGATAAATTGAAAGCAGAAGTTTAAAAAGATAAAGAGTGAAATAGAAGAGATCCTAGCAAACTGGCTGAACGCTAGGCTTACGCTGCAGCGTAAACATATGAAAAATTTTCACTATTCTAATGCATAAAATCAATCATAATAATTTCTAAAAAACTGTTTTTAAATTCATAGGTAATACTTTAATAAAATCTATAATGCTTAATAGGCAACTTGGCATGATGCAATAGGCGTTTATTAAAAGTTGAGGTTCTATACAAGTTCCATTTTCTATTACAATAGATAATATTTAATTATTTAATAATATTGTATTAAAAATGATTAAATTTTAAAACATGTATAATATAAATATAAAACTTAATTGCAGCTTATTATGATATTATTAGACAATAGTAATTAAGTTTGCACACAACTGTTTACATAATAAAAGTAAAGTTTTTATTCATTTGCATGCAGACAACTTGGGAAAATTAGTGAGGAGAGATAGTTGTTATGCTTAATAGCAATTTTATTACATCTAATTTTCGTTATAAAAACAAATTCTATTTACAATTATATATATATGTAAGTTTGAAACTCCCTCCAAACATGGTCGGTAGTCGCGCTCGTCATAACGCGAGCAGCGACGTCGATCATGCGGAGTCATGAGAACGACGTAGAGAGGCAGACTCGTCGTTAAAAGAGCACATGGCGTTATATTAAAATTATATTAAAATAATCATTAAGAATTATTAAGACTTAAACTGTTGTTGTCGACATTAGTGTAGATTCAGGTGCGTAATTAATGAAGATCACTTTTGTCAATGATTATTTCTTTTGTGTAAATACTTTGTAAATGTGTTGATTTATTACAGTTATATTACTGCATCACACGTGTCCTTCATCAATAACCTTAACCTCACTAATTCTCCTGATATCGGATACTAAGTTTTTGAGTTCAAAACTTACAAATCTACACTAAAGATGACAGAGGTGAAAGCAAAATTTCACTTCGTGGCCGAAGCAGAGGGAAAGTCGACCATAGTCAAGGTCAAAACAATTCAACTGGTGGGACAACCAGAAATTTTTTTATTTCCACAAAATAATCAGACTGCTGCTCAGCACGAGCAGTTATTCCAAGTGGCAGTCGTCAAAGGAGTAGTCAAGAGTTTAAAAATACGGAATAAATTTCGCAACGTGATTATTACCATAACCGACGAGTTGAGAGGAATTTATTTGGACGAGGAAGGTAATGTCGTTTTTCATGATTATTATTTGGAGGAAGTTCAAACTGCTGCCTCTTTTGATTTCCCTGCCCCCACCTCTCCTCAAGCTAAACCAATACATTCAATCGCGAAAAATATAGTATTGGAAAAATTTAACGGGGAAAAGAGTAACGCTAAAATTTGGTTAAAATTATTTATTTCTGAATGTAATCGTCTAGAAATTCAAGAGTACAAATTCTCTGAAGTTTTGAGGTTATTTTTGGAAGGCTCGGCATTAGAATGGTATTTAAACTTTTTAAAGATATACTCCTTGACATACCCTTGGGAGTTTTGGTACAATTCTTTCACTGATGTTTTTTCTCAAGCTTCATGGTCACAAATCGAGTATGCGTACGCATTTAAATATTTGAATGGGTCATTTTTGAACTTTGCATTAAAGAAAAGAAGTCTTTTGATTGACGTGGACCCAGAGTTAACCTTAAATTCACAAATTAATTTAATAATGATAGCTTTACCACCGTTTGTTAGATCAAAATTTTTAAAGCAAGATTTTACTACAATGGATGATTTGCTGTCGAGACTTAGTCAGATTGAACCCAAAATCAACAAACAAAATAAGACAGACAATATGCAAGAATCTCAATCGCCAAAGAAACCTTGTCCGCATTGTGAAAAACTGGGCTTTAAAAATAGGTTTCATCCTGAAAATTTATGCCGGAACAAAAAATAAAGAAATTAAACTAATTAAGAATGATAATATTAAAATAGTGAATAATATAGAAGCTCAAGAGGTAGTGGCTACTTGCGAACAAGCAAAAAACGAATAACGACCCCACTTATAAGATTAAAAATTCTAATTAATGATCAACAAGCGATTGGCCTCTATGACTCTGGATCCAATGTGTCGTTGATAAATTATCATTTCTGGAAAAAATTAAATATAGATAAAGATGTAAGTGGGGGAGATAATATAAAATCTATTTGGGGAGCATCCCAATCCGACGGTATGATTTTGCTATCGGCGAGTATTGGTGAAATAAATAAAAAGTTCCCATTTTTTATAGTTAAAAGCAATGATTTTGAAGATGAGATTTTATTGGGTTTAGATGCCATCGAATCATTCAGGCTTTGTCAAGATGAAAAATTAGAAATTTCCCAGAAAAGAGAAAAGGTGATAAAAAAAGAGATATTCAACACCAATTTAGAAAAGAATTCTTGTGAACACGCTATTAACAGTGTTGAAGGAATTTTGAAAAAATATGAGAATGTATTCGCAAAAAGCAAATTCGATATTGGTAAGATCAAAGATTACGAAGCAGGAGTAAAATTAACCGAAAGAAAATTCATCTCCAAAAAACCGTATAGATGCTCAATTGATGATAAAATAGAGATAGAAAATCAGGTTAGTGAACTGCTTAAAGCAGGTTTAATCGAGGAGTCGTGCAGTCCGTTTGCGGCTCCTGTCACGTTGGCTTATAAGAAAGAAGACGGGAAAAGATCGAGATTATGTAACGATTATAAGGAATTAAATAAAATTGTTGTTCCGGAAAATCATCCTTTTCCTAGGATAGAGGATCTTACGTTACGCGCAAAAAATTGTAAATATTTTTCGAAGCTCGATGTAAACTCGGCGTTTTGGTCGATCCCGCTAAGAAAGAAAGACAGATACAAGACGGCGTTTGTGACGCACCACGGTCACTGGCAATGGCGTTGCCTGCCTTTCGGTTTAAAAAGTGCGCCAGCAATATTCCAAAGAATTCTGTCTGCGATTCTTAGAAAACATAAGCTGAATGAATTTGCAGAGAATTACATTGATGACATTTTGGTTTTCTCAGAGTCATATGAGAAACATTTAATACACTTACAAGTGATATTAAAAGCACTATTAGAAGTAGGATTCAAATTAAACCTAACAAAATGCAAATTTGCACAAACAAAAATACCATATTTAGGTCACTTAATTAGTAATAATTATATTAGCCCGTTAAACGACAATTTAATTTCTATTAAAGATTTTCCAATTCCAAAATCAAAAACACAAATACGCCAATTTTTAGGGAAAATTAATTTTTATTTGGAATATATTCCAAGAAGTACGATTTTGCTGGAGCCTTTTCACAGATTATTAAGAAAGAATATAGATTTCGAATGGTCGGAATTATGCGAAGAAAACTTTCAAATAGTTAAAAATTATTTATGTACCGCCCCGATCCTAGCCATTTTTGATGCAGACAAACCAATTGAAATTTACACGGATGCGTGTATTGAAGGCGTGGGTGCAGTATTAAAACAGAAACAAGAAGATAATTTATTAAAACCAGTATTTTATTTTTCGAGAAAGTTAAATGAGTCACAAAAGAAGAAAAGAGCAATTTACATAGAATGTTTAGCAATAAAGGAAGCTATATTATATTGGCAGTATTACTTAATTGGTCGAAGATTTAGAATATTTACTGACCATAAGCCATTAGAAAACTTTAATGTAAAGAATTGTAAAGATCCCGAATTGATACAAATTATGAATTACATATCTCAATTTGAGTTTGAAATATTTTATAATCCCGGAAGAGATAATTCGGAAGCTGATAGTTTGTCTCGTAATCCAGTGCTAAAAGAGAAAGAAAATGAGGATGATTCGGACTCAGCAATAAAGACAGTTAATTTTTTAGAAATGAATAAAATAATAGAAAACCAAAAACAGTTGAAACTGGATAAAAATCATCAAATTGAAAATAATGTTATTTATAGAGTTATTAATAATAAAAAGAAGATTTGGCTATCAGAAGAATTCGGTGTGTCAGTGATTAAAGATATGCATCACAAATTAGGACACATAGGTATGAAACAATTAATTTTAATGATAACAGATAAATTTTACTTTAAAAATATGCACAAGCTGATAAAAACTGTTTGCAGAACTTGTGATATTTGCATTAAAAATAAAACAAGAATTTTTAGGCACAAAGCGCCTTTAGCACAATTAGGTCCAGCCACAAAGCCTTTTGAAATCGTATCGCTGGATACGATAGGTGGATTTTTAGGAAATAATAGTACAAAAAGGTGCATGCATGTACTCATAGACCACTTCACCAGATACGCTTTTATCACTACGTCAAAAACACAATTAGCAAATGATTTCATAGCATTAATAGAAAAAACAAAAGCTATGGCCGAACTGAATATTGTACTAGCGGATCAATATCCCGGAATCAATTCAGGAAAATTTAAACAATATTTAGAATCCAAGAATATAACAATGATTTTTACTGCTGTTGATTGTGCCTTTTCAAATGGCCTTAATGAAAGAGCCAACCAAACTTTAGTTAATAGGATTAGATGTAAGATTTATGAAAATAAAAAAGAACCATGGCCAAAAATAGCAGAAAAATGCGTAAAAGAATACAATAATACGATTCACAGCTCAACAGGCTTTACGCCAAATTATTTGCTGACAGGATCGGATAGCCCAATGTTTCCTGATGAAATCAGCAATAAAGAAGATAAATTGAAAGATAATAGATTGTTAGCTTTAGAAAGATCTAAAAAGATTCACGAACAGAATAAAGGGTATTACGATAAAAATTCAAAACGATTCGAATATAAAATAAATGATCTAGTTTATATTCAAAATGGAAATAAATTAAATAAAAATAAATTGGATCCAATTAGAGAAGGCCCTTATAAAATAAAAGAGAAATTATCAGAATTAATCTTTATAGTAGAACGTGGTTTTAAGAGAAAAGAATCTAATCTTTTCCACGCGAGTAAGTTAATTCCTTATAGTCCTTTCCTAGTCTCATGTCCTAGCTAGAAAGGGTGGGGGGGGATGTAAGTTTGAAACTCCCTCCAAACATGGTCGGTAGTCGCGCTCGTCATAACGCGAGCAGCGACGTCGATCATGCGGAGTCATGAGAACGACGTAGAGAGGCAGACTCGTCGTTAAAAGAGCACATGGCGTTATATTAAAATTATATTAAAATAATCATTAAGAATTATTAAGACTTAAACTGTTGTTGTCGACATTAGTGTAGATTCAGGTGCGTAATTAATGAAGATCACTTTTGTCAATGATTATTTCTTTTGTGTAAATACTTTGTAAATGTGTTGATTTATTACAGTTATATTACTGCATCACACGTGTCCTTAATCAATAACCTTAACCTCACTAATTCTCCTGATATCGGATACTAAGTTTTTGAGTCCAAAACTTACATATATAATATATATTTATAATTATTTATAATTTTAAGTCGATTCTAGATAAAACTTTAAACTATTATTTTCTTAAATTTACCTTCTCTATAATGAAGTGATTACTGGCAATTAGTAAAAATTTACTAATGCAATGAGTAAGAATAACCCACTAAATGAATTAGTAACTCTATTTGCTGAAAGAATTGGTAATGCTACTACTGAATAAATTGGTAAATGTATTGCTGGTTACTATTTTAAACGGTAGTTTTAAATAAATTGAAGAACAGATTTTCAGATTTTCAGATAAGATATTAGTTTTTAATAATTAAAATTTTTTAGTGTGGGTAGATAGACTACTTTTGATTTCAAAATTGAAGAAAGTTCAATTTTAGCAATATATATCGAATTCTTTTTCAATTTTAAAACCAAAAGTAGTCTATCTACGTCCGTTTTTATCCTCACTACCATTTCTCAAATTAAGAAAGAAATTATATATTATGTTTTAAAAAATGTAGAAACTGTACCAAATTGTTCACATGAACTTTTTACTTTTCTAAAATATCACATATCCTTAAACACTTCCTTCTTCTGGGTAATTAATGTTCACATGACTTTGACACGACATACCTATCGCTGGCAGACGGCAAACTAAACGCGGGAACAGCACCAGACTTCAAAAGAAAGGGACAATTTCTCTTTTGATAGTAATATTATTCATCGAAATGTGACTTGGTTTAAAAACTAGGGTGAGAATTAATTACTTTTCTTGGAACATCGGTCGTGATCAAAAAGAAACATTGATCCCGATATGATATGCACGGTGTGCATCAAAGGGTAGAATAGGTGGGATCGAATTCGAGTATGATTGGCTTGTGTGACTGCTTGATGTGTGAATATGTAAGAAATTGTAACGCGATAATTGGATGATGTGAAGTGTGAGGCGTTTTTCTAATCGCTTGAGATGAAATCACAGCAACGGAGCGGGGGTTGAGAAGCTGCAGACTTGAACTTCTCTTCTCTGGAGCTCAGAACAATTTTTACTACGGACATACAACTTGAAGTGACTATTCGTCGAAGTCACTCCAAGATATCGGTGTTACTTAAAATTATTTGTCTTTTCACGACGCGATCGCGATTAATGTTGTAAATCTGACTTGCTCAGAATTTGATTATTAAATTCTAAATATACCTTCAAGTTGTGTGAACTAAAAGTGTTTGTGTTTATTTTAAAAAATTCAAATTTCCCGGCTCTACGTAGTAGTTAATTGACCGATGGACCCGACAAATCATCGTTCGACCTGAAGGAGCGAATCATCTGGCTCGTAACAATAAACAATTTGGGGGCCCCTCCGGGATCACCTGGTCAACCGGGAAAAGACTTTAAATTTTTTCATGATTTTTAATATTTAAAAATTTTTTTTTTTTTTCGAGTCCGGTCGCGTCGCGAGTGAGTAAGTGTTTGAAGTGAAAACACCAAATCAAAATTATTAATCCTGAGGACTTCATCCAGAATCAGAGGAACATCATCGTGGGATTTTCAAATAATCCAAACGTTTCGAACCAGGTGGATCGAGTAGCTTGGTGAGAAACGAAAGGATTATTTCCAGACGAGGATCATCGTGGGATCACTGGAGGACATCACTGAGAAACATCGAGGGACTGAATCTTGAGAGGAATCATCGTGGGATCACTGGAGGACATCGCTGAGAAACATCGAGGGACTGAATCTTGAGAGGAATCATCGTGGGATTACTGGAGGACATCGCTGAGAAACATCGAAGGACTGAATCTTGAGAGGAATCATCGTGGGATCACTGGAGGAGATCGCTGGGAAGCATCGAGGGACTTCGAGGATCATCACAAACAAGTTCTGCAAGTGTGAAAAGTGCGGGAGTGAATTTCATGGTCAATTCCGTTGTGAAATAAAAACAAAGGTGAGGTGCGAAACATAATTTGGATTAAAAAAAAAAGGTTGGTGTAATTGTTAAGTTAAATTAATTATTGCATTAATTATAAGCAAGCGATGAGATAGGTCGGTCACTCTATTCTCTGAATTTACTCAAGTTTCTTGAATAGGTTTATCTTATTTTATAAAGTATATACAAATTTCTTTATTTGTTAATCCATTGAATATTTTAGCTTACTTATTGGAATTTATATTGTTGTAATAATTATTCAAGTGGATTTATAAATCTAATAATTATTGTAGGAAGTAGAATTAACGTTAAAATTATTGTTCTGTAAGTTGATATAAATTTAAATTTTAAATATTTATAGTTTTGAAAAATTGATTATAAATTAAAAGTTAAATTATAATTTGAGAAATAATTTTTATGATAAATATTGAGTAAACTTTTAGAGAAAGAGATGGACCATCTTTATGCGAGGGTGATTGACCCTCTTGACAATGATCCCTTGAGTGTCGCTATACACACTCAGGCTGCGAGTAAAATACCGATGCGTTTACAGGGAACAGATATATTTGTTGAAAGCGATGATTATCCACAGGTATTACCATCCACATCAAGGGATCAAATAATTGATAATGACAGAGATAGCGAATATAATGATGTCAATGATATTGAAGTAGATTCAAAAAATGAAAATGTGGAAATTAACCCCACTGATAAAATTGATACTTTGAGTCAAGAAATACGTAAACAGATTTGCAATTTGTTAGGAATCGAAACAGCTAAGGAATTGGATAAAATAAAAAATGTACAGAAAACTCAAGTAGATCAGGAAAAACAAAATAATTACAGTAGAGGACCAGGAATTGGAAAGACAATTGATCAAAGCCCTAAAATGAGAGGCGGTGACGTAACTGCGCTTAAAGTCTTGATAGATATAATTCCAGTTTTTACAGGTAGGAATATTTCAATTCAGACTTTTGCGAAGGAATGTCGCTTTGCACTCGACGGAATTGATCAAGGATTCCATCCATTGTTTGTTAAATTATTAAGGTCGAAAATTCAAGGAGAAGCTGATTTATATTTGAAAAATAGAAATTTTAGCTCATTAGAAGAAATTTTATATTTACTTCAAAAAGCTTTTGGTACTCCAAAAACTATATTTCAGATTGAATCGGAAGTAGCTCACGTTAAGCAAGATCAAGGGGAAACTATTTTAGCTTATGGTGCTAGAGTAATGGAGCTTTATAATAAAATGGTTGAGTTGACTGAACAGCAATCACCGCCCGAAATTGCAACAATGAAAATTAAAGAATTTGATTCGGAAGTAGCAACTTGTTTTTTGTTAGGATTGCGCGGTGATATAGAAGGTAGGGTTAGACAGAAAAATCCAAGTAATTTGCAGGAAGCTATTAATGCAGCTATGGAATCAGAAAAGGAATTAAAAAGGAGAAAACGCTTACATCATGAACTTAATGTCTATTATGTTAATGAAAAATCTTCCTGTGATGTCGATTTTTCTAAAAAAATTTGTTATACTTGCGGGAAAGAAGGGCACATCGCTCGGAATTGTGATAGGTCAGGTGATAGTAGACAGAATTTAGTTTGTTATACGTGCGGAGAAGACGGCCACACTTCTAGAAATTGTGCTCACAGGAATATTAATTCGGTTTCTAATGCTAGGAAAGTTAATAAATCAAAAATAGCAGAAAACAATAAGTCAATGAAATGTTCTTATTGCCATGAGGTAGGGCATCAAATTAATACGTGTTTTAAGCGACGAATGTTAGAAGCTGAGCGTCGGGCTGATGAAGCTGAAAGGGCATTAAAGTTTTTGAAAAGAGAAAAATCCTCAAAAGCCTCTACTTTATCTGAGAATTTAAACCTGGAAGGTGTTCATCGTCAGGGCGCAGGGATGAACAAAACCATTTTTACCGTGCGCCAATCAAACGCGCCGTGCTCACTATCGGGAAAACGAACACAGTCCGAACCCCAATAATATATTTAAGAAATAAAACATTTCATGATGGGAGGTCAGAATTCTTGATAGACACAGGGTGCGAAATCAATCTTTTAAAAGAAAATTGTATTAAAGATAATGTGCGTCGCGATAAATCAGAAAGATTTATTTTAACAAGAATAGGATCTGGGGAAATTGAAACAAATTTTTGAGAAACAACTCTGCGACTATGACATTTTCCGATGAAGAAATAACATTAAAACTAGAAACTCTCAATAAAAATAATCCAGGGAAAATTGTATTGCCAGCGCGTTCACATAAATTGATTGGTTTACCGATAAATAGCGAATTAAAAGAAGGATATTTGCAAAAAATAGATGCAGGAGTAGGGGTTTATTTGGGAGAAAATTTAGTTAAAAATGAAAATGGGTTAGCACAAATTTTTGCTATAAATACAACTCTCAATGATATAGAATTAATCGTACCGCCTGTGCAATTGCAAGAATTTTCGGTAGCACCACAAGTAGGAAATCTTATTCAAGTCGAAAACGGGGAGGAAGAGAATAAGCGATTAGCAGAGCGCCTTGCCAAGATATTAAAAGCTCTCGACTTCTCGCATTTAAATGACGAAGAAAAGGCTAGTTTACTGGAACCCATTTCCAAATTTTCATATAGATTTAAATTAGAGAATGATAAACTCGGTAGCACAAATTTTATACAACATCAAATTCACACTACTGATGAAAGTCCCACTTTCCAGAGGCAATATAGACCGGCAGAAGCACATAATAAGGAAATATTAAAACAAACTAACGAATTACTTGAAGGGGGGCTAATTGAAGATTCAGATTCACCCTATAATTCTCCGGTTTGGATAGTCCCAAAAAAGGCAGATTCTGAAGGAAATAGACGCTGGCGAATTGTTGTAGATTTTCGTCAATTAAATAAGAAAATTATTCCTGACGCGTATCCGTTACCAAATATTACTCACATTTTGGATCAATTAGGGGGTGCTAAATATTTTACAATATTAGATCTTGCATCAGGTTTTCATCAGGTATCTATGCACCCCGACTCAAAAATTAAAACTGCTTTTTCAACTCCATTTGGTCACTATCATTTTAATAGGATGCCATTTGGTTTAAAGAATGCTCCGGCTACGTTCCAGAGATTAATGGATAAAGTTTTATTAGGGTTGCAAGGGACAGAGTTGTTCGTTTATATGGACGACATTGTCATCTATGCACGATCATTAGAGGAACACACTGAAAAGCTTTATAATTTATTAATTCGACTAGAAAAGGCAAATTTAACGTTGCAACCCGAGAAATGTAGTTTTTTAAGAAAAGAAGTAGCGTACCTAGGCCACGTAATTTCTCAAGACGGAGTAAAACCAGATCCAAAAAGGGTGGAGGCTGTTAGGAAATTCCCTCGACCTAGAACTGTAAAGAATATTAAGCAATTTTTAGGTCTTGCCGGATACTACAGAAGATTCATTCCAAAATTTTCTATGATAGCAAAACCACTAACATTTCTTTTGAAAAGAGGAGTTCGGTTTTCATGGACTGATACTCAACAAAAGGCTTTTGATGATTTGAAAGATATCCTTTGTACTTTTCCTGTATTACAATATCCTGATTTTACTCAAGCATTTGTAGTAACCACAGATGCCTCAAATTATGGTATAGGGGGTGTTTTGAGCCAAGGTAACGTTGGAAAAGACCCTCCAGTTGCATATGCTTCAAGAACGCTATCAGATACCGAAATAAATTATTCGACAATAGAGAAAGAACTTCTTGCGATATTTTTTTGTGTCGAAGCTTTTCGTCCTTACTTATATGGTCGACGTTTCACATTGGTAACCGATCATAGACCTTTAGTTTGGATGCATAACATTAAGAATCCTGGTTCTAAATTATTGAGATGGCGATTAAGACTTGGTGAGTATGATTATGATGTCATTTATAAGAAGGGATCTGCAAATTCTAATGCTGATGCCCTGTCACGTAATCCTTTTGATGACGTAGAAACCGAACTTGATGAAAACCTTGACAATGCACCGATTGATGACCTTGATCCACTTACCCCCACTTTCCGAGATGAACATAAGGTGATGATAGTGCACGATCGACCACCTGTGCCATCTTGTCCTTTAACAGACAGAATAAATAACTTGATTGGAACATATTTTTTATTCGAAAATTTTAATAGTGGAGATGAGAGTTTTGATGATGGGTTCTGTGTGAACCAGGCCACGCGACCATTGATGGGAGTGTCGTGTGGTCGATTTGATGTTAACGAGAACTCATCTCCAAGTGTTGATGACTTTAATTCTTATAGTTATTTTATGAGTAAAGAATCTAGCGATAACAGTGACAATCAGTATGAAACCGCTGTATTGGGGCATATAAGTGAAACGGCTTGTGATAGAAGCGGTGCTTATGATGCATTGAGATGGTTAGTTAAGCGCGTAGGTCCACGGGGTGATGAAATAGTTCACGTAACAGGACAGAGACGCTATAACTCCATTTGTGAAGTTGATTTGGTTGGTCTTGGCACGAGGGGTGGTGATGAAATAGTTCACGTGAATCCGGAATGTGTTATAGGGCCAACCAGTTTTGGGGGTGGCATGAGCGGTACCCCACCGACTGATGTTGTCACTGGAAGCAAAAAAAATGATGATATGGAAAGTATTAAAAATAAAGTTTTTTTGAATATTTTAGACAATGACGAAGAACCTAATTCTCTTGAACTTGACAATACCTTGGATTTACCTGAAACAGAAACTTCTTATCCTTTAACTGATAACAATTTAGATTCAAATCCAAAATTATCAATCCAATCTCTCCAGAATTGTTTACCTATTAATGAAATTTTGAATTATAACGATGAAAATGATAATGATGATATAACTGATCTAGATTCAGTAATGTCTTGCATCCAAACTTCTAAAGATAAATTATATATGCGTAATGATCATTTAATTCATTTTATTCCAGCTGATTGTAAACTCACGACAGAAGTTAGTCACGAACTTATAAAAGAAAATAGAATAAATTATGAGGACTTAAAAATCGAGCCGATTGAAAACAGACAAGTAGGAAACGTAATAGTCCATCGTTACGAGGATCAATGCGTTTTTCATTTAATTATTAAAAGTACCTTTGATTCAAAACCTTACATAACCGACGTAATTAATACCTTATCCGCGCTAAAAATTGCAATGAATGAATTAAATATTAAGTTGGCCAGTATTTCACGGGTAGGGAATGGATTAAACCAAATATCATGGCCTGTTATTGAACAAGAGTTACGTGTCAATTTTGGCCAATCTGATTATAAAATTACAATTTGTTTTGGTGAAGTAGAAACTCCTTCTGAAAATGAACGGGAAAATATAATTAAAGAATTTCATTCTTCGACTACTGGGGGACATAAAGGCGCCACTAAGACATACGCGAGAATAAGACAACAGTTTTACTGGGCTAATATGCGTGAACAAATCAGGGATTTCGTACAAAATTGTGAAACATGCAAAATTAACAAAACTGTGAGAATAAAAACACGTTTGCCTATGAAAATTACAGATACACCTTCAGAAGCTTTCGAAAAAATAGAAATTGATATTGTTGGTCCATTGCCTGTAACTGAATTGGGAAATAAATACTTATTAACAATCCAAGATAACCTCACGAAATATTCGGATGCCATTCCTTTAAAAAATACTGAATCAACGACCATCGCAGCAGCCCTTGCTGAACAGTCTATTTCGCGATTTGGATGCCCGGAAATAATCCATACTGATCAGGGTAGTAATTTTACGAGTCAAGTCATGTCCACCTTTTGTAAAATATTTAAAATAAAACAAATCAAATCTACCACCTTTCACCCACAAAGTTTAGGGTCTCTGGAACGCAGACATCATGTTTTGATACAATATTTAAAAAATTATTGTAACAAAAATAATTGGGACAGATGGGTTCGGTTTGCTGTTTTCTCATACAACACTTCAAAACATGAAGGAACGGGGTTCACGCCACATGAATTAATTTTGGGAAAAGAAGCCAGAATTCCTTCAGAATTTGCGAAAAGAAAGATTCCAGTAACTTACAATTTATTTTTGAAAACATTACAAAATAAATTAATTGAAACCCAAAGCCAGGCTAGAGAAAAACTCCGGTTAGCCAAAGAAAAGTCTAGAAAATACTACGACCGAAAATTGAATGTGCAAAATTATGACATAGGAGATAAAATTTATCTTTTAAAGGATACTAAAAACTCAAAGTTAGATAACGAATACTCAGGTCCATATACAATCACGCAAATTTTCAATGACTTAAATGTAGAAATAGATTTAGGGAATGGAAAGAGAAAAATCGTCCATATTAATAAACTTAGACCACAAACAATTAAGATTTTTCATGATCAAGATATGGCTAATTCAGCGATTGTAAACGAATAAATAACTATTAGTTTCTTATCAGTTAAATGTAATTAAATAGCTTAGATATTAATTTTATCATTATAATTAATTTTAATAAGGGGGGAGGGGAACATGAGCGACTATTGTTCTCGCTCATTATTGCATACATCCAACCTCAGATATGCTATTGCTAAGGCAGAAGTGAGCAAAGGACGAATACTTTGAAACGCACGGAACTATGAGTCCTATGATTTTGACGATTTTTAATCTTTGTGGGAAACATAGAACCATGGTACACGGAGCCTTCAGGTCCTTTTGTGCTCAAAGCGTCGTTAGTGCGTTATTTTCTTACTTATACCACACACATACATATATATAAATACAAATTTAATAAATTGGTATAAAGAAAAATGACAAAAAAGCGAGAAAAACCAAACAAAACAAAACAAAAGAAAAAAAATTTTTTATTACCTTGCAATTGATTGCCTTGATTATTTAGTATTCTATTAAAAATATGTTATATGGAATATATACAATTCAAATTTTAGCGGATAATAGAAGAATTTTCATTGAAAATCCTTTTAATAAGGGGTGAGGTGTGACGAGCGACTATACCTCGCTCGTTCTCCACTAGAGAGCGGCAGCTCTCAGAGACAAACTTTGCGCACTAAAATTTTAAATCGATTAACAAAATAAAAACTAATAATGATGAAATAAAGTAAAATTCTATATAAATGGTTCTTTAGGAAATGTGGATGGTAATCGGAATGCATCATCGTTTTAACTACGTTTTAGTTTGAACTTCGAAAGGGAACTTATATTCATAAATTTACAGCTTCGAAAATATTGCGTAGCAAAGTATAAATTCCTTGCGTGAAATATTTAGTAAATATTTTTATCTTTTGCAGTTTTTGCCGTGAGTCGGGGCTTCAGAGAACCTCACACGTGCACGTTAGAATAAGGACCTTATGTACGATAGATTGATAACTTTTGTTTATAATTTAGGTTAGATAAAGAGAGCAAGTCAGATATAAAGAGTCGTAGATTTAGTATGAATGTAGATATTAATTATAATTTATGGCAAATTTTATTTATATCAGTGTCACTAGCATAGGAAACTGAACTGCTTGGAAGCTAAGAGCGACGCATAAACAATTTAATGTAGGTGCTAAAAAATGTAGATAAGATTCGAAGCGATAGGATAAATGTGACTTGGTTTAAAAACTAGGGTGAGAATTAATTACTTTTCTTGGAACATCGGTCGTGATCAAAAAGAAACATTGATCCCGATATGATATGCACGGTGTGCATCAAAGGGTAGAATAGGTGGGATCGAATTCGAGTATGATTGGCTTGTGTGACTGCTTGATGTGTGAATATGTAAGAAATTGTAACGCGATAATTAGATGATGTGAAGTGTGAGGCGTTTTTCTAATCGCTTGAGATGAAATCACAGCAACGGAGCGGGGGTTGAGAAGCTGCAGACTTGAACTTCTCTTCTCTGGAGCTCAGAACAATTTTTACTACGGACATACAACTTGAAGTGACTATTCGTCGAAGTTACTCCAAGATATCGGTGTTACTTAAAATTATTTGTCTTTTCACGACGCGATCGCGATTAATGTTGTAAATCTGACTTGCTCAGAATTTGATTATTAAATTCTAAATATACCTTCAAGTTGTGTGAACTAAAAGTGTTTGTGTTTATTTTAAAAAATTCAAATTTCCCGGCTCTACGTAGTAGTTAATTGACCGATGGACCCGACAAATCATCGTTCGACCTCAAGGAGCGAATCATCTGGCTGGTAACATCAATAAGCTGGAGCGTCACGGGATAAACCCGCCCCATTGGCTTACAACGTCGAGAGGCAATGATCGAAAATATACAAAAATAAATTGCCACATCGACGTCAATCAATTGCTCTATCGACTGTTTGCCAATGGATTTTTCAACTTAAGTGACCTTTAAGGTATGCTTCACCATTAGACCATTAAAAAAAAATGTTCTGGAATGAGTCTATTGTTTGATTTGTAACGAGTGCAGAATTCTTCCGCTGCTCGTTTTATACAACTCGGAAACGCGCGGTTTAATTCAAACGCGAATTAACTAATTCACACGAGTTTGGAATAGAATAGGGAGAGAATTGGCTAGCGACATTGGCAAATCGACAAATAAAAATTTACAAGGATGATGATCTCGTTCCAAATACATACCTTATTTTTTAAAATGTATTTCCTAAATTTATCTTACATGTATTATTTATTAATTTATATACTTATATTCATTTCTTCTCAACTCTTACATTTTGCTTGCATAAGATATTGTATTTTAGATTTCGGTATGAGTCGAAACTTACTGGATCTACAGAAGAAAATATGAATTCCTTAGTTTTTCTCAAGAACATCTTGAATCCAGAACCCTGTAAACTTATTGAAAAGCTTTCTCTTCTTATCAACTTTTCATAGAAATGGAGAAGAAATTTATCGACATACCATACATTTTTTTAAGCACTTTAACCGTGGGAAGGGACGCGTTTAGGACATGCAAAAAAACTGCATGGAAGGATGGACCAACAGGCAAGGATCCTGGGTCTTGCGCGCGCCGACTCAACAACAAGGAAACGATTAAGTGCTTTTTCGAAAGTAGGAAAGCAGATTCGATTTTGACAGAGAACGACAAGCTCGTGTCTTGTTCTCTTTCAACTTCGCTCGAGCGACCGTATGTTTTATTAAAAGACAAAAACGAATCAATTAGAGTTAATTTATATTATTTATAAATATTTATTTATTTATATTATTTATATATTTACTTATAAATAAATAAATTATATATTTATTTATTTATATATTATATATTTATTTATATTAATTTATATAATTTCATTGTTTCCACTTTAAGAATAGAATTAAAGGAACAAATCGGTTCATTCGCGAGAGTTGGATTTCCTGGTCCTTTATTGTGAAACAAAATTCGGTTCATTAAATTCAAATAGGTGTTTGAATTTTAACTGTTTCGCGCTCGATGTTTGACTTAACTTTTTGGTGTCAGAAGTGGGATTTCCACGAACTCGTCGCGGGTGAATTTGAATTTGTGATAGATTGAACTACATCAGTGTTTTACATTAATCAAGATTCGGATTTATCAGTGGTTAAGTGTACTTTGTGACAAGCATACTCTGCTCATGGAGAACCAGGTGGATCAGGAACCAGGAGGACTAGGATGCAGGGTATAAGAGTAGCAAATAATATTGCAGAAAATACCGAGGAAATTATTCCAGAGCGAAATATGAGTGGTTTTACAGTTGGCTCAGGACATAGCTGTCAAAGTGCAGATATTTTTGACGCAAGAAACGTAGAGGATCTACGCGAAAATTCAAATCTAGAGATAGAATGCGCGCTTAGTCGATCCGCAGTTCCTTACGAAACCCCTGTAGAACGCATCTCCGCCCAAGCGTCAAAAAGCGCCGATTGCGGAATGTTTTCTACTCCCGATGAAGAACCGGAAAATCCAATACCTTTTTGGGCCGCCTTGGAATTTATTCCGAAAAGTTCCGATGGAGAAAATATGCCTCTCGGTCGATTTATAAACGACTGCTTATTCGCGCGCGATTCAATTGCAGCTAAAGACCGTCGATATTTGTTTCTCATGATAAGATCTAGAGTAGTAGGAGATGCTTTCAATTCTCTGCAAGATCACGACTTGAATAGTTTAGAAGACCTACTAAGGCATTTAAAAGAAACTTTTACTGAGCATCGGAGCCTCAGTGAACTTAACAGCGCGCTTGCGACAGTTGCGCAACACGTTGACGAGACGGTACAGCAATACGGGTCGAGAGTTAGTCAGATTCTTGCGACCCTTAGAGAATTAATTGAGGACAAAAATCCTAAAGGAGCAGCCCAATATTTAATTAAATCTGCACGTGATACGGATAATGATAATTTTATCATTGGCCTCAAAAGAGATTTAATTTGGAGAGTTAGGGTAGAGAGGCCGAAATCACTTCAGGATTCAATAAGTTTAGCGCACGCAGCAGAGTGGGAAGTAGGATTTGAAAGCGGTTCAAATCGAAAAGAAATCTCGTCGGAAATCGAAGCGAAAGTATGCACGGAAAAATCGTTTCAAAATAGATTTTATGAAAACGTCCATAATCGATTCTGCCCCTATAATGCAAACGCACGAATTAGGAAGTTCGAAGCAGGTGCAGGTAGGGCGTCTAACGTCAGAGGATGAGGCATGGGAAGTGTTAGTGATAGGTATAGCGAGAGAACAAATTTGAATGCCCATTGTGAAGTCATAGTTACGAGGAATGTTTTAAACGTTTCAGTAAAGTCACGGACGGTCGCCAAGATAAACAGAAAAACTTTAACGAGAAATAAGTTCGTCGGAGTGGTGCGACGGCGAACTTTTTCCAGACGAAGTACCTATCTGGCGGATCGTCTTGAGCATCAATACTGGAGGAAAGGCTCAATCATCTGACATTAAATTAAATAGTTCACATATAAATAATAACGAAGAAATATCTGTAGGATACTCAGGCGCGGAATTGAATTTGATTAAACGTAAAAATGTTAATTAAAATACGCAAATTAATTCCTCAAATTAAATATGATTTATTTGTCATTGTAGAGGAAGGTGTAAAAACAGCTGGAGAAGTGTATCTCGAAGTAAATAGAGTGTCTTGTCCTTTTCAAGTAGTCCTAAATAACTTTCCAATAAAATGCGATGGGTGTTAGGGATGCCTTTCTTAGCTGATGCGATAATTTATTTAAAAACAAAAACAATAGAACATGCGTTAGATAAATTTCCTTTTACTACCCCACCTAAACGTACAACCCTATATCTGAAAGCGAGAACGAAACAGTTAGTAACATTACCAGTAACGAATACTGATATTAACGAGGGTTATCTACCTCTGATGCCAACAGGACCAGGCGTGTATCTAGACGAATTTTGAATGTTGTTGACACACTGGATTTGAACATTTCGAACAGAAAAAATGAGTTTTTTGGCGCCTGTAGAGCGGGTCGAAACTGAGGTTTGCAACCCTACCTTTAAAGTTTTGCCCCTAGGGTTGAAAATCGCAGTTTCAACCCGCTTCGCAGGTACCGAAAATCGGATTTCCAAAAGAGGCGCTATAACAAATATTTTTTACTGGCACTAACTTGTCGTTCAACACTTAATCGTCAATTAAAGCTCAAAATGCGAAATACACAAAGCGCAATATAAGAGAAACAACCAATATACACGATTACATACATGGCAGTGTTTGCGCACATTTATTTATATGTGTTGTTTACGCGCTATTTTGCTATGCGTCCAATGTTCACTAGTCAACTGATGCGAACAAAGATAAAAAAACAAAATTATAGTAATAATACACACGTATGTACTTATGTGTACATGAATATATACACGCGTGTACACTGAGAGAAAAAATAATGTCACCGTAACAAAATAGTTTTGTTAAACAGATTTTGTTGTCAATACTAAAATTTGGTTGGCATTACAAAAAGAATGGTTAATGTTACCAAAAAATGTATTTGGTTCGAACAAATAATTTGATTGAATGCCTTGGTTAAACCACCTAAATAATTTGGTTGTCCCGACAAAATGTATTACCACTCATGTGTATTGTTTTGTTTATATCAGTATTTCGTTCGCGTCGCACGCAACCGGCACATCATCCTATCTTTCCTCTTCATAAAATATGTTATGAGAGTTAAACTAGGGCGTAAGGTGGCGCTAGTATTAATTATGTTCTGCTAGACCACATAATGCACAGAAAAAATACGAAAAAGTGGCAAATTAATCTCTAAACAAACCATGTTACACAGTAAAAATTATTTTAAACTAGTAGTTAAACTGTTTTCATATTATTGTGTTATTTTCCATGTGTTACGTGCTTTGACAGTGCAAAGTTACTACTAGCGACACCTGAACTCTGGTGACATATTTCAATTCCTCGATACACAGGTCTGGTCACGCGGCTCTTTTGTTTGATTCGATGTAGCAAACTTTACCGAGAAACCACATGTCTTCATTTTCACCGTTCACCGAAATTTAATTTAATCGAATTTGCGACTTCATATTTATTGATGTCTGACTTAAAAGTGCAGCAACTCTTGGAGGAATGGGGCTTACCAGGTCTGATAAATACCTTCAAAGGTAAATCTAACCCTAATCTAACCCTAATAGTGCATTTAATCAAAAATATTCATTTATCATTTTTCACTTTTATTTTGGGATTAAAATCAATATGGCAGAGTCTTGCAAAGTGATTGTTAAAAATCTTACCAGAAAGTGTTCAGAAAATTTTAACAATGTAAATAATGATACATGTAGTTGACTTTTTTCTACTTTTATGATTTGTACATTCGAATAACCTCGGAAATTCATATTTCTCTTTCCGTGCACAGAAATATGTTTTATCTGTGCAAAAAATATTGCTAATTTAACAAAATTATGAATTTCCTTCAATAAAACGATTTTGTTCTACTAAAAAAAAGTATGCTCTCCTAACAAAATAATTTTTTTCTTGGAACAAAATAATTTTGTTGAATCAACAATAAGTTTTGTCATACTAACAAAACACTTTTGTTATCACTACAAAATTATTTGGTTGAGTGAAACTAAAAATTCAACAAAAAAATTTGGTTGGTCCAACAAAACATTTTGTCAGCTGTATATGAAACAAATTATTTTGTTGCGACAACCAAATTTTTGTTGGCACTACCAAACTGTTTTCTCAGTGTATGTCGAATGAACATAAAAGATAGTCTGGATATAAAATTACTATGAAATAGGAGAAAAGGGCCAGGGAAAATAATGAAAATATATACTTATGTTCCTCTCCCACCTTCTCATATATAGCTGAGTTACAAAAATGTTACTTGGGATTCCATACGTTTTCATACAAAATATATCGGGGTCTACCCAGGCACCATGTGTCGGTCCGAAGGTGTACTTTTTTAATGTCCTTATAACATCCTTTTCTAAGGACTTTTTCGTCATGACTTTGTTATAGATCGAAAGCCAATAAAGTTTCAGGAAGCTACCTGGGAGCACGAGTCGCCAGCTGATTTAGAAATATATTTAATTAACGGTTGAAAACAAAAAAGGTCTGACTGGCACCTGGTGTGGGACGGAGGGTTAGAATTACTAAAGTAATTGATGAATTAAATATTGAATTTCAAATGACTCCAACAGTCAGAAAAATTGTGCATGTCAATAGAGTTAAACATGCCTTTTTACGGTATATTTGAACCTACCTAAACAATGAAAAAAAAGCAAAACAAAAACAAAAAAAAGTACAAATTTCTCATCTCGAAAACTCGAGACATATTCAATAAGCTAGTTTTAATTTCAAAATTGCTAAAACGATTATAGAGATAAAGTCTACTCATTATCACATTCGAAATTCAAAAATAAAATGAAGTAATATAGGAGACATTATAAAGATTAATAACGATAACAATAATAATAACAAACAAATAAATAAAAACATAAACAAACAAGCGAATAAAATTAGTGATCATAACGATGATAATAAACACATAAAGAAAAATAAAGACAATAGCAATGATGATAAATATACACGGAGAAAAATAGTTAAAGTAATTTTACTCAACTTCCGATCAAATTTGGGACATAAGGATAAGTTAGAAGTTATTTAGTATCACTGTATTTATTTGTGATATATTAAATGTTCGAAAATGAATAAAAGTTGAGTAAAATTCAGAAGTGTAGGGTGAAGTATGAAAGCGTGCATTAAAATTTTTGAAATATATATATTATTACTCGTAGTATAACTATAAAATCCAATCTTTTATTAAATCACAAAAACAGTAGAGCTTTACGTTCATTCTACTCTACGCTTCAATTGAGAGTTGAGTAAACCGTGAATCGCAAGATTTATTCCAACAGCTACATCTATTCACGCAGGAACGAATGAAAGTAATCTGCGCCTTGGGCACACATAAAAAAATTTTAATTTCAAAAACTTAAATTCTTAAAATTAAATTGATATTATAAAAATTTAAACAAAAAAACGTCGATAAGTGTATTACATAAAATATGAAATATCACATAAATTACTCAGGCAGAATAATAATTTGGAATTCGCAAATGTAAAATCCATATTTTGAAAATATAAAACACAGAAAATAAAAGAACCTTCTTTTAAATGTTTTTATGCAAGATACTTCTTAATAATAATGCAATTTTTTAATGTACATTTGAAATTTTAGTTTCACTAAACTTCATACGTCGTTATAATAAAAATCTATACTAAATGTAATTTAATAATTATATTATATATATCAATAATCATAGTTATAATAATTGATTAATTATATTAATTTAAAAAAATATTTTATTAATCATTTATGAAAAAAGTTGATTTATTTTTACTTGAGTAAGGCTAAAAAATTTAATTGACGGCACTTACTCTCACAAGCTCTGAATAACTCATGCAGTCACTATATAAGAAAGTTCCAAATTTTATATCTCAGCATTGTAAGCGAGGGTGTGCGTGATTCGACGAAAGCGTATCGTACTATATATAAGTGTTGTTATTAGGTCTATATATGTAAGGTTATATGTTTAAGTTTCTTTGTAATTTGAAATATGATTGGCAACGTCCGTAATGGTGTGAATGTATTTGTAAGTTGTTTATGCATATACCGGATGACTATTGGCAGGCTCGAGGTAAGAATTTTTTTTTATTTGAGAGAACCATACCATTGCCAGTTCAAATAATACGCCCGATGCTCATTTTACCCAATTACGGTTTGAAGCACCTCAAGCGTCGGTGATATACTTATACATTTCATGTTAACCCACTGACGCATGTTGGTGCCCTGTCGTCGATAACGTTTTACTCAACTCCTTACTATTCCCTATGTAACGCTTATTGTTATTCACTTTGGGTGAATTAGGTATATATCAAATTCATTTTACCCGACTAGGATTTAATAGATGCTCAAATGTCCTTATGTCCCAAGTTTAATCGACAGAGTTGAGTAAAATTACTTCAACTATTTTTCTCCGTGTATATATTAAATATTCCTGGCAATAATAAGAGTATATATATTGCAAATGTATGGGTAGTAATTAGGATAAAATAATATATAGACAGATTTATCAACTTTACCATCGATAAGTAAATAAGTGAATAGTAAAAATAAAAAGTAAATTAATATACCTATGTATTTATCGAGTTTAGGAACCGAGTAAAATAAATAAATTATTATTTAAAACCAAATTGATCTACCATACGTATTAGAACTATTCATTAGGATACGAATTTAGTCAAATAAAGATTTTAAAATAGATAGAAAAGTAAATGAATAATTAGTATGTTATAATAGTATAAATAATGATCGGTTAAGATTTGATATAAATGAAGAAATGCCATCAATCTGATCTACCTCTTGATTTAAAAAATAATTAAAATTCCTCTAGCTTTCGACCCTTAATTTGAGTCCTTTTCAAGAGCTGTCAAAAAATCATATAAAATATAAAATTATTTAAACATTCATCACAATAAGAAGTAAATACGAAATATTTTTAACAATAAAAACAGAACTTACATAAAAAGGTCAGTAGAAAACAGAGAGATCGAAGAACAATAAATAAGATGGCAGTATCGAGAATAAAAGTTTAAAAATAAAAATAAATTAAATAAAAATTATTTCAGTTTCACCAATTTTTTAAATAAGGAATCATATAACGGATTCAAACCTTCAGTGTCCTATCTTTCATTTATATTGCAAGGGTTAGTTTTCATGTGGATCATTTCAGAAATTTTTTGTGGAATTTTTGTGGCTAAAGCTGAATGCTGATAAGGGAAATAAAGTAGTTATTATGGAACGATTGCATTACCAAAATAAAATGGATCTTTTATTAAATGACATAGCAACGTACAAAAAATTGGATAAGAACCCTATTAATAAAATTAAAGATAAGTGTACGAAATTGTTAAAAGATGGAAAATGAAGGAATATATTTCGGTACAAACTTTTAGGTCCCTTAATACATTTGAAGTTTATTGAAAGGAATATTTTGAAGAGTGAAACAGAACTTTTAATTTCTTTACCATTGTCCTTATAATAAGTTAAGACACAGAAACTTTCGAAAATTTGATTTCCTTATATTGGGAATTCTGAATTACCGATTGTTGATATTATCAAAAATTTTGAGTCAAAAACATTTAATACCCCAGAGGTCAATAAAAAGGAATTACGTAGTTATTTGATTCAGTGTGCTACACAATGTTTGAACAAAACAAAACATATAAAAATTCAAGATAAAAAACTTTTTGATGAATTCCACTTCACTAAACAGTTTTTAAGAAATAATTCTAATATTTTTGTGACTAAAGCTGATAAAGGAAATAAAGTAGCTATTATGGAAAGATTGGATTACCAAAATAGAATGGATTTTTTACTAAATGACATAGGAACGTACAAAAAATTGGATAAGAACCCTATTAATAAAATTAAAGATAAGTGTAAGGAAATTGTTAGAAGATGGAAAATGAAGGAATATATTTCGGAACAAACTTTCAGCCTTTCAGGTCCCTTAACATCACAGATTGTAATTTACCAAGAGCGTACGGGTTACCCAAAATACATAAGCTTGATAATCCAATAAGAATTATAATATCTTCTCTAGATAGTCCCACTTATAATATGGCTAGCTTTTTGCAAAATATTTTGAAAAAGGTTCCTTACTCTATGAGCTATGTGAGCGATAGTTCACATTTGGTTAATGTGTTAAAAGATATTGTTCTTCCTGAGGGTCACATTTTAGTTTCCTTCGATGTTAAGTCATTATTTACTAACATTCCTCGAGATTTGTTTGTTGAGTCAATTAAAAAAAGATTTCCTACCTTAGGTAGCGTAACTAAGTTACCCTTAAATGAGGTCATTACTAGTACATTATTTGTCATGAATTCCACTAGTTTTGGTTTGAATGGTCAGTTTTTGAACAGGTCGATGGAACAGCTATGGGTTCTCCCATTTCTCCTATCGTAGCAGACTTTGTTATGACGGATTTAGAAGATAACTGTTTGAACAAATTGAGTTTTAAACCTATTTTTTACAAACGTTATGTGGATGATATTATAACTGGAATTCCATCTACAGATGTTGATACAATGTTACATTGTTTTAATTCTTATCATCCTAGGTTGCAATTCACTTTTGAAACGGAATTGGATAAAACTATTAATTTTCTCGATATTAAAATTATACGAAAGAGTAAAGGTCTCGTTTTTGATTGGTATATCAAGCCTAAGTCTTCTGGAAGATTTATTGATTTTAATTCTAGTCATCCTAAGTGTCATAAAGTTGGACTTATATGTCATTTAGTTGATAAAGCAGTCAAACTCTCGGATAAAGAATTTCATGATCAAAATTTGGAGATAGTTAAAAAAATACTTTACAATAATAATTTTCCTAAAAACTTTGTGCTTGGTCACATCAAATAAAGATTATTTAACATTAGTAGTAAAAATAATAATCCAACAGGGTCGTCACGTAATTTTACTTCTGAGAGTATTCTTTGTGTACCTTATATTGAAGGTTTATCAGAAAGGCTGAATAAAATTTGTTCTAAACATAACATTAATGTTGTCTATTCTGTTCAAAATCAAAAGAATTCTAAACTGATTATTAAAGGGAAAGATAATCTTCCAAAAGATGATAGGATAAATCTGTTATATAAAATTGAATGTGACAATTGTTCAGCTGTTTATGTGGGTATAACACTTGTGATGAAGACTAGAGAACTTGATGGGCGTCGAGAGCGAAATAACGGGGAGGGCCAGTAGAAATCGCATCGGGGCCTGCACCCGCGACCCTGAGTCTCGGGGCAGACTTGACTGCCCGCGTCGTTCGGGGAAGGAATCTGTTTGTTTCTCCCCTGGGTGGCGCGGCTAGTCGGTTATCCTAGTGGGCGTGTGGCCGCGGGTGGAAGTTCCGAGCGAACGGATGACGGAAGAGTCGTACGCGACTTTAATGGAACCAACCACCCGTGAAGTTTAAAGCCGAAAGGCGGTTCAGCGGGTGGTGTATTGGTTCGAGAGAGGGGTTTTTTTGGTTTTAACAGGTATGCCTAGACCCGTCCTAGGAGAGTCCTGTACAACGTCTATAAAAGATTTTGCCATTTTTCCTCCTCACCAAAAAAGAAAAAAAAAAAAGACATTTTACATCGTTCTCAACAAATTAGTGTAGTTTCTGAGCATCGACTGGAGAAAAGCCATGATTTTAGGTGGAATGATGTGAAAATCCTGAATAATGAACCTAATTGGAAAAAAAGCTTAATATTTCTGAAATGATCCAAATAAAAACTAACCCTTGCAATATAAATAAAAGACAGGACACTGAAGGTTTGAATCCCTTATATGATTTCTTCTTTACAAAATTGGTGAAACTGTAATAATTTTGATTAATTTATTTTTATTTTTAAACTTTTATTCTCGATATTGCCATCTTATTTATTGTCCTTCGACCTCTTCGTTTTTTATCCTCGATTGTATTTGTTTAGTTGTAAGTTATAGTAGTGTCCGCTTGACTTCGACCATGATATGTGCTGGTCGTTATACGTAGTTTTTAATTTTAGTTAATTTTTATCAATTTTATTTATTCACAGTTTATGAGAAATAAGTGTTTTGGACATGATTTATCTACTGACCTTTTTATGTAATTGATGTCATTTCTTCATTTATATTAGTATGTTATGTTTCAGGGAAGTTTAGAAAATAAAGCAAGTTTAGGTAACAAATTAATAACCTACTAGAAAGCTAAGCAAGTATATTGCCGACCCTAACAAATGTTTGGCAGGTTCACTTGACGTACAGTTTGTAGTTTAGACTAAACCTTTATCACACCTCAAAATTAAAAAAACCGCTTCATGGAAGCGACTTTTCTTTTAAGGGGGGAAGTGTAACAAAGGCAGAATTCTTCCGCTGCTCGTTTTATGCGCTAGAGCACGTACGATCAGCTCGGAAACGCGCGGTTTAATTCAAACGCGAATTAACTAATTCATACGAGTTTGGAATAGAATAGGGAGACAATTGGCTAGCGACATTGGCAAATCGACAAATAAAAATTTAC
The DNA here is from genome assembly GCA_030998225.1 of Diplolepis rosae. Lineage (NCBI taxonomy): Eukaryota > Metazoa > Arthropoda > Insecta > Hymenoptera > Diplolepididae > Diplolepis > Diplolepis rosae. The sequence continues at coordinate 1,164,240 of JAPYXD010000169.1, forward strand.
AAGGATGGATCAAAAGGCAAGGATTCTGGGTTTTGCGTGCGCCTACTCAACAACAAGAAAACCATTAAGTGCTTTTTTGAAAGCTGGAAAGCAGATTCGATTTTGACAGAGAACGACAAGCTCGTGTCTTGTTCTCTTTCGAGTTCGCTCGAGCGAGCGTGTGTTTTATTAAAAGGCTAAAACGTATAAATTTGAGTTAATTCAGAAATTATCTTTGTTTCCACTTTAAGAATAGAATTAAAGGAACAAATCGGTTCATTCGCGAGAGTTGGACTTTCTAGTCCTTTATTGTGAAACAAAATTCGGTTCATTAAACTCAAATAGGTGTTTCAATTTTAACTATGTTTAATGACAAATGTGAATGCCAACGTTCAAAAAAGAGGAAACTTATAATTGAAACCTCATGATAAAAAATTTGATTACAAATATTTAATGTCAATTTTGAGTTTGTTACACATGCCAGAATTCCACAAAATTCCTTAAATTATACATAACTCTGAGAGAAAGTATTAAAAATAAAAATGTAATAAGAAATAATAAACATAACTTGTAACTATACTTATTAAGCTAAAGGTTAAAGCTACATTTTCTAGTATCAAATTGATTCCTCTCAGTGCGGAAATCCTTAAAAAGAAAATCTAAAAGTTCTGTATAGGTATCATCAAAAACAGCATTGAAAATACACAAACTTATTATCTATTATCGTTCTTAACATTCTTTATTAATATAAATATAATAGTTATTGCATATAATATTATAAATATAAAAAAGCAACTTTCAACTTAGGAAATGAAAATAAGAGAATCTTTTCATCAATAACACTGATGAAATGGTTGAAATCTATTCAAAATTACAGATTAATTGATACTAATTCTATATGCCTGTGAAAAAACGCTTTCGGCTTTAAACATCGCAGGCGGTTAGTTCCTGCTTAAAGTCGCGTACGACTCTTCCGTCAACCGTTCGCCCGGGACATCCATCCACAGCCACACGCTCATTAGGCAAACCGACTAGCCACGCCAACCAGGGAAGGAATAAAAAGACTCCTCCCTCGAACAACGCGGACAACCAAGTCTGCCCCGAGACTCAGGGTCGCGGGTGCAGGCCCCGATGCGATTTCTTCTCTTTTTTTGAAGTGCTTTAGGTACGCATTAAAGCAACCATAGCACGAAAGCGCTTGCACCAGGAAAAAGCAGTGTGTCCAGATTTGACACGCGAACGTCTGCTGTTCGCAGTGGTTCTCTAAGATTTCTCTGGTTGAAGGCTCCTTGTCAAAGAGAGAAAACCAAAGAAAACTCAGAGAACCACTGCGAACAGCAGATACACTACGCTGCGCGCGCAACCATTCTCACGTACGTACTGCTGTTGGCGTTGTGTGCGTAACGTTCGCGTGTCAAATCTGAACACACTGGATAAAAGCCGACTTGATCGTGCTTTCTATCGAGCCAGGTGGCGATCTCTGGGATTAAACGGTGTGTCCATCTCCCGGATTGGTCACCATGCCATCCTGTCTGTCATTTCTCGACGAGTCTGCGCCTTCCATCCTTGCGGATGGCCTCCTTCGCGGGAGCGATTTCCTGCATGTTGGTTAAGCAGGTGAGCTCCTTACGGAGCTGAAAGGTCTCCTTCTTTTCCATCGCCAATAAGTCTATTGGCGGGATGCTCGCCAGGACCAGCACAGCACTCGTCGACACAGTTCGGTATGCTGAGATTATTCTCAGCACCACACCTCTCTGTGCCGAGAACAGCTTCTTCTGGCTAGCATGGTTGTTAAGGGCACTTGTCCAGACCGGAGCTGCATAAAGCAGTTCGAATTTACCACGCTCGCCACCAGCCTTCTCTTAAATTCCCAGGGACCACCAATGTTGAGCATGAGCCGAGTCGGAGCGGCTCCACATTGGATGGCTCTGGCAGTCGCGATCGCGATCGCTTCGCCGAAGCTAAGTCTCCGACTGAACTGCACACCCAGGTACTTGATGCTCTTTTTCTACTCAATCTCACGTTCGCCGAAAACGATCTTCGGGTTTTGGAAGGATCTCTTGTCCGTGACCAGCAAAGCTTCGGTCTTTTCAGGGGCCATTTTCATACCCTGCTGGATGACGCTGAGAGCCCTGGACAGTTTCTCCATTTTTTCGCTTTGCTCTTCCAGGAGCTGCAGGACGTCCTTCCATCCCTCAACTCCTGGAGAAGGACCCAAGTCCACTTTCCCCGTCGTTTTGTCCATTGAATCCATAAAATTTTCAAATTTTAAATATGATTGGCTGTGACTCAATGGTGTGTGTGTATGTGTTTGCTGTTTTTGTATATATGTTTCGGATTAAATACAATTTTTCTCTACTCAACAGGACTCAAGTTTACCCAAAAAGTCTAATAAAATTTTCCGAACAATTTTTCTCGGTATGCTAAACGACCATCGCTATACGTAGGTCGCTGAAAAAGTTTTAGGTATCTTTTGTTAGAATAAATACATCAAGATGACATCTCTCACATCATTTCTAATTATTCGTCCTTGGTTTCAATACATTGTGCATTTTTTAGAACCGTTGAGAAAATGCATCATTCCACCCTTTTTTTTCTATGCGAGGAAGCATTGTCGTGATGGAGAAGCAAATGTCCCTTCTTTGATTTGAGGTACTGTAATTACCAAGTATTCATGATCAATTAAGGCAGTGTGTTTTGTACCATTCTGCAGTCACAGTACCTTGGTTTTCAAGAGGAACAGTGGGTAGGTGACCAGTTATCGAGAAGAAAGAATCAATTATCATTCTTATTCTACTGCGTGACGTTTGCACCTTAGCCGGTGTTTCGTCGTCTGAAAAGCATCATACTGTCGACCTCATAACGATAGAGCCGGCTTTCCTCACCCGTCACAATGTGTACACGTTTTTAGCTTTTCCATCTTCGAATTTTTAAAAAATTATGGTACACTAATCCACACAAATAGCTCTTTGCTCCTCAAGTTAAACTATGGGGTACCCATCAAACGCAAAGTTTCCTAATCTGTAAATACTCATGTAAAATGGTATTTTTGGCAGTTGGCCCAATTTATAGAGTTGTCTCTATTTCACAATAAATGATATACAATGAATGAGATTAGCATTTAGTTTTAAATTGCCTAGACCAATTTCATACTGTTTCTCTTGAAGGGGCAGACCCTCTAAAAGCACCCTCATTGTACAAAAATCACGTCTGGTGAGATCCATGGTGCGTGTCAGTGATCCCAGAACGTGGGAGTTGGCGGCTCCCACCATAAATGCCACGAGCTCATTGTGTCTTCCTCATTCAACCAACCTATGGCAGTCGAGCGAGGAAGAAGCCATGAGCTGGTGGGGTCTATGGTGGGGGCCGCCAGCTTCAACGTTCTGGGATCACTGGTGCGTGTCACTCAAAGTAATAATGAAGACCAGTTTTAATACACTTCACAGTGTACCACACCACCTTATATGTACAACATACACTCAGTAAACAGCGCTTTTCGAATACCGTATACTATATGGATTGACTTTACTTTTTTTAAGCCGTGCTAAATATTATATTTCATGGCTCAAATATGATAAAATATTTGTCAAAACATATCATTGGATATCTTTTTATCTATGATATATTTAGAGATTAATTATAATGAATATTATTCACAGTCATGTCATAGAGTGGATCCAACGAAATTGAACATACATATGGTACCCCACACTCACGACGACATTGGTTGGGTGAAAACAGTCGATCAATACTATCTTCAAGGTAAGCAAATCTCTTATTAAATGTATAATATTATTTATGCAACACAAGTATGTTATGCGCCCTTTGCGCCATCTATATTGCGGGCTGTAAGGCTCAGTTTACCGATTGGTGGAAATAGTTTGTGGTAGGGCTATCTTTCATTTCTTTCGAGAAATAAAGTGACCTCGCCATAACTCCTAATCAGCTAAAAATATGTTCGTAGTAATTCGCGTAAAACTTCATCTGTGAATTCACGTAGAGTTTCACTTGAACCCAAATCCCATCTACTTCCTCCACCAGCACGCAAGTTTTTGGTACATCGCCACAGGGTCGTTTGAACAGCATCCCTGCTATCATTAAACCAGAATTAATGCCCCAGAACCCTAGCAAACTGGCTGAACGATAGCTTTACGCTGTAGCGTAAAATTAGCGTAACATTATCGTAAAGTTATCGTAAAGTAGTATTATAACTCATGAATGAGGCAAAATAAACATTCAAAATGTTTTTATCCTTATTCTACGTTGAAAATAACGTTAACTGGTAATTGAAATATGCAATAATTTTATTTGTTTACGCTCAAAATTAAGAAAACATAATACCTGTCATTGAAGGCAGTGCAGTGGTTCATCACTTTCCATGTCTTCACCGTCAGGATTGACTATTTGTTAGAGTGAGATGAAAGTATAGTTGTGTCTCACTCCAACCAATGGCCAACTTTAACGGTGGAGACGTTCCACAAGAGGTGAACCACTGCACTGTCTTCAATGACAGATATTATGTTTTTCTAATTTTTAGCGTAAATAAATAGAATTATTGCATATTTCAATTACCAGTTAACGTTATTTTTAACGTAGAATAAGGATAAAAACATTTTGAATGGTTATTTTGCCTCATTCATGAGTTATAATGCTACTTAACGATAGCTTTACGATAATGTTACGATAATGTTACGCTACAGCGTAAAGCTATCGTCCAGCCAGTTCGCTAGGGAAGACCCAGGCATCCTGTAGTATGACTATACCGTATGCCTCCCAAGGTCCACCACTCCTAAAACCTTCTGCCAAGCTCCTTCCATGGACAGAACGCTGGCAATGTCCTGGTAATCTATTCCCGTAACTGCTCATCCACTTTTTCGACAATGATCTATTGAGCTGGTTCAGTGTGAGACTCAAACGTAATGTTTCTCAACAATAGAACAAAAAATATTTTTATCACGGGATTAATAATGTGCAGTATTAATAAATGAAACAATGTTTAAAGATATTTTTGATTTGTTAATCGGTCGATTTTTACCTCGAGTCATTAAGTGGTCTTGTACAGTGTCAATGATATGCATTGAATTCTACGAATTTATTCTGATGAGATTTCACTAATGAACTGCTTTATTTTTTTTGCAAGCTATGAGATTTACAGAGAGAACATAATTAGATATAATGCAATTTTTCCTCTAGGACTGCTATATGAAGATGCTCAAGAATCTACAAAAATAATAAGAAATGCAGGATATATCATCCTAAAATATTTTTCAGATCAGCTACTAATAAAGATTTAAAAAAATTTTTACTCTTCACATCCGATACGTTTATAACAAGCATTAGAAAAACAACCGTTAAAAAGTCGTTAACCTCGATAAGAAACTTCCAGCAATTGTTTTTCTAAGTAAGACATTCCGCAATCGTGGTTCCAATGAGCTACTTGTTGGAGTATTTCTTACTTTTCATTTTGAAATTCTTGCCCTGCTATTCAACTCAGACAGAAAACATGGAAATTTGGTGTAACCAGTTCGTTGCCCAAGAATCATGCCGATAGTTTTATAAAACTACCAATTTGATAATCAATTCTATATTTGTGTAGAACTCGTGTAAATGAAATTTCATTTCATAGCGTTACTTTAGCAGGTTCTGTAACACCTAATGGAGACTGTACTGGTACACAATTTTCTGACCCATACGGAACAGGGAATAATGTCGTAGTGCAAGCAATATTCAAAATAACTATACAAGAACATTACGCGACTATTCATTTAAATTCAAATAAAATTCAATTAGGATCTGGAATAATATGCACACATTCTGTACAGACGTAAAATATGGACAAACATTCTGGGATACATTACCTAATGACGTATGTAATTTTAACAAATATGAAATTATTTATGAAGGACCAGCAAATAAAACATATGATAACACGACAGACAATTCTGAAACCCTTTATTCATTAACTACTGAAAATATAACTTTCGTACTAGCTGAAGAAACAATAAAACCAGTTTGCAGTTACATTTTAATACAAACTGAAAATCCAAAATTATTAATAATTATTATAAATAATTAATAATATCATTTAATGAAAGGGCCAGGATATATGTCAGTAATTGCAGGAGAAGTAGTACATATCGTAAAATGTATACCGGTTGAAGTACAATATCGCAAAACTGAAGAATTTTATCTACAACTACCAATATTTATAGGTAATCAATCCTTTTTCCTTTCTCCACGAACTCATATATTAACAAAATCCGGTATCCAAACAAATTGCAATTCTTTCCTTCCACCAATGTACGTTTTTGGAGAAACCTGGTACAAATTACTTCCAAATCCTGTCGAATCCATAGCACCAACTATAGTTAAATCTCTCACAAAAGCAACCTGGAAATACACCAATCCTTTATCCTTAGCAACAAGTGGCATTTATTCTCAATCTGATCTTGATAAACTGCGAGTTCATATTATGTTTCCAGCAGAAAAACCAATGGTTCTAAATTCTTTAGCTAGAGAAATAACAGGACATGCAACTTATAATCAAGGAATATCATTAACGAATTTATTCAATGAAGATGCAATTGATAAAATTGCTGAATCCCCATGGGGGTAAATTTGTACAAGTTTTGGAACTACTAGTGCAGGCCTAATTGGATTAATAATAATAATTAGAGGGATTAAATTAATAGCGGGTACCATTATTCATGGATATGCACTACACAGATTAATTGGATGGTCTCTCCATCTACTAGGCGTCTTCTGGGATTCAGCCACTAACCTCTTATTACACTTAGGTACCTTCGACCTTCTGGACCTCCTTCTGAGAGACATCAACTTCTGCTAACAACTTCAGCGCCACAAAGCTCGAAAGAGGCACCTATGAGTTCATCGTATAACGCAAATAACACTTCAGGTAAAGATCACAATAATAGAAACACAACTCTTTATCCTCACTCTGAACTAAAAGAAGAACTTAGTAGAACACACTACTCTATCCAAATCTAACATCTTCAGAACGTCGCATGTTCCTTTTACAACCTTACTAAACAAAATTACTCAACAAAGAGGAGATCCACCCCTCATTTATGAGATACTCATTAATACAAACCAATAATAATGAATGTCTATTTCACGTTAATTTACAATATAAAAATTATATAATAATGAATAGTGGCAAAGATAAAGAAAATGTAAAGCAAAAGGTAGCACTTTATATAATGCCTTAATTAATTAATCAAAGGAAACAAATAAAAACATCCAACCAAATTCTATTAGTAAAAATTGCAAAAACTTTAACGAAATTTGCACTCAAAATAAATTTGAGTATCCAAAATATACAGTATTACGAATAAACACCTCAACAAAAGACTCAAAATACATAGCAATTTGTTTCATTAACAACATTAAACAAATAGGAATACAAAACTCGATAGAAACAGCTAAGGATTTTGCTGCCATAAAAGTTATTAATTCTCTTTCGCATAAAGACGAGAAATGTGAACTAAGTTTGGTAAACTTACTAGAACATTTGCATGTAACAATTCAAGAATCATCTATAAACGATCCAAAACCTTTAACGAGTAGTCGAATAACATAACCTATTACTTCAAATAAAAATCGTGATAAAAATATAAATTCATATAAAATAAAAAAAAATAATAATCATACTACATCATCTTTCTCTACGAAAAGCTTTAAAAATGTTTTAAATGCGGATATAGACCTCCCAACCAGTACAATAAGTACAATCAATAAGATTGGGTTCCGTACGAGACAAAGCCGACAGTCTTTGATTTTGTAGCATGTCAACGGTCAGTCCAATGTTGCAAAACCATTGAGAACATACTTAGGAACGCTGAGATGGGAGGTCTTACCCCACCCACCGTTCTCTCCAGATGTTGCTCCTTTCGACTAACATCTGTTTTGATCAGCTTTGTTTTGATAATCATTGTTTTCATAAGCTAGCGACAGACAGTACTTTAAATCATAAATAGGTAATCACTTTTTAAGAACAAAGCCTGAAATTTCGAGAAGAAACGGCGGGATCAAAGTTGCTCACCTAATTATTTACTGCAATAGTCTTTCCTTTTCGAAATAGTCTATTAATATTATTCCATGCGCATTCCAAAAAACACTGACCAAAATTTTCTCGGCTGTTTTTTGTACGGCCACATTTGAATTCACTAAACCACTTAAAAATCATCAATTTTGAACGTGCGGAGGCGCCGCAACACTGCTTGAGCCATTATTTTGTTTATACAGTATTTTTTCTCATCAAAAAACAATGTTGTCCATTTTGTGTCCATTTTTTCTCCATAAGCGACGAAAGCACCACGAATACGTGTATAACTCAAGAACCAATCGATATGACGTCACAAAATATCAGAAGAAAACTTTTAAAGATTAGTACATTAGTCCGGGGACTTATCACCCCATGTAGTGGGCATGCCTGTTAGAATCAAAAACCCCCTCTCTGAAAGCAATCTATCGTTTAAGGAACTCCCTATTAGCTTCAATGTCTCTGCAGAAATCCTCAGACTATTATAGGGACCAACATGTCGGGGGCAAGCGGCTCCTTTTGCCACGCATCATCTTTTACAGACGAAGAATGTGTGTTCTACATTTTCCTGTTCGTTGTTGTCACAGGTTCGCTCTTTGCGGAGCTGAAATGTTTTCTGCATTTCCTTCGCCAATAAGTGTTTTGGCATCACCCTCGCCAGGACCAACACAGCAATGGTCGAGACAGTAAGGTATGCTGAAATAATTCTCAGCGCTACACATTTCTGTGCTAGAAACAGCTTTTTCATAATAGCATGGTTATTACAGACAGATGTCTACACCAAATCTTTATACAACAGCCTTGAGTGCGACACGCTATCCACCAGCCTTCTTTGAGCTTCCCTGAGTCTGTCAATGTTGCGCATAATCTGAATCTGAATCTAAATCACTCTTTTTAGTTTATACGGGACTTCTGGCTGTATTAAAGGTTGTACGGTTATACTATAATTAACTACGTGTTGGTAGTTATTGTAGACTTTATAATAACGATAGAATAGATAAAGATTTCCGGACTGTTCTTAAAAATGATATTAAGAACTGTTTTTCGCGACGATTAAAAACTGAAATTGAATCTAGGTTACAAGATATACATAACTTTAAAGACACAGTAAATAATGTCATAGAAATGGAAAAAAAATAGCCGCAACTGCAGCATTACGGTCTTCACGCTCGTCATTCAGACAAGAAAAAGATAATTTTAGGGGATTAGCAGAAAATTGTCTTTACCAAATCAAGGTTCATGGCGACACGAAACAAATTGTAATTTTGATAGAAACAGACGATTTCAAATTCTTCATCAAATTGTCCAAATATAATCAATGATAAAAATTGCAATTATTTAAAACAAATAAATCACACTATTAGAGAATCTGGGCGTCGAGCGTACATTGAATCACTCAAACAACAACAGCATCCTAAAAGAGCTGAAAAGCAGATCCAGGATCGCTCCAGACTGCTCCCTGCACAGGGTTCAATGAGGAAGGCAACAAAGAACAATTTGAAGCACCCAATTGGAGCAAAAATATTATAAATAAAAAAATAAAATTTATATCGACAGCCCATTTCCATATATTATATCTCCTTATGGCTTAAAAGACTCAGCACATATGATGATAGACACAGAAGCAGAAAAAAATGTGCAATGATAAAATTGAATATGATCGAACAAGATGTAGAAATTAACCAACATAAAATTTTACGTTTTGCAGAAATATATATAGGGCAAAATTCGTCAAGTGTTCCCGCCTAAAAACTTGTTGTCTCCAATTTCCTTGAAAGTCCGCGAAATTATTGTCCTAGTAAACCTCTTTTAATTCCCCTAAGAGAACGTCTCTAGTACGACAGGTTGTCAGTATACAGAGGCTCGAATTTTCAACCTTTTACCGCGCACGCTGATACTCAATTAACCATAACTTCTACAAAAGTTATCTAAATTAACTTTTTTATGCAGGTCTCGGAAACGATTTTTCATCAGCTTTACACCGAAAGCAACGGTTTTAGATAAAAAAATTTCTTTGAACTTCATTTTTTAATTTTAAACATATTTTTGAGTTTTTCTTCAAGTGCGGCCGTTAATTTTTTTTCCAGAATTATGTTTAAAAAAAAGCTTGACTTTTTCCCTTTAAAATGAGCCATGGTTGAAAGTGGGGCGAAAGAAATTGGTAGAGATATATAACACTTCTTGCGCGCGTTTTCTACGTCGCAGTGCAGCTAGGCGCCAAGATCACGACGTACCGTGCACTGGGAACTTATTTAATCGTACTTTGTATAAATTTTTCGTAAAACTGTTATTATTGGCTGGGACGAAATTAAAAATAAAAATTAATTTGTAATTCGGGGTGATTTTTTAATGTGAGTCCCCTCGCCTCTCACATCGAAAGTTAAGTCAAATAATTTGCTTATTACAGTGTATGTGCACTTCTTTTTCTTCTTTGACTCACAGTTTTTTCAGGGAAAACATCACATTCTAATGATGACGAACATTTTCTCAACATCAGATTTAATTCAGCAGAGAGAACGAAAAAGTGATATTTTTGTGTACCAGGCAATGTGCTGGCACTCGGCTGGAATACCAAAATCCATTTCATGGTGGAGTAAATTGATGAAGTTATATAGTATTTATTTTTAAAGTGCTGGGCGGCTCCATCTGTAAAATAAATCATTTTTCTGTGTTGGTAATTCGCTTCCAAATAGTGTGTAATAATTTTTTGAAATTCGTATACAGCAATTGTGTCATGAGTTAAACAGTCTGATAACATAGCAAGACTGCAGTGCTTTAGAATGTTGTCCTCTTTATAATAAATTACCACTGTAAAAACGGTAGCTTGATCATTGTTCCAATAAAATGACTGAGCTGCATTCCGGACTACAAAGGCATAGTTTTCAGCGAAAAACACATAAATATCACACATTCGTCCCTTCTGCTGAATTAACTCTCATGTTGAGAAAATATTCGTCATCATTAGAATGTGATGTTTTCCCTGAAAAAACTGTGAGGCAATGAAGAAAAGGAAGTGCACATACACTGTAATAAGCGAATTATTTAACTCAATTTTCGATGTGAGTGACGAGGGGACTCACATTAAAAAATCACCCCGAATTACAAATTAATTTTTATTTTTAATTTCGTCCCAGCCAATAATAACAGTTTTACGAAAAATTTATACAAAGTACGATTAAATAAGTTCCCAGTGCACGGTACGTCGTGATCTTGGCGCCTAGCTGCACTGCGACGTAGAAACCGCGCGCAAGAAGTATTATATCTCTACCAATTTCTTTCGCCCCACTTTCAACCATGGCTCATTTTAAAGGGAAAAAGTCAAGCTTTTTTTTAAACATAATTCTGGAAAAAAAATTAACGGCTGCACTTGGAGAAAAACTCAAAAATATGTTTAAAATTAAAAAATGAATTTCAAATAAATTTTTTTATCTAAAACCATTGCTTTCAGTGTAAAGCTGATGAAAAATCGTTTCCGAGACCTGCATAAAAAAGTTAATTTAGATAACTTTTGTAGAAGTTATGGTTAATTGAGTATCAGCGTGCGCGGCAAAAGGTTGAAAATTCGAGCCCCTGTATACTGACAACCTGTCGTACTAGAGACGTTCTCTTATGGAAATGAAAAGAGGTTTACTAGGGCAATAATTTCACGGACTTTCAAGGAAATCGGAAACAAAAAGTTTTTAGGCAGGTTAAAAATCACGTTGGGAAGGCATATACAGGGTGCCCCATTTTAATTGACAGATCTAAATATTTCCTAAAATACACCATTTGCAAAAAAATTGTTTTAACATAATTGGCATTTGAAGGTCAAGACCATTTTTCACAATCGAAACCCCTATTTTGATCCCGGATTCGAAAAGAGCAGGAAATTTTACGTTAGAAATGATATTATCTAATTTTTCTTATTGTGACCTCGAGATGGTACAATCAAGGTCAAATTGTTAAAAGTGCTCAGAAGCTGTTTATTCGAATTTCGGAGGTATTTGGAAATAATAAATAATAAAGGTAACTTTAACAAGTAGATATTATGCAAAAGTGTCAATAATATTGACCAAATTGACCTTCAGTTTCAAATTTTACGGTCACTTAAAGGTCGATGTCAATTTTTTTTATCCCTAAAGCAGATTGACTATTAAAAACAGGGCCATTAAAGAATTGACAGTCTTTCAACCATAATAATCTCAATCAATTTTGATGAAGCAAGTTTTTGCCATTGGGTTTTAGAAATGATACTGAATGATCCTCATTTTTTTAAGTATGTGCATTTCTCTGACGAGGAAAAAATTTCACAGCGACGGAAAACTCAATAGAAATAATTGTCATTATGGGTCAAATCAAAATCGGCACTGGTACAACCCTGTAGGTCATCAAAATCGATGGAGTCTCATGGTATGGTGTGGAATTGTAAATGGTTTCTTAATTGATCCTTACTTTTTTGAATAAAATGTTGATAGACACAGCTACTTACAATCGGTAAGAGGTCACTTACCAGGATTATTAGAAAATTTTGACTTAGCAATTAGATAAAGAATGTGGCTTCAATAAGATGGTGCTGCATCACCTTATGCACTTATTGCGCGTGCCTTTTTAAATGAGCATTACAATAATAGGTGGATTGGACGAAGTGGTCCAGTTGTATGGCCTCCTTGTTCACTAGATTTTACATGAACAGATTTTTATTTGTGGAGATATTTGGAAAATGTTGTTTTTGCTCAACGGCCTACGACTAGGTAAAATCTAATGAAACGAATTCATAGAGCCTGCGTAGCCATTCCTAGAGCTTATTTGCTTAATACTGTAAATAATTTTGAAAGACGTTTAAATTTGTGTGTAGAAGCCAACGGAGGCAACTTCCAACAATTACTCCGTGGGTGAATGATATAATTACAGGAATGGTAAGAGGAAAGGGGACTCACAATAATAAAGAACCGCAAACGTGAGAGGCAAGGGGACATATTGGAGTGCCGCCAAATACTTATCACTATATTCCACTGAAGAAAATTGACATCGACCTTAAAATGACCTTAAAATTTGTACATGAAGGTCAAAATCGAAATTATCAAGATTTTTGGTCAAAACCATTTTTTTGCAATTGGCGTACTCCTACTATTATGCTAAAAGACTGAAAAAATTACGATAAATTATTATCGAGCTATAAACCAAGTTAATACTTTACGAAATAGAAACGAAAACAATGATCCTGGAGAATTAATCGAAAAATTTATTTTCACTAATGACATAGAAGAAAAATTGTCACAACTTTATAACATTACAGGTGAAGATAGAATTAAGAAATTTAAAGAACTGATCATTTGGATAATTTAAATTAAGAATAGATCACGTTAAGAAATAAATTACTAAACATTCAGACAGGTTCTAAATACCAGGTGAACCTCTAAAACCAATTATAGTTGCTGTGCACTTAATTCCTACTGTTGATGAACGTCCAATTTTTCAAAAACAATATGGATTTCCATCATGACACAAAGAAATCACTATACAAGGCAATGAACTTTGAACAATTAAATAATCAAACCTTCTCAATCTCCTTATAATGAAACAACATTTATTGTACCTAAAAAAACTCGATTCACACCGTGGAAGAAAATGAAGAATGATTTGCTTGATGAATTGCTTCAGCACTTTTTTTCTATCTTTTTCTGTACGACCTGCACATTCTGTCTTTTTTGTAATCTTAATTTTTCCTCTCCACTAGTTGGAAGCCCCCCTCTTCTTTGCGGGCTGACTCCTGATGGCTTCCGCATGAGTGTAAACAGCCCCATCTTCTAATGCGCGGAATGGGTATCCAGTTCTTTCTGCATTTCCACCCCGGTTCTGATCATGACAAAGAACAATATATATGATTGATAATTAATTAATTACAAAAAATATTATCTTTTTTTATAACAATAAGCAACTTATGTTATGGTCATATTTATTATTAGGTGTACAACTTTGCTTTCACCGTTTTTCGATAGATGGCTGCTGTGATAAATGCTGGTCAAAATAGGCGGATCAAAAATGTCATACAGTAAGCTTGGACATCCGTCAACATAACGACAGCACCACATTAGCGAATATGTGTTTCCATCATAAATTTACTCTCGATCGAATATGTCAGTTTTCGAGCCATATTCTCTTCAATCGCGGGAATTTTTAGTTTTCTTAACGAGCGATTTCAAAACGCCAATCAAGAAATGGGAATGATTCAGGAGCAAGGAAATTGTGTACCGTACGAGTTGAAGCCGAGAGATGTTGAACAGCGTTTCTTTGCTTGTGAATAGCTGCTTCAAAGACAGAATCAGAAGGGGTTTTTACATCGCATTGTGACCAAGCGCAGAAAATCATGAGGAATGCCTGAATATGCCTCCACATCGACGGCCAGGCCGAATATTCAGTGCCAAGGTTTCGCTCTGCATTTGGTGGAACCAGCTCGGTGTGGTGTATTATAAGCTGTTCAAACCCAGTGAAACCATCACAGGGGTTCGGTATCGAACGCAATTGATGCGTTTGAGCGGGGCATTGATCGATTCGTAGATCGCCTCAAAAGATGCATCGTTTTTTTGGAGATGGTATTCGGCAACTGCTGGAAAGATAGAAAAAGGTAGTGGCTAGCGACGGACAGTACTTTGAATCACAAATAGGTAATCACTTTTTAAGAAGAAAGCCTCAAATTTTATGAAAAACGGCGGGAGCAAATTTATACACCTAATATTATTATAAATACTTTGACTTATTGTAATACGATAAATGATTAACAAAAAAGATCACTTTTTCATTTATTGCAATACAAGTATCCCAACTAATGTCATAATTATCATTATTATTATTTACTAATTTTATTTCTATTACTGATTATAGTTTTTACATGAACAATTATAATTAATATATATATATATATATATATATATATATATATAACAATATATGATTCCTACTGTTATGTCAAACTATATCTTTTATAATTAGAACTATTATATCGGCATTATTATTTAATAACTACATTACCAATGTATACAAATATTGGCATTGGCCCTTCGAATAAGCCTACCTGATCCAGTCGATACACATCTACATTATACCTTTTTTTTTTGGTGAGGAGGAAAAATGGCAAAATCTTTTATAGACGTTGTACAGGACTCTCCTAGGACGGGTCTAGGCATACCTGTTAAAACCAAAAAACCCCCTCTCTCGAACCAATACACCACCCGCGGAACCGCCTTTCGGCTTTAAACTTCACGGGTGGTTGGTTCCAGCTTAAAGTCGCGTACGACTCTTCCGTCATCCGTTCGATCGGAACTTCCACCCGCGGTCACACGCCCACTAGGATAACCGACTAGCCGCGCCACCCAGGGGAGAAACAAACAGATTCCTTCCCCGAACGACGCGGACAGTCAAGTCTACCCGAGACGCAGGACCGCGGGTGCCGGCCCCGATGCGATTTCTACTGGCCCTCCCCGTTGTTTCGCTCTCGACGCCCATCAAGTTCTCTCGTCTCCATCACAAGTGTGACGAATGACTCGATGAGCGTCCAGAACCGCTCAGACTGGAGCATGATGGGGACCATCGTGTCAGGAGTAAGTTCGGAACCCACCGCCTGACCGAGGACCCCCCTAGCCACACCCCATTTTGCGCAGACGAAGAGTGCGTGCTCTGCGTTATCCACCGGGGAATCGCAGTAGCAACACGTCTCCTCGTCTCTCTTCTTAAAGCGCCTCAGGTACGCGTTAAAACAGCCATGGCCCGAGAGCGCTTGTGCCAAGTAAACGCCGACTTCCCCGTGCTTTCTGTTCAGCCAGGTGGCGAGCTCCGGGATCAGGCGGTAGGTCCATCTCCCTGTCTGCTCACCATGCCATCTCATCTGCCATTTCTCGACGAGTCTGCGCCTTCCATCCTTGCGGATGGCCACCTTCGCGCGAGCGATTTCCTGCAGGTCGGCGCAGGTAAGGTCCTTGCGAAGCTGAAAGGTTTCCTGCCTTTCCTCCGCCAATAAATTTATTGGCGGGACGCTCGCCAGGACCAGCACAGCGCTCGTCGAGATAGTTCTATATGCCGAAACTATTCTCACTGCGACAAGTCTCTGCGCCGAGAACAGCTTCTTCTGGATAGCATGGTTTTGCAAGGCATTGGCCCAGACCGGAGCTGCATAAAGCAGCTTCGAATGGACCACGCTCGCCACCAATCTTCTTTTCGCTTCCCTGGGTCCACCAATGTTTGGCATAAGCCGGGCCAAGTTTGCTCCACATTGGATAGCTTTGGCGGTTGCGATCTTTAGGTGTTCGCCATAGCTAAGCCTACGATCTAGCTGCACCCCCAGGTACTTAATGCTTGTTTTCCACTCGACTTCATGCTCTCCGAGAACGATCCTCGGGTATTGGCAGGATCTCCTGTCCGTAACGAGCAAAGCCTCGGTTTTCTCAGGGGCCATTTTAAGACCTCTGCTATCCAACCAGCGCTTCGCTCGCCACAGACTTTCATTGATCCTCAGCTCTAGGATTCCGACGTCGTCAGCGGCGCACACGACTAGTGCGTCATCCGCGAAGCCGACGATGCTCGTTCCAGCAGGCAGGTCCATGCGCAGGAAATCGTCATACATGACGTTCCAAACGAGTGGACCCACCCGCGACCCTTGAGGGGCGCCACATGTCATCTCCTCCTTGAAAGACCATTTGTCGCCCTCATATATCACCCACCTGTCGCTCAGATAGTCATCTATCATTCGCAACAGGTAGTCTGGAACCTTTTTCCGCACCATCGCCTCGATGCAGATGTTCCATCTCGCGGTATTGAACGCATTGCGTATGTCAATGCTAATCAACGCACAGAATCCCTTGCGCTTACCAGTTCCTTTTCTTGCATTTGTGGCGATGTTAACTACAGCTTGGATGGCGTCCACAGTGGACCTGCCTTTCCTGAATCCGAACTGGTTTTCCGAGATCCCGTTCTCCCCGACCAAGAGAGCCGGAAGCCGTTGTAGAATCAACTCCTCCAGAAGCTTCCCCATCGTATCCAATACGCATATTGGTCTATACGACGAGGCAACCCCTAGAGGTTTGTTGCCCTTCCTCAGCAGGACCAACCTCTGCTTCTTCCAATCTGCGAAGAACCTCCTCTCCCGAAGATAGGAGTTAAAGGCTTCTAGGAGGATCTCTGGGTACGCCCCGATCACCTCTTTGAGGATCTCGTTCGGCACCCCGTCGATACCCGGCGCTGTATTTGCCTTAAGCCTTCCACCCGCTCTCTTTAGTTCTTCGAGAGTGAAGAGTTCTTCGGGCCGGACCACGCAGGAACTTCGGTCCTGTCTTTGGAACGGCTCCACGTGTAGAAACAAGCTACGCACAATGTACTGGACTCGATCGGGATTATGCAGGCCCGGGGTCTTTCTTCTAGCTACCAATCTCTTGGTGACTATTTTGAAGGCGAGACCCCATGGGTTCTCCTCGACCTCACCGATCAAGTCTTTCTAGCATTGAAGTCGGCTTTTCTTTATGCCTCGCCTCAAAGCTGTTTTTGCCCCTTTCCATGCCTCGTGCAGCGTAGCATCCCCCTTTGAACGGGTGAATTTTCGCCGCGCTGCGAGGCATTCTCGACGTAGGGCTGCCAACTGGTCGTTCCACCAGTACATCGAACCCTTGGCTTGCCTGCGCTCACGGCGAGGCATCGAGTAGTCGCAAGCCGCGACCACCTTCTGCCTCACCGAGCGCACAGCAGCTTCAAACGACCCAGCAGGGCAGACCCAACCAAGCTCATCGATGAGCCTGGTTTCTTCGAGGTGTTCGCGAAGTCTTTCCCTGCTGAGTCGTCTCGTGTTCCAGGAGGGGCTCCTTCCTTCGCCGCCCCTACCCTTTCTACATTATACCTTGAGAAAATGTATGTGACGCTCACATTATGAAGAAGATGCATCCCCACTGCTCTTATAGACTGGGAAAATCAGCGTGACATACTAACTACGCACACGAATGGTGAATCAATTCTTTACGCTAACAACGAAGATTTCCATGCAGACCCTCACCCCAATCGAAAATCTGAAGCTTCAATTCTAATGCTTTGCTCGGGTGTATTGGAATGCCTAAAAAGACCAGATCTTTATATAAACAGATGCATGGAAACGCCAGCCAGTCTACGGGGATCTTGTGGAGTCTGATCTAGTTTAGTTTGAAAATTTGCCTCGTCACCACGCCGCGCCGTCTAAAAATGCAACTACGGAGTTACCACGTGGAAGTAGACGTGTAAAATCAAAGTTCAATCGTATTTGGATCAATATTGATCCCAGGGAAATCTACAAGTCCATCGCCTCTATGCCCAGTTTTTCATACACCATAAACAGATTGCCAAGTAGTAGTCAACAAGTGTGATACTTACTAAGAGTGCAACTTGTGTCGATTATCAATCCAAAGATTATGCGAGTTTCATTGTTTGGGTAACTCCAAGTGAATTCGAAAGGTCTGTCTGAATTCGCAACTAGTCAAAGTGTCCTATATCTGAAGCTTCCGAGTCGTCATTGTAGATTAGAAAATAAGGAGGAAGTCGGCTATAAATTAGAGGGCCATTCACAAACAGACCTCTCCTCCAAGCAACGCTCCCTATATAAAAAAAACATTAAGTCGAAGTGAATGTTTATTATATGAAATTCTGCTAACCTCATAGGATGTTTTCTTTCGAGGTTGAAGAACTGATGATATCATTTGGGGGAGGCACAATAACTGCAACCAACATTTATAACGAACTCGGTTGGGTCGTAAATTTACCTATATTGTAACTTGGAAATAAATTATTCCTGTTAAATTGATTTCGCTTGTTCTCTACCCGGTTAATTGTTGACAATAAAAAGAGCAATTAAGATAAAAAAATAGACTCTAAACTTTCATGCTGGGAACTCTATATTAACCCTTTGCGGTCGCATTAAGTTTATACATAAATTCAAACTTAAGTCACAGTTTCGAAACGCCTTGGAAAATGTTATGCGAGGATAATGAATCCGATGGCTCATTTGTCGTAGGGTAAACCAGGACGAAGTTGTCCGCCATGAAAATGCTGTTTTTTGGACAAAACATTATTTTATTATATTTGTGATATACTTCGATACATTCACAGTATAGAAACTTGATAATTTGATAGAAAAAACATTCTTCTATGACGCAGCAAAGAAAATTAGGCCTGATCTGAGTCCGAACTATCTTAAATTTAGGGAATATCGAAGGTTCCACGGTTAAGGGCACGGGTGTGAAACAAGAATATTCGATAAATCCCTAGATGGTAACTGGAACAAATAAATAATTTTTTCTATCAAAAATAATGCGGGTATTCCCTTCTGGTACGGCAAATATTCACGTTTGTAATCCGTATGTATGTGACAGAAATTCAATGAATAAAAGATTCTAGTACAGATATAACTAATTTTAACGTAAAAACTATTTTTATATCTTGAAATACTTTAAAACTTTGAAAATACTTTTGAAATGCATAAAATGGTAAGGAATAGAACTAAAATTTATTGACTACTGAAATCCATGCAGCTGGTTGGAAAACTATGAATACCAATAAAAATAAATTTCTAATATGAAAAATACCTGTTTTCAATTTTTTTTTTAATTTACCAACACAAGACGTCCTTCTACGAAAAAACCTAAATAAGTATAATTTGTGATGAACCTAAATTTAATTAAAAAATCAAAATCTTCATGGATTTCTACGTGAAAATTGTTTGCTTGTCTTGCAAACATCATGCTCCACTATAATTATAAACATCACGTTAGAAAAAACGGTGCTTCACCGACTTAACTTCAAAGTGCAGTTTATTTTTCATAAAATGTATCACATTTGCCGAGATTCTTCCCCTCCAATGCATTTGACGCTAAAATGTGGTCATGTGGTCTAACCGAGTTGTAACCAAACGTGCGCCTAAGGCGCATGAGAGGTGGACATAAGAACTAAATACATCGGTCGAGCCCTAAAATGGTCGATCTCCGTATCACACACAATACTTTATGCAAAATATGTCCTAAACAAATGTTTCGAATGTCTGTAGAGCGGAATTGAGGGTGTCCATTTGCGGCTTGGTGGACTACTAACATGTTATATCAATAATATGTATGAATAAAGTACTTACTCGGTGGGAAATTTGAAATTCCGTACACAAATATTAGCCATGTCAAAAACGTAGGCTGCACAGGGACCCAAAGTACTTCTTTTGTGCATGTTTTGCCAAAAAGAATATTCTACGTCCAGTACTCAAACTTGTGGCGCATTTTTAGGCGAAATATTACAAAGAGCATTTTTTTAAGAGAGGGAATTCACCCCTAGAGCAGGTAACGAAGAAAGGCAATAGAAGCAATAAGCAATGCCTCCATAAATTGAGAGACGCTTATTTCCTGAGTCGGGATACAATTTATCTGTAGGAAACCCTTGAGACCGATCAGCATTTTATGCCTTTTAGGTTAATCAATATAATAGACATGGCGGACCTAGTCGAGTGAACGATAAGCGAATTCGCTGACCATTCGCTGACCTCGTAATAATATGAATAAGAGGAGCATAAAAAAACGTTTAAATTATCCTATTATGAAAAAAAAAATAATATTTGGCACTGAAGGCAGTGCAGTGGTTAATCAATGTCCATGACTCCACCGTCAGGATTGGCTATTCAATAGAGTAAGAGGAAAGTATAGTTTTATCTCACTCCACCCAATAGTTAACTGAAACCGTGGAGACGTTCCACAAATGGTGAACCACTGCACCGTTTTCAATGATAGGTATTGTTTTTTTAGTTTTTAATGCTAAAAGATAAAATTTTGCATTAGTTTCCATAACTTTAAAGTCAAAACGTACCGCAGAATCATAATATCCTTGTTACATCCCTGATATTTTGAAAATTTCATCCCTTTCGGCTGTGTCTAGGCAACCCAGTAAACTCTCAGGGATATAACTAATGCCTGTCTCCTCATTACAACACTAATAGTATCCCTGTGAGGAATTACCCGAGATCGACAAGATAATTGAGTTGTATAAAATAATGAAACTGCCTTACCGTCGGTAATGTAGTTAATCCGAACAATAAACATTAATAATTATTTAACGAAAAGAAATAACAATAATGTTCATTATTGTTAATAACAGTCGTTAAATGGTTAATAATAATAATTAAACACTAGTACATAATAATCAGCAATAACCAATAATGGATAATCAATCTATAACATCAATCACATTATTGGGGATCCGCAAGATGACGTAAATAAAATTTCAAAATGTAAGCACTAATAAATCATGTATTACATAAATACTATAAGAATAAGATTAAAAACTAATGCATAAAATATTAGATGACTCAGTGCAATTATAACTTAGTACAATTGCACCCACCTGTCAACATATACATATAAGGTAACATAGCTGAAAAGACGAGAGAAAGATGTTCCGCATCGAGCGGCAATGGACTTTGATCCCGATAGTATGACCTGTGTGGGAACGCGCCGTGAGTTCATGCATTTACGCGATTGTCAGCAAGTATGGTCAATGACATTTCTGCCAGACGCGTGCCGATCCATCGAGTAGCAAGGTACGCGCCGATCCACGAAAATATGAATGCTCTCCCACTATAGGAATAATCAATAATATATAAGCCCCAGATTTACCTCTGGAGGTTGTCTCTTCGCTAATAGCTGTTCAGTCTTCAAGATCTTAACGTCGGTAATCACTCCGTCAGCAAGTCATATTGTCGGTGTCACGAATTGACCCTTCGATATTCGCAACTTCATCGCTATCTTACACAAGGATTACCTCGGACATGGTAAACATAATCCCTGGTCCTTAAGTGGTGCAAGGCCAGTAGTCGTGAATTGATAAGTGCCGTTAAATAAAGGGTTTCCCAATAAGGGTGATATGTTTTGAAATTGAAAAAAAACACTGAATATTTATTCGGAATTGATCGAAATCTTTTTTATTATATTGGATATTCTATGCCATTTATGATTTAAACAATATATCGGCCAAATGTCCCCCGAGACTTGAGCCAAAAATGCCCCTCATCAGAAAAGATGATTTTTTGATGAAAATTGGGATCATTTTCAATTGATTCCAGAGCCCAATCCGCGAACTCCCGACGCAAACGATGGTCATTAGGCTTCAGTTCTTGGGCCAGAATCATCTTATAGGGATGCAGGCCAAGATCCAATCGCAAAATACGCCAGGTAGTCATCCTGGATAGGCCCAATTCCTGAGATCGGCGTGGCACGGACAATTCACGGTTTTCCTCGATACTGGCCTGTACGGCGGCTATATTCTGTGTAGAACGTGCGATACGCATACGATTTTTAGGCTTAGTATCCAATAGAGTAAATTCACTCTCCAACTTATCGATTATTCGACGAATTGAGAGCGCGGATGGAGCAGAATGACGACCATATTTTGCACGATATGCTCTTTGAACACCGACAAAACTTCTCGAATTTTGATAAAATAATTGGACAATTTCCAAACGTTGTGGAAGCGTGAAACTACTCATGATTAAATGGTAAACCTTACTGATGATAGCTGACAGCAGACGTCAAAAATTTCAGTTCAAATGAGCCCGATAGGGACATTCAAAATCATATCACCCCTATTGGGAAACCCTTTACGTGTATCGTCGTATTAAGTCGAGTTCTGAGAGTTAAATCTACGGAAAACGAACTTAACCAGTGTTTAGCAAGCAAGTTGGATTGTCTGATATGCTTCCTGTACTACTTGACTAGTACTACTTAACTCCAGCCAGGATTGGCCGTTATCCAGCTACCACACTGAAAGAAATGGTATTGTGTTTCTACCTAACCGAGTTTGTTAGAGAATTTCTATGCAAATTAGAAAGAAAATCTTCTTACTTCAGTTATATTATTTTGTGTGTTAATAAGTATGAATAAGAAATTAACAAATACTAGTTGAGCTAATAACATGTCTTTAAATTAGCTATCAGCTCAGGAAACTTTCATAAATGTCCTTCTGATTGTAATATCCATCGACTGTTAAGCTGATTTAGCAAAACAAAATGGTTTGTTTCAAGGATGTATATTGGTGTGCGTTCAAACGTTTGCAGAGTGATCGTATGTGATCATGAAAACAAAACACGTATTGCTGGTATCGATTTAATTTTTTTTTTTAGATTTATAATCAACCACTGATATAATAGTTTACTTACCCCTAACCTCTGAAACTACTACGCATCACTATCAGACAAGCGTCTGTTTGAAGTTGAGCTGATTCTCCAAAACAGAGTTTGGCTAAAGGAACCATAACCATGTTTCATCTGTTGCAGCCATATCAGTTTGGATGTGTGTATTGAAAGTATATTACTGGTGCAGTAGTATCCCTTCAACTATAACTGTTTTTATGAAACACCCATACAGTTTAGCTGTATCTGAGACAGCCAAACTCTTTTGCTAATATAACCAGAAAATTGTCTGTATTCACGATAAATTTCTTTCAGTGCAGTAAGGAGAACTATACGACAAAAGTCTTTCTCTTGCCTTCTCAAGCAGGGAAAAAGCGTAAGTTATATATATAAGCATCTCAAAACTTATTATATTAACTACAACGCTCGTTTCTAGCGCGTGAGTTACATACCTAGGCATCTCAAAACCTAGTACATTAGCGTAAAACGTACACTGTCAACCGCGTAAGTTAGCCCTTTCAAAACTTTTTTTATTAACTTATATAGTCGCACACTCTTTAATGCGTGAGTTACATATATAGGCATCTCAAAACCTGTGTTTTTGACTCATAAACGCATAAAACTCTTAACATTGCCTTCTCATCTTGAGAAGTAGTATAAGTCATACACATAAGCATCTCAAAACTTACTGTATACCTATCTTTTAATTAATAAAGCTTGTACACCGCAATATAATCAAATTTGTTATTACTGTGAACAGCTTGAGCCGCATAGGTTTGACTAGTGACCACGATCCCACAAAAATAATAATTAGGGTCTAAATATGTTATTGGAATAAATGTTAGTCAAGATTGCCAGATAAGCTCATAATTTTATTCCAAACCAAAATTAATTTAGAAAATCGGAGTAACTCAAGTTACATCAGGCAACCTATTCCAACATCACAATAATCTCACCAAGCTACTAAACATGGCCGAGCTATACCGTATTATTTGAGTGGTTGAGCGTTGGGTTATTTACATAAAAAACATTAAGCACACACGAATTACGGAAGCTTGTTTCGTCTAACAACATCCCCGTATTTCGGGCCCTAAACCCGCGCCAGGAGTTCGGCGGTCAAATGATAGCTTTCTTTACAATATTAGGAAGAGTTTAAATAAGTCCGTGGACATGACTCTACTTTTCACTTAATACGCCACCCAGAGTTTGTCAGGCGGGAATCTACTACACTCTTATTCGAAATAAAACAGACCACAAAATCAAAGGAAAAAATAATCAAGAGCTACCTAAAATGTTACGACATCCCCGCGAGCTCCCTCGCCCAGACATTATCCTTCTTTTGTTTGTTTCTCTAATTTTACTAGGCGAACTACCACTGTAGCTACTCCTGGTGAATGACTCAGGCCATGAAAACCAAACGCATAGATGGTGGGCGATTAGCAGCCAGCGCCGCGTACAACTGTGCATATGACATTATTATATGTGCACGTGTTAGTGCTCATACATGCATACGTAGGTTCTTTAAATGCATTGCAAAGAATACAATCAAAAGGAAATTGAAGATTTAATGCAAAATTGTGATAATGTAATTCAGGAATGAGAAGCTAATATCAACTTCTCACTCTTGAACTATATTTTCATAATTTTGCATTAAATCTTGGTTTTGTCGTAATGAGTAAAAATCAAAAATATCTGTAATTTGTATTTTTATTTCCAGAAGATACACAGAAAATTTTCCTATGCAACGAACTGCGAACCTCAAAAGCATTCGATACTTAGGAAATTAGCAAATTATATTGATTTCAGATTTTTACATGTTTGTGGCTAAAGTATATAATATTCCCTTTCTACTGCTTGACGGTATTCTAATCTCGACAAGTAGGAATTCGCGCAAGCTTTTATTCATCGTTTTCCAGCATCTCCTCTTTTCGGAAACCGATAGATAGGCACACTTTCCTTTTGATTCCTTGTACTGGTACACCCACGAACAGCACACTGAATTTCGTATTTTTTATTCATGATAACGCGCAATCACGTAATGATTTGTTAAATACTTGTATACAACAATGGTGGAACACATACAAAGCGAGTTTCTCTTACCGCAATCCGCCTGCATGCGACAACTAGCGCTGCGTGCAACTGTGCATATGAACTGAGCTACGTGGAAACCTCATCCATTAGAGGTTGACCGGCCCTGGAATGACTCAAGATGGCGAGATCGGTCGGCGTGGTCACTCAACCGGAATACGGTGGCGCTTACAGAATTTACCCGCGTTACCGACATTCGCATACTGTTTCTTGTCAGTGAACAACCAATGACGAAGGTACGTTGATATTTGTAGCTACCGGACGGTGATTGCCAAAACTAATCTTGTCGAAACGGTTGGTTTGTTGACAACCTGTCAAAAATGCGACTTCGAGCTCATGCTCCACCGTGTTCTGCTGTGATTCTGTCGTGTCGTTTACCTCCCTTCGCTGACTCGTCAACGAACGACAATATTGACCACAATCGACCGGCCGGTGTCCTGGTGCTCGAGCAATCCTTGAGTTGTGTTTAGTGTCGAGTGCGTGTGAGGTAAAAAGGATAATATTGAAGCAAACCAATAATGAAAATCGTGAAAGAAACCTCCAGTCTGGCTTTTAGTAATAGTTGCCCAGGAAACCTATCCTCTCCGTTCAGGTAACCTATCAATATTTACTACTGCATACTTTAGATTATTTTATATTAAAAATATTACTACTTTGCAGACTAATATAAATAGCGATTCGATATAATGAGTTTCATTCCTACCATATGAATCTTAACAAAAAAGTGACAAAATATTAATCAATCGGAAGTGTTTATTACAAGTAATTTCAATTTTGAAATGAGGTTACGCTGCACGTTCGGCTTATAGACGTTGAATTTAGTGATCTCAAATCGTGGATGAAATTTACTTCTTCTACTTTACCATTTTATTGAAAAAAATTCAATTTTTCAAGTATTGTATAATTCGGGAAAACTTTTGAATTTAATTGGAGAACAACTTTTAAACATAAAATAATTTCAAAATTTCCCTAAATTATACTTGAAAAATGTTTTTTTTTTTCAATGGAATCATAAAGTGGAGGAGGTGATTTCCATCCACGATCTGAGAGTACTGGTTGCATTTGTTGCCTTTATGGCATTAATCTACTACCTGCTCCGGGGATCGATTTCTTGAGACGACTCATCACAAGTCGTCTCAAGATTCCGCTCAGAAAGTTTAATTTCAGACGAACTTATTTTATACGTTTCTAGTGGCTGTTATTGCATGTAATATGAAGCTGTAATCTCCCTCATTATCTGTAGTCAGTTACGAATAAGAAATGACAGCACGTTTTTTAATTCTGGAAAAACGGGTTACATTATATTCGTTTACATGGTTAGGAGGACATGTTTTCAGTTTCGAGTCCAATCCCTTTCTAGAAATAATCGATTGGAAACGATTAAGTTAATTGATTGAGATCGTGTGCCTCAAGTTTTCTCAATCAGGTCAATCGAATCCAATCGTGCCCAATCGATTATTTCTAGAAAGGGATTGGACACGATTTAGAACAACTGAGAATGAACTGAAGTTGAATCGTTTTGCATTAATGTAAAACTATGCATGACGAGTCAAGTATCAATTGTTGCCAATTGGATTCGAATGGAGTCAACTTAAATGCGCATTCAACTAAATAAATTAGTACTTTGCATTTTTGGTTTGTGATTACTAAGTGTATTAAATTAAATTCTCAATAATTTGAAGAACAGTGTAAAGTTTAAAATTTTTGCTTACTACACCGAACACAGGGTTTAATAACCCTGTTATATTAACTCTATACACTCCATACTCAATATTAACTCTATACACTTTTCTAAGCATTTCACCAACTTCTTTAAGCCGTCCAAAAAGTAGGATTTTGGAAGGTCTTCAAAATTCACGTGAATTAACCGTTGTCCGCTGAGCCATTTTTTCAAGTATGTAAATAAAAAAAGCATAGATTTTATGGCACAGAACCACTTTTAACACGTAGTGTTTTTTGGCACAAAATATGGCAAACTTGGGTTTTCTTTGGAAATGCCGTAACTTGAAACTCGTTAAAAATAGAATATTAATTTTTTTTTTCATGCAGAATTTTATCTACTGCATTTTTTAGAACCACATTTTACCGTTAGATGCATTGGAGAGCAACAATCCCCGTTAATGTGACTTTTCGCACCTTTTTTTGATAAAAAAAAAAACAAGTTTCAATCTTTCCTCTAAAAATTATAATATTTCAACATGGTAATTATTCTGTAGGTTTCTGCGTTTCATAAAAAAAACTGCACTTTGAAGTTAACCTGGTCAAAAAGTAACAGATGCTTGGATTCTATACAGAAACACACTTAAGGTAAAAGGACCAATAGCCGGACAGTACCCAATAGTCGAACAAAGCCATTAATTTATCTCAAAATTAGAGATTTATGAATCACTTATCGCTATTTTGGTGTACCGTATACAAACCTCGAAACGTACACTTTAAAGAAGTGGTAAATTTGTTGAATTAAAAATTAAAACTTCGCCCAGAAAAATATTTCTCTACTGAAGCACAAGGCTGGTCGAAATGTTGCGAAATCTGCTCTATAAACTAACTGACGCGTTGGCTTTGTTAAGCAAATAACATTTAAATTTACCTTTATTTGTCATTTTAATACGTGTTACACTAAAGTCAAATGCTTTATATAAACCATATTTTTAAAAATTAAAAAACATTTTCCTTTAATTAAATGTTTTAAATTCGGTTATTAGGTCAATGAATATTCGTTTTGCCTAATAGCGGGACGCGTGTCCGGCGTTACATTGCACTGCTTTTTGAGGAAGAAACAGGAAGAGACAGAAAAGAAAGAAGCTACACTAAAAGAAAAACAAGAACAGAAAGAGAAAAAAGAAGCTGCATTAAAGAAAAAACAGAAACAGCAAGAAAAAAGAGAAGCCACGTTAAAGGAAAATCAAAAGCAGGATCAAAAGAAAAAATCTTTGAAAAGAAAGAAAGAAGAATCAAACGAAAAACCATAAAAAAACGAGGAAGCAGAAGTGTTAAATAAATATTTTATTATGTAAATGTAAAGCAAAGTCCATAGAAAAAAAATTGGCAAAATAAATTAAACTTATTTAATAGACGTGAAAAGAATGAAGTTCATTAACAATTCTATTTGTAAAATCTTCTCAATATTTTTTTTTATAAGCGTAGACCTAAAAAATGTTTCCCAGTGTTTATTATCTTTGAAAAATATCAAATCCATACCAATCAAATTATAATATTCTCTTGTCCGAGTATTGGTGCAGTGCTGTCCGGCTATTGGATCAATTCGCTTTTCCCTTCCGGCAATTGGCTCCAGAGCATTATTTAATGAAGAGAATTATTAAAATGGATTATTCAGATTTAACACAACTTTGGACTTTTTGTTATAGTAGGGAGGACACATACATTAATTTCCTTAGACGTCCGGCTATTGGTGCTTTTACCTTACTACGTTTACAATAAGGATGGTAGAGATAAAATATCACTGTCTACTTGATCAGTCCTAGCGAACCGGCAGCTTAAACCTTGCGTAAAGTAGCAATATTACTCATGAAAGCGACAAAATAAATATTTAACTTGTTTGTATCATTATTCTACGTTAAAATCAGCATTGAAACGCAATGGAGTCTTGCAATAATTTTATTTATTAATGCCAGAAATTTGAAGACCGAAATGTCAAAATATAATTAAAGATTGGAAAATGCATATTTGTCAAATAATTGTAAGTATTTAATAATACAATTAATCACATTATATATGCCGATATGCCGCAGTTGTACGAATATTATAAAAATTTTAATATAAATTCATTAATAACAATCTTTTACTTTATAGAATACGTCAACATATAAAAAAATTTTACCAGCCAAATGAATAAAGTTAATTATATTAATCTTTCATAAAGAAATGTTTTCAAAATAATGGGAAATAATTTGATAAAAGCTAAGAGGATTATCATTTATGAACACTAAATTCAATTTATCCAACAACATATTAGCGTTTATTAAAAGTTGAGTTTCAATACAACTTGCACTTTCCATTACAATAGACAATATTTAAAATATTATAATATTTTATTAAAAGTGATCGAATTTATAACAAATGTAAAATAAATATGAAACTAAATTAGATCTTATATGAATATCACAACTACTCTTAATTCAAGATATTTGTGAAAATTAATTATAAATCTGATAGTAACAATCATTTTGAAAAGTTTTAAATATGTTTCTAAACGTAAGTTTAAATATATTAATAGGTCACTAATATTACACGAAAATTTTAACTTCCAAAATGACTTTTAAGGCCACGGATCAATCAGTACAGCTGACTAAATCAATAAAATCGAAAAATTCAGTTTTTCCAAGATTTTTTTACAATAATACATTTTACTAGTTAAAATTTTAGGACATAATAAAGAACGTATTGGTGGATGGTTGCACGAAAAAAAATTTAACTAGACGACCGAGCGAATGAAGAATGATCCCAATTTCAAAGAATTAATGTGTACAAATCATATAAAACTTTAGTCAAATTGTATAAACTGATTAGGTGAAAAAGCGCATTTCACACAGTTGCTGAATAACAGAAAGTATTATTTTCTACAAATTGCATATGCTTCCAACTTGGTAGGATTAAGTAAAAAGTATAAATGAAATAGAAATATATATTCCCATAGCAGCAACTGGTTTATCAGCTTTTTTTTGGCGAGGAGGAAAAATGGCAAAATCTTTTATAGACGTTGTACAGGACTCTCCTAGGACGGGTCTAGGCATGCGTGCTAAAACCAAAAAAACCCCTCTCTCGAACCGCAGGCCTCGATGCGATTTCTACTAGCCCTGCCCGTTATTTCGATCTCGACGCCCATCGATCTCTCTCGTCTTCATCACAAGTGTGACGAATGACTCGATGAGCGTCCAGAACCCCTCAGACTGGAGCATGAGAGGGACCATCGTGTCAGGAGTAAGCTCGGCACCCACTGCCTGACCGAGGGCCTCCCTTGCCACACCCCATTTTGCGCAGTCGAAGAGTGCGTGCTCTGCGGTATCCACCGGGAAATCGCAGTAGCCACACACCACCTCGTCTCTCTTCTTGCAGCGCCTTAGGTACGCGTTAAAACAGCCATGGCCTGAGAGCGCTTGCGCCAAAGAAAAGCCGACTTTTCCGTGCTTTCTGTTCAGCCAGGTGGCGAGTTCCGGGATTAGGCGGTAGGTCCACCTCCCGGTCTGCTCACCATGCCATCTCATCTGCCATTTCTTGACGAGTCTGCGCCTTCCATCCTTGCGGATTGCCTCCTTTGCGCGAGCGATTTCCTGCAGGTCAGCGCAGGTTAGCTCCTTGCGAAGCTGAAAAGTCTCTTGCCTTTCCTCCACCAATAAATCTATTGGCGGGACGCTCGCCAGGAACAACACAGCACACGTCGAGACAGTTATATTTGCTGAAACTATTCACAGCGCGACAAGTCTCTGCGCCGAGAACAGATTCCTCTGGATAGCATGGTTTTGCAGGGCATCAACTCCCCTGGGTCCACCAATGTTTGGCATAAGCCAAGCCAAGTTTGCTCCGCATTGTATGGCTTTGGCTGCTGCGATCTTTAGGTGTTCGCCGAAGCTAAGCCTATGATCCAGCTGCACCCCTAGGTACTTAATGCTTGTTTTCCACTCGACCTCCTGCTCTCCGAGAACGATCCTCTAGTATTGGAAAGATCTCCTGTCCGTAACGAGCAAAGCCTCGGTTTTCTCAGGGGCCATTTTAAGGCCTCTGCTATCCAACCAGCGCTTCGCTCGCCACAAACTGTCATTGATCCTTAGCTCTAGGCATGTTCCAGCAGGTAGGTCCATGCGCAGGAAGTCGTCGTACATGACGTTCCAATCGAGTGGACCCACCTACGACCCTTGAGGGGCTCCACATGTTATTTCTTATTGGAGAGACCATTTGTGGCCCTCGTATATCACCCACCTGTCGCTCGGATAGTCATCTATTATTCGCAGCAGTTAGTCTGGAACCTTTTTCCGCATCATCACCTCGATGCAGATATTACATCTCGCGGTATTGAACGCATTGCGTATGTCAATGCTGATCAACGCGCAGAATCCCTTACGCTTACCAGTTCCTTTTCTTGCATTTATGGCGATATTAAGCACAGCTTGGATAGCGTCCACAGTGGACCTGCCTTTCCTGAATCCGAACTGGTTTTCCGAGAGCCCGTTCTCCCCGACCAAGAGAGCCGGAAGCCGTTGTAGAATCAACTCCTCCAGAAGCTTCCCCATCGTATCCAATAAGCATATTGGTCTGTACGACGAGGCAAACCCTAGAGGTTTGTTGCCCTTTCTCAGCAGGACCAACCTCTGCTTCTTCCAGTCTACGAAGAACCTCCCCTCCTGAAGAAAGGAGTTGAAGACTTCCAGCAGGATCTCCGGGTATACCCCGATCACCTCTTTGAAGATCTCGTTTCTTCTAGTCACCAGTCTCTTAGTGACTATTTTGAAGGGGAGACCCCATGGGTCCTTGTCGACTTCACTGATCAAGTCTTTCCAGGATTGAAGTCGGGTTTTCTTTATGCCTCGCCTCAAAACTGCTTTTGCCCCTTTCCATGCCTCGTGCAGCATAGCATCCCCCTTTGAGCGGGTGAATTCTCGCCGCGCTGCGAGGCATTCTCGACGTAGGGCCCCCAACTGGTCGTTCCACCAGTACATGGAACCCTTGTCTTGCCTGTGCTTGCGGCGAGACATCGAGTAGTCGCAAGCCGCGACCACCTTCTGCCTCGCCAAGCGCACAGTAGTTTCAAACGACCCAGCAGGGCAGACCCAACCAAGCTCATCAATGAGCCTGGTTTTTTCAAAGGGCTCAAGAAGTCTTTTCCTGCTGAGTCGTCTCGTGCGCCAGGAGGGGCTCCTTCATTCGCCGCCTCTAACCTTATCCACTGCTTGGCACCGTTGTTCTGGTTTAAATTCAATGCACCGGTGGTCACTCAAGGTTATTACCTCGAGAACCGACCAGTCGCTTATCCTCGAGGCGAGGCGAGGAGCGGCAATCGTGAGATCAATTATTGACTTCCCTGCTCCTCGTCTGAACGTGAATTCCCTGCCCTGATTTAAAATGATCAGGTCATTCCTACCGACCATCCCGCCAACCAAGATTCCCCTCCTATCTAGATGGGCCTCATCCCACTCGGGCGACTTACAGTTAAAGTCACCCCCTATGAAGGACCGCCTGACAGCCTGACTGAGGCTCTCCTCGAGGAGGAGGATCTGGATCTCGAAGACCTCGAAAGGATCGTTGGGGAAGAAGTAGCAGTTGTACACACGCACACCCGCCACCTTAACCCAAACGAACCGCGCGTCGGACTCCAGGAAATCCTCGACGCTCAAATCAGGGCTACAAACAAGGATGCCAGTCCTGCTTGATGCATCCTTAAACCAAGAAGAGTTCTCAGACCATTTTTACTGCTCACTAATGAGCAGTACATCGGCCCCCTCTCCCTGGCAGTCTGCACAATCTCTATGCTAGCTATATTGTAAATCCCTGCAAGTTTATGTGGTGATGTATTCAAAATGACAACTAAAGTTCAAGTGGAGTGTTTAAAGTGTAAATTACTGTAATTTTAAAGTATTAAAGGCAAGTAAACTTATGATTTTTCGAAATGAAACTCAAATTCATAAGCTGGCCCACTTATTCCTTGCAACATTCTCCAACAGTGGAAGTTGAATAAGTACATTCCCGTATCAACAATCCGATGCAAAAATGAGTTCTTTTTGTGGCGTTCTAGCAGCATTTCGGACATGCAAAACTCCCAAAGGTTCTGCGAGCTCTTCTTGTGTTTCGTAACAATCTGCATCGAGTAATGCTTTCAGTTCTTCATCTTCAAAATTTTCTGCCTGCCCAGGACGTTCTTCGTCATCCAAGCCAAAATCACCAGTTTTAAATCGTGCAAACCACTTTTTGCACGTTCGCTCAGCTAGAGCATGTTCACCATAAAATTCCACCAAAATACGATGACTTTTGACAGCAGTTTTCTCCATATTAAAGTAATGAAGAAGAACTCCCCGTAAAAACACTTTTTCAGGCACAAAGTTCGACATATTTGAGTGTAAAAAAATTATTGTTGTTTACGCTTCAAATGAATGACATATACTGAAAAAGTTGGGTAGTAGTGTAAGCAAAAATTAAGGTTTAAACTTCCGAACAGCAGATTATACGTTTAAAGCCAAAGATGGGTAACATTTTTTTATAAGCGGCAAAAATGTTCTTGCTCACGTAGTAATACAGTATTTATAACACAGGCTGTGAAGCAATTATTTTCCTAAATTTCTATGTATTTCAGTACTATTAAGACTCATAGATATTTGAGGTATTGTTATATTATACTAGTCAAAGTCACAATGCCGACGTGTTTTTTGTGTAAGCCTGTAATCACGACTTTCGAGCTCTTAAAGCTCCATTTGCACATTGAGCATGGATGTGAAAAAAGGAGTTATATATTCTGATGCGAGTTAGAGTGTCTTAAACAGTGCTCGAGTCTTAAAGCTTACAGGCGACACCGGATTGATGCACATAAAAGTTTATGCGAAATCAATAGTGTCACTGATAAATCAGTTAAAGAAGTAAAACAAACATGTGATAAGAAATCCGTTCAAAAATCAGTACAAAATCTGTCTTTACCACCTGAAACTCAACACTCATGACACTGTAAAAATTACTAAAACAGATCAAAAACTTGCATGCATTCGAAAATTAGGAGAAAGAGATGACACAAAGGTAAAATTCAGCCAAGTTAGACCTTTAGATATAAAGGAAATTAGAAACTCAATATAATCGAAAGCGTTGCAAAGTGTATGTAGTTTATATGCAGAGTCGACATTGGGAAGAAACAAAGTGCAAGCGTTCGTAGATTTGCACAAAGAAATTGTTCAGCGATGTTCGACAGTGCATTCTCATATTCTAAATCGTTTAAAAATGTTAGGTGAATCAGTAGAAAATTACAATAATATAATAGATGCCTGATACCTTACCCGAAATGCATTTGGAGGACTAGAAACTGAACACTTGAGACTCCAAAAGCTAGAAAAAATTGGGGTTTTACTTCCTCCAGTTACTAATGAAATAGGTCACTACCATGGACCAGCTATGCCAAGTAAGGGTAATATCAATGAGGCTCATGTAAAAGCTAAAGCGGAGTGTATTCAACTAAGAAATGTTTTGAAACGGGTACTTAAAACAAAGGGAGTTTTCAAACTGTTATAGAGTATAAAAAAAGTCTTGAAAGTCTAATCCTGCCACTTCTCACAAGACTGAAAATGACTTTAAGCATCAAAAAAATATAATTAAGAATACTTTTTATTGTGAGCCTAAGCATATCATTTTAAGGATTAATACTTTAAATGAACTTCGATCTCCGTTTAGTTGTATGATATTAAGTATTAGTAATTGTAAGGATGGAAGCTCAAATTTGTTTATAGATAGTTAAAAAAATTTTCAACTTTGCCTAAGATTTTAAATTAACATGTGCGCTCTGTTTCTAACATTAAACATCTTAAAGGTTATATATACGATTCTAAATTGCAAAATTGATGTTAATTAATATTGCATACTGTGTTTCTAGTTTTTAAAATGTTCCATGTATTACTACGCTAATTTACGCAATGTAATTTTTTGCTTTTTAATTAAATAATATAAATTTTGGGGACATGAGCCCGAATTTTCCAAGATAATAAGTTCATTCTTCTGTGAGCACGAGTTAAAGACCTTATAAATCATAGATGTCATTTAAGACTGTGGTAGGGTCTGCCGTCACCAATTACACCCGACGGCATTATTAATAAAATAATATTTTTTAAGAATTTTTTGGAAAAGGCAGGAACAAAAAAAAGAAGCATTGTTGTTTCCTGCACAAAAATCATTAAAATTCTTATACAATGCTGTCGTATGTAGCAGGTAATGTTAAATCAATATTTAATCGTTCGTTTCTAGCTAGTAAAATGTTTACGATATTACTGTGATTATCGTTACGAATTACTGTCGTTGTATGATATACGTGTTTAAAGAGCTAATAATTAAAATTAATACTTTGTTAATTGCGTCTTTCATATTCATTTCGAATAATTAAAATGGATTGAATATCTAATTTTGTTATTTTTTGTAGCAAACCAAGAACTCTATTCAGGACTAGTGTTCAAAATAGTTTGAAGTGTTAGTTTTATGAATAAAGGATATTTAATACTTTTCACCCTATAGCCATACCTCAATTCCAAACAATGAGTAGAATGAGAAATACTTTATTTTAATTTTTCTAGAATAAAATAAAAAATTTAAATTTAATTGAAGATGAAATTTAAGAAAGTGGGCATGAGGACATTAGACGTCACTAGGACCTTTCCAGGATGTCTTGAATATATCAGATGTCCCCGTGCCCACTGTGAACTTAATGCCTCAAAATACAATCAATTTAATCAATATAAAAGGACTTATAGAAATTATTTTGTCAAAAATGTATAACACATAAAATTAATAAACGAACACAAAAAGTTCTTCTAAATTTTGCTACTATTTACGAATAAAAACAGAAGGTTTTTTCGTTTTGAGAAAATGAAAATCCGTAATTAATACACAGCAACTTAATACTGGTTATGAAGATTTCAAGCACGGAAAAGTTATGTCACATTTTTATTTGCTTATACTCCATAAATATGTGTCGTGTCGCATAACCTACAAATGACTCAAAATTATTTTGTTATTGTCATGTTCTTAAGGTTATAACTCCGGTGGCTATACTTTTCAATTAGCCTTCTTTCATAATTGTAAAATGTCAGTTCTATCTATAAACAGTGCCTTTATCGACTATAGAATATCGCTAGAATAGCTAAAGTGGTTACGGATATTCACTTTGGCTGAATCCGAGATATTCCTTCATTCGCTCGTTCGTTACCAGCTAAACGTTTAACTGTTGCAAAGAATAACTTTGCTGTCACAACTAGACTTTTTTCCGTGTGGAGATTCAATTATTATAACTATCTAAGCTATCATTAATGTTTACAAACATCTTGAATTTAATTTTGTTGCAAAATAAATTTATCGAATTTGTTGTTGTTTAACAACAACAATTTGAGTTGTTTAACTCATGAATTTCGAATGCTTTCGTCTTATAGTCTTTTTCTAAAAAGTATTTTTTTCGGTATAACGATTATTTTGTAGTTGCCATTTAGAAATTGAAGTTGTTTTTCTGAAAAATTTGTTTTTCAACATTTCAACTATTTCTCGCCATTTATTTTTCCAAATTATCTGTATAAAAATTAATAACAATACATTAGCATATATAATCTCATTCAAATTTCGCACAGCAAGTGCTTGGGCGTTGTGCTTGCAGTCGCCTTTAGCAAAGTTTGAGGACAAACATTATGTTTTTAAAACTTTTAGCGTTAATGAATAAAACTATTGCATATCTCCTTTACCTTTTAACGTTGATTTCAACGTAGAATAAGGATACAAACAATTCAAATGTTTATTTTGTCGCATTCATGAGTTATATTTGTTTTATTTATTATGTTTAATGTATGTTTATGTATTATGTTTATATTATGTTTTTATTTATTTTATTTACGCTTGTTTTACGCTAACGTAAACTTAGTGTATAACTCATGAATGCAACAAAATAATTATTTGAATTGTTTGTATCCTTATTCTACGTTAAAATTAACGTTAAAATGTAATGGAGATATGGAATACTTTTATTTATTAACGATAAAAGTTTCAAAATATAATGTTCGCTAGAGCTAGGACACAAGTCTCGGTATCAGATAGGATACTTTCCCGACATGTGTCCTCGTAGACAATTTCAATCTTGATATCGTGAAAAGCTATTATTAATTTTCGACTAATTAAAAATATTTCTGTGGAAAATGTGACGCTTTCAACTATGCCAGGATTCGAGCCCGGGTCTTTCGATTGGCGGTCGACTGCTGTCATCAACTGAGCTACATAGGCTTCCGACATTCCCTTCTCCACAGGAAGACCTCGTTATATCGCGTAACGCCATTTAATACTTCTACAATTACAATGGTAGAGTTGAAATGTGTCTACTTTATCAGGTCCCAAGTCTTTTTATCAAATAGGATATTTTCCCGACATGTGACCTCGTAGACAATTTCAAACTCTTAAATCGTAGAATCAACTATTAATTTTCACACGAGGTGGAAAAGTATCTTATCTGATACCGAGACTTGTTTCCTAATAAAGTAGACGGTGACATTTCAGCTCTATCATCCTAATTGTAAAATTATTGAATGCCGTTACGCGATATAACGAGGTCTTCCTGTGGAGAAGAGGAGGTTGAACGCCTGTGTAACTCGGTTGATTGGAGCAATCAAGCGGCAATCAAAAAACCCGAGCTCGAATCCTGGCACAATCGAAAGCGTTTCTTTTTCCACAGAAAGATTTTTAATTCTTTGAAAAACATTTACTACTCTTGAAGCACAATGCAAAATAATTCTCATTTAATGATATTCTTTAAAATTAATATCATTCTCGATTTTTTATGATTGAAACAATATTCAACCGGCAGATGTTCAGCATATTATTGGCTCAGTAGTAAAATCCTTACAAGAGAAAGCAGAAAGAAGGTAATTTTTAATAAATATTTTTTAAAATTTAATACCCTACTAAATAAGCCCATGTAGGAAACCGTAGAGGAAACTATGGTTTCTTATGCACATCTGTTTCATTCAAAGATTGTTTTAGAAGTGTTAAAAATTTAAAATTTTAAATGTTAAAGCTGAATGTTAAGTGATGATTAATTTATAATATGACCTTCTCTACCATTCAGAATTCAACTTTATCATTTGAAATTTTAATCATTTACAATTCTAATAAAATCACTGAATAAATAGAAATTGAACATAGACAACTATACAGCAAATCCTACATAGTTTTTCATATAGTTTCGTAGATGGGATTTTATAATATAGGCAGATGCAAAAAAAAGTATAATTGGATCAATTTTCGATTAAATTATTGATTCAATTTTAATTCTAAAAGCAAGTGACACAATGGTCTTGAAATTAAAAAATAATATTTTTAGAAATTATTTTTGCATTTTTCAAGATGTACAAATTATTGAAACAGATTCATTTACGTGGAAACATGCTTTCTATGGAAATGGTGGGTGGAGCAAAACGCAGAAATGAAAGCTATAGTTCGATCCTTGATCAACGAAGGAAGGCTAGAAATTATTGGAGGTGCATGCAGTATGAATGATGAGGCAGTGACCCACTATCATTCCATCATCGACCAATTTACTTGGGGCTTAAGGTGAACCTGCAAATATTTCACTGATAAACTTTACCTCATATTATATTACTTTTACTCAATGAACTCTAGCACATTTTAATAAAGAATTTTTGTAATTGAATTAACCTTGTTTCTAATTTGCTCAAGTCTTCTTTAGAGTATTCCATATATATCGCAGTTATTATAGATTTTACAATCTTGTCCCATTATTATTCAAGAAATTTTAACCGTTTCTTGCTTGATTATATTGGTAAAAAAATATCTAGTTCTAAGTTTTTTAGCGCAATAATAATCTAGCCATTATTTATGGGTATAACATTTTCTCAGTCTAAGAGATAAGGTGAAGAGTCACATTTTGTCTTAGTGTATCGTTTGAAATGCAAGGCTTTGCATGTTTGACTATCGAGCAGTTTAATGTAGAAGAAGTAGATGTTGTTGATTTGGTGAGGGAATGGGATTATGTGTTCAAGAGTACCTTCTTTTTTTTCCAATACTGAAATCTATGGTATACAGGGTGTCCCGAAGTCACCGTTACAAAAATAAATCATAGATTCCTGACGAAATTCTAAGACACTGTTTCCTTTACGATTTTTCGAAATTCGCTAAATTGACGAAGTTATTCATGATTTTATGGGGCTAATCAGAGGGCGACTTTGGGCACTGCTGAAAGGTCTGGCGAGAGCCGCTCGCGACGATCATGAGAACCACTTAGGGGGGCCCCTCCCCTACCGTGCGAAACTCGGCGTGTTTTCCAGATACCTGCCGACGTCTCAGCTCATCCATGCAGAGCAAGGTAGAAGAGTCTGCGGAATGTTTTGATTTCCCCAAATTTAATCGTATTTGAAAATAAGGATCAATCCCTCGGATTTCGAATGTTATCGTGAAAGAATGAACATGTTTCTGTAGTTTAGAAGGTTCGAAAATGAAAAATCAAAAATAAACAAAGTATTCATAAACAGCTTCGAGAAATGAAACGCATGAGAGACGAAAACCGACTGTCGAAAATTATAATGGGGAAAAAAACAACGGACTATTTTATACTTTGACTTTAGAAAAATAAATCTGAATATCTACGAAAAAATCCGAGGTACTAATCCTTATGTTAAGGTAAGATAAAATTTGAGGAAATCAAATAATTCCACAGCCACTACTAGCTTGAGGTCCTCAAATTCGTGATCGTTTGTGTTTCGGGATTTTTTACTTTTATTTTATTTTATTTTTTTATTGGTAAGAAGGAAAAATGGCGAAAGTTTAGAAGGTTCGAAAATGAACAGTCAAAAATAAACAAAGTATTCATAAACAGATTCGAGAAATGAAACGCATGAGAGACGAGAAGCGACTGTCGAAAATGATAATGGGGAAAAAAACAACGGACTATTTTATACTTTGACTTGAGAAAAAGAAATCTGAATATCTACGGAAAAATCAGAGCGATTAATCCTTATGTTAAGGTGAGATAAAATCTGAGGAAATCAAATAATTCCATTCCTCCCCTGATCGACGTGGACGGCCAAGTCCGCCCAAGACGCAGGACCGCGGGTGCAGGCCCTAATACGATTTCTACTATCCCTCGTTGTTGCCGCTCTCTGCACGGCCATCGAGCCCCCTCGTCCTTATCACAAGAACCTTTTTTGTCTTCTTTTTCTTTATTTGTTTTTCCTTTTTCTACCAGCTGCCATTCCCCATCCTTTTGTGGGGTCTGGCCTCTAGCGGCCACAGAGTAAGTGGGCGATGTGCTGCCCTTCCCTTTTTGGGAGTCCGATCCTCGGGGGCAGAAGGTGCCCCTATGTGAGCTTTTTGGGGTATCTCTCAGACACGCATCTTCTGAAATCCACCCCGCTTTCTAGAAGTCACTTATGGGTCTTGAGCATTCCTCAATCTGTAGCCTCGATAAGGCTGTCCTTCACATGGCCAGGGTTATTTCTCAGCATACCCTGCTGGATGACGCTGAGAGCCCTGGCCAAATTCTCAATTTTTTCGTTTTGCTCACTCAGGAACTGAAGGACGTTTTTGCATCCCTATGCTTCTGGATAAGCAATTAAGTCCACTTTCCCTACCGTTTTCAACTTTGAATCCCACAATATCATCGATGTAGGAAAAAAGTTTTTTCCTATCAATAGTCTGAATGCGTTGTCCATCATTCTCTAGAATATGACTAGTGCATTTTTCAATCTAAAAGACATCCGTATGTACTAGAAACGCTCTTGAGATGTGATGAATGCTGTATACTCTTTATGTTCTTCCTTCATTTAGATTTTATGGATTCCACCACTGAGGTTAAATGCTTAGAACTTAGTTTTTCCTCGATAGCCTAAAATATCGTCTATAACTGGTAATGGGTATGATCTTGATCTGCGTCTTGATTGATTTTTCTATAATCTATTAACATCCGTAGTTTTTCCTCATTTTTTAGGAACATTCCATAATGGTGAGTTGAAAAGTGATTCCCTGATTATACCTTCACTTAGGTTTCCCAAGAATTTTTTTTTATAGAAGTAAAAGAAATAAAATTATAATGATTTGGGAAGTTATTATTTATATATTGAGATGAAAAATTACAAATTTTTAATAAAAAGTGTTGCAAAATGGCAGCACTGGAGACATTTCCGTAATGTGTGTTTTCTTGGAGGAGCTCCACGGCACGCAGCACACAGGGTACAAAATTTAATCTGGAACAAAATAAATTTTCCTCTTAATCTGCATGAGAATAGCTACAGAAACACGTAGAGGATTAAAAAAATATTGATTTTTCTGTAATTGGCAAGCATTTGAAAAAAACTCATTTTTCGACCAAAAAAACGGCACTTTATTGTTTATAAAAATTTTTAAATTAATTTATTATAAATCCCCTACGTGTTTCTCTTTGTAATGTTACTTTAAAGATGTAAGAATAAACTCGAGTAAAGATATTGAAAATTGATCGAGTTATGGTGCGTGCCGTTTTTAAAAATCATATTTCGAGAAAAACGAGTTTGAAGTTTTGAAATGCAATTTCAGGTTATTCGAGGCGCTATGGGAGGAGCTCGGAATTCCATGGAACAGATTTTTTCAGGGATTGGAATTTTTGCCTCATATTTTATTCATTTTATGTTCGATAAGATTTGTACATGGTAGTGGTTTGTTTTCTAACGTGAATACATCCTGATATTTAGTAATAATTTTTTGAATGATTTCTTTGATATCTTTTTCTAGGTGCTGAATGTTAGAATTACTTAGTAATTTTGCTAGTCTATCACCCTTCGTTTTATTTAAGACTTATCTTTGAGTCTGTTTCGTTTTGATAGTTAGAATGGAGTGAAGGAAAATTCCGTTGTCTGTTTTAACTGGTTCTTCTGAATAATTGTGAATTGGTGCTGTGAGGATATTATTTTCTATTTTATGAATTCCGTTCGGGATTTTGTCATCACCCAGGATTAATAGATCCTCTTGTTAGTATTCTGTTCTGATTTTGAAGATTTTTGTTGAATTTTGGGAGATCAAGTCTCTATCGTTGTAAAATGGTATATTCTTATTTTCCAATACTAAAATTGTTAGGTATCATGTGAAAAAGTTGTTTTTTACCCAAATATTCTATGTACACTGCTTCTGTCGTTTCCCGTTTCTATTTTTGTGTATAGATTGGAGTCTTCCGGATATTGCCGGTATCCTGCTGATTCCTCGTAGTTTATCTATTCATCCACTTCTTCCTTTGTCATTTCGGAATAGTCATAGGTGGCTTAATTTGCCACACGTAAAGCATTTAATATTGGAGTGGTCGACCAGAGTTGAGTTTTGATTTACTAGTTTTTGTCCTGATGTGTTAGCTTGTGTTTATCCATTTAGCAGTCTAACAGTCTTAAGTATATCTTTTGCTTTTAGTGTGTCTTCTCCTGTTATTCGTGTTTCGTATGTTTCTGTTCTGTCTTTTTCCTTTTTGTCAAGGTTTCCTTAATTTATCCTGCGTCGGTTTTCTACTGCTGTTTGTTCCTATGCTTCTTCTTTTCGATGCAGATTTTCATCCTCTGTTATTTCTGGGTTGTCCGTAATCACTTCTCCAGAATAATCGAGATCCTTTGCTAATTCGAAAATTTCTTCCATTTTATTCTCGTTATTCCCGGGTAGTGATTTTCATTTTCTTAAGTGAGAGTAGTGCTATGGTATACCAGGAGTATGCTCTACCCAAAT
Organism: Diplolepis rosae; assembly: GCA_030998225.1. NCBI lineage: Eukaryota > Metazoa > Arthropoda > Insecta > Hymenoptera > Diplolepididae > Diplolepis > Diplolepis rosae. Next base: position 1,206,938 of record JAPYXD010000169.1, read on the forward strand.
TCATGAACTTTACCTCACCAATAGTAAAAGCTAGCTATGGCTTTTACTATTGTCTCCGTTCAACGTAAGTTGAGAGGATTTATACTGTTGTGAATTCGTTTGTATAATTAAATCATTCTTACAGTTCTTTATTTTTGTCTTCTTCCAGCTGGGGCGGAGTTCGTTGCGTTGTTGCTGAGATTGATAGCGGCTTCCGTGAAGAGTCGTTACCAAATTCCAACGATGAGATATACCGATGATGTGTCCTCGACTTATAATATCCTTTCACTTAAACTGTTTAGTTTTTACTAGTTTTGGATTTACGTGGGATAGCACTTACTCAGTTTGGCGACTAGTTTTGTCCAAAATAGTTACTGATTTTTGTTAGCGAATTTTTATCTTAATAAAAGTCCGAAGTCCTCCTTTCTTATTTGAATTCCGTAGAATTCATTAGCTCTTGGATCCGTAGATTCCAAGTTCCTCAGGTCTGCAGGCCGATAAGATTAATGAATTTTTTGAAAACATAAAAACATTATTGTTTGTTGCATAATGCAAGTCAAACATTATTCTTCTGTTAAAAACTATATATAATTTTTTTTTTTTTTTTTTTTTATGAAGGGAGAAATACTTTTCGTATCGCATAGCATCCGCCCATATATCGGCTCTGTAAAGCATAATGGACTCAGCAGTGCAGAGCAACAGGCGTCTTACGCAAGAATGAGGGCCCCCCTTTCGAATCCTATCCCAGAAGGTGAGCTCCGTATCTAGCATCACCTCCAAGTATCTATTAGTGAACGCCTCGAGCTTTCGCATAACGATCTTATACCCTAGACCCCACGGATCGCTGTTCAGATCATCCCTGAGTCTGTCCCAGCACCGGCGTTTGCTGGTTTTGATGGCCTGTCCTAGGGACTTCTTCGCCGTTCGATAATCAGCGCTTCTAAGGGCGAAATCGCGATCATTTTTTCTGCCGCGCTGGGCCGCGCGCCTAAGCTTCAGGCACTTCTTTCTGAGCTCCGCAATTTCGTTTGTCCACCAGTAGGAAGGGCGTCTACCACCATGAGCTCTCGTTCTTGGAATTGCCTCCTCGCAGGCCCGGTGGACAATTTGCATAGTCACGCTTGACACCACATTGGCCTGCGCTGGGGTCACCGCACAGTCTGGAATCGCGTCTAACGAATCGCTGACCGCGTCCTAGGGCCAGGGACCTTGCCCCTTCGTCCATCTTTCGGATGCTCTAACGGATTCGGCTATCGCAGGCTTTTGACCGGGCTGGCGTACCATTACGAACGCGGAAGGTGATGTATTGGTGATTGCTGGCTGTATATCCCTCGATCACTCACCAGTCCCGTAGAGTCGCCGCAAGCCTTTTCGTGGCCAGGGAGGTGTCCGGGATCGTCTCCCTGTATCCAGCTCCTCTAAAAGTGGACGTGGATCCGATGTTCAGGATCACCAGACCAATCCTGGACGCTATGTCCAAGACTTGTCCGCCCCTCGAGTCTGGGTGGCCCTCACCCCACTCAAGGGCTTTGGCATTAAAATCTCCGGTCACTATCAGCTCTCCTCCTAAGTCTCGGAGTGTGTCTTTCAGGCTGTCCAATTTAGCCTGGAAGTCACCTATGCTCTCGTTTTGGGTGAGGTAACAACTGACGATACTTATGTCGTTTGTCCTCACCCAGATTTTCCTTACCCGTGTTGAGCTACTGTTCGCTGATGATGACGATATCAGCCTTTTTTTCTAGACGGATCTGGGCAAGCAGGTCCTGCGCTGTCCTACTCCCGTTCAGATTAGCCTGCAGGAACCGCACCGCAGGCGGCTAGACTTGGCCAGGGCCTCACAGAAGACCCTGCAGACGACCGATCCGGTTATATGTGCCGTCTCGGTGCCACAGCACAAAAAGCACGTTGGGCTAGACTTGCAATCCGCCGCCTTGTGCGCCCCACCACCACATTTGTAGCACAGAGAGCTACGGTCAGGCCCCTTGCAGGCCCGGCTCTCATGGTCGTATCCGAGGCACCTGAAGCAGGGTGTAACCTGCTCCCGGCGCCTCAGCCTGCAATTGACTCAACCTATGTGGATGCGTCCTGTCTCCAAAAGGCGTGCGGCTTACTTCTCCTCAATATAGAACACAGCCATGCAATGCCGGGCCGCATTTGGTTTGGTGAGGTGCACCTCAAACTGCCCCTCCTGTTCCTTTAGCTTCAAGCGGAGGGCTTGCTGCACTTCCTCAATCGTTGTGCAGCTGTCTACGTGTCTGATCTTCAAGGTGACCCTGGGAGTCAGGACGCGGACACTGGCAGCCTCACCTATTGCATTCTTCAATGCATCGGTGAAGCTCCTTTTGCTCGCAGTCGTAGGCTTTATAAGTGGAATGAGAACTTCGCCGCTCCTTGTCTTGCGAATGGCCTTGACCCCCAAATCGCACTTCATCGGATCGACCTTACTGCGGATCCCACCCAGGATATCCGCGTAGGTCTTCCCTCAGCCGGCTTCAGGGCGATCGCTTCAGACCGAGGTCGCCTGTGTGCCGACTTTCTTCAGATGATGGGTGTAGGTGGGGCTTTTCCCGTTCCTCTACCCTCCTTCTCCTTTCTCTGCTGCTGAGAAGACTTTTTTCATTTCTTTGTCTTCTTCTCGACGACGGTTCATTCTTCGGGGGCCGATTTTTCTACGTCCGTTCCCCCCTTCTTTTTTGCTAATTTGGCACCCTCAGATGGTTCCAAAGGGGAAGCAGAGGCCTGCCTTTTACTTCCCATACCTCCCGTTGTGGCTGCAAAAGACGACAACTTTCTCCTCGCTTTATTGCCGTCCCTATTCCCCTCCTCGACGTGATCTACCAGGGGTCTTAGTTGAAATTTGCCGGTTTTACTCATAGATGTCGCTAGAGATATGTATACATTTCTATGATTTGGCATCTATGTCATATTTTTCTATGGAAAATAACCTTCAAAAATACACAATTACATTCTGCCAAAATAATAGCATCATAGTTGTTTACCTCAGTGATTTTATCGAGTTTCGTTCCAAGTAAATCGCATTTGCGGCATTCGTTGCCTTTCTTATTTCATCAAAAGAAAAAAGCAGTTGAAGCTCATCGATTGCTGGTAGAAACTTATGGTGAACATGCTTCAGTGATTAGAACATGTGAGACATGATTTCGTCAATTTAAAAGTGGAGATTTCGATTTAACAGACAATGAACATCCTGGTGCAGCGAAAAAGTTCGAAGACGAGGAATTGCAGGCGTTATTGGATCAAGACCCAACTCAATCGCAACAACAATTAGCACAAACACTAAATGTGACCCGAGGAGCAATTTTCCAACGCTTAAAAGCCATGGGAAAAATCCAAAAGTATGGAAAATGGGTACCACACCAACTGAACGATAAACAAATGGAAAATCGAAAAACCATTTGTGGAATGCTGCTTCAACGGTTCGAAAGAAAATCTTTTCTGCATCGAATTGTCACGGGAGACGTAAAATGGATTTATTTCGAGAACCGAAAGCGGAAAAAATCATGGCTTTCACCTGGTGAGGTCGGACCATCGACTCCAAGGCTAAATCTCTTTGGCCGTAAGACAATGCTCTGTGTTTGGTGGGACCAGTGTGGTGTGGTGTGATCGCTACCGACAACAAATTATCAATTTGAATCATGCGTTGATCGGAAAACGGCAGGAATGGGCCCGAAGACATGGCAAAGTTATCCTACAACATGACAACGCACCGTCTCATACCGCTAAAGTGGTGAAGAACACATTAAAAGCATTGACTTGGGAAATATTATCGCACCCGCCGTACTCTCCAGACCTCGCCCCGTCCGACTATCATCTTTTCGCATCGATGTGACACTCAGTCGCAGAGCAGCGCTTCGCCAATTTTGAAGAAGTTGAAAAATGGCTCGTCCAATGGTTTGCCTTGAAAGAGAAAAAGTTTTTTTGGAACGGTATCCATAATTTGCCTGAAAGATGGGAAAAATGTGTAGAATCCAATGGTCAATACTTTGAATGAAAAATTTTTGAGATTCCCTTGAGAATTAAGTGTTTTCTTTATTGAAAAAACCGCATTTTTCACGTCTTTACTGACGTTTGGCTGCCGGGAAATAGCAGCTGTCATAATTTTAATGAGCGCCCGCATCTCCTGCATGCGCTCCTCACTCCTCTCTGACTCCTCGATTATGCGTCGCAGTGTCGTCACATCCTCCTTCGTTGCGGCTGTAGTGCCGGCGTGAGCGCTAAGACAGCAGCATATGTCGGCATATGTCATTTTTTACGCGAAATTTGATACAAATTCTTTGATCCATTTCTTTTAACAAACGAAAATCGCCGAGCTCATAAAAACACGTCTAACCTTAGAGGCTGCCACAGACAAAGTGAACAATGAATACAGCTGAAGATTTTAACATACTTTAGGGGCATGTATACACAATAAAAAAAACTTTTGATAATAGGACTCTCCAAACCCACGAATTAAAAAATTTCCCGTTATTTTCTTAACACGCCTCATACAATAACAGACTACTTAATTTTCTTATACTGGTTACAAGTAGGATTGCTGAGCTATGTTATTGATAGGATCTGAAGTAAGTACCATGGAAAAATGTAAATGCATATAAGTATTTACCCTGGGTTGGAGATAAGTCGGTGATGAATTGAGTCCAGTAGATTGAATGTGGTAACTCGAGTCCTCACTTTGTAGACGTAAAAATAAATTTAGTCAGATGGAAAATTTGTGGTCCAGCCGGTTGGGATGGTCAATTCTCTGATCCCAGGTTTTAGAGAAGATTTTCTAAGGCGATTCCCCTTCACTTTTTACTGTCGTTGAACTCGGTGTCGAATTAGATCTGGACCAACTGGCGGTAAATAATCTGATGAGACTGGATTACACTGACCTGACTGAGCTCGCGGTAAAAAATGATGACACTGGACTGACTGGACTAGATTGGACTGCCTTCTATTGAAACTTTCGCTTTTTATAGAACTTTGAGAGGTCAACTGTGACGAGCTACATGTTATGACCAGTCACACGTTATTACAAGTTACATGTTGTGGCTGTAATGTGTGTGATAAGTGCATGTAGTAGTGCATTGGTACTGTAGGGCTTCATTCACCTTCTCTCTGGGTCAGTTGATTTTTTATCATGTGTGGCTATTATAACGACACATGGTAATTCCATATTGATCATTCTGTTGATCTGTCGATCTGGCTATAAGTTGCGTCGATAAAATCACGCACGGGGTGATGTTGCCTTGATTCCTTCATTGGTTCCTTACTTTGTTTGTTACTCGAGGCAGTAGAGTCGCGGGACGTGACAATATTAATAAATTTCTAGGAAATTTCCTGTAAAAACACTGATTAAAATTTGAAATATTGATTTTAAAAAAATTTTGAATAAGATTATATAATTATTATTCCACCAATTATTTAAATAATTTTTCAATATATTTATTTATTTAAAAAAATCAATAATCACATTATATGCATTACTATATGAATCAGTATCCGTTATTTTATTTAGACTCTTTTCTTTCTCTTTTTTTATATAGACAATTTCTGCAAACACGCGTTTATACAGGCTGTTTTCTTTATGTAATATTTTTATATTGTTCCAATCAAATTCATATAGTTTTCCATCCTCTCCTACATTTTTAGTTCTTTGTCTTGAGATCACATTATGGTATTTCTTATTTTTTAGAATAAAGTTATTCTTATGTTCGTCTCTTCTGATGATAAGAAGTCTTTTTGTTTATCCTACATAGGTCTTGTTACAAGATACTCGTATACATTCTAATTTATAAATAAAGTTATTCATATCACCGTTTTCTAATTCATCTTTACCTTTTTTTATAATTTTATCTAATTTTGAATCGACTCTAAAGATTATGTTAATATTATATTTTTAAAATGTTTTTTCAATATTTTTGGAAATTTTTTTATGAGAGGGAATCGATATTATAATTTTTTTATCTAAATCAGAGTTCATAATGTTAATTTTATTGTTTCCTTTATTGTGAATTTCTATTGTTCTTTTCTTTATACATTTTTCTATCAATTTAAATTGTATTGAAATTGTATTGTATTACATTTTATTAATTTTCTGAAAAAACTGTTTACATTAATTGTCCGAAGACGTTGTTCCTGCCTATTTATGTATACCATTCTCGGACATAGAAAGTACTTTTCATTATAATGTAACTTGAACATTATTTCTAAAATAACAGAAAGTATAACCAAATTGCAGGAAATTGAATGAAACTTTTGGTGAATGTGCACGGCCTAAAATTGGATGGCAGATCGATCCTTTTGGTCACTCAAGAGAGCAGGCATCAATTTTTGCCCAGATGGGATATGATGGTCTGCTTTTCGGTCGTCTAGATTATCAAGACAAAGCACTACGTATGAAAACTAAAACAACAGAAATGATCTGGCGTGGTAGTTCCAGTTTAGGTAAGAACATCAAATTCAGTCTGCAGGTTGATTTTGCACATCTTTGTAATTAATGAGAAGGCTTGAGTTTTATATGAAATTTGGCTTTTCAACTTCCTATCAAATCTCTATGTTATAAGATCCTTTGAGTAAGAAAAAGCGATTTTTACGATGGTTTCTGTCTGTCGACTGCCGTTCTCATGTTTGAACACTGAACACAATAAGTTATAAAAAAAATGATCGTATTAAAGTGCACATTAGTATAATTGATCGAGGTCTAATATTTTCTCAAAACCATGTCAATCGGCTATGTCCAACATCAGAAGAATATATCGCTGTATGCGGCAATATTTCTTAAGCGTCCCCACAAAATATTTTAAGTTTTTAGACCACGTTAATATTTGTTTTTGAACCAATTTATGTGGAACAAGGGATATGAATGTGCCGATGAGAATACATTTCTTAAAATCGGAGTAATTTTCAGTAGAATAAAAAGTTTATAATATCATAAAATATTGCATTTTACAGATGCAAGCTCTAATTTATTCACCTCAGTACTTTATCATCTTTATATGGCCCCAGATGGTTTTTGCTTTGATATGTATTGTGGAAATCAAGACTTGGATGATGACCCTAAAAGTCCTTATTACAATATAGATCGTAGGGTATGTTTCATATTACAATTTCAAAAATGCCACGAGTTTAATATACATATCCTAATTTTATTATTCAATATCTATAAGAAAATAATATTGAACTGTGCAGGCAGAACAATTTCTGAAATTTGTGAATAAACAGGCAGAGTCCTACATAACAAATAACGTGATCATTACCATGGGAGGTGATTTTACTTACCATAGAGCAGACCCTTGGTTCATAAATATGGACAAACTTATTAAGTATAAAAATATGTAATTATTACTCGGGTCGAGAATTTTAATGTTCTAAATATTCAAATCTTATAAATTATATTTGATTTATAATCTTTGAAACTGCTTTTCCAAACATTATACCACATAGAATATAATATTTAATTATTTAAACAATTTTAAAATCTTTCTATGGAAAAAAGACGCTTACGAAAATTTCAAACTCACCTAATTAATTTGAAATAATATTTAATACCCAGTTATGGATAAATAGTCCACGGAAATTATCTTTTTTTGGAAAAAAAATGTCACACCTACCAAAAAAGTTAGGAACATTCTAGGGGTCGTGAGAAACAATCCTAGCATAAATTGAAGAGTGTTTTTTGTACGATTTTGGGATTTTTAAAGGACCAACAAATTTTACATATTTTTTGACCGCATTTTTTAACCGCATTTTTTAACCGGTAAGAATTGAAAAGTTATTCCCAAAACAACCACGTTTATTATTTTTTTCGAATTGCTCTACTGAATTAACAAAAGAAACATCGAAATTGGAGCATTAGTTTGGGAGATATGTCATTTTTTCCCCGTTGCGCGCTTTCGCGCCGATACGCGAGAATCACGGAAAACCGGTGAATCTCTATCCCCTCTCCTGAGCCGCAGCGTGAAAGAGAGCGCGCTCGCGGCAAGGGTTAACTTTCACCGGGCACCCCGAGGACACAAAGGGTGGCTCGATATTGAACCTGGTAAATGTCAAAAGTACAAACGCTACGCTTCAATTTTATTTTAATTCGAGCTTCAACAATTAAATAGATCAGGAGCTATTAATTAAAAACGGAAAAATGTTATTTTCGTTCCTAATTTTTATAAACAGTTTTTTATTGCAAGAAGAAGGAAACTCGGGCGGCGATTCATTGTCAAGATTTTAGCTGTAAAATATTCACCTTTAGTTGTATAATGTAATAAAACAATGGAGTTTTATTCACAAATGAAATTATGAATTATTTATTATAAAACATACCCTTTAGTAGAGATTTTGTGTGCGAATGATTTTTTCCCACCTCTGCTATAAAAGTTGCACGTATTAATAAAAATCCCCTAGCGCTAGTTACAAAATTAAGCTCGAAAACTATAACGTAGAGAAAATTGACTTTCGCAACTATTGTTGTTCCTAAAAAAATCTGTCTTTTCCTATGCACAAAAGATCTATAGTTGCATTTTACATTACTTAATGACTAGTCAAACTTTTACGGGATTTTTCAGATAATTATAGAATAACTCATGATCAAATTAACTTGGCAAGTGGATTTTTGAACATCTTTATAGCAAATTTCCCGCTTTACAATTTTCGTTCGAAAACTTTTTGCCTCCGAAGCAATCGTACCTGGCAATCCATTATCAAATGCTGTCCAATTTAGGCTAGGATTTTTTCTCATGCCCCCTAGAATATTTCTAATTTTTTTGGTAGGTGTGGCATTTTCTCCAAAATCATAGGAAAATCGTCTAATTTTCCGGAACTAAAAGTGTATTCCACTATTAGATATATCAATCAACGCAATGGGTCGACGTATAATGTGATCTATTCAACACCATCCTGTTACTTGAAAGCTGTTAATGAACAAGATATAATATGGCCAACAAAAAAAGACGATTTCTTCCCTTATGGCAGTGATCAGCACTCGTATTGGACTGGTTACTTCACTTCTAGACCAGCACTTAAATTCTACGAAAGACAGGGCAACAACTTTCTACAAGTAAGAAGTTTATCTTGCGTAATTATACATCGGGCCGGCAACAAAGTCATTTCGCTTTCTTCCGCTAGATGACTTTAGCCGTTCGAAGTCATTCTTCTCCAATGCAAACTTCAGACCGTATATGGTATTTGACAGCTGACGTTTCATAGATTTTTCAGTTAAAAAAAGTTTTAAGTTTTGTTCTTTATTTGTTGTTTTGCATTGATTTGAAATGGAGATTCCAAACGGTCATTTTCGTCACATTTTACTTTATTACTTCTGAAAAGGTAAAAAGGCAGTGCAAGCTCGGAGAAAGTTGTATGATGTTTGTGGTGAAAAATCATTAACAGAACGCCAGTGCTAGAATTGGCTTGCTCGTTTTCGTTCCGGAGATTTTGCCGACCAACTGAAGTTGACGACGACAAAATAAAAGCAATGATAAAAAATAACCGACGTAGTATGGGACGAGAGATTGCAGAGAAGCTTAACATATCACATACATGCGTTGAAAGGCATTTAAAACAACTTGATTACGTTAATAAGCTAGATATTTGGGTTCCTCACGAATGGAACGAAATTCAACTCACAAAACGAATTTCCATTTGCGATTCACTGCTGAAACGTAACGAAACCGATCCATTTTTAAAGCGAATCATATGAGCCTGCACAGTCGATATCAAAAGCCGATATTCATCAAAAGAAGGTTATGCTGAGTGTTTAGTGGGATTTCAAAGGTATTGTTTATTTCGAGCTGCTCCCAAAGAACCAAACTATTAATTCGAATGTCTACTGTCGCCAGTTAATTGAAATTGGACAAAGAAATTAAGGAAAATTTGGTCCGAACTGGCAACTCGTAAAGGCGTCATCTTCCATCAAGATAACGCCAGACCACATACATCTTTGGTCACTCGCAAAAAATTATTGTAGTTAGGCTGAGAAGTAATGCCTCATCCATCGTATAGTCCTGACCCTGCGCCATCCGATTATTATTTACTCCATTCATTTCAAAACCATTTGAATGAAAAAACATTCGATTCAAATGAGGCTGTCAAGAATAAATTGATTCAGTTTTTTGCCTCTAAGAACAAAACTTTCTACAAAAGCGGAATCATGAAGCTGACTGAAAGATGGCAAAAGGTCATCGAACAAAATGGTCAATATATGATCGAATAATGTTTTATTTATATTGATAAACTTGCTTTGAAAATCATGAAAAAAAAACGAAATGACTTTGTTGCTAACCCAATATATTACGAATAATTGAACTCTTTTTTACTAGAACACTTTTTCAATCCAATTAAAAATTTCCCATGGTATTCTTTGCAATATTTTGTATATCTTAGTGAATTTCGGACCAGATTTTCAACATATTTTTTCAGAATCACTCACATCTTAAAATCGAGTTTTTTGAAAGTTAAAAGTTTTAAAATAATTTATTACATATTGTAGGTTGTAAAACAACTTTCGGTTATTCACGATCAACGCGACTCTTGGAAACTGGACGATTTCAGAAAATCAATGGGCATACTACAACATCATGATGCTGTTTCTGGAACTGAAAAACAATTTGTTGCAAATGATTATGCTCGAATGTTGTCCACTAGCATGATTTATGGGGAAAAAATGTCTGCTGACGCTTTGAGGTAGTAAACAAATACTGTTAACAACAGTTCATTATATTTTCATGAAAAATAATCTTTTCTCTTTCAAATCAGCCCTTCAATAATAATATTGCTATTCTTGAAAGCAAAATTATCTATTTTTGCCTGAGGTCTAATTTTTGTGAACGAACTACCTTAAGTGAATTTACGTCAATTTTAACTTTAAATAAAGTTGAATTAATTCAGCTTTTTATAGGTACAAAACTAAATTTTACAGACATGCTTTTAATTAAATTTAACTGAATTTCAGTGCATTCAACTGATAAGGCTTTAGGGAAACTCAATCGACTTCCAATGAAATTAACTTAATTTTTATAAAGTTTTATACAATTTATTATAAAAACTTTATTGAAATAAATACTATAGGTGAACTTCAGATTATATTAGTTAAATTTATTTAAATTCATTAAAACATTTAACAAACTAGATTAAAACGACGACATCTGTCGGCAACGTATCCTATCTGATACGCGACTAGTGATTCTCCGATAATGTAGGCAGTGGCAGAAATTTCAAACTCAACTAATTAATTAAAGATAGCACTTATCAAAATTAAAATACACGTAATTCCGAAAAAAAAATTCAGAAAATACTGTTTTTCTTATCAGTAGCTCGGAATCTGTCGATTCAACAAGAGAATGTTTTATAAGTGAGTTGAAGTAGACCCAATCGCCAGTGACCGTTACAGAAAAGAATGGTGTAGCCCAAATAGGACATGAGTTATGGCCTCCTAAAGTTGGCCATTCCCGCCTTTTTTTCAAATCGAATTACTAGTATTCGTTCTTTTGAATGTAGGGCAGTTTTGATTTAGAAGAAAAGTTGTAGAGCCTAAAATTCTACGTAAATATAAAAAAATTATCTTTTATCTTTCATATTCCCACCGAGTTATAGCTTCTAAAAATAGTATGTTGAGTTGCTAGGGGCTAAGGCATGCGTTTTGGGGCCAGGATTGAATGCATAAGATGAGCCGCAAAATAGCAAAGCTTCGTAGTTCACACGATATTTTTTGTAAAATACGACTTGAAGAAGTGTTTCGAATGTCTGTAGACCGGTATTCAGGATGTACTTTTTACACAATATATTATAATATACTTGTATTATAATAATAGCCTCAAATATGAATAGAAAACACGAAACTAAGTAAAATTACTTATAATGTCATTGAGATTTTTCAAAATATTGTGTAGTGAATCAATAGTACTAAAATTTATAAATTGTGTTTTCCAAACGAATAAAATTTATAAATTGACTTCAGTCACAATATTAATAAGATCAAAATCTGTTCCCGTAATGGCCATTTATGTATCGTTCTGTTTTGTTCATCTATCTCACAAGACAATATTTTATAGAAAAGTCATTACAGTCTCATAGAAATTTTCCTATAATTCTTTCGCGTTTGAAGGAAAATTATTATAGATAAATTAGTTCAGGAAAATTAACATAGAGGAATCATTATAGAAATAATTATTTGAAAGGAAACGGTTAAAATGAATGCAGGAATAAGGTTGAAATAAATGTGAGACATAGTTTTAAGAAAACTCACCAATGACAAAATTATTCCTATCACGATTTTTCTGTAATAAGATCCTTATGATAACTCTACTGAAGTGATTCTCCCATGATGATTTTCATAAAATCATAAAGGGCTTGGAAATGAAAATAATGTTTTACGAAAATCACTAAAATGTGAATATAATGAAATTTATTAGGCAGATAAAGATTAAATACTGAGTCGAACCACGTGAAGTGGGCCCCAAAATTTCAGCCACATCACCCATTTTGGAAATAAATACTTTATTCGATAAAGGGCTTTAGGTGCACTTTCTGGTATAAATATTTTGTCTGTATTCTTTTTTTCGTTAATGTTATCACCAATCAAAGTTTTGTGCATGATATGTCTTGGCTGATTCCTAGTCACTGCTAAGTGGAATGAGAAATTTCAGGGCCCACTTGACGTGGTTTGACTCTATTACATAGTGGTTATAGATATTCATTTTTCCTCATTTTTCAGTCACCAATGTAAAAATATAGTGCTATTCATAATTTATTCCTACCAAATATGAGTTTCGACTGTTTTTATATTTCAATGAGTACCCCCCTGCTAAAAGTTACGGACATGTTTCGGATTCCGAAATTTGACCGGTGTTGTCCGGGACGTCATCCGGTTTTTGTCATCCTGATTCTATCCGGTCGTATTGGAAAATTATCCGGATGAAGTAGCACGAAAAAAGTAATAAATCCGAATATTGTCCTGTAGAATCCGAAAGTTGTACGGTCTGACGGATTCGATCAATCCGGATTATATCCGCTTATGTCCGTATTTTGCACGGTCTAACGGAACCGATTAATTTGGACCTCATCCGTTCAAGTCCGACATTTGTGAGGTCTATCGAATGCAGCTAATACGGATCTCATCCGGTCAAATCCGAAATTGATGCGGTCTAAGGAATGCGATTAATCCGAAAGTAATCTGATCTAGTTTGAAATTTGGATATATTACATCATAGAATGTAATTTACCAATGTACTATATAATTTCCTAATATTTTCCACTAAATATTTTTGTATCTCAGTGGCCGCTAATAGGAAAGCGAAAAGCAATTACATAATTGTTTTGAAAGTTATCATGCTCATAAACAACGAGAAGGATAACCAGAACGAGGACAAAGTCAGACAAACAGACAGACAGACGTAGACAAATACCATCGTACAAATCGATTTTTCTGATTCATCTTAGCTCCAAACATCGGGATTTGATGAAAAGCGATTATGTCAAGTTTTATATAACTCATACTTCAGAATTTAGGATTGGAATGTGATAAAATATTCAGTACTAAACCAATTTTTTTTTTAAATTCATTTTTATATTATTTATTGTTGTTATTCTGCATCAACATCATCTACCATTACTTCTAAGAACGTCGGCTACTCAGCTAGCTCACCTTCTTCATCTTTCGTCCCCTCATCACCTTTCTCATTTTCATCTTTTTTATCTTTAAGAGGATCAAAGTGATCTGTCTCAGACTCTTCTTCTTCTGTACTTTCGGGATCATTCACATGATCTTCTTTATCCTCTTCATCTTTCGAATTACACCAGACTTTTTTCCATTTGCACTTTAATTCTAGCTAATAATAATTTTTCCACGCGGACTAATTTCAGATTGATTCGGACTTGTTCCAGATTTTGTGTTTCAGACGGACAGATTCAGGATTTAACCAGACCTTTTTCCATTTGCACTTTAATTCTAGCCAATAATAATTTTCACACCTGGACTACTTTCAGATTAATTCGGACTTGTTCCAAATTCCGTATGTCTGTCCGAACTTATTTCGGTTTAAATCGGACTCTTTCCGGAGTGGAAGATCTCGTCCAGACAAGTTTCAGATTAGACCCGACTACTTTCTATGTACACTTAGAGGAAAATTATTTCAGGTTCCTGATTCCGGATAAATCCTAGATGAAATCGGACTCTGTCGGGAGTCGACATTTGTTGTCCGGATGATTTTCGGACATAACCAAACAAATTCCTCACTATTTTCGTACAATTTTCGGATTAAACCGGATATCTTTCAGAGAAAAATCGTTAATGGGATTGATTCCGGATATGTTCGGACCAATTTCGGAATCCGAAACTTGTCCGTAATTTTTAGCAGGGCTACCTGTACTATATTTTGTGCCACCAATAGTTTTTCGACCACTCGTCTAGAAAATTAAATCATCTAGAAGAAAATCAAACTTATGATTAATTGTACTTGCTCATCCCGTTGTACCCGAGTCTCCCCCATCCAAGTATTAAATTGTAACTTGTTGATTTTAATTATTTTCAGGACATTATTGCTGCATAACCAAACAACTAAGGTTAATGAAATACTCGAGATACATACATGCCGGTTATCAAATATCAGCTCTTGTGAGTACACTGAGAAGAATAAAAATTTTGTAGTTGTTTTGTACAATCCATCAAGTCAGAATGTTACAACTTATGTTCGCCTTCCTGTTATGGAAAAATTATATCAAGTTTTAGATCACAAAGGTAACGTATTACTCAAGTAAATCTAATTGCATGCAAAATACCTTTCGTTTAAAAAGTACTCGGGGTAACTGATTGAAAAATTTATATCCTCTTCTCCAACTTGGACCGTATTATTTGAAAGACAATAATCCAATGCTTTATTCATTCCTTAGAACAGTTTTTGTATGTTTATTAAGAAATGGCCTTCAGCTCCTTCAGCGGAATTTTTCTGTCTATTTCATAAGAAAGTATACATCAGCATTTTAATAATTCATGACATAGAAAGAATAGAATCCTTGCACTTTGAAACAGACATGAAAAGAAATCGCACAAGCACCAAATACAAAACCAAGTTAGTTCCATTATTGATAGTGGCCTGACATGTTTGTGTCATTCTTTTGATGATTTTTCTGCTTATTTGTAGGATCAAAAGTTCCATATCCATTCAGGTTGAGATGCGATTTTACGCTTTTCATTCTCTCTCGTTTTGGGTCATTGTTGTAGGTAAACAAGTAAAGAATGCTGAGACCTCACTTGCAGAAGCATCCTTAAACATACATTTTCATTGGATGCCTAACTATGCGCAGAATAACCCTGTAACTTGGAAATAGACAATTATTTTTTCAAGAATGACCGTGTTCAGAAGGAAGCTTCACCTAAGAAGGCCCCTACGTTTAAAAATCCTACGAAATGAATTCCCTGAAAGTTCTATATGTATAAAAATTCAACAAGAGTTATCACTGAAACTTTGCAAAATTCCTTCGAAGGATTGAAGTGTGGAACCTTCGCTTCATAAAATACGGCTTTTCATAAACGTTTAGCACACTTGGCGGTAATGTCACCTGCATAAAATGTCCAAGTGCCGGTGCTTTAGGTGTTAAAAAATCAACTTGTTCGAAAAGGTCTATTTTTTCAAGCACATTCGTGACCTTCTAGTTGACCACTTCTAGTTACTTACCCACTATTATATATTATAAACAATAAAATGACATAATTATTTTCAACAAGTGAACATTTATTTAAGCTTCACAATCGTTAATACAGGCGAGCGTGACGTGAGAATTTCTCTTCGCGGCAGCTTGAAAAAATATTAAAAGAGAGAGTCAATTAATTAGGAAATTCCAATTGTTGAATTGTTAATAACTTTTTTTTTATTTTTTTATTTTGTAGGAAGGGAGAAATGCTTTATGCACCGTCAAGGGGACTCCGTGCCCCCCTGGTGTGTGGGACTCTGCTGCTCGCGCAGCCCTACTCACTAGAACTCCCTCCCTGTCTCTAGGCCGTGGAATCCCACCCCGGAAACGCCGTTAGGCATTACTTCAGGGTGGGGGCCACCTGCAGGCGATGTTAGCCTCTCCTTCTTGCTTCTTCTTCTGTTTCCTAGCGTAACAGGTCCAGGTTCTCTCCCATAGCGGCCTTTCTAAGGCTTCCTATTCGGGGCTGCCTCCCGAAAGGCCGCACAGCGCATAGTCCCCGGTATATGGTCATTCCGGGGCTTTTCCTCCTTTGCGGCACAGAGAAAGCACCTCAGCTTCCCGTTGCAGGAACCCGCGAGATGCCCCCGTCACCACATCTCCAGCAGCACCTGCTGCGGTCTGACCCTCGGCAGTCCGCCGCCATGTGGCCAAAGTCAAGACAGCGGAAGCACCGCCTCACCTCCTTTTTCCTGCGGACTCTGCAGGAGACCCACCCGATCTTGATGTGGGCTCCTTTGAGCAGCTTCAGCGACCTTGCTCTTTGAGGCAACTGCCTCTTTGAAGGCATTGTCCAACCTCCCTCTGCTTTTTGTGGAACATTTCAGTTCCACCAGCAAGTCCTTGGAGCGTGTCTCCCTGATTCCTTGGACTGTTGCGCCCAGTTCGTCAGGGTTGACGCGCTTTTTGAGCTCGCGCAGAATTGAGGCGTAGCTCATCCCCTCTGCCGGTTGGATGAGCACCGCTTCTGGGCGCGCATGGCGAGGTTTCTCCGGCGATTTGGAAGGCTTCTTCCCTTTCCTTTTCCGGAGGTCCTTCTTCTTGGGGATCTTGACCCACTCTTCTTCTTTATTGGAGGCTTTAGTCCTCTCTCTGCCGGCTTCTTCGCCGCAGACACCTCCGGGCTCGCTGTTGATTCTCTCGGCCGTTTGCGGGTGTCCGGTGTGGACCTCGCAGCCCGCTGGGGGAGGGTTTGGCTACCCTTGTCTGCAACTTCCTTCTGTTTTGATGGTTTTACCTCCTTCATCTTTCGTACTATGAGGCCTCTCATCAGATATTCGAAGGAGTCGAGGTAGCAGACAGTATCCTCTATATCATACTGCAGCGCCCCGAGCTCCTTCTTCGCCTCCTGTATGCCGTCCCTGATAGGGAGGTGCATATCCTTCTTTGTTCTGGAGAAGTTCTCCATCTTCTGCAGCGCCGATTCCACCTTCTTGAGGATCTCCAATTGCTTCTCGTGCCGCTCGTGAAGCCAGTCCCGGTACTGCCGTACCTGGGACTTATCCGTCTCGAACGAATCCGGCGTCTCCTCCGTTACATCCAACTCCCCTCCGAAAATCTCTTCACTCATTGTTTTATTTATATTTGACAGCTCCATATTTAATCCCACGAGTAGCTAGGGAAGTATTCGGTCCGCCCCTGCTGAGCCCCGCATGCAGGGGTAAGGCCTCAATACTCTAGGAGGTGGCCTGGTTTCCTAGAGACACCGTGTGAGACACCACTCCCTGGTGCTATGCAGCCCTCGGCACGGTAGTTAACATCTTGGCTTGGGGGTCATTCCTTCGGGACCATCCCTGGAACATTGTCCGCAATTGCTTATTTAGTTTCGTATCCGTATTCAGCAGTAACCCTCGGTACAGGGCCCTTGTATCCGCAACCTGAGGACGCGCCCGGTGGCCTGTTCCAAGGCATTGGTATCTAGTGGCATTGGCATTGTTCTAGGGCATTGGTTTCCGAGGAAACCAATGCAGGATCGGGATTGTTAATAACTTTAGACTCACCGAAGGTTAAATAAATTGATGCTTGGAGGGAGGATCGTAATGGGTCCAAAAGTGTCCCCAGACATAAACAAGTTGTTGAGGCAAGAATCCAAAGCATCCAATCAAGTTAATCCAATTATTCTAATCCAGTTTACTGAAGAAACTAATAATTCAAATTAACTGCATAATTCACGTATATAAATAAATATATGTTTCCACTAAAGAATGTATAACTCGATACTTGATAAAAATTTTGATGGCTCGAAAACTGAGCAGAGTACCACCGTCCATAAAGGTTTTACTCTTTAGGAGCAGGTGCTTTTATAGACCTTTTCGTGGTTAACAGTGTCCTGAATTGCTTTCATGTCATTAAAAAAGACAAAAAAATATTAAAATTGATCTTAGTACTCTGGTTTCCCAATGCTCCATTTTCCCAGATCAATGACCCTTCAGGTTAATTCTTTTCCCCGTGGCGGTAGAGATGAACGGTTTGCGTATATAGGACACCATTTTTGAATATTTCATAACACTTATAGTCTTTGTAAAAAATAATTTTTTAAATAGGCTTCCATAAACATACCAAACGCTTCAGCGCAAGAAATCCCGTTGGAATAGCTAATTCTGTATTATTTTTTAGACGAAGGTACTTTTAACTCTGCACATTGGTTCGAATGATTCAAAAATAAAATACAAATTATGTTGATTGAAACTGGACCGATTAAAATGCAGTGTAAATTTGAGTTAATGAAAAATAGGTTACTGGATTTGAACACTAAGGCTTTCTTATTGATAAATAATTTTGAATAAACCAAATAAACAGCTATATGTACTGATTCATGAGTAGAAATCATTACTGATTTTTTTCAATTACCAACATCTCACTAAATTCAAAGGGTGAAACATTTTTGAATAATGATTCGAAACATCTTCTTTCAGTTTAGAATTATACACAGAAATTTTTCTAAATAAAAAAGGAATATTATGTTTTATAGGAATGGAACTTGTAACGCAAATAGTACCAGTGCCATCAGCAGTTAAAAAAATTCCCGGTCGAAAAAGCTCTGCGTCATATGAACTCATATTTTTGGCTACTGATCTACCTAGTCTAGGCTACCAATGCTTTTATGTCAGTAAAAGAAGAAAAGAAACTGAAATAGATTCTAGGAAATCAAAAAAGAATACACATTCTTGGTTCAAGGGTAGCAATGTGCGTAAAGACTTATTATGAAATATTGATACAAAATATCATTAACTATCGATAATCATCAAATGAGAAATTGATTTTCATCAACTAATGTTCAATAATATTTTTCAGGCATATGAAATTTCTATCGAGAGAAATGGTGAAGTCGTCATTAAATCTACACTTGAACGTATTCAATTGAGACAATCTTTCTTTTACTATGAAGCAGCAAGTGGCTATAATAGAAGACCTGAAAATCGTGCATCTGGTGCTTATATATTTAGACCAAAGACACCTAACGCTAAACGTTTTTCTTACACAGGAAATTATCGAATATTTCACGGTTTGTCATTAAACTTTAAAACTTCCATTATATTTTTAATTTTGCAATTTACTCATGGCGAAAAATAGTTTAAGAATCTTTACTCAACTTTTGAGCAAAGTTGGAAAACGTGGACAAGTTGGAGATTATTTAATATTATTGTAATAATTTGTGACGTATTGCACATTTTAAAGCTTTACTCTATATTTGTAAAGTTTACCGAACTCTTATTATATTCTTTAACATTTTGTATGTTACAATTATTACAATAATATTAAATAATCTCTAACTTGTCCAGATGTCCGAAATTTACTCAAAGTTGACTGCGGATTATCGAATTATTTTTCTCTGTGCATGATTATAAGTAGTAATAAATTTATATTTATTAGTATCAAAAAGATTTTAAAAGGCTTACCTAGTATGACCACATGAAAATGGGGGCGATTTTCAAGGATGAAAAAATATATTCTGACAAACCTATTAAATGTTTGGGCTTATGAATAGCAACATTTCGACAGAAGGACCTCTGCTGTGCTTGAATTAGTGGTTAACGTAAACCTCATCCGAACAAATAAAAACAAAGAACAAGAACTATAATGATTTCCATTTACATTTTGCTATTCGCAATTCAATAGTTCAAAACATACATATTTTATGTTCAACTTGTATACTTCATAGGCAACTCTATAATAAAACGGTTTTCAATTTATGAAAGAATTATATGAATACTTATTTTCAAAACACGCACAAAAGCAATACTTTGAGTCTCTGTACAGCGGTAATAAGGACGTCCATTTACGACCGGCGTTTTCAGATTGCATTTGTTTTCGTTCCCTAGGTTCAAGATTTTTCGAATGTGCATTGTTTAACCCTCCGTCCGACACCTATCCCGATACCCTTCGGACCGACACATGGTGCCTGGCTGGACCCCTATGCATTTACATGCATTCGTATGCAAGTATGACTTACCTTCACACTCATTTTTGTCAGAAGCAGGTAAACATTTTTCATCTCTTACCTTTCTCAGTGGTTTTGGCATATTATGTTTTAATACGCATAAATGTGAAAAAATTCCTTAAACGTATTGAACTGTAAGGAAAACATGTTTTTTTCGTTTATTTTTGTATTTTATTTTGAGTTATTTAAATGCCGTTTGAAGAAAAAAAAGGGATCACAATGAATTTTATGATATGATATGATACGAACTCTCTTACTGGTTCTCAGGAATGCAACTAAAACAAGTATATCCGATTTTTGAATGTTGTTGACACACTGGATTTGAACATATCGAACAGAAAAAACGAGTTTTTCGGCGCCTGTAGAGCGGGTCGAAACTGAGGTTTGCAACCCTACCTTTAAAGTTTCACCCCTAGGGTTGAAAATCGCAGTTTCAACACGCTTCGCAGGTACGGAAAATCGGATTTCCACAAGAGGCGCTATAAAAAATATTTTTTATTGGCACTAAATTGTCGTTCAACACTCAATCGTCAATTAACGCTCAAAATGCGAAATACACAAAGCGCAATATAAGAGAAACAACCAATATACACGATTACATACATGGCAGTGTTTGCGTACATTTATTTATGTGTTGTTTATGTGCTATTTTGCTATACGTCCAATGTTAAATGTCTAGTGGAGCGGTATTGAGGTGCCCATTTACGACTCATTGGGCTAGAAACGTGTTATATTAATAATATGTATAAGCGTCATTTCATGGGAGATTTACAGTCAAAATTTTTTTTCGACGAAACATTTTTTTTTGCCTTTTTACTTCAAAAATAATTGACACGTATTTTTTTTTCAATGTGATACTTGAAAATTTCGAGATATAATTTTTGTAATTTTGGCACTCGGGCAAAATTTTTTTTTTTTTCAACAGCTTACTATAAAAGCAGTTCTGAATATGAAATGTAACCCTTGCACTTGAAATGCGCGAAAAAGTACAAGCTTTCAAGAAAGTTATAGCACACATTTCGTTGTTTTTTTTGTAATAATAATATAGTACATTTTTATAAACAATTGAATTTTTTTAAAATTTGGAACTAATTTTTTTCCGATTTTTTTGTTTCTAAATCTTTGTTGGAGTTTTTTCAATATGCATGCAAAATTTTGGAATGGAAGAATGAAAACTGTAGGTGTAATTAATTTATAAAATCTGTCCCGCGCGTTGCAACGAGCAAGCTCGCACGCTGAAACTACGCTTAAGCTTGATTAGGCATGCTGGGACTGCAGACATGCAGTGACCGCTGTTTTAGTTTTCTGTGAATGTTCCTCAAGTGTTCACCTATTTCAAATTGATACAGAAATGCCAAGCTCTCGATTTAAACATGTCTGCTGCAATCCGTTTAATAAAAAACATCATTGTGGAAAAGAGCAAAAAAAAAAAAATTTGCGTCGCGTTTCGTCCTCGACACTTGAAAAATTGAAAATTTTCAAACCGGATGATGTTTCTTGTACACAATGCAAAATAGAAGCAAATGAAACGGAGATGGAAGATTTTTGTTGTAAGTACATTCAAACTTGTGCATAGACTGTTTCAAAACGAATCATTAGTTATAATGATGAATTGATGAGTGAAGTTTTACGATAAAATTACTCTAAATGTTACACTTAAGATGCACATTTTTTTTTGCTTTTTTCCACTATAATTTTTTTTATTAAACGGATTGCAGCAGACATGTTTAAATCGAGAGCTTGGCATTTCTGTATTAATTTGAAATAGGTGAACACTTGAGGAGCATTCAAAGAAAACTAAAACAGCGGTCACTGCATTCACTGCCACACGTGCTTCGAGTCCCAGCATGCCTAATCAAGCTTAAGCGTAGTTTCAGCGTGCGAGCTTGCTCGTTGCAACGCGCGGGACAGATTTTATAAATTAATTACACCTACAGTTTTCATTTTTCCATTCCAAAATTTTGCATGCATATTGAAAAAACTCCAACAAAGATTTAGAAACAAAAAAATCGGAAAAAAATTAGTTCCAAATTTTAAAAAAATTCAATTGTTTATAAAAATGTACTATATTATTATTACAAAAAAAACAACGAAATGTGTGCTATAACTTTCTTGAAAGCTTGTACTCTTTCGCGCATTTCAAGTGCAAGGGTTACATTTCATATTCAGAATCTCGAAATTTTCAAGTATCACATTGAAAAAAAAATACGTGTCGATTATTTTCGAAGTAAAAAGGCAAAAAAAATGTTTCGTCGAAAAAAAATTTTTGACTGTAAATCTCCCATGAAATCACCCATAAATATAGTACTTATTCGGTGGGAAATTTGAAACTGCGTAGATGATTACTAGCCATGTTAAAAACGTAGGCTGTGTGCCAGCGACGGACATTCGAAGAATGTAACCCATTTGTCACAGCTGTTTAGCGGACGGAAGGAGCAAAAGTAGGACCTAAAGAACGAAAACAGATACAATATGAAAAAGCTGGGTGTCAATGGACGTCCTGACTGCCACTCTACAGGGACTGGAAGTATTCCTTTAGTGCGTGTTTTGAAAATAAGTATATATATTAGGTGCGCAACTAAGTTCCCGCTGTTTTTTTTTTTATGAAAATGCAACTTTATTGTGAAAAAATGGTTACAAATGAATCATTCAAAGTATTGCCCATCGTTAGCTACAACTTTTGCGCATCTTTCTGGTAGAGCTCGAATACTGTTGCGGTAAAAGTGTTCATCTTTTGAGGCTATCCACGAATCAAGCCATTTTTCAATGTCTTCATATGAGCGAAACTGCTAATCAGCCAGACCATGTGCCATCGACCGGAACAAGTAATAATTGGACGGCGCAATATCTGGGGAATACGGCGGGTGGGGTAGGACTTACCATTTGAGCGTTTCTAGGTAGGTTTTAACGGATTTAGCAACGTGACGCCGAGCGTTTTCATGCTGTAGAATCACTTTTTCGTGCTTTTGTTTCTATTGTGGCCGTTTTTTGCGCAGTGCTCGGCTCAAACGCATCAATTGCGTTCGATATCGTTTCCCAGTGATGGTTTCGTTCGGTTTCAATAGCTCCTAATAAATAACATTAGCATCTTCGAAGGTTTTTGGCTTTCCTTCACGCGGACGGCCTACAACATCGAAATCACCGTCTTAGAAGCGATGGAACCAATCACGGCATGTTGTTTCACTTAGAGCAGTATATCCGTAAACTTCTTGGAGCTCTCGATGCACTTCAGCCGCCGTTTTTTTCGAATGAAAGTAGAAAATCAACAGTTCCCGCAAATGACGATTATTTGGGACAAAATCAGACATTTTCACCCAACTAAAAGTATATGACGCCAAAACAAAATCACTAATGTGTCAAAACGGTTTGTTTACCATATGTCTAAGCTTGGTTCATCACGTTTTGGATATGCCAAAATCGACCAGCACTTACTGCTGGAGCCTTCTATTGACAAACAGCGGGAACTTAGTTGCGCACCTAATATATAGTATATGCAATTTTTTTACAAATTGAAAACCTTTTTATTGTAGAGTTTCCCATGAAGTATACAACTTGAACATAAGATATATGTTTTAAACTATTGATTTTCTTCAATATATTTAATATTGTATAAATTCTCATATTTCTTATCGACTCCAAACACTTGAAACATAGATTGCACACCTAAGTTAAAAATATGAGCTAAACATCGAAAATGCTTATCTTCTGTGTAAAACAACCTGATATGAACTAAATACAATAATATTTTAAGCTCTTTTAGTGCTTGTCGCATTTTACGATACAGTTTGATGACTTTGTCTCTTAATGCCGTTCTTTCGTATAAAATCGCTTCTTTATTTGAAGTTTTAGATCAGTCGGATCACTTAACTAAATTATATAATAATTCGTTCATGTAAGTTAACTTTTTTAATTTACAAAACATCTTTTAAAAAATTTGAGAAAAGGTGATAAAAAACAATAAAGCATGTTAGTTAGCTTCTAACTAGCGAAAAATTAAAAAATTTATTGATAATTACAATTAACTGTAAAAATTGTTGCCAGATATTCACTCATACGAAGTTAACAGACGTTATTTATTGTTTTCTGATGTATTTTCTAGATTTTGAGAAATATATTTTGTAAAATAAAAAAAACTATTTTACATGAACTTTTACCGTAAAATGGTCACGTAGCCTGGTTAATTCAGGGCATAAAGTAGAAAAAAATTTAGGGTTTCATCGTCATCGAAAAAGGAAAATGGCAAACATTAAACAGCTAGCCATTCAACCCTCTTCAAATTCTTCTTAACACATTGACTGTTGTGGGGGTCGCCGGCGATCGTCATTTGAACCACGTAAAATGCTCGTGGCAGTCAACGTTTTGAATAAACCCGGCTAGCAAAGTTCCCGCCAGGTTGCAGTTTGTTTGAATGAGATTGTTTCTGTCATATTAACATCAAGTGGCTCCCGCTTTGGTTACCTTGTTTGCATTCATGTTATTCTGTCAACTATCAAAGGCAATTTAAAAGAAATTGTTTCCTTCTAGTTTCTGTTGGTTGAGATCTTTGGTGTAAAATGTGGGAAAAGGAACAGCAACTGGACGGAAACGTTTTAAGATGTCAAATCTTGTGATCAGTCGTTTTACAGAAATGTAGAGGACACACCAATTCAGTAATATATTGCAATCAACGTTACGGCAAAACAACGGAAATTGTTTCAGAAAAACTTTTTGCTCGAGTAAGCCTGGCTTTTCGTGCGCATTTTTCTTAACTCTTCGTAGGTACACGTATTTTACTGGTACCGTGGGTACACGTGGCCCAAAGAGTCCAGGCACTTATTTTTTCATGTAAAACGGTCTTCAGAAAATCTCTCAATATTCTGAAATACTCTTAAATTAAGTTTTTTCTAAAGTTAACCATGGTGAACCTTCAAAATGAGGATTTGTTCTGAGTGACTAAAGTAATTTGAAGGAAATGAACTTTAAATTAAAAGTGACATTTTAAGAGGAGATTGATCGAGAATTCTATGATCAATGTAATTTTTATTGCGAATTGCCGAAGGAAATTAATATTAGAATTAAAATTTTTTTTACATTAATACAATTGTTTCGAAGCAACATCGGAAGTGAATTGAGTAGCTTGACGCGAAGAATCAGGAAGAGAGAGAGAAAAAACAACGTGGTACCAACGGACGAGATTTTGGAATTAAAAAAATAAGAATTTTTCATGAAGAAGCTGGAATCAAGCCAGGAATAAGCCGTCGCTCGTCGCAAGGTTTTCCGTGGGGTTTCCTTGACGACCTTTGTGGCATAAACCAGTGCTGTGAAGCGGTGCGGGGCCCATACACTCTCAAGGACCAAAAGTGTTCTTCGTAAACGTCGGCAGCTTGCCAGGGCAAAAGACAAGATTTGAAGAAAGAAAAGAGGATGTGCCTAGTAATTTTACAACTTGAAAAAAATTGCGTGAAAATTTATTATTTTATTCGAATTCTGACCCTAATCTTCAAGAACTTCTATTGGTAAGTCAGTTCACCAGTATAATTAATTTTTTAACTGATCTCTCTCTTGAACTTAATTCTAAATAAAATTAAGTTAGACACTTAGTTAACTATAATGGAAGGCCGAAATTTAAGAAATACATTAGATGAGTTAAGTAAACATGGGAAAGATGATAATCAGGAGAATTTTAGTGGCAAAAATGTGGGTGTTGCAAATAGTGGAGGTGCTGCGGGAGTTATAGAGGTTCCACTTGACTTGAGCGCCGGTAATTATGGCTCGATTGTTCGCTCGTAGCACTCAAATACAACTCAAAATCTAGATGCATCGTCTGTAAGTTTCAGCGATCTTCGATTTTCAGATTCTGAGCGCGGCAACCCAGAATTGTCACACCAACTCGCACCGCGGAATGAATCAGTCAGTTTTCTACCTTTGAAAGCTGCTTTGGATGTTTTACTTAAAATTTTTGATGATCGAAACGTACCCTTATCTAAATTCATTCGCGATTGTAATTTTGCTAATAATTCTATCAATCCAAAAGAAAAATCTCATTTTTTATGGATAATTCGTTCCAGAATAACTGGTACAGCTGAAATAACAATTCAGGATGATAATTTCAAAACATTGCAAGAATCAATATAATGCAAAAATCAATATACACTGAGCATCGAGACTTAAGACAGCTTAATATAATGTTAGCTACAGTTGCTCAGGGAATTTTGGAGACAGTTAACGATTACGGTTTAAGGGTGGCTGAACTTCTTTGAAAAATTACTGAATTTATTGAAGATACAAACACATTTGACTAAAATAAATATCTGAAAGATCCTGTAAAATTTTATAAGGATTTGAACACTTCAAAAAATAACTTTCAGTAAAATTTGATGTTAATAAATATTTTGAATTTGAATCAATATATAAATTGTAAAGATTTTTAGTTTTTCAAATCAAATCAAAAATAAAAAAATTTGTATGATTACGCTAAATTTTCATACACTTGCAAAATTCCCAATTATAGAATTATATAAAAAGTATTTTAGATTAAGAGGAGATAAAAATGGAATTCAAAACATTTTTAACACTTTTATAATGCGACACGTTCGATGCTGATGTCGAGTATTTTATTGACCCTCAGTAATCAATATTAGGAACATTTTGTTTTGGCATGGGGTTAGAATTTTAGTTATTTGTTTTTAATAAAAATCATGAAATAAAGAAGGCAAAGTTCTCGGACGCATGTGGAGACCGAAAAATTTACATTTTGCATTTCATAATTTTGATTACAAACAAATAACGAAAATTCTGACCTCACGCAACGAAAAAAAAAATTTCTTACCGTAAAAAGCTATGATCAGCTGACCGGTAAAAAATGTTCCCTAGCGGACCCGGCTGAGAGAACGGTCATAGAATACTCTGACCGCTCTTTGACCGTTCTCTGACCGCTCTATGACCTCGCATTATTACGGCTAAGAATGGTAAAAAAGACATTAAAAGCATTGCAATTATGATTCTGTGGCGAAATTTGGATTAGAAGGTGAAGCAATAAATACAATAATTTTATTAATCAGAGATGAAAACTAGAAAAACATTGAATACCTGTCATTGAAGGCAGTTAAGTGGTTCACAATTGGCGGAACGTCTCAACCATGAAGGTTTACTATGGGTGGAGACGTTCCGCAAATGGTGAACCACTGCACTGCCTTCAATGTCAGGTACATGATGTTTTCCTAGTTTTTATCGCTGAAAAATAAGATAATTGTATTTATTGCTTCACCTTCTAATCCAAATTTCGCCACAGAATCATAATTGCAATGCTTTTAATGTCTTTTTTACCGTTCTTAGCCGTAATAATGCGAGGTCATAGAACGGTCAGAGAACGGTCAGAGTATTCTATGACCGTTCTCTCAGCCGGGTCCGCTAGGGTTACGTCTAGAAATACGTATTTTTTCACATGCAAAAAGGTTATTTTTATTCACCTTGGGTGAATTAAGTATTCATCAAATTCATTTTACTCGAGTAGGATTCAAAAAATGTTGAAGTGTCCTTATGTGTCCCAAGCTTAAGGGGGGAAATAGGTTTAGAGGGTGGTTTTTTCAATAATTTTTATGAATTTTTTTCGAAAAACAGAAATGTATATAATTTATTTATACGTTATGAACATTTTGTATATATATTTAAGAAAATATTGTGAAATTTTTGAAGCCTTTCGTTGGTAAGCATGGAAGATATTAGCTGTTGCCCATGGAGCATCACCATCAGAAGTGACAGTTTGTGTACATTCTGGAGGCCAGAGTTCTCATCTGAAATTAACA
Source organism: Diplolepis rosae (assembly GCA_030998225.1). NCBI lineage: Eukaryota > Metazoa > Arthropoda > Insecta > Hymenoptera > Diplolepididae > Diplolepis > Diplolepis rosae. The sequence goes on from JAPYXD010000169.1 coordinate 1,234,814, forward strand.
GGGATTTAAATTTAATTTAATAACATATCTCTCTTCTATGTGAACCTAACTCCACCCAAAAAAATCGAAAATTAAATTTTTTACAGGTGTGTAAACATAAAACATCGATTTTTTGGCTTTTTTTCTACTTTTTTGGCATTTAAAAAATATTTAAAACAATAATTTTATCTCGGATTTAGGTTAACATAGAGCGTAATTGTATAAAAAAGTATATGCCAATTTTTAAAGCGATCGGTCGAAAACTTTTTAAGCTAGAGTGTACACAAATTTGAAAAAAGTAATTTCGAGAAAAACGCGTTTAAAAAAAAAATTCAAGAAAACAACAAAGTCGAGACTGTAATGAGATAAATTTTTGTACTTACTGATTAATCAGCGATTCCAGCACCATATAGTAATCCTACTTCTTCTTCATAAATTTCATTTTGAGCTTGCAATTCATCTTTCCGAGTTTTCCGAGCTTCCTTTGTCTCCAAGGCGCTACGTCGATGTTGTCGGCATCCACTTAAAGACGATTATAGCACCGGAACGAATTGAAATTTTTCATTGAAACTTTGGGAACATATTCTTCGATAGTTTTACTAACAATTTATGACATAGAAAAAAATTCGATTTTTTGAGTAATCTAAACCTATTTCCCCCCCTTAATCGTCAGGGTCGAGTAAAATTAATCTATTTTATTCTAAGAAAAATGTTTTTTGGGGTGGTATCACTTGAAAAATTATTCCCAATTATTGTTTTTAAACATTTTTCCGGTGTCTCGTATATGTTGGCGGGAGGATTGAATTTTTGATTTTTAAAAAAACGTTTTTGATAGACAAAACCAGAATTTTTAGTCAAAAATTGTTGTTTGACGAACTTGTCCTTTTATTGGTTTCTCAAGAAGTTTGCCAAAGCGCAATCTAGTCCGATACTTCTGTCGTAAGTTATCGTACCTACAGACAAGGACGACTACAGGCAGACACTATCGTGAAAACAATTTCTTTCCACCCAGGGGCTTTCAAAATTTCGAGATTTGATGAAAATTTGGAAAGTGATTTTTGACATGAAACAAATACCTTCTCATATAATGAGAAAGTAGAAATTCGATTTTTTCAAATCGTCATACTAGGTAAGCTCTTTGAAGTACGAAGGTGTGTTCAATTTGAGTAAATGAGTTAAAGTATTATTTTATCATGATTTGACAAATATTTTTCACTGAATCATGCAATTAGGTCCATTAGTGAAAGAACTTCAAATGACCATAAACGATTGGGTGAGCCAGGTTATCAGAGTTTACAATGGAGAAAATAGAATTGAATTCAACTGGCTCATTGGTCCAGTCAATGTCAGGTATCATTTACACTACAATAGCAAATCCTATTCTTAAAAATATTCATTCTAAAGGCTTTAATAAAAAAACACAAATTTATTTTATTTTATGTGAGAAGAGAATTGAACATCAACTTTTTCGTGACTTACGAAACTCGATAATTCTTTATGTTTAAGTGCTTATATCTATTTGAGCGTCGGAAAATTGAGGAATTTTCATGATTTTTTTCAGCCGTGTTGAAAGAACTTTATTGAAATATAAGATAGAACATTAATCTCTTAATAATAAAACAGCTTGTAACACCGTTGTTTTTCGTTCTTACACACACAAAGATTATAATTAACTATCACTAAAGCCGTAAGGTGGCGACCCACTTACCCACCCATGTTGCCTTTAAAAGTAGGCGGGAACAACACCTCCTCTCAACGCGGGTTAATTAACAATATCAAACACTCCAAGTTCACTTGTACACTTCCGATGATTCGGACCAAATAGACTTATGGTTAGCATCTCTGCTATCATCTGGTCAGTAGACACGTACTTGACGTCCAATTCTCCACGTTGAAAGATTTCTCTCACGAAGTAATGTTTGATGTCAATATGCTTAGTGCGAGAGTGATAAATCGGGTTGCGCATTAATTTTTGTGCTCCTTGGTTATCATAATAAAAAATCGTCGGTCCGACTTGATTCTCCAGGAATCCAATTTCTTTCAGAATGTTTCGAAGGAAAATGGTCTCCTTGGCAGCTTTGTGCTCGACAACACGACAGTTTTCTGCTTCCTAGCCTCCCATGTAACTGTAGCGGCGGCCAGCTTGAAGACGTATCCAGAGTAGGATATTCTGTTGTCGGTGTCTCCTCCCCAGTCGGCATCAACGAAGCCGATTAAACTCTCATTGGTCTTTTGGAAAATCAAACCATGATTAGTGGTGTTTCGAAGGTATCGCAATATCCGTTTTGCTGCGGCCCAATGAATCTTTCCAGGATTAACATTGATCTGGCTCAACGCGCTGACTGTATAAGCGATATCAGGACGCGTCGACACAGCTAAGTACATCAGCGTTCCAATCAGCGACTGATAAGAAACTTTGCTTATTTCGATGATTTCCGCTTCAGTCGTAGGTCCCATCTTCTTACTCAGTTTGCTGTTGCCATTCAGAGGAGTTGACATTGGTTTTGATTCTTTCGTCTGATAGTCTGCTAGGGCCTTTTCGGTGTATTTCTGCTGATACATCTTCACAGACTTCGTTGATGGATCTTGTTGGAAGTTTATACCTAAGCAATAATGTAAAATACCAAGATCTTTCATTTTAACCCTTTAAAAAAAACGGTAGAGTATGGTGTTTCCGAACCTTTTTCATATTTTTTCTATCAATGGTACGACATTGTAGTCAACGTTAAAATTCTGCACATCTGGGCGTTAAAGGGTTAAACTCATTTGCCAAATCCTTTTTCAATCTCAAATATATTTCTTCTTGGTTCGTTCCAACGATGAGATCGTCTACGTAAACAATAACGATGATGTAGACGTTTTCGGTGAAACCAGCCCTATCCGACTCCCTGCCTGCAACGGCGAGAACTTGATTCCCTTGGTGATTATAGTTTATATGTGCGAAGTTTTCTCACCAGAGCGGTCCTGCACGCAGCACGCTCTACAAAAGCATTATACTAATAGACAAATATTTTTAAAAATTTAAATAATTAAGTTTCTGAACAATATGAAATGAAAAACAGTTCCTAAAATGATTATAGGACATAAAATACACATTTTGCATAAATCGATTAATACAAAATAAAAAAAAGAACACATTAAACTTCGTAAAATATATACTGTGGATACGCATGAAGAATTCTTGAGACCCTGAGCAAAAATTTTTTTTATGTTATCCCCATATAACTGAAAATATATTTAAAAATAAATAAAAAGCTTAAGCTTCTAAATAGAAGTATTTTCCATTTTTATTTTCCAGCTTCAAACGAATGAAATGGAAAATAATTATTTTGTTAAGCCCTGTGTTCAACATAAAAAACCATGTGAAGGGAAATATATACTCAATTAAAAATTTGTAAATGTAACAAAAAATATTCATCACTACAAAATTTGCTAGTACATATTTTTAACATATTATAAATTTTTAACATGTACAGATCGATGATGACTAGTTAAGTGTCGCAAACCTTGGCTGCTTTTTTTTTCAAGACGCTAAATTTTTTAATTCCAGCCATTTCCTGTCTTACGAATTGTCTCATTCTTATTCAAAATAAAATTAAATCACATATGCTAACATCTCTACAGCTTCATTGGCATGTTCTTTGCATTAAAAAATAAATTTTGTTTCACATGACAAAAAATATTCATTACTATAAAATTTGCTGGTACATATTTTTAACATGTTTTAAATTTTTAACATGTACAGATCGATAATGACTAGTTAAGTGTCGCAAAGCTTGGCTGCTTTTTTCTTCAAGACGCTAACTTTTTTAATCTCAGCCATTTTCTGTCTTACGAATTGTCTCATCCGTATTTGAAGATAAAATTGAATTATATATGCTAACATCTCCACAGCTTCATTGGCATGTTCTTTGAATTGAAAACTAAATTTTGTTTCAGATGAAATTAAATCGTCTAGAATTAGATCAAAAGAATTGCTAGACCGGCAATGTTTGTTAAATAGATATTCGACAACTGTGATAAGCTTGTATAACTTAACATTTGGATGTATGAAATATTGATTTATTCTTGCAAATCTACTCAAACTTTCAGGTAACTGATCACAAGAAAAAGATATCGTATCTGCATGAATTTCAGAAGTAGTCAAATATGCATTTAAGCATGTCGAACACTGAGTGTGCTGTTTAATGTAAGCAGTTATACGACCGGTTGTGTAAAAAATCAAACAATCTCTAACTGCTGGTAAAGCATAATCGTGCGCTACTGCATCTACAAAATCACTAAAATCAGTGTCTTCACAACCGATTATAGCTTTCAACTTTTCTCGAATTTCTTGAATTGCGCTTTTACTATTCGACTATGTAATTCTTTCAATTTTGAAATTGTTATTAAGGGCTGTGGAGGGTTGCCATCGAAAGTACTACAATTTCAAAGCTTTGCAGGTTTCAAAATGCTAAAGGCAGCTAATATCTTGTATATTTGCAAGAAGGTTGGTGTACAAGGATGATCATTTGTTCCTCCAGCTAATCTGATAGTGCCAAAAAATCTCTAAACAAAAGGAAAGGAACAAAAAATTAGTGAAACTTTTATAAAGTATTAATAATATTCCATTCGAAATTTCATACTGAATAAAATATTTTTATCTTGTTCAGTTAAATTTTCTGAGATTAAGGAAGCTAGAGAAATACATATCTTATACATATCCATTTTGTAAAAAAATATAAAAGTGCTTTCTTCGATATTTATTTTTCAATGCAAAGAACTTGGTTTTTTATGTTGAACACAGGGCTTAACAAAATAATTATTTTCCATTTCATTCGTTTGAAGCTGGAAAATAAAAATGGAAAATACTTCTATTTAGAAGCTTAAGCTTTTTATTTATTTTTAAATATATTTTCAGTTATATGGGGATAACATAAAAAAAGTTTTGCTCAGGGTCTCAAGAATTCTTCATGCGTATCCACAGTATATATTTTACGAAGTTTAATGTGTTCTTTTTTTTATTTTGTATTAATTGATTTATGCAAAATGTGTATTTTATGTCCTATAATCATTTTAGGAACTGTTTTTCATTTCATATTGTTCAGAAACTTAATTATTTAAATTTTTCAAAATATTTGTCTATTAGTATAATGCTTTTGTAGAGCGTGCCGCGTGCAGCACCGCTCTGGTGAGAAAACTTCGCACATAGAAACTATAATCACTAAGGAACCGCCATTTTGCTTACAGTCGGACAGGGCTGGGTGAAACGGTCATAATTCACGTCAGCTGATTGCGCCCACGACATACTAAAGGTATAGTACACGCGGCGCAGTAGGAACTCAGAGGCAGACTGGTAAAAATTATTTTGTATCAAGAACACTAGGTACGCTGCCCAGGCTCTAGTGTATCTTCTAATTTAAATCAAATTGACTTATCTTCTGGCTCCAGAAAATAAGTATTGCTTGTGGGTACGCTGTCCAGGCTCCACCATAAACTTTTGTGCCTCCACCCACTCTCTGGTCCGCTGTCCAGGCGCAGAGACGGTTTTCCTTCATCCTAAGAGAGAGATGTACGCTGCCCAGGCTGTCTCTCTTCCTCTCATAGCGTACGCTGCCTAGGCTGCCATCCCAATAAACTCCTCTCCACAGTGCACGCTTACTACTGGCTGCCGTGACGAGTATCTTCTAAGTCATTTCGGATTTGTGCACGCCACCCAGGCTACCAATCACAATCTTGTTTAACGCTTGTGCGCGCCGTTTTGGCGGCCAAGTGAACTTAGTTTATTTTATAAGACTTTAGATACGGGGACATGTTAGGTTTACCCTTTTAGCGAGAACAGCGCCACCTATTTTTCCAGATTATTATTGGTTACCCGTTCTTCTTACAGATTTTGTAAAGGGATTTGCCATCGAGCAATCCGCGATAGAGAGAGTGTGCTCACTCCATGTTATTGGTTTGCGACGACAGCGCCACCTATTTTTTCAGATTATTATTTGTCAGGCATTTTTCTTACAGATTTCGTAAAGGGATTTGCCATCGAGCAATCCTCGATAAAGAGTATGTTCACTCCATGTTATTGATTCGCGACGACAGCGCCACCTATTTTTTAAATCATTATTTGTTACGCGTTTTTCTTACAGATTTTTTAAAGGGATTTGCCATCGAGCAATCCGCGATAGAGAGAGCGTATTTGTTTTAAGTTATTGGTTCGCGATAGCAGCGCCACCTACTTTTGAGATTATTATTTGTTTAGAGTTCTCTTCACAGATTTCGCAGAGGGAATAACCACCGAGCAATCCACTGTAGAGAAAGCATATTTATTTTAAGTTATATGGTTCGCGACAGCAGCGCCACCTACTTTTGAGATTATTATTCGTTTAGAGTTTTTCTTATAGATTTTGCAAAGAGATTTGCCACCCAGCATTCCACGATAAAGATAATGTATTTACTTTAAGTTACTGGTTCGCGACAACAGCGCCACCTACATTGAGATTATTATTTGTCAACAGATTTTTTCAATAATAGAAAATTATAAATAAAGACTTATTTTTATGCCAATATACGTGCCTACAAATTATTTCCACACCTTTGGGTCTATAAATCAAATAAATATATGAAATAGATTTAAGGACAATTTCGAACTCTTTCATCGGATTTCCTGACGTAGGAACATTTAGTGGTTGCAATCCAAATTTTCGTAATTCCTGGTCTAATTTTTTAAACCACTGCCTTCCGGATTGCTTCAGTCTATACACAAATTTTTTTAATGATTAAACCATTCCCTCTCCCTACCGTGATGAATCCGTCGGTTTGTTCCATGAATATCTCTTCTTCGAGATCTCCATTAACATACGCCATCACGACGTCTACCTGGTAAAGGACGAGTTTTAATTCTGCAGCCAGTGCTGCAAGGATTCGTATTAAACTGACTCTGGCAACCGGCGCAAAAGTCTCCTGAAAATCAACTCCTGGTAGTTGAGAGAATCCTTTCGCTACCAGTTGAGCTTTTCTGCGTTCTGCGCTTCCGTCTGCATTAAATTTGATTCATAAAACCCACGGACAGCCAATAATTCTTCTGTTTGTGGGACGTGTCACTAGAATCCAGGCATTACTCTCTTGGAGAGCGTTGAACTCGGATTTCATTGCTTCTCTCCAGTCACTGGCGTAGGGTCTGGCTAGTGCCTCTCCAACAGTTGGATCCGTTATTCCGTCACAGGCCGGATTTGCATCAAAATTGTCCCTTTTAGTGTTGAATAGTTTCTTTGGTCGTCCTGGTCTTCCTGTTTTCAAGATCTTGGGGCGTCCAGGCCCCCTCTTAATCTGAGTTTGTTGAATTTCGCCTTGTGTAGATTCTTCAAGATTGTTATTTTCTGGATTATTGAAATTTTTTGGTACTGATTCAGTTTCATCTGCCTTATTCCTCCTTTGAACTTCAACTTCGTTTCCTTCGTTTACTGAATCTTTCCCATTTGGCTTGATTTCAGAGTGGCGAAAATAGACTTCGAACTCCAGAAATTCTTCCTGCTTGTCTGCATCTGGAAAACCTTTGAATTGTTCATTGAAGACGACATCCCGACTTCCCTACCCGATATTCGATAAGCTTTCGAATCATCTGGATAGCCTACGAAGATAGCCGTTTTCAATTTCAGTTCAAGTTTGCTTCTTCAAATTTCCTTGATCAGAGTGTAAGCAGCACAGTCAAATATTCTTAGATTAAAAACATCAGGTATATAACCGAATCTTGCTTCGAAGGGTGTCATATCATCTAAGCTCCGCGATGGACATCGATTCCTTATGTAAGCTGCAGTTGCGATAGCCTCACCCCAAAAGGTCGGCGGCAGGTTTGCTTTGAGTAGTAAGCATCTTTCCATCTCGAAAAGAGTGCGGTTCATGCGCTCCGCTACACTGTTCTGTTACGGCGTGTACGAGAATGTGCGCTCTCTTTTAATTCCAGCATGTTCAATTTCCTTGTTGAATTCAGCTCCTATGTTTTGATTTGCGAATTTTCTTCTTTGATTGACTCCGGTTCCAAAATTACAACGGTTGCTAAGGCCTCTTCCACATTTGAAGTAAGTTGGTTCCTGCTCTTTTTTTTCCAGCAATCCGATGCTTTATGTCCTATTTTGTGACAAAAATTGCACTTGTAGTTTGTTCTTTGTAAATTTGGCCCACTCCGATTGTTCGAACTACCACTTGGCACACCGGTTTTCTTTTGCGAATCTTTTGAGTACTTTTGTGGCTCATTTCATTTCCAGCCGATTTTGCATGAAACGCATCCTGGGAATACTGCTCTTTTTGTATATCTTTTTCTATTCTAGCGTTGTATTCTTCTTTAAGTTTTATTTTTAGAGCCTCAAGCGTTGACAGCTCGTTCCTCGCTTCTATGGCACATCTAAAATTCTCATATGTGTCAAGAATGCTGTAAAGTAATAATATATCGAGTAGATCTTCAGCTATGAGAATTTCCATTTCGTCTAACTTATCAACTGTGCCAAAAAAGTTTCGGAGATGGTCCATCATACGTTTGCCGTCTCGCATTTTTGTAAATAAAAGTTGTTGCACTGCGAGCTGATCCTCTCGAGTTATAAACTTCCTCGAGATTTGTCCACACTTCGGTTGATGTTCCACAGTGTTTGATATGACATAACTCTGAGGGAGCCATTGATAAGATTATCTCTGCTCTAGCCTTTTGACCAGCTTTATCCTATGCTGCAACTGCATTTTCATTTGCTTTAATTTCTTCTGGTTTAGGTATAGTTTCATTCACGTATGACTAAAAATCAGTTTTAATCAGGATAGTTTCCATCTAAAGCCTCCAAGTATCGAAATTCTCCTTTCCAAGTTTCTCGATATGCACTGTGCGTCCCGACATTGTTTTTAACGTTCAATCCAGAGACTCGACTCACAAAACGCGACACTGTCGTTTTTTTTTTTGAGATTATCTCTTGAAGCAAGTACGCGTATCTATGCCTCTTCAAAACACAACACTTTTTTTGATGTTGGTACGTAACCACGCCTCGACAAAGCTTTAACGTTGAATTTTTTTTCTTTTTTAATGTTAGATTTTTGGGCGTCCGCAGCGTTACTTCGGCTTTCAGTTTATTTAACCATCACAATAACACAAAATTTGCGCATTTAGGGTCCTGGGCCCATAACCTGTTGGAAATAAAGTTATTTATTGACTCAACTGAACAGTTCGAACATTAATCTCTTAACAATAAAATTAACAGCTTGTAACACCGTTGTTTTCCGTTCTTATATACACAAAGATTAGAATTAACTATCGCAAAAGCCGAAGGTGGCAACCCACTTACGAACCCGTGTTGCCTTTAAATGTAGTTGGGGACAACAATATAGAAACATACTAATAAACTCTTTTTAGTTTCTCGATTTCAGATCAGCCATTCCGGAGCTATCATGCTCACCACAAAAAATAGGTGTTTTGGGGCAACGGCCATATTTCCCCCAGTTGTCAAAATTTTCTCATCAAAGAATTCATACATGTATATCGAAACATGAACTTATCAATACTCAATAGTTTATTGTAATCAAATTTTGTTAACATGACTAAAAAAAATTATGAAAATCTCTTAATTCTCTTGTGCACAGGTAGATATAACCCCTTAAAAAATGTCCATGCCTGAGTTGAACTTATTGTTGTTTATATATTTTATAAATTAAAATAATTATAAAATTATTCCAGCGACAACATCGGAAAAGAAGTTATAACCAGATACACCACTGAATTGAAATCAAATGGAGAATTTTTCACAGACAGCAATGGCCGAGAAATGTTGAAACGAAAAAGAAATGTGCGATCAACATGGAATGTAAACCTTGTTGAGACAATCGCGGGAAATTACTATCCAGTACCTACAAAAATCTCACTAAGGGATGATGTTGAACAACTAAAATTAACAATTCTTACTGATAGATCAGAAGGAGGAAGTAGTTTGAAAGATGGCCAACTTGAAACTATGGTACAGTCTGTTCAACAAGAGCGAGTCCTTGATTTTTCGAAAACTATTAGAGATTTTAAAACGTTTTTTTTTTTTAAACAAAAGTACTGTCGAAGGACTACGGCGCTACTACCTAATAGATAGTCCAGTCCCCATCGTTGTCCAGAATGGCCTGGCACCTTTTCGGCACGCTTTCCACTAATTTTTCAGCGTAGTCCGTTGGTAATTCTTGCCATATCTTCCTGATTTTTTGCGAGAGCTGTTTCAGGGTGAACACACGTTTTCCCGCAAGCTTCCTCTTTAAAACACTCCAGACATTTTCGATTGGATTCGCATCGGGGGACTTTGATGGCCAGTCCAAAGTTGTGATGCCATTTTCTGTTTTCCAGGCGGTGCAGGGACGGCTTCGATGTTTCGGGTCGTTATCTTCATGTGAGATCCAATCAGCCGTATCAGCTCCAAACATCTTTGTAGCAGACCTTAGAAGACCACGTTCATATATTTGGAACATTTTCTGAGCATTCAAGTTCTCGGTGAAGAGCTCTAAACACCCAAAACTCGTGATTTGCCTCTTTCAGGCAGATCTTCGACTGTTTTATTGGCTTTATAACGCTCAACCCACTTCTTCACGAACGATTTCGACTTTTTGATGTATTTAGCAGCGGCTGTATAGAGCATAAGTGGTCCCTTTGGATGGGTACACAAGAAGACCGCTTCAAAACGTTTCGCGTACACAGAACTCATTATGACTCACTTCTGCTCTCTCGGACGATTCGAGCGCTACTGAATCGCTTTGGTAATTGCGCCGTAGTCCTTTGAATGTATTTTCATTAAAAAAAAAAAGTTCAAAAATCTCTAATAGTTTTCGAAAAATCGAGAACTTGCTCTTGTTGAACAGACTGTAAGACTAAAATCTTAAACTTTACTGTACATTACGTAAAGGAAAAAGGTATCCAGGACTATTTTAATTTTAAAAAAATATATCGAAAATTACTCTTAAAAAACTTCGTTGGGTTTATAGATAGATACTAGTTTATTAACTCATAACTTACGCCAATACAAAGCGTGCTGTGATCATATGCCTAAATAATTTTTCTACATTGATTTTCAGAATTGATCATCAATCCTAGCTTACTTCATTTAGGTTTTTATGGAATATATTCAAATTTTGTATGAAATAGATTTGAAAGTTTCCAACAAAAACATTCTAAATATTACAAGAAAAATTTTATTGTATAGGTCTAAATGTGAAGAATGTAAATTTTACTATTAAATATTCCAGTTGCATAGAAGATTATTGATGGATGATGATTTTGGAGTAGATGAAGCCTTGAATGAAGTTGCATATAAAACAGGATTAGTAGTAAGAGGAGCGCAAACAGTAATTATGGGAAAGAATTCAGATGAATTTGTACTTCTGGAAAAAACAGAAGCTGTGCGATATTCTCTTCATCCTTGGACGTTTGTTATCCCATTTGAAAACAAAACATTCGATGATTGGAATAAAGTATACAGGATGCAGGTAAATTAAGAAAGAAATGAATGCAAATATGAAGATATTTGCTCTATCTATCATGCAGATTGAATAAAAAATAATGAGTAAAATATTTTCACAGTTTACTGCTCTTACAAACTCTTTGCCCCCAAATGTTCGTATCCTCACATTGGAACCTGTGTCAGAAAGCTATGTTCTTCTGAGATTCGAGCACTTTTTTGAATCTGGTGAATCTGAAAAATATTCCGTTCCAGTTAACTTAGACATTCAGGTATTTGATTAGATTCCTTCTTTTTTTCTGAAAAAGGGTATTGAATTAGAATAAATAAAAATTGAATTTTAATTTGTGGAAATTTACAGAAATTATTTGCATGTTTTTATATAACTTCGATTCGCGAAACTACATTAGGAGGAAATCAATGGCTAGATGAGAATAATCGTCTCAAATGGTATTCAAAAGATGAGATTTTGTTAAACGATGAGCCTCTTGAATTTCAAAATGTTGAAGGGATGAATTTGAATATATTTCCGATGCAAATTCGTACTTTTATTGTGAAACTTGTGCCACGTCAATAACTAAAATAAAAAGAATGCTTTTGCAATTTTTCTTGTGATATGAATAATATTTTAAAGTGAGTTTGTAATTTTTTTCGATCTTTTAACCATTATTTTACTTACTGTTATTTATAGACATTAATAGTACTTAGCATGGTGATGGCTGCATATAACAATTGAGAATAAAATGTTCAATATTGTATTAGAAATAAATACGCATTATTGTTTGTCAAGTTTTATTGATTACTTTATAATTGACAAATATCAATTATAAATTCTCATATTTCCTAACTCATAAGTAAAATTTTCCATACACCATGGAGTTATTTCCTTTATGGAAGATTATTTTTTATTCAATCAAAAAATTGCGAATTTTAATTTTAATTTAATGGGAAAAGACTTTGGGGGAAACAGCGTCGATTAAGAAACAATTAGCGGGGGTGCAATGAGCGGTAAGGGTTGATGGGGGGGTGTCGAGAACAAAATGGGGAGGGGGGGGGGTCGTGCTACTCTGTCCGGTATCCAGGACTGGGTCGCTATTCGCTATGGGGATAATTCCACGCCAGCTGGAGAAGTCGTCCAAAATCCTTGTGGAAGAAAACGCAGTGCGGGTCATGGAGGCATTTTCGAAGGTTGCTTATTACATGGGTTGACGGCGGTGTCGATTGGTCGAAAAGAGGCGGCAAAACTAGGAAGTGTGAGGCTTAGCAACAGCATACGTCCTAAATGTGTCCTCATAATCCTTCCAGTTTTCTCGATTCCCACTGGAGTCTTCGGCGGTGGTACATAAAAAAAAACAACAAAACTCAACAATAAATCACAACACATTTTAGAAGATACTCCGATATAAAAATTCAAAAAATTAACTTGTAAAAGTATTAATGGAAAAAGTTTTGCGCTTATACTCATGTTTCCATCTTAAAAATTAAGGCTGTTAAATGAAAATCAGATGCGCACATTAATCAATAACAGTTTTGCATAAAAAATTTCAACATTTTTTAAAATCCATTTTCTTCTGTTTAATTTTTTGATGGAATTCATGAAGATTTTTTTTGTTTGTATTACTTAAGTCTGTTGAGCCCGAAGATCGAAGATTCTGGATAAAAAATTGTTTGTGGTAAGGTTATGTTTCGTCAGTACCTGACAAAATATAAACTGCTTTTATGGAAATGACATCATTTCGTTTAGTTTATATCATGGAAAGCCACAAAATTGTATGTCGATTAGCCGTAAGTAACTTTTGAAGTTCTAGTAGCATACCTGGTAAAGCTCTTGTCTAATAGGCAGAAGGTAGCTGGTTGCGTCCACGCCGCTGTCAATTTCTTTTTATTAATTAAAATAGTTTTTTATTTAATTCCTTGATAAGTATCATTTGTATTATTCCATTTAATGAATATTTGATAATTGATTTTAACCAAAATTCTTTTTGCCAAATTGTCATCAGTTCTCGTTTGGAAAATTGTACTTCTAACTGACATTCTTAATTCTGAAACATTTTTTAGAGTTCACATTTTCAAATCAAAGTTTTTGCGAGAAAATGAATTTGTATTCAGAATAATTTTTAAATATTCATCAAATGGCATAATTGAAATAATTCTTATTAAGGAACTGGATAAAAAGGTATTTTGATGAATAAAAAAAATTGACGGTAGCAAGAATTAAACCCACAGCCTTCCACCTATGGTACAAGAGTTTTACTAGATGAGCTACTGGAACTTCAAAATCTATGTACGGCAAATCGATATGCTGGCGCTGAAACTTTACAAACGCAAAAAATTTCTTTCTCTAATTTGGCCATATTACACCTACAGTAATTAAATTTTAAAAGCGACAATATTGATCCAAACAAAGAAGCATGCCATGAGGTCTCGTAAGGTGATAAGATGTAACCCTCTTAATACAAATTAATACTAAAATACAAACAATTTATTAAGTTACTCATATATCAAATTTTGCAAAATATGGTCGCAACCGTACATTTATTACACCAAATAAAATATAAAATGTCATCTACATCCACAACAAGTAGTTTGGAACCTTTTTACGCACTATCCCCTCGATGCAGTTCTTTTATCTCGCGGTATTGAACGCACTGCATATGACAATGCTGATCATCGCGCAGAATCCCTTACCTTTACTAATTTCCCAGATAACATTCGTGATTTACATATGAAATCACATACACATCGTTAAGTGAATCACATGTGAGCTCACATACATAAACACCCTAGCGGACCCGTGTGAGAGAACGGTCATAGAATACTCTGACCGTTCTCTGACTGTTCTATGACCGTTCTATGACCTCGCATTATTACGGCTAAGAACGGTAAAAAAGACATTATAAGCTTTGCAATTATGATTCTGTGGCGAAATTTGGATTAGAAGGTGAAGCAATAAATACAATTATCTTATTTTTCAGCGATAAAAACTAGGAATACATCATGTATCTGTCATTGAAGGCAGTGCAGTGGTTCACCATTTGCGGAACGTCTCCACCAATAGTAAACCTTCACGGTGGAGACGTTCCGCCAATTGTGAACTACTGCACTGCCTTCAATGACAGGTACTATGTTTTTCTAGTTTTTATCGCTGAAAAATAAGATAATTGTATTTATTGCTTCACCTTCTAATCCAAATTTCGCCACAGAAATAGAATTAGTCATAGAACAGTCAGAGAACGGTCATAGTATTCTATGACCGTTCTCTCACACGGGTCCGCTAGGGCAGTTGTATGACCACCATGAGCTCACATCGAGATCACTCGAGATTCACAGGAGAATCACTCGTGTGATTAATTGTAAAGCTTCTGTACATATAAGCGATTACTAAAGAGAAAAAGAGAGGCAAGATGAAAGGTTTAACCGTCAAATATTTTATTTTGCCTTTCTTTCTTTAGTAATCGCATCTATGTCAATTAGCAACTTTGGTGATCGATTACTCCAAAATGGGACGGTAAAAAATTCTGAAATACGTTTCACGGGATGTTTGACATTAAAGAAACATTTTCATTCATATATTCGTTATTATCATTATTTTATGTATTTAAAATATTACTCTATGTTTGTTTAGTATGCCTGTGAAATTATCAATGCCATTATTAATCATCGGGTTTTAAATATCAAATTTTATCGCAAATTATTCAAAATTTAATAACGATAATTCACATATCTGAATTGAAATGTAAAAAGCGAAACGATTATGATTTTAAAGTTTTCTTTCCTATTATAACAATCCATTTACGAAGGGAATTTGTGAAATTTTGTAATCGCTTTTATGTAAACCATAACAGCGGGTTTAGTTGTTAATTAACCCGATACATTGTCCCGTGAACATACCATCACATGACGTTTAATGGACAATGGTGCTGTTTGGGAAATCTATCATTTCTCAAATTTGTTACGTGCAGGCAATTCGAAAGACAAAACTTACAAAATAATCTGCGATCCGAGTGCCCAGATCCGAGACCATTGACGAAACAATCGACGAAATCCGAAAACAATTTGATAAAAAATCCGAGAATCTGAGAATCATAAAATCTAAGAACAATTTGATGAAAAATCCGGAAATCTAAAAATATAATTATTTTTATAACAGTAAAATGTGAAAAATAAATGATCAACCTAACATTAGTATATTACGTGCATAGGCGCACAATGAGG
Organism: Diplolepis rosae; assembly: GCA_030998225.1. Classification (NCBI taxonomy): domain Eukaryota; kingdom Metazoa; phylum Arthropoda; class Insecta; order Hymenoptera; family Diplolepididae; genus Diplolepis; species Diplolepis rosae. The sequence continues at coordinate 1,250,443 of JAPYXD010000169.1, forward strand.
GTTATTGCGTGACGAGCGGCAATGCTCGCAGGAGATCGAAGCCGAGGCGCGATCGGTCCTGCGAGCATTGTCGCGAGTCTTGTAATTTCCCAAATTATGTGCATTGGCACGTATTCTATTTTATGTGACTTCGGTGCGGATACGAGTTTTTATGCGTACACTAGAATCTAATCTAGTATTGTAGTTGTTTGCGGCGCTATTCATTACCCGGCGAATTTTGATTTTATCGATCTTGCGTAGTAGTAGCTTGTTGTAATGGAGCATGCGCAGTTCAAATGTACAAGGCTTTGTCAGTAGGGTGCTAACCAATAGATGCGGCCAATTTTAGTTCGGTAGACTTAAATGCAGACGTCGCTTTCGGCGTGTTTTTACCGGTCCCCTCTTACTTCTCACCATACCGTAGGTTCCCATCAAATTAGCTCCTCGAAAGCATTATAGAGGCGCTAAATGTATCTCCTTCCAATCCCCTCCACCCACTGAGATACCATAAACAGTAAGCGCGCTTTAAAAATTTAAATTTAAATTATATATATTGAAGAAAATTAAAAATTAGTAAACAAAGCAAGGAAAAGCGACGTGTAAAGTGTTTCAATGTTACTTTATGTGTATTTTATTTTGCTTTATAGTATCATTTTGATATTGAAATAGGTTACAGTGAACATGCATTGCTAAATTAACTTTCTGTCAGTGAAAGATAAGTACATGAATGAAAAACCAATATTTAATTATTATAATTTGAACATGTATGAAATAGAAAGAGAATTAGATTCTTATTTTTAAAACATTTAATTTTTGTTGTTGATATTTTCGTATTTTTAATTGTTTTTTTTTCATTATGAACAACTTCTAGTTTTCAGGATTTTTATTCTTTTTAAATATTATTCAAATTAATAATTACAATTTTAAAAATAAAATTTTTAATTAATTAGTTAATTGAAAATTTAGACTTAAGAGCATGTGATACTTTACCATAAGAGCAATTTAGTTTACACAGTTGTTCTTCCACAATTTTTTATTTTTCATAATTGAAAAATTTTTTTTAGTAAAAAGAGTGTCTTTCCTTACATATGACACGGCTAATGATATAATTACCAGTCTTGAAATCATAGAAAACCTTCTTTTTCCAGAGACTGATTTTTGGCGCAACAACTACCTTAAAGGAAGGCAGGTGTCAGGACGTCACATATTAAATTTGGAGTAAAAATTTTCCCAAAAAATACTACTACATCGGCCATCTAATGATACGTTTGTGTAATTTTTTTCAGAATTTTTGCTAGTTTGAGTTTAAATAATTGAAAAAGAACAAAAATATATATTGTTTTTGTTTATCCCATAAATAATGCATGAGAAAATTTCAAATTTTGGGTTTCTTCATTACTTGTGTTAGTCTATCAATCCTAAAAATTTCAAGCAAAACGGAAACATGGAGTCCAGAACCCGTCCGATTTGCCATGGAACACGCCATATGTATCAATTTGTAGTTTTCTACTAATTCAGACTTAGAGAGTATTCAACAAAAAATTTGTGAAACAAATGTAACCATTTTTGAAGTTTATTAATGATACAATTATTAACCATCAGTTTGGCAATGTGTGTTTTTTTTAACAAAAATTTGAATGAATAATTCTTGATGTACAATATTTTTTTTCACACAAAAGTTAAAGATTTTGTACAATAAATGCTCACTGATTTCTAAATATATTCAGCAGCTTTTCTTTTTGGGAAACTTTGTCTGATCAAAAAAATATGAATAATTTATATTAATTTCATTAAAACTATGCCAAATGCTGCAAATAAATTATTATAAACGTTTTTCAATATTTAAAGAGAATTAAAAAAATAAAATATAACTTTCTAACAAAAATTATACCTAATAAATTATTTAATTTGTTACATTTGTTACATTTTAATGTAAATATTTAAAAAAAAAATTTTATGTTACTTTATATTATAATTATTGTTTCGGACAGTTTGGTTAGGGGCTGTTCAAATAATACGTAACTCTACTTTTCTTTTGTTTATGTAGCTTTGTCGTTGTCAACTTCACGACAATTTTATTCTTATCTCTTTTTAAACAAATGAAAAAGGCTTGACGTAATATGTGAACGGCCCCTTAATGTATGACTCACCAAATTTTTCTTCAATATATCCAATCAACTATTTATTTTAATTGAATGTAAAATATTAGATAGATTCAATAAAAAATTTGGTTCAATAAATAAACAATTTTTTTCTTTGAACAAAATTTTTATTACATAATTTTTTATTCAACGAAGTAAATCCTCGCCGCATATTAATCATTATTTTAAGATGTTGTTGTTCTTTTAAAATAAATGTAATTAAATTAATTAAAAATGAAACCAATTATAAAATAATTAAATAATTAAAATAAAATTCATTTAAAAGATTTGTATTCCTTATTTTACCATTGAATTTTTATAACCAAAGGTTTCTCAAAAAAGTTCACCGCGCCGTGATTTTTGGTTTTGGCTAAAATCTAAGCTGGCTCGTGCTCCCTCGCTAGCAAGCTTTGCTGGGTCTCGGTTTTCAATTTCGCTCGAGATTTCGGTGCTTCCTCGATACCCAAGAAAGAGTGATGTTCTCTATATATCGTTCCCCCACTCCGAGGCCACTCGCCGCATCTAGGTTTATAATATCTTTGGTGCTAACGCTGTACGAAGAAGAAGAAGAATAAGAAGAAGATTCTGCTCCGCTGTAAGACTATATGCGCATGCGCAGTTCAATTTTTACATTATATTCCTCTGTAACGGAATACACCACATTCCGTTACTCTCAGCTGTAACGGAAAAACGAGTTTCCGCGCCGGAGGCACATAAAATATATTTGCAGTGTAATTTATCGTTCGATTATTTTTGTAAAGAATGAAAAAAAGTGTTTAATTCTACTCTTTTATAATTTTTAACGCATATTCAATCGTGGAAAAATCGTATCGTAATATTACTCATTCTTTCTGAAAAGTGAAAATAATCCGTATTTGAATCACGTTTATTGACATGAAAAAATGAATAATGCGTATTTTTAAGTCTATACTTTGTAATCGTTGAAAGTGAATAAATGAAAACCAAAAAAAAGTTGGGGTTAGATTTTTTCGTGGACTTACACCGTTTCAACTATTTCACTATACGCCTAGTATATATATAGTATACGAGTATATAGTGAAATAAATAATATTATCTCCAATTAAGCGCCACCTTTGTGCGTGGCCTATTCGGTCCTGCATCAACGAAGGAAGCGAGCAACAAACCGGCCGAGAACCGTGATCGCGGATTAAAATTCAACTCAGATACGATTGTTTGTGATGAATCTGAATCTGGCCTCTATATTTTTGCAGAACATCAGGTTTTTGAGATTTTTCTAATCAATTTTTTTTTTAAATCACAAATCATGAGATAAAATGTAAAAAATTTTTTTTATGAAAATAAATATGTGATTTCAATGCATTTTTCAATGTAGAATCCAACAGTTGGCTTGCTTTTTGATATCTTGTACAGTTGCCGAGATAATTTAAAAACAGTGAGAAAAACAGGAAACGAAAGTGGTTTAACAAAAAACTCCATATTTAACTAAAAATTATTCATTTTCCAGTCGTCCAGGTGTCATTCTCTTCGTTTTTTGATTCTAAAGCAATGTAAAAAAAATTTAGGATTCAGGCTATCACTGTTCGAGAGATACATGGCAGAGAAGTTGTCTCTGTCTATAGAGCTTCCAGTTTGACGGGTTACACGTACTTGAAGCGAATCATTGTACGGTGTCTTTGAAATATCCATTCTTTATCATTCGTCATTAGCTTTTGTTGGAAAATGAAGTAAAATTGCTGCTTGTAATCAGAAACTTTTCCTCTTGCATGCTCGACGATGATGAGCAGTTGCTTCATCAGTCATTAGATTCCAGCAGTAGTCCGCTAAAGCGTTTTCACTCCACTTACCCTTAAACCTCTTCTCGATAGAATCTTTCACCATGTTCATCACTAACTGCTCCCATATTTTCTAGGAAAGAGTCCAAGTGAATGCATCATGTGAATTTTCAATGACATGTTCACTTCCATTTTCTGGTAGTTTTGCAACATGTTGACGATCAGGTGCTTGTTGTTTCTGGATTTTGTGTTTCCTAAGAAATTGTTTATGGCAGTTTTCATAGAGAGCCATATTCGTCTCCAAGGTTCAGTCAAGCTCTCTTCGAAATTACAGTCCAGCATCAGTTGTCGGATTTGTGCTCCATCAAAAACTCCCTCCCTAATTTTAGCTTCACTAAGCTTAGGACAATTTGTTTTTCAAGAAAAAACCAGCTAATCTTCGTTTTTATTAAATGTTTTGATGAAATTTTTCAAAATGTCGAGCTTTATATGCAATCCTGTCAGAAGGATCTTTTGAGGACCAACCAATGGTTTTTGAGCGACGTTTATCTTTACAGGTTCTAACGTCATACGCGCTTGGCAAACTTTAACATTATAATGTTGGCATCGTGCTCTGCTTTTCCAGGCTCAAAGTTGTAGTTTTTATTTTTACATATATATGCTCTATTTTCATTGAAATTATTATAAATATTTAATATTTAATTTAATGAAAATTTATAAAAGTACTTATGCAAAAAAAAAGTTTTTGGATATAGAATAAGATACACATTATATTATCTTTGAAAGTTATTATTTATTCAAAATAGGTTCCATTAGACTCAATACAACGTTTGGATCGATCAACCAATTTATTCATAGACTTTTTAAACTCGGTTTTTGGGATGTTCTTTAGCACCTGTGTCACAGCTGATTGAATGGTTGGACCGTCATCGTAAAAAGCTCCTTTCATTGCAGTTTTTAGTTTTGAGAACAGAAAATAGTCATACGGTGATAGATCAGGCGAATACGGAGGGTAGTCCATGACACAAATCTGATTTTTCAAAAAAAATTCGTTGACTTTTTTGGTCTTGTGAGGTGGTGTATTTAACTGATGTGGAACAAAACGTGCAAAGACCTTTCTTTTACCTAAACCTTCAGTTAATATTGTGTAGATTGTACAGTAAGATAAATTTAGTTCTTCTGCCAGCATTCGCACAGTGAAATTTGCAACGATAGCGATTATTTCACATACTTTTTCCACTAACTCAGCACGATTTGATGCTTCTGGTCGTCCAGGTCTTGGATCATCATTTAAATCGGCACGGCCATTTTTAAATCGTGTAAACCACGTATAAACTTGAGTACGACTCATACAATCATCACCATAAACTTTTTTCATCAATTCGTATGTCTCAGCGAATTTTTTTTCAAGTTTAACACAAAATTTTATATTTGCTCTTTGTTCCATTTTTGTTTTGTAATATTAGCACACTTTTACTTTTATTGAAATGACTGTAACTTTCACACCTGTCATCTGATTTACATGAATTTAGGTGCGTTTGAAAGAGGATGAATGTATCTTTTCAATGCTGAAAATTTTCAATAGATGGCGCTGCATGTTTTATGATTTAAATATAAAGTTCGGTTATTTTTGGGACACACTGTATATTACGATGCAGAGGAATGTAATGTAAAAATTGAACTGCGCATTATACCGCCATCTATTGATAGTTTGAACCTTCAAGTTTCGAGCCACGTAGGTAGTGGTAGCAAAGTCCCACATTCGTATGCCAAAATAAATACACTTTTTGGAAGTACTGTATTTATAAGGTAATTCATTCAAAAGCTTATTATTTCAGCTTCAAGTCATTTTTTTTCTTGCATTAAAAATTGAAAAACTTACGTCAATTTCAGTAAAAAAGTGATTTTCTCAATTTTTTTTTGTTTAATTATTTTTGCATGTGTAAAATGAAATTTGAAATATATAAGCTGTACAGACCTCTTAAAGAAGGCTTGAGATATAAGTGAGCATTTTTTTCCCCTGGAATTCAGTTCTACTTTATTTTTTCGCAGTGCAAAGTTGCTAGTGTTGATTTTACCCAGTATGAAATTTTTTTGGCCTCATGTTCCGCGCTAAGAATTTTACTCTCCCCATCACTTAAAGCACTAAATTTATTTCCTCGTTTTTGATCTTCTACCACGCATCTAACGAATAAGGTTTTTCTGTTAATTGATTCTGTAGTTTCTTCTAGTATATATTTTTGTTTGGTAAAATTATATTCCGCCGTTAGTTCTTCTAGCTGTCCTTTTGCGAAGCGTAATGTCTCTACCTCACCCTTGGATCGTAGGATAGTGGGGTGTATTTCTCCATTGGGTGGTGGAGTGTTTATAATTAACATGATTTTCCTGGAAAAGAAAACTGTGGTTTCTAGTATATTATGCGCCAAGGCACATAATGAGGGTTATCACGCGACGAGCGACAATGCTCGCAGGAGATCGAAGCCGAGGCGAGATCAGACCTACAAACGTTTTAAGCGAGTGTTGTAATTACCCGAATTGTGTTCATTGGCGCATATACTATTTTATGTGACTTTAGCGCGTTTACAAGTTTTTCTGCGTAGACTCGAATCCAATCTAGTATGCGCAGGATCTTACAATCGAATCTTCGGTAATAGAAAATTACGCAATTGACACGAGACAGCTGAAAATGCGTAAGACGGCGGAGCGACTTTCAAAATACATCGCTGCCAAATACGCAATAATAAACGAATATTTCTGAAAATTTCCAGAAGACTTCCTTTAACGGTAAGGAACAAGTTTGTTACTGGAAGTTTTCCGAAATCGAAAATTTATTAGAGACTTTCTACCGGGACAATCACAAAAACATAGTTTTTTATTTACATTAAAATATTATTTAAAAGAAAATGTTTCGACCTTTTTTATTTAATACATTGTCTCCGCCAAAATATTCCTCGTCTAATGATAAAAAAAAAATGATTTCGTCAAAAATTGACCGAGTAATAGCAATTTATGTTTTGAAAAACATCATCACGATCATTTTTTATGACGAAAAATTGAGTGTTTTTAATTTTTATCCAAATAACTATTAAGGCTGCATAAAAATTGTATGAAGATAAAAAAATGCGTCATGGCAAATCCTACAAAACGGTATTTTTGTTTTTGTGAATGACCGAAAAAAAAATTTTATCCCGATTTTCGTGCGTATGTCGCAACCTGTCACCGTTTTTTAACAGACGCATTATGCTCAGCTGTATCGTAATAGGCGCATGCGCAGCTAAATTTTAACATTATGTTCCTCTGTATCGTAATACACAACATTACGTTACTCTGAATTGTAGCATTAAAACGAAATCGAAAATGTTTTTGAAATAACTTGCCGTCGGGTTTTTCTAGGATGGCGTTGTGTTTATCTAGGATTTTTACAAGGGTGTAGGGTCCATGGTATTTGTTATCTAATTTTCCGTATGTTTAGCTTCCCTTTTGAAATCGCCTACATTCCCTTAAAATCGCTTTACCTTTCGATCATCGTTTTCTTTTGAGTGTTCTTTTGCAGTAATCAAATTACTAGCTGCTATTAATTTTTTTCGAAAAATCTTAATATTAATTCTTACAGATAGGTCCCGTAGGTTTCTAGTTTCTCGGGATCTGCAAATGAACTGGGGGTGCGCGCGGTTTTACCGAATACTATATCAAAAAGGGTAAAGTTGGTGGCCTCCTGTACTAATGTGATATGTGCGAACATCGCGAAGGGTGAGATTTGATCCCAGTTATTGTGAACTTCAGCATATGATCTTATATATTCCATAAATATTGCATGGATCCTTTCCAGGGATCTGTTTGATTGTGGTGTATGTCCTGAAGTGGTTATCTGTTTTACTCCGAAAGTTTTTGACAATTTTCTGAGTAAGTTGTTAATAAAACTTCCTTCCCTGTCTGTCAGTATAGCCCTGGGGGTTTCATATTGCGGAAATAAGGGCTTCGCTATCACATGGGCGACAGTGGTTGCCGAGATATCAGGTATAGCGACGGCTATGCAGTACTTGGATAGATTGTCCTGCATGGTGAGAATATGGTTATTAACGTCGGGGGTGGTACGCAATTTTCCAACTATGTCTAGGGATACATTGTCGAAGGTGTCGAGGGGTGTATCGGTGATTAACATGGTTTCATGAATTTTAGCCCTTACAATTTGTCGTTTCTGGCAAATGTCACATTTTCTGACAAATTCGTTGATATGATTTTTAATAATAATTTTAGTGCGTAACTCCTCTGGGAGTGTACTTGCGTTGCCGTAACATATTATTGTTTCTATTTTGGAGTTAACGAATTCTTGTGTTTGTAGTTCACGTAGTTTTCCTTTTGGTAATGTATCGCTAAAGTCTCCATGTTTCGAAATACGGAACTCCGAAATATTTTTTCTCTCTAAAGCTATTCTGAAGTTGTGTATGGCTATTCTAACATATTCTTCATTTATGACCTCGAAATGATATTGTTTAATTATAAGTGAGTATACATTAAACTGTGTACGAGGAGTGATTAGCACTCCTCCTATTTTTGGTTTCCTATCTTTCAGGTCCTGGGGGTCAACTGCTCCCAAGTCAACAAGTAGTCGGCTTACGGGGGTGACAAACTCACAGTCAGCTGAGAAAAAATGTACATAGTTACTTTTGAAATAAGTGAGATTCTGTCGGCTGCTATTTAGTTTTTACTACTGTGCGTCGCAGTTCCACTGGGCATTTCACAGGCCTTAGGCAGTGCTGGAGGGATACCAGTGATTGACCGTCGTGAATGGTCAGACGGCAAACTAGTGATATCCGTAGTAAGTTCGTCTGAAGATTTGGGTATATTTATTTCCATTCTGCGAGTGTTATTTTTATCCTTTGATAGATTAAAGCTGGGGTTGTTATCAAGTTTTTCTGGAAATGGCTTGGAAATAGCCTTGGGTTTTCTTAGTGCTGAGGGGGTATATTTCCATAAAGCATGAGGGGATGAAGCCATTCCAGGGTCGAAAGTAACACTTTTCCTAGTTTCTTGGTGTAAATTGCTGGTAGGGACTTCTTCATCTAATGATGAAATACTGGGGTGCAGATTTTCCTTATTTGCGGAATTTATTACTTTGCTTTTACTTTTTTTGCAATACCTAAATGGTCTAAAATATCTGAAATATAAGGCAATGGATATGCATCACCAATTGTTTTCTCATTTGAAAACCGCAAGTCAATTATTATCCTCCATTTCTTTTTTCCTATACGAATTAGAAATATAAAAGAATTAAATGAAGTTTTCCAAACTGTTGCCAAAATGAATATTTAAAAAATGAATTGCACTATTCTAAGCCAATAATCATTAGTTTATCAATTTAAAATAAGGTAAATCCTAAAGTGTCAACATTTTCTTCTTCCATAATCATGTGCTGAAATAAATTTGTTCACGTCTCATTCAACTGCCTCCTTTACAGGCTTAACAATGTGAATAATCCTCAATATTTATAAGAATACAAATGAATGGTTCCGTTAAGATATGTACATAGAATAAAACTTGTAAATATGTTTTATATCAAAAAAATTATTTATTTCAACAACTCAATATGTCAACATTAATAAAATTTTAGAATCAGTAATATTACCCTCCATGGTTAATTCTTAGAAAGATTTGTGTCGATCAGTCAGGGTATAAAATGAAGAAACGAAAGACAGAATGTTGCGTTGTCAAGTGCGACGTTTCGTTGGCATGGGTACGCCAACCTCATCAGGCTTAAGCTTTATTGAATAACACAGAAAAAACTTGATAAAAACACATTTTATGAAACCAATAACAAATAAATAATAATAAAACAGACAATAATTACCATAATAAATAAGTTAAAATAATTTATAAAAGTCACATAACGTTAATAATTAAAAGCTGAGACCGTCATTATAATAAGTGTTAAACGAGCAAACAGACATTGTAAACTAAAGGAATACATCGATGAGAGTTTATAGCATAAGTTAACAACGAAGAAACTAACAAAAATAAAAACCAATGCGTAAAAAATTCAAACCTAAATTCAATCACGAATCTAATAATTTTAATAATGGGAAATAAATTCTATTTAAAGTAAATATGTCCTCCTTTTTGTTGATACTAAATTTGTTGCATTTTATATGAATCATCTCAGATGTTAATCTTTTTTTATAATCAGATTCGTAATCAATAATTTTTACATGTTCCCAATCAAACTCGTGATTAAATTCAGCCCGATGTTTAAATACAACAGATTCGCTATTTTTGTTGTTTTTATGTTCATTAATACGAGTTTTTAGAGATCTTTTCGTTTCGCCTATATATATGGTAGGACAGTTTTTTTTTTGGTGAGGAGGAAAAATGGCGAAATCTTTTATAGACGTTGTACAGGACTCTCCTAGGACGGGTCTAGGCATACCTGTTAAAACCAAAAAACCCCCTCTCTCGAACCAATACGCCACCCGCGGAACCGCCTTTCGGCTTTAAACTTCACGGGTGGTTGGTTCCATTAAAGTCGCGTACGACTCTTCCGTCATCCGTTCGCTCGGAACCTACATCCGCGGCCACACGCCCACCAGGCAAACCGGCTAGCCGCGCCACCCAGAGGAGAAAACATACAGATTCCACCCCCGAACGACGCGGACAGCCAAGCCTACCCGAGACGAAGGACCGCGGGTGCAGGCCCCGATGCGATTTCTACTGGCCCTCCCCGTTGTTTCGCTCCCGACGCCCATCAAGCTCTCTCGTCTTCATCACAAGTGTGACGAATGACTCGATGAGCGTCCAGAACCGTTCAGACTGGAGCATGAGAGGGACCATCGTGTCAGGAGTAAGTTCGGAACCCACCGCCTGACCGAGGACCTCCCTAGCCACACCCCATTTTGCGCAGACGAAGAGTGCGTGCTCTGCGTTATCCACCGGGAAATCGCAGTAGCAACACGTCTCCTCGTCTCTCTTCTTAAAGCGCCGCAGGTACGCGTTAAAACAGCCATGGCCCAAGAACGCTTGCGCCAAGTAAAAGCCGACTTCCCCGTGCTTTCTATTCAGCCAGGTGGCGAGCTCCGGGATCAGGCGGTATGTCCATCTTCCTGTCTGCTCACCATGCCATCTCCTCTGCCATTTCTCGACGAGTCTGCGCCTTCCATCCTTGCGGATGGCCTCCTTCGCGCGAGCGAATTCCTGCAGGTCTGCGCAGGTAAGATCCTTGCGAAGCTGAAAGGTCTCTTTCCTTTCCTCCGCCAATAAATCTATTGGCGGGACGCTCGCTAGGACCAGCGCAGCGCTCGTCGAGATAGTTCTATATGCCGAAACTATTCTCAGCGCGACAAGTCTCTGCGCCGAGAACAGCTTCTTCTGGATAGCATGGTTTTGCAAGGCATTGGCCCAGACCGGAGCTGCATAAAGCAGCTTCGAATGGACCACGCTCGCCACCAATCTTCTTTTCGCTTTCCTGGGTCCACCAATGTTTGGCATAAGCCGGGCCAAATTTGCTCCACATTGGATGGCTTTGGCAGCTGCGATCTTTAGGTGTTCGCCAAAGCTAAGCCTACGATCCAGCTGCACCCCCAGGTACTTAATGCTTGTTTTCCACTCGACTTCATGCTCTACGAGAACGATCCTCGGATATTGGAAGGATCTCCTGTCCGTAACGAGCAAAGCCTCGGTTTTCTCAGGGGCCATTTTAAGGCCTCTGCTATCCAACCAGCGCTTTGCTCGCCACAGACTTTCATTGATCCTCAGCTCTAGGATTCCGACGTCGTCAGCGGCGCACACGACAAGTGCGTCATCCGCGAAGCCGACGATGCTCGTTCCAGCAGGTAGGTCCATACGCAGAAAGTCATCGTACATGACGTTCCAAACGAGTGGACCCACCCGCGATCCTTGAGGAGCGCCACATGTCATCTCTTCTTGAAGAGACCACTTGTCGCCCTCGTATATCACCCACCTGTCGCTCAGATAGTCATCTATCATTCGCAACAGGTAGTCTGGAACCTTTTTCCGCATCATCGCCTCGATGCAGATGTCCCATCTCGCGGTATTGAACGCATTGCGTATGTCAATGCTAATCAACGCACAGAATCCCTTACGCTTACCAGTTCCTTTTCTTGCATTTGTGGCGATGTTAACCACAGCTTGGATGGCGTCCACAGTGGACCTGCCTTTCCTGAATCCGAACTGGTTTTCCGAGAGCCCGTTCTCCCCGACCAAGAGAGCCCGAAGCCGTTGTAGAATCAACTCCTCCAGAAGCTTCCCCATCGTATCCAATAAGCATATTGGTCTATACGACGAGGCAACCGCTAGAGGTTTGTTGCCCTTCCTCAGCAGGACCAACCTCTGCCTCTTCCAATCCGCGAGGAACCTCCCCTCCCGAAGACAGGAGTTAAAGGCTTCTAGGAGAATCTCCGGGTATGCCCCGATCACCTCTTTGAGGATCTCGTTCGGCACCCCGTCGATACCCGGCGCTGTATTTGCCTTAAGCCTTCCACCCGCTCTCTTTAGTTCCTTGAGAGTGAAGAGTGTGGGAACAAGCTTCGCACAATGTACTTGACTCGATCGGGATTATCCAGGCCTGGGGTCTTTCTTCTAGCCACCAATCTCTTGGTGACTATTTTGAAGGCAAGACCCCATGGGTCCTTCTCGACCTCACCGATCAAGTCTTTCCAGCATTGAAGTCGGCTTTTCTTTATGCCTCGCCTCAAAGCTGTTTTTGCCCCTTTCCATGCCTCGTGCAGCGTAGCATCCCCCTTTGAACGGGTGAATTTTCGCCGCGCTGCGAGGCATTCTCGACGTAGGGCTGCCAACTGGTCGTTCCACCAGTACATCGAACCCTTGGCTTGCCTGCGCTCACGGCGAGGCATCGAGTAGTCGCAAGCCGCGACCACCTTCTGCCTCACCGAGCGCACAGCAGCTTCAAACGACCCAGCAGGGCAGACCCAACCAAGCTCATCGATGAGCCTGGTTTCTTCGAGGTGTTCGCGAAGTCTCTCCCTGCTGAGTCGTCTCGTGTTCCAGGAGGGGCTTCTTCCTTCGCCGCCCCTAACCTTTTCCACCGCTTGACACCCTTGTTCTAGGCTAAATTCGATGCACCGGTGGTCACTCAACGTTATTACCTCAAGGACCGACCAGTCGCTTATCTTTGAAGCGAGGCGAGGTGCGGCAATCGTGAGGTCAATTATTGACCCTCCCGCTCCTCGTCTGAACGTGAAATCCCCGCCCTGATTTAAGACGATCAGGTCGTTCCTAGCGACCATCTCGCCAACCAAGACTCCCCTCCTATCTAGGCGGGCCTCACCCCACTCGGGCGACTTACTGTTGAAGTCACCCCCTATGAGGGATCGCCCGATGGCCTCACTGAGGCTTTCCTCAAGGAGGAGGATCTGGGTCTCAAAGACATCGAAGGGATCGCCGGGGGAGAAGTAGCAGCTGTACACACGCACACCCGCCACCTCCACCCAAACGAACCCCGCGTCGGTCTCCAGGAAGTCCCCGACGCCCAAATCAGGGTTACAAACAAGGATGCCGGCCCTCCTTGATGCATCCTGATACCAAGCAGAGTTTTCGGACCACTTGTACTGCTCACTAATGAGCAGCACATCGGCCCCCCTCTCCCTGGCAGTCTGCATCAGGAGGTCCTGGGCATCCCTCCCCCTTCCGAGGTTGAGCTGCAGGAACTTCAATTCCTGCCTCTCAACCTCCGAAGCTCTTCCCGGAAGACCGGGCAGGAGCCGCTCCCTGACACATGGGCGACATCTTTGTCGCCCCTGTCTATGCATGTCAGGCACCTTGGTGGCGCCTTACAACTCCTGGCCAAGTGTCCCGTGGCGTATGGTAGGACAGTTATGACACTTGAAGCTATAAACAATGTTAGTTTGTTGCCATTTTTCTGTGAAATCCTTTCCTAATTTAACAAATATATTTAAACTTTTTTCCACTAACGAAATCGTAGAAATGCTATCTTTTTTAAAATTTTTTGATAATGTTATAAAATTATTATTTGAAAAGGGAAGACAAACTTTTTGTTGGTATTTTTGTGGGCATAAAGAGTTATTACTAATATTGGAATTGTCAGAAGAGTGACATTTAATTTTATTCAAACGTATTTTAATGTTCTTACCAATTAAATTAATTGGATCATCATTGTTAATTAGAAGTTGTTTAGCTTTTTTTAAATTGGTATGATGAAAGATAAGAAACTTTTAAATTTAGTTATTAGAGATATTCATATTCACATTGAATTTTTAAATAAGTCAATTAAAAAAAAAAAACATAATGTTCTTCGTTTTGGTTCCTAATACTGAAGAAAGATTTTTTGAACTTGGTAAGCAAAAATTTAACTCGATTCGACAAACATGTAATGATAAACACAATAAGAAATTTGATTCACTCTTATCCAAACAACATAACCATAATAATTGAAAAAAAGATGACTGGGTTAAGAATTTTACTGAAACAATTATACCCAACGAAGTGATTGACATTGTTTCCCTGGGTCCTGACCATAGTATTTCGCACAAAATTTCAAAACAAAATGTCATTGACACTATTAAGAATTTAGAGTCGTCCCTCATTTCTTTAGATATCCAAGAGAATCTCAAAAATGGAATTAGAGAAAAAGTCACTGGCAATATTAATAATAATCTAAAGAAACAATCTCATATTTCTAATGAAGATAGAATATTTTCCAAAAAATTAAAAACCACAAAAAATTTTTTAAAAAATAATCCGGACATTTTCTTTACAAATGAAGATAAATGTAATGTCACGGTATGCTTAAAAAAATCTACTTACTATACAAAAATGCTCAACCTTCTTTTTGACACTTGTACTTACATTCCAATTTAAAAAAATCCCCTAAAAAAGTTGCAAGATAACCCTCAAGGTTCTTAAGGGTCTCAATGACAACAATTTTTTAAAACACAAATTTCATAATAACCAACTCACCTTAACGAATACTGTATTAGCGAAATGCTATGGTTTACCCAAAATTCACAAAATAGATTTGCCATTCCGCCCTATCATCTCGTTGATTAACAATCCTACACATTTTTTAGCCAAAATCATATATCAGGAACTAAAAGAGATTATAAAAGTCCCTAACTCTCATATAAATAATAGTTTCGAATTAAAAAGTAAATTAACAAATGTTAACCTTCTCGATGATCATGTTTTAATCTCACTCGATGTTAGTTCATTGTTTACTAATATACCCTGTGATTTGGTTTTGGAGAGTTTAGAGCGTAGATGTCATTATATTCATAACAATTGTAATATTCCGTTTAATGAAATTATGAATTGTACTAAATTTCTTTTTAATGACACGTATTTTACTTTCGACGACAAGATTTATAAACAAATTTTTGGCACCCCCATGGGTTCTCCAATTTCACCACTTTTCGCAGACATGGTAATGGATGACTTGGAAAGTGATTGCTTACGAATTTTAAAAGATAACCATAATTGCTCTCTCCTCTTTTATTACAGATACGTTGATGACACCATTTTGTGTGTACAAAAAAAACATATTGAGTTAATCATCAATACTTTTAACTCCTATCATCAAAATTTACAATTTACTCACGAATTACAAAAAAATCATTCAATTAATTTCTTAGATATGACTCTCATCTCTAGCGACAACCATATTATTACTAACTGGTTCCAGAAGCCAACTGCATCTGGTAGATTTATCAATTACTTTTGAAATCATCCACTACAACAGAAAAAAAACATTGTATACAACTTGATAGATAGAGCGATTTTGTTGTCCCATGAATCCTTTCATCATACCAATTTAAAAAAAGTTAAACACCTTCTAATTAACAATGATTATCCAATTAATTTCATTGGTAAGAACATTAAAATACGTTAGAATAAAATTAAATATCACTCTTCTGACAATTCCCATATTAGTAATAACTCTTTATGCCCACAAAAATACCAACAAAAAGTTTGTCTTCCCTTTTCAAACAATAATTTTATAACATTATCAAAAATTTTTTTAAAATATAACATTTCTACGACTCCGTTACTGTAAAAGAGTTTAAATATAATTATTAAATTAGGAAAGGATTTCACAGAAAAATGGCAGCAAACTAACATTGTTTATAGCTTCAAGTGTCAGAACTGTCCTACCATATATATAGGCGAAACGAAAAGATCTCTAAAAACTCGTATTAATGAACATAAAAACAACAAAAATAGCGAATCTGTTGTATTTAAACATCGGGCTGAATTTAATCACGAGTTTGATTGGGAACATGTAAAAATGATTGATTATGAATCTGATTATAAAAAAAATTAACATCTGAGATGATTCATATAAAATGCAACAAATTTAGTATCAACAAAAAGGAGGACATATTTACTTTAAATAGAATTTATTTCCCATTATTAAAATTATTAGATTCGTGATTGAATTTAGGTTTGAATTTCTTACCCATTGGTTTTTATTTTTGTTAGTTTCTTCGTTGTTAACTTATACTATAAACTCTCATCGATGTATTCCTTTAGTTTACAATGTCTGTTTGCTCGTTTAACACTTATTATAATGACGGTCTCAGCTTTTAATTATTAACGTTATGTGACTTTTATAAATTATTTTAACTGATTTATTATGGTAATTATTGTCTGTTTTATTATTATTTATTTGTCATTGGTTTCATAAAATGTTTTTTTTTTCAAGTGTTTTCTGTGTTTTTCAATAAAGTTTAAGCCTGATGAGGTTGGCGTACCCATGCCAATGAAACGTCGCACTTGACAACGCAACATTCTGTCTTTCGTTTCTTCATTTTAGGAGAGAAGTGGAGAAATTGGCGCACCTAATAGAAAGTGCGAGTTTAAAAAGAAAGTATATGACTAAAAATTATGAAAAAATATTTATTTAATAGCTGGATATCTTTTCTATACTTTCCAATGGATAAAGATTGCATTGAAAATTATTAAAGCAGGTTTTTATTCAGATTTCCGAAGGACTGCACCCGACATGGCGGGTAAATTGACGCACTAATATTATAATCTTCTCTTGCAACGTATTAGTTATATTTTCATAGATTTAGAATTACATTCCAGTAGCAAAGGTTGATAAATAGAGGTAGTTATAATTTGAAACTAAATTTGAGATAGTATATCAAGATATGTGAAGTTTTTTATACCTTTATTCACATAAACCAGCCAAAGTTAAAATATATTTTATATTTGTACAATAAAATACTGGCAATTGTGGATATTTAAGTGAATATTCAAATTGAAATCATTTTTATAGAGAATTATTTGAATTTGTATACAGAAGTATATACAATTATTAACTTTAGAAGACTTATAAATAATAGAAAAAATCAATCAAAAATACAAATTTTTTACTTACATTGCTTTCACATCTTAAAATCGAGAAAACTTTCAAAACACTGTCAGACTGCAAATTAATGATTAAAAATCGCTTTTAAAATGCCTTAATACCTCAATCTTAAAAACAAATTTAACCACAGATTGTTCAAATGAATATAACCTTACAAAGTCGTTACATCAGTTTTGCGAACCACATTACCTCCCATGTCACAAAAAATCTTAAGAAAAAGATTAGCAGAAAAGTCCAGCAACATTCAAATGTATATATCTATATATTAATAATTGTGTACTTACTATCTTCTTTATATTTTCAATCATAAACATCCGAGCACTTGACTTCGGTCACCGGTTTCCAGAAACACAACACGTGTGCCAACTTCGCCTCTGATTTGAATCTCGTATGCGCCAATTTTGCCGCAAGTGTATCGTTCATTAATTAAATACTT
Organism: Diplolepis rosae; assembly: GCA_030998225.1. NCBI lineage: Eukaryota > Metazoa > Arthropoda > Insecta > Hymenoptera > Diplolepididae > Diplolepis > Diplolepis rosae. Next base: position 1,268,113 of record JAPYXD010000169.1, read on the forward strand.
TTTACGTAAAATGCTTATTTTTTCATACAAATATTCTATCCTATTCATAAGATTAAATATCAAAGATTATAAAATCGTTGCATTAATCTAATTCACCTTGAATTACTATTTAACGATTTAACTCAATGGCTTCGAACATAACCATTATGCCAAAAAACGATTAATCGAAAGAAAACTGTATTAAGCAATTAGATTTTTATAATGTTTTCTATCAAATACATATCATACAAGAATGCACACGATAGAACTATTTTTATTTTTTGTTATGTTATCATTTTCTGAAAAATAGGGTGCGCCAATTTAGACGACGCGCCAATTTCGCCGCTTCTCCCCTATACCCTGACTGATCGACACAATTCTTTCTAAGAATTAATAAAATTTGTTCTTTTAAGGTATTTTTCTTTTAATCACAGTCTTGCGTAGTGATGTTAGTCTTATCCACCAAGGCAAAACTTTTCCTCTTAGTATGTGTTCCCTTAGGCTTAGAATCTTTATTCTCTTTAGGTATCATCTTCACTCTCTTTGGGTTGGTAGCATTTTATTTTTTCACAGTTTCATAGGTGATCATGTTTGTTTATTCTCTTCCCGGATTGTGAAGATGCTGTCCGTATCTTTTCCTTTCTTTCGCTATCTCCATTCATGTGTTTCCTCTTTCTTCTTGTTGCAGTCTTAGTAGTAATCTGTGGTCCATTTTCCTGTGAGTAGCAAGTTTGAATTCCATCGAAATCAGAAGCATAAGATAGTTTAGCGAGTTTTTTCTGTTCCTTCGTTTCCTCCTTTTATAAACTGTCATTTTTGTTCGACTGCTTTGAGATGCACATCATTCTCGTAGTAAAAAAAAACATACGATGCTGTGAGTCATCTGTCGCCTATGTTTCTCACAGCCAATCATTGGAAGAGGGGACAGTGCTTCAATTTCGTCTATCACACGTTTGGATAGCTCTTAGTGTTCCCCGTTCTAGCAGAGATATCAATACAAAAAGTTGGATAGATGGGTGGATGAAATATCATTTTATCCTAGCATAAATTAATTTATGCCTCTCTAAAACTTGTTCATCCACCCCAGGAATTGAAGCCGGTTAGCAGATTTCGCAAATAGCAATCCTACCATTTTCATTTTCTAAATTAGCGAACCTAGCAACTCTCTTAGCCACGTAACTAGCTACATACAGTAGTGCATAATCTTCTGTTGTCGAGAATCGTTTCTATTTTATCGTTCCTATGATCTCTTCTTTCATCAGCATCTGTGATGTCCTTAATTTTGAGTAGAACGTCAATTATTTCTCCTCCAGAAATGTTGCATCCTTTTGGAGTCTTTGCTAGAGAATACGTTGAGACAAATTTATACATTTTTATAAATAGCACCGAATTCGAGTGATCGTTGGAATCACAGCATTCTTGCATCAGGCCGAAGAAGCGCTAAAAGAAAATAATGTAATTGTCGAACATTTATACGACAAGCAGTAAAGTTAAATGGTTAAAATCAATTTTTATGTGCATCTCCAATGTATCTTGATTCAGCCTGGCTGTCATAAGATACTTTTTTCACATTATGAAATTAAAAATGTACAAATTTCCAATGCTGCTTGCAGGGAAACTTTAAAACTATAGGCATTCGGAGAAGCAATGAATTTAATTTCACTTAGTTTGCTTCTCCTTCCAATTTCTGGAGAAAGCACAAGAAAGTCTCAATAGCCTTTCAGGAAAAACAGAGACTCCATACTCTATGACAAAACCTTATGGTGCCTTCACAGTCCGCCAGAACTGAATTATCGTTTCGAAACAGCTCCATTGCCTACGGTACGTGAAGAAACTGAAAGGGCATAGCCAGGTAAGCATACAAAATCTGCCCCAGCATAAACTAACTTCTTATTTCCGTCATAAGTTCCTCCCAATGATAACCCTAGAAATTCAATTTTTTGTGAGTTATGGAAGGGGAAAGAAAAATTTCAAAAGTGGTTTTTCTTGAAAACGACTTGACCGATTTTGATATAAAAAATATATGTTGTAGACAATAATGATGCTATTAAAAAAAAAAAAAAATTTCGAAAACAATTGCAACTGAGAAATTTTTTCGAATCTTTCGAAATTTTTTTTTTTGAAGCTATTTTCTAGAGCGACCACATCGATATTTTACATCAGCATTATTTAGAATATCCTTCATAACGTATATTTTTGTTATATTTTTGGAAGGGGTGGAATAATGTGAAAAAAAATCAAAATCGTGCATGCAACACTGCGCACCGTTATGGTGCACTGCTCCCCATCGCATACTTTGGAACACAACTCTATAGAATTTTTTCATGGATAGAAACTTTTTGAAAATGAAGATAGCATTATAATTGACGTAACTAATGTAATTAAATACATCATAAATCATATTTCCTTCATGAACGTCTGCCGTTAGCCTATCCAAATAATAGTTTTCAGATTTCACCACGAGGAGGTTGCAGTACGATTTTAAACTCCTTTCTCCAGGGTGCTTTATTATTGTGAGGCCCCCGCCTCTCACAAATCAGCGTGCTTTATTATAATTAGGGTGTTATGTACGAAGATTCGGTTTAAAAATAAAGATGAAAATATTAAATTAGAGGTGTCAATGAAATTAAAATTTTTTTCTTCGGATGAGTGCTTCGTTCGCTGAGGTTCCAAACTGCCAAACTTTAATATAAACAAAAAAAGAATAAATTATTAGGTGCAGTAAGTGCTAGTCGATTTTGACCTATTCAAAACGTTATGAACCAAGCTTAGGCATATGGTAAACAAACCGTTTTGACACATTAGTGATTTTGTTTTGGCGTCATATACTTTTGGTTGTGTGAAAATGTCTGATTTTATGCCACATAATCGTCATTGGCGGGAAAAGTTGATTTTCTTCGTTCATTTGAAGAAAACGGTCAAACGCAAGAAGAGGTTGCTTTAGCATTAGGAGTTACCCACAAAGCCATTCCCAAGCAATTGCATGCGTTGGGAATGATTCAAAAACAAGGAACTTGGGTTACTTATGATTTGAAAAAAAAAGGAAAGTATTTTCTTCATCGCATCGTGATGGGTGATGAAAAGTGAATTCATTACGGCAACTCGATGAGAAGAAAGTCCTGGGGATTGCCCGGTCATGATTCTACGACGTCGGCTCGGCCGAATATTCACGCTGCGAAGGTTATGCTGTGTATTTGGTGGGAGCAGGTCGGTGTTATTTATCATGAGCTGTTGAAACCGAACGAAATCATCACTGGGGAACAGTATCGAACGCAATTAATGCGTTTGAGCTACGCACTGAGCGACAAACGGCTAAAATACGAGCAGAGGCACCAAAAAGTGATTCTACAGCATGACAATGCTCGGCCTCACGCTGCCAAAACCGTTAAAACCTACCTGGAAAGGCTCAAATGGGAAGTCCCACCCCACCGGACGTATTTCGCAGATATTGCGCCTTCCGATTACTACTTGTTCCGGTCGATGGCACATGGTCTGGCTGATCAGCAGTACAGCTCATACGAAGACATCGAAACATGGCTTGATTCGTCGATAGCCTCAAAAGATAAGCACTTTGACCGTAACGGTATTCGAGTTTTACCAAAAAGATGGGCAAAAGTTGTAGCTAACGGTGGGCGATACTTTGAGTGATTCATTTGTAACCATTTCTTCACAATACAGTTGCATTTGTATAAAAACAGACAGCGGGAACGTAGTTGCGCACCTAATAAAATTTCTTTAATTTTGGGAATCGTTTTTGGCACTCTCCATTGACTGAGTTGGCAATACCCGACATAAAAAATTCTTTTAAAACCAAATAAAGCGATGAGAACCAAGGCAATACGATCATGCTCAGAAATTCCAAGTTCTATAATTTATTCGGCAACACAGCTACAAAACAGAAGGGATTATATGTGTGTACCATGTCTAGAAGTATGAAACCGGAATTTCCCTATAGATGGCGCTTTCCATCAGTTTAGGAACCGTCGACCGCTTCTGCAGCGCCATCTTCTCCCTCTAGCAGCTGAGAAAGATTTTCAGTACACTGTAAGAAATCCAGTTGAGAATTACCAATCGATTATAAAATATTTTACTATGATTGACGTAGGAATAATACGACTCTATTGTGAATTTGCAACGATAAGCGGTGTGATTTCATAATATTTGTATGAAGTTTGCAGTGAAAGTTTAATATTACCACTTGAATCAGGGGACATAAAATTACGCATGATAAACATGGTAAATTTCAACCATAGTGTAACGTATATTTGAATGTAATTTTACAACGTGTCAGTAAATTCGCAATGCGTACTGCGATTTATTTTACCATGAAAGTGTAAAAATGCAGACTGAGTGTAAATCTACCAGAATTTTATAATTCCACGCTTCATGATGCATTTTTGTTTTAACGCCCGGCGCTGCAACAGTGATTCTATAACTTCTATAACCTAGAAAGCCAACTCTCGTGCAATAGCAGCAGGTTTCAAATTCTTATTTAATTTATCATTTATATCGCGTTTTCACAATGTAAAGGTAAGTGTTAAATTAAGAAAATAAACTAAAAAATTCGGCTTTGAATACTATTAATTTTATACTATTAATTCATAAAAATATACTACAAGAACCAATAAATATGTTAATAATTCTATAGCATATTGATTTGTATCCATGATATACATGCTTTTAGAAAGAAATGCTTTTGATTCAATAGCATTTTTTTCTCAGTGTACTGTCAGTGTTAATTTACAAATGATATATATAGCGCATGTGCAATGAAATTCAAACCGTCAATTTTACATTGTCAAGTGAATTTTACAACAAGAAACGTAAAATTATACTGCATTGAAACTGAGATTAAGGGAATGTTACTGTCTGCATGTGATTTTACCGTTCCAAATTATTTTTACACCATTTTGGTAAAATTACCACGTTAATCACTAATAATTTTATGTCCCCTGTTTTACGTGGTAATTTTCAACTGAATTTTTTACAGTGTAGAAAACAGCCCAAGTTCGATATACCAGTGTATTTACCACAAGCATCAACATGTCGAGTTTTGTGCCTACGAACTAAGATTTGCGGACAGCACTGATTTTTGGTTATCACTTGAAGAAAACTGCTGCAGAATCGCATCGAATGCCTGTGGAAGCTTACGGTGAACATGCTCTTGGCATATCACATTGTTTCCAGTGGTTTGAAAAATTCAAAAGTGGTAATTTTGATGTGACAAACGAAGATCAAGGAAAACCACCAAAAAGGTTTGAAGACTGCGATCAGAAGGGTGTTATCGATTATGAGCTGCTAAAACCTGGTGAAACTATCAACACAAATCGCTACCAACAGAAAATGATCAATTTAAATCGAGCATTACAAGCAAAACGACCGGATTTTCGAAGAAGGCAACACAAAGTCATTTTTCTTCACGATAATGCCCCAACTAAAAAATTTTTGATCATTTCCATGCAACAGACGTGTAACTTTTGCAAAAAAAATCCAGTTTCATAATTCTAGACCTGGTGTATATATTAATATAATTGAAACGATAACTTACAGTAATTGTCTCTTAATCCTATCTGTCTTAGGAGAGAGTGAGAGAGAGGTTTCACATTTGGCTCCCTATTTGTCCTCATTGTGTTTGCAATTAAACGTAATAGATATCAACTTAAGTCCTAATTTCATTTGCATTATACCACGGCTAAACTAATATGTAAAATGTAGTGAAAATTGTTTGAAACTCAGTAAACGGTGTTGGAATGATGCGTTCAGCACAGTAAGAACCCGAAACGTGCATGTCTACTCGGAGGTTCGATTGCTCCTGGCACATGCAAGATGCACGCTCTCATATTATGGTCGGCCTATACATATTCCATCTAAATATTAGCCCTTTTATATATTTCACGACTTAAAAGAACAAAAACGTTCATCGTTCAACATCTATAGGTAATGGAAAAAGAAATGAGGTGTTGTCAAAATAATTCAGAAACTTTAAGTTAATTTACCATCTAGAGTTGCGGATTCACCACAGGGATTGCGAGTAAACCTAATAGATCTCAACACAAGTCCTAATTTCATTTGCATTATACCACGGCTAAACTAATATGTAAAAAGTAGGGAAAATTGTTTGAAACACGGTTAGCGGTGTTGGAATGATGCGTTTAACACAGTAAGAACCCGAAACGTGCATGTCTACTCGGAGGTTCGATTGCTCCTGGCACATGCAAGATGCACGCTCTCATATTATCGTCGGCTTACACATATTACCATCTAAATATTAGCAATTTATATATTTCACGACTTAAAAGAACAAAAACGTTCATCGTTAAACATCTATAGGTAATGGAAAAAGAAATGAGGTGTTGTCAAAATAATTCAGAAACTTTAAGTTAATTTACCATCTAAAGTTGCGGAGTCACCACAGGGTTTGCTAGTAAACCTAATAGATCTCAACTCAAGTCCTAATTTCATTTGCATTGTACCACGGCTAAACTAATAGGTAAAAAGTAGGGTAAATTGTTTGAAACTCGGTAAGCGGTGTTGGAATGATGCGTTTAACACAGTAAGAACCCGAAACGTGCATGTATACTCGGAGGTTCGATAGCTCCTGGCACATGCAAGATGCACGCTCTCATATTATAGTCGGCCTATGCATATTACCATCTAAATATTAGCCCTTTTATATATTTCACGACTTGAAGGAACAAAAACAATCATCGTTCAACATCTATAAGTAATGGAAAAAAAAATGAGGTGTTGAAAATTAATTTAGACATTTTTAGTTAATTTACCATCTAAGGTTGCGGACTCACCACAGGGTTTGCGAGTAAACCTAATAGATCTCAACTCATGTCCTAATTTCATTTGCATTATACCGCGGCTAAACTAATATGTAAAAAGTAGGGAAAATTGTTTGAAACTCGGTAAGCGGTGTTGGAATGATGCGTTTAACACAGTAAGTACCCGAAACGTGCATGTCTACTCGGAGGTTCGATTGCTCCTGGCGCATGCAAGATGCACGCTCTCATATTATGATCGGCCTATACATATTACCATCTAAATATTAGCCCTTTTATATATTTCACTACTTGAAATAACAAAAACAATCATCTTTTAACATCTAGCGGTTATGGAAAAAGAAAAGAGGTGTTGGCAAAATAATTTAGAAACTTTAAGTCAATTTACCATCTAAGGTTGCGGACTCACCACAGGGTTTGCTAGTAAACCTAATAGATCTCAACTCAAGTCCTAATTTCATTTGCATTGTACCACGGCTAAACTAATAGGTAAAAAGTAGGGTAAATTGTTTGAAACTCGGTAAACGGTGTTGGAATGATGCGTTTAACACAGTAAGAACCCGAAACGTGCATGTATACTCGGAGGTTCGATTGCTCCTCGCACATGCAAGATGCACGCTCTCATATTATGGTCGGCCTATGCATATTACCATCTAAATATTAGCCCTTTTATATATTTCACCACTTGATATAACAAAAACAATCATCTTTTAACATCTAGCGGTTATGGCAAAAAAAAATGAGGTGTTGAAAATTAATTTAGACATTTTTAGTTAATTTACCATCTAAGGTTGCGGACTCACCACAGGGTTTGCGAGTAAACCTAATAGATCTCAACTCATGTCCTAATTTCATTTGCATTATACCACGGCTAAACTAATATGTAAAAAGTAGGGAAAATTGTTTGAAACTCAGTAAGCGGTGTTGGAATTGTGCGTTAAACACATAAAGCACCCGAAACGTGCATGTATACTCGGAGGTTCGATTGCTCCTGGCACATGCAAGATGCACGCTCTCATATTATCGTCGGCCTATACATATTACCATCTAAATATTAGCCCTTTTATATATTTCAAGACTTAAAAGAACAAAAACGTTCATCGTTCAACATCTATAGGTAATGGAAAAAGAAAAGAGGTGTTGGCAAAATAATTTAGAAACTTTTAGTCAATCTACAATCTAAGGTTGCGGACTCACCACAGGGTTTGCGAGTAAACCTAATAGATCTCAACTCAAGTCCTAATTTCATTTGCATTATACCACGGCTAAACTAATATGTAAAAAGTAGGGAAAATTGTTTGAAACTCGGTAAGCGGTGTTGGAATGATGCGTTTAACACAGTAAGAACCCGAAACGTGCATGTATACTCGGAGGTTCGATTGCTCCTGGCGCATGCAAGATGCACGCTCTCATATTATGGCCGGCCTATGCATATTACCATCTAAATATTAGCCCTTTTATATATTTCACGACTTGAAATAACAAAAACAATCATCGTTCAACATCTATAAGTAATGGAAAAAGAAATGAGGTGTTGTCAAAATAATTCAGAAACTTTAAGTTAATTTACCATCTAAGGTTGCGGACTCACCACAGGGTTTGCGAGTAAACCTAATAGATCTCAACTCAAGTCCTAATTTCATTTGCATTATACCACGGCTAAACTAATATGTAAAAAGTAGGGAAAATTGTTTGAAACTCGGTAAGCGGTGTTGGAATGATGCGTTTAACACAGTAAGAACCCGAAACGTGCATGTATACTCGGAGGTTCGATTGCTCCTGGCACATGCAAGATTACTATTTAAATATTAGCCCTTTTATATATTTCACCACTTGAAATAACAAAAACAATCATCTTTTAACATCTAGCGGTTATGGAAAAAAAAATGAGGTGTTGAAAATTAATTTAGACATTTTTAGTTAATTTACCATCTAAGGTTGCGGACTCACCACAGGGTTTGCGAGTAAACCTAATAGATTTCAACTCAAGTCCTAATTTCATTTGCATTATACCACGGCTAAACTAATATGTAAAAACTAGGGAAAATTGTTTGAAACTCAGTAAGCGGTGTTGGAATTATGCGTTAAACACATAAAGCACCCGAAACGTGCATGTATACTCGGAGGTTCGATTGCTCCTGGCACATGCAAGATGCACGCTCTCATATCATGGTCGGCCTATACATATTACCATCTAAATATTAGCCCTTTTATATATTTCACCACTTGAAATAACAAAAACAATCATCTTTTAACATCTAGCGGTTATGGAAAAAGAAAAGAGGTGTTGGCAAAATAATTTAGAAACTTTAAGTCAATTTACCATCTAAGGTTGCGGACTCACCACAGGGTTTGCTAGTAAACCTAATAGATCTCAACTCAAGTCCTAATTTCATTTGCATTGTACCACGGCTAAACTAATAGGTAAAAAGTAGGGTAAATTGTTTGAAACTCGGTAAACGGTGTTGGAATGATGCGTTTAACACAGTAAGAACCCGAAACGTGCATGTATACTCGGAGCTTCGATTGCTCCTCGCACATGCAAGATGCACGCTCTCATATTATGGTCGGCCTATGCATATTACCATCTAAATATTAGCCCTTTTATATATTTCACCACTTGATATAACTAAAACAATCATCTTTTAACATCTAGCGGTTATGGCAAAAAAAAATGATGTGTTGAAAATTAATTTAGACATTTTTAGTTAATTTACCATCTAAGGTTGCGGACTCACCACAGGGTTTGCGAGTAAACCTAATAGACCTCAACTCATGTCCTAATTTCATTTGCATTATACCACGGCTAAACTAATATGTAAAAAGTAGGGAAAATTGTTTGAAACTCAGTAAGCGGTGTTGGAATTGTGCGTTAAACACATAAAGCACCCGAAACGTGCATGTATACTCGGAGGTTCGATTGCTCCTGGCACATGCATGATGCACGCTCTCATATTATGGCCGGCCTATGCATATTACCATCTAAATATTAGCCCTTTTATATATTTCACCACTTGTTATAACAAAAACAATCATCTTTTAACATCTAGCTGTTATGGCAAAAAAAAATGAGGTGTTGAAAATTAATTTAGACATTTTTAGTTAATTTACCATCTAAGGTTGCGGACTCACCACAGGGTTTGCTAGTAAACCTAATAGATCTCAACTCAAGTCCTAATTTCATTTGCATTATACCACGGCTAAACTAATATGTAAAAAGTAGGGAAAATTGTTTGAAACTCGGTAAGCGGTGTTGGAATGATGCGTTTAACACAGTAAGAACCCGAAACGTGCATGTATACTCGGAGGTTCGATTGCTCCTGGCGCATGCAAGATGCACGCTCTCATATTATGATCGGCCTATACATATTACCATCTAAATATTAGCCCTTTTATATATTTCACCACTTGAAATAACAAAAACAATCATCGTTCAACATCTATAAGTAATGGAAAAAGAAATGAGGTGTTGTCAAAATAATTCAGAAACTTTAAGTTAATTTACCATATAAGGTTGCGGACTCACCACAGGGTTTGCGAGTAAACCTAATAGATCTCAACTCATGTCCTAATTTCATTTGCATTATACCGCGGCTAAACTAATATGTAAAAAGTAGGGAAAATTGTTTGAAACTCGGTAAGCGGTGTTGGAATGATGCGTTTAACACAGTAAGTACCCGAAACGTGCATGTCTACTCGGATGTTCGATTGCTCCTGGCACATGCAAGATTACTATTTAAATATTAGCCCTTTTATATATTTCACCACTTGAAATAACAAAAACAATCATCTTTTAACATCTAGCGGTTATGGAAAAAAAATGAGGTGTTGAAAATTAATTTAGACATTTTTAGTTAATTTACCATCTAAGGTTGCGGACTCACCACAGGGTTTGCGAGTAAACCTAATAGATTTCAACTCAAGTCCTAATTTCATTTGCATTATACCACGGCTAAACTAATATGTAAAAACTAGGGAAAATTGTTTGAAACTCAGTAAGCGGTGTTGGAATTATGCGTTAAACACATAAAGCAACCGAAACGTGCATGTATACTCGGAGGTTCGATTTCTCCTGGCACATGCAAGATGCACGCTCTTATATCATGGTCGGCCTATACATATTACCATCTAAATATTAGCCCTTTTATATATTTTACTACTGAAATAACAAAAACAATCATCGTTTAACATCTAGCGGTTATGGAAAAAGAAAAGAGGTGTTGGCAAAATAATTTAGAAACTTTTAGTCAATTTACCATCTAAGGTTGCGGACTCACCACAGGGTTTGCGAGTAAACCTAATAGATCTCAACTCAAGTCCTAATTTCATTTGCATTATACCACGGCTAAACTAATATGTAAAAAGTAGGGAAAATTGTTTGAAACTCGGTAAGCGGTGTTGGAATGATGCGTTTAACACAGTAAGAACCCGAAACGTGCATGTATACTCGGAGGTTCGATTGCTCCTGGCACATGCAAGATGCACGCTCTCATATTATGGTCGGCCTATACATATTACCATCTAAATATTAGCCCTTTTATATATTTCACCACTTGAAATAACAAAAACAATCATCGTTTAACATCTAGCGGTTATGGAAAAAGATATGAGGTGTTGAAAATTAATTTAGACTATTTCTGTTAATTTACCATCTACGGTTGCGGACTCACGGCAGGATTTTCGTGTAAACCTAATAGATCTCAACTCAAGTCCTAATTTCATTTGCATTATACCACGGCTAAACTAATATGTAAAAAGTAGGGAAAATTGTTTGAAACTCGGTAAGCGGTGTTGGAATGATGCGTTTAACACAGTAAGAACCCGAAACGTGCATGTATACTCGGAGGTTCGATTGCTCCTGGCACATGCAAGATGCACGCTCTCATATTATGGTCGGCCTATACATATTACCATCTAAATATTAGCCCTTTTATATATTTCAAGACTTAAAAGAACAAAAACGTTCATCGTTCAACATCTATAGGTAATGGAAAAAGAAAAGAGGTGTTGGCAAAATAATTTAGAAACTTTTAGTCAATTTACCATCTAAGGTTGCGGACTCACCACAGGGTTTGCGAGTAAACCTAATAGATCTGAACTCAAGTCCTAATTTCATTTGCATTATACCACGGCTAAACTAATATGTAAAAAGTAGGGAAAATTGTTTGAAACTCGGTAAGCGGTGTTGGAATGATGCGTTTAACACAGTAAGAACCCGAAACGTGCATGTATACTCGGAGGTTCGATTGCTCCTGGCACATGCAAGATGCACGCTCTTATATTATGGTCGGCCTATGCATATTACGATCTAAATATTAGCCCTTTTATATATTTCTCGACTTGCAAGAACAAAAACAATCATCGTTTAACATCTAGCGGTTATGGAAAAAGATATGAGGTGTTGAAAATTAATTTAGACTATTTCTGTTAATTTACCATCTACGGTTGCGGACTCACCGCAGGATTTGCGCGTAAACCTAATAGATCTCAACTCAAGTCCTAACTTCTTTTGCATTATACCACGGCTAAACTAATATGTAAAAAGTAGGGAAAATTGTTTGAAACTCAGTAAGCGGTGTTGGAATGATGCGCTTAAAACAGTAAGAACCCGAAACGTGCAAGTATACTCGGAGGTTCGATTGCTCTTGGCACATGCAAGATGCACGCTCTCATATTATGGTCGGCCTATGCATATTACCATCTAAATATTAACCCTTTTATATATTTCAAGACTTAAAAGAACAAAAACGTTGATTGTTCAACATCTATAGGAAATGGAAAAATAAATGAGGTGTTGTCAAAATAATTCAGAAAATTTAAGTTAATTTACCATCTAGAGTTGCGGATTCACCACAGGGATTGCGAGTAAACATAATAGATCTCAACTCAAGTCCTAATTTCATTTGCATTATACCACGGCTAAACTAATATGTAAAATGTAGTGAAAATTGTTTGAAGCTCAGTAGGCGGTGTTGGAATGATGCGTTTAACACAGTAAGTACCCGAAACGTGCATGTATACTCGGAGGTTCGATTGCTTCTGGCACATACAAGATGCACGCTCTCATATTATTGACGGCCTATACATATTACCATCTACATATTAGCCCTTTCATATATTTCACGACCTAAAAGAACAAAAACAATCATCATTCAACATCTAGTGGTTATGGAAAAAGAAATGAGGTGTTTACAAAATAATTTAGAAACTTTTAGTTAATTTACCATCTAAGATTGTGGATTCACAACAGTGTTTGAGAGTAAACCTAATAGATCTCAACTCAAGTCCTAATTTCATTTGCATTATACCACGGCTAAACTAATATGTAAAAAGTAGGGAAAATTGTTTGAAACTCAGTAAGCGGTGTTGGAATGATGCGTTTAACACAGTAAGAACCCGAAACGTGCATGTATACTCGGAGGTTCGATTGCTCCTGGCACATGCAAGATGCACGCTCTCATATCATGGTCGGCCTATACATATTACCATCTAAATATTAGCCCTTTTATATATTTCACCACTTGAAATAGCAAAAACAATCATCTTTTAACATCTAGCGGTTATGGAAAAAGAAAAGAGGTGTTGTCAAAATAATTCAGAAACTTTAAGTTAATTTACCATCTAAGGTTGCGGAGTCACCACAGGGTTTGCGAGTAAACCTAATAGATCTCAACTCAAGTCCTAATTTCATTTGCATTATACCACGGCTAAACTAATATGTAAAAAGTAGGGAAAATTGTTTGAAACTCAGTAAGCGGTGTTGGAATGATGCGTTTAACACAGTAAGTACCCGAAACGTGCATGTCTACTCGGAGGTTCGATTGCTCCTGGCACATGCAAGATTACTATTTAAATATTAGCCCTTTTATATATTTCACCACTTGAAATAACAAAAACAATCATCTTTTAACATCTAGCGGTTATGGAAAAAAATGAGGTGTTGAAAATTAATTTAGACATTTTTAGTTAATTTACCATCTAAGGTTGCGGACTCACCACAGGGTTTGCTAGTAAACCTAATAGATCTCAACTCAAGTCCTAATTTCATTTGCATTGTACCACGGCTAAACTAATATGTAAAATGTAGTGAAAATTGTTTGAAGCTCAGTAGGCGGTGTTGGAATGATGCGTTTAACACAGTAAGTACCCGAAACGTGCAAGTATACTCGGAGGTTCGATTGCTCCTGGCGCATGCAAGATGCACGCTCTCATATTATGATCGGCCTATACATATTACCATCTAAATATTAGCCATTTTATATATTTCACCACTTGAAATAGCAAAAACAATCATCTTTTAACATATAGCGGTTATGGAAAAAAAAAAGAGGTGTTGGCAAAATAATTTAGAAACTTTTAGTCAATTTACCATATAAGGTTGCGGACTCACCACAGGGTTTGCGAGTAAACCTAATAGATCTCAACTCAAGTCCTAATTTCATTTGCATTATACCACGGCTAAACTAATATGTAAAAAGTAGGGAAAATTGTTTGAAACTCGGTAAGCGGTGTTGGAATTATGCGTTTAACACAGTAAGAACCCGAAACGTGCATGTATACTCGGAGGTTCGATTGCTCCTGGCACATGCAAGATGCACGCTCTCATATTATGGTCGGCCTATGCATATTACCATCTAAATATTAGCCCTTTTATATATTTCACTACTTGAAATAACAAAAACAATCATCGTTTAACTTCTAGCGGTTATGGAAAAAGATATGAGGTGTTGAAAATTAATTTAGACACTTTTAGTTAATGTACCACCTAAGGTTGCGGACTCACCACAGGGTTTGCGAGTAAACCTAATAGATCTCAACTCAAGTCCTAATTTCATTTGCATTATACCACGGCTAAACTAATATGTAAAAAGTAGGGAAAATTGTTTGAAACTCAGTAAGCGGTGTTGGAATGATGCGTTTAAAACAGTAAGAACCCGAAACGTGCAAGTATACTCGGAGGTTCGATTGCTCTTGGCACATGCAAGATGCACGCTCTCATATTATGGTCGGCCTATGCATATTACCATCTTAATATTAGCCCATTTATATATTTCAAGACTTAAAAGAATAAAAACGTTCATCGTTCAACATCTATAGGTAATGGAAAAGGAAATGAGGTGTTGTCAAAATAATTTAGAAACTTTTAGTCAATTTACCATCTAAGGTTGCGGACTCACCACAGGGTTTGCGAGTAAACCTAATAGATCTCAACTCAAGTCCTAATTTCATTTGCATTATACCACGGCTAAACTAATATGTAAAAAGTAGGGAAAATTGTTTGAAACTCGGTAAGCGGTGTTGGAATGATGCGTTTAACACAGTAAGAACCCGAAACGTGCATGTATACTCTGAGGTTCGATTGCTCCTGGCACATGCAAGATGCACGCTCTCATATTATGGTCGGCCTATGCATATTACCATCTAAATATTAGCCCATTTATATATTTAAAGACTTAAAAGAACAAAAACAATCATCATTTAACATCTAGTGGTTATGGAAAAAGAAATGAGGTGTTTACAAAATAATTTAGAAACTTTTAGTTAATTTACCATCTAAGATTGTGGATTCACAACAGTGTTTGAGAGTAAACCTAATAGATCTCAACTCAAGTCCTAAATTCATTTGCATTACACCACGGCTAAACTAATATGGAAAAAATAGGGAAAATTGTTTGAAACTCAGTAAGCGGTGTTGGAATGATGCGTTTAACACAGTAAGAACCCGAAACGTGCATGTATACTCGGAGGTTCGATTGCTCCTGGCACATGCAAGATGCACGCTCTCATATTATGGTCGGCCTATACATATTACCATCTAAATATTAGCCCTTTTATATATTTCAAGACTTAAAAGAACAAAAACGTTCATCGTTCAACATCTATAGGTAATGGAAAGAGAAATGAGGTGTTGTCAAAATAATTCAGAAGCTTTAAGTCAATCTACAATCTAAAGTTGCGGACTCACCACAGGGATTGCGAGTAAACCTAATAGATCTCAACACAAGTCCTAATTTCATTTGCATTATACCACGGCTAAACTAATATGTAAAAAGTAGGGAAAATTGTTTGAAACTCGGTAAGCGGTGTTGGAATGATGCGTTTAACACAGTAAGAACCCGAAACGTGCATTAATACTCGGAGGTTCGATTGCTCCTGGCACATGCAAGATGCACGCTCTTATATTATGGTCGGCCTATGCATATTACGATCTAAATATTAGCCCTTTTATATATTTCTAGACTTGCAAGAACAAAAACAAACATCGTTTAACATCTAGTGGTTATGGAAAAAGATATGAGGTGTTGAAAATTAATTTAGACTATTTCTGTTAATTTACCATCTACGGTTGCGGACTCACCGCAGGATTTGCGCGTAAACCTAATAGATCTCAACTCAAGTCCTAACTTCTTTTGCATTATACCACGGCTAAACTAATATGTAAAAAGTAGGGAAAATTGTTTGAAACTCAGTAAGCGGTGTTGGAATGATGCGCTTAAAACAGTAAGAACCCGAAACGTGCAAGTATACTCGGAGGTTCGATTGCTCTTGGCACATGCAAGATGCACGCTCTCATATTATGGTCGGCCTATGCATATTACCATCTAAATATTAGCCCTTTTATATATTTCAAGACTTAAAAGAACAAAAACGTTCATCGTTCAACATCTATAAGAAATGGAAAAATAAATGAGGTGTTGTCAAAATAATTCAGAAACTTTAAGTTAATTTACCATCTAGAGTAGCGGATTCACCACAGGGATTGCGAGTAAACATAATAGATCTCAACTCAAGTCCTAATTTCAGTTGCATTATACCACGGCTAAACTAATATGTAAAAAGTAGTGAAAATTGTTTGAAGCTCAGTAGGCGGTGTTGGAATGATTCGTTTAACACAGTAAGTACCCGAAACGTGCATGTATACTCGGAGGTTCGATTGCTCCTGGCGCATGCAAGATGCACGCTCTCATATTATGGTCGGCCTATACATATTACCATCTAAATATTAGCCCTTTTATATATTTCACTACTTGAAATAACAAAAACAATAATCATTTAACATCTAGTGGTTATGGAAAAAGAAATGAGGTGTTTACAAAATAATTTAGAAACTTTTAGTTAATTTACCATCTAAGATTGTGGATTCACAACAGTGTTTGAGAGTAAACCTAATAGATCTCAACTCAAGTCCTAAATTCATTTGCATTACACCACGGCTAAACTAATATGGAAAAAATAGGGAAAATTGTTTGAAACTCAGTAAGCGGTGTTGGAATGATGCGTTTAACACAGTAAGAACCCGAAACGTGCATGTATACTCGGAGGTTCGATTGCTCCTGGCACATGCAAGATGCACGCTCTCATATCATGGTCGGCCTATACATATTACCATCTAAATATTAGCCCTTTTATATATTTCACCACTTGAAATAACAAAAACAATCATCTTTTAACATCTAGCGGTTATGGAAAAAGAAAAGAGGTAATGGCAAAATAGTTTAGAAACTTTTATTCGATTTACCATCTAAGGTTGCGGACTCACCACAGGGTTTGCTAGTAAACCTAATAGATCTCAACTCAAGTCCTAATTTCATTTGCATTATACCACGGCTAAACTAATATGTAAAATGTAGTGAAAATTGTTTGAAGCTCAGTAGGCGGTGTTGGAATGATGCGTTTAACACAGTAAGTACCCGAAACGTGCATGTATACTCGGAGGTTCGATTGCTCCTGGCGCATGCAAGATGCACGCTCTCCTATTATGGTCGGCCTATGCATATTACCATCTAAATATTAGCCCTTTTATATATTTCACGACTTGAAATAACAAAAACAATCATCGTTCAACATCTATAAGTAATGGAAAAAGAAATGAGGTTTTGTCAAAATAATTCAGAAACTTTAAGTTAATTTACCATCTAAGGTTGCGGACTCACCACAGGGTTTGCGAGTAAACCTAATAGATCTCAACTCAAGTCCTAATTTCATTTGCATTATACCACGGCTAAACTAATATGTAAAAAGTAGGGAAAATTGTTTGAAACTCAGTAAGCGGTGTTGGAATGATGCGTTTAACACAGTATGTACCCGAAACGTGCATGTCTACTCGGAGGTACGATTGCTCCTGGCACATGCAAGATTACTATTTAAATATTAGCCCTTTTATATATTTCACCACTTGAAATAACAAAAACAATCATCTTTTAACATCTAGCGGTTATGGAAGAAGAAAAGAGGTGTTGGCAAAATTAATTTAGAAAATTTAAGTCAATTTACCATCTAAGGTTGCGGACTCACCAAAGGGTTTGCTATTAAACATAATAGATCTCAACTCTAGTCCTAATTTCATTTGCATTGTACCACGGCTAAACTAATAGGTAAAAAGTAGGGTAAATTGTTTGAAACTCGGTAAACGGTGTTGGAATGATGCGTTTAACACAGTAAGAACCCGAAACGTGCATGTATACTCGGAGGTTCGATTGCTCCTGGCACATGCATGATGCACGCTCTCATATTATGGCCGGCCTATGCATATTACGATCTAAATATTAGCCCTTTTATATATTTCTCGACTTGCAAGAACAAAAACAATCATCGTTTAACATCTAGCGGTTATGGAAAAAGATATGAGGTGTTGAAAATTAATTTAGACTATTTCTGTTAATTTACCATCTACGGTTGCGGACTCACCGCAGGATTTTCGCGTAAACCTAATAGATCTCAACTCAAGTCCTAACTTCTTTTGCATTATACCACGGCTAAACTAATATGTAAAAAGTAGGGAAAATTGTTTGAAACTCAGTAAGCGGTGTTGGAATGATGCGTTTAAAACAGTAAGAACCCGAAACGTGCAAGTATACTCGGAGGTTCGATTGCTCTTGGCACATGCAAGATGCACGCTCTCATATTATGGTCGGCCTATGCATATTACCATCTAAATATTAGCCCTTTTATATATTTCAAGACTTAAAAGAACAAAAACGTTCATTGTTCAACATCTATAGGTAATGGAAAAAGAAATGAGGTGTTGTCAAAAAAATTCAGAAACTTTTAGTTAATTTACCATCTATAGTTGCGGATTCACCACAGGGATTGCGAGTAAACCTAATAGATCTCACCTCAAGTCCTAATTTCATTTGCATTATACCACGGCTAAACTAATATGTAAAATGTAGTGAAAATTGTTTGAAGCTCAGTAGGCGGTGTTGGAATGATGCATTTAACACAGTAAGTACCCGAAACGTGCATGTATACTCGGAGGTTCGATTGCTTCTGGCACATGCAAGATGCACGCTCTCATATTATTGACGGCCTATACATATTACCATCTACATATTAGCCATTTTATATATTTCACGACCTAAAAGAACAAAAACAATCATCATTTAACATCTAGTGGTTATGGAAAAAGAAATGAGGTGTTTACAAAATAATTTAGAAACTTTTAGTTAATTTACCATCTAAGATTGTGGATTCACAACAGTGTTTGAGAGTAAACCTAATAGATCTCAACTCAAGTCCTAAATTCATTTGCATTACACCACGGCTAAACTAATATGGAAAAAATAGGGAAAATTGTTTGAAACTCAGTAAGCGGTGTTGGAATGATGCGTTTAACACAGTAAGAACCCGAAACGTGCATGTATACTCGGAGGTTCGATTGCTCCTGGAACATGCAAGATGCACGCTCTCATATTATCGTCGGCCTATACATATTACCATCTAAATATTAGCCCTTTTATATATTTCACTACTTGAAATAACAAAAACAATCATCTTTTAACATCTAGCGGTTATGGAAAAAGAAAAGAGGTGTTGGCAAAATAATTTAGAAACTTTTAGTCAATTTACCATCTAAGGTTGCGGACTCACCACAGGGTTTGCGAGTAAACCTAATAGATCTCAACTCAAGTCCTAATTTCATTTGCATTGTACCACGGCTAAACTAATATGTAAAATGTGGTGAAAATTGTTTGAAGCTCAGTATGCGGTGTTGGAATGATGCGTTTAACACAGTAAGTACCCGAAACGTGCATGTATACTCGGAGGTTCGATTGCTCCTGGCGCATGCAAGATGCACGCTCTCATATTATGGTCGGCCTATGCATATTACCATCTAAATATTAGCCCTTTTATATATTTCACGACTTGAAATAACAAAAACAATCATCGTTCAACATCTATAAGTAATGGAAAGAGAAATGAGGTTTTGTCAAAATAATTCAGAAACTTTAAGTTAATTTACCATATAAGGTTGCGGACTCACCACAGGGTTTGCGAGTAAACCTAATAGATCTCAACTCAAGTCCTAAATTCATTTGCATTACACCACGGCTAAACTAATATGGAAAAGGTAGGGACAATTGTTTGAAACTCGGTAAGCGGTGTTGGAATGATGCGTTTAACACAGTAAGAACCCGAAACGTGCATGTATACTCGGAGGTTCGATTGCTCCTGGCACATGCAAGATGCACGCTCTCATATTATGGTCGGCCTATACATATTACCATCTAAATATTAGCCCTTTTATATATTTCACTACTTGAAATAACAAAAACAATCATCGTTTAACTTCTAGCGGTTATGGAAAAAGATATGAGGTGTTGAAAATTAATTTAGACACTTTTAGTTAATGTACCACCTAAGGTTGCGGACTCACCACAGGGTTTGCGAGTAAACCTAATAGATCTCAACTCAAGTCCTAAATTCATTTGCATTACACCACGGCTAAACTAATATGGAAAAGGTAGGGAAAATTGTTTGAAACTCAGTAAGCGGTGTTGGAATGATGCGTTTAACACAGTAAGAACCCGAAACGTGCATGTATACTCGTAGGTTCGATTGCTCCTGGCACATGCAAGATGCACGCTCTCATATTATGGTCGGCCTATACATATTACCATCTAAATATTAGCCCTTTTATATATTTCAAGACTTAAAAGAACAAAAACGTTCATCGTTCAACATCTATAGGTAATGGAAAAAGAAAAGAGGTGTTGGCAAAATAATTTAGAAACTTTTAGTCAATTTACCATCTAAGGTTGCGGACTCACCACAGGGTTTGCGAGTAAACCTAATAGATCTCAACTCAAGTCCTAAATTCATTTGCATTACACCACGGCTAAACTAATATGGAAAAGGTAGGGAAAATTGTTTGAAACTCAGTAAGCGGTGTTGGAATGATGCGTTTAACACAGTAAGAACCCGAAACGTGCATGTATACTCGGAGGTTCGATTGCTCCTGGCACATGCAAGATGCACGCTCTTATATTATGGTCGGCCTATGCATATGACCATCTAAATATTAGCCCTTTTATATATTTCTCGACTTGCAAGAACAAAAACAATCATCGTTTAACATCTAGCGGTTATGGAAAAAGATATGAGGTGTTGAAAATTAATTTAGACTATTTCTGTTAATTTACCATCTACGGTTGCGGACTCACCGCAGGATTTGCGCGTAAACCTAATAGATCTCAACTCAAGTCCTAACTTCTTTTGCATTATACCACGGCTAAACTAATATGTAAAAAGTAGGGAAAATTGTTTGAAACTCAGTAAGCGGTGTTGGAATGATGCGTTTAAAACAGTAAGAACCCGAAACGTGCAAGTATACTCGGAGGTTCGATTGCTCTTGGCACATGCAAGATGCACGCTCTCATATTATGGTCGGCCTATGCATATTACCATCTAAATATTAGCCCATTTATATATTTAAAGACTTAAAAGAATAAAAACGTTCATCGTTCAACATCTATAGGTAATGGAAAAAGAAATGAGGTGTTGTCAAAAAAATTCAGAAACTTTTAGTTAATTTACCATCTATAGTTGCGGATTCACCACAGGGATTGCGAGTAAACCTAATAGATCTCAACTCAAGTCCTAATTTCATTTGCATTATACCACGGCTAAACTAATATGTAAAATGTAGTGAAAATTGTTTGAAGCTCAGTAGGCGGTGTTGGAATGATGCGTTTAACACAGATCGTACCAGAAACGTGCATGTATACTCGGAGGTTCGATTGCTTCTGGCACATACAAGATGCACGCTCTCATATTATTGACGGCCTATACATATTACCATCTACATATTAGCCCTTTCATATATTTCACGACCTAAAAGAACAAAAACAATCATCATTCAACATCTAGTGGTTATGGAAAAAGAAATGAGGTGTTTACAAAATAATTTAGAAACTTTTAGTTAATTTACCATCTAAGATTGTGGATTCACAACAGTGTTTGAGAGTAAACCTAATAGATCTCAACTCAAGTCCTAAATTCATTTGCATTACACCACGGCTAAACTAATATGGAAAAAATAGGGAAAATTGTTTGAAACTCAGTAAGCGGTGTTGGAATGATGCGTTTAACACAGTAAGAACCCGAAACGTGCATGTATACTCGGAGGTTCGATTGCTCCTGGCACATGCAAGATGCACGCTCTCATATTATGATCGGCCTATACATATTACCATCTAAATATTAGCCCTTTTATATATTTCACTACTTGAAATAACAAAAACAATCATCTTTTAACATCTAGCGGTTATGGAAAAAGAAAAGAGGTGTTGGCAAAATAATTTAGAAACTTTTAGTCGATTTACCATCTAAGGTTGCGGACTCACCACAGGGTTTGCTAGTAAACCTAATAGATCTCAACTCAAGTCCTAATTTCATTTGCATTGTACCACGGCTAAACTAATATGTAAAAAGTAGGGAAAATTGTTTGAAACTCAGTAGGCGGTGTTGGAATGATGCGTTTAACACAGTAAGAACCCGAAACGTGCATGTATACTCGGAGGTTCGATTGCTCCTGGCGCATGCAAGATGCACGCTCTCATATTATGATCGGCCTATACATATTACCATCTAAATATTAGCCCTTTTATATATTTCACGACTTGAAATAACAAAAACAATCATCGTTCAACATCTATAAGTAATGGAAAAAGAAAAGAGGTTTTGTCAAAATAATTCAGAAACTTTAAGTTAATTTACCATCTATGGTTGCGGACTCACCACAGGGTTTGCGAGTAAACCTAATATATCTCAACTAAAGTCCTAATTTCATTTGCATTATACCACGGCTAAACTAATATGTAAAAAGTAGGGAAAATTGTTTGAAACTAAGTAAGCGGTGTTGGAATGATGCGTTTAACACAGTAAGTACCCGAAACGTGCATGTCTACTCGGAGGTTCGATTGCTCCTGGCACATGCAAGATTACTATTTAAATATTAGCCCTTTTATATATTTCACCACTTGAAATAACAAAAACAATCATCTTTTAACATCTAGCGGTTATGGAAAAAAAATGAGGTGTTGAAAATTAATTTAGACATTTTTAGTTAATTTACCATCTAAGGTTGCGGACTCACCACAGGGTTTGCGAGTAAACCTAATAGATCTCAACTCAAGTCCTAATTTCATTTGCATTATACCACGGCTAAACTAATAGGTAAAAAGTAGGGAAAATTGTTTGAAACTCGGTAAGCGGTGTTGGAATTATGCGTTAAACACATAAAGAACCCGAAACGTGCATGTATACTCGGAGGTTCGATTGCTCCTGGCACATGCATGATGCACGCTCTCATATTATGGCCGGCCTATGCATATTACCATCTAAATATTAGCCCTTTTATATATATCACCACTTGAAATAACAAAAACAATCATCTTTTAACATCTAGCGGTTATGGAAAAAAAGATGGGGTGTTGAAAATTAATTTAGACATTTTTAGTTAATTTACCATCTAAGGTTGCGGACTCACCACAGGGTTTGCGAGTAAACCTAATAGATCTCAACTCATGTCCTAATTTCATTTGCATTATACCACGGCTAAACTAATATGTAAAAAGTAGGGAAAATTGTTTGAAACTCAGTAAGCGGTGTTGGAATTGTGCGTTAAACACATAAAGCACCCGAAACGTGCATGTATACTCGGAGGTTCGATTTCTCCTGGCACATGCAAGATGCACGCTCTTATATCATGGTCGGCCTATGCATATTACCATCTAAATATTAGCCATTTTATATATTTCACCACTTGAAATAACAAAAACAATCATCGTTTAACTTCTAGCGGTTATGGAAAAAGATATGAGGTGTTGAAAATTAATTTAGACATTTTTAGTTAATTTACCATCTAAGGTTGCGGACTCACCACAGGGTTTGCGAGTAAACCTAATAGATCTCAACTCATGTCCTAATTTCATTTGCATTATACCACGGCTAAACTAATATGTAAAAAGTAGGGAAAATTGTTTGAAACTCGGTAAGCGGTGTTGGAATTATGCGTTTAACACAGTAAGAACCCGAAACGTGCATGTATACTCGGAGGTTCGATTGCTCCTGGCGCATGCAAGATTACTATTTAAATATTAGCCCTTTTATATATTTCACCACTTGAAATAACAAAAACAATCATCTTTTAACATCTAGCGGTTATGGAAAAAGAAAAGAGGTGTTGGCAAAATAATTTAGAAACTTTTAGTCGATTTACCATCTAAGGTTGCGGACTCACCACAGGGTTTGCTAGTAAACCTAATAGATCTCAACTCAAGTCCTAATTTCATTTGCATTGTACCACGGCTAAACTAATAGGTAAAAAGTAGGGTAAATTGTTTGAAACTCGGTAAACGGTGTTGGAATGATGCGTTTAACACAGTAAGAACCCGAAACGTGCATGTATACTCGGAGGTTCGATTGCTCCTGGCACATGCATGATGCACGCTCTCATATTATGGCCGGCCTATGCATATTACCATCTAAATATTAGCCCTTTTATATATTTCTCGACTTGCAAGAACAAAAACAATCATCGTTTAACATCTAGCGGTTATGGAAAAAGATATGAGGTGTTGAAAATTAATTTAGACTATTTCTGTTAATTTACCATCTACGGTTGCGGACTCACCGCAGGATTTGCGCGTAAACCTAATAGATCTCAACTCAAGTCCTAACTTCTTTTGCATTATACCACGGCTAAACTAATATGTAAAAAGTAGGGAAAATTGTTTGAAACTCAGTAAGCGGTGTTGGAATGATGCGCTTAAAACAGTAAGAACCCGAAACGTGCAAGTATACTCGGAGGTTCGATTGCTCTTGGAACATGCAAGATGCACCCTCTCATATTATGGTCGGCCTATGCATATTACCATCTAAATATTAGCCCTTTTATATATTTCAAGACTTAAAAGAACAAAAACGTTCATCGTTCAACATCTATAGGAAATGGAAAAATAAATGAGGTGTTGTCAAAATAATTCAGAAACTTTAAGTTAATTTACCATCTAGAGTTGCGGACTCACCACAGGGATTGCGAGTAAACATAATAGATCTCAACTCAAGTCCTAATTTCATTTGCATTATACCACGGCTAAACTAATATGTAAAATGTAGTGAAAATTGTTTGAAGCTCAGTAGGCGGTGTTGGAATGATGCGTTTAACACAGTAAGTACCCGAAACGTGCATGTATACTCGGAGGTTCGATTGCTTCTGGCACATACAAGATGCACGCTCTCATATTATTGACGGCCTATACATATTACCATCTACATATTAGCCCTTTCATATATTTCACGACCTAAAAGAACAAAAACAATCATCATTCAACATCTAGTGGTTATGGAAAAAGAAATGAGGTGTTTACAAAATAATTTAGAAACTTTTAGTTAATTTACCATCTAAGATTGTGGATTCACAACAGTGTTTGAGAGTAAACCTAATAGATCTCAACTCAAGTCCTAATTTCATTTGCATTATACCACGGCTAAACTAATATGTAAAAAGTAGGGAAAATTGTTTGAAACTCGGTAAGCGGTGTTGGAATGATGCGTTTAACACAGTAAGAACCCGAAACGTGCATGTATACTCGGAGGTTCGATTGCTCCTGGCACATGCAAGATGCACGCTCTCATATTATGGTCGGCCTATACATATTACCATCTAAATATTAGCCCTTTTATATATTTCACCACTTGAAATAACAAAAACAATCATCTTTTAACATCTAGCGGTTATGGAAAAAGAAAAGAGGTAATGGCAAAATAATTTAGAAACTTTTAGTCGATTTAGCATCTAAGGTTGCGGACTCATCACAGGGTTTGCGAGTAAACCTAATAGATCTCAACTCAAGTCCTAATTTCATTTGCATTGTACCACGGCTAAACTAATATGTAAAATGTAGTGAAAATTGTTTGAAGCTCAGTAGGCGGTGTTGGAATGATGCGTTTAACACAGTAAGTACCCGAAACGTGCATGTATACTCGGAGGTTCGATTGCTCCTGGCGCATGCAAGATGCACGCTCTCCTATTATGGTCGGCCTATGCATATTACCATCTAAATATTAGCCCTTTTATATATTTCACCACTTGAAATAACAAAAACAATCATCGTTCAACATCTATAAGTAATGGAAAAAGAAATGAGGTGTTGTCAAAATAATTCAGAAACTTTAAGTTAATTTACCATCTAAGGTTGCGGACTCACCACAGGGTTTGCGAGTAAACCGAATAGATCTCAACTCAAGTCCTAATTTCATTTGCATTATACCACGGCTAAACTAATATGTAAAAAGTAGGGAAAATTGTTTGAAACTCAGTAAGCGGTGTTAGAATGTAGCGTTTAACACAGTAAGAACCCGAAACGTGCATGTCTACTCGGAGGTACGATTGCTCCTGGCACATGCAAGATTACTATTTAAATATTAGCCCTTTTATATATTTCACCACTTGAAATAGCAAAAACAATCATCTTTTAACATCTAGCGGTTATGGAAAAAGAAAAGAGGTGTTGGCGAAATAATTTAGAAACTTTAAGTCAATTTACCATCTAAGGTTGCGGACTCACCACAGGGTTTGCTAGTAAACCTAATAGATCTCAACTCAAGTCCTAATTTCTTTTGCATTGTACCACGGCTAAACTAATAGGTAAAAAGTAGGGTAAATTGTTTGAAACTCGGTAAGCGGTGTTGGAATGATGCGTTTAACACAGTAAGAACCCGAAACGTGCATGTATACTCGGAGGTTCGATTGCTCCTGGCGCATGCAAGATGCACGCTCTCATATTATGGCCGGCCTATGCATATTACCATCTAAATATTAGCCCTTTTATATATTTCACGACTTGAAATAACAAAAACAATCATCGTTCAACATCTATAAGTAATGGAAAAAGAAATGAGGTGTTGTCAAAATAATTCAGAAACTTTAAGTTAATTTACCATCTAAGGTTGCGGACTCACCACAGGGTTTGCAAGTAAACCTAATAGATCTCAACTCAAGTCCTAATTTCATTTGCATTATACCACGGCTAAACTAATATGTAAAAAGTAGGGAAAATTGTTTGAAACTCAGTAAGCGGTGTTGGAATGATGCGTTTAACACAGTAAGTACCCGAAACGTGCATGTCTACTCGGAGGTTCGATTGCTCCTGGCACATGCAAGATTACTATTTAAATATTAGCCCTTTTATATATTTCACCACTTGAAATAACAAAAACAATCATCTTTTAACATCTAGCGGTTATGGAAAAAAATGAGGTGTTGAAAATTAATTTAGACATTTTTAGTTAATTTACCATCTAAGGTTGCGGACTCACCACAGGGTTTGCGAGTAAACCTAATAGATCTCAACTCATGTCCTAATTTCATTTGCATTATACCACGGCTAAACTAATATGTAAAAAGTAGGGAAAATTGTTTGAAACTCAGTAAGCGGTGTTGGAATTGTGCGTTAAACACATAAAGCACCCGAAACGTGCATGTATACTCGGAGGTTCGATTTCTCCTGGCACATGCAAGATGCACGCTCTTATATCATGGTCGGCCTATACATATTAACATCTAAATATTAGCCCTTTTATATATTTCACTACTTGAAATAACAAAAACAATCATCTTTTAACATCTAGCGGTTATGGAAAAAAAATGAGGTGTTGAAAATTAATTTAGATATTTTTAGTTAATTTACCATCTAAGGTTGCGGACTCACCACAGGGTTTGCGAGTAAACCTAATAGATCTCAACTCATGTCCTAATTTCATTTGCATTGTACCACGGCTAAACTAATAGGTAAAAAGTAGGGTAAATTGTTTGAAACTCGGTAAACGGTGTTGGAATGATGCGTTTAACACAGTAAGAACCCGAAACGTGCATGTATACTCGGAGGTTCGATTGCTCCTGGCACATGCAAGATTACTATTTAAATATTAGCCCTTTTATATATTTCACCACTTGAAATAACAAAAACAATCATCTTTTAACATCTAGCGGTTATGGAAAAAAAAATGAGGTGTTGAAAATTAATTTAGACATTTTTAGTTAATTTACCATCTAAGGTTGCGGACTCACCACAGGGTTTGCGAGTAAACCTAATAGATCTCAACTCATGTCCTAATTTCATTTGCATTATACCACGGCTAAACTAATATGTAAAAAGTAGGGAAAATTGTTTGAAACTCGGTAAGCGGTGTTGGAATTATGCGTTAAACACATAAAGAACCCGAAACGTGCATGTATACTCGGAGGTTCGATTGCTCCTGGCACATGCATGATGCACGCTCTCATATTATGGCCGGCCTATGCATATTACCATCTAAATATTAGCCCTTTTATATATTTCACCACTTGAAATAACAAAAACAATCATCTTTTAACATCTAGCGGTTATGGAAAAAAAATGAGGTGTTGAAAATTAATTTAGACATTTTTAGTTAATTTACCATCTAAGGTTGCGGACTCACCACAGGGTTTGCGAGTAAACCTAATAGATCTCAACTCATGTCCTAATTTCATTTGCATTATACCACGGCTAAACTAATATGTAAAAAGTAGGGAAAATTGTTTGAAACTCAGTAAGCGGTGTTGGAATTGTGCGTTAAACACATAAAGCACCCGAAACGTGCATGTATACTCGGAGGTTCGATTTCTCCTGGCACATGCAAGATGCACGCTCTTATATCATGGTCGGCCTATGCATATTACCATCTAAATATTAGCCATTTTATATATTTCACCACTTGAAATAACAAAAACAATCATCTTTTAACATCTAGCGGTTATGGAAAAAGAAAAGAGGTGTTGAAAATTAATTTAGACATTTTTAGTTAATTTACCATCTAAGGTTGCGGACTCACCACAGGGTTTGCGAGTAAACCTAATAGATCTCAACTCATGTCCTAATTTCATTTGCATTATACCACGGCTAAACTAATATGTAAAAAGTAGGGAAAATTGTTTGAAACTCGGTAAGCGGTGTTGGAATTATGCGTTTAACACAGTAAGAACCCGAAACGTGCATGTATACTCGGAGGTTCGATTGCTCCTGGCACATGCAAGATTACTATTTAAATATTAGCCCTTTTATATATTTCACCACTTGAAATAACAAAAACAATCATCTTTTAACATCTAGCGGTTATGGAAAAAGAAAAGAGGTGTTGGCAAAATAATTTAGAAACTTTTAGTCGATTTACCATCTAAGGTTGCGGACTCACCACAGGGTTTGCTAGTAAACCTAATAGATCTCAACTCAAGTCCTAATTTCATTTGCATTGTACCACGGCTAAACTAATAGGTAAAAAGTAGGGTAAATTGTTTGAAACTCGGTAAGCGGTGTTGGAATGATGCGTTTAACACAGTAAGAACCCGAAACGTGCATGTATACTCGGAGGTTCGATTGCTCCTGGCACATGCATGATGCACGCTCTCATATTATGGCCGGCCTATGCATATTACCATCTAAATATTAGCCCTTTTATATATTTCTCGACTTGCAAGAACAAAAACAATCATCGTTTAACATCTAGCGGTTATGGAAAAAGATATGAGGTGTTGAAAATTAATTTAGACTATTTCTGTTAATTTACCATCTACGGTTGCGGACTCACCGCAGGATTTGCGCGTAAACCTAATAGATCTCAACTCAAGTCCTAACTTCTTTTGCATTATACCACGGCTAAACTAATATGTAAAAAGTAGGGAAAATTGTTTGAAACTCAGTAAGCGGTGTTGGAATGATGCGCTTAAAACAGTAAGAACCCGAAACGTGCAAGTATACTCGGAGGTTCGATTGCTCCTGGAACATGCAAGATGCACGCTCTCATATTATGGTCGGCCTATGCATATTACCATCTAAATATTAGCCCTTTTATATATTTCAAGACTTAAAAGAACAAAAACGTTCATCGTTCAACATCTATAGGAAATGGAAAAATAAATGAGGTGTTGTCAAAATAATTTAGAAACTTTTAGTTAACTTACCATCTAGAGTAGCGGATTCACCACAGGGATTGCGAGTAAACCTAATAGATCTCAACTCAAGTCCTAATTTCATTTGCATTATACCACGGCTAAACTAATATGTAAAATGTAGTGAAAATTGTTTGAAGCTCAGTAGGCGGTGTTGGAATGATGCGTTTAACACAGTAAGTACCCGAAACGTGCATGTATACTCGGAGGTTCGATTGCTTCTGGCACATACAAGATGCACGCTCTCATATTATTGACGGCCTATACATATTACCATCTACATATTAGCCCTTTCATATATTTCACGACCTAAAAGAACAAAAACAATCATCATTCAACATCTAGTGGTTATGGAAAAAGAAATGAGGTGTTTACAAAATAATTTAGAAACTTTTAGTTAATTTACCATCTAAGATTGTGGATTCACAACAGTGTTTGAGAGTAAACCTAATAGATCTCAACTCAAGTCCTAATTTCATTTGCATTATACCACGGCTAAACTAATATGTAAAAAGTAGGGAAAATTGTTTGAAACTCAGTAAGCGGTGTTGGAATGATGCGTTTAACACAGTAAGAACCCGAAACGTGCATGTATACTCGGAGGTTCGATTGCTCCTGGCACATGCAAGATGCACGCTCTCATATCATGGTCGGCCTATACATATTACCATCTAAATATTAGCCCTTTTATATATTTCACCACTTGAAATAACAAAAACAATCATCTTTTAACATCTAGCGGTTATGGAAAAAGAAAAGAGGTGTTGGCAAAATAATTTAGAAACTTTTAGTCGATTTACCATCTAAGGTTGCGGACTCACCACAGGGTTTGCTAGTAAACCTAATAGATCTCAACTCAAGTCCTAATTTCATTTGCATTGTACCACGGCTAAACTAATATGTAAAAAGTAGGGAAAATTGTTTGAAACTCGGTAAGCGGTGTTGGAATTATGCGTGTAACACAGTAAGAACCCGAAACGTGCATGTATACTCGGAGGTTCGATTGCCCCCGGCGCATGCAAGATGCACGCTCTCCTATTATGGTCGGCCTATGCATATTACCATCTAAATATTAGCCCTTTTATATATTTCACCACTTGAAATAACAAAAACAATCATCGTTCAACATCTATAAGTAATGGAAAAAGAAATGAGGTGTTGTCAAAATAATTCAGAAACTTTAAGTTAATTTACCATCTAAGGTTGCGGACTCACCACAGGGTTTGCGAGTAAACCGAATAGATCTCAACTCAAGTCCTAATTTCATTTGCATTATACCACGGCTAAACTAATATGTAAAAAGTAGGGAAAATTGTTTGAAACTCAGTAAGCGGTGTTAGAATGTAGCGTTTAACACAGTAAGAACCCGAAACGTGCATGTCTACTCGGAGGTACGATTGCTCCTGGCACATGCAAGATTACCATCTAAATATTAGCCCTTTTATATATTTCACCACTTGAAATAGCAAAAACAATCATCTTTTAACATCTAGCGGTTATGGAAAAAGAAAAGAGGTGTTGGCGAAATAATTTAGAAACTTTAAGTCAATTTACCATCTAAGGTTGCGGACTCACCACAGGGTTTGCTAGTAAACCTAATAGATCTCAACTCAAGTCCTAATTTCTTTTGCATTGTACCACGGCTAAACTAATAGGTAAAAAGTAGGGTAAATTGTTTGAAACTCGGTAAGCGGTGTTGGAATGATGCGTTTAACACAGTAAGAACCCGAAACGTGCATGTATACTCGGAGGTTCGATTGCTCCTGGCGCATGCAAGATGCACGCTCTCATATTATGATCGGCCTATACATATTACCATCTAAATATTAGCCCTTTTATATATTTCACTACTTGAAATAACAAAAACAATCATCGTTCAACATCTATAAGTAATGGAAAAAGAAATGAGGTGTTGTCAAAATAATTCAGAAACTTTAAGTTAATTTACCATCTAAGGTTGCGGCCTCACCACAGGGTTTGCGAGTAAACCTAATAGATCACAACTAAAGACCTAAATACATAAGCAAAAAACAACGTCTAAACTAATATGTAAAAAGTAGGGAAAATTGTTTGAAACTCAGTAAGCGGTGTTGGAATGATGCGTTTAACACAGTAAGTACCCGAAACGTGCATGTCTACTCGGAGGTTCGATTGCTCCTGGCACATGCAAGATTACTATTTAAATATTAGCCCTTTTATATATTTCCCCACTTGAAATAACAAAAACAATCATCTTTTAACATCTAGCGGTTATGGAAAAAAAATGAGGTGTTGAAAATTAATTTAGACATTTTTAGTTAATTTACCATCTAAGGTTGCGGACTCACCACAGGGTTTGCGAGTAAACCTAACAGATGTCAACTCAAGTCCTAACTTCATTTGCATTATACCACGGCTAAACTAATAGGTAAAAAGTAGGGTAAATTGTTTGAAACTCGGTAAGCGGTGTTGGAATGATGCGTTTAACACAGTAAGAACCCGAAACGTGCATGTATACTCGGAGGTTCGATTGCTCCTGGCACATGCATGATGCACGCTCTCATATTATGGCCGGCCTATGCATATTACCATCTAAATATTAGCCCTTTTATATATTTCACCACTTGAAATAACAAAAACAATCATCTTTTAACATCTAGCGGTTATGGAAAAAAAAATGAGGTGTTGAAAATTAATTTAGACATTTTTAGTTAATTTACCATCTAAGGTTGCGGACTCACCACAGGGTTTGCGAGTAAACCTAATAGATCTCAACTCATGTCCTAATTTCATTTGCATTATACCACGGCTAAACTAATATGTAAAAAGTAGGGAAAATTGTTTGAAACTCAGTAAGCGGTGTTGGAATTGTGCGTTAAACACATAAAGCACCCGAAACGTGCATGTATACTCGGAGGTTCGATTTCTCCTGGCACATGCAAGATGCACGCTCTTATATCATGGTCGGCCTATGCATATTACCATCTAAATATTAGCCCTTTTATATATTTCACCACTTGAAATAACAAAAACAATCATCTTTTAACATCTAGCGGTTATGGAAAAAGAAAAGAGGTGTTGGCAAAATAATTTAGAAACTTTTAGTCGATTTACCATCTAAGGTTGCGGACTCACCACAGGGTTTGCTAGTAAACCTAATAGATCTCAACTCAAGTCCTAATTTCATTTGCATTATACCACGGCTAAACTAATATGTAAAAAGTAGGGAAAATTGTTTGAAACTCGGTAAGCGGTGTTGGAATGATGCGTTTAACACAGTAAGAACCCGAAACGTGCATGTATACTCGGAGGTTCGATTGCTCCTGGCACATGCAAGATGCACGCTCTCATATTATGGTCGGCCTATACATATTACCATCTAAATATTAGCCCTTTTATATATTTCACTACTTGAAATAACAAAAACAATCATCGTTTAACTTCTAGCGGTTATGGAAAAAGATATGAGGTGTTGAAAATTAATTTAGACACTTTTAGTTAATGTACCACCTAAGGTTGCGGACTCACCACAGGGTTTGCGAGTAAACCTAATAGATCTCAACTCAAGTCCTAAATTCATTTGCATTACACCACGGCTAAACTAATATGGAAAAGGTAGGGAAAATTGTTTGAAACTCAGTAAGCGGTGTTGGAATGATGCGTTTAACACAGTAAGAACCCGAAACGTGCATGTATACTCGGAGGTTCGATTGCTCCTGGCACATGCAAGATGCACGCTCTCATATTATGGTCGGCCTATACATATTACCATCTAAATATTAGCCCTTTTATATATTTCAAGACTTAAAAGAACAAAAACGTTCATCGTTCAACATCTATAGGTAATGGAAAAAGAAAAGAGGTGTTGGCAAAATAATTTAGAAACTTTTAGTCAATTTACCATCTAAGGTTGCGGACTCACCACAGGGTTTGCGAGTAAACCAAATAGATTTCTACTCAAGTCCTAATTTCATTTGCATTATACCACGGCTAAACTAATATGTAAAAAGTAGGGAAAATTGTTTGAAACTCGGTAAGCGGTGTTGGAATGATGCGTTTAACACAGTAAGAACCCGAAACGTGCATGTATACTCTGAGGTTCGATTGCTCCTGGCACATGCAAGATGCACGCTCTTATATTATGGTCGGCCTATGCATATTACGATCTAAATATTAGCCCTTTTATATATTTCTCGACTTGCAAGAACAAAAACAATCATCGTTTAACATCTAGCGGTTATGGAAAAAGATATGAGGTGTTGAAAATTAATTTAGACTATTTCTGTTAATTTACCATCTACGGTTGCGGACTCACCGCAGGATTTGCGCGTAAACCTAATAGATCTCAACTCAAGTCCTAACTTCTTTTGCATTATACCACGGCTAAACTAATATGTAAAAAGTAGGGAAAATTGTTTGAAACTCAGTAAGCGGTGTTGGAATGATGCGCTTAAAACAGTAAGAACCCGAAACGTGCAAGTATACTCGGAGGTTCGATTGCTCTTGGCACATGCAAGATGCACGCTCTCATATTATGGTCGGCCTATGCATATTACCATCTAAATATTAGCCCTTTTATATATTTCAAGACTTAAAAGAACAAAAACACTCATCATTTAACATCTAGTGGTTATGGAAAAAGAAATGAGGTGTTGTCAAAATAATTCAGAAAATTTAAGTTAATTTACCATCTAGAGTTGCGGATTCACCACAGGGATTGCGAGTAAACATAATAGATCTCAACTCAAGTCCTAATTTCATTTGCATTATACCACGGCTAAACTAATATGTAAAATGTAGTGAAAATTGTTTGAAGCTCAGTAGGCGGTGTTGGAATGATGCGTTTAACACAGTAAGTACCCGAAACGTGCATGTATACTCGGAGGTTCGATTGCTTCTGGCACATACAAGATGCACGCTCTCATATTATTGACGGCCTATACATATTACCATCTACATATTAGCCATTTTATATATTTCACGACCTAAAAGAACAAAAACAATCATCATTTAACATCTAGTGGTTATGGAAAAAGAAATGAGGTGTTTACAAAATAATTTAGAAACTTTTAGTTAATTTACCATCTAAGATTGTGGATTCACAACAGTGTTTGAGAGTAAACCTAATAGATCTCAACTCAAGTCCTAAATTCATTTGCATTACACCACGGCTAAACTAATATGGAAAAAATAGGGAAAATTGTTTGAAACTCAGTAAGCGGTGTTGGAATGATGCGTTTAACACAGTAAGAACCCGAAACGTGCATGTATACTCGGAGGTTCGATTGCTCCTGGCACATGCAAGATGCACGCTCTCATATTATCGTCGGCCTATACATATTACCATCTACATATTAGCCATTTTATATATTTCACGACCTAAAAGAACAAAAACAATCATCATTTAACATCTAGTGGTTACGGAAAAAGAAATGAGGTGTTTACAAAATAATTTAGAAACTTTTAGTTAATTTACCATCTAAGATTGTGGATTCACAACAGTGTTTGAGAGTAAACCTAATAGATCTCAACTCAAGTCCTAAATTCATTTGCATTACACCACGGCTAAACTAATATGGAAAAAATAGGGAAAATTGTTTGAAACTCAGTAAGCGGTGTTGGAATGATGCGTTTAACACAGTAAGAACCCGAAACGTGCATGTATACTCGGAGGTTCGATTGCTCCTGGAACATGCAAGATGCACGCTCTCATATTATCGTCGGCCTATGCATATTACCATCTAAATATTAGCCCTTTTATATATTTCTCGACTTGCAAGAACAAAAACAATAATCGTTTAACATCTAGCGGTTATGGAAAAAGACATGAGGTGTTGGCAAAATTTATTTAGACGATTTCTGTTAATTTACCATCTACGGTTGCGGACTCACCGCAGGATTTGCGCGTAAACCTAATAGATCTCAACTCAAGTCCTAATTTCATTTGCATTGTACCACGGCTAAACTAATATGTAAAATGTAGTGAAAATTGTTTGAAGCTCAGTAGGCGGTGTTGGAATGATGCGTTTAACACAGTAAGTACCCGAAACGTGCATGTATACTCGGAGGTTCGATTGCTCCTGGCGCATGCAAGATGCACGCTCTCATATTATGGTCGGCCTATGCATATTACCATCTAAATATTAGCCCTTTTATATATTTCACGACTTGAAATAACAAAAACAATCATCGTTCAACATCTATAAGTAATGGAAAGAGAAATGAGGTTTTGTCAAAATAATTCAGAAACTTTAAGTAAATTTACCATCTAAGGTTGCGGACTCACCACAGGGTTTGCTAGTAAACCTAATAGATCTCAACTCAAGTCCTAATTTCATTTGCATTGTACCACGGCTAAACTAATATGTAAAAAGTAGGGAAAATTGTTTGAAACTCAGTAAGCGGTGTTGGAATGATGCGTTTAACACAGTAAGTACCCGAAACGTGCATGTCTACTCGGAGGTTCGATTGCTCCTGGCACATGCAAGATTACTATTTAAATATTAGCCCTTTTATATATTTCACAACTTGTAAAAACAACACCAATCATCTATTTACAACTAGTGGTTATGGAAAAAGATATGAGGTGTTGAAAATTAATTTAGACTATTTCTGTTAATTTACCATCTACGGTTGCGGACTCACCGCAGGATTTGCGCGTAAACCTAATAGATCTCAACTCAAGTCCTAATTTCATTTGCATTGTACCACGGCTAAACTAATAGGTAAAAAGTAGGGTAAATTGTTTGAAACTCGGTAAACGGTGTTGGAATGATGCGTTTAACACAGTAAGAACCCGAAACGTGCATGTATACTCGGAGGTTCGATTGCTCCTGGCACATGCATGATGCACGCTCTCATATTATGGCCGGCCTATGCATATTACCATCTAAATATTAGCCCTTTTATATATTTCACCACTTGAAATAACAAAAACAATCATCTTTTAACATCTAGCGGTTATGGCAAAAAAAAATGATGTGTTGAAAATTAATTTAGACATTTTTAGTTAATTTACCATCTAAGGTTGCGGACTCACCACAGGGTTTGCGAGTAAACCTAATAGACCTCAACTCATGTCCTAATTTCATTTGCATTATACCACGGCTAAACTAATATGTAAAAAGTAGGGAAAATTGTTTGAAACTCAGTAAGCGGTGTTGGAATTGTGCGTTAAACACATAAAGCACCCGAAACGTGCATGTATACTCGGAGGTTCGATTTCTCCTGGCACATGCAAGATGCACGCTCTTATATCATGGTCGGCCTATACATATTACCATCTAAATATTAGCCCTTTTATATATTTCACTACTGAAATAACAAAAACAATCATCTTTTAACATCTAGCGGTTATGGAAAAAGAAAAGAGGTGTTTGCAAAATAATTTAGAAACTTTTAGTCAATTTACCATATAAGGTTGCGGACTCACCACAGGGTTTGCGAGTAAACCTAATAGATCTCAACTCAAGTCCTAATTTCTTTTGCATTATACCACGGCTAAACTAATATGTAAAAAGTAGGGAAAATTGTTTGAAACTCGGTAAGCGGTGTTGGAATGATGCGTTTAACACAGTAAGAACCCGAAACGTGCATGTATACTCGGAGGTTCGATTGCTCCTGGCACATGCAAGATGCACGCTCTCATATTATGGTCGGCCTATACATATTACCATCTAAATATTAGCCCTTTTATATATTTCACTACTTGAAATAACAAAAACAATCATCGTTTAACTTCTAGCGGTTATGGAAAAAGATATGAGGTGTTGAAAATTAATTTAGACACTTTTAGTTAATGTACCACCTAAGGTTGCGGACTCACCACAGGGTTTGCGAGTAAACCTAATAGATCTCAACTCAAGTCCTAATTTCATTTGCATTATACCACGGCTAAACTAATATGTAAAAAGTAGGGAAAATTGTTTGAAACTCAGTAAGCGGTGTTGGAATGATGCGTTTAAAACAGTAAGAACCCGAAACGTGCAAGTATACTCGGAGGTTCGATTGCTCTTGGCACATGCAAGATGCACGCTCTCATATTATGGTCGGCCTATGCATATTACCATCTTAATATTAGCCCATTTATATATTTCAAGACTTAAAAGAATAAAAACGTTCATCGTTCAACATCTATAGGTAATGGAAAAGGAAATGAGGTGTTGTCAAAATAATTTAGAAACTTTTAGTCAATTTACCATCTAAGGTTGCGGACTCACCACAGGGTTTGCGAGTAAACCTAATAGATCTGAACACAAGTCCTAATTTCATTTGCATTATACCACGGCTAAACTAATATGTAAAAAGTAGGGAAAATTGTTTGAAACTCGGTAAGCGGTGTTGGAATGATGCGTTTAACACAGTAAGAACCCGAAACGTGCATGTATACTCTGAGGTTCGATTGCTCCTGGCACATGCAAGATGCACGCTCTTATATTATGGTCGGCCTATGCATATGACCATCTAAATATTAGCCCTTTTATATATTTCTCGACTTGCAAGAACAAAAACAATCATCGTTTAACATCTAGCGGTTATGGAAAAAAAAATGAGGTGTTGAAAATTAATTTAGAAACTTTTAGTTAATTTACCATCTAAGATTGTGGATTCACAACAGTGTTTGAGAGTAAACCTAATAGATCTCAACTCAAGTCCTAAATTCATTTGCATTACACCACGGCTAAACTAATATGGAAAAAATAGGGAAAATTGTTTGAAACTCAGTAAGCGGTGTTGGAATGATGCGTTTAACACAGTAAGAACCCGAAACGTGCATGTATACTCGGAGGTTCGATTGCTCCTGGCACATGCAAGATGCACGCTCTCATATCATGGTCGGCCTATACATATTACCATCTAAATATTAGCCCTTTTATATATTTCACCACTTGAAATAACAAAAACAATCATCTTTTAACATCTAGCGGTTATGGAAAAAGAAAAGAGGTGTTGGCAAAATAATTTAGAAACTTTTAGTCGATTTACCATCTAAGGTTGCGGACTCACCACAGGGTTTGCTAGTAAACCTAATAGATCTCAACTCAAGTCCTAATTTCATTTGCATTATACCACGGCTAAAAAAATATGTAAAATGTAGTGAAAATTGTTTGAAGCTCAGTAGGCGGTGTTGGAATGATGCGTTTAACACAGTAAGAACCCTAAACGTGCATGTATACTCGGAGGTTCGATTGCTCCTGGCGCATGCAAGATGCACGCTCTCATATTATGGTCGGCCTATGCATATTACCATCTAAATATTAGCCCTTTTATATATTTCACGACTTGAAAGAACAAAAACAATCATCGTTCAACATCTATAAGTAATGGAAAGAGAAATGAGGTTTTGTCAAAATAATTCAGAAACTTTAAGTTAATTTACCATCTAAGGTTGCGGACTCACCACAGGGTTTGCGAGTAAACCTAACAGATTTCAACTCAAGTCCTAATTTCATTTGCATTATACCACGGCTAAACTAATATGTAAAAAGTAGGGAAAATTGTTTGAAACTCAGTAAGCGGTGTTGGAATGATGCGTTTAACACAGTAAGTACCCGAAACGTGCATGTCTACTCGGAGGTTCGATTGCTCCTGGCACATGCAAGATTACTATTTAAATATTAGCCCTTTTATATATTTCACCACTTGAAATAACAAAAACAATCATCTTTTAACATCTAGCGGTTATGGATAAAGAAAAGAGGTGTTGGCAAAATAATTTAGAAACTTTTAGTCGATTTACCATCTAAGGTTGCGGACTCACCACAGGGTTTGCTAGTAAACCTAATAGATCTCAACTCAAGTCCTAATTTCATTTGCATTGTACCACGGCTAAACTAATATGTAAAAAGTAGGGTAAATTGTTTGAAACTCGGTAAACGGTGTTGGAATGATGCGTTTAACACAGTAAGAACCCGAAACGTGCATGTATACTCGGAGGTTCGATTGCTCCTGGCACATGCATGATGCACGCTCTCATATTATGGCCGGCCTATGCATATTACCATCTAAATATTAGCCCTTTTATATATTTCACCACTTGAAATAACAAAAACAATCATCTTTTAACATCTAGCGGTTATGGAAAAAAAATGAGGTGTTGAAAATTAATTTAGACATTTTTAGTTAATTTACCATCTAAGGTTGCGGACTCACCACAGGGTTTGCGAGTAAACCTAATAGATCTCAACTCATGTCCTAATTTCATTTGCATTATACCACGGCTAAACTAATATGTAAAAAGTAGGGAAAATTGTTTGAAACTCAGTAAGCGGTGTTGGAATTGTGCGTTAAACACATAAAGCACCCGAAACGTGCATGTATACTCGGAGGTTCGATTTCTCCTGGCACATGCAAGATGCACGCTCTTATATCATGGTCGGCCTATACATATTACCATCTAAATATTAGCCCTTTTATATATTTCACTACTGAAATAACAAAAACAATCATCTTTTAACATCTAGCGGTTATGGAAAAAGAAAAGAGGTGTTTGCAAAATAATTTAGAAACTTTTAGTCAATTTACCATATAAGGTTGCGGACTCACCACAGGGTTTGCGAGTAAACCTAATAGATCTCAACTCAAGTCCTAATTTCATTTGCATTATACCACGGCTAAACTAATATGGAAAAAGTAGGGAAAATTGTTTGAAACTCAGTAAGCGGTGTTGGAATGATGCGTTTAACACAGTAAGAACCCGAAACGTGCATGTATACTCGGAGGTTCGATTGCTCCTGGCACATGCAAGATGCACGCTCTCATATTATGGTCGGCCTATACATATTACCATCTAAATATTAGCCCTTTTATATATTTCACCACTTGAAATAACAAAAACAATCATCTTTTAACATCTAGCGGTTATGGAAAAAAAAATGAGGTGTTGAAAATTAATTTAGAAACTTTTAGTTAATTTACCATCTAAGATTGTGGATTCACAACAGTGTTTGAGAGTAAACCTAATAGATCTCAACTCAAGTCCTAAATTCATTTGCATTACACCACGGCTAAACTAATATGGAAAAAATAGGGAAAATTGTTTGAAACTCAGTAAGCGGTGTTGGAATGATGCGTTTAACACAGTAAGAACCCGAAACGTGCATGTATACTCGGAGGTTCGATTGCTCCTGGCACATGCAAGATGCACGCTCTCATATCATGGTCGGCCTATACATATTACCATCTAAATATTAGCCCTTTTATATATTTCACCACTTGAAATAACAAAAACAATCATCTTTTAACATCTAGCGGTTATGGAAAAAAAAATGAGGTGTTGGCAAAATAATTTAGAAACTTTTATTCGATTTACCATCTAAGGTTGCGGACTCACCACAGGGTTTGCTAGTAAACCTAATAGATCTCAACTCAAGTCCTAATTTCATTTGCATTTTACCACGGCTAAACTAATATGTAAAATGTAGTGAAAATTGTTTGAAGCTCAGTAGGCGGTGTTGGAATGATGCGTTTAACACAGTAAGTACCCGAAACGTGCATGTATACTCGGAGGTTCGATTGCTCCTGGCGCATGCAAGATGCACGCTCTCATATTATGGTCGGCCTATGCATATTACCATCTAAATATTAGCCCTTTTATATATTTCACGACTTGAAATAACAAAAACAATCATCGTTCAACATCTATAAGTAATGGAAAGAGAAATGAGGTTTTGTCAAAATAATTCAGAAACTTTAAGTTAATTTACCATCTAAATTTGCGGACTCACCACAGTATTTGCGAGTAAACCTAATAGATCTCAACATAAGTACTAATATCATTTGCAGCATGACACGGCTAAACTAATATGTAAAAAGTAGGGAAAATTGTTTGAAACTCAGTAAGCGGTGTTGGAATGATGCGTTTAACACAGTAAGTACCCGAAACGTGCATGTCTACTCGGAGGTTCGATTGCTCCTGGCACATGCAAGATTACTATTTAAATATTAGCCCTTTTATATATTTCACCACTTGAAATAACAAAAACAATCATCTTTTAACATCTAGCGGTTATGGATAAAGAAAAGAGGTGTTGGCAAAATAATTTAGAAACTTTTAGTCGATTTACCATCTAAGGTTGCGGACTCACCACAGGGTTTGCTAGTAAACCTAATAGATCTCAACTCAAGTCCTAATTTCATTTGCATTGTACCACGGCTAAACTAATAGGTAAAAAGTAGGGTAAATTGTTTGAAACTCGGTAAACGGTGTTGGAATGATGCGTTTAACACAGTAAGAACCCGAAACGTGCATGTATACTCGGAGGTTCGATTGCTCCTGGCACATGCATGATGCACGCTCTCATATTATGGCCGGCCTATGCATATTACCATCTAAATATTAGCCCTTTTATATATTTCACCACTTGAAATAACAAAAACAATCATCTTTTAACATCTAGCGGTTATGGAAAAAAAAATGAGGTGTTGAAAATTAATTTAGACATTTTTAGTTAATTTACCATCTAAGGTTGCGGACTCACCACAGGGTTTGCGAGTAAACCTAATAGATCTCAACTCATGTCCTAATTTCATTTGCATTATACCACGGCTAAACTAATATGTAAAAAGTAGGGAAAATTGTTTGAAACTCAGTAAGCGGTGTTGGAATTGTGCGTTAAACACATAAAGCACCCGAAACGTGCATGTATACTCGGAGGTTCGATTTCTCCTGGCACATGCAAGATGCACGCTCTTATATCATGGTCGGCCTATACATATTACCATCTAAATATTAGCCCTTTTATATATTTCACTACTGAAATAACAAAAACAATCATCTTTTAACATCTAGCGGTTATGGAAAAAGAAAAGAGGTGTTTGCAAAATAATTTAGAAACTTTTAGTCAATTTACCATATAAGGTTGCGGACTCACCACAGGGTTTGCGAGTAAACCTAATAGATCTCAACTCAAGTCCTAAATTCATTTGCATTACACCACGGCTAAACTAATATGGAAAAGGTAGGGAAAATTGTTTGAAACTCAGTAAGCGGTGTTGGAATGATGCGTTTAACACAGTAAGAACCCGAAACGTGCATGTATACTCGGAGGTTCGATTGCTCCTGGCACATGCAAGATGCACGCTCTCATATTATCGTCGGCCTATACATATTACCATCTAAATATTAGCCCTTTTATATATTTCAAGACTTAAAAGAACAAAAACGTTCATCGTTCAACATCTATAGGTAATGGAAAAAGAAAAGAGGTGTTGGCAAAATAATTTAGAAACTTTTAGTCAATCTACAATCTAAGGTTGCGGACTCACCACAGGGTTTGCGAGTAAACCTAATAGATCTCAACTCAAGTCCTAATTTCATTTGCATTATACCACGGCTAAACTAATATGTAAAAAGTAGGGAAAATTGTTTGAAACTCAGTAAGCGGTGTTGGAATGATGCGTTTAACACAGTAAGTACCCGAAACGTGCATGTCTACTCGGAGGTTCGATTGCTCCTGGCACATGCAAGATTACTATTTAAATATTAGCCCTTTTATATATTTCACCACTTGAAATAACAAAAACAATCATCTTTTAACATCTAGCGGTTATGGAAAAAAAAATGAGGTGTTGAAAATTAATTTAGACATTTTTAGTTAATTTACCATCTAAGGTTGCGGACTCACCACAGGGTTTGCGAGTAAACCTAATAGATTTCAACTCAAGTCCTAATTTCATTTGCATTATACCACGGCTAAACTAATATGTAAAAACTAGGGAAAATTGTTTGAAACTCAGTAAGCGGTGTGGGAATTATGCGTTAAACACATAAAGCACCCGAAACGTGCATGTATACTCGGAGGTTCGATTGCTCCTGGCACATGCAAGATGCACGCTCTCATATCATGGTCGGCCTATACATATTACCATCTAAATATTAGCCCTTTTATATATTTCACCACTTGAAATAACAAAAACAATCATCTTTTAACATCTAGCGGTTATGGAAAAAGAAAAGAGGTGTTGGCAAAATAATTTAGAAACTTTTAGTCGATTTACCATCTAAGGTTGCGGACTCACCACAGGGTTTGCTAGTAAACCTAATAGATCTCAACTCAAGTCCTAATTTCATTTGCCTTATACCACGGCTAAACTAATATGTAAAAAGTAGGGAAAATTGTTTGAAACTAAGTAAGCGGTGTTGGAATGATGCAATTAACACAGTAAGTACCCGAAACGTGCATGTATACTCGGAGGTTCGATTGCTCCTGGCACATGCAAGATGCACGCTCTCATATTATGGTCGGCCTATACATATTACCATCTAAATATTAGCCCTTTTATATATTTCACTACTTGAAATAACAAAAACAATCATCGTTTAACTTCTAGCGGTTATGGAAAAAGATATGAGGTGTTGAAAATTAATTTAGACACTTTTAGTTAATTTACCATCTAAGGTTGCGGACTCACCACAGGGTTTGCGAGTAAACCTAATAGATCTCAACTCAAGTCCTAATTTCATTTGCATTATACCACGGCTAAACTAATATGTAAAAAGTAGGGAAAATTGTTTGAAACTCAGTAAGCGGTGTTGGAATGATG
Source organism: Diplolepis rosae (assembly GCA_030998225.1). NCBI lineage: Eukaryota > Metazoa > Arthropoda > Insecta > Hymenoptera > Diplolepididae > Diplolepis > Diplolepis rosae. Next base: position 1,312,657 of record JAPYXD010000169.1, read on the forward strand.
CGTTTAACACAGTAAGAACCCGAAACGTGCATGTATACTCGGAGGTTCGATTTCTCCTGGCACATGCAAGATGCACGCTCTCATATTATGGTCGGCCTATGCATATTACCATCTAAATATTAGCCCTTTTATATATTTCAAGAATTAAAAGAACAAAAACGTTCATCGTTCAACATCTATAGGTAATGGAAAAAGAAAAGATGTGTTGTCAAAATAATTCAAAAACTTTAAGTTAATTTACCATCTAAAGTTGCGGACTCACCACAGGGATTGCGAGTAAACCTAATAGATCTCAACTCAAGTCCTAATTTCATTTGCATTATACCACGGCTAAACTAATATGTAAAAAGTAGGGAAAATTGTTTGAAACTCGGTAAGCGGTGTTGGAATGATGCGTTTAACACAGTAAGAACCCGAAACGTGCATGTATACTCGGAGGTTCGATTGCTCCTGGCGCATGCAAGATGCACGCTCTCATATTATGGCCGGCCTATGCATATTACCATCTAAATATTAGCCCTTTTATATATTTCACCACTTGAAATAACAAAAACAATCATCTTTTAACATCTAGCGGTTATGGAAAAAGAAAAGAGGTGTTGGCAAAATAATTTAGAAACTTTTAGTCGATTTACCATCTAAGGTTGCGGACTCACCACAGGGTTTGCTAGTAAACCTAATAGATCTCAACTCAAGTCCTAATTTCATTTGCATTATACCACGGCTAAACTAATATGTAAAAAGTAGGGAAAATTGTTTGAAACTCAGTAAGCGGTGTTGGAATGATGCGTTTAACACAGTAAGTACCCGAAACGTGCATGTCTACTCGGAGGTTCGATTGCTCCTGGCACATGCAAGATGCACGCTCTCATATTATGGTGGGCCTATGCATATTACCATTTAAATATTAGACCTTTTATATATTTCACTACTTGAAATAACAAAAACAATCATCGTTTAACTTCTAGCGGTTATGGAAAAAGATATGAGGTGTTGAAAATTAATTTAGACACTTTTAGTTAATGTACCACCTAAGGTTGCGGACTCACCACAGGGTTTGCGAGTAAACCTAATAGATCTCAACTCAAGTCCTAAATTCATTTGCATTACACCACGGCTAAACTAATATGGAAAAGGTAGGGAAAATTGTTTGAAACTCAGTAAGCGGTGTTGGAATGATGCGTTTAACACAGTAAGAACCCGAAACGTGCATGTATACTCGGAGGTTCGATTGCTCCTGGCACATGCAAGATGCAAGCTCTCATATTATGGTCGGCTTATACATATTACCATCTAAATATTAGCACTTTTATATATTTCACGACTTAAAAGAACAAAAACGTTCATCGTTAAACATCTATAGGTAATGGAAAAAGAAATGAGGTGTTGTCAAAATAATTCAGAAACTTTAAGTTAATTTACCATCTAGAGTTGCGGACTCACCACAGGGTTTGCGAGTAAACCTAATAGATCTCAACTCAAGTCCTAATTTCATTTGCATTATACCACGGCTAAACTAATATGTAAAAAGTAGGGAAAATTGTTTGAAACTCGGTAAGCGGTGTTGGAATTATGCGTTTAACACAGTAAGAACCCGAAACGTGCATGTATACTCGGAGGTTCGATTGCTCCTGGCGCATGCAAGATGCACGCTCTCCTATTATGGTCGGCCTATGCATATTACCATCTAAATATTAGCCCTTTTATATATTTCACGACTTGAAATAACAAAAACAATCATCGTTCAACATCTATAAGTAATGGAAAAAGAAATGAGGTGTTGTCAAAATAATTCAGAAACTTTAAGTTAATTTACCATCTAAGGTTGCGGACTCACCACAGGGTTTGCGAGTAAACCGAATAGATCTCAACTCAAGTCCTAATTTCATTTGCATTATACCACGGCTAAACTAATATGTAAAAAGTAGGGAAAATTGTTTGAAACTCAGTAAGCGGTGTTAGAATGATGCGTTTAACACAGTAAGTACCCGAAACGTGCATGTCTACTCGGAGGTTCGATTGCTCCTGGCACATGCAAGATTACTATTTAAATATTAGCCCTTTTATATATTTCACCACTTGAAATAACAAAAACAATCATCTTTTAACATCTAGCGGTTATGGAAAAAGAAAAGAGGTGTTGGCAAAATAATTTAGAAACTTTTAGTCGATTTACCATCTAAGGTTGCGGACTCACCACAGGGTTTGCTAGTAAACCTAATAGATCTCAACTCAAGTCCTAATTTCATTTGCATTGTACCACGGCTAAACTAATAGGTAAAAAGTAGGGTAAATTGTTTGAAACTCGGTAAACGGTGTTGGAATGATGCGTTTAACACAGTAAGTACCCGAAACGTGCATGTCTACTCGGAGGTTCGATTGCTCCTGGCACATGCAAGATTACTATCTAAATATTAGCCCTTTTATATATTTCACCACTTGAAATAACAAAAACAATCATCTTTTAACATCTAGCGGTTATGGAAAAAAAATGAGGTGTTGAAAATTAATTTAGACATTTTTAGTTAATTTACCATCTAAGGTTGCGGACTCACCACAGGGTTTGCGAGTAAACCTAATAGATTTCAACACAACTCCTAATTTCATTTGCATTGTACCACGGCTAAACTAATAGGTAAAAAGTAGGCAAAATTGTTTGAAACTCGGTAAGCGGTGTTGGAATGATGCGTTTAACACAGTAAGAACCCGAAACGTGCATGTATACTCGGAGGTTCGATTGCTCCTGGCACATGCATGATGCACGCTCTCATATTATGGCCGGCCTATGCATATTACCATCTAAATATTAGCCCTTTTATATATTTCACCACTTGAAATAACAAAAACAATCATCTTTTAATATCTAGCGGTTTTGGAAAAAAAATGAGGTGTTGAAAATTAATTTAGACATTTTTAGTTAATTTACCATCTAAGGTTGCGGACTCACCGCAGGATTTGCGCGTAAACCTAATAGATCTCAACTCAAGTCCTAACTTCTTTTGCATTATACCACGGCTAAACTAATATGTAAAAAGTAGGGAAAATTGTTTGAAACTCAGTAAGCGGTGTTGGAATTGTGCGTTAAACACATAAAGCACCCGAAACGTGCATGTATACTCGGAGGTTCGATTTCTCCTGGCACATGCAAGATGCACGCTCTTATATCATGGTCGGCCTATACATATTACCATCTAAATATTAGCCCTTTTATATATTTCACTACTGAAATAACAAAAACAATCATCTTTTAACATCTAGCGGTTATGGAAAAAGAAAAGAGGTGTTTGCAAAATAATTTAGAAACTTTTAGTCAATTTACCATATAAGGTTGCGGACTCACCACAGGGTTTGCTAGTAAACCTAATAGATCTCAACTCAAGTCCTAATTTCATTTGCATTGTACCACGGCTAAACTAATATGGAAAAAGTAGGGAAAATTGTTTGAAACTCGGTAAGCGGTGTTGGAATTATGCGTTTAACACAGTAAGAACCCGAAACGTGCATGTATACTCGGAGGTTCGATTGCTCCTGGCACATGCAAGATTACTATTTAAATATTAGCCCTTTTATATATTTCACCACTTGAAATAACAAAAACAATCATCTTTTAACATCTAGCGGTTATGGAAAAAAAAATGAGGTGTTGAAAATTAATTTAGACATTTTTAGTTAATTTACCATCTAAGGTTGCGGACTCACCACAGGGTTTGCGAGTAAACCTAACAGATTTCAACTCAAGTCCTAATTTCATTTGCATTATACCACGGCTAAACTAATATGTAAAAACCAGGGAAAATTGTTTGAAACTCAGTAAGCGGTGTTGGAATTATGCGTTAAACACATAAAGAACCCGAAACGTGCATGTATACTCGGAGGTTCGATTGCTCCTGGCACATGCAAGATGCACGCTCTCATATTATGGCCGGCCTATACATATTACCATCTAAATATTAGCCCTTTTATATATTTCACTACTTGAAATAACAAAAACAATCATCTTTTAACATCTAGCGGTTATGGAAAAAGAAAAGAGGTGTTGGCAAAATAATTTAGAAACTTTTAGTCAATTTACCATCTAAGGTTGCGGACTCACCACAGGGTTTGCGAGTAAACCTAATAGATCTCAACTCAAGTCCTAATTTCATTTGCATTATACCACGGCTAAACTAATATGTAAAAAGTAGGGAAAATTGTTTGAAACTCGGTAAGCGGTGTTGGAATTATGCGTTTAACACAGTAAGAACCCGAAACGTGCATGTATACTCGGAGGTTCGATTGCTCCTGGCGCATGCAAGATGCACGCTCTCCTATTATGGTCGGCCTATGCATATTACCATCTAAATATTAGCCCTTTTATATATTTCACGACTTGAAATAACAAAAACAATCATCGTTCAACATCTATAAGTAATGGAAAAAGAAATGAGGTGTTGTCAAAATAATTCAGAAACTTTAAGTTAATTTACCATCTAAGGTTGCGGACTCACCACAGGGTTTGCGAGTAAACCGAATAGATCTCAACTCAAGTCCTAATTTCATTTGCATTATACCACGGCTAAACTAATATGTAAAAAGTAGGGAAAATTGTTTGAAACTCAGTAAGCGGTGTTGGAATGATGCGTTTAACACAGTAAGTACCCGAAACGTGCATGTCTACTCGGAGGTTCGATTGCTCCTGGCACATGCAAGATTACTATTTAAATATTAGCCCTTTTATATATTTCACCACTTGAAATAACAAAAACAATCATCTTTTAACATCTAGCGGTTATGGAAAAAAAATGAGGTGTTGAAAATTAATTTAGACATTTTTAGTTAATTTACCATCTAAGGTTGCGGACTCACCACAGGGTTTGCGAGTAAACCTAACAGATTTCAACTCAAGTCCTAATTTCATTTGCATTATACCACGGCTAAACTAATATGTAAAAACCAGGGAAAATTGTTTGAAACTCAGTAAGCGGTGTTGGAATTATGCGTTAAACACATAAAGAACCCGAAACGTGCATGTATACTCGGAGGTTCGATTGCTCCTGGCACATGCAAGATGCACGCTCTCATATCATGGTCGGCCTATACATATTACCATCTAAATATTAGCCCTTTTATATATTTCACCACTTGAAATAACAAAAACAATCATCTTTTAACATCTAGCGGTTATGGAAAAAGAAAAGAGGTGTTGGCAAAATAATTTAGAAACTTTTAGTCGATTTACCATCTAAGGTTGCGGACTCACCACAGGGTTTGCTAGTAAACCTAATAGATCTCAACTCAAGTCCTAATTTCATTTGCATTGTACCACGGCTAAACTAATATGTAAAAAGTAGGGAAAATTGTTTGAAACTCAGTAAGCGGTGTTGGAATGATGCGTTTAACACAGTAAGAACCCGAAACGTGCATGTATACTCGGAGGTTCGATTGCTCCTGGCACATGCATGATGCACGCTCTCATATTATGGCCGGCCTATGCATATTACCATCTAAATATTAGCCCTTTTATATATTTCACCACTTGAAATAACAAAAACAATCATCTTTTAACATCTAGCGGTTATGGAAAAAAAAATGAGGTGTTGAAAATTAATTTAGACATTTTTAGTTAATTTACCATCTAAGGTTGCGGACTCACCACAGGGTTTGCGAGTAAACCTAATAGATCTCAACTCATGTCCTAATTTCATTTGCATTATACCACGGCTAAACTAATATGTAAAAAGTAGGGAAAATTGTTTGAAACTCAGTAAGCGGTGTTGGAATTGTGCGTTAAACACATAAAGCACCCGAAACGTGCATGTATACTCGGAGGTTCGATTTCTCCTGGCACATGCAAGATGCACGCTCTTATATCATGGTCGGCCTATACATATTACCATCCAAATATTAGCCCTTTTATATATTTCACTATTGAAATAACAAAAACAATCATCTTTTAACATCTAGCGGTTATGGAAAAAGAAAAGAGGTGTTTGCAAAATAATTTAGAAACTTTTAGTCAATTTACCATATAAGGTTGCGGACTCACCACAGGGTTTGCGAGTAAACCTAATAGATCTCAACTCAAGTCCTAATTTCATTTGCATTATACCACGGCTAAACTAATATGTAAAAAGTAGGGAAAATTGTTTGAAACTCGGTAAGCGGTGTTGGAATGATGCGTTTAACACAGTAAGAACCCGAAACGTGCATGTATACTCGGAGGTTCGATTGCTCCTGGCACATGCAAGATGCACGCTCTCATATTATGGTCGGCCTATGCATATTACCATCTAAATATTAGCCCTTTTATATATTTCACGACTTATAAGCACAAAAACAATCATCGTTCAACATCTATAGGTAATGGAAAAAGAAATGAGGTGTTGTCAAAATAATTCAGAAACTTTAAATTAATTTACCATCTAAGGTTGCGGACTCACCACAGGGTTTGCTAGTAAACCTAATAGATCTCAACTCAAGTCCTAATTTCATTTGCATTGTACCACGGCTAAACTAATATGTAAAAAGTAGGGAAAATTGTTTGAAACTAAGTAAGCGGTGTTGGAATGATGCGTTTAACACAGTAAGTACCCGAAACGTGCATGTCTACTCGGAGGTTCGATTGCTCCTGGCACATGCAAGATTACTATTTAAATATTAGCCCTTTTATATATTTCACCACTTGAAATAACAAAAACAATCATCTTTTAACATCTAGCGGTTATGGAAAAAAAAATGAGGTGTTGAAAATTAATTTAGACATTTTTAGTTAATTTACCATCTAAGGTTGCGGACTCACCACAGGGTTTGCGAGTAAACCTAACAGATTTCAACTCAAGTCCTAATTTCATTTGCATTATACCACGGCTAAACTAATATGTAAAAACTAGGGAAAATTGTTTGAAACTCAGTAAGCGGTGTTGGAATTATGCGTTAAACACATAAAGCACCCGAAACGTGCATGTATACTCGGAGGTTCGATTGCTCCTGGCACATGCAAGATGCACGCTCTCATATCATGGTCGGCCTATACATATTACCATCTAAATATTAGCCCTTTTATATATTTCACCACTTGAAATAACAAAAACAATCATCTTTTAACATCTAGCGGTTATGGAAAAAAAATGAGGTGTTGGCAAAATAATTTAGAAACTTTTAGTCGATTTACCATCTAAGGTTGCGGACTCACCACAGGGTTTGCTAGTAAACCTAATAGATCTCAACTCAAGTCCTAATTTCATTTGCATTGTACCACGGCTAAACTAATATGTAAAAAGTAGGGAAAATTGTTTGAAACTCAGTAAGCGGTGTTGGAATGATGCGTTTAACACAGTAAGAACCCGAAACGTGCATGTATACTCGGAGGTTCGATTGCTCCTGGCACATGCATGATGCACGCTCTCATATTATGGCCGGCCTATGCATATTACCATCTAAATATTAGCCCTTTTATATATTTCACCACTTGAAATAACAAAAACAATCATCTTTTAACATCTAGCGGTTATGGAAAAAAAATGAGGTGTTGAAAATTAATTTAGACATTTTTAGTTAATTTACCATCTAAGGTTGCGGACTCACCACAGGGTTTGCGAGTAAACCTAATAGATCTCAACTCATGTCCTAATTTCATTTGCATTATACCACGGCTAAACTAATATGTAAAAAGTAGGGAAAATTGTTTGAAACTCAGTAAGCGGTGTTGGAATTGTGCGTTAAACACATAAAGCACCCGAAACGTGCATGTATACTCGGAGGTTCGATTTCTCCTGGCACATGCAAGATGCACGCTCTTATATCATGGTCGGCCTATACATATTACCATCTAAATATTAGCCCTTTTATATATTTCACTACTGAAATAACAAAAACAATCATCTTTTAACATCTAGCGGTTATGGAAAAAGAAAAGAGGTGTTTGCAAAATAATTTAGAAACTTTTAGTCAATTTACCATATAAGGTTGCGGACTCACCACAGGGTTTGCGAGTAAACCTAATAGATCTCAACTCAAGTCCTAATTTCATTTGCATTATACCACGGCTAAACTAATATGTAAAAAGTAGGGAAAATTGTTTGAAACTCGGTAAGCGGTGTTGGAATGATGCGTTTAACACAGTAAGAACCCGAAACGTGCATGTATACTCGGAGGTTCGATTGCTCCTGGCACATGCAAGATGCACGCTCTCATATTATGGTCGGCCTATACATATTACCATCTAAATATTAGCCCTTTTATATATTTCAAGACTTAAAAGAACAAAAACGTTCATCGTTTAACTTCTAGCGGTTATGGAAAAAGATATGAGGTGTTGAAAATTAATTTAGACACTTTTAGTTAATGTACCACCTAAGGTTGCGGACTCACCACAGGGTTTGCGAGTAAACCTAATAGATCTCAACTCAAGTCCTAATTTCATTTGCATTATACCACGGCTAAACTAATATGTAAAAAGTAGGGAAAATTGTTTGAAACTCGGTAAGCGGTGTTGGAATGATGCGTTTAACACAGTAAGAACCCGAAACGTGCATGTATACTCGGAGGTTCGATTGCTCCTGGCACATGCAAGATGCACGCTCTCATATTATGGTCTGCCTATGCATATGACCATCTAAATATTAGCGCTTTTATATATTTCTCGACTTGCAAGAACAAAAACAATCATCGTTTAACATCTAGCGGTTATGGAAAAAGATATGAGGTGTTGAAAATTAATTTAGACTATTTCTGTCAATTTACCATCTAAGGTTGCGGACTCACCACAGGGTTTGCTAGTAAACCTAATAGATCTCAACTCAAGTCCTAATTTCATTTGCATTGTACCACGGCTAAACTAATATGTAAAAAGTAGGGAAAATTGTTTGAAACTCAGTAAGCGGTGTTGGAATGATGCGTTTAACACAGTAAGAACCCGAAACGTGCAAGTATACTCGGAGGTTCGATTGCTCTTGGCACATGCAAGATGCACGCTCTCATATTATGGTCGGCCTATGCATATTACCATCTAAATATTAGCCCATTTATATATTTCAAGACTTAAAAGAACAAAAACGTTCATCGTTCAACATCTATAGGTAATGGAAAAAGAAATGAGGTGTTGTCAAAAAAATTCAGAAACTTTTAGTTAATTTACCATCTATAGTTGCGGATTCACCACAGGGATTGAGAGTAAACCTAATAGATCTCAACTCATGTCCTAATTTCATTTGCATTATACACGGCTAAACTAATATGGAAAAAATAGGGAAAATTGTTTGAAACTCAGTAAGCGGTGTTGGAATGATGCGTTTAAAACAGTAAGAACCCGAAACGTGCAAGTATACTCGGAGGTTCGATTGCTTCTGGCACATGCAAGATGCACGCTCTCATATTATTGACGGCCTATACATATTACCATCTACATATTAGCCCTTTCATATATTTCACGACCTAAAAGAACAAAAACAATCAGCATTTAACATCTAGTGGTTATGGAAAAAGAAATGAGGTGTTTACAAAATAATTTAGAAACTTTTAGTTAATTTACCATATAATGTCGCGGACTCACCACAGGGTTTGCGAGTAAACCTAATAGATCTCAACTCAAGTCCTAATTTCATTTGCATTATACCACGGCTAAACTAATATGTAAAATGTAGTGAAAATTGTTTGAAGCTCAGTAGGCGGTGTTGGAATGATGCGTTTAACACAGTAAGTACCCGAAACGTGCATGTATACTCGGAGGTTCGATTGCTCCTGGCACATGCAAGATGCACGCTCTCATATTATGGTCGGCCTATGCATATTACCATCTAAATATTAGCCCTTTTATATATTTCACCACTTGAAATAACAAAAACAATCATCGTTCAACATCTATAAGTAATGGAAAAAGAAATGAGGTGTTGTCAAAATAATTCAGAAACTTTAAGTTAATTTACCATCTAAAGTTGCGGATTCACCACAGGGTTTGCGAGTAAACCTAATAGATCTCAACAAAAGTCCTAATTTCATTTGCATTATACCACGGCTAAACTAATATGTAAAAAGTAGGGAAAATTGTTTGAAACTCAGTAAGCGGTGTTGGAATGATGCGTTTAACACAGTAAGTACCCGAAACGTGCATGTCTACTCGGAGGTACGATTGCTCCTGGCACATGCAAGATTACTATCTAAATATTAGCCCTTTTATATATTTCACCACTTGAAATAGCAAAAACAATCATCTTTTAACATCTAGCGGTTATGGAAAAAGAAAAGAGGTGTTGGCGAAATAATTTAGAAACTTTAAGTCAATTTACCATCTAAGGTTGCGGACTCACCACAGGGTTTGCTAGTAAACCTAATAGATCTCAACTCAAGTCCTAATTTCATTTGCATTGTACCACGGCTAAACTAATAGGTAAAAAGTAGGGTAAATTGTTTGAAACTCGGTAAGCGGTGTTGGAATGATGCGTTTAACACAGTAAGAACCCGAAACGTGCATGTATACTCGGAGGTTCGATTGCTCCTGGCGCATGCAAGATGCACGCTCTCATATTATGATCGGCCTATACATATTACCATCTAAATATTAGCCCTTTTATATATTTCACGACTTGAAATAACAAAAACAATCATCGTTCAACATCTATAAGTAATGGAAAAAGAAATGAGGTGTTGTCAAAATAATTCAGAAACTTTAAGTTAATTTACCATCTAAGGTTGCGGACTCACCACAGGGTTTGCGAGTAAACCGAATAGATCTCAACTCAAGTCCTAATTTCATTTGCATTATACCACGGCTAAACTAATATGTAAAAAGTAGGGAAAATTGTTTGAAACTCAGTAAGCGGTGTTAGAATGTAGCGTTTAACACAGTAAGAACCCGAAACGTGCATGTATACTCGGAGGTTCGATTGCTCCTGGCACATGCAAGATTACTATTTAAATATTAGCCCTTTTATATATTTCACCACTTGAAATAACAAAAACAATCATCTTTTAACATCTAGCGGTTATGGAAAAAAAATGAGGTGTTGAAAATTAATTTAGACATTTTTAGTTAATTTACCATCTAAGGTTGCGGACTCACCACAGGGTTTGCGAGTAAACCTAACAGATGTCAACACAACTCCTAATTTCATTTGCATTGTACCACGGCTAAACTAATATGTAAAAAGTAGGGAAAATTGTTTGAAACTCAGTAAGCGGTGTTGGAATGATGCGTTTAACACAGTAAGAACCCGAAACGTGCATGTATACTCGGAGGTTCGATTGCTCCTGGCACATGCATGATGCACGCTCTCATATTATGGCCGGCCTATGCATATTACCATCTAAATATTAGCCCTTTTATATATTTCACCACTTGAAATAACAAAAACAATCATCTTTTAACATCTAGCGGTTATGGAAAAAAAAATGAGGTGTTGAAAATTAATTTAGACATTTTTAGTTAATTTACCATCTAAGGTTGCGGACTCACCACAGGGTTTGCGAGTAAACCTAATAGATCTCAACTCATGTCCTAATTTCATTTGCATTATACCACGGCTAAACTAATATGTAAAAAGTAGGGAAAATTGTTTGAAACTCAGTAAGCGGTGTTGGAATGATGCGTTTAAAACAGTAAGAACCCGAAACGTGCAAGTATACTCGGAGGTTCGATTGCTCTTGGCACATGCAAGATGCACGCTCTCATATTATGGTCGGCCTATGCATATTACCATCTACATATTAGCCATTTTATATATTTCACGACCTAAAAGAACAAAAACAATCATCATTTAACATCTAGTGGTTACGGAAAAAGAAATGAGGTGTTTACAAAATAATTTAGAAACTTTTAGTTAATTTACCATCTAAGATTGTGGATTCACAACAGTGTTTGAGAGTAAACCTAATAGATCTCAACTCAAGTCCTAAATTCATTTGCATTACACCACGGCTAAACTAATATGGAAAAAATAGGGAAAATTGTTTGAAACTCAGTAAGCGGTGTTGGAATGATGCGTTTAACACAGTAAGAACCCGAAACGTGCATGTATACTCGGAGGTTCGATTTCTCCTGGCACATGCAAGATGCACGCTCTTATATCATGGTCGGCCTATACATATTACCATCTAAATATTAGCCCTTTTATATATTTCACTACTGAAATAACAAAAACAATCATCTTTTAACATCTAGCGGTTATGGAAAAAGAAAAGAGGTGTTTGCAAAATAATTTAGAAACTTTTAGTCAATTTACCATATAAGGTTGCGGACTCACCACAGGGTTTGCGAGTAAACCTAATAGATCTCAACTCAAGTCCTAATTTCATTTGCATTATACCACGGCTAAACTAATATGTAAAAAGTAGGGAAAATTGTTTGAAACTCGGTAAGCGGTGTTGGAATGATGCGTTTAACACAGTAAGAACCCGAAACGTGCATGTATACTCGGAGGTTCGATTGCTCCTGGCACATGCAAGATGCACGCTCTCATATTATGGTCGGCCTATACATATTACCATCTAAATATTAGCCCTTTTATATATTTCACTACTTGAAATAACAAAAACAATCATCGTTTAACTTCTAGCGGTTATGGAAAAAGATATGAGGTGTTGAAAATTAATTTAGACACTTTTAGTTAATGTACCACCTAAGGTTGCGGACTCACCACAGGGTTTGCGAGTAAACCTAATAGATCTCAACTCAAGTCCTAAATTCATTTGCATTACACCACGGCTAAACTAATATGGAAAAGGTAGGGAAAATTGTTTGAAACTCAGTAAGCGGTGTTGGAATGATGCGTTTAACACAGTAAGAACCCGAAACGTGCATGTATACTCGTAGGTTCGATTGCTCCTGGCACATGCAAGATGCACGCTCTCATATTATGGTCGGTCTATACATATTACCATCTAAATATTAGCCCTTTTATATATTTCAAGACTTAAAAGAACAAAAACGTTCATCGTTCAACATCTATAGGTAATGGAAAAAGAAAAGAGGTGTTGGCAAAATAATTTAGAAACTTTTAGTCAATTTACCATCTAAGGTTGCGGACTCACCACAGGGTTTGCGAGTAAACCTAATAGATCTGAACTCAAGTCCTAATTTCATTTGCATTATACCACGGCTAAACTAATATGTAAAAAGTAGGGAAAATTGTTTGAAACTCGGTAAGCGGTGTTGGAATGATGCGTTTAACACAGTAAGAACCCGAAACGTGCATGTATACTCTGAGGTTCGATTGCTCCTGGCACATGCAAGATGCACGCTCTTATATTATGGTCGGCCTATGCATATGACCATCTAAATATTAGCCCTTTTATATATTTCTCGACTTGCAAGAACAAAAACAATCATCGTTTAACATCTAGCGGTTATGGAAAAAGATATGAGGTGTTGAAAATTAATTTAGACTATTTCTGTTAATTTACCATCTACGGTTGCGGACTCACCGCAGGATTTTCGCGTAAACCTAATAGATCTCAACTCAAGTCCTAATTTCATTTGCATTATACCACGGCTAAACTAATATGTAAAAAGTAGGGAAAATTGTTTGAAACTCGGTAAGCGGTGTTGGAATGATGCGTTTAACACAGTAAGAACCCGAAACGTGCAAGTATACTCGGAGGTTCGATTGCTCCTGGCACATGCAAGATGCACGCTCTCATATTATGGTCGGCCTATACATATTACCATCTAAATATTAGCCCTTTTATATATTTCACCACTTGAAATAACAAAAACAATCATCTTTTAACATCTAGCGGTTATGGAAAAAGAAAAGAGGTGTTGGCAAAATAATTTAGAAACTTTAAGTCAATTTACCATCTAAGGTTGCGGACTCACCACAGGGTTTGCTAGTAAACCTAATAGATCTCAACTCAAGTCCTAATTTCATTTGCATTGTACCACGGCTAAACTAATAGGTAAAAAGTAGGGTAAATTGTTTGAAACTCGGTAAACGGTGTTGGAATGATGCGTTTAACACAGTAAGAACCCGAAACGTGCATGTATACTCGGAGGTTCGATTGCTCCTGGCACATGCAAGATGCACGCTCTCATATTATGGTCGGCCTATGCATATTACCATCTAAATATTAGCCCTTTTATATATTTCACTACTTGAAATAACAAAAACAATCATCTTTTAACATCTAGCGGTTATGGAAAAAGAAAAGAGGTGTTGGCAAAATAATTTAGAAACTTTTAGTCAATTTACCATCTAAGGTTGCGGACTCACCACAGGGTTTGCGAGTAAACCTAATAGATCTCAACTCATGTCCTAATTTCATTTGCATTATACCACGGCTAAACTAATATGTAAAAAGTAGGGAAAATTGTTTGAAACTCAGTAAGCGGTGTTGGAATTGTGCGTTAAACACATAAAGCACCCGAAACGTGCATGTATACTCGGAGGTTCGATTGCTCCTGGCACATGCAAGATGCCCGCTCTCATATTATGGTCGGCCTATGCATATTACCATCTAAATATTAGCCCTTTTATATATTTCACGACTTATAAGCACAAAAACAATCATCGTTCAACATCTATAGGTAATGGAAAAAGAAATGAGGTGTTGTCAAAATAATTCAGAAACTTTAAATTAATTTACCATCTAAGGTTGCGGACTCACCACAGGGTTTGCGAGTAAACCTAATAGATCTCAACTCAAGTCCTAATTTCATTTGCCTTATACCACGGCTAAACTAATATGTAAAAAGTAGGGAAAATTGTTTGAAACTCAGTAAGCGGTGTTGGAATGATGCGTTTAACACAGTAAGTATCCGAAACGTGCATGTCTACTCGGAGGTTCGATTGCTCCTGGCACATGCAAGATGCACGCTCTCATATTATGGTCGGCCTATGCATATTACCATCTAAATATTAGCCCTTTTATATATTTCACTACTTGAAATAACAAAAACAATCATCGTTTAACTTCTAGCGGTTATGGAAAAAGATATGAGGTGTTGAAAATTAATTTAGACACTTTTAGTTAATGTACCACCTAAGGTTGCGGACTCACCACAGGGTTTGCGAGTAAACCTAATAGATCTCAACTCAAGTCCTAAATTCATTTGCATTACACCACGGCTAAACTAATATGGAAAAGGTAGGGAAAATTGTTTAAACTCAGTAAGCGGTGTTGGAATGATGCGTTTAACACAGTAAGAACCCGAAACGTGCATGTATACTCGGAGGTTCGATTGCTTCTGGCACATGCAAGATGCACGCTCTCATATTATTGACGGCCTATACATATTACCGTCTAAATATTAGCCCTTTTATATATTTCAAGACTTAAAAGAACAAAAACGTTCATCGTTCAACATCTATAGGTAATGGAATAAGAAATGAGGTGTTGTCAAAATAATTCAGAAACTTTAAGTTAATTTACCATCTATAGTTGCGGATTCACCACAGGGATTGCGAGTAAACCTAATAGATCTCAATTCAAGCCCTAATTTCATTTGCATTATACCACGGCTAAACTAATATGTAAAATGTAGTGAAAATTGTTTGAAGCTCAGTAGGCGGTGTTGGAATGATGCGTTTATCACAGTAAGTACCCGAAACGTGCATGTATACTCGGAGGTTCGATTGCTCCTGGCGCATGCAAGATGCACGCTCTCATATTATGGTCGGCCTATGCATATTACCATCTAAATATTAGCCCTTTTATATATTTCACGACTTGAAATAACAAAAACAATCATCGTTCAACATCTATAAGTAATGGAAAGAGAAATGAGGTGTTGTCAAAATAATTCAGAAACTTTAATTTAATTTACCATCTAATGTTGCGGACTCACCACAGGGTTTACGAATAAACCTAATAGATCTCAACTCAAGTCCTAATTTCATTTGCCTTATACCACGGATAAACTAATATGTAAAAAGTAGGGAAAATTGTTTGAAACTCAGTAAGCGGTGTTGGAATGATGCGTTTAACACAGTATGTACCCGAAACGTGCATGTCTACTCGGAGGTTCGATTGCTCCTGGCACATGCAAGATGCACGCTCTCATATTATGGTCGGCCTATGCATATTACCATCTAAATATTAGCCCTTTTATATATTTCACGACTTGAAAGATCAAAAACAATCATCGTTAAACATCTATAGGTAATGGAAAGAGAAATGAGGTGTTGTCAAAATAATTCAGAAACTTTAAGTTAATTTACCATCTAAGGTTGCGGACTCACCACAGTATTTGCGAGTAAACCTAATAGATCTCAACTCAAGTCCTAATTTCATTTGCATTATACCACGGCTAAACTAATATGTAAAAAGTAGGGAAAATTGTTTGAAACTCGGTAAGCGGTGTTGGAATTATGCGTTTAACACAGTAAGAACCCGAAACGTGCATGTATACTCGGAGGTTCGATTGCTCCTGGCGCATGCAAGATGCACGCTCTCCTATTATGGCCGGCCTATGCTTATTACCATCTAATTATTAGGTCTTTTATATATTTCTATATTTAAAAGAACATAAACGTTCATCGTTCAACATCTATAGGTAATGGAATAAGAAATGAGGTGTTGTCAAAATAATTCAGAAACTTTAAGTTAATTTACAATCTATAGTTGCGGATTCACCACAGGGATTGCGAGTAAAACTAATAGATCTCAACTCAAGTCCTAATTTCATTTGCATTATACCACGGCTAAACTAATATGTAAAATGTAGTGAAAATTGTTTGAAGCTCAGTAGGCGGTGTTGGAATGATGCGTTTAACACAGTAAGTACCCGAAACGTGCATGTATACTCGGAGGTTCGATTGCCCCCGGCGCATGCAAGATGCACGCTCTCCTATTATGGTCGGCCTATGCATATTACCATCTAAATATTAGCCCTTTTATATATTTCACCACTTGAAATAACAAAAACAATCATCGTTCAACATCTATAAGTAATGGAAAAAGAAATGAGGTGTTGTCAAAATAATTCAGAAACTTTAAGTTAATTTACCATCTAAGGTTGCGGAGTCACCACAGGGTTTGCGAGTAAACCGAATAGATCTCAACTCAAGTCCTAATTTCATTTGCATTATACCACGGCTCAACTAATATGTAAAAAGTAGGGAAAATTGTTTGAAACTCAGTAAGCGGTGTTAGAATGTAGCGTTTAACACAGTAAGAACCCGAAACGTGCATGTATACTCGGAGGTTCGATTGCTCCTGGCACATGCAAGATGCACGCTCTCATATCATGGTCGGCCTATACATATTACCATCTAAATATTAGCCCTTTTATATATTTCAAGACTTAAAAGAACAAAAACGTTCATCGTTCAACATCTATAGGTAATGGAAAAAGAAAAGAGGTGTTGGCAAAATAATTTAGAAACTTTAAGTTAATTTACCATCTATAGTTGCGGATTCACCACAGGGATTGCGAGTAAACCTAATAGATCTCAACTCAAGTCCTAAATTCATTTGCATTACACCACGGCTAAACTAATATGGAAAAGGTAGGGAAAATTGTTTGAAACTCAGTAAGCGGTGTTAGAATGTAGCGTTTAACACAGTAAGAACCCGAAACGTGCATGTATACTCGGAGGTTCGATTGCTCCTGGCACATGCAAGATGCACGCTCTCATATTATGGTCGGCCTATACATATTACCATCTAAATATTAGCCCTTTTATATATTTCAAGACTTAAAAGAACAAAAACGTTCATCGTTCAACATCTATAGGTAATGGAAAAAGAAAAGAGGTGTTGGCAAAATAATTTAGAAACTTTTAGTCAATTAACCATCTATGGTTGCGGACTCACCACAGGGTTTGCGAGTAAACCTAATAGATCTCAACTCAAGTCCTAATTTCATTTGCATTATACCACGGCTAAACTAATATGTAAAAAGTAGGGAAAATTGTTTGAAACTCGGTAAGCGGTGTTGGAATGATGCGTTTAACACAGTAAGAACCCGAAACGTGCATGTATACTCGGAGGTTCGATTGCTCCTGGCACATGCAAGATGCACGCTCTTATATTATGGTCGGCCTATGCATATGACCATCTAAATATTAGCCCTTTTATATATTTCTCGACTTGCAAGAACAAAAACAATCATCGTTTAACATCTAGCGGTTATGGAAAAAGATATGAGGTGTTGAAAATTAATTTAGACTATTTCTGTTAATTTACCATCTACGGTTGCGGACTCACCGCAGGATTTGCGCGTAAACCTAATAGATCTCAACTCAAGTCCTAACTTCTTTTGCATTATACCACGGCTAAACTAATATGTAAAAAGTAGGGAAAATTGTTTGAAACTCAGTAAGCGGTGTTGGAATGATGCGCTTAAAACAGTAAGAACCCGAAACGTGCAAGTATACTCGGAGGTTCGATTGCTCTTGGCACATGCAAGATGCACGCTCTCATATTATGGTCGGCCTATGCATATTACCATCTAAATATTAGCCCTTTTATATATTTCAAGACTTAAAAGAACAAAAACGTTCATCGTTCAACATCTATAGGAAATGGAAAAATAAATGAGGTGTTGTCAAAATAATTCAGAAACTTTAAGTTAATTTACCATCTAGAGTTGCGGATTCATCACAGGGATTGCGAGTAAACATAATAGATCTCAACTCAAGCCCTAATTTCATTTGCATTATACCACGGCTAAACTAATATTTAAAATGTAGTGAAAATTGTTTGAAGCTCAGTAGGCGGTGTTGGAATGATGCGTTTATCACAGTAAGTACCCGAAACGTGCATGTATACTCGGAGGTTCGATTGCCCCTGGCGCATGCAAGATGCACGCTCTCCTATTATGGTCGGCCTATGCATATTACCATCTAAATATTAGCCCTTTTATATATTTCACGACTTGAAATAACAAAAACAATCATCGTTCAACATCTATAAGTAATGGAAAAAGAAATGAGGTGTTGTCAAAATAATTCAGAAACTTTAAGTTAATTTACCATCTAAGGTTGCGGACTCACCACAGGGTTTGCTAGTAAACCTAATAGATCTCAACTCAAGTCCTAATTTCATTTGCATTGTACCACGGCTAAACTAATATGTAAAAAGTAGGGAAAATTGTTTGAAACTAAGTAAGCGGTGTTGGAATGATGCGTTTAACACAGTAAGTACCCGAAACGTGCATGTCTACTCGGAGGTTCGATTGCTCCTGGCACATGCAAGATTACTATTTAAATATTAGCCCTTTTATATATTTCACCACTTGAAATAACAAAAACAATCATCTTTTAACATCTAGCGGTTATGGAAAAAAAAATGAGGTGTTGAAAATTAATTTAGACATTTTTAGTTAATTTACCATCTAAGGTTGCGGACTCACCACAGGGTTTGCGAGTAAACCTAATAGATCTCAACTCAAGTCCTAATTTCATTTGCATTATACCACGGCTAAACTAATATGTAAAAAGTAGGGAAAATTGTTTGAAACTCAGTAAGCGGTGTTGGAATGATGCGTTTAACACAGTAAGAACCCGAAACGTGCATGTATACTCGGAGGTTCGATTGCTCCTGGCACATGCAAGATGCACGCTCTCATATTATGGTCGGCCTATGCATATTACCATCTAAATATTAGCCCTTTTATATATTTCACCACTTGTTATAACAAAAACAATCATCTTTTAACATCTAGCTGTTATGGCAAAAAAAAATGAGGTGTTGAAAATTAATTTAGACATTTTTAGTTAATTTACCATCTAAGGTTGCGGACTCACCACAGGGTTTGCGAGTAAACCTAATAGATCTCAACTCATGTCCTAATTTCATTTGCATTATACCACGGCTAAACTAATATGTAAAAAGTAGGGAAAATTGTTTGAAACTCAGTAAGCGGTGTTGGAATTGTGCGTTAAACACATAAAGCACCCGAAACGTGCATGTATACTCGGAGGTTCGATTGCTCCTGGCACATGCAAGATGCACGCTCTCATATCATGGTCGGCCTATACATATTACCATCTAAATATTAGCCCTTTTATATATTTCACCACTTGTTATAACAAAAACAATCATCTTTTAACATCTAGCTGTTATGGCAAAAAAAAATGAGGTGTTGAAAATTAATTTAGACATTTTTAGTTAATTTACCATCTAAGGTTGCGGACTCACCACAGGGTTTGCGAGTAAACCTAATAGATCTCAACTCATGTCCTAATTTCATTTGCATTATACCACGGCTAAACTAATATGTAAAAAGTAGGGAAAATTGTTTGAAACTCAGTAAGCGGTGTTGGAATTGTGCGTTAAACACATAAAGCACCCGAAACGTGCATGTATACTCGGAGGTTCGATTGCTCCTGGCACATGCAAGATGCACGCTCTCATATTATGGTCGGCCTATGCATATTACCATCTAAATATTAGCCCTTTTATATATTTCACGACTTATAAGCACAAAAACAATCATCGTTCAACATCTATAAGTAATGGAAAAAGAAATGAGGTGTTGTCAAAATAATTCAGAAACTTTAAGTTAATTTACCATCTAAGGTTGCGGACTCACCACAGGGT
Organism: Diplolepis rosae; assembly: GCA_030998225.1. Taxonomy (NCBI): domain Eukaryota; kingdom Metazoa; phylum Arthropoda; class Insecta; order Hymenoptera; family Diplolepididae; genus Diplolepis; species Diplolepis rosae. Next base: position 1,333,114 of record JAPYXD010000169.1, read on the forward strand.
TTGCGAGTAAACCTAATAGATCTCAACTCATGTCCTAATTTCATTTGCATTATACCACGGCTAAACTAATATGTAAAAAGTAGGGAAAATTGTTTGAAACTCGGTAAGCGGTGTTGGAATGATGCGTTTAACACAGTAAGAACCCGAAACGTGCATGTATACTCGGAGGTTCGATTGCTCCTGGCGCATGCAAGATGCACGCTCTCATATTATGGCCGGCCTATGCATATTACCATCTAAATATTAGCCCTTTTATATATTTCACCACTTGAAATAACAAAAACAATCATCTTTTAACATCTAGCGGTTATGGAAAAAGAAAAGAGGTGTTGGCAAAATAATTTAGAAACTTTTAGTCGATTTACCATCTAAGGTTGCGGACTCACCACAGGGTTTGCGAGTAAACCTATTAGATTTCAACTCATGTCCTAATTTCATTTGCATTGTACCACGGCTAAACTAATATGTAAAAAGTAGGGAAAATTGTTTGAAACTCAGTAAGCGGTGTTGGAATGATGCGTTTAACACAGTAAGAACCCGAAACGTGCATGTATACTCGGAGGTTCGATTGCTCCTGGCACATGCATGATGCACGCTCTCATATTATGGCCGGCCTATGCATATTACCATCTAAATATTAGCCCTTTTATATATTTCACCACTTGAAATAACAAAAACAATCATCTTTTAACATCTAGCGGTTATGGAAAAAAAATGAGGTGTTGAAAATTAATTTAGACATTTTTAGTTAATTTACCATCTAAGGTTGCGGACTCACCACAGGGTTTGCGAGTAAACCTAATAGATCTCAACTCATGTCCTAATTTCATTTGCATTATACCACGGCTAAACTAATATGTAAAAAGTAGGGAAAATTGTTTGAAACTCAGTAAGCGGTGTTGGAATTGTGCGTTAAACACATAAAGCACCCGAAACGTGCATGTATACTCGGAGGTTCGATTACTCCTGGCACATGCAAGATGCACGCTCTTATATCATGGTCGGCCTATACATATTACCATCCAAATATTAGCCCTTTTATATATTTCACTATTGAAATAACAAAAACAATCATCTTTTAACATCTAGCGGTTATGGAAAAAGAAAAGAGGTGTTGGCAAAATAATTTAGAAACTTTTAGTCAATTTACCATCTAAGGTTGCGGACTCACCACAGGGTTTGCGAGTAAACCTAATAGATCTCAACTCAAGTCCTAATTTCATTTGCATTATACCACGGCTAAACTAATATGTAAAAAGTAGGGAAAATTGTTTGAAACTCGGTAAGCGGTGTTGGAATGATGCGTTTAACACAGTAAGAACCCGAAACGTGCATGTATACTCGGAGGTTCGATTGCTCCTGGCACATGCAAGATGCACGCTCTCATATTATGGTCGGCCTATACATATTACCATCTAAATATTAGCCCTTTTATATATTTCACTACTTTAAATAACAAAAACAATCATCGTTTAACTTCTAGCGGTTATGGAAAAAGATATGAGGTGTTGAAAATTAATTTAGACACTTTTAGTTAATGTACCACCTAAGGTTGCGGACTCACCACAGGGTTTGCGAGTAAACCTAATAGATCTCAACTCAAGTCCTAAATTCATTTGCATTACACCACGGCTAAACTAATATGGAAAAGGTAGGGAAAATTGTTTGAAACTCAGTAAGCGGTGTTGGAATGATGCGTTTAACACAGTAAGAACCCGAAACGTGCATGTATACTCGGAGGTTCGATTGCTCCTGGCACATGCAAGATGCACGCTCTCATATTATGGTCGGCCTATACATATTACCATCTAAATATTAGCCCTTTTATATATTTCAAGACTTAAAAGAACAAAAACGTTCATCGTTCAACATCTATAGGTAATGGAAAAAGAAAAGATGTGTTGGCAAAATAATTTAGAAACATTTAGTCAATTTACCATCTAAGGTTTCGGACTCACCACAGGGTTTGCGAGGAAACCTAATAGATCTGAACTCAAGTCCTAATTTCATTTGCATTATACCACGGCTAAACTAATATGTAAAAAGTAGGGAAAATTGTTTGAAACTCGGTAAGCGGTGTTGGAATGATGCGTTTAACACAGTAAGAACCCGAAACGTGCATGTATACTCGGAGGTTCGATTGCTCCTGGCACATGCAAGATGCACGCTCTTATATTATGGTCGGCCTATGCATATTACCATCTAAATATTAGCCCATTTATATATTTCAAGACTTAAAAGAACAAAAACGTTCATCGTTCAACATCTATAGGTAATGGAAAAAGAAATGAGGTGTTGTCAAAATAATTTAGAAACTTTTAGTCAATTTACCATCTATAGTTGCGGATTCACCACAGGGATTGCGAGTAAACCTAATAGATCTCAACTCAAGTCCTAATTTCATTTGCATTATACCACGGCTAAACTAATATGTAAAAAGTAGGGAAAATTGTTTGAAACTCGGTAAGCGGTGTTGGAATGATGCGATTAACACAGTAAGAACCCGAAACGTGCATGTATACTCTGAGGTTCGATTGCTCCTGGCACATGCAAGATGCACGCTCTTATATTATGGTCGGCCTATGCATATTACCATCTAAATATTAGCCCATTTATATATTTCAAGACTTAAAAGAACAAAAACGTTCATCGTTCAACATCTATAGGTAATGGAAAAAGAAATGAGGTGTTGTCAAAAAAATTCAGAAACTTTTAGTTAATTTACCATCTATAGTTGCGGATTCACCACAGGGATTGCGAGTAAACCTAATAGATCTCACCTCAAGTCCTAATTTCATTTGCATTATACCACGGCTAAACTAATATGTAAAATGTAGTGAAAATTGTTTGAAGCTCAGTAGGCGGTGTTGGAATGATGCATTTAACACAGTAAGTACCCGAAACGTGCATGTATACTCGGAGGTTCGATTGCTCCTGGCACATGCAAGATGCACGCTCTTATATTATGGTCGGCCTATGCATATGACCATCTAAATATTAGCCCTTTTATATATTTCTCGACTTGCAAGAACAAAAACAATCATCGTTTAACATCTAGCGGTTATGGAAAAAGATATGAGGTGTTGAAAATTAATTTAGACTATTTCTGTTAATTTACCATCTACGGTTGCGGACTCACCGCAGGATTTTCGCGTAAACCTAATAGATCTCAACTCAAGTCCTAATTTCATTTGCATTATACCACGGCTAAACTAATAGGTAAAATGTAGTGAAAATTGTTTGAAGCTCAGTAGGCGGTGATGGAATGATGCGTTTAACACAGTAAGAACCCGAAACGTGCATGTATACTCGGAGGTTCGATTGCTCCTGGCACATGCAAGATGCACGCTCTCATATTATGGTCGGCCTATGCATATTACCATCTAAATATTAGCCCTTTTATATATTTCACGACTTGAAATAACAAAAACAATCATCGTTCAACATCTATAAGTAATGGAAAGAGAAATGAGGTTTTGTCAAAATAATTCAGAAACTTTAAGTTAATTTACCATCTAAGGTTGCGGACTCACCACAGGGTTTGCGAGTAAACCTAATATATCTCAACTAAAGTCCTAATTTCATTTGCATTATACCACGGCTAAACTAATATCTAAAAAGTAGGGAAAATTGTTTGAAACTAAGTAAGCGGTGTTGGAATGATGCGTTTAACACAGTAAGTACCCGAAACGTGAATGTCTACTCGGAGGTTCGATTGCTCCTGGCACATGCAAGATTACTATTTGAATATTAGCCCTTTTATATATTTCACCACTTGAAATAACAAAAACAATCATCTTTTAACATCTATCGGTTATGGAAAAAAAGATGGGGTGTTGAAAATTAATTTAGACATTTTTAGTTAATTTACCATCTAAGGTTGCGGACTCACCACAGGGTTTGCGAGTAAACCTAATAGATCTCAACTCAAGTCCTAATTTCATTTGCATTGTACCACGGCTAAACTAATAGGTAAAAAGTAGGGTAAATTGTTTGAAACTCGGTAAGCGGTGTTGGAATGATGCGTTTAACACAGTAAGAACCCGAAACGTGCATGTATACTCGGAGGTTCGATTGCTCCTGGCACATGCATGATGCACGCTCTCATATTATGGCCGGCCTATGCATATTACCATCTAAATATTAGCCCTTTTATATATTTCACCACTTGAAATAACAAAAACAATCATCTTTTAACATCTAGCGGTTATGGAAAAAAAGATGGGGTGTTGAAAATTAATTTAGACATTTTTAGTTAATTTACCATCTAAGGTTGCGGACTCACCACAGGGTTTGCGAGTAAACCTAATAGATCTCAACTCAAGTCCTAATTTCATTTGCATTATACCACGGCTAAACTAATATGTAAAAAGTAGGGAAAATTGTTTGAAACTCAGTAAGCGGTGATGGAATTATGCGTTAAACACATAAAGAACCCGAAACTTGCATGTATATTCGGAGGTTCGATTTCTCCTGGCACATGCAAGATGCACGCTCTTATATCATGGTCGGCCTATACATATTACCATCTAAATATTAGCCCTTTTATATATTTCACCACTTGAAATAACAAAAACAATCATCTTTTAACATCTAGCGGTTATGGAAAAAGAAAAGAGGTGTTGGCAAAATAATTTAGAAACTTTTAGTCGATTTACCATCTAAGGTTGCGGACTCACCACAGGGTTTGCTAGTAAACCTAATAGATCTCAACTCAAGTCCTAATTTCATTTGCATTGTACCACGGCCAAACTAATATGTAAAAAGTAGGGAAAATTGTTTGAAACTCGGTAAGCGGTGTTGGAATTATGCGTTTAACACAGTAAGAACCCGAAACGTGCATGTATACTCGGAGGTTCGATTGCTCCTGGCACATGCAAGATGCACGCTCTCATATTATGGTCGGCCTATACATATTACCATCTAAATATTAGCCCTTTTATATATTTCACTACTTGAAATAACAAAAACAATCATCGTTTAACTTCTAGCGGTTATGGAAAAAGATATGAGGTGTTGAAAATTAATTTAGACACTTTTAGTTAATGTACCACCTAAGGTTGCGGACTCACCACAGGGTTTGCGAGTAAACCTAATAGATCTGAACTCAAGTCCTAATTTCATTTGCATTATACCACGGCTAAACTAATATGTAAAAAGTAGGGAAAATTGTTTGAAACTCGGTAAGCGGTGTTGGAATGATGCGCTTAAAACAGTAAGAACCCGAAACGTGCAAGTATACTCGGAGGTTCGATTGCTCTTGGCACATGCAAGATGCACGCTCTTATATTATGGTCGGCCTATGCATATTACCATCTAAATATTAGCCCATTTATATATTTCAAGACTTAAAAGAACAAAAACGTTCATCGTTCAACATCTATAGGTAATGGAAAAAGAAATGAGGTGTTGTCAAAAAAATTCAGAAACTTTTAGTTAATTTACCATCTATAGTTGCGGATTCACCACAGGGATTGCGAGTAAACCTAATAGATCTCAACTCAAGTCCTAATTTCATTTGCATTATACCACGGCTAAACTAATATGTAAAATGTAGTGAAAATTGTTTGAAGCTCAGTAGGCGGTGTTGGAATGATGCGTTTAACACAGTAAGTACCCGAAACGTGCATGTATACTCGGAGGTTCGATTGCTTCTGGCACATGCAAGATGCACGCTCTCATATTATTGACGGCCTATACATATTACCATCTACATATTAGCCCTTTCATATATTTCACGACCTAAAAGAACAAAAACAATCATCATTCAACATCTAGTGGTTATGGAAAAAGAAATGAGGTGTTTACAAAATAATTTAGAAACTTTTAGTTAATTTACCATCTAAGATTGTGGATTCACAACAGTGTTTGAGAGTAAACCTAATAGATCTCAACTCAAGTCCTAAATTCATTTGCATTACACCACGGCTAAACTAATATGGAAAAAATAGGGAAAATTGTTTGAAACTCGGTAAGCGGTGTTGGAATGATGCGTTTAACACAGTAAGAACCCGAAACGTGCATGTATACTCGGAGGTTCGATTGCTCCTGGCACATGCAAGATGCACGCTCTCATATTATTGACGGCCTATACATATTACCATCTACATATTAGCCATTTTATATATTTCACGACCTAAAAGAACAAAAACAATCATCATTTAACATCTAGTGGTTATGGAAAAAGAAATGAGGTGTTTACAAAATAATTTAGAAACTTTTAGTTAATTTACCATCTAAGATTGTGGATTCACAACAGTGTTTGAGAGTAAACCTAATAGATCTCAACTCAAGTCCTAAATTCATTTGCATTACACCACGGCTAAACTAATATGGAAAAAATAGGGAAAATTGTTTGAAACTTTGTAAGCGGTGTTAGAATGTAGCGTTTAACACAGTAAGAACCCGAAACGTGCATGTATACTCGGAGGTTCGATTGCTCCTGGCACATGCAAGATGCACGCTCTCATATCATGGTCGGCCTATACATATTACCATCTAAATATTAGCCCTTTTATATATTTCACCACTTGAAATAACAAAAACAATCATCTTTTAACATCTAGCGGTTATGGAAAAAGAAAAGAGGTGTTGGCAAAATAATTTAGAAACTTTTAGTCAATTTACCATCTAAGGGTGCGGACTCACCACAGGATTTGCGCGTAAACCTAATAGATCTCAACTCAAGTCCTAATTTCATTTGCATTATACCACGGCTAAACTAATATGTAAAAAGTAGGGAAAATTGTTTGAAACTCGGTAAGCGGTGTTGGAATGATGCGTTTAACACAGTAAGAACCCGAAACGTGCATGTATACTCGGAGGTTCGATTGCTCCTGGCACATGCAAGATGCACGCTCTCATATTATGGTCGGCCTATGCATATTACCATCTAAATATTAGCCCATTTATATATTTCAAGACTTAAAAGAACAAAAACGTTCATCGTTCAACATCTATAGGTAATGGAAAAAGAAATGAGGTGTTGTCAAAAAAATTCAGAAACTTTTAGTTAATTTACCATCTATAGTTGCGGATTCACCACAGGGATTGCGAGTAAACCTAATAGATCTCACCTCAAGTCCTAATTTCATTTGCATTATACCACGGCTAAACTAATATGTAAAATGTAGTGAAAATTGTTTGAAGCTCAGTAGGCGGTGTTGGAATGATGCATTTAACACAGTAAGTACCCGAAACGTGCATGTATACTCGGAGGTTCGATTGCTTCTGGCACATGCAAGATGCACGCTCTCATATTATTGACGGCCTATACATATTACCATCTACATATTAGCCATTTTATATATTTCACGACCTAAAAGAACAAAAACAATCATCATTTAACATCTAGTGGTTATGGAAAAAGAAATGAGGTGTTTACAAAATAATTTAGAAACTTTTAGTTAATTTACCATCTAAGATTGTGGATTCACAACAGTGTTTGAGAGTAAACCTAATAGATCTCAACTCAAGTCCTAAATTCATTTGCATTACACCACGGCTAAACTAATATGGAAAAAATAGGGAAAATTGTTTGAAACTCAGTAAGCGGTGTTAGAATGTAGCGTTTAACACAGTAAGAACCCGAAACGTGCATGTATACTCGGAGGTTCGATTGCTCCTGGCACATGCAAGATGCACGCTCTCATATCATGGTCGGCCTATACATATTACCATCTAAATATTAGCCCTTTTATATATTTCACCACTTGAAATAACAAAAACAATCATCTTTTAACATCTAGCGGTTATGGAAAAAGAAAAGAGGTGTTGGCAAAATAATTTAGAAACTTTTAGTCAATTTACCATCTAAGGTTGCGGACTCACCACAGGGTTTGCGAGTAAACCTAATAGATCTCAACTCAAGTCCTAATTTCATTTGCATTATACCACGGCTAAACTAATATGTAAAAAGTAGGGAAAATTGTTTGAAACTCGGTAAGCGGTGTTGGAATGATGCGTTTAACACAGTAAGAACCCGAAACGTGCATGTATACTCGGAGGTTCGATTGCTCCTGGCACATGCAAGATGCACGCTCTCATATTATGGTCGGCCTATACATATTACCATCTAAATATTAGCCCTTTTATATATTTCACTACTTGAAATAACAAAAACAATCATCGTTTAACTTCTAGCGGTTATGGAAAAAGATATGAGGTGTTGAAAATTAATTTAGACACTTTTAGTTAATGTACCACCTAAGGTTGCGGACTCACCACAGGTTTGCGAGTAAACCTAATAGATCTCAACTCAAGTCCTAAATTCATTTGCATTACACCACGGCTAAACTAATATGGAAAAGGTAGGGAAAATTGTTTGAAACTCAGTAAGCGGTGTTGGAATGATGCGTTTAACACAGTAAGAACCCGAAACGTGCATGTATACTCGGAGGTTCGATTGCTCCTGGCACATGCAAGATGCACGCTCTCATATTATGGTCGGCCTATACATATTACCATCTAAATATTAGCCCTTTTATATATTTCAAGACTTAAAAGAACAAAAACGTTCATCGTTCAACATCTATAGGTAATGGAAAAAGAAAAGAGGTGTTGGCAAAATAATTTAGAAACTTTTAGTCAATTTACCATCTAAGGTTGCGGACTCACCACAGGGTTTGCGAGTAAACCTAATAGATCTGAACTCAAGTCCTAATTTCATTTGCATTATACCACGGCTAAACTAATATGTAAAAAGTAGGGAAAATTGTTTGAAACTCGGTAAGCGGTGTTGGAATGATGCGATTAACACAGTAAGAACCCGAAACGTGCATGTATACTCTGAGGTTCGATTGCTCCTGGCACATGCAAGATGCACGCTCTTATATTATGGTCGGCCTATGCATATTACCATCTAAATATTAGCCCATTTATATATTTCAAGACTTAAAAGAACAAAAACGTTCATCGTTCAACATCTATAGGTAATGGAAAAAGAAATGAGGTGTTGTCAAAAAAATTCAGAAACTTTTAGTTAATTTACCATCTATAGTTGCGGATTCACCACAGGGATTGCGAGTAAACCTAATAGATCTCACCTCAAGTCCTAATTTCATTTGCATTATACCACGGCTAAACTAATATGTAAAATGTAGTGAAAATTGTATGACGCACATTAGGCGGTGTTGGAATGATGCATTTAACACAGTAAGTACCCGAAACGTGCATGTATACTCGGAGGTTCGATTGCTCCTGGCACATGCAAGATGCACGCTCTTATATTATGGTCGGCCTATGCATATGACCATCTAAATATTAGCCCTTTTATATATTTCTCGACTTGCAAGAACAAAAACAATCATCGTTTAACATCTAGCGGTTATGGAAAAAGATATGAGGTGTTGAAAATTTATTTAGACGATTTCTAGTTAATTTACCATCTACGGTTGCGGACTCACCGCAGGATTTGCGCGTAAACATAATAGATCTCAACTCAAGTCCTAATTTCAGTTGCATTATACCACGGCTAAACTAATATGTAAAATGTAGTGAAAATTGTTTGAAGCTCAGTAGGCGGTGTTGGAATGATTCGTTTAACACAGTAAGTACCCGAAACGTGCATGTATACTCGGAGGTTCGATTGCTCCTGGCGCATGCAAGATGCACGCTCTCCTATTATGGTCGGCCTATGCATATTACCATCTAAATATTAGCCCTTTTATATATTTCACTACTTGAGTTAACAAAAACAATCATCGTTCAACATCTATAAGTAATGGAAAGAGAAATGAGGTTTTGTCAAAATAATTCAGAAACTTTAAGTTAATTTACCATCTAAGGTTGCGGACTCACCACAGGGTTTGCGAGTAAACCTAATAGATCTCAACTCAAGTCCTAATTTCATTTGCATTATACCACGGCTAAACTAATATGTAAAAAGTAGGGAAAATTGTTTGAAACTAAGTAAGCGGTGTTGGAATGATGCGTTTAACACAGTAAGTACCCGAAACGTGCATGTCTACTCGGAGGTTCGATTGCTCCTGGCACATGCAAGATTACTATTTGAATATTAGCCCTTTTATATATTTCACCACTTGAAATAACAAAAACAATCATCTTTTAACATCTAGCGGTTATGGAAAAAAAAATGAGGTGTTGAAAATTAATTTAGACATTTTTAGTTAATTTACCATCTAAGGTTGCGGACTCACCACAGGGTTTGCGAGTAAACCTAATAGATCTCAACTCATGTCCTAATTTCATTTGCATTGTACCACGGCTAAACTAATAGGTAAAAAGTAGGGTAAATTGTTTGAAACTCGGTAAGCGGTGTTGGAATGATGCGTTTAACACAGTAAGAACCCGAAACGTGCATGTATACTCGGAGGTTCGATTGCTCCTGGCACATGCATGATGCACGCTCTCATATTATGGCCGGCCTATGCATATTACCATCTAAATATTAGCCCTTTTATATATTTCACCACTTGAAATAACAAAAACAATCATCTTTTAACATCTAGCGGTTATGGAAAAAAAAATGAGGTGTTGAAAATTAATTTAGACATTTTTAGTTAATTTACCATCTAAGGTTGCGGACTCACCACAGGGTTTGCGAGTAAACCTAATAGATCTCAACTCATGTCCTAATTTCATTTGCATTATACCACGGCTAAACTAATATGTAAAAAGTAGGGAAAATTGTTTGAAACTCAGTAAGCGGCAATGGAATTGTGCGTTAAACACATAAAGCACCCGAAACGTGCATGTATACTCGGAGGTTCGATTTCTCCTGGCACATGCAAGATGCACGCTCTTATATCATGGTCGGCCTATGCATATTACCATCTAAATATTAGCCATTTTATATATTTCACCACTTGAAATAACAAAAACAATCATCTTTTAACATCTAGCGGTTATGGAAAAAGAAAAGAGGTGTTGGCAAAATAATTTAGAAACTTTTAGTCGATTTACCATCTAAGGTTGCGGACTCACCACAGGGTTTGCTAGTAAACCTAGTAGATCTCAACTCAAGTCCTAATTTCATTTGCATTGTACCACGGCTAAACTAATATGGAAAAAGTAGGGAAAATTGTTTGAAACTCGGTAAGCGGTGTTGGAATTATGCGTTTAACACAGTAAGAACCCGAAACGTGCATGTATACTCGGAGGTTCGATTGCTCCTGGCACATGCAAGATGCACGCTCTCATATTATGGTCGGCCTATACATATTACCATCTAAATATTAGCCCTTTTATATATTTCACTACTTGAAATAACAAAAACAATCATCGTTTAACTTCTAGCGGTTATGGAAAAAGATATGAGGTGTTGAAAATTAATTTAGACACTTTTAGTTAATGTACCACCTAAGGTTGCGGACTCACCACAGGGTTTGCGAGTAAACCTAATAGATCTCAACTCAAGTCCTAATTTCATTTGCATTATACCACGGCTAAACTAATATGTAAAAAGTAGGGAAAATTGTTTGAAACTCGGTAAGCGGTGTTGGAATGATGCGATTAAAACAGTAAGAACCCGAAACGTGCAAGTATACTCGGAGGTTCGATTGCTCTTGGCACATGCAAGATGCACGCTCTCATATTATGGTCGGCCTATGCATATTACCATCTAAATATTAGCCCATTTATATATTTCACGACTTATAAGCACAAAAACAATCATCGTTCAACATCTATAGGTAATGGAAAAAGAAATGAGGTGTTGTCAAAATAATTCAGAAACTTTAAATTAATTTACCATCTAAGGTTGCGGACTCACCACAGGGTTTGCGAGTAAACCTAATAGATCTCAACTCATGTCCTAATTTCATTTGCATTATACCACGGCTAAACTAATATGTAAAAAGTAGGGAAAATTGTTTGAAACTCGGTAAGCGGTGTTGGAATGATGCGTTTAACACAGTAAGTACCCGAAACGTGCATGTATACTCGGAGGTTCGATTGCTTCTGGCACATACAAGATGCACGCTCTCATATTATTGACGGCCTATACATATTACCATCTACATATTAGCCCTTTCATATATTTCACGACCTAAAAGAACAAAAACAATCATCATTCAACATCTAGTGGTTATGGAAAAAGAAATGAGGTGTTTACAAAATAATTTAGAAACTTTTAGTTAATTTACCATCTAAGATTGTGGATTCACAACAGTGTTTGAGAGTAAACCTAATAGATCTCAACTCAAGTCCTAAATTCATTTGCATTACACCACGGCTAAACTAATATGGAAAAAATAGGGAAAATTGTTTGAAACTCAGTAAGCGGTGTTGGAATGATGCGTTTAACACAGTAAGAACCCGAAACGTGCATGTATACTCGGAGGTTCGATTGCTCCTGGCACATGCAAGATGCACGCTCTCATATCATGGTCGGCCTATACATATTACCATCTAAATATTAGCCCTTTTATATATTTCACTACTTGAAATAACAAAAACAATCATCTTTTAACATCTAGCGGTTATGGAAAAAGAAAAGAGGTGTTGGCAAAATAATTTAGAAACTTTTAGTCGATTTACCATCTAAGGTTGCGGACTCACCACAGGGTTTGCTAGTAAACCTAATAGATCTCAACTCAAGTCCTAATTTCATTTGCATTGTACCACGGCTAAACTAATATGAAAAAAGTAGGGAAAATTGTTTGAAGCTCAGTAGGCGGTGTTGGAATGATGCGTTTAACACAGTAAGAACCCGAAACGTGCATGTATACTCGGAGGTTCGATTGCTCCTGGCGCATGCAAGATGCACGCTCTCATATTATGATCGGCCTATACATATTACCATCTAAATATTAGCCCTTTTATATATTTCACTACTTGAAATAACAAAAACAATCATCGTTCAACATCTATAAGTAATGGAAAAAGAAATGAGGTTTTGTCAAAATAATTTAGAAACTTTAAGTTAATTTACCATCTAAGGTTGCGGACTCACCACAGGGTTTGCTAGTAAACCTAATAGATCTCAACTCAAGTCCTAATTTCATTTGCATTGTACCACGGCTAAACTAATATGTAAAAAGTAGGGAAAATTGTTTGAAACTAAGTAAGCGGTGTTGGAATGATGCGTTTAACACAGTAAGTACCCGAAACGTGCATGTCTACTCGGAGGTTCGATTGCTCCTGGCACATGCAAGATTACTATTTAAATATTAGCCCTTTTATATATTTCACCACTTGAAATAACAAAAACAATCATCTTTTAACATCTAGCGGTTATGGAAAAAGAAAAGAGGTGTTGGCAAAATAATTTAGAAACTTTTAGTCGATTTACCATCTAAGGTTGCGGACTCACCACAGGGTTTGCTAGTAAACCTAATAGATCTCAACTCAAGTCCTAATTTCATTTGCATTGTACCACGGCTAAACTAATATGTAAAAAGTAGGGAAAATTGTTTGAAACTCAGTAAGCGGTGTTGGAATTATGCGTTAAACACATAAAGAACCCGAAACGTGCATGTATACTCGGAGGTTCGATTGCTCCTGGCACATGCATGATGCACGCTCTCATATTATGGCCGGCCTATGCATATTACCATCTAAATATTAGCCCTTTTATATATTTCACCACTTGAAATAACAAAAACAATCATCTTTTAACATCTAGCGGTTATGGAAAAAAAAATGAGGTGTTGAAAATTAATTTAGACATTTTTAGTTAATTTACCATCTAAGGTTGCGGACTCACCACAGGGTTTGCGAGTAAACCTAATAGATCTCAACTCATGTCCTAATTTCATTTGCATTATACCACGGCTAAACTAATATGTAAAAAGTAGGGAAAATTGTTTGAAACTCAGTAAGCGGTGTTGGAATTGTGCGTTAAACACATAAAGCACCCGAAACGTGCAT